>JAKFHU010000127.1:0-1200000 GCA_023783475.1 Daubentonia madagascariensis | reverse complement strand
ACTTGGCGTGTGCTCGTGGCAGTCGTGGTGTCCAGGGTCAGAGGGGGCCAAGACAGGTGCTGCTGGTGGGGAGGGCGTTGGGGGCAGGATGGCCATCGGTCAGAACCGGCTGCCCAGGTGGAGCTGAGGAGGGTGGCTCATCCTCTGGGCAGTGGATGTGGAGACCCGTGAGGACAGCAGGTCCCCAAGGCCAGCACAGCCAGGGTGTGGGCGGGAGGGGACAGAGGGCGAGGCACAGGTGGGAGGGGCGAGGGCAAGGGGCGCACTCCTGGTGCTCAGCAGGGCCAGGTGTGGTGGCGGGAGGGCGGGCGAGTTGATGGGGTGGGCGTCTCTGCTGTCCGGTGCTGGGAGTGTCACTGGTTCACAGCCCTGAGGTGCTCTGTCCCTTGCCTTGATGTCCTGTTTCTCTTTTGCAGAATTAAAACGAGGAGTTTCCCAAGACTTGGCTCCTTCGCCCAAATTGGACAGATACAAAATAGCAAGACAATTAACAGAAAAAGCAATCAAGGTAAATGCTCTTTGGGACTCTGTGTGTGGGTGCTGTTGGGGGGGGTGCTCTGTGAGGGGATGTAATGTGGGGGGGTTGCTCTGTGGAGGGGGGCTGTGTGTGGAGCGTGGCTGTGCGTGGAGGGGGGGCTGCATGTGGAGGGGGGGCTGCGCGTGGAGGGGGCTGCGCATGGAGGGGGGGCTGCATGTGGAGGGGGGCTGCATGTGGAGAGGGGGCTGCGCGTGGAGGGGGGGCTGTGCGTGGAGGGGGGCTGTGTATGAGGTGTGCTATGCGTGGGGTGTGCTGTGTGTGAGGGGAGCTCTGTGGGGAGGGGTGTTCTCTGGGGAGGGGGTGCTTTTTAAAAATGGAAATTCATTTTGTAATTTGGGGTCTGTCGCTCTGCCCCGGAAGCACTCATGGGCAGAGGCGTCCCTGTGCTGCCAACACCGCCTGGCCTCGCCTGGCCTGGCCTCGTCCCACGAGGAGACGTGTGTGCCAGAGCTACCTCCTGTCCGGTGCTTTTGAAGTAGGGGATACTTCTCTGCCTCCCGCCCCGAGGGGCAGCCAGCGCTGTCTATCCTGGCAGGAGGTTCCAGATCAGAAACAGGCTCTCAGTGCGTGCGTGTCCCCAGCCCCCCGGGGGACACTCCTGTCGCCTGTGTGTGCAGAGGGGTTTGCACCTCAGAGGAGGGGCTCCAAAATTGTGCCTCCATCCAGGATCTTACAGGGCAGCTGGCACCTCCGCCAGGGAGAGAGGCCACACCCTCACCTGGGATGTGAGCACATCCTCTCTCGGGAGGAGAGGAGGCGGGGAGGAGGGGACGGCCTCTGCCCCGGAACCCTGGCGTCGGGGTCTGAGGCAGACAAGGAAGGCGCTCACGTTCTGTAAACCGAGCGCTGGCTCCTCGTCTGCTGCCCTTGGGATGTGAAGAGAGAGTGACTTGGGGAAAGGCACATTCTTTGTCTTTACAGCATGTTGTTTTCTGTTGCTCAGAAGGCGGAGGGCCTCTGGGAAATCCCGTGCACAGTAGTATGTGGAAAACATCCTTATTCCCTAAACTTTCTTCTGAGGTGCAACACACAGAAAAACTCCACAAACTACAATTGCGCGGTGCGATGATGTTAGAGGCTGGACGCGCCAGATGGAGCAGCAGAACACGCTGGAGCATTTGTACCCAGGCCACCACCCTCAGGAGCTCCTCCCAGCCCCAGCACTCATCCCCTCCCCCACCCCAACTCCTGGCGACCACTGAGGTGCTTTCTGCAATTTCATATGAGCAAAACCATACCGCCTCAGTAATTTTCAGATTTTCTTCTGAAACCTTTAAACGTCCTTCTACATACTGCTTTAGATGCATCTCCAAAGCTTTTATTTTGTAGAATATTTGTTGACATTCAGTTCAAAGTATTTTATAGTTCATATTACTTCTTCATTGATTTGTGGGTTACTTAAAAGTATGATTCTTACTATTTTTTTTTTGAGACAAAGTCTCGCTCTTTCATCCTGGGTAGAGTGCAGTGGCGTCATCATAGCTCATTGCAGCCTCAAACTCCTGGGCTGGAGGGATCCTCCTGCCTCAGCCTCCTGAGTAGCTGGGACCACAGGCACGTGCCACCACACCCAGCTAATTTTTCTAGTTTTTGTAGAGACAGGGTCTTGCTCTTGCTCAGGCTGGTCTCAAAAAAGGTACGGTTCTTAATTTCTATACTTGTAGATTTTTTGTAGTTATATTGTTCTTTGCATTGTGGTTGAGAATGTGATATGTATAATGTTATTTGGTTGAAATTTGTTTAGACTTGCTTTATGCCTAACATTTTGTTAATTTATGTAAAACCTGGTGCAGAACACTCTATGTAGAGCCATCAGGGTGGAATTTATGTGAATTGTTCAAATCCTCTATAGTCTTATTGCGGTTTTTTGTCTGTGTATTCTATCATATACTGAGAGAAGCATGTTAAAATGCCCCATTATAGTCTTGGGTTTGTCTACTTTGTGATTTTGTCCATTTTTATTTTATATAACTTATAGCCCTCTTAATAGGTGCATACAAATGCATCTTTCTGGTGAATTGAAACTTTTAAAAATCATGCAATGGTTTTTTTTTTACTTTAGTAATGTTTTTTTGTCCCAAAGGCTATTTTGTCTCATGTTTATGCCTTTTAATTTTCTAACCTATCTGTAGGCTTATGCTTTTGATAATCGCTGGTAAACAACATAGAGTTAGCTTTAAAAAATCTGGCATTCTACCTTTTAACTGGAGCATTCTGTGTATCTGCAATTAAACCACTGACGTCTGCAGGTGTATCTACAGCGGTGTTTCATTCACTTGCCAGGTCTTGTCTGTTCCGTTTTCTGTCTTCTCCTTGCTTGCCTTCTTCTAGGCTGGTTACTTTTTTTATTTCATTTTCCCCTCTCATATATGTTAGAAGTCTTATACTCTGTTTTTATTCTTTCTGTGGTTCCCTTAGGAATTGTATTTTGCTGACTTACTAAAATTAATCCATTGTCCTAAAGTTACTCAGTTTGACCACAACTAAGCAGGGCGTCAGGGGCAGCCGGGAGGTCTTGTGGAGCTGTGGATGCCGACCCTCGTGCCCCCTGTCCAGCACCCACACAGTTCCTGCTGGTGGCCATGCGCATCACGTGCACAGCCACCTTGTAGGGCAGGTCTTGGACCAATTTCCTGAGTAGAAGGTGGCTCAGAGAGGTCCTCTAACCTACCCGATCTCTCATGTGGGTGCTGGAACTCAGACCCACAGCGTCTAGCGCACGCAAGCTTTGTCTGGCCTTCGTTCCTGGGTGTGGGCGTGCACGTCCTCCTGTTGGGACCCGTGTTGGTTGTTTATGCTGCCGAACAAATTACCATGAACTCAGCTACGTGAAACAGCACCCATTTGTTACTGCAGGTCTCTGTGGGTCGTGAGTCTGGGCAGGGTCTCCTCTCGGGGTCTTGAGGCTGACGTCCGGCTGGGCTGTGTACTCGCCTGGAGGCTTGGCTGGGAAGGGGCCACGTCCAGCTCCCTCAGGCTGTTGGCAGAATTCACTTCGCTTCCTCAGACCCACAGTGTGAGAGGGGTCCCCCGTGTTCGTCTCCAATGCTGGGGGGCCTGGGACCCACTGTTAGGGGCCTGCCTGATCTGGTCAGGGCCACCCAGGGCAATCTGTTCATTAACTGGACGTAAACTGGTTAGGGACTTGATTATATCTCCAACTCCTGTCACATTTGCTAAATAATATCAGTAATCGCAGGGGACGTCCATCACTGCCTTTTGCAACACCCCATTGGTTAGATGCGGTCACAGGCTCCACTGTACCCACGGGAGGGATGACACAGGGCAAGGCTCCTTGGGCCCTTCCCCTCCTGGCCTGACCCCTGCTGACGGCCTGTTTGCTGACCCTGCTGGGGCTGTGTCCAGGCCAAGTCCTCTGACTTCTCCCATGGCCTGGGTCAGGGCCCCAGCCGAGGAGCCTGAGGCAGGTGCGTGTCCCTCTGCCTGCCTCAGCTCCGCGCAGTGGAGCCGTTTCCGCGGTGCTGGGTGCAGGGTCCCAGCCGCTCTGCGCTGGCCCGCACTGCTGCCCTGCCCTCAGGCCCTTCCTGGGCTGTGAACGGCTCCTCCGCAGCCTTAAACCTTGGGCACCCACGCTCCCCCCAACACGAGGGACGGTTGCCCTCGCAGAGAGGACAAAGCCATGCAGGACAGTTGCTTGCCTGTCCTCAGAGCTGCGGGCCTGCATGGCCGTCCCCCCACCTCCCGAGTCCAGAGCTCACCCTGAGCTGGGCTTGCTTCCAGCTGCGTTTCCGAGAGCACCCGCCCTCCTGTCCTGCTGTGGCCTCCTGGGCCTCCGTGTGCGAGTGTGCGAGTGTGAGTGTGTGAGTGTGTGAGTGTGTGAGTGTGTATGAGCGTGAGTGTGTGTGTATGAGTGGTGTGGATGACCATGAGTGTGTGTAGTGTGTGAGTGTGTATGAGTGGTGTGGATGACCATGAGTGTGTGTGAGTGTGTGTGTGTGAGTGTATGAGTGTGTGGATAACCATGAGTGAGTGTGTGTGTGAGTGTGTATGAGTGGTGTGGATGACCATGAGTGTGTGTGAGAGTGCATGTGTGTATGAGTGTGAGTGTGTGTGAGTGCATGTGAGTATGAGTGGTGTGTATGAGTGTGTGTGAGCGTGATTGTGAGCGTGTGTGTGTGAGTGTGCTTGTGAGTGTGTATGAGTGGTGTGTATGAGTGTGTGTGAGCGTGAGTGTGTGAGCGTGCATGTGTGTATGAGTGTGTGTGAGTGTGTGGGTATGAGTGGTGTGTATGAGTGTGTGTGAGAGTGCATGTGAGTGTGTATGAGTGTGTGTGAGTGTGAGTGTGTGAGAGTGCATGTGAGTGTGTATGAGTGTGAGTGTGTGAGTGTGTGTGTGAGTGAGAGTGAGCACCTCTGTGCCCCAGACCCCACGATGAAGTGGACACACACAGAATAGCGACTGTCTCGTGTCTGGTGCCCCCGCTCCCTGCACACTCACGCACACACACTCCCGCACACTCCCGCACACGCACGTCTGTGTGCTTTCAGATGTTTCTGGGTATTCTTCTTTGGGCAGGATGTCTTCCCACCGGAGCACGGCCCCTCTCATTCTGCTTTGAAAACTCCTCTTACAGGGAAATAATCAGCCTATTTTTCAACTCTTTAATTTAAAACATGCTCTGGCCATTTTAGGAAAAGAAGATTTTTTCTATCTACGGGCACTACCCGGTGATCCGGGCGGCTCTGCGCAGGAAGGGCTGGGTGGAGAAGAAGTTACACTTTTTGCCCAGGGTTGTCCCGGATGCTGAGGATGCAGGGGAAGGCGTTTCTGGTAGAGTATTTCCGTGTGGGGCATCGTGTCTGCCACGGCACCGTCATGCGTGCTCCCTCCCCAGGTCCCCCAATGTACTGGGGTATCTGACCCCACATCCCTACCACCCCACTGGCCTCACCATCCCAGCATCCACGCCCAGGCACTGGTCACTGCTCAGGTCCCCACTAAACACCAGGCCAGGCCTCCTCCCACCTGGGGGTCCCCATTGTCCTCTGGCCCTGGTTCCCATGGTGCCACCTGAGCCTCCCCGACCCCGTGTGCAGCAGTGTCTGCGTCCTCTGGCCCCACCAAGGCCCAGGTCAGATGTCCCCTCCCACAGCCCCTCCTTCATGGTCCTGGGTTCCTGAGCTCCAAGCCCGTCCACACACTCACCCCTGGGCTGTCTCCACCACCCCACACCCTGGGGGTGCAGGCAGGGGACGCTCCCTGATGGACACACGGGGCCCCACCAGTGCCCACAGGGGCTCCTGCCCCACCAAGGGAGGCCTCACGTGGAGAGAGGTTCCAAGAGGTAAACAGGTGCCATTCCTCCTGCAGCGGAATAACCAGTGCTGCAGGGGTCTGGATGTGGCCAGACCCAGGCCTCTCCCTTGTGTTTTGTTTGCAGATAATAAATGTGCTGAAGTCAAAGAAAATCAAGAAATGGCTTTGGAGAAAACAGACAATATCCATGATGTGATGGTATGCTCCCTCGTGCATTGGGGTGAGCCGTAGCCTCACCAAAGTGTCTCACACCGTCACCTGCCTTGGTACCCACACAGCCCGCGTCGTGGGGGAGGGACAGCAGCTGGTGGGTGATGAGGCCAGAGTGACAACAGGCCCCTCAGCTGGGCAGCAAGGCCTGCTGGCCTCGGGGTGGGACAAGCCACTGTGCCAGAGGGCCGGCCCCTGCATGCCGTGCAGGGATGCACAGGCTGACCTGCTGTGTGAGTGTGGGCGTCTGAGGGGCTCTGCGTGGCCTGGGCTGGGGGTCCGACAGCCTGGTCGATGCACTGCAGGGCAGAGGTCTTCAGTGACACAGTTGCACGTGCCACCTCTCCAGGCCCAGCCTCGCCCCCATCCTGACTCCTCTGGGACTCTACCCCCCATAAAGAGGGCAGAAAGGTCAACCAGGCTGAGAGAGGACACTGGCTGTGCATGTCGTGTAGAAGACCAGATGCCCAGAACGTGTGAAGAGCTCACACATCTGTACTAGAAACGCAAATGGGAAAATGGGCAAAGACCTGACCAGGTGCCTCACAATGGCCAGTGTGTACATTATGTTAAGTTCGTGGAGTTAATTCTGTGCTGCAGAGCAGCATGTGCGTCCCGTGCAGAAAACATGCAAAGGGAAGCAAGGCTGCTGTGTTGGCTCAGGCTGCTCCAGCCGGTGCCATGCCTGGGGGCTTGCACAGGGCAGAGCTCACTCCTCACTGTGCTGGGCCTGAGGGTCTGGTCGGGGGCAGCGGCGGGGCTCTGCGAGGCTCCTGCTTCGTAGACGGCTGAGCATTCTCTGTCCTCCGTGGGGGAAAGAGGGAAGTCTTTCTGGGGCCTCTTCTATGAAGGTGCTAATCCCGCTCTTGAGGGCCCCACCCTCGTGACCTGGTCAGCTCCCGAAGGCCCCACCACCTAACACCATCACCTGGGGGTCAGGATTTCAACAGACGCATTTTTGGTGGAGAGAAACTTCCGTCCATATCACGTGGAAGGGGAGACGCAGAGGCAGGCGGCGGTGAGAGCTGCAGCCCCATGGATGACACTCTGTCTCTCTCCCCAGTGCAGTGGCCAGTACGCTGCTCTCTGTGCTTTTATACTTCAAAGAGAACTCACAACAGACTTTACAAAATGAGACTTCTATCTGAAAGCTACGACAAAGGCTGTGGATGTCACTCTAAGGGCAGGAAAAGGAACAAAGTGCTTGGAATTCAGTCAGCGGTCCCTGTGTGACTGTGTCTGTGTGGGGCCCCAGCCCCTTCTGGGCCCTGCACAGGGCAGGGTGGGAGGAGGCCCTGGCCGGGCCCTGCGCTGACCAGGGGATCGCAGTAGAATGATCCGAGTCATGGCATGTTGTGTGTGGGGTCGTGCACATGCCCGTGTATGCTTGTGTCTGTGTGTCCATGATGCTGTCTGCAGAGACTGACCCACAGGATCTTCAGCACAGTGTTGGTTCAGGGGTTATCCCTGGGGGATAGGATTTTGGAGAATGTGTTCCTTTCCTTGTATCTCTTTGTATGGTTAGGATTTTTGGCCAAACACATGCCATCGTTGTACATAGAAAAGCAACAGCAACAGGACACTCCACCTCAGGCTGTGGCTCTGCTCAGGCCCCCTCACCCCTGCTCTGCACCTGTGGCAGGGGAAGAGAAGCAAGTGGGCCTATAGCACGGCTGGGAGCCTCTTTCCCAGGTCGGGAAGCATCCCGTCACCCCATGTTGGCAAGTGGCATGTCCCTGGGGCCCACGCAGACACCCACGGGAGGGCTCAGACCCTACGTGCAGCCCCCATGTTGGGGGAGGCCCTGAGCTTTCTTCTTGAGAGCAGAAACCGTGTGTGGTCGCGGTTGCACCCCATGCCCAGCGCATCGTAGGCCCTCGAGGAATGTGCGTTTCCAGTAGTAGCAGGTGGGGTTCTCATGCTGTGGGGCGTCTGCAGAGCTGAGCAGGTGCAGGTCTTGAGGGTGGTGCCCCAGGCGAGTGGGGGGAAGCTCTGCCCAGCGCATCTCTTTGTCTGCATCTCTTGTAACACCCTTTATAACCAACTGGTAAACGTGTTTGGAGTTCTTACAACGTGGCGGATATTGACAGCAGCTTGATCAAGATTTGGATGATGTTGAAGATGCAGAAGAAGCAACTGGTGAAATAAAGAAGGTCAAAGTGCCGGCCGACTGTTCAGATGACACAGGGTCCTCAGACGCCCGCGGCCCTGGGGGAAACACCGGCAGGGTGTGCTGGGAGCTGCCCCGGGCGAGCTTGAGTGCAGTGTGCGCAGGCGGAAGCCAGGCCCCGTGAGGAAGCCCGTGGTGTCGAGATGAGCGTGCTGTTCCCCCGTAGCCTCCGTTTGGTAAGCGGTTTGAGACCACTGATGCAATCTGTGAGCCTACAGAAGAAGGATGTGATTGGGAACCAGATGGAGGAGAGGAAATTTCAGAGGAGCCGAAAGAAAAGGCCACCGTTGAAGATGAAGAAAAGGACAAAGGGAAACCCCGACTCCCGGTGGCGCTCCGCGTGGTCCAGGAACGTGATGAACCTGCCCTCGGGCGCGTGAAAGATACTGAAGTGACGTTCGCAGGCGGTGCCAGCGTGGGTTTTGTCTTAGAATTTCACTCTGGACCCGGTGGATGCTTTGCAAACGGCGTGTCGACAAAGACGCCTGGAGCGAGGCCAGACCCCGAGGACTGTGGTCGCTTTTCTCCCGATGGACAAGAGGGTAGTGCTGCCGGAGCCGTCCTTGCTGCAGACTCTGAAGCTGGCCGCTCTTCCGTGAGCGCGGACCCAGGATCCGCGCTGTGCTTTACTGAACAAGCCACTGAAGATGATGATGGTGACTGATGAAGAGGGTGAAGGAGGACATGAGGAAAATGACCCAGACTACGACCCAAAGAAGGACCCAAGCCCTGCGGAAGCCAGGCGCAGTGGCGCACGCCTGCAGTCCCAGCACTGTGGGAGGCCCAGGCGGGAGGACCCCGTGAGCCGCGATCGCAGCACTGTGCTCCAGCCGGGCGACAGAGCGGGCCGAACCCCAGCGGGGCGGAAGCAGGATGTGCGCAGCCTTGAGGACGGTTTGCTGCCCTGAGAAGGATGAATTCGCACCGTTTGACAAGCCTTCTTCAAATTTTTTGTTGTTTGTTTGCTTGCTTGTTTTTGTTTTTTGCAGCCTAGAAGTAAAACGTCAAATACAATTTTAGTTCTCACAAGAAGAAAAGAATTCTCATGTTGCGCATCATTTAAATCTGATTTCCTCGCTCTCAGTCACAGGCCAACTGGTCTCGAGGATACAATCTTTGAATGTTGGGTATTGATAAACACTTTTTTCTTGCCAGTCTAGGTTGGTAAAAAATGAAATGCCGTACTTCCTCTGGACCATCAAAAGGGACGTCATCGACTATCACAGCTTGGCCTGTGACCAGATGCTGAACCATTACGGGAAGACGGCCTCCTTCACCACCAAGGTGAGTGGGGGGTGGGGGCCAGCAGGAGCGGGCAGGGGGCTCTGGGGGGCTGGTCACTTCCCTGGCACCTGCTGGCCTGGTCTGAGGCCCCGGCTGGTCACTGGGCACCTGTGCCTCCTGCCCTCTCCCCCCAGGGAGCCCCGGGCCCCTTGCTCTGCCCCCAGGGCCATAGAAGGCCCCTCCTCAGGGCACACGGCCAAGCCAAAGACAGGCGGGTGGGGACTGCCACCAGGCTCTGGGCCCTGCGTGAACCAGGCAGAGCTGAGCTGCCCCCGTGGGCCCCTAATGGGCTGCTGTCTCTGGAGATCGGGCTGTGTGTGAACATGCGGAGCCTGCCGTGGTACGTCCAGGCAAACCCCGACTCCTTCTTCCCACGCTGCTACTCCCTCTGCACCGAGAGTGAGAAGCGGGAGTTCTTGGGTAAGTGACTGGTGGCCTCCTGGGGAGCCCAGGGCCAGCTGGGGTCGGGGCCAGGACCACCAGGTGAGAACCTCTGGCCCACCCAGCAAGGGCTAGTCCACAACCTCCATGGGGAGGGGGCGCTGGAGGTTGCGGAGCGGGCTCTGTGGATTCTGACGGGGCAGGGGGGAGGCCTCACCGACACATGCCAGCTCAGAGCAGCTCTGCCCTGTCGCCTGGTGGGCCGCGCGTGGCTGCCCTGCTGCTCAGAGCCAGGGCCAGGCCTGGAACCTGGTTCTGCCTCCTGAGATGGGGCCGGTGGGTGGGAGCCTGCAGAGGGCCCTGGTGCTGTCAGCAGAGGGGCTTCTGGAAAGATCCCTCCAGTGCAGTGCTGAGACAGATTGATGGCGTGGAGGCCTGAGGACAAAGGACCAGGGAGAGGATGCCCCTGGCCATGGTCATGGGGGTGCACAGGGACAGTGGCTCTGGGGAGGGAGCATGTGGTTCTGCTCCTGGGCCCATAGATGGGGCGGGTGAGCAGCTGGGTGGAGGCCGGCTCTGTGGCTGGAGGTCAAGAGGTGTAGTTAGACTCCCAATCTGCAGAGGAGTGGGGGGAGGACAGGCAGGGGGCAGAGCAGCCCGGGCCCCCGAGGGCTGTGGAGGCGGGAGACGAGGCCCTGCAGGCCTCAGACGCCTGGGCTGAGGCTGCTGGGGGACTCTCCCCAGGCCCTAGCCCCAGCTTGGGCAGAGGGGCGAGGCCTTGGTGTCCTTTCAGATGACTTCCGGCGCACTGTGGCGTCCGGCATCCTCAAGTGGGTCGTCAGCCACCAGAACTACAGCAGAAGCAAACCCAAGAGCAGGAGGGCAGAGGCTGGGAACAGTGACCCGAGCAGCAGGAAAGGTGTGTCTGGCCAGGGCCAGCGTGGGGCAGGTGGGATCACAGGGCCTCCATCCTGGGGCCATCGTTAGCCTGGCTGGAGGGTTGTTGATTTTATTGATGTTTTCAAAGAACCAGGTTTTTGTTTCATTGATTTTCTCTATTGATTTCCTCTTTTCCAATATCATTGATTTTGGCCTTAATCTTTATTATTTCTTTTCTTCTTCTTACTTTGGACTTAATTTGCTTTCCTTTTCTAATTTTCTGAGGAGGAAGCTTAGATCATTGATTTTAGATCATTTTTTTTCTAACATATGCACTTAATGCTATAAATTTTCCTCTAAGCTCTGCTTTGGCTGCATCCCACAATTTTTTTTTTTTTGAGACAGTCTCACTCTGTTATCTGGGCTGGAGTGCAGTGGCATCATCACAGCTCACTGCATGAAACCTCAAACTCCTGGGCTCAAGCATCCTCCTGCCTCAGCCTCCCAATGTGCTAGGATTACAGGTGTGAACCACCTCACCCTGCCCCACAAACTTTGATGTTATGTTTTCACTTTTACTTAGTTTGAAATATCATTTAATTTTTCTTGAGCTCTCTTCTTTGGCACATGTGTTATTTAGAAGTGTGTTGTTTAATCTCCAAATACTTTGGGATCTTTTTCTTATCAATTTCTAGTTTAATTCCCTTGTGGTCTGAGAGCATAAATTGTATGATTTCTATTCTTTTAAATTTGTTAATGTGTGTTTATGGCCCAGAATGTGATCTCTCTTGGTAAACATTCCATGTGTACCTGAGAAGAATATGCGTGTTGCTGTTGGTGGATAGAGTGTTGTATAGATGTCAGTTACACCAGGTTGACTGATGGTGCTGTTGAGTTCAGCTAGGTCCCTCCTGATTTTCTGCCCAGTGGATCTGTCCATGACAGGGCAGGGGTGTTGAAGTTTGTAACTATAACAGTAATTCATTTCTATTTGTGCTTGAAATTCTTTCAGTTTTTGCCTCACATATTTTGAAGCTCTGTTATTAGGCACATACATATTAAGGATTGTTATATCTTTCTGGAGAATTGATCCCTTTTTCATTATGTGTTGTTCTTTTTATCCCTGATAATTTTCCTTGCTCTGAAGTCTTCTTTGTATGAAATTAATATAACTATTCCAGCTTTCTTTTGGTTAATGTTAGCATGGCATGTCTTTCTCCATCCCTTTACTATTAATCTATACGTAACTTTATATTTAAAGGGGGTTTCTTATAGGAAACATATAGTTAGGTCTTGTTGTTTAATCCACTCTGACAATCTCTGTCTTTTAATTGGTATATTTAGATCATTAGCATTTAAAGTGATTATTGATATAGTTGGATTAGTATCTACCATATTTGTTACTGTTTTCTATTTGTTACCCTTGATTTTTGTTCCTATTTTTTTATTCCACTCTTTTTCTGACATTTTTGGTTTTCTGCCTTTTGTGGGATTGCCTCCAGCAATTCACTGATTACAGTGTCAGCTTTCCTACCCCAGCATCTGTTCCTGTGGAGGTTTCTGTTCCATAAGTTGTGATTCTCTGTGTTCGCTTTTCTGTCTCTCCAATTTGGAGGCAGTCGTTTGCCTTTGACCTCACTTATCTGATAGATCTAAGAAGAGTTGTTGATTTTTCAGTTTGTTGAGCTTTTTTACTTGTTTTTAGGATGGAGTGGTGATTTCTGAGCTCTTTACACGTTGGACCAGAAACACAAAGTGCATTCACTTTAAAACGGTTAATTAACTTTATGTTCTGTGAATTTCACCTCAATAAAAAAAATGCAATGCCTGTTGTAATCTCTGTGGCCATCACATAAACTTGGATGCTTCTCCTGCGGCGCTGCCTCGGCGGGGTCTGCTGTCGTTTGTGGCCACCCCTGGGGCAGTGCCCCAGCCAGCACAGCGCCCGAATTCCCTGAGTTTGTGGCGTCAATTTCATGCCTCTTCCTGGCAGCCCTACCACCTGCTGCCAGGCTCGGCACCCTTTCTTCAGCTTCGCCCCGTAGCTAAGTGGATGGCTGGTGGTTGGCATCCATTGCTCACACTCCGGAGGCCACTTGAGCTTCTCCTTTACCCTTTGCTTCCTGAGACTCAACAGGGATCTTGAGTCATGGGTTCCAGAAGGAAGGTGAGATTCCGTGCGAAGGGTCAGATGCACAAAGCCACTGAGCCCACCTGTGCAAGTGCCCTGAGAAGTGCTTTGGTGACGGGGGTTGTGCTTACCAGCAGCCCACAGGGCCCGTGCAGCACAGGGTTGTTCACAGAGCATTCACTGAATACCTAAGGTGTGCTCAGAAAAGTATAGTTCTGTGAGAGTTTATAAGAAGTACTGGCTGGGCACGGTGGCTCATGCCTGCTTTGGGAGGCTGAGGTGGGAGGATCGCTTGAGCCCAGGAGCTCAAGACCAGCCTGGGCAACATAAAAAGACCCCATCTCTACAAATATTTTTAAAAATCAGCCAGGCATGGTGGCGTCCGCCTCTAGACCCAGCTACCAGTGGTCTGAGGCAGGAGTTGAGGCTGCAGTGAGCTACGATCACATCACTGCACTCCAGCCTGTGCGACAGAGCGAGTTCCTGTCTCTAAAAAAACAAAACAAAACAAGAAGTACTATCTCATTGCTACTGTAAGGAGCTCAGAGTCTAGCTGCAGGTGTGTGTGTTTGTGGAGGACGGGCTGTCCAGGAGAGAGAGGCTACCTGCCCAGGTGCAGGTGTGCATCCAGGGTGACTGCCCAGAGAAGCCTTGCAGCCCAGAGGGGTGGGACAGCCTTTGTCCGTGGCATCTGGTGCCATTCCGCAGGCCGGGAGGGCTGCCCCTAGTGGTGGTCCACACTCCACGTGCCTGTGCTTGGGTTTCAGATCCTGAGAACATCGAAGCAAAGCTCAGGGGCCTTTCAGGGAAGCTTGTGGACACTGCGTGCAAGGTGTGCCAGGCCTACCTGGGGCAGCTGGAGCACGAGGACATCGACATGCCGGAGGATGCTGCGGAGGACCTCACTGAGGACGAGTGGAAGGACCTGACCCAGCAGTACTACTCTCTCGTTCAGTAAGACGCCTGCCTCGCGCAGGGCCCTCTGGGCTGTGCTGGCACCAGCAGCCGGCGGGGGCCACCAGTGCTCACGTCAGCCCCTCGTGTGGGGGTTTCAGGAGCTGCCGTGGCAGTGCAGCCTCTGGGCATCAGTGGGCATTGGGGCACCTGTCTGGATATCTGAGATGCTTTTTGGGTACTGGGTTGCCTGTCTGGATGCTGAGGTGCCCAGGCCCTCTGCTGCCCGTCCCACCAGGCCCCTGTTGGCTATCGAGAGGATGGCACTCCCCTGGGGGTGCCTTTGGAGGTACCATCATCTCGTGCACCTGTCCAACCCCTTTCATGTCTTTGGCCTCACTTGAACCCCACAACAGCCTGAGACAGGCGGGGAGGGCTTGTCCTGTTCCTCAGCCAGGCCGCCTGGCCTGCTCACGGCAGTTGGCGAGGGGCTGGCAGAGCTGCCGCTTCGCCCAGGCCTCCTGACACACCAGCTCTCACGGCCCTCGCTGCCGTGGGTTTCCGAGCTGACCCTGGCTTTCCTCCCTGCTGCCGAGGGCCCGGGACCTGTGGCCCAGCACCCCCTTGGCAGCGGCTGCCACAGAGAGCGGCTGGGCAAAGGTGGCCCGGGCACCCCTGCAGCACGCACAGCCATCGGCCCAGGGAGCAGATCTCAGGAAGCGAGACCCTTGTTCCCGAGGCTGGGCCGGCAGCCCCCACACACCATCCCAGGGTCGTTTTTATTCTCTTGTTTCTTACTTTCTTCTTTTGGATTAATCAAGAGTTTTTGTTCTTTTCTTCTTTATTGAGGTATTACGTAAGTACACTTAAGGGCACACGGTGTGTAATCATACCTGTCCACGTGGGTGGAATTTTGTGTATGTTCACCTTGGTAGTAGCCACAGACCCCCCCAGGGCCCTACTAGCCCTTCCCAGGCAGAACCTTGCAGAGGTCACACCTATTCTGATACCTGCCTCCCTCAGCCGGTTTTGTTTGTTCTTGAATTTCATATTTTGGACTCATACAGTCTGTGCTCTCTTCTTTGTGACTTCTTTTGCTCAACACAAAATCTGTGAGCTTCGTCCACGCTGGTACATGTTGCAGCAGCCCCTTCTTCCCGTTGTGCACTATTCCATCCTATCAGCATATCGCAGAGCATCCACCCGTCCTGATGTGGGTGGCATTTGGGCTACCTCCGGTTTTTGAGCAGTTTCCAAAGTGGCTCACCGAGCGACACTAACGGCAACACGCGTGGTCCTCTTGCCGCACGTCCGGACAGCACGCGGTGTTGCCTTTCCAGTTGTCTCCTTGTGCTCTGACTTCGTGTTTCTCTGACGACTGATGTGCTGACCGTTGTTTCATATCATATTGGTCATTTGGTTGTCTTTTCTCGTGAAGGGCTTGTTCATCCACAGCTTTTGCTCATTTAAATATTAGGTTGGTTGTCTCTTTTTAAAAAATGATTTCTAAGAGTTCTCTATATATTGTTCATCAAGTTTTTTCTGAATATATGCACGAAGAATACCTTCCTCCAGTGTGTAATTTGTCTTTTTACCTCTTAATGGTGTTTTATGATGAAGTCCAGTGTGGCAATACTTTCATATTATGGTTAGTACGTTCAGAGTCCTGTCTAAAAATCTTTGCCTACCTAACATCATGAAAATATGATTTCTTCTAGACACGTGGCTGTTTTTCCCTTCACTTTTAGCTTTTTGTGATTTATCTTAAGTGAATTTTTGTGTAAGGTAAGAAGTCAGGATCAAGATTCTTATGTACATAGATATCCTCTGTGGATAAAGAACAAACATGAATTTTGTTGAAACTGGCTTTTGGCCCAGCACACACTGTGTTCTGGTGAATGTTTCACGTGCACGTGGACAGAACATGCCTCTGCAGTTGCCAGGTGGCGTGCTCCGCAAGCGTCCCTCGGGCCGGCTTGGGGGACGACGCTATTCAGATCCACACCCTTGCTGATTGTTCTGCCTGCGTGTTCTCCAGGATCCCGAGAGAGGTGAGTTAAAGTGTCCAGTGATGTTTGAGGACTCTCCATTTCTCCCTTTATGTCTGTGGTTGTTTGCTGTCTGTGTTTGGGTGCAATTTTATTCAGTACAGCTGATTCCAGATTGCATTGTCTTCATTCTCTTGTTGTGAAATTTCCTCTTTGTCTCTGCTAATGCTGCCCTTAAGTTCTACTTTTTGTGCTACTGCACAAAAAGGAGCCCACGCGGCTTTCTTCGGGTCAGTGTTTGAGAGGAATGTACCTCTCTCCGGTCTTTCACTTTAATCTACTCCTCTTTTCCTTCGTGTTTAAAGTGGTCTCACGTGAAAAGCACGTATTACTGGTCAGGTCTTGCCTTCTGTGAGAACGTGTGTTCCGTGTGCGCTGATTGTTATTAAGATAGTTAGGTGTGAGTTGACCGTCTTGCCGTTTGACTTCTGTTTATCCCACATGCTCCTTGTCTTGGTAGTAGCTCCTCTTCACCGTCTTTTGGATTATTCAACTGTTCCTAATTATTTCATTTTCTCTCCCCTACTCCCCTTCTAGCTATACAAGTTCGTATTGTTCTTTTACTGGTTATGGTAGATACTACAGTCTACCTTGAATTTATATTTTTGCCATTTCCCGGACAATTTAAAAACCTTAAATAGTTGGAATGCATTGACGTCCTTCCCTGTTGTGCTGTTGTTGTGCACTTTACTTCTGCACGGGCTGTAAGCCCCTGCAGACACGGCTGTTGCTGCTGCTTTAAACAATCAACAGTCTTTTGCGTTTATCCCCAGATTTGCTCTTTGTGGAGGTTTCCGTTCCTTTCTGAAGTTGTGCAGCTCCTTCTGCCATCATTTTCTTTCAGCCCAGAAAAAGTGTCTTTAATTTTCCTTGTGGTTTTGTTCTGCTGCTAAAGGGTTTTCTCAGTTTCAGTTTGTCCTCACTTTCGAAGGATGTTTCCACCAGGATGGAGCGCTGGGCGGGCAGCCCCCACCAGCCCTCTGGAGACGTCACTGCACTGTCCCTGGGCTGTCGTCATTCCTGTTGGCAACTTAGCCGTAAGTCTCATCACCACGTCTCTGAAACGATCTTTTTATTCCCTCAAGTTGCTTTTAAAGATTTCTTCCTTTTTCCTTTTTGCAAGTCTGACTTCATTGTGCCTAGATGTGGTTTTCTTAGCATGAAGTTTTTGAAGATTTTTCGAGAGCTAGGTCAGAGCCTTTCATCCATTTTGAGAAGTTCTCAGCCATCATCTCTCCAAACGTTGCTTCCGCTCCATCATCCTGCTCCTCTCCCTCTTGTGCTCCAGCCGCTTGGTTGTTTCACGTGTCCACTTGCTCTACGCTGTTTTTTTCCATTTTTCCCCTCTGAGGTTGAATTTGGATATTCTTCTATTGACCCATCTAAGGTTTACCGGTTTTGTCTTCTGCTACGTCCAGTCTGGTTTTAAACCTGTCCAATTCTAACACCAGTGTCTGGATCATCTCTCTTGTATTGTTTGTCTTTGTTCCTTTACTGTCAGTCAGATCTTCTGCTTTTTTAATCTCTTTAATTTTTATTGTGTGCTGGGCCTTGAGTATAAAAGAAGTATAGAACTGAAATGTATAATATGTTCCTCAAAGAGGGTTCACACTTACTTCTTTTAGTGGTTACGGTATTGTGTAGATACAGTATGGAGCATATATCCTCGACCATTTAGCGGCTGAGCTGATTCTGGAGGGCTAGGTTGCAGCTTTGGATAGGTTTAGTCCAACTCTGGCGTAAAATGCCTCAAGGGTGAAAGTGAAAAATGTTTGGCACAGGCCCCTTCCTCTAGGACAATCTTGACTCCTAAATTCTATAAAACTGGGAAATTTCACTCTGTTTTCAGCCCAGACAACCAGACTTCTGTGCCCTCAAAAAACCAAAAAAACAAAAAAAACTACTGTGTGTTTCGAGCATCTCTAGATTCAAGTTTCTATGCCAGTTCACATGGTCACAGTCTCTCATTCCTTAATAAAGTTCCTCCCAAGACTGAGTCTCGTTCTTTACCCAGGTTTGGCAAATATTCCCAAAGAAGAAAAAGGCCAATGAACTCAGTTCTCCTGAGAAAGGCTCCTCTGTGTCTGGAATTTTAGCTCATCTAATCCTCTTTCCTTCCACAATTCCCTGACGCCTTGAAAAACACAACTTTTGCAATTTGTCTACTTTTTCTCTAGTTGTCACAGCAGACATGATGACAAGCCAGTACCTGCTACATGCTACCCTAAGTACGGAAGTCTCTTAGTCAAGTATTTTTAATCATTTTATTTTATCTACTCTATTTGCTTTTTAGTTACACATTTTTGTCTTTATCTTTTAGGGTTTACCCTAGAAATTACAATATACATTGTTAATTTGTTATTTTTAATCTTCATTGAGAACTTTTGCTACTTTCCAAACAATGTTACAGTTGTGCGATTCCATTTACTCCCTGCTCATTCCGTATAATCTCGTCGTTTATTTTACCTCTCTGTGTATTTTAAACTGCATGTGACATATTTACTGTTGCTTTAAACATTAATTTCAATAATTTTTATTTTTTCCTATACCTTAACTCTTTCAAGGAATCTTCATTCATTCCTGCAGCTCTGTTACTATATCCGGGATAACTTTCTTTCACCCTGAAAAACTTCTTTTGATATTTCTTCTAGTGGTGACCTGCTGGTGAATTACTCTCAGGGTGTTTTTTTTTTTCTGTCTGAAAAAGTCTGAATTTTTCCTTCACTTTTGAAATATATTGTCTCTGAAATAAAATTCTTGATTTGCAAAGTTTTTTTGTTGTTTTTTGCACTTTAAGATGTCATTCTATTGTCTTCTGGCTTCCATAATTTTTGTTTAAAAATAATCTGTAGGTATTATTTTGTTCCTTTGAAGGTAATATTTTTTTCTCTGGGTGCTCTAAGGTTTTCTCTTTGTCTTTAGTTTTCACCAGTTTGATTGTAATGTTTCTGGAAGTACTTTTCTTTGTATTTATCCTGGTTGGGTTTATGGGGTATATATATATATAAATTTTTTTTTTTTTTTAGACAGGGTCTCGCTCTGGAGCCCAGGCTGGAGTGCAGTGGTGTCATCACAGCTCACTGCAACCTCACACTCCTGGGTTCAAGCCATCCTCCTGCCTTAGCCTCCTGAGTAGCTGGGACTACAGGTGCCACCATGTCCAGCTCATTTTTCTATTTTTAGTAGAGATGGGGTCTCACTCTTGCTCAGGCTGGTCTTGAACTCCTGGCTTCTAGCGATCCTCCTGCCTTGGCCTCCCGGAGTGCTGGGATTACAGGTGTGAGCCACCACGCCCAGCCTATGGGGCATTTTCTCAAATTTGGAAAACTCCTGGCCATTATTTCTTCAGATGTTGCTTCCACCCCTTCTCTCTACTCTGCTTCTGGGACTCCAGTTACGCGAGTGTTAGGCTGTGTTCTGTATGCCTCTTACACTGGTCTCATCTTTCATTATGATCATGACAGTCTTTCTAATATTCTTGTGTCTAGTTCTACAATGTATTCTCTTTCACTGATCTATCTTTTACCCTAATACTACTACTACCACAAGTTTAATTGCTGTATATTTATGACTTAATTCATAGTAGGAATAGTCCATTCTCTTTACTCCCCTTTTCTAAGAAAATTTCCACTTGTTCTCATATATGAATTATTCTAGATGCATTTCATCATTACTAATGAAGTTGATCACCTTTTCATATTTATTAGCCAAGTGGCTATGCTTTTTTTGTAAAGTCCTATTCAAGTCTCTTGCCCATTCTTCTATTGTCTTGTCTCTTTCACATTGATTTGTAAGATATATGTGTGTGTGTGTATTCTGGATAAGAGTCCATTGTGTGATATATGTGTTGCAAATATTTTCTCCCATTCTGTGGATTTTTAAAATTCTCTCACTGATGCCTTTTGGTGAAGTGAAATTCTGTGATGATAATGAAGTCCAATTCATCTAAGTTTCTCTTTATGATTGACAATTTGGAATACTAGTCAAGAAATCCTTGCTTTTTCCAAGGTCACAAAGTTGTACTGGTATGTTTTCTTCTATTCATTATTTTACCTTTCATATATTTTTACATACAGTCCATACAGAATTGACTTTTGTGTGTGGTGTAAGATAGGTATCAAGATATATTTTTCCATATGTATATTGAAATGACTCATAATTTATTGAAAAGTCTTTCTTTTCCCCACTCCATAGCATTGTCATAAATCAGGGGGTTGACCATGTTTGTGTTGCGTGAATATAAAATGTAACTGGCCTTTTGATCCAAAAAAAGTCTAGTGTATTCACAACTGGATAGTCTTTGACAATATAAACCTTTGTAATCATAGGGGAATCTGAATTGGTTTTTTCTTTTAATTTCTTCCAGTTCAGCTTAAGTTTTAAATATGCTTTTATTGAGTTATACTTTGAATGCCGTAAAACTCACTTACCATAAACGTACAATTCAGTGATTTTAGCACATTCACAATGGTGCAACCATAGTTCCGTTTTATGGCATTTCTGCCACCTATCAAGTCCCATCATACCTGCCCTAAGTCACTCACTGAGAACCCCAGCCCTGTCCAGCCGGCTACTCACCTTTTTCTGTTTCAATAATCGCATTCTCTGGTTTTTAATAATATTGAGTCTTCTAATCCATGGACATAGAATGTTTCTCCATTTATTTATCTTCTCAAATTGATCTCAACAGTGTTTTGTACTTTTCAGTGTTCAAATCTTGCACTTTTCTTGTTAAATGTATTCCTATGTATTTTATTCTTTTTGATACTATTATGAATGAAATTATTTTCTTAATTTTATGGTAGGATTTTTTATTGGTAGCATATAAAAATACAATTATTTTTGTATATTGACCTTGTATCTGTGACCTTGCTAAACTCATTTATTAGTTCTAATGGTTTGTAGCGTATGTGTGTGTATGTATTCTTTAGGATTTTCTAAATACAGGATCATGTTACCTATGAATGAACACAATTTTATTTCTTCATTTCCAGTTTGAATTATACATATACATTTATATATAGTATATATCGTATGTTTCATACATATAATAAGGACTCTCATATATATGTGTATATATTTGAAATGGCTGCCTGATTCTTAGGTGTATGGTAAAAATCAAGAATGTATATTATTATCTCTAGAGTAACCCCTGAAAAATAATACCAAATCATAGCTAAATTCTACTAGAGGAGATAAAATTAAATAACATAAAATACCAGATGAATCCAAAAGAGTGAAGGAGAAGGATAAACACAGAAGAGACGGGACAAGGAAACGCAGTGGGCGAGATGGCAGATTTTAAACACAACTGTACCCACTGATATTAAGTGAATAAAGCAAACGCTTTAATTAAGGATGAAGATTTTCAGAACAATATTTTTTTAAAAAGGCCTGACTATGTTTATGAGACACCTTTTAAATACAGTTACAAAGATACATTGAAGGTTAAAAAGAGAAAAAGATACGCCAGGAGACAGTCACAGAAAGGAGGCACGAGGTGTCAGCGTCAGACAAAGCAGCCTTGGAAGCAAGAAGTGTGACTTGGTGGAGAGACGTTTCACAACCAGAAAGATGCCCACTCAATAGGACACAATCCTAAATGTACATGTAATTAATAAAATAGCTTCAATATATACGAAGGGAATATTGACAGAACGAAAAGAAATAGACAAATCCACACTCATAGTTGGGATTTTAACACACTTTTCTCAGTTCCTGATGGAACAAGCTGGTAAAAAAAATCAGTAAAGATACAGAAGCTTTGAATAACGCTGCTAACTCACTCGGCCTCACTGACCCTTTGGGAATACACGACCCAGTGACTAAGCAATACACATCTTTTCAAGGGCACATGGTAGACTACAAATCAAGTGTTAAATTTCGGAGGGTTGAAATCATGGAAAATGTGGGCTCTGACGAAAACGGAATTCAGCGAGAGACCAGCAACAGGAAGAATACTGAGGATCTTATAAGGTTCTTAAATGTTTGTAAATTAAGCAACACATTTGAAAATAATTCCTGGGTCAAAGAGGATATGACAATGGAAATTAGAAAAAATTTTACTGAATGAAAACTAGGATAAAATATTAAAACCTGTGAGGTTGGGCTAAGCTGTGCTTATTGGGAAATTTATACCTTTAAGCATGCATTCCAGGAAATAATAAAGGTTGAAAACCAGTTTCAGATGAAAATCTAGTTTCATCTCAAGAGACTAGAGAAAGAACAGAAAATTAATTCCAAAACTAAGTAGAAGGATAAAAATAAAAAATTAAGCAGAAACAAGCTAGAAAAAAAGTACAATAAAGAAAAATCATTAAAGTCAAAACTTTTTAAATTGATAAAATGATAAACCACTACCAAATCCGATTAAGGGAAAAAAGGAAAACACAATTTACCAACATGATACATGGAGTGGGGACATCGCCGCAGGGTTCAAAGAAATTGAAAAGGTAGTGAAGGATGTGATGAACAGCGTTGTGCCACTGAATTTGGCAATCAAGATGACACGGACAAATTCTTTGAACAACACAGTTTATTGAAACATGCTAAAAAAGAAACTAGAAATTTTGACTAGTCTGTATTTGTTAAAGAAATTAAATCTGTAATTTAAAAAACCTTCCTACAAAGAAGAATCCAGGCCCATAATGGCTTTACTGGTAAATTTTTCTAAACATTTAATAAAAAATTAATTCCAGGCCAGGGGGTGGGGGAGGCAGTGGCTCACGCCTGTAATCCTAGCACTCTGGGAGGCCGAGGCAGGAGGATCACTTGAGGTCAGGAGTTCGAGGTTGCTGTGAGCTGGGTTGACACATGGCACTCTAGCCCAGGTGACAGAATGAGACTCTGTCTCAAAAAAAAAAAAAATTAATTCCAACAATCTACAAATGTTTTCATTTCAAGTAACAAAAAAGGATAGAATACTTTCTAATCATTTCATGAGGCCACTAAAAGCCTGATATTAAAACTTGGAAAGGGTATAATAACAAGAAATTATAGGCCAATATTTCTCATGAAATCTTAACCAAAATTTTATCATATTGAACCAGTGATATGTGCATGAAATAATACATTATAACCCAAAGGACTTTATTCCAGGAATGCAAGGTTGGTTTAACATTCAAAAGTTTATCAGTGAATTTCATCACATTTTCAGAATAAAAGAGAAAAGCTATATGATCACCTCAACAGATGCAAAAAATTGATGAAATTTAATACTTATCCATGTTCAATTTTTTTTAGCAAATGAGGAAATTTTTTAAAACCTTATTAATTTGATAAAGTTTATCTGTAAGAATCTTACAGCTAACATATTTCTTAGTGGTTATACATTGAAAGTGTTCCCCTTGAAATCAGAATGAGACAAAAATGCTCACTGTCAGAATTCTGTTCAGCACGGACTGAATGTTCTGTCTAGGTTAATAGTACAGGAAAAATAAAGAAAAGACAAGTCAGAAAGGAAGAAGTTAAGACTCTTTATTTGCAGATGACAAGATTGTGCACATAGAAAATTTTAAGGACTTATAGAGTATTAGAATTAAGTGAATTTAGCAAGGTAATTGCGTACAAGATTAATATACAAAAGTCTGTTGTATTTCTATGTACTAGCAACAATTGCAAAATGAAATTCTAAAAACACGATTTTCAATAATATAAGAACAAATATCTAGAAATAAATCTAATGAAACACATTCAAGACCCTAAACTGAAAATTAAAAAATTAAAGTAAGAGATATTTAATACCTAATAAATGTGTATATGTGTGTGTTTATATAAATACATATTGAGATGAACAGAAGGTGGGAGGGGAGGAAAGAACAGAGAGTTGAAACTAACATTTTTTGAAAGTGTGGCCAAAAGGGTAGTGTGGGCAGCAGAGCAGACACTTCACCTCAGGCTCGTCTGTCTCTGAAGCACATTCTCTTATTATAATAGTAGTTCTCAACTTTTGGTGTGAATCACACCCAGGGAGTTTTATAAAATGTTGATTCCTGGGCTGAACTCCCTAATATTTTAATTAGTTAGATCTAGTATGGAGCCCGGAAATCTGAATTCTGACAGGCATCTCAGGTTATCTGATTTTTCTGAGAAAAGTGCCTTGCCAGAACACTTCAGATAATGCTATATAGGTGACTTCATACTTATACTATACATCAGTTTTTATTTTTTTGCCACCCTGACTTACATATGTTTAGAGGCAATAAAAAGCTTGCCAGCTGAAGGATGAGAGAATCCTTCACTAAAGGTGAGTGAGCACTAATCAATGTATCTATTTTTTTCAAAAGAAGTATTTTACTGTACTTGAATATTGCAGTCAGAAATTTTCCTGAAAATACTTAAAAATAATAGTCTTACTTGCTATTAGCTAAGGCTTAGAAATATATTATGATAAATTTTGTTTTTTTATAATGCAATTTGTCCTCTAGCTTTGAATAAACTTTAAAATAAACTTTTCTTCTTTAAATTTAAAAATAAATAAATAAATATATATTATCACAACTATAATGTTCATGAATTAGAAGACCCAACAGTGTAGAGATGTTTGTTTTTCCCAGACTAAGCCGTAGATTCAATGTAATTTCAATCAGATTCATTGCAGGGATAGTGGGGGGGGGTAAGAAGAATTACCAAACTGATTTATACAGAAATTTGAACGATTTAAGAAAAGCCAAGACAAGCTTGATCAAGAAAAACAAAACTAGAGGACTTACGCTCCAAATTTCAAGACTTAATCTAAATCTACAATAATTAAGACAGCGTGATATTGGGATAAGATAGATAAATAGATGAACGTGACAGAATAGAGTCTAGAAATAGATGCTCACATGTGTGATCAGTTGATTTAAGATTGGCGCTGCTGCAATTCATGGGCAAGGGTAGGTCTTTTCACTAAACAGTGCTTGAGCAATGGGCATGCTTGTGAAAAACATGCGCCTTGAATCCTCCTTCATAAATACACAAAAATTAATTTGAAATGTCAACGGAAAAGAAGCCAAACTCTGTAAAAATAATTTTAAAGGGGTTTATTCTGAGCTAAATTTGAGGACCATGACCCGGAGCCACACCCAAGAAGCCTTGAGCAAGTGGACTCGCTGTGGTTGGGTTACAGTTTGGTTTTATACATTTCAGGGAGACAGGGGTTACATGTAAAGTCATAAATCAATACATGGAAGGCATACATTGGCTTGGCCCGAAAAGGCGGGCCATCTTGAAGCAGGATTGGGGGGTTTTGGGGGGGTGGCTTACAGGTTATAGGTGGGTTTAAAGACTCCTTGACTTGTAATTGGTTCTAAAGGCTTGGAATGTTTTAGATAGGAGACAAGTCACCAGACTTATATTTGTTGTGTAAATTGGGGACCTGCAGGTTTGTCTTGTGCAGCCTTAGGCCTGTTGATGAGTCACAAAGGACGTCTCCAAGAAGGGAGGGGGGCATGGTGAAGCTTGTCTGACCTCCTCCTCCTGGCAGACAATGTAGTTTTAGGACATCCTTTTGGCCAGGGGGGGTCCATTCAGTCAGCGGGTGGGGGGGGAGCCTTTTATTTGATTTTAGTTCACAGAAACATACCATGTGATGTGAAAGTTAATAAAATGAGAAAGCACTGGAGTATATCTTCATGACGAAGCAAAGACTTCTTAAACAGATCTCTAACAGCAGTAATCATAATAGAACAAAATCAATAAATTGCACTTCTATCAAGAGCTCTGTTTACCAAAAAGCACTATGAAGAGGATGAAAAAAGCCACAAACTGGAAGAATATATTTGCAGCCTGTGCTGCGTGTCCGACAGAGGTCTCGTACCCAGAAGATGTAAAGAGCGCCTATAGGTCAGTAAGAAGAGAGAAATAATCCAACTGAAAATGTTCAAAAGACTTAAACAAGCACTTCACAAAAGACGACGTCCAAACGGCCGGTTAGCACATGAGTCGGTGCTCACCGTCATTCCTCACCAGAGAAGTGCAGATTAAAACCGCGGTGTGACGCACTACATGCCCGCCAGGATGGCTGAAGTTAAAGAGGGGACACCAAGCGTTGGCCAGTATGTGGGGCCACCAGAAACCCCATACGCTGCTGGTGGGGGTGTAAATTGGCATGTCCCCTTTGGGACAGTCTTTGACAGTTTCTTATAAATTTAGGCATCTGCATACCCTATGACCCAGCTACTCCATTCCTAGGTATTTATCCAAGGGAAATGAACACACGTGTCCCCGCAACGCCTGCATTGGCAACAGCCCCAACCTGCAAACGCCAACAGTGTCGCAGGAGGAACGGCTGATTCGTGCAACGAGCAGACACCAGGGAGCCACCTGTGGTGATTCCAGAACAGGCAAAACCGGTCTGCGGGGACAGGAAGTCAGACTGGTACCTCGCTAGTTACCATCGACGGGGACGGTAGACGAGGGAACCTTTGAGGAGCCGGGTGAGATCTGGGTGGCATCACACGAGAGTACACGCGTGTAAAAATTGTCAAATTGCTTTTCCAAGTACGGTGCTGTGCACTTTGCCGCGTCTTCTTGGGACCCAATAGAACTGCCAGGAGTCACCACGAGGTGGCAGCACGAGACCCCACCCGGGCCCCTGCGGCCGCCCCCAGCCCAAATCACTCAGGAGGGGGACGCCTGGTGGCACTTCTGGCCCCTGCCTGGCGGGTCTCTCTTGGAGCCCCCAAGTGCTTCGGGACAGTGCAGTCCTCTCTTGTTGCGGCTGGCGGGGTGCCCGGCAGGGCGTGCCTGTGTCGGGACCCAGAAAGCCCTGGCCGGCCACGACCCTCTCACCAGCAGCGTGTGTGCGTGAGGGGTGCAGTGGCCCCCGAGGCTTTGCCCGGCTGGGGAACAGCTCTCATGTCCTCCCAGCCCTCTCCCTCGAGGCAGAGGCAGCGTAAAGTGACACCGTGATGATGCTCGGACTTGCAGTTTTGGGTGGTCCTGCCCAAGTGCCCACCTCGCCAGCATGAGGCACTGTTCCAGGCTGGGCCTCCCCGCAGGACGGCAAGCCCTGTCCTCTCTGGCCGAAGTCACACCAGCACCGGGTCAGCAGAGCTTGCTGGTCTCCTGGGGGCTTTGGCCATGCCCAGCACGGCGGATGTCATCGGTGCCTGGCCTCACGTACACCATGACAGTCTGGGGCCATCTCTGCAGGCCAGACAGGGCTGTCATGGGGGTGCTGGGGGCTGGCTGCACCGTTTGTACCGTGTCCTGGCTGGGCCAGGCTGACCTGTCATCATCCTGGGGTCAGATCTGGCATGATGCTCACTACAGAGGGGTTTGTGGCCTTGCCTGAAGCTTGGCCAGAGCTGGCAGGGAACAAGCCCTTGCACGTCACCTCTGCCCCTGCACCCAGAGAGGAGCCTGTCACCGCTGTGGCTGTGCCCCTTGGGTCCCTTCTGCAGCTTCACACAGTGGGGCCTCTCCCACGGCGCCAGGGACATGCCAACCCCACTTTTCCCTTCATGCTGCCCCACAGCAGTTGTGAATGGAACACAGATGTCTGGGGCCCCAAGGGCTTTGCTCCTCTACCCCAGCCCGGTTCATCAGCGCGATTCGTAGCCGGCAGCCTTCCAGCCCAGCTGGCCACCCACCCTTTGCTGCAGCCACCTTGCCAGGAGGTCGGGGCCTGGCACCCACACCCGCACCTTTTCCCACAGTGCTGGGTCTGCCCACACCTGGGGCTCCGACGGGCCCTGGGGGCGGCTGCTGTTGCTGGGATGGGCTTCCCTCCCCAGGCAGCAGTAATGTACCCCGAGCTCTAGAAGCCACTGAAACAGTTTTACCAAGCCCCCCTCCTTATTCCCTTAAATTATGGTGACTTCGTGAGTCAGGCCCATGGCTGCCACAACTCTGCAAAGCCACCAACAGGGTCCTGGGGTCAGACTGACTATCCAGCTTGCAGGATGTTGAGCTGAAAGCTGACGGGGACACAGGCAGGCTGGCATGGGCCAGGCAGCTTCCCAACAGGACTGTGCCCTGGTGCCACCAACCACAGGCAGAACCTGGGCACAAGGACCTGCCTGTGTCTACCGAGGTTTTCACAAGGCCCAGGCATGGCGCTCCTTGGGGTGTACGTGCCGGTCCAGATCCGCTCACTGGGGTCCCCGTTGTTGGGTCGTGTTCTTGGGGGTCCCTCCGCTTGCAGAACCGAGGTCCTGGGCCTGCCCCAGCCCTTTCCCACAGGTGGGCCCTAGACTGTCCTAGAGCTGTAGCACCCACTCGGTCAGCAGGGCTGGGCACCGTGTCTCAGAGTCTCACGCACCTTCTGGATCTTGCTTTGTAGCGGCGATGCTTTCATCTTCAATTCAAGACATTACTTTTCGCAGTGCCAGGCTCTGCTGAATAAAATCATGTCTGTGAACCCTCAGATGGAGATCGACGGGCTGCGGAACATCTGGATTATAAAGCCTGCGGCCAAGTCCCGGGGCCGAGGTGAGTCCCGTGGTGTGGGTGCTGCCTGGTGCGGTCACTGCCGTTGAAGGCCACCAGCCGGTGCCAGTGTCCACGGGCAAGGCACGGCTTTGGCCCCCGCGGATCTGCGGGGAGGGAATTCAGGGAGCAGGTGCCAAGGTTGTGGGGCTCAGGACGCGTGGGCGCCAGAGCAGTCCTGGAGGAAGAGGGGTTCCAATCACAAGGCTAGATTCGGGTTTGCTAATTAATTAGGGTTTCCTCATTTGTATTCGTAAATCAAACTAGTCTACAGTTTTCTTTTTTGTACTGTCTTGTTTGATCTTGGCAACAGGCTTACGCTAGCTTCTAAAATGGGTGGGGGACTTTCATCTCAAATAACAGTGGAATTCCTATTCCTTGGATTTATTACAAAACTCACCTGTAAATACCAGGGTCTCTCTTGGCGGTAGATCCTTAACACCTTTTACGTGTTGTCTGTGGTTTTCTACCTCATCTTCTTGAATTGTGGCTGCAGCTGTATTCTCTTTTTTATTCCTAATGGTGAGTACTGTGTGTCCTCTTTTAAACAAACAAAAAACAACACGCCCCCAAAGAAATCCCAGAACTTTGAGGCGGTTTTCTAATCTTATTCATGTTTCCAAAGAACCAACTTTTGGTTGCATTTTTTCAATTTTCCTCAACAATTTTTTCCTTCTTATCTCTGACTTAAATGCTAAAGCCTTTTATTCCAATTTTTCTTGTGCAATAATAAAAGCTTCAAGTGTATGCGGTTTCCTCTGAATATGGCTTTAGCTGCATCATCTTGTTTCTGTTACATAATGTTGCCATTTTTCCTTGGTATCTAATAGACTTTACTTTTAGTTTGGATATTGTTTGCCTCTTGAGTTATTGTGAAGAGTTTTGTTGGTTTTTAAATAATTCACAAGTGGTTAATTTTTATGTGATTTAAAAAAAAATTTTATTGCATTCAGTCCTAAACATCTTCTATCCTGAAACATTCTCTTTTCTGAGTGTGTGCAGCCCACGCCCTGGGTGTCCTGCCTGCTCTTCCCTGAGTGCTACCCTGCCTGACTGTGTGTGGCGGGCTCCTCCCTGGGCTCTGTCCTGAGCCCACTCCTCTTCCCAAGCAGCATTTGTCTCCTCCCGTCCATCTGGCCAGACCTTCCTCCCACTGCAGACACCTGCATCCCCGGGGCCACTCCATGGACACCTCCAACCCACCTGTTCAAAACCAAATCCACCTCTCTGCCCAGCCACTGGCTGTGTCCTTCCCTCCTCGTGGCTGGCCTGCGTGTGTCTGCCCAGGGTATATTCAGTGGTTTGCTGCTGGGTCCCAGGCTTTTGTTTCAGGGTGGCAAGGTCTCAACTTACTAGGACTAAAGAAATGAAAGTTTGGTATTTTTGAACAGGACTGTAGAAAGTGCCTCTCCACCCTTGTATCAGTCAGAACAGACTAGTGGTGCCATGTAACAAACAGCACCAAAGTCTCGGTGGCTCTCAGTGAGAACAGCTTCTCTCTTACACCAGCCCTTGAGGCTTCAGGGCTGTCACAGCAGAGAAAGAGTGGCTGGCATTTAATGCTGCCAGCTCAGAGTGACTCGGGTGCCTCTACTCACATCACCGGCCCCCACTAGTCAGGTGGGCTAGCTTTGGGTTTGAGGTTGGGAAGTTGTAAAGCCCACCTGCACCAGCACAGGAGAACCAGGTCAGGTGAGGGCCAGCATCCCCCTTCCTGCCCCTTCCCAGCTCATCCCAGGCACTGTGTAATGTTACCCCTCACAGGACTCTGAGGCCCTAGGTGCCCACCCCTCACTGCCCTCAGAAGACCCCCACCCTTGCCTGGCAATTGCCCTGGGGTCTGTAGAGCGGCCCCTGCTCCCTTGTTACACCACACCTGGAGCACAGTCTAGGGCTGGCTGCCTTTCAGAAGTACCTCTGTCCCTGTTCCTGTCCCTTCACTGACCTTTGTGTCCCCTCTGGAGTCCTGGGCTGGCCCTGTGGTGGGAGAGTGGGGGTTGGCCTCTACTGAGCATAGCCTTCCCTGCCCAGCCTGGCAACACTGCCCCCAGGTCTGGCCCAAAGCCAGTGGGTGGTGGCTGTGCCTCAGGGGTGACTGGCAGCCTCTTGCAGACATAGTGTGCATGGACCACGTGGAGGACATCCTGGAGCTGGTGGCCACAGACCAGCCTCCTGCCAAGGACAACAAGTGGGTGGTGCAGAAGTACATCGAGACACCAATGCTCATCTACGACACCAAGTTTGACATCAGGCAGTGGTTCCTCATCACGGACTGGAACCCACTGACCATCTGGTTCTACAAGGAGAGCTACCTGCGGTTCTCCACCCAGCGCTTCTCCCTGGACAATCTGGACAGGTCAGTGGGGGTGGGCCCCTCACTGTCACCCACCACCACGGGAGGCACAGATGGGGAAACTGAGGCTCGGGGAGGTTAATGGCCTCCCCAAGGGACAGGCCCAGGCCCACTGCCTTCAAAGCCAGCATTGTACACCCCACGATGTGTGTATCTTCTGCAGAAAATCTTAAAAGGCACCATTTGCCATGTGCCTGCGGGTATGGAGGGCGCGGCAGCACCCTGGGCCCGAGTGTGGGGAAAGCAACTTGTGGAGGGGCCAGGGGCACCGGGCAGGGGCTTGGACATCCAGGAGTGGAGTGCCCAGGAGTGGATGAACCCCTACCTCTCCAGGGACCCCGAGTGGGCAGTATGGTGAAAGCCTGTCTGTGAACCCTCAGGAACCTGCTGTCCACACAGCAGAGAATCCCTGCTGGCCTCTCTGGGCTGAGGGCTTCCTATGGCTGTTTTGTGACCATCACAGGGCATTGGGGCTGGAGGTGCAGGGCTCTGCAAGGGAGTCAGTCAGAATCCAGGGGGGCTGGAGGGAGTTAACTCTGCCTCCAGGTAGGGGCTGTGGCCAAGCCTGGAGTCACACCTGGCAGGTCACACCTGGCGCAGGGCTGGGGAGATGGCTGGGGGCTCTGGTCAAGCGGGCCTGGAGGAGAGGTCCAGGAACTCCCCTGTGGAAAAGGAGCTCCTGGCAGTGAGAAGCCCAGAGACCCGCCCAGCCCCCACACCTGGCCCCACCCAGCCTGGAGTGGTGAATGTGTGCAGCCCAGTGGCATGTACTGACAAAATTAAATAGTTAAATGTTAGCATTGTAGATCCATTATCCTAAAACCACTATTTTTATTTAGGTCATTAAATATGAAATGTCTGATTTTGAATCAAAAGTGTAGTTTATTATATCTCAAACAAGAAGCAGTACAATTAATCAACGTATGCACCTAAACTATCGACCCAGTTCTGCCATCTTAACGGCAGCTGGTTTATGCAGCAGCGAAGAAGCCTGGAGAGCGAGTGGCGATAAAATTGCGAAAGGCTTTTTCCAGAGCTTGTTGAGAATTGAACATTTTTCCTTGCAAGAAGTGGTCCAAAGCCTGGAGGAAGTGGTGGTCAGTTGGTGCAAGGTCTGGTGAATACGGCGGATGACAGAGAGTTTCCAAGTCCAGCCTCTGTAGTTTGAGCAGCGTTGTTTGTGCGACATGTGGTCCAGCGTTGTCTTGCAAGAGGACTGGCCTGTCTCTGTTGACCAATCCCGGCTGCTTAATCACAAGCATCCTCACCCTTTCACCCAATTGGTTGCAGTAGACATCGCTGTAATCAATTGACCAGGTTTCATGAAGCTGTAGTGGATAATACCAGCGCTGGACACCAAACAGACACTATTAGCTTTTTTTGATGAATATTCGGTTTTGGACTGTGTTTTGGCACTTCGTCTTCATTTAACCATTGTGCCGAATGCTTGAGATTGGCAAAAAGAATCCATTTCTCATCACACGTAACAATACGGTGTAGAAATGGTTCGCCTTTATGTGGTGACAGCAAAGAAAGGCAAGCTTCGAGACTATTTCTCTTCTGATACTCATTTAATTGATGCAGAACCCATCTGTCCAGCTTCTTTACCTTGAAGATTTCTTTCCAATGGTCCAATATTGTTGGAATAGTAACGTCGAACTGTGCTGCTAATTCATGTGTAGGTTGAGATGGATTCGCTTCCACTACAGCTTTCCGCTCATCATTATCCACCTTGGTCTCAGGTCGCCCACGTGGCTCATTTTCAAGATTAAAATCACTAGAACGGAACTTCTCAAATCATTGATGGACTGTGCGTTCATTAGCCACACCCTTCTCAAACACTTCTTTGGTATTTCAAGCTGTCTGCACTGTATTGGTTTCACGATGGAACTCATATTCAAAAATAACACGAATTTTTTACTTATCTGTGGTTGCACAAAAAAAATGTGAAAGATAATCACAAGCCAAAACATGTATTTGAAAGACTGAGGATGTCCCTTCACAATAAACATAAAATAAGAAGTGTCACAGTGAAATGTCAGAGATATCAACTGTCAAACTTAGTACTTAAGGAAATTGTACATTCCATAATTAGTAACCTAATAATTTTCAAAATTCTCTTCTATATGTCTATATCTTTTTTCTTTTTACCTACCTTCTAATGTAAGTATAACTTACATACAGTCATGGGGTCAGGTCTCACCCCTGAACAAGATGGAAAATTCCCAGCCCAATGGCACTTGCCCAACATGTCTACAATTTAAATGGAAATGCCCCTGACCATATAAGCATACACATAGTATTTTATAATCTCCTAAAAGATGTTAGTTGTCTTGAATCCTACTTGGAACAAGGCAAGAGTATAAATAAACTGAAAATTTTAGTTGGGTGGCTCTTTCTCACCTTGTCTCACCAGATCAGCTCTTCAAAAGCCAGTGTCCCTATTCCCATATGCAGATGGGGAAACTGAAGCTTGGGGAGGTTGTTACTTGCCAGAGGCCCTTAGTTGGTGTCCCCCAGGCTGGACTGAGGGTTGCTCTGAGGTTGCTTCCATGTGGGGCCCTGCACCACCCCAGCCTGGACTCCTCCTGCAGCCACCCTGCATGGGGGTCCTTGGGCAGGGATCACCCTGGCCAGCTGCCCACCCCTGGGCCTCATGCGCCCTATTGCTTTGCAGCGCCATCCACCTGTGCAACAACTCCATCCAGAAGCACCTCAAGAATGACAAGACACGCAGCCCCTTGCTGCCAGGTCACAACATGTGGACGAGCTCCAGGTTCCAGGAGTATCTGCAGAAGAGAGGCCGAGGGGCCGTGTGGGGCAGCGTCATCTACCCAGCCATGAAGAGGGCTGTCACCAACGCCATGAGGGTGGCCCAGGACCACGTGGAGGCCCGCAAGAACAGCTTCGAGCTCTACGGTGCCGACTTCATCCTTGGGAGGGACTTCAAGCCATGGCTGATTGAGATCAACTCCAGCCCAACGATGCACCCCTCCACACCAGTCACGGCCCAGCTCTGTGCCCAGGTGCAAGAGGACACCATCAAGGTAGTGGTGGACCGCAAGCTGGACCGCAACTGTGACATCGGCAACTTTGAGCTCTTATGGAGACAGGTGAGCAGAACGTCCGCCCCTGCCCAGGTGGCGAGCAGCCCCATCCACTGGGTGGGTTCGGTGGCTGCCCTGTGCTGCAGGCACTGCTGCTTCCTGGTCACTGGGAGCGGGACATAGCTGTAGGCCGCCAGCCCCGCCAGGCCGTGGAAGACACTGATCCTGTTCTGGGAGTCAGAGGAACTTGGTCTTGGCCGCTGGGACATGTGGAGGCCGAGTGCCCGCCTTGCTCTCCCACCTCGTTGGAGCCGAGGAAGGGCTTGCTCCAGACTTCTGGGCTGGCTGGGCATCCCTGCATACCGGGGCCCCAGGGGCCTTGGGGGTCCAGCCTTGCCCGGCTCCTTCCTTCGCTCCTTCCCAGGCACCCTCCCTCCTCGCCAGAGTGAAGCCGAGCCTGCCTCGGGGTCTGTCCCTGCAGGGCTGGGTGGTGGCTTTGCCTGGGTCCCGGGCTGCCGTCTAGCCCTGGCCTGGACACGGGCGGGCCTCCCTGAAGGAGGGACCCCGAGGGCTGCTGAGCCTTCAGGAAGCGTAGCCGATGCCTGTGTTCCGAGACTGAGTGGAGGCTGGCGGAACCGGGGAGGGCCCGTGGGTCCCAGGCTTCTCCCCGAGTCGGGCAGGGCTCCCAGCCCGCGGCCCTCCCGCGCGCACCCCTGTCCCCGGCCCTCCCGCGCGCACCCCCGCCCCGGCCCTCCCGCGCGCACCCCTGTCCCCGGCCCTGCCGCGCGCACCCCTGCCCCGGCCGCCGCGCCCAGCCGCGCCCTCCTCCGCGCAGCCTGCAGTGGAGCTGCCGCCGCTCGGCGGGTCCGACCTCTGCGTGGAAGGCGTCGGCGTGAGAAAAGCCAAGAGGCCGGGGCTGCCGGTCTCCAACTCCAGCTTCGCACCTTCGCTCTCGGACATTCAGCCCCTCAAAGCGCAGTGCCCCTCGGCCCCGCCGGACCCCGCCCGAGGACCCCCGCGACCGGCCGTCCCGCCAGACGCGAGGCCGAGGGACGAGAAGGCACTTCCGCCTGCGCCCCTGCAGCGGCCGGCCCCGAGGAGCTGTGAAGTGAAGCGCGCCCACCCCGGGCCCGGGGGGAGGCCGGAGCTCTCCATCTGTGACTGTCGGCGCGTAGACGCGAAGGCCCCGAAAACCGGTCTGGCCAAAGCCCAGGCCGCCCGACGCCCGGACTCGCGCGCGCGCGCGCTGGCGTCTGCGGTGCAGAGCTGCAGGGCTGCGGAGCGGGCTCTGCTGCAGCCGCCCCGAGCGCCAGGTAACCGCCGCGCCTCTGCGCCTCCGCTCCTTCGCCTGGGGCCGCCTGCCCCGGCCAGCCCCGCAGGAGGAAGGCCTGGCCGCGTCCTCGGGGGCAAGGCCGGGGAGGGCTTGGGTCTGGGGACAGGTGTCTCCCAACAGGCGTGCCGGCCTGAGCTTGGAGCAGGGTTGGGACACAGGGGCCCCATCCTGGGCCCTGGGTCTCGGGCGGTGCCGGCCAAGGTGGAGCAGCCGCTGGGGTCGGGGTGGTGGGGTCCCCTCCGTAGGACCGGGTGGGCGATGCCTTTGTCTCAGTACCTCTCAGGGTGTGGTGCGGATTGGGGAGTTTGAATCAGAGCATTGGAACAGCGCCAGGCACCCTGGACAAGCCAGGTGGCAAGCGACCGCTGGGCTCTTGGTTAGAGTTTTGAAGGTTCTGAGGGAGCTGACCCACGCATGGCATAGGGATGTGGGGGACACCGGCCCTGTCTGCACCCGGAGCTCCCCACATGCCTGGCACCCGGCAGCGGCTGGAGGGTGCCTGATGAAAAGACATAGGCGGTCCCGGCCCCATCTTGTTCTGGTTCTGCTTAGGTGTACTTGCCCCCCAAACACGGAAGATCCCTACCTGCCGTTCCCTCTACCTGGGCGAGCTTTGTGTCTCTCTCTGTCTCTCTCTCTCTCTGTTTCTCTCTGTGTCTCTTTGGCTCTCTGTCTCTCTATCTCTGTCCCTCTCTTTGTTCTGTCTTTCTCTGTGTCTCTGTCTACCCTTCCAGATTGTAAGCTGGGACAGGGGCTCCACTGCATCCCCAACACCTGGGACGGTGCCTGGCACACAGCAGGTGCTCAATATTTGCTGGATGCCCCCAGAGGGCTCTGGCAAAGCGGAGTATCAGCTTTCAGGGCTGGTGGTGCCGAGGAGGACTTCTCCAGCCCTGTCTGTTAGCCTCCCAATGTGGGCGCCTGCCAGGTTTTTGCTATTATGGAAAATGGTCTCTGGGAACACTGTGTGGCTTCCTACAGCCCCTTCCTAGCAGTGAAAGGTCAGTAGGTGCACACAGCCTCAGCATAATTAGGTGGCAGCCCCTAACATCGTACCACAAACTGGGGGGCTTGAAACAGTAGAAATTTATCTCTCATGGTTCTGGAAGCCAGAAGTCCGAAATCCAGGTGTCGGCAGGACCATGCTTCTGAGGGCTCTCGGGGAAGGCCCTTCCTTGCCTCTTCCAGCTCCTGGTGGCTGCCGACAACCCCTGGCATTCCTCGGCTTGTGGCTGCATCCCTCCAGCCTCTGCCTGCATCTTCACATGGGCGTCTTCCCTCTTGTGTCTGTGTGTCCAGATCTTTCTTTTCTAATGGGGACAGCAGTCACTGGATGGGGCCCATCCCACTGCAGCACAGCCTCACCACTGATCACATCTGCAGAGGCCCTGTCTCTAAATAAGGTCACACTCACAGGTTCCAGGTGGACATGAATTTTGGGGATGCCCTCCACCCAGGACACCAGGTGTTGCAAGTGTGGCCGGAGGGACGTGCTGACTTGCACTTTGACAGCATCACAGGAGCGGCTCTTGCTCCTCTTGTTGTCAGACGTGGTGTCAACAGGCACCCCAGTGTTTGCCTCTCTGGAGTGTGCAATGTGCTTCTTTGCGTTTTTCCACTTACTAAGAAAATGGCCTATTTTCAGACATTTATTGGCCATTTAGGTTCTCTCTCCTGAAAGGTGCCTGCTTAGGTCTTTTGTTAGTTGTCCATAGAATTGTGGGTCTCTTTCTTCCCTGTTTGCAGGAGTATTGATCCTGGACTCTTTCCCTTTTCAGCTGATTTGTGTTGCAGATGCTGCCTCCCACTTTGTGACTTTCCCCATCCCTCTGTCATGGCGTCTTTGGTGTACAACATCTTAATTTTCATAAAATCAAAGTGATCCACCTTCCTCTCTGTGGTTGGTGATTTTTGTGGCTTATGAATGTCCTTATGCTGAGGTCATGGCGGTAACCCCCAGTGGCGTCGCCCAGAAGCACTGCTGCTCTTCACACTTAGATCTACATATACACATAGGTGTCCTAGAACTGATTCATCATGTGGCTAAGACAGTATGATTTTTCTCATGGGTACCCAATAGGCCCCATGGGAAAGCACCTCCCCACTCCTCTGCAGGGCCCCCTCTGCTGCATATGCAGGGTCTGTCTCTGGACCCCTGGTCGGCTCCAGTGGCCTGGGCCCATGCTGCAATGTCTTCAAGTCCCGTGACTTTGTTTTTCTTCCTTGGAAATGACTTGGCTGTTTTGACCCCTGTCCTTCTCTGTAGACTTTCTCTGGTTCTTGTAGAACCAGGCTGTCAGGATCCACCAAAAAATCCCAAAAACGAGCAATAAGACTGTTGCAATTTTTATTGAGATTAAGTTAAATTCGTATACCAATCTGGGGAGAATTGACTTCTTTACAATATTGGGCCTTCCCATCTATGAACATGGTATACCTCTATTTGTTTATGCTTTGATGCTTCTCAATACACTCCTATAATTTTCTTTGTAACAATCTTGCACTTTTCTGTTGGAGTTATTCTTATGTATGTTTTCATTTTATTCTATTATAAATGGTATCTTTTATCAAAATTTTATTATTTCTACAAATTATGGCTGGTTTATAGAAATGGAATTGATTTTTTTAAATCTGGTCATCTGGCTAAACATTTTTATCAATGCTGTTAATTTATTTGAAGATTCATTTGGATTTTTCACATATATTTGGATTTTTTTTACAGTTATATCATCTGATAAATTTTCTTTTTCCATGTAATCATTATACCTTTCATTTCTTTTTATTTTATTGCACTGTCTAGGACCTTATTTCATTCAGTCATTGATTCATTTTTCTCATTCATTGGATCTCCAGTACACACAATCTGATTAATCATAACTCTTGGCTCATGACATACTTTCATGGTTTACCCTTGCATGGCCTACTCTTATTTAGGTAGTTATAATAGTGTCATAAGAACCTAAAAACTGTGGCCTACACCCCCCAAATCACCACTTTTAATGCCCACACTCATCATACCCTTGCTTTCCTTTTTAATTAGTTTTATTGCATCTATATATTCTATTTAAGAGATTTAAACATTTTTAGCTGTTTTACTTTAAAAAAATTTTTTTATTAATATTTTTTAAGATTTGCATGTCAGTGTCCTATGTTTTTACTTTTTAAGGAGGGCATGCATTGTACTGCATATTTTACTTGGGGACTTATATTTTCACTAAATGTCATATTGCTAAGATTCACCTGTATTGCTATAGGCCCTTTGTGTGAATACATCATGATTTATTCATCCATTTTTCTGTGGTGTACACTTCGATTGTTTCCAGGTTTTGCTATCATGAATATTGCTTCTGTGCACATTCTTATATGCCCTTTGTTGTACATGTGCAAGAGTTTCTTGTGAGTAAACACCTAGGAATGGAATTGCGAGTTCAGGGGATATATGAATGTTCGGTTTTGGGAGATAACAACAAACTGTTTTCATAATGCCTGAAACAATTTCTACTCCCACCAAGAATGTATAAGAGATCGTAGAGATCCATAGACTCACCAATACTCGAAGTCATCAGACTTTCTCATTTTTGCCAATCAAATAGATTTAAGAAATATCTCATTGCAATCTGGATTTCACTGATTAATGGGGTTAAGAATCTCACTGACTAATGGTGTTACATATTTCAGCATGTGTTTGTTGGTTATGTGAATTTCCTCTTTTGGGAAATGTTTGTTCATATATTTTGCCCATTTTTCTATGGGGTGATTTGTGCTCAAAGTCTCTATTGTGAATATCTTCTCCCAGTTTGTAACTTGTGTTTTTAGTTTTTTAAAAATGTATTTTGATGAACAAAAGTTGTTAATTTTAATATGGTCAATTCATTGATTTTTTTTTTTTTGAGACAGCGTCTCGCTCTGTTGCCCAGGCTAGAGTGCAGTGGCATCATCACAGCTCACTGTGACCTCACACTCCTGGTTTCAAGTGATCCTCCTGCCTCAGCCTTCTGAGTAGCTGGGACTACAGGCATGTGCCACGATGCCTGGCTAATTTTTCTATTTTTTGTAGAAATGGGGTCTTGCTCTTGCTCAGGCTGGTCTCGAACTCCTGACAAGTGATCCTCCCACCTCAGCATCCCAGAGTGCTAGGATTACAGGCATGAGTCACCATGCCTGACCAATCTTTTTCTTTTAGTCAGTGCTATTCTTGTCTTAAGAAATCATTCCTTACCCCCCTAAATTTAAAAGATTATTTCCCTATGTTAATTACTAAGAGTTTCTTTTTTTTTATATATATATATACATCCTAATCCATCTGGAGTTGATCTTTGTATATGGTGTGAGGTAGGGATCAAATTTTATTTTTGTCCATATGAAGAACATTTATTGAAAAATCCCTTTCTTTCCCACACTGAACTGATCCCCCACCTCTGTCCACGTGTGGGTCTGTTTCTGGAGTCACTATTCTGTCCCACGGGAGGGTTTGCATGTCCCTGTGCCAAGGCTACTGCCTCAAGTACCACATCTTCTGGTAGTATCACTTTCTTCCATATAAATGTCATAATTGTCTTATCAAGTTTCACAAAAAATCTTGTTGAGATTTTGATTGGAATTGAATTGAATCCATAGATCAATTTGGGGGAAATTGATGAATTAGTGAAATTCTGTCTTCCTATCCATGAACATGATCTATCTCTCCATTTACTCAGATCTTCTTTAAATTTTATAATTTTACCTGTATAGTTATTGTACATCTTCTATTAGATTTAGTCTTATTGATATTCTAATATTCTCCTGCATGTGGTGTCATCTCCATAAATAAATTTCTCATTGTTTTCTGTTGGTATATAGAATGCAACTGACATTTACATATTCATTTCTCAAATGAACACATTTAAAACTCTCTCATTATCTCTAACAGTTTGTATGTTTATTCTTTTGAGTTTTCTGTGTAAACACTCTATCATGTGCAAATAGTTTTATATCTTCCATTCCAATCTTATTGCCTCTAATTTCTTAGTCTTGTCTTATTGTACTAGCTACGTCCTATGCAACATTCGGCATCTTTGTCTAATTCCTGACTTTAAAGAAAATGTTTCTAACATTCTTCATTTATAACGAAACTTGCTCTAGGTCTTTATAAAGACCCAGAGATAGATGTGATATAAACATAGATGTGAATGTATAGTTATTCTAGCAGATTTAAAAAGTTTCTTTCTAATCTTTACTCACTAAGAATTCTTATCATGATTGTGTATTGAATTTTCTCAAAAACTTTTTTGCATGAGGTTATCACAAGCTTTTTCTCCTTTTTTCTATTAAAGTGGTGAATAACATAATTGATTTTTTTAATATTGTGTTAAAGTAATCTTACATTCCAAGAATGAACCCAACTTGGTTTGATGTTGGGTTTGATATATGGCTGAATTTGGTTTATTGCATGTAGTTAAAGTTTGTTGTCAACCTCAACTTATTTATTCATACTACTGTTAATAGATGCTTACATTGTTTCTAATTCAGGCAACTATTAATACGAGTAGTACTGCTATGAGCACTCTTGATTTCGTGAGCACATATAGGCGTTTCTGTAGGGGGGGAATTGCTAGGTCATGCATTCAGCTTTGGTGGACACTCCCAAGTAAGTTCCCCCAGTGCGTAAGCATTCCAGTAGCTCCATACACTCGCTAATACCAGGCGTTCTCTCTCTGTCATTCTCGCCACGCTAGTAGATACGCAGTGAATTCACACTGTGGCTTCAATTTGGATTTCCCTGGTAGCTAAAGAGGAAGAGCATCTTTTTATATTTATGGTCCATCTGAATGCACTTTTGTAAAGTGCCATTTTTATATTTGGACAGATTTTTCTGTTGGCCTATTCTTATTGACTTGTAGGAATTCTTTACATATTCTGGACCCCCAGATCCTTTGGTGGGCATATGTATTCCAGATATCTTCTCCCGTTCTATGAGTTGCCTTTCACTCTCAATGTTTTGATGCACAGAAATTATTAATTTCAATATATTCCAACACCAGCTTTTCTTTTATGATTAGTACTTCCTGTTTTCTGTTTGAGAAATCTTTGCCTAGCCCAAAGTCATAAAAATTGTCACTTTTGTTTTCTTCTAGAAGTTGTATTATTTCACCTTTCACATTTAGATCTATGTTCCTTCTAGAATTGTTTTAGTGTGTGGTGTGATGTTGGAGCTACGATTCACTATTTTTCTATATGGATACTCAACTGATTCAACACAATATATTGGAACCACTTTTCCCCACCACACCATTATCATAAAACAGGTGCCTGTGGCTTTGGACTCTGCTCTGTTCTGATTGTCTGTTTGTCTGTCTATGTTTATCAATGAGGTGTCTGCAGTGATAATGCTATGTAACAAAGACCCTCTGCATTCCACGGCTCGCAACAGCGAGGCTTCCTTTCTCACAGGCCTTCAGGTCAGCTGTGGCTCTGCGGGGTACCTCTGGGGGGCTGTGTGGGCTCCAGCCGCAGGCAGGTTCAGCCCCACTCCACGTGTCTCCTCTTCTGGGGCCAGAGGCTCCCCAGGCATCGTCCCCACCTGGCAGATGGCAGGAGCTTGGGAAGGTGAGCCAGACCACGCAAGTGTGTGGAGGCTCCCACTCACATCATGCCCCTGGCCAAACTCAAGTCACCAGGTGAGGAAGGGTGTCCTGCAGCAGGGGAGGGGACAGGAGTGGACGTGTTCTGAACAATAATCAGATATACCATGGCCCAACCTCTTGTCCCAAGTGTACACTTACCTTCTGCAAGTAAAACACACTCACCGTCCCCCTCTCTGAAAGTCTCCCCGTCGTGCACTGGCTCTGAATCCAGGAGCTCATGATTCCACCCCAGTCTTCTTCGTCTGGATAACTGTTAGCCAAAGGCCAGCTGTCCAGCGTGGAGTTTGCTTCCCTCCCTCCCGCCATCAACTCAGCCTGTGACTGTGACAGGTGCTGACAGAAGACACAAGACTCCTGGGTTGCAGACAAAGGACTTTGTCACTCATGGTACAGCAGGTCTGAGTTGGTCCCACAGAGTGCGCACTATGGCCCTGAGGGGTCATGTGTACTTGGTGGGTGTGCGTCCGGCTGAGGAGCACTGAACGTGGGGCAGTCACTGCTCCTTTAGCAGCAGTAAGCAGCCTGCGCTGGTCCCGGGGGGAACTATTTCCTCATTCCGCAGGATTGCTCACCGCCAGCTTCAGTCCCTTCTGAGTGACCCTGAGAAATGGCCCAGGTAAGTGGTGGCAGGGCCTGGCATTCAATACACCTTGAAGGACACCTGTGCACCTAGGGATGCAGAAGAGAACCAGGGAAGACCATCTCTCCCAGCACAAGTTATCTACATACACACACACACACACACACACATACAACACACACTCCCTACACACACCACACACATACCTACACACACATACCACATACATACCACACACCATATAGATACCACACACCTCATACACATAAATCACATACATACCATACACCTCATACACTCACACCACACACACACCACACACACCACACACGCACACACACATATCCCCACACACACACCACATACACACACATGCACCATACAAGTTGGGATGGGGCAGTGTCCCTGCAGTCAACACGCTCACGTGGAAGATGACGTGGTGACAGACATGCAGCAGCCACTGGTCCGTGGCAGTCTGGAATCCCACGAGGCAAACCGTGTCCCTCCCTGGGAGAGGGACTGTGCCCCGATGATGCCCTGTGCTGCTCCCGGCGCACAGCCCCTTGCCCACCTTCCCGGCAGGCGTTCTTCCTCCACCACCCTCCAGGGCTGCATCTGAAGCAGAATGTGGAAAATTTGCTTTTCTTGGGATCGAGCAATTTTGTCACCTGCTTCCTGCTGTGGAAAGCTGGGCTCAGTGGTCTCACAGCACGGTCTGTCTTAGTGCAGGCTTGCAGTACTTTTGCCAATATAACTCTTCCAAAAAAAAAAATTAATGTGTTTCATTCCAACCCACTCTGTACCAAAATCCACTCCCACAATACTTTTCAAGACTCACCCTCTCTGTAAACTCAGTCACAGCTACCTAGGGGTGTCAGGCTTCTCTGGGACAAACTCTGTGGTTGCCTTTCCAGGTGCCATCCTGTGCTGGGGGAGGACCTCCTGGGCACCACTGACGTCCCTCCTGAGCTCCTAACAAAGGGTGAGGCAGCCACCCTCGCCTTGGTCACCAACCCAAGGCCAGCCTTTAACTGAAGCATTTCTCAGCTTTATCTTTTACTAGATTGAGAAGGGAACTTGTTTAATGCATCGGTTCTGCAAGTTCCAGTATTTCTGGGCTCTCTGCATTCCCTCTTGGTTCTGCCAGTTCTTTCCTGAGCTCATCTCTTTCTTGCAGGGTTGTGTTCTGCAAGCTCCGCCAGGTTCTTCTGAAGTCTTAGCTAAACAGACTCACAGGACTTCCGTAGGCTGCTCTTGGCCTCAGATTCGCTGAAAAGGACGTGGGACAGGGACACGGCTGGCCAGCAGAGCAGCATTGGTTGTTCCTTGTGCGTGGGGGTCCCTTACAACGTTGTGCACAGCCGTGTTCACTGCCCTCAGGTGCTGTCACCTCCCAGACGCCCACTCAGGTTCGAGGGGGTGAGACTCTGCTTGCCCAGACACCTCTTGCCCCGTTGAAGCTAATGTCCCTCCTGCAACAACTCCACAGGCAAGGCCCACAGAGCATACGCCCAGTTACACGGGTCACTCGGGAAGGCCGGCCATATGTCTGCCCACCGGGCACTTGTGATTCTCCCTGTGTGTTCTACCTCCCAGGGGTCATTTTTGCTGTAAGCCCTGTTGCCCACCAAAGTAGCTTCTGTTTACATTTGTCAGGTTACCCCGGGTGAGCCAGAGAATTAACCTAATGCCAAATTCTCTTGCAACCCTTTATCCAAATGTACCAGCTCGTGCCACCAACATTCTGCTTCAGAACTTACTGCCCAGCACCTAATCTATTAATATGAGGTAGGCTTTCCACCTTCTGAGTCCCCACAAACCACAGTTTAACCTGGAGTTTTGCCACCACCTCACAGAGGTCTCCCTTTTTCCGGAGCTTCGAGAGCATTTCCTCCCCCTCCCCCCGACACTGGTTCCAAAGCCAGTGCCTCGTATTTGAGGCTTCTGTCATATGTAGGGACTGGTTTCTGTACAAGTCAGGTTTCTGCTGCAGTTACCTTGCTCTGCGCTTACATGTCTCGGTCACACCTCACTCAGCAGGGACGAGCTGGGCACGCTTCCCGGCCACCAGGTGGGTCAGGCCAGCGCCACATGACCCTCATCCTCAGGCCAGGGGCTGCCGCGGGTGTGTTTGTTCCCTGAGACCCAGCCAGCCATGGCTCAGAGCCTTTGCTGCAAAATGCCCATGGGTCACAGCAGGTCACCTGGCCGCGGCGGCAGTGGGACAAGGAAGCACACTCTATGCCAGCAGCTCCTGGCCCTTGGTATTTCCGTGTGTGTTTCAGAGGCAGCCTGTTGGCTTAAAAAACCAAACTGCTGGGATTTTGATTGGGATCACCTGGAATCTGCAGACTGCCTTGGGGAGAACTGACGTCTTTTTTGTACTGAGTCTCTCAGACCGTGCTGCTGATCTGCCTCTTCTGCTTAGGTCTTTGGTTTTCCTCAGTCGTGTGTTGTGGTTTTTCAGGGTAGAGGTCTGGCACATCTTTCATTAGTTTTTTTCCTTGGTATCTGTTGTTTTTAATGCCTCATAAATAGTGTCTCTTTTTATACAATATTATGAAGGCATGACTCGCATGCAATAAGGACAGGTCTCATGTAGCCTGACGGATTTTACGTGTGTTGCACCTGCATGACCACCCAGATCACACTACAGGATGTTTCTCACTCCAGACATTTTCCTTATGCCCTTTCTAGTCCATGCTCCGCTCCAAAGAGATAATCGCTATTCGACTTAAATCACCATAGATTTCTTTTTATTGTTCTTATACTTCTTCCAAGCGGAATCATATAGTGCGAGTTTTTCTCTGTCTGAGATGCAGCTGTTGTCAAGTGCTCCAGTCATGTGTTCTTTTTCCTTGCTGAACAGTATTCCGCTGGGTGAGTATGCCGAGTTGGTGCAGCCTGCTGTTGATGGAAAGTTGTGTTGCTTCCAGTTTAGAGCTGTTATAAATAAAGTTGCTCTGATAATTGATTTTTTTTTATATTATGGGGGGTTGTGAGGAGGGTTGTCTAGGTGCATTGTTTTTGTGTGTGTGTCGGTGGAGACAGAGTCCTTGCTCTGTCTCCCTGGGTAGAGTGCAGTGGTGGCATTGCAGCTCACTGCAACCTCCAACTCCTGGGCTCAGGTGATCCTCCCGCCTCAGCCTCCCAGAGTGCTGGGATTAGAGGCGTGAGCCACTGTGCCCGGCTTCTGATCGTTCTTTTACAAGTGTTTACGTGGACACATTCATTCGTTTTTCTTGGTCATGTACCTCGGAGTGGCATTACTAGGTCATGACAGGTGCTTAGATTTCACTTTGGTAGAAACTGCCAGTTTCTAAAGCAGTGATGACATTTTGCACTCCCATCAGCAGTGCGAGTTCTGGTCACTCCACATCCCTGCCAACACTGGGTATTGTCAGACTTTATATATTTAGCCATTCTGGTAGGTGTAGTGGCATCTCCTTGTGGTTTTAATTAGTATTTCCCTGATAACTAGCCCACTGAGTACTTTTTCATATGTTTATTAGGCGTTCAGATATCTTTCTTTGTGAAATGCCTTGAGTCTTTCTCCTTTTTAAATTAGGTTGGTTGTCTTTTGGTTATTTATTTGTAGTGGGTTTTATATACTCTGTATATTTATTTGTCAGATGTGCATATTGGGAATATTTTCTCCCAGTCTGTGGTTTGCCTTTTTGCTTTCTCAGTGATGCTTTTTGAAGGGTAGAAATATTTTATGAAGTCCAGTTCATCAGTTTTCCCTTTTGTGCCTAGTGCTTCTGGCATCCTGTCTAAAATAACTTTGCCCACCCTGAGGTCATAGAGATGCTTTTCTGTGTCTCCTTCTGGAAGCTTTATGGTTTTGACTTTCGAATTTTGGTCTATGAGGCATCCTGAATGAGTTCTTGTGTATGGTGTTGTAAAATTTAGTTATACAAACTGGGTCATTCTTATTATACTCAACTAAATCAGAGTTGAGGAGCTGGGGAAAAAACACTCAGGGCACATAGCACCTGCTCCAAAAATTAAATTTTCCACAAACCCAGCTAGTAAAACAGCCTACTATAATCCTAAGACCAGTAGCTGCTGAAGTTACCTGCTGTGATTCTAAAACGAGCTTTACCCACCATCACTCACCAATCAGAGCTTGGCAGCACCCCAAAACCTTACTAGTGCCAGTGAAATTTATTTGAAAACAGTATGTACCATTTCTCTTTCTAATAAACTCTCAACTTTCTCTTTGTCCTTCAAACATACTGAAGACCACCTGGTCTGTGTGTGTGCCCCGAGTTGCAATTCATGCTTCCCAAGTAAAACATTAAATTTAGAGATTTGTCTCTATATTTTAGCTTAGCGTGAAGGGGTCAGCGTCCATTTCATTTTCCTATGGATGTCCAGTTGTTCCAGCACCATTATCCAAAAGACCATCTTTCCTTCTGCTGAATTGCTTTGACATCTTTGTCAAAAATACACTCTCTCAAATGAATTCTGGATTGTCTGTGCTAGTTCATTGATCTATTTACCTATACTTATGTCAATACCACACTGTCTTAATTATTGTAGTTTTGAAATATGATAGTGTTGAATGATCATTTTGAAGAAAAACTTTATTTCTTATTCAAAATTGTGTTGGCTATTCTATGTATTTGAATTTGCACATAAATTTTAGGATCAGCTTGTCAATTTCTACAAAAAGACCTTGTGGGATTTTTATTGGGATTGCACCAAATCTATAGATCATTTTAGGAAGAATTGACAGTCTACAGTATGGAAGCTTCCAATCTCTGCACATGATACATCTCAACATTTATGTAGGTATCTTTTAGTTTCTCTAAGCATTGTTTTTTTCATAGATGGTTTTCATTAAATTTATTCCTAGGTATTTGATGTATTTTTGATACTTTTATAAATTTATTTTTATAATTAAATGTTGATACTTTTAGAAATGGTATTTGAAATTTTATTTTCCAGTTGTTTGTTGCTAAAACGTAGAAAATGCAATTGTTTTTGTACATTGCCACTGTGTCCCAAAGTGTTGGCAAAGTCATTTCTTGGTTCTGGTGGTTGGTAGATGTCTTCGTATTTTCCACATAATCACATCATCTGCAATACTTCTGCATTTTACTTCTTACTTTATGATCTTTATGTGTTTTGTGTCTTATTCTTACTGCATTGCACTGGCTGGGACCTCTGGTGGTGAGAGTGGGCAGGGACCCATTAACTGGGTGTTGGCTGTAGGTTTTTCACAAATACACATTATCAGATGGAGGAAGTTCCCTTCTACTCTAATTTGCTAAGAGTTGTTTTTCAGGTTTTGTTTTTAATTGTGAATGACATTGAGTTTGCCAGGTGTTTTCCCTGCATCTATCGAGACAGTCGTATGGGGTCTTCCTTTATTCTGTTAGTGTAGTAAGTGGCACTGACTGATTTATGAATGTGAAGTCAGCCCTACATCCCTTCTTAATCTTCAATCTCTGCAGTACGTGAGCTGATGTCTCTATTTTTGCCTTTTATACAGGTTGTTTGTGCCTTTCTCCCTATCCCATCGTGATCAGTCTCACCAGAGACCCTTTATTTTCTACTTTAATTGAATCTGAAAATTTTTGAAATGTAGCATTTTTGGTATTATTCAGTTCAATATTTTCTAATTTTCATTACAATTAGTTCTGTGATCCCTCAATTATTTTGAAATGGGTTTCTTATAAGTGCATTGGCATCAAGTTTTATAGTTAGCTTTTCCCCCCTTGTTAGCATAATTGTATTTTGGTCAGAGATTCAGAGACCATTGTTTATTACTTCAATATTTAGAAATCTGTTTTGAGTTGCTTTATGTGATCAGTTTTTGTAAATGTTTCTCAATGTAAATAATGTAAAATTCTGAAATCGTTGATCACAAGTTGTTTATATGGTGTTGAAATCTTTTCTTTTTTTATATTGATTTTTTTTGTCTGCTTATTCTATCAGTTGCTAAACAAAATATGATAAGGATCTTTGGGCATGCATCTGTTTTTTTCTTGTAATTCTGTCAATTCTGCTTTAGACTTTTCAGGCTCTGTTATTGACTTTATTTTGGTTAGAATTTGCCTGGTATATTTTTTCTCTCATCACTCTCTAATCTTATGTTTTAGACATTTTTCTGCATAAAATCCCAGACTGACAATAATCTTTTAACCAGTGTATTTGACATTTACATTTAATGTAATTATATATATAAAATATATGGATTCTGTATTAATCTATTGCTGCATAACAAATCACTCCAAAACAGAGTGGCTTAAAACAACAAACACTTATTATCCACGGTTTCTGTGGGTCAGGAGCCCTGGAGTGGCTTGCCTGAGTGGTGCTGCTTCAAGGATGCTCCTGAGGTTCAGTCAAGGGCTGCTGGGCTGCCTCACCTGAAGGCCCGTGGGAGGCTGGGGCGCACTTCCACGAAGCGCCCTCGCAGGGCTGTGGGTGGAGGCTTCTGTGCCTCGCCTCCGGGACCCTCTGCAGGGCTGCTTGAGCGTCCTCACAGCATGGCGGCTGGCTTCCTCCAGAGTGAGGGATTTGAGAGAGACCACTGGAGTCACGTCTTTATAGCCTCACCTGAGACGTCACATGCCACCGCTGCTGCCGTGTTCTATTGGTCTCGCACCCCAACCCTGACGCAACATGGAGGGGCCTGCACAAGTGCCTGACTGCCAGGAGGTGGGGGTCCCAGGGCCATCTTGGGGCCCGATGGCCACAGTATCTACCACCTGACTTCATTTAATTTTTGTTGACCTCATCCATTCTATGTTCCTTTTTCTCTCTGTTGTTGCCTTATTTTCGATTGATTATTTTTCGGTTTTTCCTTCTTCTGCTTTGGAGGTTATACACTGTTTCTGATCTTTTAGTGGCTGCCTCAAAATGACTACTTGTGTGCTTAACTTATCCAAGTCTAAAGTAAGGAAAATCACACTTACACCCACCCAGAAAATACGACCTGAGGCTTGGAAGACTTAAGTCCCCCGCTCCCTCCTGACTTACTGCTGCTGTTGTCATACGGTGTAATAATGTTATTTAAAACTCACTGGACGTTGTTCTCACTGCTGTGCCGTCAGTGTTTTCCAGATTTACCCAAATACGCTCCCCTCTGCCCTTGTCCTTTCGCCAGTCTCAGACTGTCATGTGGAATCACTTTGGTTCTGCTCAAGACAGTGTCCCACCTTTGCTGTTGCCCCGCGTCCGTCTCCAAGGCGAGCTGCCTGCCTCATCTGCTGGCCTTTACGCCTGTTTTAGTATACGTTTGGGTGTGCGGTTTTGTTTTTGTTTACTCGAGTGGGAATTCCGTGGGCTCGGCGGCCTGCCCGCGCGGCACGCATCAGGTGCGGGGTCTCTCAGCCGCGGTCTCCTTCCCTCTTGCTGAACCTTCCCGCTCGCCCTCCCTGTTCCTTTTAACCTCCCATTTACTTGTCGGATTTATTCGGTTCCCTGCGCCACACTCTGAAAACGTCTCCTCGCCTGTCTTTCAGTTCACTCTAGAAAGCTATCGATCCACTGAAGTTTTGGTTTCAGGTTTTCATTTTTAGAAGTTCTAATTGTTAATACAATTGTTTGGTCATTCTTTATAGTTTCTTTTCCTTGCCTATAATTTCTGAATTGAAATGAGGTAGTTAGATTATTCTTTGTGTCCGACATTGTCTGATAATTCTGATTATCGGAGTCCCTGGCTGTGCCTGTGCCGGCCGCTGTCTCTGCTGGCACCCACTCTCATCTTATTATGAACTGCTCATTTTCCTTAAACACTGACCGTGGGGATTCTCTGCATTCTTCCCACAGTGCAGGAGCATCCCTTCGGAGTGCGGCCTTGCCCTCTGCCAGGCATCACTTTAAACCCACAGCCTGGTGCTCTGAGTGGTGGCCCCACGGCCATCCCCACCCCATAAGGCTTGTCAGGCAATTTCCTCATAGGCCCGCAGGGCAGGGCAGGGTGGGGAAGGTATGTTCCTGATTCACTCTTGCACTGAGGGTGTACCCCTCGGGAGTTGCTGTTTTATTGAGGGGTCTCCTACCACTCTTGGGGACGGTCTTCTGTCCCCACTCTCCATGAGGCCTTGGGGCCCAGAGCTGCAGGTGGGCCTGGCTGGCAAAGCCTCAGAATGGGGTGGGGGGTGGGGCTTCAGGGCTCTGGTCCCTTTTGGGGCTCCATCTCCGGGGCACATCTTCCCCTGGCTTGGACCTGATCTTTCCTTACCCTTTTGCCAGCTTTTTGTTGCTTTCAAGAAATGTTGGTCCTATTTTATGTCCCTATTTGGTTGTTTTCCCAGATGGGCTGGTCTGGACCCCAGGCATGCCCCCACTAGCTTCAGTGCCTCTGCCCACATCTGCCCCCACTGGGGGCTGGGGCCAAGCCTCAGGCCCCCTCACCTGTTCCCTCAGAGGGTCTGGGCCCCTCACCACTGTCTTGGCATTCATGTAGCACAGACACAGGGCAGGGACCCCCAGCCACGGACACCCCCTCCTCTCCTCCGTGGCTTAGAGCTGGCCCGGCCTCCGTCCCTGACTCACAACACATGCTTTCCTGCACCATGGCAGGCCCAGTTTAGGCCCCAGGGTGCATTAGTGGACAAAGACCCTGCCCCAGAGAGAGTGACTCCGGCCTGCTGTTCTGGGTCACCCTCGAAGATGGCCTCACCCTGTGCCTCCATGAGTTTCTCATTTGGGCTGAGGGCCCTGAGAGGCAGGAACTGTTCCCATCTGCTCCTGCTCTCCCACACCTGCTGGTGCCATGCAGGTCCTGGGCTGTCCTGTGGGCCAGGCCGGCCCGGCCCCTCCAGGGAGGCCCAGTTCCTGCCCGAGGCTCCAGGAAGCCGTGGATTGCTTTGCTTAGGTGCTGGGGGCCCCACCCCACCCAGACCTCACCTGTGCCCCCCCCCCCCGGGGAAGTGACTCAGCCTGGGAGTTTGCAGTGGGCGGCTCCAGCAGGCGTGGTGCCCCTGCCTACAGGCTCTGGGCTGGGCTGTTGCTGGCTGGAGATTGCCCTGCTCTGGGAACTGGGAAAGCCTGGGACCCCCCATCCCTCCTCCACCCTGGGAGCCTCCTATATCCCCCCCAGCCATCCTTCCAAGCCTGGGCAGCCTGAGGGTTGACTGATGTGCCCCAGCACATGGCGGGGGGCACAGGCTCACCCCACTCTCTGAGGAGGGCTGGCCAGAGACCCAGGGACAGCTGCAGGATGAAGGCTGTGAAAGGGCCACACGGCCGCACCTGCTGGCCTTGACTCACCTGGGATGCTCCAAGGAGCCACATGAACATCTTTGTGAAGCAGCAGCTCTCATGAATGGGGGGGCAGTGTACAGCACCTGCCCACCCTCTCCCGTCACAGTGGTCACCTCAGAGCCCACATAGGAGAAGACACGGGCTGTGGCTGCCAGGTGGACCACAGATAACACACAGGATGCCTGGCCTATGGCCAGCTCTGTCCAGCAGCTTCTGGGGTTGGAGCACCCCAAGGCCCTGGGTGAGGTCTGACCACAGGCTGGGGCTGTGGGAGCCCCCAGACCAGGCCTGCCTCCAAGGCATCTCTGTGCCAGGTAGCCAACAAAGGGGTCCCCTCGCATGGGGACAGGCTCACGGTCACTCTTGAAGCACCCAGTCCTGGCACTCCAGTCTGCTTTCTGACCCGTCTGGAGCCCTGGCAGTGGGCGTGGGGAAGCTGCTGCCTGGCCCCCATCTCCTGGCATCTGGCCTGTGCCCACCACCCATCTTGGTCCTGGTGCAGTGGGGACAGGTCCTCAGCGCCAGGGGTCTGACCCCAAGTGCACAGGGTGCTGGGGTGGAGGCTGCTCTTCTCCAAATCACCTGGCCCAGGGTCCTCTGGGCACAACCTGCCTCCAGGGGTGCTGGGGATGGGTTAAGACCCAGAGGAAGTGCTGGGAGAAAATGGCCTTTCAGGCACTGCTGGGAGGGCTGGGACAGAGGTGTGATGGGGGCTGGTGGGTGGGGGTCCCTGTGGGTGCACAGTGTCCTCCCGCCTTGGCCTCCTCAGCAGGGCTGGGGCTGGCTCAGGGGCCCTGGGCAGGTGCTGCTGTACCCTGCTGCCGAGAGTGGTGACGGTGCCATAATTTCTACCGCAAGAGCCTGCCTGTCTCCCCACAGGCAGACGGGCGCTGGGGGGGTGAGCAGGGCAAAGGAGACCTCCCCCCTCCCCAGGGCCTTCGCCCGAGAGGCACGACACCCCCACCCCTTGGCCTGGGTTCTCTCTCTGAAAGCTGGGGGAAGCCAGGTGGGGCCCACGCAGAAGTGAGTGGGTTTGGGACTCAGCTGAGACTGGCCTTCCGCTGGCCACTGGCAGTGGGGGGGCGGCCTGCCCAGGGGCGTGGTCTGGGGCTTGTGGGCGTGGTCTCGGAGCCAGTGGGCGCGGTCTGAGCGTGTGGGCGTGGCCTTTGCGGCTGAAGGGCGTGACTTAGGTGGTGGGCCGGGCCCTGGGACGGGGGCCGTGGGGGGCGGAGGGAGCGCAGCGGCCGCGCTCTCAGGGCCCGTCTCTCCCCAGGGCTGCCGAGGGACGGCCTGGCGCCGTGCCTCGTGTGCCGCGGCTCGCTCCCGCCAGCCCGGCCGTGCAAGCGCTGCCGCTCCTTCTGCGCCGCCGTCCTGCAGGGCGCGTCCTTCGTGCCGCTCGGCGGCGGGCGGGGCGGCAGCCCGTGGACCCTGTGACGCGAGGACCAGCGAGGGGACGAGGACGAGGACCCGGACGAGGCGCGCCCAGGCCCCCGCCGCCCCCGGGCCTGGAGACCTGCACGTAGATGAGGGACCTTGTATACAGAGCTATTTTGGAGAAATTGTGCAGTCTTCACCATGGTATTTCTTACGGAGCCCCGCCCTCTCCTGGCGCCTGCACCCTTCTTGCCTTGCACCTGTGTCTGCCTCATACACCCACGTACCCCCAGCCCTCACCCCAGCCCCCCAACCCCTGCCCTGGCTGCAGGACAGGAGAGAATGAAACCTCGCGGAAGGTGCCCCCCAGTCTCCCAGCCAGAGGCCCCAGACGGGACACTCTGTTCAACAAGTGTCACTGTGCAGGTCCGGGTTCTTTGCACCCAAGTGTTTCCTTACAGGCTGGTGCTGTGTGGTGGGGTGTGAAGCGGTGCCCACCCCAGGTTGTATCCCTTGGATTCGATCGAAGTTGGACTTCTGGGCCCGCTGGTGACCAGTGGGCCATGTGGGAGACCTAGGTGTGGGTAGAGTCCCCAAGGCCTCTTTGGGCTTAGGCTGGGGTCCCAGTCGCTGGAGCCTGCACAGGACAAGGGGGGGCTGCCAAGGAGTCCCCAGGGCCAGGTCTTTGTGGACATTGGGAGGGTCCATATCCCCCAGCTCTCAGAAACAGGATAGGAGCCCCCTTAGCCTCAGGCTGGAGAGAGTGGCAAGGGGTAGAGGGGAGGGGCCCAGCCCCACCATCTTTCTCTGGGCCTTGAGACCAGCACCAGCCCCTCTCCACTGTGTGGTCACCTGTGGCCACTTCATTATGGCTGGGATAGAATGTTTAGGGTGACAGGTGTGTCACCTGGGGGGTGGGCCTGTCCTGGAAAGGCCACCAAGAGGGGCTCAGAGTGTGAGTGGGCTGCCTGTCGTTTCTCAGTGCTCCTGTGGGCCTGGCCAGCCAGGGACCACGGGATGACCGGAGCCTGGCCTTCCTGGGCCACCCCCAAACATGCCAGCCTGCTGACATGCTGTCTGGTGTGGAGCTGGCATGGGTGCTCGGTCTCCAAGGCCCTGGGGCCACAGGCACACTGCTCCCTGGCAGTGCAGGGTAGGGTGTCCAGTGCCCAGCAGTGACCACCAGAGTCCCAGCCCACCAAGTGGGGCTCTAGACCAGGCAGGGCCAGGGTGGAGGTGCTGGCCCAGGTGGGAGGGAGGCTGGGCAGTAGGCTCTGGCACTGGGTGGGGTGGAGGATGGGGTCCAAGGTCACTGGCAGCTGGTGAGTCCTGCTGCATTTCATCCCCTGGGGCTGACCCCCCTCAGTGTGCTTTCCAAGTTCCCTCCTGACTCGCCCTGAGTCCGCTGGACCAGGCCCGTGTCTTTGACCAGCCTGGGGGTGATGCTGCCATCCACACTTGGGGCACCCTGTTGGGGTTCCAAGGCAGAACCCCAGCCCTACCCAGGCCCAGCATACCCCAAGAGCCCCTGGCTCTCCAGCCAGACACCCCTCCCCATGTCCTCCATCATGGGACAGTGTCCTCCCAGGACCAGAGGCAGGTGCAGGGAGTCCTGTGCTACTCAGCAAGAAGGCTGGACACGGACTCTGGGCTGTTGGGGAGGAAGGACCCTGAGGTGCCCCAGAAGCACACCTGGTTCTCTCCTTCCACTGCCCTGCACGAGGCTGGCAGAGGCAGGAGGCAAATGGTGCAGCGAGCCTCTGTCCAGAAAATTTCCTGTGTATAAGAAGCTTCAAGTAGGAAAAGGAGCACAGAATAATTCCCTGAGCAGAAGCTAGGCCCAGAGTTAGCCATGGGCGCTGCTCTGGGGTAGGGAGGGGCCCTGGGGACGGGATGGAGTCTCAGGTCCCAGGAGGGAGCTCTCCCTGGGGGGTTGGGGTGTAGCCAGCGGGTGCAGGTGTCCAGGATGCTTCCTCTCCTCTCTGCCCAGCTGAGCTCAACAGGGCCATTGGCTACTGTCCGTGTCACCAGGACGCACACCTGAGAGATGGGGGTGCACGCAAGTGGCTCCGTGACCCCACAGGCCCACAGCCAGCCCTGCTCCACTGGCCAGCCCCATGGGGAACCCACTTACCTGGGACCCCAAAAGCCTTGAAGTCTCGGGATGCTTCCTTTGGCAGCCTAGAAACTCCATGTATGTGGTCTGGCTGGAGTCTGTCAGTCCTGGTGAGTGGGCAGGTCTGGGGGCTGCCCTCTGCCGGCTCACTTAGGCCCTGTCTCGCCAGGAGGCGGAGTGTCCCTGTGCTGGAGGGAGCAACTCCTCAGGCTCTCTCCTGTCTGTCTTGGGGCTGGAGCTGCTGGTCAGCCTGGACTCTTCCATCTGCTCACTCGGCCGGATGGGGGCTGGGCACGCACTCGCCTTCCTCTGCCTGGCCTGGGGCGCGTCCCAGAGCCTGGCTATCCCCCAGATCTCAGAATGTGGCCTCTCCTGTTCTCAGGTGAGGTCCTGGTTTCTCCATGGGTGGGCGCCGGCCTGACACTCAGCACCCAGATGGGCGGGGGGTGCAGGGGACCTGGGAGACTGAGGCAGCGGTGGTGACAGAAGGCTGCCGGGACCTGGATCCCTGGGAGGTGCCTGACCTGGCCCGGCAGCTGGAAGCCTGCGGGGCAGGACAACTCTCCTGTGGCCTGTCTGCCTCGGAGGTCTTGCTGGAAGGGTGGCCTGAAAGCCCCTCTGGACTGTTTGTGGAACCGTGTTGCATCATCTGGGGTGCAGGGCTCTGGGCCGGCATCCGGGCTTGTGTGGACACTGCTAAGGAAATGCTCGGGAAATGCTCGCCCAGACCTGGAGAGGCCACAGGGGAGGACTCAAAGTTACAAATGGTGCTCGGGACTCGCTGCAGGGCAGGTGACTCAGCCTTATGGGAGAGGCATCCCTCAGCTCCTGCAGTGAGAAATGTACCCAGCATGTCCCAAGAAATGGCCCTTGTGCCCAAGGCTGGCCCAGGCACAGTGGGGACACAGGCATGGAAAGAACACGGAAGGTGTCATGGGGGTGGGGGGGTACTTATTGAGTACCTGCTGTGTGCGCTGTTCCCAGTGTGGGGGATGGCAGGGAGCAAGATGTTCCTTTCAGAGGAGATGGCCTGGCTACCTCGGGGGACACTTAGGGGACACCCAGGCAGCTCCACAGGGCCTGGGAGAGTGTCCAGCTGAGGCCTCAGGTGGCTGGAGTGCTGGGTGGAATGGTCAGGCTCAGGGCAGGGTGCAGGGCCACAGGTCATCGGTGAGGGACTAGGAAGGGTGCAGGCTGGGAGAGGCTCCTTTCGGCTGCTGGTGGGAACCGGTGGGAGTGGAGGGGACCGACAGGTTCAGGTGGGCGGGGTGGGAAACAGGGAGGGGCAGGGCTGAGGATCCCTGGTGGGAGAGAGAAAAGATGAGACCTCAGAGCTTGATTAGCCTCTGGGCTGATGGAGGAGATGTTTCCTGAGTTGGGGGACCTGGGAAGTGGTTTTTTGGGTAGGAAACTCGACTTCAAATGCAGGTTTTAGAACCTACAGGCATGGGGGCTGGTGGTGCTGGGTGTGCAGGCGACATGTCCGGTGGGGTCTATGCTGGGGTGTGATGGATTTGCCCACGTAGGGACAGGACGGAGGACCAAGGGGCTGGGACTGAGCTCTCAACTCTCCGAGGAAAGAGGGGGAGGGCGGGGGAGGGTGCAAGGCGATGGGGGAGCCCAGAGGAAGGAGCTGGAAACTGCCCGCTGCGCTGCCCCTGCCCAGGCCCCCAGCTGGGGACACTGGGGTCGGGAGGCAGGGGAGAGGTGGGGGGAGATGGGGCTCCCGCAGCTGGGGGCAGGGCTGGAGTGTGGAGAGGCCGGCTGAGTAGGAGGGGTGGAGCTGGCAGGGGAGCAGGGTGGGGCTGCTTGGGGCTCAACCCCGAGGTGGCCGGGGAGCAGGCGGCGCCCTGCGCAGGGACCCTCCCTCCGGGAACATTCTGGGCATGGGGACAATTTGGGGCGCAGGAGCAGGGGGATGGGCAGACGAGGGGTGCAGCGCGGGGACCCCCTGCGCAGGCCGTCCTGGGCAGGAAGCACCGCCCCCCACCAGCGTGGGGCTCGGGCAGCTTTCCTCTGCCGAGCTCAGGCGGTGTGGGCAGGGAGCCCCCCCCAGGCTAGCGCGCCTTGGGGGCCCCCCCGCAGACACCCCTGCGTCCCCGCTGCTGGGAAGCCCCGAGAAGTCCGACGGAAAACCCCGCGGGTGGGGAGGCGGCTGCTCCTCTGTCCCTGCGGGCCCCAAGGTGCTCTTTGGCCTGGGGCCCTTGCCCCTGCAGGTCCCTCTTCCTGCATCTGGCGTAGGGAGGGGCAGAAGAGACCCTGAGCACTGAAGGGCTAGTCCCCAGCCCCCAGGGAGGCCTCACCTGCACCCCAGACACGTGGGGCCACAGCACCACCCGTGTGGGCTTCAGGCACAGGCTGGGTGCCCGGTGGAGTGCCCAGTGTACACCCTCCACATCTCCAGCCCACCCCTCTGTCTTCCAAGCGCCCACCAGGGGCTCTTCCTCTCCTTAAGTGGGTGGGGGTGGAACAGTCCAGGCCACAAGCAGGACCCATGGTGCCCAGCACGCAGAGGGTACCAAAGGGTGTTCTGGGCATCTGGGGCTGGTGAGAGGGAGGGAGGGCAGCCAGGGGTCTACGCCGCTGCCCCCATCCCTCACCCAAGCCAAGCCTGGGCCCTGCTGTCGGCCGGGCTGGGTCTCCCCAGCACTCTCTGCTGCCTCCTGTTGTGCAGGCTGGGGTGGGGGGGCTGCCCACACCTGCTCACTCTCCACCCCGGCCCCCTACTCGGACCATATTCTGGAGAGAGTGCCTCAGGTGGGCTCAGCCCCTTTTGCCTGGGGAGAGCCCCCAGGCCACCTTGGGTCATCCTGGCCTGCTCCTCAGCAGGGGCCGTGGGCAGGGCTGCAAGGACCAAGATGCCTGGTCCAGCCTGTGTTCCTCTGATTCCGTGGGTTTTGTGGTTGCTGACGGATGGTGAGGGGCACGCATCAGCAGTCTCTGGGGAGGTGTTAGGGTGGCCAGAAAGCGGGGGTGAGAACCAGGACTGGGAGGCTGCGTGCAGCGTGGGCTTCAGGGCTGGATCCGGAACAGAAAACAGACGTCGGTAGGAGCGTGGGGAGTCCACACCTTGACTGGAGCCAGCTGGCCACGGCGCACCAGCGTTGGCTTCCTCGTTTTTGCCAATGCACCATCGCTGTGTACGATGTTCACGTTAGGGGAGACAGGGTAAACTCTCTGTAAATCTAAAATTATTCCAGAATTAAAAGTTTATTTAGAAAGAGGGGTGGGGGTGGGAGATGTACCTACTGGTAATATCCTCTCCACTCAAGGAACAGAAGTGGACCTGACAGTAATATCCCGCATGTCCCCACCGGGGCTACTAGGGGCCCAGGGTCTCCATCTGCCATTTCCCCCCAACAGCCTGAGCTGCCTGGGCCCGGAGAGGGTCACTGCTCTCCCAGGAAGGGGCGACTGCTGCAGCCACGTGGAATCTGTGCTGACCCCAGGCTGCACAGTCCAGCGTCCCGAGCAGTGACCACCCTGGGAGGTCTGGGTTCCCACGGCCCATGGGGGACCCTCCCCTGGCTCCAAGAGTGCTCAGCTGGGGAGCCATGGCCCACCTGCTCACGCCGGGTCCCTGCACGCTACGTCCGCAGCCTGGCCCAGGAGCAGCCACTCCCCACAGATCCTTCTGCCCCATCAGAGCCTGGTCACAAGTCCAGGCCCCTGTCCTCAAGCCGAGCGTCCCTCTTTGGATGCTCCCTCAGGCAGGCGGGAGTTGGGGTGGGGATAAGAATAAACTGAGGGCCAGCCGCGGTGGCTCATATTAATTCCAGCACTGAAGCTGAGGCAGGAGGGTCGCTTTGAGACCAGCCTGGGCAACATAGGGAGAGCCCGTCTCTACTAAAAATAGAAAAATTAGCCTGGCACAGTGGTGTGCGCCTGTAATCCTAGCACTCTGGGAGGCCGAGTTGGGAGGATGGCGTGAGCCCAGGAGTTCGAGGCTGCAGGGAGCTGTGATGACACCACTGTGCTCCAGCCTGGGTGACAGAACAAGACCCTGTCTCTCAAAAAAAAAAAAAAAAAAAGGAATAAACCAAGAGCGTGGTTTGCAATGGGACTTCCCACAAGCTCAGTCAACATCTGCTGAACGAGTGAACAAGTGGGTGGGGGTCAGCCTGAGGCCCCAAGGGTCCGGGCCACGCTCGCTAAGTGACAGCCGTGTTCGGGCCTTGACTGGGCTCTCCCAGGCCAGCGCCCTGATGCTGAGGGGGAGCCAGGGGCCAAGGGAGCAGGAGCAGGGCTGGCACAGGACGGGGGTGTGACCAACGGTGGGGTAAAGGTGGGGTAAAGGTGGGACAAGCTGCCCCTCAGCCGCTCACCCCGCGTTGTTCTGTCCCCAGGGCTTCGCCTGCAAGAGCCGCATGAACCGTGAGTACCTTCAGCCTCTTGGGGTTGGGGTGGGCTCAGGCCTGGACACTCACGTGCTGCCCTCCCAGTCTTGGGCCCACCCAGGCCTCCAGGTCACCTTGTCCACTGGGGACACCCTGGGCAGGGGAGTCCCCTCCTGAATGGGGTGAGCTGCCATCGCACGGGCGGTTCCCAGGCCTTTGCACAGAGCCAGGACAGCCCTGCCCAGGCCTGGTGCACACGGGCAAGGCCATGCTGGCTCCTGGCCAGATGTGGGCTTGCTGGAGGGAGAAGTCCTGTTTGTTGGACGATGCCGTGTTGCTTTCCAGAGCGGCTGCCCGTGTTACGTCCCCCAGCAGTGTGCAGAAATCTCCATTTTCTCTTATCAGACTTCTTTCCCCAATGTAAGGTGATACCCACTGGACTTTTAAAAATCACGTTATTATCTTTGTAAACATTGTATGTTTATGCTAGGACCATACGTGATCCAGAATATATAAGGAAGAAAGTTAAAGCTCACTCCAAAGCTCCCATATAGAAATAAATATAATTTACAATAGGAAAACTTTGTTCTAGACATTTTCATAGGCAAGGATACAGTTAGTAGGATAAACAGATAAAATTTATTTTATAGAAATGAAATTATCTTATGTCATTTAAAATATTTTATTTACTTTTACTTGAATTTAAAGGAAAAATAAACAAAAGAGATGACGACACTTCAATTAAATGTTTCTTTACCTCAAGAGATAGTATTTTCTCAAGGACCACTAAGCTTAAGCAAGGAGATCATGGAACACGTAGAGCCGGCGGAGCCCGGCGTTTCCGACCGTCTCGCGTCCCTTTGAGGCAGCAGGTGCCACTGCACTGAGCCCTGGGCCGGGGCCTGCACTGGTGGGGGCAGCTGCGTTCTCTGTGGACCATTAAGCCAGGTGGCCCTGCTGCCCTGGCATTCTCCCGTGGGGCCCGGGGTGTCTGAGGTGGCTTTGTGTCTGCGCCACGTCTTGTCTCAGTGCCCCTCCTGGCTCACACAGACTCTTCCTGCCTTGGACTCTCATTGATGTTGCTCCGTTGCCTCTGGCAGTGCCTGCTGAGGGAAAGTCTGATACCAACCTGACCCTTCTGCCTGGACACCTGAAGAATACCCTTACCGTCCCTGAAACCCCCTTACTTGTGCAAGCCACGCCTTGGTGACGTCTGTTGTGTGTCACTTTTCCTGGATCTCTGTGAACTTTTCCAATCCACAGACCTGGTTCTTCCACAGTATCAGGGAAATGTTTAAGTTACACTTCTAAACACTCCTGTGCGTTCTCCGCAGCAGGGACTTCAGTGGTCTGAGTGCAGGGTTACCTGGGTCTTTCGTTGCCCAATAGCGTCTCTCTGGTTCCACTAATCTCTTCCTTTTTCAACAGCTTTTACTGTGAGGACCTCAGCCACTCTAAGCCAGCAGCTTAGTTCTCCCTGCGTCCACCCCGTGCCTACGTGCCTGATGTGCTTAGTAGCCCTGCGACAGGTCCTTGGCTCGCACGCCTGCCTGTCTGACTGCGCTGCTGTTGGGGCATCTGCCTTTGATTCCTTGTTTGGTCGACTCTGTGCCCTTACTAAGACGTTTTGTTTCTGGACGTGCCTGGGGAACATCTCCCGCTATCCCTTCGGTTACATTTTCTTCTTTGTCTTTTGAATTCTGTTTCTTTCTTTCTCCAACCACCCTCTCTTCCTTTCATTCTTATCTTTATTTTTCCTGTGCTACATTTGTGACGTCTCTTTCAGCAGCCCTAAACAGACCCTTGGTTTACTCTGGCTCCCTTGGCACCCTCTTTGAATCAAAATCCATGGTATTTCCCCCAGGAGCTGCAGTGTGAGGGGCTGGGTGTTTCAGCATCACCCCTTGTCTGGCAGCCCTGATGCGGCTGGGGAGAGGTGGAACTGGGCCATGTGCTTTCTGGGGGCCTAGCCTGTGCCCATGGGGCACGGGTGGCTGGAGGGCCCTCGGGCCACCGCCAGTGTAGTGGGAGCCCTGAGTGTCCACGGTGCCATCTCCTTCCCACCACCCCCCGTCAGAGCAGCGACAAGATGAGGAAGTCAGGGCCTCAGCATGGAGGAGCAGATACGTATGGAAAGGGCCAAGGAACACATTTGCTCTGAACTGGGGATACAGGTATTTTATATGCATATATTTCAGCTCTGTCCACAGAAAAATCCTAGAGCCAGTGACCAACTTATTAAGAAGGAGCCTAGGTTGTGGCCTTGAAATTCCGTTTCCCACTCAAAGAAACCATGCAGGGCCTCTTGGAGAAGTGACCGATGCCCAGTCTGGGACAGAAAAGGCACAAGGAGAGCCAGGATCGTCCTGTCACTCCAGAGGGCAAGGAAGCCACCCAGGACTGCGGGTGACGCAGAGCTCGGGGCTGTTAGACAGAGAAGGCTCCGTCTGGGCTTCAGAGAAGGATTGCAATGAATTATGACCCGTGAGTTCGTGACAATATTGTTTGGGGAAAAAAAAAAGAACTGTCTGTCTTCTGTGGGTGGTGGGGAACCAATTCACCACATTGAACCTGGGTGAATAAAAGGAGAGAATCCAGCATTGACCCTCCCTTCCTCTTGGAGCAACAGACCACTGGGTAAGGACAAGATTATTCCAGCTAATCAAGAGGAAGAAATGGTAGAACTGGCCAATCACCATCACACATGCCCCAGTGACCCGAGCTTCAGCGAAAGCCGAGAGCAGACGGGAGGGACACGGTGGCCCTCACAGAAGCACCGGCACTGGCTGAGGCCCTGCCGCAAGATCCACCCGTGCGTGGCCGGGCCTCGATTTGCCAGAAACGGGGGCAAGGGGGACGTTTGTGCTGAAATGTGCCACAAGGAACACCGCAGGCCAGGCCCAGGAGGGACGCCGGGCGGGTCAGGGCGCCAGGTTCCTCGCAGAACAGCGGGGGAGATAAGACAGAGCAGGACCTGTAGACCAGATGTCAGATTTTAACAACGGGCAAGACTTGACTATGGTGTGTCTGGACGGGCACATTTTGGGTGAAAAAAAAATAAAGAAATGCAAAGAAATAATGACCCTGAAAGCCAGGACAGCAGTTCCTCCTGCGGTGGGGTGAGGAGCTGCCCCAGAGCGCGTGGACGGCTCTGGTGGTGGGTCAGGGTCTGTTCTGTCAGAGTGCACCAGACTGTGTTTCTGCTGTGTGATTTTCTGTATCTATGTTCCTTTTTTACAATGAAAAGGTTTTTAAAGGGGCTTTATCATTTTACCCACTTTGACTCCTTGGTATGAATTTTTGATTGTCAAGTGTCCCCAAAATTTCAATAGGCATTTTGATTGGAATTATATTGAACTTATTGATCAATTTGGGACAGAAATGAGATCTTACCAAAGCAACGCCATCTTGGTATATTGTTCTTGTATCCAAGACATTTGTTAAAATGTCATTATTATTTCTAAAAGATTTCCTATTGAGTCTCTTAAGTTTTTTGTATAGATGACATATTCTGCTGATACTGATAGTTTACAAACCTATGCACCAAGCAAGGGTGCAGGGTCTCCGGGAACTGGCTCAGATCTCCGGGACAATGTTGAATGAGGGGTCCTTGTCTTAGTCCTAGTATTAATGGCAGTGATTCCAAACGTTTATCATCAAGTGTTACGTTTATTGGATGTTTCAAATAGATGTCCCTGATCTAGACAAAGGGCTGCCTTTCATTTCCTGGTTTGCTAAACATTCATAAATAGGTGTTGAATTTTATGAAAAATTTCTGCATCTATAAAGGTAATCATAATAGTTTTTCTTCTTTAATCTTTTAAGGAGGTGAATTTTATTGATAGATTATCCAATGTTGCACCACACTTACAGTCCTGAAATAAATCCTTTTTGGCCTTGTTTTTAATATATTGTTAAATCAACTGGTTGAAGTTTTATTGAGGACTTTGCGATCGTATCCATCAGTGAGACCGTCCTGTGCTTTGACTTTCTTGTGTAGCCTTAGAACACCTAGCGGTCGTCTGAAATACCGCCTCCCCCCTCTCGCTCCCGTTCCCTTCTGGAACTCCTGTCCACACGTCTTAGGCATTTTAATTCACTCTTCACCTATCTTAGTCTCACATCTGTGTTTTCCATCATTTTGTCTTTTTGCTGCCTTCTGGATCATGCATTCTGATCTTTCTTCCACTTCACTATTCTCTCTTCAGTGCTATCCAATCTGCTCTTAAAATCGTTTATTGTGTTTTAAATTTCTGTTACAGGCCAGGCGCAGTGGCCCACGCCTGTAATCCTAGTCCTCTGGGAGGCCCAGGCGGGAGGACGCCTGAGCCCAGGAGTTGGAGGCTGCAGTGAGCTCTGGTGAGGCCACTGCACTCCAGCCTGGGCCACAGGGCGAGACCCTGTCTCAAAAAAAAAAAAAAATTCTGTTTCAGTGGTATTTGGGTTTGTTGCTAGCAGCTCCGTTTGCTCTTTTCAAATGTGCTTGGTCCCTCTTTATAGTTTTTCCCCACTGCACATATTTTCAAGCTTGTCTTTTAGCTTGGTTGGTCTGTAGTCCACATCTGCCTCGTCTGCTGCTGGAGAACTCTGTGGGCCTGTCTTTCCTGTGGGTTTTCACTCTCGGTGCTTTGCTTCCTGGTGTGTTTGTTTACCTTTAACTGTGTCTGCTCAACACTGGTGAGAAACAACTGGGCCCGGGACAAAGGGTCTTTCCCCTGGACTGGACTCATGCTTGTTTCCAAGTGGGGCCCAGGAGAGGTGCCAAATTACACTCACAGACCGAGGTTTCCTGGACCTTCCTGGTGGTGCAGACCCAGCCTGTGAATCCGCTTGCTCTCTGGGAGGCTTTCCACTCCATCCTGCTCTGCTCGGAGCGGTCCTCCCTCAGTGCCGGGGCTCTGGGGAGAGGGTAGGTTTCTTCTGACCCCTGACCCAGGGTGAGGGCCCAGCTTGTTACATGGAAATTCTCTCCTGCATGACGCTGGGGCCTCTGTGATTCCACTGGTCTGTGCCCCACTGCCCGCCCCCGCCCACCTGTCCCCCAGCTCCTGCAGAAGTAGCCTCCTGTGCTTGCTTTCCTCTGGCCTCCCTGTTTGTTTGTTTGGAGACAGAGTCTCGCTCTGTCACCCAGGCTAGAGTGCAGTGGTGTCATCACAGCTCACTGCAGCCTCAAACTCCTGTGCTCGAGTGATCCTCCCACCTCAGCCTCCCAAATAGCTGGGACTACAGGCACCACCACCACGTCCAGCTAATTTTTCTATTTTTAGTAGAGATGGGGTCTCGCTCTTGCGCAGGCTGGTGTCCAACTCTTGAGCTCAAGCGATCCTCTGGCCCCGGCCTCCAGAGTGCTGGATCACAGGCGAGAGCCGCCGTGTGGCCTCCCTGTTTTTGGCCTCATGTTCTTTCCTCAGCTTTCACAAATTTTTAAGAACTTTTTTTTTTACATATGTTTTTTCTCCAGCATAGTCAGTTGTTTTCAGCAGTAGAGTTGGTCCCAACAGCCTGGTCTACCATAGTGCAGGAAATGTAACTCCCAACTTATTTTTAAACACACAGAATCTGTTTCCAGCCTCCTCTGTCAGTGCTAATTTGGATTCACCACCACGTTTCCCCAGTTCCTGTGCTCGCTGTTCCTTTCTGTAACCCACTTCTTCCTTTCGAGTTCCTGTTTCTCCTTCTTGAAGTACGTCTGTGGGGCATTCTTACAGTAAGACTCTGTGGGTTTTACTTATGTGCCTTATTTTGAGTAATGCAAAAATGTATTTATTTCTAAGTCTTTATGGTGAGTTTTAGGGTCACAGTTATTCTACACAGTAACCATGAATTTTATTTTGTGCCACAGATAATTCAGTGTGTTTCTACCTCGCTCGACCTCTGTACACTCTCCTCCCCATTTTGTCAGCTTAATTTGGGACAAGAGCCTATTATTTTTATACAATTTATTTTACGATGATCAACTTTTCCTTCTGGGCCTGTTTTACTAACTGTACATATTGCATCATTTTCCAGGCTCACCACGAGTCCTCCCCTGTGGCTTTGCCATTTTTTTACATTCTGGTTTTGATCCTTTTCTTGGTTGCCTGGAATTAGAATAGGTCTTTGTCTTTTTTCCAGAAAAGGTCAAAAGACGCAGATTTCTTGTTTCTTGCATAAAGGAGGTAATCTCTTTGTTGCCCTCCCTCAGATGGATGACAACTTAGATGGAGAGAGAGTTCCAAAGCACAGGCATTCCTCTTACGGCCACTGCATGCTGAGCTCTGGGGATGGCCCTCCAGGGGAGGGGACATCAGGTTTGGAGACAAAACCCCCCCGCTTACCTGGCTTTTTATCCCTGACCCATTGGGCTGTATCTCACTTCTAAAATTTCGTTGTGCAATTATTCTTTGCTAGTATATAGAAATACTAACAAAGTGGAGTTTTGTATATTGATCTTGTATCCTGCAGCTTTGCTAAACTTATTTATTAGTTTTAGTACCTTTTTTTAGATTCCCATCAAGTTTTCCACAGAGACAATCATGTCATACCACTTTACTTTGTCAACAGAAAAACGAAACTCTGTAAAATATTGCAAAGAGGTTTAATCTGAGCCAATATGAGTGACCACAGCCTGGGGAAAACACAAACCCAGGAAGCCTTGAGTAAGTGGTCCTGAGGCAGTCAGAATGCAACTCTGTTTTATATATTTCAGGGAAGCAGAATTTACAGGCAAAGTCATAAATCAATACATGGAGGTTATACTTTGGTTTGGCCCAAAAAGGCAGGATATCTTGAAGTGTAGGCTTACAAGTCATAGGTGGATTCAGAGATTCCTTAATTTGTAATTGGTTAAAGGAGTAATCTTTGTCTAAAAACTTGGAGTCAGTAGAAAAGAACGTTTAAGTTTATATATGTTAGTTAAGAAGTCTGCTAATCACCACTGGATACTATGTCAGAGTTGGGTTTCCAGAGCAAGACACAATACACTGGGTCAGAGTGGCCTGTTAAGCAAACCGATGGTCTGCAGACGTGACTCGCCAGGCCCCTTAGGAAGGAATTTTGAGCAAAGAGAAAAAGGTCAGGGTTCAGTCCTTAACTTCTTCCTTTTAAAACGGAAAGCCTTTTATTTGTTTTATTGCCTTATTGCATGGACTAGGATCGCCCATACAACATTGAAAAGAAGTGATGAGAGTAGAGATCCTTGTCTTGTTCCTGACTTTAGGGGGAAATCCATTCTTTCACTATTAAGTATGATGTTGGATGTAGGTTTTTCATAGATGGCCTTTGTCAAGTTGAGGAAGTTCCTTTCTATTTTTGCTGAGAGTTTTCATCAGGAGTAGAGGTTGGATTTTGTCAAATGATTTTTCTGTGACTATTGAGATGATCTTAAGTGTTTTTTCTTAATTTGTTAACGTAATGAATCACAGTGATTGATTTTCTAATGTTAAACCAACCTTGCACTCATGGGACAAACTATACTGGATCATTATGTGTTACCACTTTCATATATAGTTGGATTTGATTTGCTAAAACTTTGTTTAGAGTGTTTACTCTATGGCCATGAGGTAGTTTTCTCTTCTTGTAATGTCGTTGTCAGGTTTTGGTATCAGAGAATGAATTCCAAAGTATTCCTTCATCTTCAGTTTTCTGGAAAAATCTGTAGAACTGGCATTATTTCTTTCTTAAATATTTGGTTTCACTGATTTTCTCTATTGCTTTTCTGTTTTCCATTTCATTGGTTTCTACTCTGATATTTATCATTTCCTTTCTTCTGCTTACTTTGGGGTTCATTTGTTCTTACTGTAGTTCCTTAAGGTGGGAGCTGAGGTCACTGATTTGAGATCTTTCTTTTCTAATGTGGGAGTTTAGTGTTACAAATTTCCTCCTAAATACTGCTTTAGAAGCATCCCAGATTTTTTATATGTTGTCTTTTCATTTTCATTCAGTTCAAAGTAGTTTCTAATTTCTCTTTTGATTTTTTTCTTTGACCCATGGGTTATTTAGAAATGTATTAGTTTCCAAATGTTTGGGGGATTTTCCAGAAATGATTTTTACTAATGTCTAATTTAATTCCATTTTGGTCAGAGAAGATGGTTTGTATGATTTGAATCCTTTTAAATTTATTTAGACTGTTTTATGCATCAGAATATAGTATATGTTGGTAAACGTTCCATGTGCACTTGAAAAGAACACAAGTTGCTGCTGTTGGGTGGGGTGTTCTATAGATGTCACTTAAGTCAAGGTGGTCTATATGCTTTCTGATTTTCTGCCTATTTGTTCCATATAGAGAGAATATTGAAATCTCAACTGTAATTGTGGATTTATCTATTTCTCCTGTAGTTTTATCAGTTTTGTTTTATGTATTTTGAAACTCTGTTATTAAGTGCATAAATGTTTAGTATTGTTGTGTCTTCCTGATGCTTTGCTCCCTGTGTTATTACAAAATGATTATCTTTATCACTGGTAATATTCCTTGCCATGAAATATCTGTTGTCTGGTATTAATAACCACTCCAGCTTTCTGTTGATTAGTATTAGCATGTTGTGTCTTCCCATCTGTGTTTTTCTACTTTTAACCTATTTGTGTCTTTATATTTAAAGTGCATTTCTTATAGGCAGACTATAGTTGTGTCTTGCTTTCTTATACAATCTGAAAACCTTTGCCTTTTAACTGTAATATTTAAACACTTACATTTAATGTTATTATGATATGGTTTGGTTTAAATCTATCATTTAGCTATGTGTGTTTTTTATTGGTTCCATCTCTTCTTCATTAGCTTTTTCTTCTTTTTCTGGCTTCTTGTGAATTAATTGGGTATTTATTTGTGATTCCATTTTATCTCCTTTGTTGATTTATTAGCTCAAACTCTTGGCTTCATTATTTTAGTGGTTGCTTTAGGGGTTATAATATACATCATGAACTTATTATATTCTACCTTCAAGTGATAACGATACCACTTCAGGTGTAGCCTGAGACTCTTAGCATAGAATGTTCCATTTCTCTCCTCTGGGCTTTCAAGCTATTGTATTCATACCTTTTCCTTTTACATGTTCTGAAACCTACAGTGCAGTATTATTTTTATCTAAACAGTCAATTCTCTTTTAAACATATTTAAATAATAAGAAAATATTAATATCTTGTATATTTACCCACATGGTTACCATTTCTGATATTCTTTATTCCTCTGATAAATGAACGTTTATCACCAATGTTCTCTCTTCTTCCTTCTGGACAGTTTCTACTGCTCTGTGTTCAAGTCCCCCCCACTTTCTCTCTCTCTGTCTCTTCCTTTTTGCAGCATCTAGTCTGCTATTAATTTGATATGGTATATTTCTCATCTCTAGAAGTTGAATTTGGGTCTTTTTTTATATCTTCCATGTCTATAATTAACTGTTTGAACATATGGGATACAGTTATAATAACTGTTTTAATGTTCTCATCTACTAATTCTAATATCTGTATCTGTGTCAGCACTCTATTATTTTTAATTAATTGATTTTTCTCCTCATTATGGGTTATTTTTTCCTGATTCTTTGCATGGCTTATAATTTTTTTATTAGATGGCAGACACTGAATTTTACCCTGTTGTGTGCTAGGACAAAAAACAATATATTTTTTGATTCCTACAAATATCCTTGAGCCTTTTTCTGGAATATAGTTAAGTTTTTTGGAAACAGCTCAACCTTTTGGGGTCTTGCTTTTAAGATTTGTTAGGCAGGACCAGAGCAGTGCTCAGTCTAAAATCAATTATTCCCTTTTACTGAGGCAAGACTCTTCTATGTCCTATCCCCAGTGCCCTGTGAGTCATGAGGTTCCCAGTCTGCCTAGGAACAGGGGCTGTTCACCAGGCCTGTGTGAGTGCAGGATGCATTCTCTCAAACCCTTTTGGGGGGTTCTTTCCCCACTTCTGGTAGTTCCCTCACATATATGTGCCAACAAATACTCTGCTGAATACTTAGCAAAGTGAATATTCTCCAGAGCTCTCTCTCTGCACCGTTCTCTCTCCCCCTCACGCTCTGTCCTGAAAACCCTAATCACCTTGGTCTGCCTGAATTCTTCATCCCAGTTCCTCAACTTAGGGGGTGTGCCAGGCTCCACCTGGGCTCCCTCGCCAGGGCCCTGCCTGGGGCACTCACAGGGCTCACTTGGTGTGTCTCCCTGTCCTTTATTTCCTCCTATCCACTGTCTTGAAACCATGCATTTTGTCTCAGTTTCCCTGGCTGTTTCAGGCAGGAGGGTAAATCTGATCCCTGTGACTTTATCCTGGCCACAGTGGGAACTGTAGGAGTTGGGTCTCTTTCCCATAAGCATGTGCAGACCTCCTAACCCCCGTTGTCCCTTTGAGCCCGTTGTTTCTGATACCAGGTGCCGTGTTAAGTGTGGGCTCCATCGAGGATTGGGCCGCACCGTGCCTTACCAGCAGCATGTCAGTCCCATGCCTTGGTGGCAGTCCTCCTTCTAGGGAACAGCTGGGTTGCCAGGGCTCTGTGGCTCCATGGACTGCACTCTGAGTCCCACTTGCAAACCTAGACGACCAAAGGCAGCAATTATTGCTCAGCTCCCAGCGCCATAAGTGAGACTCCACTCCAGCTTGCTCATGTCAGGCCAGGCTACCCACATGGCGTTTGGTCCGGCCGCAGTCGCCCACGCCCTGAGCAAGGCGTCCTGTGAGGATGCAGCCACTTGCTTGTGGACAGAGTCCTAGGCTGTAGTGACCTCAGGGTCATGTACACGTTGTCCCTGGCAGGCCCATGTTGGCCTTTTCTGTTGCTCAGCTTTGAACAGTGGCACTGGGGCTTGCCAGTGAGTCAGTGGTGGGCTCCTTTGCCCCCTTGCTGGCCAGGTGGGGTAGCAGCTTCCTGGCTCAGATGCAGACTGGTGGGCAGCCTGCTCCCCCAACCTGGGCCCCACTCCGAGGGTCCTGCAGACACTTCCAGGGGCTCAGGGGTGGGCCCGCCCTGGCCCACCCGCCCCTCGCCAGGGGGCTGGTTTCCTGATTGTGTTGGGGCCAGACAGTGAAGACCCCTCCCCAGACTGTGTAGGGCTCTCCCCTGTCACTGGACCACCCACAAAGCCCTTCCCAGGCACTCGGAACTGAGGCCTTATCTTCCTTCCCCCACCCCAGGGGACATTTTTAACAGCTTCTGCCGGCCACTCCCCACGTCCATGTCCAGGTCAGTCCTGGAGACCCTGACACTCTCCACTGCCATGAAGTGTGCCCCCCGTGACAGCTGCTCGCTACTTCTGCGTGTTCAAGCCTCTGTGACCCTGCATGGTGAGCAGTGGCTTTGGGGGTGGCCCAGTCCAGACTGGGCTGACTGATAGGAGTAATGCCAGGAGGTCTAGTGGTGGGCTCAGGAGTCCCTCAATCCCAACTAAGACCTGGGTGTGGTGGGGGGGTGCTGCTAACTGCACTTCACAGAGAGGAGGCCAAGGCAAAGGGAGGGCCATGTGGGAGCCCTGCCCTGATGCACCCTGCTGGCCCTCCCTTCCCCAGCACGCCTGCGGGGCCTGGAGGCCTGCTCCACGAGCCTCTACACCCAGGAGACGCAGTGTCAGAGCGTTCGCATCCCTAGGGCCTCCCGCCAGCGGCAGGTGGGGCAGCAGGTGAGGCCAGAGCCTGACCCAGACCCAGACCTGCTGGCCCATCCTGGGGCTCTGCCACCCAAGTCCCAAGGAATGGGCACCCCTCCTCCTGGGCCTCAGGCCCTGGACTCCAGTCATGTAGGCAGAGCTGGCAGTGGCCTCCGGGTCCACCCAGCTCACACCTGCACCTGCCCAGCTCCAGGTGCACTTCAACTGCTTCGAGGTGAGCGTGGCCCAGCACCTCTATGTCACCCTGAGGACTATCCCCCACTTCTGTGGGGTCCAGCTCGACCAGCAGTACCATGTGGAAGGTGGGGCCCTGACATCGGGCCTGGGCACAGCTGCCTTCTGGCCTCTAGAGACTGGACTGGCTTGGGGTGGGACTCACCCACGGCAGGGGGCAGGCCCCCATGCTAGACAGCTCCCAGCAAGTGCTTTTGGCTTAACTTGGGGTCACATGGCAGAGGCCCTGCTTGGGGACAGCCCCTGGGGGCAGAGTGACCAGGCCCAGCACTGCCTCTGGCATTTGCAGACTGCGGAGAGGAGGACGTAGGCAGGAACGTGCCTGACTGCTTCGGTGAGTCTCCATCCTGCGTGGCCACAGCTCTGCCCCGGGGAAGACCCCCAGGCTCCGCCTCTCCCTCTGGGGTCTCCTGCCCGGTCCTCAGGTGGGCGGGCGACTCTCAACCGCCTGAGGTCACCACTTCAGGGCTCTCGGGACAGATGGAGCCCGTGTTGGCGACCACCGGTCCCAGCGTGGCCCCCACTCACCACCCCCCTGCAGCAGGGAAGCTCAGCTACTGGGTGGACCGCAGGCGCAAGGCCATCCTGGCGCAGGTGCCGGAGACCTCCGGGAGCTCCGACTACTACGTGCGGCTCTGCCTCAGGTGGTTCACCTGCGAGGACACCGGCGCCCCGGTGCGGGTGAGCCGCGCCCGCCGCCTCCCGCGCCAGGCCGGCCCGCGCCCGGACCCCCGCGCCTATAGCAAGCCCAGGTCCCCGCCCCGCCCCCCTTCCGCGCCCCCCCCCGCCTCTCCCCCTGCCCCCCTGCCCCTATAGCAGGCCCAGGTGCCCCCTGCCACGCCAGCTCCCCACCTCTCCCCTGCCCGGCTGGCCTCCCTACCCCTAGGGCAGGCCCCGCCCACCAAGGCCACGCCCCCAGGGCCGCGCCCTCCCGCCCGGCCCCGCCCCCATCGCCCAGGCCCTACCTCGGCCGCAAGCCGGTCCCTTAGCCCCATGTCTGGCTGCAGGTGACCGCCAACAGCGCCTCGCGGACAGTCTCTCTGCCCTACAGCCAGGCGCTGCCTTGTCTGTGCCTGGAGGTCAGTGGGGGTGTGGCCTCGACTGGGGGGGACAAAGGAACTGGCGGGCCGCGCTGACCCCAGCCCTTCCCGCAGGGCTGGCCTGCGACCCCTGACGCTGTGCGGATCCAGATGTGCCCTTTTGAGGACGGCAAGTTGCCTGTGGTGCCCAAGGGGGACAAGGGTGGGAGATGGTTGGGGCCGGCCTGACGCCCGAGGGGAGAGGCCGTGGGGCAGGTCAGCCCGGAGCCTGCTCTCGAGGGAGGGCTTGTCGCCAGGGATGTGCCCTGGGTAAGCTCCACGTGACAGAACCTGTGCATGGAAGTGGGTGTGCACAGTGTGTGTGTGTGTGTGTGTGTGTTGCGCGCGTGCATGCACCCAAAAAAGCCGTCTGTGGAGAGGGGCTCCCTGCGGGGCGCTGGAGGGACACCCTGCTCTCGGCTCTGCTCAGTGACACTGCACACACATGCACCGATGCACATGCGTGCAGACTCTGGCCAGGGCTCAGAGACCCACAGGAGAACTGCTCCTGACCTCTGGCCCAAGGGTCACTTGAGTGGGTGCTAGGCCCTGTGGGTCCATTGGCAGCCAGGGGAGGGCCCAGCTGACCTGTGTTTATGGGGAGGGTCCCTGCAGACACGGAGATGCTCTGGAACGCCATCCACTACCACCCGGGAAGCCAGGCGCTGAGCTGGGAGCCCGCCTGCCCCGTGAATGGCCGTGTGAGTCTGTGCTGGCTCCCAGGACCCCGGGCCCCCTGCCAAGAACTGCAGCACTCCAACCGCCCGGCACAGGGCAGAGTGAGTGCCCCCGGAGGGCGTGGGGGTGGGGGTGGGTGTGGACAGCCATGGCCCTGACCCAAGCCCTCCGCAGGTGCTGTACCCGCTGGTGGACACCCAGCCCCAGCTTTGCCTGAAGGTAAGCGGGCGGGTGCAGCCTGCCATGTGCACTGCCCATGCTTGGGGAGGAGAGGGGTCAAGGAGGCAGGCAGGGGGCCCTGGGGATCAGGAAGGGAGCAGGTGGGGGGCCTTGCCCAGCTTAGAGCCCAGATTCCCAGCTGCCCCTCTGACCCCCCTCCTCATCTGACAGTGGGGAGCTGAGGGCCCAGGGAGGGAAGCTGTGCGGGAGCCCTGAAGTCCACCCAGCACATCCCAGCCCCAGCCCCGCAACTCCCGCACCTGCGCCCCTTACCCCTCTTTGCAGTTCTCCACCAGCCTGGGGTTCCGGGTGAGGTGCCCTTTCCAACAACGGCGCTTCCTGGGTGAGCTCTCCTGGCGGGCAGGGGTGGGCTGGCCTGGGGCCAGTGCATTGGGTGCAGCAAATAGCACCCTTTGCTTTGTGGGCTCTGTGTTGGCCAGAATGGCAGGACAGCAGGGTGCTGGGCCAGTGAGGGCCCAGTGGGGCAGGAAGGGAGGTGGGTGGGGTGCTGGGCTTGGTGAGGACCTCACCCCTCCACCCCGGCAGCCTGGAAGATGACCGTCCAGCCAGCACCTGAGCAGGGCCTCCTCCGGGCCACCTTCTTCTCGTCCAGCCCCGCCCACTTCCAGGTGCGCCTGTGTCACAGAGGGAAGTCGCAGCACCTTGCCTGCCGACGAGTGCTCCCAGCCAGCCCCCTCCTTCCAGCCTCAGTGAGCTGGGCAGGGGGGGCACCATCCTGGGGAGGGTGGCAGGACCCCATCAGTTCCCTGCAATGCTCCTACGGCCCACCTGGGCCCTGAGGGGTCTGGTTGGTGTCTGGTCCACCTGGCGGGAAGGGTGGAGGCCCAGCCCTGCTTTTTGGATGCCGGTGGGGAGAGGTTCTGGGATAAGAACACAATGTGGCTTGGTCTGCCCTCCCCCCATTGCCTGTGACCTGCCCTCCCAGATCCAGGATGACCCCCCTGCAGACTCTGTGGTTGCCTTCCTGGACATTCCCAGGGAAGAGGCCTGTGCCCCAGGCATCTGCATCCAGGTGGGTGGCGGTGCCCCACCCCCCCACCCCCTGCCACCCCTCACTCTGTCCCCACCCCCACAAGCATGCAGGGGAACTCCCATCCCCCAAACCCGCAGTCTCTCCAGGCGATCCCTGTGCTGTCCTGTGCCTGCAGGGCTGGAGGACCGATGTGCACTTCTCTGTCCCACAGCAGCTGTGCGACCTCCAGTGCAGTGAGTGCTGGGCAGGCAGGTGGAGGGCTAGACCTAGGAACCCCTGCCTCCCACTGTGGGCTGGGTGGGCATGCACTGAACAGGGGACTGGGGGGAGAAGGGCAGAGGGGCCACACTGCCAGAAGTCAGGCCAGGCTTCTGGGCCAAGGTGGAGGCCTGCCCCTGCCCCCCAGCCTCACAGTCCCGGTGCACACACCCTGGGCCCCAGGGTGCCCCTCCCTGCCTCGCTCTGTCAGTGGCATGACTTCCTCCTCCCTAGGTGTCCACCTCCCCTGACTAGGGCTCTGCTTCCTGCTGCCCAGCGACTTGGGATGTCCCTGGGCTCACCCAGCCACTGAGGCCCAGGCTCCCAGGGCCAAGGGCTCACCAGGAGAGGACTCTGCCTAGTGGACAGAGCTAACCACATGGGTCCTGGGCGTGGCTGAGGGGTGTGGCCTCGCCTCCCAGTGCAGGAGGGCTTGGAGCTGACACACCACATGCAAGCCCGAAAGCTCACCTGGCTTCGGGGTGGAGGGTGGACTGCAAGAGCCATGGAGGTGGGAGAGGTGGGGGGGGGAGGCTGGCATGCAGGCCCCTAGGGCCTCTGGAGATCTTTCCCAGGGAGCACCAATGCGCCAAGCCAGGACGCAGTAATGCCTCCCCAGCTCCGCTGAGCCACAGCAGTTGCAGGTCGGCCTGCACCGTGCCACCGCAAGGGGCCCCACCCAGGGCCTGTGGAGGGACCACAGACAGCTATCTAACCCTCCTCCAGCAAGGCTTTTTAGCCAAGTCTGGGTCCCACTCCCCATGAAAGGTCACCTCCAGCAGATCTCAGGCTAAGGGGTGATGGCTACCCCGGGGCCTGGCATCTGGACCAGAGCTCACCTCCTGCTGGTCAGACAGCCCCAGCCATTGCCAGAGCCCCAGTGCCACGCTGGGCAAGACCCAGGGTCCCAGGGACAGGCCCAAGGGGCAGTGGGAGGGTCCAGGCCTCACCCAGGTGGGGGACATCGGGGGGCATGTCTGCCGCCTTGGGATCCGAGTGGCTCCTCATCCGCTGGCCCTCAGGAGCCTCCCTGGAGATGGGACAGCTTCCTGCTGCCTGTGGCACTGGCCCTCCAGGCCTGGGTGGCCTGGGTGGGGCCTGTAGAGCCCCAAGTGTTTGGGGCAACAGCTGTCTCTCCTGCCCTCACCGTTGTCTCCACCCCCCACACAGTAGGCAGGGCCAGGGGAGGGTGTGCCCCAGACAAGGTTTGTGCTGGCGCCTGAGCAGCACCGGCTACCCCCCACCCCCGTGGGACAGTGGCCTGAGGCCAAGCATCTCATCAAGAACAAGTACCACACTGGGGGCTGGGACAGGACCCTACCACCTGGACAGCTAAGGCCAGGCCCCCCCTGCCCCTCAGAACATGGCAGCCCTTTCCTGAACCCCCTGGGAACAGGCAGAATCTGGGTGGGCTTCCCCCTGCCCCGGGTAGCCCAGAGCCTGACCTGCCCCACCTCAGCTGAGTCCTAGCCTCCCTCTCAGACAACTCGTGGTCACCGCCACCATCCCTGGCGCTGAAGACAAGGCCCTGGCCTTCTGCCCCAATGGCTGCCGGGAGCGTCCCTAGTGCTCTGGGGTGCAGGATGTGACCCCACCCTTTCTGTAGCAGACCAGCCCAAGGTAGCTACGGACCACCCCAGCTTCTGCCCAGAGCACCCCCATGCTGGCCCAAGTCTACCTGTCCTTCCACCATCCCTTCAAGGCCTCTGCTGAGTGCCACCCAGGGCACCCACCTCACCTGGACCCCTCCCCAGGGATTAGGCCAGGGCCTCCACCTCCCCAAGCCCCAGCCCCTCCCATCCAGCGAGAGTTAGTTGCTTCCTGTGGTCCCAGGGGCCACCTGCCTGGGGCCATCTACTGGGATGTGGGGTCCTCAGATATTTTACACTCACTGAGGGCCACTGAGTGCCATCCAAGCTGAAGGACCACACGGGACCCTCAGCCCTGCAGTGCTACATCAGCACTGGCAGGGAGCCCCCACCAGTGTGCCTGCGGGTCTGCCCTCCCAGAGCTGTCAAGTGGTTCATAGGACACCCCTGCCCCACCCTTCCTGAGCTGCCTCCACCTGACTGCCGTGTACCCCAGGCCTGGCCCCGGGCAGTGGGGTGCCGTCTGCACCACATTCCAGATTCGACTTTGGCTCAGGTTGTCCCCCTTCAGCTGACCACAGGCCACTGGGCCGTCTTCTCCCTCCTGCAATGGGGGCTCATGCCCCCGGCAGACTGGAGGGTGCAGAGCTGCATGTCCCCCTCCACACAGTAAACACCGGCTGCCTCTTTCCTTGAGGCCAGAAGTCTCAGTCTTGGGACTGGTGGGGGCACTATTGCTGCACCCAGGGTTACCTGCTAAAGTGGGGCCTGGGCCTGGGGGTGGGAACAGGACTGGGTGGTGACAGCCACCAGGGATGAGGCTGGACAGTGGACACAATAGAGCCTGCCTCCCACCAGGCGAGACCCGAGAACAGCCCCAAAGTTGAGGGTGCCAATGCCCCTGACACCTACCCGCATGTGTGTGTGTGGGATGCAATGGGGTGGGGGTCTGGGCCTGCCCCAGGGCAGGGGGTACCTTGGGACTCAGCTACAGGAGGGGCATGGTCCCCAGAACAGACTTTGGGTCAGCTGGGGTCAGTGTCACAAGGTGTGACCAGACATCCTGTGTAAGCATGCCCATAAGGGAGCAGTAGAAAGGGCACCCCAGGGCGTGGACACCAGGTCAGGCAGGGATTCAAAAGGCCAGGTTTGGGGCGGTGGGGGCAGAGAGGCCAGAGGGGAGCGTGGAGAGAGAGACGCTCCAGGTGCTCCCTCCCTAACCTGGAGGTCAGGGTCACAGGGACGGACAGGCTACAACTCTGCCGCCCCAGGCCCATGTCTCCTCTGGAGACCCCTGCCCAACCTGGTGGGAGGGGAGGGGCTTGGCTCAGCTGGGCAGCCCTGCTCCAAGTTCCTGCTCCTGACCCCTGGAGCAGCCAGCGGCATTCCCTGGTGATGCAGAGACCCCTGCCCTGCTCCAGGCCTGCTCTGGGGATCCTTGCTGACCTGGGGACCCTCAGGCTGAGCTCCCACCTGAGCAGGTGCAGCCTCCTCAAGATTTTGTCATAGCCCTGGCCATCCCACAGATGGGGGAAACTGAGGCCCAGAGGCTATACTGAGACCTCAGCTGCCCCACCATCCCACTGAGAACGGGAGGTGCTGGCTGGAGGACACAAGTGTGCTGCCACCAAGCCACCGCCACTTGGTGCCGGTTCTGAGCCAGATCAGTCACCCCAACTCCCGGTCAGGATCCTGGGACCACACCCAGGGCCCCACAGCCCAGTGGGCCCACTGCCTTGGCCCATGGCATGGCTTTCCCCTCCACCACCTCTGCAGAAACCCCACCCCCACCCCAGGCCACAGCTGCCCAGTAGAAAAGTGCTGAGGAACATGAGCCCCAGGATGGGGGGATGGACTAAGGGAGGTGGAAAGGTCACCTGCGCCAGGGCAGGTAGCCCTGGTTCACATCTGGACCCACAGTTTAACTGAGTGAGCCTGTGGACGTCTGTGTGTCTCATTCATTCAGGCACCAGGCATGTGCTGAGCACCCACTGGGCCCGTGGGCACCAACCTAGCACTGGGAACAAAGAACACTGGCAAAGACTCCTGGGCCCTGCAGCTGAGGGTCCAAGTCTGGGTCTGCCTGGGACTGAGGGATTTCTTGGGTCAGGATTCTCAGTGCTAAAACCAGGACAGCCCCCGGCAAACAGGGACCATGGGTCTTGGAGCTGACCTTGGCATGGGGGAGACAAACAGCAAACAGGCTAAAGCAGGAAAGGATAAGCATAAATAGACCGCAACAAGCATTTCGGCAATCTGCAGTGTGGGTGTGGGGGATGAGGCGGGGGGGCCAATAGGCGTGTTGGGGTGCAGTTTAAAATCAGGTGGCCCCTGGATGCCTCAGCTGAGGGGACGTGAACAGAGACTGCAGAGGCAGGGCCTGCCCGCTGCCTGGTTCTAACAGCGTCCCCGACTGCCTCACAGAGGAGCAGCGGGAGGCAGCTGAGCGGTGTGGCAGGCGGGTGGGAGAAGTGCCGAAGGTGGGGTCATCAGGGAATCCTGGCATGCGTGTGAGTCAGAGACCAACACTTTGGCCTCAGTGACTCAAGGGCAAAGCTCCATCAGCTGTGATGGGGGATGCAGCAGAGCCAGGTTTGGGGAGGGCAGGAGCTGGTGTTTGGATACGGCAAGGTTGAGCCATCTAGCAGACGTTCATCCATTTGCCAAGGTCTGTATCTACTCACTCCCTCGGCAGACAAAACCGACACAGATCCCTGTCCAAGGGAGGGGAGAGAGGCATAAACACAAAAAATGAATAAATTATCTAGGACAAAAGAAGGGCTATTCAGAAAGAAAAAGTAGAGCAGAATGAAGGGGAAGGGGATTATACTGGGGGCAGAGTAATGGGTGGGTCTTATGGGGTGACGTCTAGGCAAAGGCATGAAAGGAAGCAAGGGAGTTAATGAATACTGACCACTGGGACCAATAATTACAAATAAAATCTCCTGCCAAGCCAGCAAGTCCTCTACACAATGGTAGAAAAGAATTAAACAGTTTTATTATTGAATAAGCATTAAACTAGACTACAGTGAGCATCACAGGCAATCTGCTTTATAAATTGCAAAGACAGAAAGAAATCTCACCCATTCATACAGCCTATCGCATACATGATCTCAAAATAAATGACAACTTGCCTTCAAGAGCACTTGACATAAAGCCTCTTTTGTCTGATAATAATATAGCCACCTCAACTCTCTTTTGGTTACTATTTGCATGAAATATCTTACTCCATGCTTTTATTTTCAACCTCTTTGTGTCTTTGTATCTAAAATGAGTCTCTTGTACACAGCATATATATAGATCATGTTTTTGTACACAGTCTGCCAATCTCTGCCTTTTAGTTGGAGAGTTTGATCCATTTACATTTAAAGTAATTACTGATAGGGAAGGACTTACTTTTGCCATTTAGCCATTTGTTTTCTATATGTTTTATATGGTTATTTCTCCTCAATTCTTCCATTACTGCTTTGTTTGCTATTTTGTTTATTTTTTAAAAATAGTGTACTATTTTTATTCCTTTCTTGCCTTTTCTGTCTATTTTTCCATTATTTCTTAGTGGTTACCTTGGGTGTTACAATTAAAATCTTAAACTTAAAAGAATCTAGTTTGAAATAGTACCAACTTAGTTTCAATAGTACACACTCTGCTCCTATTGCTCTCAATCCCCCCCATTGTTACTGTCATAGATACATCTTTATAAACTGTGTGCCCATTAACATAGATTTACATTAATTGTTTTATGAATTTGCCTTTTAAGTCATATGGGAAAAACAGGAGTTACAAACCAAAACTATAATAACATTGGATTTTATATTTTCCTATGTAGTTACTTTTATCAGTGTTCTTTATTTCATCATATGGCTTTGAGTTACTGCCTAATGTCCTTGCATTTCAGCCAGAGGACTCCCTTTAGCACGTCTAGTGGGTCAGTTCTGCTAGTAATGAACTCCAGAGCTTTCATTTATCTGGAAATATCTTAATTTTGCCTTTGTTTCTGAAGGATGGTTTTGCTGAATATAGATTTCTTGGTTGACAAGGTTTTTTTTTTTCTTTCAGGATTTTAAATATGGCATACCACTGCCTTCTGCTCTCCAAGGCTTCTGATGAGAAATCTGCTGAGAATCGTATTGAGGATCCTTTGTATGCGTCCAGTTGTTTCTGTTGTGCCGCTTTCTTTATCTTTGCCTTTTGACAATTTGACAATAATGCTTCTCAGTGTGGATTTCTTTGAGTTTATCTTGTTTGGAGTTCATTGAGATTCTTGGATATGTAGATTCATGTATTTCATCAAATTTGAGGAGTTTTGGATATTATTCCTTCAAATATTTTTTCTGCCTTTTTCTCTCTCCCTTTGCCTTTTGGGATTCCCATGACATGTATGTTGGTATGCTTGATGGTGTCCCACAGGTCCCTCAGGTTATTCTATTTGTCTTCATCCTTTTTTCTTTCTGCTCTTTAGATAGTTTCAATTGCCTCATCTTCAAGTCTCTGATTCCTTCTCAAATCTGACATTGAACCCCTCTAGTGAATTCTTCATTTCAGCTATTGTGCTTTTCAGCTGCACATTTTCTATTTGGTTCCTTTTTATAATTTATATGCCTCTATTGAATTAGCTCTTTGTTCATACCTTGTTCTACTGATTTCCTTTAGTTCTATTAGCTCTACAACCATATTTTCTTTTAGCTTATTGAACATGTTTGAGATAGTTTATTTAACATTTTTTTCCTCATAATTCCAACGTCTGGACATCTTCAGAGATGCTTTCTGTGAGGTTCTTTTTTTCCTGTGAATGTGCCATACTTTACTGTTTCTTTGTATTCTTTGTAATTTCGTGTTGAAAACTGGACATTTTGAGTATCTAATGTGGTAACTCTGAAAATACGATTCTCCCCTCCTCACAAATTGCTGACTTTTGCTTGTTGAGGGATGCAATAGTCCATTTATTTAGTGATTTTTCCAAACTGTTTTTGCAAAGCCTGTATTCCTTGAAATGTGTAATCACTGAAGTTTCTCTTTCATTATCTCTGCAGTCAGCCAGTGATTTTTTTTTTTTTTTTTGAGACAGAGTCTTGCTCTGTTACCCAGGCTGGAGTGCAGTGGCATCATCACAGCTCACTGCAGCCTCCAACTCTTGCGCTCAAGTGATCCTCCTGCCTCAGCCTCCTGAGTAGCTGGGACTACAAGCATGTGCCACCACAATGGGCTAATTTTTCTATTTTTAGTAGAGACGGGGGTCTTGCTCTTGCCCAGGCTGGTCTCAAACTCCTGGCCTCAAGTGATCCTCCTGCTCGGCCTCCCAGAGTGCTGGGATTACAGGCGTGAACCACTGTGCCCAGAAAGCAAACAAACAAAAAAAGTATGTCTCTTTAAATCTTATAATATATGCCACATTAAGGAACTAAAAAAACAAAGAGTAAACTAAACCCAAATGTAGCAGGAGGAAGTGAATAATAAAGATTAGTGTGGAGATAAATGACATAGAAAATATAGAAAATATTAACAAACTCAAGTTAGTTCATTGAGAACATCAAAAAATGGATAAACCTTTAGCTAGACTGATGAAGACAAGAAGAGAGAAGACTAAAATTACTAAGATCACAAATGAAATGGGGACATACGACTGATTTTACAGAAATAAAAAGGATTATAAGCAAATACCATAAAGCAACAAATCGGACAATCTAGATGAAATGGAAAAATTCTCAGAAGCACACAAACTACCAAAACTGACTCAAGAAGAAATAGAAAATCTAAGTAGACCTGTAACAATAAGGAGATTGAATTTAATGATCAAAAACCTTCCAACAAAGAAAAGCAGAGGACCAGCAGGCTTCACAGGTCCACTATGCAAAACGTTTAAAGAAGAATCAATACCAGCCATTCTCAAACTATTCCAAAAAATTAAAGAGGGAGGAACACTTCCTAACTCATTCTGTGAGGCCAGCACTGCCCTGATAGCAAAGCCAGAATGGCATTACACAAAATAAAACTACAGGCCAATATCCCTTATGAAAATAAATGTAAAAATTCTCAACAAAATACTGACAAATTGAGTTCAGCAGTGTATTAAAAGCATTGTACGCCATGACCTGGTGGGATTTATTCCAGGAACACAGGGTGCTTCAGCATGCAGAAATCAATCAATGTCATGTACTACATTTACAGAATGAAGACAGAAAAACAATGATCACTTCAATAGGTGCAGAAAAAGCACCTGACAAAATCCAACACCTTTTCATGATAAAATACTCGATAAACTAGGAGTAGGAGGGAACTTCCTCAACATGATAGAGGCCACTCGTGAAAAACCCACAGCAATATCATACTCAATGGTGAAGGACTGAAAACTCCCCCTAAAATCAGGAACAGGACCAGGATGCCCACTTTCGACAACTTTATCTAACATGGTACTGAAACTTGTAGCCAGAGCGATTAAATAAGAAAAAAAAAGGCATTCAAAGGAAGGAAGAATCAAAATTATCTCTATTTGCAGATGACATGATCTTATATGTAGAAAATCCTAAAGAATCCATACAAAAATACTTTTAGAGGTAACAAACAACTTCAGCAAAGTTACAAGATAAAAAACCAACACACAAAATTAGTTACATCTCTATACACTAGTAATGAATAATCCAAAAAGGAAACTAAGAAAACAGTTCCATTTACAATAGCCCCAAAAGAATAAAATACTCAGGAATTAAGTTAACCAAGGAAGTGGAAGACTTGTACACTACAAAATACTGCTGAAAGAAATTAAATAAGACCTAAGTGAATGGAAAGACATCCATGTTTATGGATTGGAAGACTTAATATTGTTAGGATGAGAAGACTACCCAAAGTGCTTTACAAATTCAGTGTAATCCCTATCAAAATCCCAATGGTGGGTTTTTTTTTTCAAAAATAGAAAATGCTATCTTAAAATTCATATGGAATCTCAAGGAACCTGAGTAGCCAAAATAATTTTGAAAAACAACAAAGTTGGACTCACAGTTCCTAATTTCAAAACTTACTACAAAGCTTGCTTGAAGCTACAGCAATCAAAACCATGCGGTATTGGCATAATGATAAACATGTAGCTCAGTGGCGCAGAGCTGAGAATTAAGAAATAAACTCTCTGTGTCTGATTGGTCTTGTTGATTAAAAAGAGGGAGGAAGGAAGGAAGAAAGAAACTAACCCACACATACATGGTCAACTGATTTCCAACAGGGTGAAAAGACCATCCAATGCTGAAAAGACGTGGTGCATGTGGTGTTGGGACAGATGGATGTCCACATGCAAAAGAATGAACTTGGACCCTTACCTTACACAATATTCAAAAATTAACTCTAAATGGGTTAAAGACTAAATATAAGAGCTAAAACTATAAAACTCTTGTAAGAAAATATACAGGAAAATCTTCATGACCTTGGACTTGGCAATAGTTTCTTAATATGATACTGAAAGCACAGACCACAAAAGAAAAAGTAAATTGGATTTTATCAAAATTTAAAACTTTTGTGCATCAGAGGACACTACCAAGAGAGTGAAAAGACAACCCACAGAATGGGAGAAAATATTTGCAAATCATATCTCTGATAAGGGTCTAATATCCAGAAAATATAAAGAATTCCTACAACTCAACAACAAAAAGACAAACAACCAAGTAAAAATGGACTTGAATAAATATTTCTCCAAAGAATATATGCAACAATTCTCAACGTTATTAGTTGTTAAAGAACTGCAAATGAAAACCACAATGAGAAACCACTTCATATCCATTGGGATGGCTATTATCTTTTAAAAAACACAGAAAATAATAAGTGTTAGGATATGGGGAAATTAGGACCCTCATATATTGCTAATAGGAGTGTGAAAATGTTGCAGCCACTGTGGAAAGCAGTTTGGAGATTCTTCAGAATTAAACATAGAATTACCATATGACCCAGCAATTCCACTCCTAGATATATACCCAAAATAATTAAAAACAGGGATTGAAAAAGATATTTGTACACCAGTGTTCATAGCAGCATTATTGACAGTAGCCAGAGGTGGACACAACCCACGTGTCCATCAACAGGTGAACGGATTTACTAAATGGGGTCTGTTCATACAAGGGAATGTTATTTAGCCTTAAAAAGGAATGAAGTTCTGCTGCGTGATACATGGACAGACCTTGAAAACATTATTTAAATAAGCCAGGCACAAAAGGCCACATATTGTATTATTCCACTTGTATGAACTATCTACAATAGGCAAATTCACAGTGTGAAGAAAAAAATCCTAAGCTTCCCCCCTCCAACTGAACAGACCCCTCTTGGCCAAGGGGACCCCAGAAGAACCTTAAAACTGAGTTCCCAGCCATGACAGGATGGCAGGTGTAAAGCACAACTGCACATGCACGTTTTCGCTTTTCATAAATATTCATAGGACTCCTCCTATAGCTTGTTAAATATGTATATTTAGCCACCCTGCTCGGTATAAAACCCTGTTCCTTTTGTGTCTCCCTTGAAGCACGTGTTCTGGGTTGTGAGCAGGAGCTGTTTCCCCGGCCTGCCTGAATCGCCACTGGAGGCTGTAAAACCCTTTCCTGGAAATAAAGCTCTCCTTTTTCGAAAGTATCAACCTCGGTTTTTTGTTGTTGTTTTAGTTAACAACGGAGGTGTTAAGTAGATTAAAAGTTACTGTGACATGAGGGGAGGGGAAAATTAGGAGTTAATGTTTTATGGGTATAGAGTTTCTCTTTGGGATGATTTAAAAGTTCTGGAAATAGTGGTGATGGTTGCACAACAATGTGAATGTACTTAGTGCCACTGAATTGCACGCTGAAAATGGGAAATTTTATGTTATGTATATTTTACTACAATGAAAAAATATTTTTACAGAGGACTTGACAGCACCGGGGATCACTCATAGTTCATGTGAAGTAACCTGGTAGTGGGGTGCCCACTTGTGAAGCTCCTCGCATCTCTGGGACAGGCAGGTAATGACAAATTGGACCTAGGCCTCTAAGTTAAAGTCCCGCCACCGAGACAGGGCGAGAGGGGCGAGAGGGGCGCTGTCTTCCTCGTTTGCATTTCAAACACATGGGTCTGAAACCTTAAGCAATTACTCCTGGGCCGTGAAACTGGCGGAGGCCGACTTAGCCTTTCAAAGGGATGGCACACGCCTCAAAGGACGGAGGAAGCCACAAGTTTTCTGAAGGGAACGCTCTGAGAAAAGGGGCGGTGGGGAGGCCCCAGGGAAAAGTCAGTTTAGGATTAGTGTCCCCCTTACGACACCGACCCGGTGCAAAGGCCCCGGGGCTGCGGCGCGCACCCAGCCGGGGGAGCGGAGCGCGCGGGGCGGCGCCGTCTGGGCCGGGAAGGGGCGTGGAGGGCGGCCCGACGCTGCGGCCACCCCGGCCCCGGGCCAGGATGCAGCCCGGCCAGGTTGGGGCTCTGCTCCCCGAGGGCGGCTGAGGAGCTGGAAAGAAAGAGGGGCCGGGACAGCTGCGGGCTGATCTGAGCACCTGGGGGCGGGCGTCTGGGTCGCCCAGGTGCGCGGGCAGGTGCGGAGCGGGCGCGCAGCGGGCGCGGGGACTCGGTCTGGGCGGAGGCCGCGCCGGGCAGCGCACGGGGCCGGGGCCGTCCGAGCGGACTCGGGAGTGGGCGCCGCGGGCATGCGGAGGGCCGGGGCCCGGCGGGGGGCCATGTGGGGGAGGGGACGTGCGGGGGCCGGGCACGTCCGGGGGGAGTGGGGGGCGTGCGGGCGGGGTCGCCGCGGGCCCCGGGCCGGGTTCAGCCCCGCCGTGGAACTAAGGAGGCTTCGGATTCCAACGCGAGCCTTGACCAGCAGAGCTCCGTTAGGAGTTAGTTTAGCCTAATGCTAGTTTAGACGACAGACGACTGGAAGTGTCTTTTCCTGACACTCTACGTTGTGCACATGTAGACTTACTGAGTTTCGCCCGACACCGGGAAGGACCGAGCAGGGCTGGGGCGGGCGGTGGGAGGAGCGCGGCGGGGCGTGGGAAGGGGCCTGGGGCTGGGCGTGCAGCTGGGTGCGGCAGCGGCCCGGGGCGGGGGACGTGGGGGAGCGAGGGCACCCGTGCGCCTGGGCCGCCCAGGACGCGCCGCCGCGAGGGCGTTCTGCGCGCTGGCAGGAGCGGCCCTGCCCTGACCACTGCGGGGGACGCGCCAGCCCCGCGCCACCTCCACGAGCCATCTGGGCACGCAGTGCTGGGACAAACCACCGAGCGCTCGGGGCAGGCGCGAAGGGACACCTGACTCCCAGAGAAAACCAACGTCGCTTGGTGCCTTGGCGGGTGTCCTGGTGGCTCGGCCGCCCGCAGCCCTCGTGCCCCACCGACGGCATCCGGGATCTGGCAGGGCCGGCTGGGCTCCGAGCCGCAAGGCGGGGCGGCCTGGCGGCCGGGCGGAGGCGCAGACACCTCCCTCCGCGCCCGCCCCCCTCTCTCTGGATTTCAAGGTCTGGTTTCTGCGCTGCCCCAAGGGCCGGCAGGGCAGGCTCGCGGTTCCCCCTGGGGGAGGAAGCCTGGGCACAGGTCGGGGAGGGGCAGAGAGAGCAGCTGCAGGGGCAGGCCCAGCGACCTTTGACCTGCCCCAGAACGCAAGGAGGAGCGGGCTGTCCCAGGGGACCAAGCTGGGGCTGGGCTTATAGGCCCTGGAGGGCGAGGGGAAGGGGCCGCATCTGTTGTCGGGGAGGGGTGGCCCGGCGAGGCCTCCCGAGAGCCTTTTTGCTGCGAGGGTAAGAGAGGATAAGGGAGGGGTCGAGGGGTGTAGCGCCCTTGCCACCTGCAGGAACAAAAAGGGCTCAAGGTCTCCTATCTCCCCGCTAACCCCTACCTCGGCTTTTATTAGGGGGAAATGTTTTTGAGGACAAGCTCCATGTCTTGGTCACCAGGTTCCCAGGACAAATGTTTCTCCTGGCTGACCCCCTCCCCCAGACCCAGCGCTCATGGAGAAACCTCTTCCCCTCACCCCAGGAGGGACCTCTTGTATGTCTAAACACCCTGCACGGCCCCATGCATCCTAGGAAGCTGCCAGCTCAACCTGTCTTGTGGTTACTCCTCTCTCTGCTGTAAACTAAAAATCTTAAGCTCCCCCCTCCCCTGACTGGATGGACCCCCTCTCGGCCAAGGGGACCCACAGAGGTTGGGTGTGGTGGCTCACACCTGTAATCCTAGCACTTCCAGAGGCCAAGGCGGGTGGATTGCTTGAGGTCAGGAGTTTGAGACCAGCCTGAGCAACAGCGAGACCCCATCTCTACAAAAAGTAGTAAAATTAGCCGGGCATAGTGGTGTGTGCCTGTAGTCCCAGCTACTCTGGAGGCTGAGGCAGGAGGATCGCTTGAGCCCAGGAGTTTGAGGTTGCAGTGAGCTATGATGATGCCACTGCACTCTAGCCCAGGAGACAGAGCAAGACCCCGTCTCAAAAACAAAGAAACAAAAAAACCTTGCAAGCCTTTAGGCAAAGCTTCATTTCTTTAACCAACTACAAATCAAAGAATCTTTAAACCTACATATAACCTGTAATCCCCTGCTTGAAGGTGTGCTGCCTTTTCTGGCCAAACCAATGTGCGTCTTCCATGTATTGATTTATGACTTTACCTGCAATCCCTGTCTCCCTGAAATGTATAAAACCAAACTGTAAGCCAACCACAGCGGGTCCACCTGCTCAAGGCTTCTTGGGCGTGGCTCTCCGGGACATGATTGCACATATTCTGTTCAGAATAAACCTCTTTAAATTATTTTACAGAGTTTGGGTTCTTTTATGTTGATAAGATGGCATCCAACTTGGGGCTCAGAGAAGACTCAGGACCCGCCAAAGGAGTAACCCAACCTTGGCGCCAGGTACCCTTGGGTCCCCCAACTCTGAGCTTCTCCTTGGGTAATTCCTCCTGAGCCCAGGAGGACTCCCATTCTTGGTTGATGGTCCTGGTTCGTTCTGAGCTGTTGGTTCTTTTCCTAGGAAGTTGTTGTTTGGAATCCTAATTTTGATTTGCAGGTACATTCTAAAGGATCTTCTTCTCCATTGCCCCTTCCTCCAAAAATTAATCTCAATTGGCTGTTCTGTGTATTTGCAAAAGAGGAAACCAAACTGTGTATTCACAGATAAATGACAGACTGAGTTCCCCAGCTCTGAAGAGAAAGAGCATTTTAAGGCATTTTCAGCTTCCCAGCCAAAAGGCACCCCCAGGTGACCGGACCTAAGTAGGAATGTCTGGGATGACTCCCCACAACTCGAAGTGGCCCCACAGGGAACTCCCCAACAAAATTAATTAAAAGAAGGCTCGTCCAGGAAGCACATGTGAGAGCTGATCACTCGCATTTGAGCCCTCTCGGGGGTGCTTAGACCCCCAAAGAGAGAAGCTGAGACACACAAGAGGGTGGCAACGACCCAGTTGTGAAACACTGTGGAGGCCCACACACCATCGGCACACTCTGACCCAATACACTGAACCCTAGACTCCGGTTCTTTCTTTTAAAGAAAAATGGAAAACAAATCCTCTAAAAATAAGGAAAGACGAGGAGAACAACCCCTTCGGGTGCCCCAGTTGTTTTTGGCACCTCCACTTGCAAGTGTCTGTGTAAATGGAAAGGTTCAGGGCACGCCGGGTTTCTAGGGCTCCAGCTGGTTACGGCCGATTCTTGTGCACGTGTTTAAGCCAAAGGGCAAATTACGTCAAGGAAAGTTCAGAGCTCAGATGGTCGAGCTGCCGCTGTGGAGTTAAGATGTCGAGTCTCTCAAGCTCTCTGTCTCTCTGTTTTCCTTTCTGCCCACTCTGAACCTGCAGACTCTTTCTACTGACGTTGAGATAAACTCAAGGTTTATGGTGTTACTAATTAAAGTTACCTGGAGATCCTGCAGCCAGTTCTAGCCAAAATGGAAACATTGAAAACTCATTTTAAACTGAAGGGGAAAAAAAGAGTAAGAAAGGTTTTTTTAAAAAAATCAAACTGCTGTGGAAAATGTTTTACCCAAAACCGTGATCCACAGGCGTATGAGACTACTATCAGGGCTGGCAGAGTTTAGCCACGTGAACAAGCTCCACTGTCATCGGAGGTAATCTGGATCCAGTCGTCTCGTAAACCAGTGAGTTTGTATTATTGTCTCATAGCGAGAGTTCGGAGGTAAAAGCTATTGGAACTCTGTGTGTGTGTGTGTGTGTGTGTGTTTAGGTGGGTTTTGTGCATGTATTATATGTTGTGTCTACATGGTACCAGACTGGCTTATAAATGAGAGAGTGCTCATAAATCAATTAAACCCAAATGCTTTTCAAGCTCACATGAATTTAGTAATCTTTGGTAAATAAGCCAGGTTATTAAAAAATTATTATTGATAAAGTAAAAAATAAAAATATCTTCAAATTGTCAATATACTTTTTTTTTTGTTTGAGACAGAGTCTTGCTCTGTCACTCCAGCTAGAGTGCAGTGGCATCATCGTAGCTCACTGCAACCTCAGACTCCTGGGCTCAGGTGATCCTCCTGCCTCAGCCTCCCAAGTATCTGGGACTACAGGCACGTGCCACCACGCCCAGCTAATTTTTCTATTTTTAGCAGAGATGGGGTCTCGCTCTTGCTCAGGCTGGTCTCAAACTCCTGAGCTCAAGTGATCCTGCTGCCTCGGCCTCCCAGAGTGCTGGGATTACAGGCGTGAGCCACTGCGCCCGGCATCAGTATACATTTTTGCCAGGATTTACTGGTCATTTTTATATTTTCAGGATATCAAGGTTTGACACAAAGTTTATAAAACTGTAAACCCAATCAAAACTAAAATGATCTGTGTTTGTATGATTTTTGATAATAAGACTAATTTAATATTGTTGGTCTAATGATAATAGCTAAGTCTCCTGAGTTATCCACAAAAATACCCATGTGTTTAACTTTAAGTTTCTTACTTAGGAAAAATGTAGACATGCTTAAACAAAAATAAATGTCAGTAAATTAAAATAAGTTAAATACATCGAGTAAACAGGAACACAGAAACAGAAACTTGTGGTCAAAGGTTTATGAAGATATTTGGTTTTGGTCTCTTAATCCTAACTGTAGATGCATCTTCTCCCACTTATTCCAATGTCTGTGGAAAGGTGCACAAAACATCTGTTTCTAACTTACTCTTTCTATCACCTAATATTAACAGTATTGTTAGGGATTTAAAGTTGCCCCAGGAGCTGCAGTTACAAGAGCTTAAATTGGAGGCTTCATTTTTCCCTTTGGTCTTGCCCACTCTTGATTTGTCCTACAACTTACAAGCCAGTGGGCACGTGTACCTCATGTTGCCATGGCAACGTTTTTGCCTAGGGGGGGAAAAGTCCCTAAACTGTTAATTTTTGTATAGTAATTTATTTTAAGATAAACAAAATGGTTACAAGAATCTGAAGAGAATCTCAAAACAGTCTTAATCTTTGGAAGTATTACATGTACTCAAGTTGGAAAATGTTTTGAGACTATTTAAATGGTTCTTAAAATAGCTTAATCTTGATCCTCATGTAAAAAAAAAGTTACAAGTTTTTGTCATTGTTTGAGGTGCTAAGGATTGGTGTTGAAGGTTTGTTCAGTCTACAGTCAGGTGATACCATGTTGATGGGTCTCAGAAAACTACCCTAAAATGAAGGCCTCAGAGGCAAAAGTTCTCTGATCTTCCCTTGTCCTCCTGCCTCTCTGTCCCCTTCTTCCCTGAGGCAGCCATAGAAACCAGAATCCCTCTTCCCCAAGGCAGGTCGTAAAAGCCAGAACCCCTTTTCCTGAAAGCCAGCCGTAAAACCTAAAATTATTCCATGTAAAATATAAGGTAATTATCTGAGCTACCTTGTTTTTATAAAACCCCCAATCCAGAAAGGGCCCTGCCCCACACGCAGAAGGAGGAACGCACAGCAGAGAGGCCAGACAGAATCCAGACAGAAAGGCCTTGCTGGGCTCCCCACTCAGCCTGTTGGCGTTAGATCACACCCTTGTTGTCCAATCATATTTCTGCACGGCTGTCCATACTTTGTTGACCCTATGCATAAAAAAGGACAATTTCCCCCGTATCTTTGAGTTTTTGTTCTAAAGGCTCCCGTGTATAAGTTTGTAATTTTTCCTCCTATTAATCAATCTGCCTCATGTCAGTGAATTTTCAGTAAACTTTTATGGGGACAGGGGCCTTTGCTCCCTACAGTTTGGCTAAACTTTGGGCAGCCAGGGACTTTTGGTCCCTAAAATGTCAATAGATTTTGTTTTGGAATGTTGGTGTTTCAGAAGGATCCAATTAGTTAACATCTTTAAACAGGATATGTGTTACTTCCACATGTGCACATATAAGTTGATCAATTAGTATCACTTGATGGTGAGTACATGTGGTGCTTGTTTTTCCATTCTTGAGATACTTTGCTTAGAAGAATGGGCTCCAGTTCCACCCAGGATAAAACAAGAAGTGTGAGCTCACTATTGTTTTTTGTGGTTGAGTAGTACTCCATGATATACATATACCACATTTTTTTAATCCACTCATGTATTGATGGGCACCTGGGTTGTTTCCACATCTTTGCAATTGTGAATTGTGCTGCTGTAAACATTTGAGTGCAGATGCCTTTATGGAAGTAATATTCATCGGGTGTTTGGCAGGTGGGAGGGGGGAGGAGGGGATGGGTAAATTCACACCTAAGGGGTGCAGAGTGCACTCTGTGGGGGATGGGCACGCTTGAAGCTCTGACTTGGGCGGAGTAAAGGCAATACATGTAACCTAAATGTCTGTACCCCCGTAATACTCTGAAATAAATAAATTAATTAAAAAGGTATTTTCTAAAACTTCTACTATATTTATATAATAACTTAGATGTTGCATTGTTCAAAATAGCAAGTCTTACTAAAATACTTACAATTGTTTTCTTGGTAGGATTTTTTGAGTTTAAAAGTAGTAATTAAAACTATATTTTGATTCCTGGTCTGCATTATATGTATAATTCACAGAGTGTTAAAATGGTTAACAGAAAATAAATTAAAATGATAACCGGGATTTAAGTAAACTGCTAAGATAGATAAATAAACTAGGTAAATTAGGTAAATATAAATGAGATAAATGCTTACAAACAAAATTTTCATATAATTTAGAATCTTAAAGTTTTGTTATGTTAAATAAAAGACACTCTTTAAATGTCTGGATCATTTCCAATTATGAGAAAAATTATAAGAAAACATGTTTTCTAAAAATTATAAAATGGTTCTCATCTATAAAATAAAGATGTATGACAGACAATTTGTGATTTCCTGCTTCTTAGGTTCTCTATTAAAATTTGAAGTTACTAAAAATAAGAATTCTAGTCAAACATGTGATTCTATTTCTAAAGTATACTAGCTGGGCACAGTGGCTCACACTTGTAATCCCAGCACTCTGGGAGGCTGAGGTGGGAGGATCACTTGAGGCCAGGAGTTCAAGACCAGCCTGTGCAACAGAGCGAGACCTCGTCTCTACACAGAATACAAAAAATTAGCCAGGTGTGGTGGTGAGTGCCTATAGTCCCAGCTACTCAGGAGGCTGAGGCAGGAGGATCACTTGAGCCCAGGAGTTAGAGGTTGCGGTGAGCTGTGATCTTGCCACTGCACTCCAGCCTGGGAGGCAGAGCAAGACCCTGTCTCAAAAAGAAAAAAAAGTGTACCAAAGAATAAGATATGTTTTTAATGATAAAAATTATAAAAGGCATAAAATGTGCTCTTATTAAAAATATATATATAATAGTGTCTAATTTGGAGGTTATTTAAAGGTTGATTCAAAATATAGATTTAGGAAGAAAATAAAAACAAGAAAGGAAAGAACTAGTAAAGTAAGAGAGAGCGAGAGGAAAATGGCTATGACTATAAAAATATACTTTTGGTAAGAAAGGTTAAACAGAAAGGAGAATAATATTGTATGAGAAAGGATCTTGTATGGTAAATTTTTGTCCTAAAATAGAATAACTAGTCATTTAAGAAAAGGGAAATTTAGGACAAAACGGAAAGCTTAAGCATGTTGTAGATGGTCTATGCAAGTCGAGGTAAGGTTCATAGAAGGGAATTTATGAAGGAATTTTGTATGTGATCAAGTTGTCTGTAATTAAAAAGGAAAATTTTGGTTAAAACAACAAAGTTTTCTTAAAATATTAATTTGCTTTTAATGAAATTACACAATGTATTAATTTTAATTTTATAAGCTGTTTCCTTTTTTTAATAAAAAAAATTCTCAGACTTATATATTAAAAGTTCAACTTCTTCTGTGTCTTAACTTACTTCAGCCTTTTCCCCTTTAAAATGGCTGGGACGGTAACCCTCACCTTCAACTTTCGTCAGCTCCTGGAATTTTTTTCCTTCTGGTTTTAAGTCTGTTGTTATGGCCTTATGCTAGGATGTGTTATCCTAAAGGTTTTAAAAAACAATGTTTTCCTCAATATAACTTAAAACTGTATTCTTGGCTTTTCTTGATATATCTAAATTGTTTACTATGGTCAGAAAACTTCTCATGCTGTTGCTAAGAGTCATTTGTTCCCCTAGTCGAGGTGCTAGTTTTTCTTATTCATGTTCCTCTATAATACACTGTTCACTCAGGACCCTGGACACACCCTTGCTGTGTCTGATTAATTCAAGTACCTTTTCATCAGGTTTAACTTCCAAGTTATCCAAAGGGGCTTCCCATAACAAACAAACCAAAAAACCAATCACACTACAGAAAGTTTTTCTTTACCTTTTGGGTAACTGGCCTAAGAGAAACAAAGATTTTACACTTAATCAAGATAACCGCTGTATTGTCTTTATTAGGTTTTTGACTAACTAAAATAACTAAACTTTAAAAGCATTGAGGTTTTTACACCCACACAACCTCCTGTATTTCCTTTAGAGTCTTTTGATGACTGTCGCTCTTGGTCAAATAAATGACCATTATTTTATAGTGACTTGTGATTCTATTTTGAACAAACGTTTTAAACCTTTAATATTTGACAAATTTTCCAAAAACAAGATTCTAAATTCAGTTGTTTTAACCTCAAACTAGCTTTTTAATAATAGAGCCACTGAAAATCCAAGAGAGACAAATCAGGCTCATTTTGTATGTTAAAACCATACAGGAAGTATTGTCAAATATGAAATGGTGTTTAAATTTCTTTGGGTTATATTTGTATAAATATATTATGAATATCTCTTCCAAAATTGTATAAGATTCCTAAAGTTCTAATACATCTTGATATGTTACCAATAATAATAATTATTGTTATGTTAAATTCTTGTATGCCACAGAAATAACCAAACCTCCTTTGCATCTTTAACCATGGCTGTTCTAAGATTTTTATCGTCCATGGACAATTATTGTTTTACTTTGATTTTTCTCAAACAACAGTTTATAATCAGCTACAGGCCAAGACTTGCTTCTTTAAGAAAAAGTCATGGAAAGAACTAAAACATTTTAATGACTTTTTATTTAAAATATTACTAATTTTTTTTGCTTTATTTTCCAGAGTCAAGACAAATATTGAGTAAATAGCAAAGTTTACCTGATATCTCCAGGATTTACAAACTGTTCAGTCCTGCTGGCCCCAACCTGTTATTCACTGCCAACACCCTGCTGCTAAAACTACAGACATCCTCCCTCTGGGCCCAGGGACTATCTCAGAAGAGGGGGCGTGCAGGATCGTAAGGGCTGATTTCAAGAGATGGAATTAGTTCAGACCCTCCAGATCAAGGACAGACAGACAGATGCCTAAACAGCTGGCAAAGTGAGGGACTTTGCCTTTTTGGACCACATGGCCCAGGCATCCATCCCAACCATATAGAATTTCCTGCTTCCCCTAGACTTACGGGAAATTATAGAGATGACATCACAATACCTGGTGACAGAGCTTCCTGGTGTGAACTAAAATTAAATAAAAGGCTTCCCCCCACCAGCTGACTGAATGGACCCCCTCCAGGCCAAGAGGATATCCTAAAACTAAATTGTCTGCCACGAGGAGGAGGTCAGACATGCCTCACCATGCCCTTCTCCCTTCTTGGAGATGTCCTTTGTAACTCATTAACAGGCCTAAGGCTCTGCAAGACAAACATGCAGGTCCCTAATTTACACAACAAATATGTGTCTCGGTGACTTTTCTCTTCCTTTCCTTATCTAAAACATTCCAAGCCTTTAGACCAAGCTTCATTTTTAACCAATTACAAGTCAAGGAGTCTTTAAATCCACCTGTAACCTGTAAGTCCTCTCCACCCCCCCACCCCCACCCCGCTTCGAGATGGCCCACCTTTTCGGGCCAAACCAATGTATGCCTTCCATGTATTGATTTATGACTTTACCTGTAACCCCTGTCTCCCTAAAATGTATAAAACCAAACTGTAACCCAACCACAGCGAGTCCACTTGCTCAAGGCTTCTTGGGTGTGGTTCCGGGTCATGGTCCTCAAATTTGGCTCAGAATAAACCCCTGTAAAATTATTTTACAGAGTTTGGCTTCTTTTCCATTGACACTGGGTACAGTTGTTCCCAGTTAGGGGCTTTATGCAAATAGACGTATAATAAGAGATTTATCAGCCACCTTAGGACAAATTACCAAAGTGACTGCAAAAAATATTGCTGTACAACCAAAGTCTCTAAATTCCTTAGCTTAAGTGGTTAATAATACTCACGTTTTATACAACAAATTGCTACAAGTCTGTAACTAAACTCAAGATTACAGCAGCTCAGTGCTTATAGATAAGTTAATTTCATAACCTTGCTTTTGGCTTTTCGGTCACCAGAATGGTTTTAAGAGGTTGGTGAGTGCCTGTCCACCCCATTACTGTCTGGCCTAAAACATTTAATTGGCTGTAAGCCTTTCAGCTCCAAGTCCCTTGGTCACATGGTCCCACCAAGGGCCTGGATGGACCCAGGGCAGGCGGCCACACCACCTGGCAACAATGGGACCAAGTAAAAGTTTGGCCATTGATGCTGCCTCAGGCAGATCTTGGCTGAAAGAGGGGAATTGTGAACTAAAATACAATCTTTTTTTTTCTTTTCGAGACAGGATCTTGCTCTGTTCCCTGAGCTGGAGTGCAGTGGCTTTGTCACAGGTTACTGCGGCCTCCCAACTCCTGGGCTCCAGCGATCCTCCTGCCTCAGCCTCCCAAGCAGCTGGGACTACAGGCACGCGCCACCATGCCTGGCTAATTTTTCTATTTTTAGTAGAGACAGGGTCTCGCTCTTGCTCAGGCTGGTCTTGAACTCCTGAGCTCAAGCGATCCTCCTGCCTCAGCATCCTAGAGTGCTGGGATTATAGGCGTGAGCCACAGCACCTGGCCTAAAATAAAATCTTAAGCCCCCTGAGCTGACTGAATGGACCCTTTCTTGGCCAAGGGGAGCCCCCCCCAAAAAAACCCAACAACCTTAAAGCTGAGTTGCCAGCCATGAGGAGAAGGGAGGTCAGACAGGCCTAATTATGCCTTGTTCCTTTCGGGGTTGTTTTTTGTAACAATAAGATATAAAATCATTAACAGGCCTAAGGCCATGTAAGACAAAGCTTAAAGCACACCTGCAGGCCACCAATTTACTTAACAGATCACTTGAGTCTGAGTATATGTCCTGTGGCTTGTCTATGATTAGCAGACTTCCTTATCTTAACTTAAAATGTTCCAAGCCTTTAAACAAAGCTTCATTTCTTTAAACATTTACAAATCAAAGAATTTTTAAGCCCACCTATGACCTGTAACCCCCTGCTTTGAAATGTCCCGCCTTTTTGGGTCAAACCAGTGTACTCCTTCCATGTATTGATTTCTGGCTTTACATGTAATTCCTGTCTCCCTGAAATGTATAAAACCAAACTGTAACCCAACCATGGCAAGGCCACTTGCTCAAGGCTTCTTGGATGTGGCTCTCTGGGTTGTGGTCTTACAAATTTGGCTCGGAATAAACCTCTCTAAATTATTTTACAGAGTTTGGGTTCTTTTCTGTTGACACTGCCCTGGGGAGTCTGGAGGGAGGTGGGCAGATACAGGTCCAGTGTGACAGCTCACTACCTGAATGACCCAGGGAGAGCCTTTTCCATCTCTGGGCCTGTGCTGTCTTCTCTGCCAACAAAGACCAGAGGGCAGGATGCCCAGGTCAGGGCTCCCACCTGGCAGGCCTCAGGCAGCTCTGCACACCTGGATCACCCAGCCCCCACTCCCTGGAGGGGTCAGAGGTGCTAGCGCACTCATTTGGAGGTGACCAGGTCTAAGCCTGGCCTAATATCCCCCTCAGCTCGCCCAGATCTTCCCACGTACCCCCAAAAGGGTTCATCTCTTTGAATATAGACAACCAGTTGTTCCAGCACCATTTGCTTAAAAAACGATCCTTTCTCCCCTGAACTGCACATTTGCAAAGATCAAATGGCTGAATGTCCGTGAGTCTATTTCTGGGCCATCTGCTGTTCCGTTGATCCGTGCATCTGTGGCTTTGCCAATACCACACTGACGTGAGTACTGTGGCTATGTGGTAAGTGTTACAATTGGATCGTGATTCCTACAACTTTTTCTTCTTTTTCAGATTTTAGTTATTCTAGTTCCATTACCCTACCATATAAATTTTAGAACCCATCTACATCTACCAAAAAAATCCTGCTGGAATTTTTACTGGTTTTGTGTCAACTCTGTAGATCGCTCTGGGGAGAAATGATGTTGTCACTATGTTGTTTTCAGTTCCATGAACACAGTAAGTCTTTTCACTTATTTAGCCTTTGTTTTATCATTTAAACAGCATTTTGTAGTTTTCAGCACACAGATTCTGCATATATTTTGTTAGATTTACACCTAGGCATCTTTGGGAGCTATTGTAAATGGTGACTTTAAAAAATTTTTGGTTTCCGATTGTTCATTGTTTGTACGTGTGGATGTCATTGATTTTTATGTGTTGACCTTGTATCCTGCAACCTTCTAGACTTGTTCATTGGTTCTAGGAGTGTTGTCTTTTTCTTTTTTTTCTAATGGATTCGCTGGGATTTTCTACGTGGATAATCATGTTTGTCTACAAATCAACACAGTTTCACTTCTTCCTTTCCAACTTGCGTGTCTGTTGTTTCTATTCCCGAGTTTGGCCCTGGCTGGGACCCCCGCGCTGTGTGGGGAGCAGTGGCACAGGTGGGCACCCTTGCCTCAAGCCGGTCGGGGCATCCGGGGCAAGGTGCCCGGTCTTTCACCATTAGTGTGCTGTCAGCTGGTGTTTGCCGATGCCTCTGATCAGGTTCAGGACGTTTGCTGGGTAGAGACATCGGAACTGACAGTTACTCTCTTGGAAAATGCTGCCCCACTTCCGTCTGGCCCCCACGGTTTCTGGTGAGAAATCTAGCCATTCAGATCATTTTTTTTCTGTGAGTGAGACATCGTTTTTCTCTGGCTGCTCTTAGGATTTCTTTTGTCTTTCGTTTTCAGCAGTTTGATCATGAAGTGTCTTGGGATGGATTTCTTTGCTTATCCTGGGTGGAATTTGCTGCTGCTTCAACCTGCTAGGTTTGTGTCTTCACTAAACTTGGTAAGCGTTACTTCCTCAGATACCTTTTCAGCCTGGCAGTCTTGCTCTGTCTTCCTAGGACTCCAGTGACACAAATACCAGCCCCTTTCTTCTTGTCCCACAGGTCCCTGAGTCTCTGTTCATTTTTTAAAATTATTTTTTCTCTCTATTGCTCAGATTAGTTTCTATGGACAGGCCTTTGGCTTCATGGTTCTTCCTCTGTGACCTCCATCCCACTGTGGCATCCAGTGGGCACTGTTTCTTTCAGTTATATTTTTCAGTTCTAAAATTTCCCCTTGTTTCTTCTTTAAATCTTCTATTCCTTTGCTGAGTCATTCTGTTTTAACAGTTGTGTCGAGACTGCTCGCAATTGCCGGCTCAAGCATTTTTATAATGGCAGGTAATTCAAATGTGCGTCATCACATCACTGGTGTCTGTCGGCTTTTCCTGTGATTTTAGTTTCTGTCCTGGAAATTTTGAGCATTATAAGGCTCTGGGTCTTCCCCCTGTGGAGAATGTGGATACTCTTGTTTCAGTCCCCTGAGTGACACGGTTCCAATGCCAGGCGGTTTCCAAAGCCTTTGCTGTTTCACTCAGGATCATCCTGCGCGTGCACCCCAGTGGTCACTCTGAGGCCCGAGTGGAGGTCTGCCTGTTTAGGTCAATTCCCCAAGTATTTGATATGCTAATTAGAATCAGATCCACACACATGCAGACTAGGGGGGAACCCAGGAGTTCAAAACTTTAAAGCTTATGGGATCATTTCCCTAACCTTCTTCCTCTCCATTATTTTCCTGGTACTTTCCAATTACCTGGGGTTCCCTTATCTTCCAACAGAAACCATGCACTTCTGCATTTGTGACTTGTTGAAGGCCAAAGGTCAGGAGGAGCTAGAGGGGGAAAGACTACTAATAAGTGAGTTCAGGAGGTTCCAGGACCAAGGGCAGTATACAAAAATCGGCTGAATTTCTATGTTAGCAGTGAACAATCCAAAAATGAAGTTGAGAAAACAATTTTATTCACAACAGCACTAACAATAGTAAAACACCTAGGAATAAATTTAACAAAAATAGTGCAAGACTGGTATACTTAAAAAACTATATAGCATTTCTAAGAGACATTGAAGAAGATCTAAATAAGTGGAGAGAATTCGATGCGGATGGATCGGAAGAGTCGATGCTGTTAAGACGGCAGTACTCCCCGAGTTGGGTTATGGGTTGAATGCAATCCCTATTGAAATGTGAACAGGCTTTTTTTGTTTTTGGAGAAATTAGCAATCTGATCATAAAATTTATATGGGAAGCAGGCGGGGCGTGGTGGCTCATGCCCATAATCCCAACACTTCGGGAGGCCAAGGCGGGAGGAGTGCTTGGGGCCAGGAGTTCCAGGTGACAGTGAGCTCTGATCACACCACGGCACTCCAGCCTGGGCAGCAGAGCAAGACCCTGTCTCAAAAAAAAAAAAGGAAATGCAAAGGGTCCAGAGTAGCCAAAACAATTTTGAAAAGGAACAAAGTTGGGGGGCTTAGTTTTCCAATTTCGAAGCTTGCTGTAAAACTGTAGTAATAAAGAGAGTGTGCACTTGCATAGGGATGTTAAAAAATTTAAGCAGGTCTATACTTTGGAAAAGGGAGAGCTTTATTTGTCATTAAGGGTAGTAGCTTGCTGGGTGCCGTTCCCACCGCTGGGAAGCCGAGCCCCGGCCAGAGCCAGGCACACGCGTGTTAAAGAAGAGACAAGAGGGAACAGGATTTTACACTGAGCGGGGTGGTTAGATACACGTATGCAACGAGCTACAGGAGGAGTCGTGAATGTTCACGCAGGGAAATCACACGCATGTAATTGTGCTTTATCTCTCCCGCCCGCTCATGGCTGGACCCTGGTTTTGAGGTGTCTCTGGGGCCCCTTGGCGGAGAGGGGTCCGTTCCATTAGCAGAGGGCGTAGGATCTTATTTCTAGTCCACAGGATCAACCTACAGACCAATGGAGAGTCCAAAAATAAACCCAAACATTTAACAAAAGTGCCAAGTCTTTCATCTTTTCAACGAAGATGCTGTGATAATTAGATATCCACACATAAAAAGATGCATTTAGACCCTTACATCACACCACATACAAAAATTAACTCAAAAATAGGACAAACATATACTTAAAGGTGTTTAAATGCTAAGTTTTATGTATATTTTGCCATAATTAAAAATAAATATTATTTTTTAAAAAATAAGACAAATAACCCAAATAAAAATAGGGGAAAATTGGATTATACATTTCAACAAGAAGGTATATAGATGGCTTTTAAGCACATGAAAAGATGCCAGACATCACTCCCTTTCAGGAAAATTCAAATCAAAACCCAATTGGGCACCACTCCACACCCACTGTTATTGTGACCATATAGTCAACAAGGAAGACAAGACAATAACAGGAGTTGATGAGGATGTGGGGCCACTGGAACCCTCCTATGTTGATGGCGGGAACGTAAAATGTATGGCCAATTTCCTCAAAAGTTAAACATAAATTTACCATATGACCCATAAACAAGTGGTTTATCCATACAAGGCAATATTATGGGAACTAACTGCTGTCACATGCTACAACATGGATGAACCTCAGATGATCATGTTCAGTGAAGGAGACACCAAATACTATAATATGTATGATTCCATTTATGTGAAATGTCCAAAAAAGGCAAATCTATAAAAAATAGAAAGCAGGTTAGTGGTTGCCTAGGGCTGGGGTGGGAAGAGGAAGTGACTGCTAATGGGTACAAGGGGACTTTGAGTTGATGGAAATGTTCTAAAATTGGACGGTGGTGATGGTTGCACAACTCAGTAAATTTACTAAAATCATTGAATCGTGGGCAGATCACTGAAATTGTTGAAAGTGGGTGGATTTTATGGATGTAAATCACACCTCAATAAAGCTGTTTTAAAAATACCTTTCACAGATTTTATTAGATTTCCATGTATCATTGAGAAATGTTTAAAGTGACTCAAGAGTATTTGTTTCAGAGGAATTTGGGGTTTTATTAAAAATTTAGTCCGCTGAGAGAAATGAACCTGCCCTGGACCCTGCTCCTGGAACTGCTCCGTGGAGGAGGAAGCCCCTGCTCCCCGGCCCCCATCACACCGTCCTCACACACACACCACACACACACCCCTGCAGCCCCGCCCAGACCTGCCCGTGGGCCTCCCCTCACCCCTGCGCAGGGAGCCCATTCCTGACCCCCCAGGGGTGCCTCCCCCTGTCTCCCGTGTAGCTTTTCCCACATGCACACACCACACAGACACACCACACACTACACACACACACCACACACCACACACATTACACACACACCACACACCACACACACTACACACACACACCACACACCACACACACTACACACACCACACACCACACACATACACCACACATACACCACACACACACACCACACACATACCACACACACCACACACCCACCTGTTTGTGTAATGGGTGTGTTTACCCCCTTGAGCACTGGAGAGAGGCGTCCCATTGACTGTGACCCCATGTGCTGGGTTCTCCCAGACGGTGGCACACTGTCCTCCAGGAAGGGACAGCGGGTAGGGCCGGCCCCGCAGCACCTGGAGGCCCCGGGAGGCTGGGGGCGGGGCGGGGGCGTGGTCTGGGGAAGGCCTGGACCCGCGGAGCCCGCCAGGGGAGGGCCCAGGTGTCTGCCAGTGCCCGCGGTTAAGCGGTGGGCGCCGGCTCGGTCGGAGGGGCTGGGAGAGGAGGTCAGGGCCTTGCGGGGTCCAGTGTCCGGACCGGGCTGGTGCGGGGCGACACCTGGAGAGGCGCGCGTTTGGGGAGCAGAAGCTTGGGGGCCTGAGCGGAGGGGCGATCGAGGCTGGGCGGGCAGATGGCGGCCTGCGCCTGGAGGGCTTCCCAGCCTGGGCAGCCACAGTTCCTGGGACCGAGGGAGGCGCTTGGGATGCCGGTGCGTGGGCCCGCATGGGCAGCCCCGGCCTGGGCGGACTTGGGCGCCGAGGTGGCTGGGCCGGCCCGACTGTGCCCGCAGCCTGGCTCTCCCCGTCCGCCCCCCGCCCCGCCACGCCGCAGACCCCTGCCCCAAGACAGAGTTCCTCCCTCCGGTGTTCCGACATGCCCAGAAATGAGGCCATCGTGTCTCGGGTAGGATGAGGGATGGCTCCCACCTCCGTCTCCATCAGCGGGCAACCCACTGGGTGCCAGGCCGCGCTAGGCCCTTGCCTTCATGCTACCTGGACAGACCCCACTGACCCCAAGGTGGGCTGTCTTGGGTTCCTTTTTGCTCTTGGGGGAACTAGGTGAGGGAACGGAGGCCCAGAGATTGAGAACCATGGCTAGGGATCAGGACAGCTGCAGGCTGCGGATGACTGGACCCGGGGCCCTGGAGACCTTGGCAAAAGCCCACTTCCGTGGCCCCGGCCCGGCTCCCTCCCCTAGAGCGCATGCTGGGCCGTCTGCCAGGACCCCACCACAGGTCAGGGTGCCCACAGCTAATCTGCCCATCAGGGCGCAGTGGCTGCTGCAGCAGCAGGGCGTGGGAGTCAGGTGCCAGGCGGGCAGGGCGGCCAGGCCCTGGTGACCATGTGTGGCAGGAGGACGGGGACAGAATGTCCCTGAGGCTGGCCAGGGTGTGGGGGTAGGGAGGCCAGCGGACCACAGCTCTGAGCCCTCAGTCTCACCCGGGGCGGGCGCTGAGCTAGCCCTCCCCCAGGAGGGGCAGCGTCCTCAGAATCAGGTCGTGTCAGCACTAATTGGCTTGGGCGCTTTGGAGGGAGGGGCCCCACGTGACCCTCGTCGTTGGGGTGGGGTCCTTCCTGCCAGTTCAGCCTCCTCCCCTCCAGTCGTGTCACGTGCACCTCATCCCTGCCTTGGAGGACTCTGGACCATTCAGGCCCTGCTCCCTGCCTGGTCGCAGAACACGTCCCAGACCTCGGCCCCAGGCCGGCCTGCGCCAGTGCGCTCTGCATCCTCCGCCAGCACCCCCGCCTCAGCGCGTGCTCGCTGCCGGCATGCCCCTCCTCCGCCGCCCCCCTGGCCCCGGGCCCCGCCCCTCCTGCCTGCGATCTCAGGGCAACCCACTGCGCTGTAGGCTCCCCAGACCGCGGGGCAGATGTGGCCCAGGACGCAGGGCCCAGGGATGTTCTTAAACCCCCTCGGGACCCCAGGCAGTCCTTGGTGGTCCAGACCGCATCACACACGGGTGACACGCCTGTGCCCGTGCTGCCACGCAGGCTGGTTGGCTCAGGCGAACATCCCTGGGCAGGAGGGCCAGGTGTGCTCCCTGCGGTGTCTGCCTCCCTCCCGATCCAGGCTCCTCCCCTGTCACCAGCACCCCTCCCCCACCTTCTCGTGGGCAGGGCCTCAGGGAGGCGCTGAGTCACAGGAGACTCCCCCACGTGCTGCTGCGCCCTTTGAGGGGAGGGTGAGTCACGGGGTGGCAGCAGCTGCGTCATATGGGGGCAGGGGAGGAGGAAGCACACTCCCTGTCTTGGCGCCAGACTCTGCCTAGGCCAGGGCCTGCACAGGTGCACACGCACATATGCCCAAGCACACAAATATATCTATGTGCAGACACACACATGCCCATACACACAGACCCACACACACATCACACATGCACGCATGAGCAGACACACCAACACACACACTGGAGTACACATGCATACTTACACAGACACAAAAACAAACACACAAAAGATCACACATACATGCACACACACAGATCCACTTGCAAAGACAGAGTCACATGCACTCACATGCAGGCACATGCACAAAAACCCAGACACACATACACTTGGAGATTTACACACCCGCTGACATACCTTCATGCACACGTGGACATGGACACATGCATACACACTCACAGGGTTACATGCATCCCTTTTTTGGTCTGATGGCTCCTGCTGGCCTTTTCTAGTGGGGACACTGAGGTGGCTGCTTCGTGGCCTGGACTGGGTTAGGGGCAGAGCTGGGACTCCAGGACCCTCCAGGGCCAGGTCCCATGCTTCCCAGCCCTTGGGTGGGCACCACAGCAGCCCCTGACCCACTCCAGAGCTGGCCCTGGCAGAGCCAGGCAGGCAGGCGGGCAGCAGCTGCAGGGCTCTGCTCAGCTCTCCCTTCCTCTGAGGCCCCCTTGCCTCCCCTCAGCTTATCCACGCAGACCAGACTGTCAGGGCAATCCTGGGGCACCAGGGTAAACCAGAAGGGTCCCAGGGGTGTGTGTGCTGGACAGGGACTCTGTTGCCCTTCTATCACCTGCCCTCCTGTCCCCCCTGTAAGGCCTGGGCTCCTCTGCCTGGCCCAGGGCCTCTGCACCTGCTGTCCCCTCTGTTGGCATCCTCCTCCCCAGACTGCAGGGCTACCTGTGCTGTCTCCAGGCCCTACTTGGAAACACCCTGGCGGCCGAAAGGCTGGTGGTGCCCCTGAGAGCCCCACCCATGTCCCTGGCACATCTGAAATCACCACGCCAATCTATGTCCGGTAGGGGTGAGCCCCTCTGGGGTGCTTGTGAGGAGCTGGCCAGCAGGCTGTGCATGTGGTCTGAGGCTGGGCCCGGGCATTTCCCGGCCCCCGGCCCTCTCTGCACTGACCCCCATGGGATGGGGAGTAGCGGCTCAGGAAGAGTCTTGAGCGTTCAGGGCTGCTTAGCCTCAGGCAGCACCCAGTGGCCCAGGATCCCTGACCCCCAGACCCCTACCTGGCCCAGCCCAGTGGGTGGAGCCTGGTCACTGGGTCCCAGAACCCAGGGCACCTCAAACACAGCAGGCCCAGCTGCCTGACAGGAGCGTCTTCCCGTATGCCATCCAGTGTGACCCCAGACGCCCAGGGCCTGGCAGGACTCTCGGGGTCCTCAAGGCTGCATCTGGCCTGGGGCCCAGGCACCAGCACTTCCCCTCTGCAGAGAGCACAGCACTCCTGGTGGAGCCCAGAGGACCTTGCACAGGGGCCGCTTCCAGGATATCGGGGCACCTTCCCACGCACAGTCAGGAGGAAGCTGCAGAGCCTGACCCAGCAGAGTGACCACCAGGGCCTTGGCCAGGGGAGCAGCATGGGCCCCCTACTGCATGTTGGGCCTGGGTGCCTCAGGCTCTTCAGCTGGTCCCTGCCTGTGCCAAGGGAGGAGTGGAGGACAGCTCAGGCCGGGAGGGGCTGGACAGCTTCCTAACAGGAGGATGAGCAGCAGGGGCCAGAGGCCAGGAACAGTGTGCCTCCCGGAGCCCCTTGTGGGGAAGATGGGGTTCCCAATCATGTCCACCCAAGAGCACCCTCCTCCTGGGGTCAGCTTGCAGATCTGGTCCCTGACCTGTTTTCCCTCCTGACTCATTCAGTGCTGGTTACAGGTGACCCACTCCCAAGGGGAGCCCCTTACTTGTTCATCCAGGTGTGAACCCCCACCCAACCCCACCCTGGCATGGTCCCCCTGGGAAACTTCCCTGCAGGGGCCTGGCCAGGAAGAGGGCAGTGAGGAGGCTGGAGGGGCAAGCCCTGCCCTCATCCTGCCCAGCCAGGCCTGACTGCCAGGAACCCCAGGGAGTGGGGGCCAGTTGTGTAATCGAAGCTCAGGGCTCCACCAGGGCTGCCTGGAAGGCTGGCCAGCCTGGAAGTCACATGCTTGAGGCTCAGCCCCCCCAGAGGCTCTGTGGAGAGGGGAAGGGCCCCCAGGGCCAGGAATGCAGTGTGGCCCCTGCACTCCCCAGCTCAGCCAGGGTCAGGGATATACAGGAACCCAGCAGGCCTGGCTGGCACCCCTCCCTGGCCCCCACCTGGGACCGCTAAGCTGCCCACACAGAGCCCCTGTGGTGGCTCAGACTCTGCCTGTCTGCACAGCACCTCCTGGAGGGTACCTGTGAGCCGAGCACCCCTCCCATGTCCAGCTCCTCCTGGGGCTTGTGTGGCGCTGGTGTCCCCACACCCTGGATGCTGTGGCCCTGTGTGATCAGCACAGACCAAGGTGTGGGTCTGCAGGTGGCCTGGCTTGTCCCTTCCCAGCTGTGGTACTGTGACTGTGGGCCAAATGGCCAAGTGATAGGCCCTCAGCCCCCACCTGTCCAGGCCTCCCCTGTCTACGTAGCAAGCTGCCCAGCCTCTCCCGCCAGACAGCCCTGTGTGGCCAGGTGTGAGCAGCTGTGCAGCTGCCCGGGTGGCTTTGGATTCCCTTTGCTTTGCTTCCACTGTAGTACAGGGACTCCTGAGACAGTCGGGGGTACCCAGAAGGGCCCACAGGAGCCACAAAGGATCACTTCCCTTTGCTGCGCAAGCTTGGCACCAAAGCCACGCCAAGGTTTCGTTTCTGGAGCTGCATCAGAGGAAAGAAACTTAGCAAGGCCCTGACAGCTCCAGGAGGTCAGGCTTGGAGACGTAAGTCTCCGTCCCAGCCTCTCTTTGGGGAGCCAGACTGGCCTCAGGCCCAGGGGCTGAGGAGGCCGGGAGGGGCAGACAACACAGGTGTTGAGGAGAGTGGCCCTCGACAGGAAGCCCTGGGCAGGCTGAAGGGTCAGCCTCAGCCCATGCCCTGACCTGTCTGCAAGCAAACCAATGAGATCAGAGGCTGCAGAGCACGACGCAAGTGACCCAGCTGGCACATAGCGTGTCACGTGACACCCAAGGACCACTGCCTGCTCAGGACTCCTCTGAGGGAAGATGCTTTCCAGAACTTGACAGAATGCTTCTAAAGGACACCTTTAGACAATAAACTGGCAAAACTGGCCGAAAATGTTAAAACATGTGATGAAGAGGAACTAGTCTGGCAGGGAACAGTGACACTGGCACAAGAGGAGCCCCACACGTCCATGGGCAGAACAGGGAGCACAGACCCTGGGCAGTCTCCTGGGAGTGGGGGGGTGGAGAGGGGACCCAGAAAGCTCTCAGCCTGGGGGAGGGCCGAAACGGGCTACCAGAGGCCAGCAGCCTCTTCCTCGAAGAGTCTCCCTCTCTCACCCCAGGTGGCCCAGCCTAGTAAGCACAGAACACCCACTATGTACAAAAAAATTTAATTGAAATACCTGTATAAAAAATATGATCTCCAGACATCTCACACTTTTAACTGAAAGAAACCCCCATCGTCGATGCCTACACACACCGGGACCACATCAACACAGCTGCTAAAATAAATTAAAGGCTTGAGACTCTGCCCCCCACCCCCCCAGCTTTCAGAGCCAACAAGCAAACTGTACAAAGTCAATAATTTAAAACCCACACCCTGGGGCACAGAACGCCTCCAGGTGGCAGGGTCACCCACTCCCCTTAAATTAGCCACTGTACAAGTTCATCTTCTGAAAGACACAGGTGGGGCGAGGGACCTACACCAGGTGCAAGAATCAGGACCTGGGGTCCCTGGACCACAGCCACCCCAGGGGCCTGGAGAAGGTGGGCTCCTCAGAGAAAATAACCTCAACAAATAAATTAAATAAATAGCCCCGGTGGGCCAGGGGTACCCTCCACGGGGGTCACACCATAAATAACAGACGTTGGCACACGCAGACACAGCTTGCGTGGGTGGGCGGGCAGCAGAGGCCCGCAGTTGCATTGCTTGTGCATGGACACGCCTAGACAAACACTGTACGACTGCAGGACTCGAGGTGGGCACGGGACCCCCGTGCCCAATGGTGAGAACGCTCCGGGTCAGACACGTCTCCTGGACAGAGCAGCACAGAGAGAGGGATGTCTTGGGCTCAAGTGTCCACCCAGGGCAGGCTGGATCTCGCTTTGACTGGAGCCATCTTTGGACAGACAGAGCTTGAGAAAACGGAGTCCTGTGGGACCAGCGTTCAAAAGGCACTCAAAGCAAAGGTCACCAGGGATCAAAAATCACTGCTTCTGCAGGAAGAGACAGCCCAGGCAGAAGAATGTCAGTGTTTGGGGGGCATCAGGGGGCTGGCGGAGGCAGGTGGTCCCTTGGCTTCCATGAGCGAGGGGCAGGCCCCAGTGCTGGCGTCTGGGTCCCTCCTCACAAGCTCTCGCTGCTGGATGTGGTGCTGGCCCCGTCGTCAGGGTCCAGAGCACATAGCTGCAGGTCACAGGTCTCTGGGGCATCCCCGTCAGCCCCCAACATCCAGGGGTGAGCAGCAATCTGGTCCAGCGAGGGCCGTTCCGAGGGGCGCAGGGACAGGCACCACTGGATGAGCTGCTGGCACTCTGGTGGGAGAGGCCAGGGTCAGGAAGGGGCCTGGCCCCCCAACCCCTCTTCCCGCACCGTGTGCCCAGCAACCCCCCCCCACACCTGGCGAGACCCTCCTCCGGAAGAACAGGTGGCCACGGAGAATCTCCTCGTCCTGCTCGAAGGGGATGTCCCCGCACACCATGTCGTAGAGCAGCACGCCCAGAGACCACACAGTGGCTGAGCGCCCGTGGTAGCGGTGGTAGCGGATCCACTCCGGTGGGCTGTACACCCGGGTGCCTGGGGGGAGACACCGGGTCAGGACACCCATCCAGGGGTCAGAGCTGCATGAGGCGCACACCAGACAGACACAAAGACCCCGCACACGGGGCGAGACTGGGCACGCTTGGCAACAATTAACTCCTTGGCCTGAGTTGCAGGAGGGAAGAGCCAAGGCCTCAAAATCCTGCTTGTCGTCACCCTGGAAAAACCCCAGCGGCGCCCCACAGGGGCGTGGCCTAGCCAAGGGCAAGGAGGGAAGGGGAGGCCTGCCCCGCCCCCCAATTGGGGCGGAGTGGGTCACATGAGCGAGGGCTCTGGTTTCACAACAAACAGATGCTCCCAGGACTCAGCGGGTCCCTCACCGCTGTGAGCCTGCCTTTGGGAGCCGAAGGGCGGGGAAAGAAAGGAGGGGAGCAGGCGGGAAGCCCCGGCTTCCCCACGCTCCGCAATGCGGGGATTTCTGCTGCGGCGTCCCCGCGCTCTGCACGCACGCAGGCCCGCCTCCACGCAGGGGGAAGCCCCCACCAGCGCTGCTCCCGCTCCCACTCTAAGCGCAGACCCAGCCGCCTGCGCCGCCGGCCATGCCCACGCCCCACGGGAACGCGCTGGGTGCCGCCCCCAGCCGAGGGTCCGCAGGGCCGAAAGAGCCCACAAGCCCCTCCCACCCGGAGGCAGGGGACCCCTGCAACCCCCAGTGCGGCGGAGGCGGCAGTCTCGAGCGCGCCCCTCGTCCCCGCTCGGCCCGCACGCGCGCGATCCCTCACTCAGCCCTCCCGCAGCGGCGCGCGCCGCCCAACAGTCACCGGCCCCTCCGTGCGCCCCCGGGGGCGTTACCCGCCGGCACCGCCCGCTGGAACGTTCCCGAGCCCCCGCGCTCACCGTCGAAGTCGGTGTAGACCGTGTCCTTGAGCACAGCGCCGGAGCCAAAGTCGATAAGCTTGAGCTCGCCCGAGCGCAGGTCCACCAGCAGGTTCTCGTCCTTGATGTCGCGGTGCACGACCCCGCAGCCGTGACAGTGGCGCACGGCGGCCAGCACCTGCGTGAAGAAGCGGCGCGCCAGCGGCTCGTCCAGGGCGCCGCGCTCCGTGATGAAGTCGAAGAGGTCCTGCGCCGGCTCGGGCCGTTCCAGCACCAGCAGGAAGCCGTCGGGCCGCTCGAACCAGTCCAGCAGGCGGATGACGCCGCGCGCGCCGCCCGCCGCGCCCACCTTGCGCAGCAGCACCACCTCGAGCGGCACGGCCGCGCCGCCCTGGGGGACACGGTGGTCAGCACGCGCCTGGCGCCCCGCCGCCCCGCCGCCCCGCCCGGCGCCCCGACTTACGAGACTGCCCCACTCGGTCACCCGCTCCTTCACCACGTGCTTCACGGCCACCTGGGGGAGGACGGAGGGTCAGGCCGGCCCGGCCGAGCGAGGCGCGCGGCGGGCGAAAAACCCGGGTCCGCCCGGCGGCCCGACTCACCGGGAGCCCGTCGGCGATGCGGCTGCCCGCGTAGACCGTGCCGAAGCCGCCGCTGCCCAGCACGGCGCCCACCTGGTACGTCTTCTCGAAGCTCTCCCTGTCCGCCTTGGCTGTGGGGACGCACGCGGGGTTGGTGCGGCCGCGGACCCGCGGACCGCGCTGCCCCCGCCCGGCCGCCGCCCCCGCCGCCCCCTACCTGGCTGCAGGAGCTTCGCCGGGAGGTGGTCCGCGCCGCCGGGCCCGCACAGGTGCGCCAGCGAGCCGAACTTGGACAGCAGCATCGCGCGCGGCGGCCTCCCCGGCCCGCGGGGCGCCGACTCTCCGAGCCGAGGCGGCGGGCGGACGGCGACCCGGCACCGCCACACGCAGCAGCCGAGCGGCTCCCCGGCCCGGCCGTCTCGCCCCGGGCTTTTGGGCCGCGGCGGCGCGGATCCCTCCGCGGGGGCGGGGCGAGGCCGGGCGGCCGGTGGGCGCGCGAGCCGCCCGGGACTAGCTGGCCGCAGTGGAGCCGCGGAGGCGCACGGCGTGCCGCGTCGCTCCTCGCCCGCGCGCAGGTCGCACTCTGCGCACGCGCAGCTCCCGCGCGGGCGACCGCCCGGACGCCTCTGGCGGCGCGGGGAGGGGCCGCGCGAGCCAATGGGAACTGGGGTTTTCAAAGGACACCGCGCTGCGGCCAATGGCAGCGTATGGCAGGGGCGGGGCTCCTGGGCTCCGTCCCCGGCCGCGCCGAGGAAGGTCACCCGCCTGGCCGCGGGCACCGCGCCGCCACCGCGCCCGAGCAGCGGTCCCGGCAGGGGCGGGGGTCCGGGAGGCGACCCCGCGCCGCCCCGAGGCCTTGAGGGGACACGCTCGTGTGCGCGCGTCGCCTGCCGTCCGCGCGCCCCCGGCGCACGTGGCCCGGCGCGGGGAGCTGGCGCCTGCCCTGCCCAGGGGCGACCCCTCCCCTGCCCGGGCTCCGACCGCAGGGCGGCACCCGAGGGCCCTCCGAGCACGCCTCTCCTGGCTGCCCCCCAGGCCCAGCTGCTGCCGCCTCTACCTAGAAGTCCGCTTTGATTGTTGCCAATCAAATTTGATGGCTGCAGTCAGGGCCCGAGCAGCCCAGGTGCACGTTTCCCTGGTCGGCCCAACCCTGTAGTGCCCCTTCTCTGCCTCCTGTACGGAACCCAGACTCACCTGTGTGGTATGATCCAACCCCACAGACTGCTGACGTGGGCCCGAGGTCACCGGCCTGAGGGCAGCTCAGGACTCCGGGATGTGAGTGCCCGTCCACCAGCAGGGGCTGGTCCGGAGAGTGGGGGGCCGAGGTGCTCCCGGTGGCCCCCGAGGGCCGGGCCGCAGTCAGTATTGCGGCCGGTGCGACCCATAAGCAGGCACACATGCCCGTCTCACGAGCTTCCCTCACAACCTCCCGCGTCCCGGAGCTTGGCCTCTCTCCCCTACACTGCCACCATCACTGTCCTTCCATGGTACCGCTAGCCACCACCCCAGTCCCCTGCCTAGAGCCCCTCCAAGGCCACCGCTGCACACGCCCTGGCCCAGGGCCCTGACCTCTCTGGGGCTCCCACCCCATGCCCTGGCTGCCCAGGGCAGGCCTTTGCTCGTGATGGCTCCTCTGCTGTCCCGGCTCACCTCTTCCTGCCCTTTGGGCCTTGTCACCTTTTCCAAGGATCAGAGCCAACCCTGAGGTTCTCCACCTGCCTCTCCCGGTCCCCTTCCAACCCCTGCCGTCACCACTAGTGCAGGTAAAACGGCTCCTAGGTTCTCAGGGCTCCGTCCAGTTCTCTCCTGCCGTGCAGGCCTCGTGAAGGCAGGGCTGGGGCCACCAAGTTTACCACACCCCAACTCCACCACACAGGGCTGCCCCGGGAGTCTGCTTCCAGGTGGGCCCTGAGCCCACCCCTTCAGCGGAATTCACACAGCACCTGAGAGGGGGAGGGGCTGTGGCCCACTGTGGCTCCTTGCAGAGGACCTGCTGAGGGTCCAGTAGGGCCTGTCTCTCCCATGGGGGGACAGTCACGCTGCCCTGGAAGTGCGGGGGAGCGTTCTGGTGAACCACATCAGGGTGTGGTTCCAAGGGTGGGCTCAAGTCAGCTGGGAGGGGCTGGGGTCCCCTGGTGGTCTCCCTAGTGGGCCCCCAGCCCATCACATGAGTTCTCCGTGGGTCATCCTGGCCTGGGCGCCTGGCTGGCCCCAGGCCTAGTCAGCCTTGGGAGACTAGGATCAGGGGGAGGGGTACCCCCACCCCTGCTCCCCGCAGCTCTTGGGTCTTGCTCTGAACACCTCGAGTCTCCCCAAACTGAGAGCAACATGGACTCACTCTTCCAGAAAGGCGGGTCCACACCTGGGTCCACACAGCCAGCCAGCCATAGCCCCTCATCCCTGTCAACCTGGAGGTGGGCTCCTGCCACTCAGAGCGGCTGTGGAAGCCTCCAGAGGGCTCTGGGAGTGAGCGGGGTCCAGCAGCCTGCTCCTGGAGTGGACAGAGCAGGAGGTAGGCGGGGGTTTCTTTGTAAGTTTCATCTCTCCAGGCTGTGTTGTGGGTGTTGTCAATTTACTGTTTTGTGTGCTTGGGTCTATTGAGGACCCTTGCACTGATGGTGAGCTTCATGGGGAGTCACGAAGGACCCTACCTTCACTCCACTGAGAGGCTGTCCACTCAACGTTGGGGCCTCTGTTAGGCCCCGTCTAGGTGGAGGAGTTGGCTGTGTGGGGCCCTGGTCTCTCTGCCTGTGCAGCCACCCAGGCCACCACATCTGTTCCGGAGGGAGTTGGGGTGTCCTGCAGGTGGGCATGGCCTTTCTGGTTGTCATGGCAGCGGAGCTCCTTCCCTCCTTGCATACAGGGGCCAGACCAAATCTCAGAGGCCCAAGGGCCTCTTGCCCTCTGCCCTGGGCATGGCCCTTGGGTGACTGACCCAGGCCCCCCTTTTCCTGCCGGTTGGATCAGCACTGCCCCAACCCCCTGGGCCAAGTCCCCAGCAGTGCAGGACCCCAGGCCCTGCCTGTCTACATCTGGGTCCTGCAAGGCCCATCTGGTGGGTCCTGCAGCATGCCCGGCCTTCATGCAGCAGAGGGCCTGACGTCACGCAGACAGACACATGCTTGTAGATAGCCCACAGAGCTGGTATCACAGCAGGGGAGCGTGGGGTGGGGGCCGTGCTCCAGGGCACCCCTCCCACTCCCCCAGCCTGTGTCTGCCCTGTCCTGGCCCCCTCTGGCCCATTCTGGGCCCTCTTCCCTCCTTCCCTGGGGTCTTGTCCTCCCCTAGTCCCCAAGCCAACGACCAGAGCCTCCTTAATCAGGCTATTTCCAGCTGCCCCCTGGACATCCCACAGGTTAGCCTGTCCTGTCCTGGCTGTCTGTGATGCCCCTTCAGCACAGGCCATGCTTGGGGGGCCCTCCCCTGCCCCCTGAGCCATCACCAAGGCCTGTGGTTTTGTCCCATCGCCCCAACCTCCCTCCCACCCAGCGCACCTGCCCTTCTCTTCCCACCCCAGTCCGTGACCCCGCAGCCACTCCGGTCTTCCCCTTCTCCATCATCAGAACTCCACTGTCCTGCCTTGGACCTTCTGCGGCTCCCCTAGGCCATCAGGGTCAGTTCCAGCGACTCAACAGATACTCACAGCCGTTCCCTGAGCCCCCTGACTCCGGCTCCCACTACAGGAATGCTCAGCTCTGCCTGGGCCTGACATCTGCCTGGCCCTTGGGCCTGGCCCACACCACTGCACCCAGGGTCACCCACTCAGCACCCCAACTTAGCACCCCAGCCCCCCCTGGAGCCTGAGCCCAGCCAGCTGAGTCCAGCTTAGCACAGGCACTGCTGCACACCCCTCTGCAGCCTGCACAGGGCCACGGTGGGCTGCAGCTGGGGCACTCCCAGGGCAGGGCAGGCAATGCCTGTCAGGCACAGGCCTCGGCAATGCCCTTTCCCCTCTCGCCTCTGCTCTCCTTTGTCACAGCCTCTTGCCCGCTGGGGAGAGGAGAGCAAAGCCCATGCCAGGATTTTGCAATGTTTCACCAAAGGCTGGGCCTGGGGTGGGATGGGGTGGGGCCCCGAATCAGTGGGAGCCAGGGGTGATGGCATGTGAACTCTGGCCCAGCCGCTGTGGCTGCCTCTTCCAGCCTCCTCCCCTGATGGAAGGACTCCTCAGCTGAGGCCTGCCCTGAGTTCCAGAGGTTGCGTTCCCTCTGGACACCCCCACCTGCTGCCTCCGTAGAGTGTTTACCCGACAGGCCACCCTGGGGCCTGGGCCCCCACATGGCACAGCCACCTGGCATTAGCTGCTTGGGATCTTGGCAGAAAAACACCCTGAACAACCAAAGAAGATGCTGTGGGAGTGTCCAGGCCTAATCCAGGTCCCTGAGGAGCTGACACTAAAACCCTAAAACCCAGCTGAAGGGGAACTGTCTCCACTGGTGGGCCTTAGGGGTGGTAATGACTATGGGAAAGGGACATCAGCTTACCTGGCCCCATGGGACCCGCTGACCCCAAGAGCTGTAGCCACGGCACCTCCCAAACCAGGGAGCGGAGCCTGAGCCAGAGGCTGCAAGGTGGGAGTGGCACAGGTCTGGTGGGGTCCAGGGCCAGTGGGCCTACAGGGGCCCTCTCCACACCCAGGGCCTCTGGCCGGTGACCAGGGCCAACTGCCCACAGTGTCTGGACTGGGCCCTCACAGCTCTTGGCTTTTGGCCCTGCATGCCTTCCCTGGCTGTCCCTTGGGGACATCCTCTGACCCCAGCCTGGGTCCCCTTAACCCAGGCCCCACCCACCACCAGGGCCAAGACCCTACTCTGTGGCTGACACACCCCTGGAACAACGGGCACATCCCAGCCTTGGGCTCCCTGTCTGTGGAGTGGGGCTCTGATGGCCTTGCAGGGCTGTGAGGACAGTCCCTAGGAGACGCCTGCAAAGTGCTTCCATGGCACATAATAGGTGCTTAATAGACATGGCTGTTGTTTTAGGCATGGGTCCCAGAAGGGGGGCTTCCTGTAATAATTTGGCCTGGGGCAGGCCCAGCATGCCCTACAGCAGCTCCCCCACCTCCCTGTCAAGACCCTTGGGCCAAGGAGCCTTAGCCGGGGGCCGTGGGGGGCATCTCGCCCCACCTGCCTGCCCCAGCCATCCACATAGGCTGGGGGGGAAGGGCTGCCCTCTGCAGAGGCTCACACCCATCCCCCGGGAGTGGGCACGGCCTCTCAGCCCCAGGCTGGGGATGTCCGGAGGGGCCAGGGGAGTCAGGTGGCCTCTGTGGTGCCCAGGCTGGACAGGCTGCTTGGCCCCCTTGGCCCTGGCCCCAGCATGTGGGTAAGGATGAGACTCAGGGGTGCTCCGGGAGCCGGAAGCTGGGCCTGGCGGCCCTCCGGGACGCTTGCCCCATCGCATGCAGTCCCTGCACTCTCAGGCACGCTGAACGCGGCTCCCCAGCGGGTCTCACTCGAGGCTTCCAGGAGGGGAAGACTCCAAGCAGAGGGAGGGTGGGGGCGGTCGCAGCACATGTGCAGAGATGAGGGAAGGGTGCTTGGCACCCAGAGCCAGGGTGGGGGCCACTGGGGCCACAGGGCCATGGGTTCCAGGTCAGAGCTGTGCAGTTTGGAGCCAACCAGGAGGTCTCGCAAATGGCTCGGGGCTGATGGCCTGAGTCCCAGGGGTCTTTGAGGACCCTGGAGCAGTGATGATACTGTCTCAGGGGAGTTTCTGGAGCTGCCACGGATGGTCCAAGGACTGGCTCTAGTGCTGCTCAGACCGTCCTCCGGCCACGGAGGAACCACACCCTGCAGATGGATTCCCAGGGTCTCTGGGTCTCGGACACCCAGAGGGCCTGGTCAGAGCAAACATGCTCCCCAAACGTGAGCTCAGGGCGCAATCGCCACCTTGGAGATACACATGCCTGCCCAGGCTCAGCATACACACACGCCCTGGTGGGGCACTTCTGTCACACCGTGTCAGAGGGAGCAGTGGCCTTCACAGGCTTGAGGACTCTGGGAGGACAAGCTGTGGATGGCAGCTGGCCCAGCCAGGCACTCAGGAGTTCTGCTGCCAGGGCATGAACTCTGCCCATGAACAGCTCAGACTTGGACAGAGCAGGGCAGGACAGATGACAGCCTCAGGTTAGGCTCTATCTGGCCCCTCCCTGCTGGCCCTGGCAACACCCACACAGGTTGGAGCTGCCATGCCTGGGCACCCCAGTCCCTGTGGATCTCTGCTTTCATGGCTCAGAAGCAAACCTGGGAGGAGGGGGAGAGTCCACTACATCTGGGCTTGGAGGGGCAGTCAGTGGTTCTGAGAAAGGACCGATGTGGCCCAAAGTTCTGCTCACAGAGAAAGGTGGAGCACAGCACCAGCAGAGGCCGTTCTGCACTGGTATAAACGGCTCCCTGGAGCCTGCCCTCACCCCGCCCCTCTTCTTTTCAGGCCTGCTGGGCGGGTGCGGGATCCTGGGCAGAGCTTGGCCAGGGCTGGGGGCCAGTCCGCCACAAAGCGATGCTGCCCTCCAGGCTGGGGCCTGTGTTGCTTTGCGGAGATCTTGCATGCTCCTCCGCAGCCTTGGACAGAAGGACCTGGCCTGGTTCTTGGGAGTGTCCCCAGGGCCAGCCTAGGTGCTGAGAGGCACTAGAGGTGTCTCGATCCCAGGATGCAGCAGGAGCAGAGTGTGGGGGCTCCAGGACCCCACCCCAGGAAGGGCACCCGTGGGGCATATCAATACCCAGGGCCTGCTGGCCACGCCTGCAGGGGGTGTGGCGGCCCTGAGCTGAGACCTGGCCTGTCAGCCCTCCCAGACCCTCGGGGTCTCACCATGTTGTCCTGGGGTAGGGGAAGGGGAGGCATGGAGGAGCCAAAGTAGCTCCAGGGCTGCTGCAGCTGTGCAGCTGCAGAGTCTAGGCTCAAACCCAGGACTGGGAGAGTCCAGAGGGGCCCACTGAGGCCCAGGGGAGAGGCCTCACCCTGTCCCCAACTCTGTCCAGGGCTCCCCCCCGCACCCCAGGGCCATGAGGTAGCCAGGAGGAGCATCCGGTTCAGAAGTGGCCAGGCTGTTTTCCAACCTCAGGACCACTTCCCTATTCCTGGGAAGTGACAGTGGTGGGGGGAGGGGCTGGCCGCCCTGGAGCTGAGCAGACCTTTGTTTAGGGAGGCCCCAACACTCACCCAGCTCACTGTGGATGCCCCATCTGCTCTTGCTGCCCCCCAAGCTGACTGGGTCGCCGGGGGCTTCCCGGAAGAGGCAGTTTTGCTGTCGGTGCTCCAGGTCCTAGGAGCTGGGAAGAGCCCAGTCTGGCCTGGAGGACATCCTGACCCGTCCCAGCAGCTGGTCAGTCTGGGTCAGGGCCCAGGGAACAAGGCACCTGTGTGCACACCTGTTCCCGGGTGAGCATCAGTGTGTGTGCACATGTAGCCAGCCACATGCATGCAGGGCAGGCACCCTTGAGGGCATGCTCAGGCTGCTGTCCGCTTGCTGTGTGTGCAGCTCTGGTGCCTCCTTCCTTCTTCTCCTGAGCCCTGACCTGGCAGGGAAGACCCAAGCCCAGCCCAGCTATGGCAGGCACCATGCTGGGGCAGGAGAACACCTGGCTTGTAGCTCCCCCACCCCTTGGGAGGAGGGCCACGGGTGGCTGTGCCAGGTGTGGCCGAGGGCTGGAGCCTCAGGGTCTTGCCAACTTGTGCATTGTCCAGATGGGGAGCCTGAGGCGCAGGGTCTCAGGCACACCCTGTCTGCCCCACCCTCACTCCCACAGTGGGGCAACAGAGCCACATCGGGGTGGGGCAGGGCCTTGTAGACCCCCATATGGTTCCTCTCCCCGTTGCAGGCACCTGAGCTCCATCCAGGAACCAGGGGCACATCTCATTCTCCCTGGGCTCTGGGATGGGGAGGCCGGGCTGGGTGTGCAGGTGGTCATGGCCAGTCCGGGGGACCGAGCCCCAAGGGTGGGTGGCCATGGCTGGGCGTGCAGCTGAGGCTGTGGGCCTGCGGGGAAGAGAGGTGGAGTTGGGGCATGTGGGAGGGGGCTGCAGACCTGGTCGTGCTGGTGGGGCACATTCCCAGGTCCATCCACCAGCCCTCTTGAGTCATCGCACAGAAATGGAAAGAATTCTGCGCTTTTTACTCTCTGGCTGAGTTCCCCCACCCCCAAGAGATTCCGTATCCAGAGCCCTGCCCCACTCCCAGCCCTAAACTCCCTCCCTTTCCTGCTGCCCTGCTCTGACCACAGGCAGATATTGGGGTCCCACTGGGGCTTACTCTTCAGGGCTGTGGGTGCCAGGACCCAGCCTGGGCATGGGAAGACCCGCTCAGCCCACCTTCTTGTGCCAACTCTGCCCGGGGCCTGGGGGCAGTCTCATCACCACAGAGAAGTCCTGCTGGCCTCCCAGGGTCCACATGGGCTGCAGAATGAGCTGCCGGGAAGTCACTGACTGTCTGGGCTCAGAGGTGCCTTACCTCTCACTCGGGGCTGCTTTTCCTTCCTGTTTGACTGACAGCCCCGAGGTCAGCAGCACCTCGCTGAGGCCTGTGGCCCCAGAGGTGTCCACACCAGTGGAGGTTGGGGGAATCTGGTGGGGGGAGAGGGGGTGGCCTGCAGGTGCCTCCACCCCCAGCCAGGCCAGGCCAGACCTTCTGCACCACCCCCCTAGCCCTGCCTCTCCAAACATTCTCCCTCCCTGAGCACCCATTGCTGCCCCTGAACTGAGGCCCTCCTCCTGGAAAGGTCTGGGATGAAGTGAGTCGTTGGGCTCAGGGCTCTGTACTGAGTCGTCAGGGGGTGGGTGGAGACCGGGGCAGGCAGCATGCTGAGCCCTCCAGCCAGCACCAAGCACCAGGCCCAGCCACCTGGGTCCCTGGGCTCCAGCTCTGCTGCAGTGCCCCCTCGGCCAGGCGCAGGCCTGAGCAGCAGCAGGAGGGAGGAGGAGAAGGGAGAGTCGTTGCACCAAGAAGGGTCGGGTGAGCCAGGGGCACGTGACCTCCTCCTTGGACACCCAAGCTGGCCACTGCTGCAGACACCTGTCGCCATCTGCATGGGGGTGCGGGGTGCCTGGGTGCAGCCGCACACTCGCCAGGTGATGGTGGGGTAAGTGCTCCAATTTGGGGTGGGGTTTAGCTTTATATCTCAGCTGGTCCTCTGGGAGAGAACCTGAGCAGGTGATTCCAGGGCCCAGGCCCCACTCCCGAGCATCCAGTCCTTCTCCCCAGGCCCCGGGTGATGTGTATGAAGCAGGTGGCTCTGCACTGGCCCTCTGCCCAGGAGGGTAGGAGGGAGGGATGCTGGGCTCCCCGATACCTGCCATCTCTCTGTCTCTGCCACACCCTTGTCTGGGTGTTCCCAGAGTGGCTTCGCTGGGGGCAGTGGGAGGGCAGTGCTGACTCGTGGTTTCTGAGACGTGCCACACTGTTTTGGGGTTTCGACCCAGCCCTGGTACCCTCCCAGGTGAGTGAGTCAGGTGCTCTGGGACCCTGGGGCCAAGGCCTCTCCTTACGTGGGCCACCCAGCCTATGCTCTGGCCCTGATCTGTCCTGCCTCCAGGCAGCTCAGTGCCCCCAGAGGCCCTCTGCACCCCTCCACCCGGCATCCAATCCAGCCTCGGAGCTCGTCTCTGAGCATGTCACTGCCCTGCCCAAACCCTTCGGGAACCAGGAAGGCAGAGCCACTGGGCCTCAGTTACATCTGCAGAACGGGCCTGCTGGGAGGAGGTGGCAGGTGCACCAGCCCTGGGCCCGCCTCCTGCCTCTCCCGCCCCTTCCCAGCACCCAGAACCCCTCTGCCAATCCCCCATCTCCTCCAGGACCTAACATGTGCTGTGACCCTGCCACACCTGAGGCTGCATCTTCCACAGTGACTGCGCAGCCGCATGGCCCACGTGGTAGAGGGCCCCAGCCTTGGGCCTAAAGGTAGGGCCCAGGGGCCTGTGCCTGTCCCCAGCACTCCTGGATCCTCCTGGGACCCCTACTGTGCCACATCCAGGGCCCCGAGCCCCCAGCTGGGTCAGGGTGTGCTGGGCAAGCGATAGAGTGTGTGCTGGGCTGGACTGGCCTTGGGGGCAGCTGCAGGAGTCTGTGTAGGCTGGGCTCGGCGGCAGGCAGGGGACAGGACCCACGGTCCCTGCCCCCATGAGGTCCTCCCTTGATCCTCACTTACAGGTGGGGAAACTGAGGCTCAGGAAGGCAGAGTGGCTGACCAGGCCCCAGCTGGCTGTAGGGGAGTGGGGTGGGTGTCCTTGAGCTCAAACATCTGGGCTCAGTCAGGGCCCAGTGGCTGTGCAGAGGTCAGGGCTGTGTGGGTGTCTGGTGGAGAGATTTGGTGTCAGAAGGGGCAGGGAGGCTGCGGCCCAGGGGAGGCACCAGCTGGGCCCAGAGTGCTGGGAGGAGCCCTGTCTTGGGGACAGGTGTGGCAGGTTGGGCTGGGCCCCAGGGCGAGGGTCTGTGACCCTGGAATCCCACCTGGCTGGGGCCTGGCTCTCAGCAGAGGTGACTCAGCAGCCTGTGTGGGGAGCCTTTCAGTGAGGCCTGGGCAGGGGCTGATACCAGACTGGCCTGGCCACCTCGGCCCCCGGTGTGTGGGAGTGGGGCAGCCCGCCTGACCACCCTGCCTTGGGAGCTCAGGGCTCTGGAGGGTACTGGCGGGCTGCCCTTGGGCTGGGGGTGGGTGTGAGGCTGGGCCTTGGACCCCCCGCCTCTCCACACCTCCACTCCCCAGGGCCCCATCTCTGTGGCTCTGATCTGTGGGGTGGGGACGTGGCTCTGGCTGGGCCCTGGCCCATCCCCTGACGCAGGTCCCTCCACTATGGCCCAGCCTTCAAGGCTCAGCTGCCGCTGTACCTGCTGTGCCACCCCCAGCTGGGCAAACAGGCCTCGGGCAGGTGGGCTGCCTGCCCAGTTGTGCTGCCCATGACGAAGGCTACGGCGTCTGTTCCAAATGCCTCCTGGCTGGGCCCAGTCCACACGCACAAGTGAGCAAGTGCGCACACATGCTCACAGCTTGCACCTGGTCGGACTGGTTCTGCATGGCTGGCCCTTGGCCTGTGCAGGGGCCCATGCAGCCAGGCCTGCCAGGTACTGTCCTCACCAGCCCTGAGCCCCCAGCCTCTGTCCTGGTGACCTGCAGCCTGTTTCCTCACACGAGCTGGGCGTGGTGTGGGGTGGGTGGGGTGGGGGGGCGCTGCAGGATAGAGTTGAGGTGGATGGGGTTGCAGGGCCAGGACAGTGTGGACACAGTGGGCAGGTGGAGGGGGGGGTCACAAGATGGGGGTGGTGTGGACAGGCTGGCAACATGGCCGGGGACACAATGGGCCCTTGTCCTGCCAGCGGCTGCTCTCAGGTGCCCTGAGCAAACACACGCCCTGTTCCCAGCGGCACACCATGTCCCGGGACGCTGCATGGCTCAGGGCCAGCGGGAGGGCGGCTGCAGGGCACGCACCGTGACGGTCCTGGCACCCATGGGCCTCTGCGTGGAGCTATCCCATCCATGGCCCAGGTGTGGAACTCGCTCCGGCCACCCCCATGGCCACTCAGGTCCAGGCCTTCGAGGAGCTCCCTGGGGGAGGGGCTGCTCCCCTCAAGCTCAGCCAGGTCCCAGGCCCTGCGTCGGCCTGCAGGACACTGCAGCCTCCACTCAGGCGCCTGGAGTGTGCCTTCCTGCGGCCCGTCCTCCTGCCTGTGCCCAGCCCAGGCTCTGGTCCTGGGCGCAGACCCTCTCTGGGAAGTGAGTGGGAGTGGCAGGGGGCTTCCAGGGCCCTCTCCCACCCCTGCCTTGACAAGCTGGCAGGATCTGCCTTCCCGGCCTGCACGGGGAACAGCCCTGAGGGAGCAGAGACAGGGATGGGGTCCTTCCTCAGGGCCTGGGCAGGGGCAGTGAGGAGAGGCCCCGGGGCTGGGCTTCCACATGGCACCGGGGATTTGCTGTGGGGTTCTGGCACTGCCAGCTGCTTTCTCCACTTGGCCCTTCTTACCCAGCAGCAGCAGGAGCAGACTGTTTACCCTGCGTGATGGTGCCTGAGACAGCTGGCTACCTGGTGACAGTGTACCTTGAAGGGGGCCAGAGTACTCAGGAGAAATAGACCCCAAAAAGAGACAATAGCAAGAAACTGCCCAGCAGCCACCCCAGTTCCCCATGCCGGGGACGCCTGGAGACTACCCTGCAGCCTGTGCGGGGCAGGGCAGCGAGCACCAGGCTCTCCTTCTCCAGGGCCACTGGCTCTGTCACTCAGCCAGTGTCCCAGGGCCCAGCCATTCTGCCCCCACGTGGCACTTAGCCCCAGAGACTAGCTAACCCTGCACAGGGGCCCACCCCCCCAGCCTGGGTGCCCTGTCTGCGCCCTGGCTGGTCACTGCCCGGGCAGGGAGCAGACTCAGTCCTGCCTCCGGAGCCCACCCTGAGTGGCTCAACTCCCGGGTTGTTGGGGGCCACAGAGGAGCTTTAGCAGGGGCTGAGGCCTGGCCTGTGGGGTGGGGTGGGCAGGGAGCTAAGGCCTCCTTCCTCTTGGCTCACGGTCCTGGAAGCTGCCAAGGCAGGGTCGGCCTGGGCTCGCCCCCACCCCACAGAAGCCACGAGAGAATGCAGTCGGTGCTCCTGAGGGTAGGCAGGGTCATGCCCCAGCCAGGCAGGGTCTGGAGCTGAGGTTCCCTGTCGAGGGGCATCCCTCAGCCGCCCACTGCAGGGGAGGGGGAGGGGCTGTGTGACACAACAGGCCTGGGCTCTGCCCTGGACAGGTGACAGTGCTGGAACCACCTGGGAGGATGGCAGGGCCCTAGGAGGGGCATTTGCATAACAAATGGGTTCTCAGGAAGGCCGCCTGTGTGCAGTGGGTGCCCCTGTGTGTGTGCCTGTGTGCATGCTTGCGGGTGTGCAGGACTGACCAGCTCTCCACGGCCACACAGCCAGCCCCAAATCCCAAACTCACAGCCACCCCAAACCTGATCATTCTCACCAAGGGGCCCTGCCTGCCATGCCCTAGCAGGCCTGTGTCCCCACGTGAAGGGACCCTGCTGGTCACAGGGAGAGCCCAGCTCTGGGCCACGAAGTTGGGCCAGACTATCTCCTCATCTGTGCAGTGGGCACCCGCCCGGCAGGCTGCAGAGCTTTTGGGAGGCCTTGCCCTGGCCCAGCTTGGGGGACAGGGAGGGTTGGCGTCCCAGGGCACCCAATGTCCCTGCACACTGGTGGTGGGCTCTGCAGGCCTGCAGGGCAGGACATGCCTGCCTGCCCTCCTCTGTCTCCCCTGCCCTCCCCAGGGCTTGAGAGGGCACCCAGTGCCACAGCCCATCCTGTGGGCCTGCAGGGGTGGGGAGGTGCAGATGGATTCTGAGTGGCCCCCAGGGTGGAGAGAGCATGGGCAGGGCCGGGGACTGCAGGGCCTCGGCCTGCCTGGGGGGACTGGTGGGTGCTGGGGGCAGGCCAGGGTGAGCCTGAGGGCCCTGGGTCAGGCTGGGCGGGGTGTGGTGCTGGCCGAGGGGGACAGGGAAAAAGAAAAAGAAGGTGCCATCACTGATCTCACACCATGGTGAAAGGAGCCCCTAGGATAGTAGAGAGAAACAGCAAGTGAATTTTGATAACAGAGCTTATTTAATGTGGAATCTCCAACATATTATCATTTTGACATGTAGTCAGTGTAAAAAGGCATTAATGAGGTAGTTTACATCTTTTCTTCTACGAAGGCTTCCACATTACAGCACAGCAGCTCTAGACCCTGCGGGGTTCCTGGCACTGGTTAGAAAACAGAATCCCACATGCACCTTCGAGTTCCCTCTGAAGGTGGGGAGATGTGCACAAGGAAACGTCTCTTTTAAAAAAATACATGTATTTTAATGTTTAAATTGTTAAATGGATCATATGCACAGAAAAGAGCACAGAACACTTTGTGTGGTTACACGGCAGTGAGGACAGCACGGCAGGCCACCCCGTGGCCAAGCTGCCCCAGAGCCTATTCCCACAGAGGGGTTTGCGTCAGTTTTCCTTTACCGGCTCCCACCTGCACTAGCGGGTGCTGCGCCAGCCCTCCCAGGTCCCAGGGTCAGTCGGCTCCAGCGGGAGGTCTCAGGCAAGGGGCGCAGACGCAGCCGGCGGCGAGGACAGGCAGCCTGGGCCCCGCTCGCCCTCCCCGTCTCTGCGCTCCTTCCTGCTGGCTGGGGCCGGCCACACGATTCGCAGCGTCCAGTGCGCAGTGAGAATTCTGGGCTCCTTCAAAATGCAGGCAAAAGTGACATTACAGGCACTAAATACGAAGCTTTCGCCTTCTTCTGTAGTCTCTTTCTCAAGCTGTCATGGTGTTTTCTGTTATTCAGTATCATTCTAAGTAAAGAATAATTAAATTCTGAGGTCATTACCATGAATTTTGCCATTTACCTTTATTTTCATTTGTTTATATTTTGTGAGACAGGGTCTCACTCTGTCGCCCAGGCTGGGGGGCAGTGGCCCAACCGTAACTCACATTAGCCTGGAACTCGCGGGCTCAATCGATCCTCCCGCCTCAGCCTCCCGCAAAGCGAGTTTTAACGCGAGCTTCAGAGCACTGAGTTTGAGTTTCTATGTGGAATCACCAAAATCACCCAGTTCTTTTTTCACGGCTCCTACAAGCACGTGTATTTTATTCTTACCAGAATAGCGGAAATGCTACACTAACTCAGCTTTTTAATTTGGATTGTGGTGAAATATAAATAACATAAAAGCTGCCATTGAACCATTTTTAAGTGTATAATGCAGTGGCCTTAAGTACATTATCCCTATTTCCAGAACTTTTTCATGGCCCCAAACACAAACTCTGTACCCCGTAGTCACTAACTCCCCTTCCCTCCTGCCTGGGCCCTGACACCCACCCTTCTGGTTTCTGTCTCTAGGGGTCTGACGACTCTGGGGACCTCGCATGGCATCACGCAGTATTTGTCCTTCTGAGTCTGGTTTATGTCACTTAGCACGAAGTCTTCAAGGTTCATCCCTGGTGTAGCATCAGAATTTCCTTCCTTCCAAGGCCGAGTGATATTCCACTGTACACGCACAGCACATTTTGCAGAGCCACCCACATGCTGAAAGACATGGGGCTGCTTCCACCTTCCAGCTGTCATGAGTGATGCTGCTGTGAACACGGGTGTGCAAGAAGCTCTTCAGACCCTGCCTTCAGTTCTTTTGGGTGTGTACCCAGAAGTGGGGTTGCTGGGTCATTTGGTGCTATGGTTTGAATGTGTCTCCCAAAGTGCTGGAAACCTGATCCCCAGTGCGACAGTGTGGGGAGGTGGGGCCTAGGGGGAGGTGTTTGGGTCACGGGGGCATCACTGCCATGAATGCATCAATGCCATTATCTCAGGAGTGAGTTTGTTATAAAAGGACAAGTTCCACCCCCTCTTGTGTGTCTCCTCCGTCGGTGTCTGTCTCTGTCTCTCTGTTTCTGTTTCTCTCTGTCTCTCTCTCCCTCCCCCTCTCTCTCCAACTCTCTCTGTCTCTCTGTGTCTCTCTTTCTGTCTCTGTCTGTTTCTCTCTCTCCGTCTCTCTCTGTCTCTCTCCTCTCCCTGTCTCGCCCTTCTACCTGCCGCCATGAATGACACAGCAGTAAGGCTCCCACCACATGCCAGCCCTTCAATCTTGGACTTGACTTCCTGGCTTCTGGAACCATGAGCCAATAATTTCTGTCCATCGTGAATTACCCAGGCTGTGGTTTCTGTTACGGCAGCACAACAAGGACTGAGGCCTAGGGTAACTCTGCATTTAGCATTTGAGGAACTGCCAGACTTGTCCACGGCGGCTGCACCACTTTACCTTCCCACCAGCAGCGCAAGAGGGTTCCGATTTCTCCATGTCCTCACCAACACTTGCTATTTTTCGTTTTTTTCCTAACAGCCATCCCAGGGCGTATGAGGTGGAATCTCACTGAGGTTCTGCTTTGCCTTCCTGCAGCCTCCCCGCCCCTCCTGCCCTCGCCACTCAGCTCAGGGTCCACATCCACACCCGACTCACACCTTTGCCTGCCCTGTGGTCGCTGCCCCCACCTCCTCAGCGGGCGCCTGGCAGGCTCTCTGTCCTCAGTTTCCCCTCCACGGCTTCTGACAAACAAGTACGTGCATCCTCTCTCCCTTTCCCAAGCCTGTCAGGGCTCCTCCCCCAGCTGTGGGTGTCCGCGTCGCTGACCTGCTCTCCTGAACACGCTGCTGCTTCCCTGCCTCACTTCCGTGGCTGGCCTCCCCGGGGCTCGGGGCCCGGGGCCCAGGCTCTGCGTCCGTGTCCCCACACTCTCTCCTCTTCCTTCTCCTCTCGGGCGGGGGTCTGGGGCTGCGCTCTCCCCGGTCCTGAAGACACGCTGTGGTGCTCCCGCAGGTCCCAGGGATGATCTTCCGGGACCATCCTTACCTGGCACCCACCGAGAGGCCCAGCCAGCGGGTAGAGGTGGCACGGCCAACACCACATCCCTGGCCGGCAGCCCTCCCCTTCCCCGTCACTGGTGCTGCCAGCTCCACCTGCCAGGGGCTCAGGTCAGCACCCTGGCGTCCTCCTTGGCATCTGCCTTAGCCCACTTGTGCTGCTGTAAAGGAACACCTGAGGCTGGTAGTTTATAAAGAAAAAAGGCTCATTTGGCTCACGATTCTGATGTCTGGAAAAGTGCACACTCAGGCACTGCGTCTGGCGAGGGCCTGGGGCTGCTCCCACTCGTGTGGAAGGCAGAGGGAGCCGCCGGGTGAGGGAGGAGGTGCCAGGCCCCTTTCAACAAGCAGCTCTCCAGGAACTCATAGAGCAAGAGCTCACTCACTCCCTCGAGGACTAGGACGCACTAAACCACTCGTGGGGGATGCACCCCGTGACCCAAACACCTCCCACCAGGCCCCACCTCTAACATGAGGTTTGAGTTTACAAACATGCAAACTGTAGCAGCTTCTCGGCCACGATGTCCAGCTGGCTCCTCCCTGCACAAGTAACAGCTACCCCAGATTTTAGTGGCTGAAAACTGCACGTTTGCCTCTCACAGCTCCTGCGGGTCTGGAACCCGGTGTGGCGTAGCTGTTTCCCTCGGGGCCTCCTGCAAGACTAAAATCAAGGGATTGGTCCGAGCTGTGGTCTCATCTGAAGGGACATGTGTGCATCTTAAATGCTGCATAATACGATTTTTATGTAATAAAAGGCAAATTCTCACTGCATCTCTGGCCCCCAGGAATGTCAGGTTTCCTGGGAGGTCAGGTGAGCAGCGAAACATTTTGTCAGTCCTTGAGCCCCCACCCTGCAGCAGTTCGAGGGACTGGGTGCTCTGCAACTGGCACAAACACACCCTGAGACACACTGCCCAGGCCCCTCAAGGTCACTCTGCCGGCTGTCACTGTGATCGCCACAGGTGTGTGGGGGGCCTGGGGGTTCATGACACCATGGCCTGAGGTCCGGGGCTGAGGCTGCCACCCAGTGCACCGACAACCCAGTGCCCCCCAACATCCCCTCTGCTGGCAGGGGTTTCGGAAGCCCTGGATCCTCATGAAGAGAACAGGTGCTTAGGCTGAAGCTGGGGCTGGGTCAAGCAGGAACCAGGAGCCCTGGTCAGTTCTAGCATTGCCCAGGGCATTTCAGAACTTGCAGTGGGCCCCCTTCTGCCCACAGGCTTGTCTCCGTGGGGTGGCAGCCTGAGAGCTGTCCTTCCCAGGCCTCGTCATCCTGTGCCACAGCATCCTTTGCGGCCAGAGTGAGGTGGCCCTGGAGAGGCATGAATCACCTGTGGCAGATGGGGCAGTGATCAAGCCTGGGACCTGATGCTGGACACTAGGGGCTTCCCAAGGGCTAACGCAGGATGGCAGGGAAGCTGAGGCTGAGCACCAAGGAGGGCCTGTCCATTGCTCTTGGGCCCACACTGGGGCCTGGGTGTGGAATCCCCAGGCGGCCGGCAAGTGGGGAATTCCAGTGGAGCCCAATGGTGGGAATGTCCCTGCACAGCCAGGCCTGGCTCGGCCACAGCCTTGTAGCCTTGAACCACCTGGAGCCCACCTTGGGCAGCCATCCCTCTTTGAGGTCACAGGGCCCAGGATGCCCAGCCTGGCAAGGCTTTGAGTTTGGGCCTCCCTCTCCCCACAGTACGTGTGCGTACCCGCCACATACATGCACACATTCACACACGTGTGCACGCACACCACCTACTGTGTGTCCAGCCAGCTAAGGTGCTGCTCCCCAGGGTCCCCTCCGCCAGGAAGCCCCCCAGCCTGCATTCACCTTCTCCCTTCTGGGCGGTGTGACCTCTGATGACCCCTGGGGCAGGGATCTCAACTGACGGAGAAAACCCTCCCTTCTCAACCTGCCTGGTGGGTCTTCCCTAAAAGACCTGGGTGTGGGACAGCCTCCAGGGTCCCAGCTCTGCTCTTAGCTGTGGGGGGAGCACCAGGGCCTGTGGGAGCTTCGTGGTGCCCAGAGCCTGGCCTGGGTGGGACTGCAGCAACAACAGCTAGGCCCACCCCAGGGGGGCTGTGAGGGGCCATGGTCCCTCCCTCGTGTGTGGAGCCGCAGGACACAGCCTGAGGGGGGCTGGCAGGCGGTGGAGAGCCGGGTGCCCTTGAGGGACCAGGGCCAGACAGACGCAGAGCCGTCCTTGGTGGGGCTATCCCGAGGAGGCGTCCTTTAGCATACAGCCTCTGCCCACTCACTGGCTGCCACGGGCAGCTGCAGCTGTGGGGGCTCTGCTCTGGGTTGGGGGATTGGGGAACAAGTATCTTAGGGTGATTTTTAGGGAGAGACAGTGAATTTCACAGCTTTGAGGTTGTTCCATGAGGGGCCTGTGCTCTGGTCTACCTGGGCCCTCCTCTCCTGCAGCTGGCTCAGCAGAAACCGCTCCCCAGGCAGGGGCTGCCCCCCACTCCTAATAGGGTGGGGGCCTGCGTCCCACCAGCTGGGCACGCCTGGGGCCAATGTCGGGTCTGGGCGCTCTGACGGGCACCAACGGGCCTGCACACCGCCCACCCCTTGGGATTGCACACTAGGGTGTCCTGTCTACAGGGCCACTCTCCTCCTCCGGGCCCCAGCTCCCCTCCAGGCCTCAGCTCCCCTCCAGGGCAGAGGATTCCCCCATGGGGGCCGGCCCCACCCCTCTGAGCCCAGCCAGGGCCTTCTGCCCCTGCCCCCAGCAGGCCTCACACCCGTCAGCCACCCTGCTGGGGCCCCAGAACAGTTGCAGCTTTGTGTCCTCAGAAGCGGGAGGCAGCGGCCTCAGCCACCCCAGACTCCCCGGCGCTGCCCGCGCTTCAAGGACTCACGTGCACAGCACTGTGGACAACTGTCGCCTGCCCCGCTGCTCCCTGGGGAGGGAGAGACCAGAGCTGCGCAGTGAGTGGCGGGGCTGCCACGCCGGTCACTCACTCCCTCACTCGCCCACTACTCACTCCCTCACTCACTCATTCACTCACTCACTCATTCACTCACTCACTCATTCACTCACTCCCTCGCTCACTCATTCACTCACTCGCTCACTCACTCACTCCCTCACTCACTCATTCACTCCCTCACTCACTCACTCCCTCACTCACTCACTCACTCCCTCACTCACTCCCTCACTCACTCATTCACTCACTCACTCATTCACTCACTCATTCACTCCCTCCCTCCCTCACTCACTCACTCGCTCATTCACTCACTTTAGTGTCCCCTCTCCAGGGCAGGTGCTTTCGAGGAGGGTCCTCCCTTCCTTTCTTTTTCCCACCTGCTGCAGTTTCTGACCCTTCCAGAAGCCACTGCTGCCCTCTCCAACTCCCACCCTCCTTAGGCTCAGGAAGTATCTGAGAGGGGGGGCCACAGGCTTTGGCCCTCGCTGTGCTGAGCACCTGCTGTATGTTTGCTCAGGGGTCCCTGCCCCACCGAGGGCCAGGCTAGTGGAGAACTGGCTGCAGACCGTCAGTGTGCCCCTGGAGCAAGGCTGAGGGCTGGACACAGGGATCACAGACACTGCCCGGACCGTGGAGGCTTGGCCTGGGCTTGTAGCCAGCTGCAGATGGAGGGGAAGGGCTGCACCTTCTGAGTGGAGGGCCGGGCCCTTCTCAGACTCCTCTCCCCCAATCTGCCTCCCTCTCTCACCCCCAACTTTTGTGTCTGCCACAGAAAGGTGGGGATTTCCTGGGAGTGGCTCTGTGCTCAGCAGGTTGAGGTCAATACATCCAAACTGAGCCTCTGGCCCCCACCTGGCTCTGACCCCCACCTGGATCCATGTTCCTCTCACAGTCTGCCCCAGCCTCTGGGAAGCCCTGCCAGCGCCACAGCAAAGCACACCAGAACTCTACCCCTGCTCACCCTTCCCTGCTGCTCCACCCCCTCCTTCTGGGCCCGGAATTTCACAGCCCCCTTTACCCCAGGCTCCAGGCCCCAGTTCGGCAGCAGGGGCACCCCCTTAGCCTTAGTCACAGCCCCTCAGCGCAGCTCCACCCCATGGGTGAAAGCGAGCCCACGGGCCCCACATCAGCCCCCCAGATGTACCCCTCAATCCTCTGCTGGCACCATCCGGCCCCCACCATGGAGGCACACCCTGCCAGGGGTCTTGCACTGGTCACCCCCTCGCCCCTGCTTGGTATCCCACATCCATGTGGCCTTCCCTCACCTCCCCCAGGGCTGGGGTCACCTGGGGGACCCTCAGCCCCTTCCCTGGGAGGGCCCTCAGTGTTCCCCATGGAACCAGGGCTGATTAGCTCCTGCCTGAGGAGCCACAGGTGGGGCAGTGGGGGTGAGCACTCACCTCCTGCCCCCGCCCCCCAGAGCCTGTGGGCAGCCCATGCCCTGCCGTGCTAGCTGTGGGTGGTGCAGACCAGCCCCAGCCTCACCACCCGCTGCCTGTGGCTGGCGGCCACTCTCTGGCTGTTTCTCCCCCACCCCCAGCTGCCAGCCAGGGCCCGGCATGAACAGGCTGAGCTTCTGAGCAGGAGATGCTGATTGAATGGAAGACAGAACTGAAACTCCCAGAGTAGCTTGGGCAAGGGTCCAAAGACAGACCCACCACAAGAAGCTGCAGAATGGGGCCGTGGAGGTGGGGTAGAGGGTCAGCCAGTGGCCTGGACAGAAACCTTCCCCTTGGGGCAGCATCACATCTTCTCCATCCCCAGAGACACAGCTGTGAGGGACAAGCACAGCAGGTGGTGCCCATAGCGGCCTGTGGACAGAAGGGAGGGCAGGCACCAGGGGTCCCAGGACTACTTGCCTTCCCGTGCACCCAACTGGCCCTGGACACCCCCTGCATCTCCACACAACCACCCCAAGGACTGAGGTCATGGTAGACTGCAGGCGCCATGCCTGCCACTCTGATCCATGGGGAGCTCAAACAGGGCACATGGCTGTGGAAGCCCTCAGAAAACCAGAGAAGCCCTCAGCAGGGCATGGGAGTAGCCTCTGGGTGCTAAGGGGTCAGCTGCTCATGTCCTGCATGTGGGGATGGGGTTTCTGTGCTGAAGACGGGTGTCCCCATTTCTGTGCTCGTGGGTGTGTGTGTGCACTAGTGTGCGCATGTGCATGTGAGAATGTCACCTGTGAGTATATGCACACATGTGTGAACACTTGCCCATGCCATGGTGGGTCAGTGAACAGTGAGCATTATATGGGCCATGGCCAGATGTTGGCTTGGGTAGCAGGGACACAGTGACCACTGACCCTACCTGGCCCTCGGGTGGGACTGGAGGGGGGGCCAGCGCAGCCCAGGCGGCCTCCCTGGCTTCTGCTCTGCTCAGACCCCGCCCTGTCCCGCCATCTCCACGCCTGGCACAGCCCTTCCTCCTGTGGGGCATGCCTTGTGCACAGGTCCTCACTGCTTGGGCATTAGCTCCAGGCCGCCCTCCTGGGCACCCTTGGCTATCATGTATCACAACCTAATAGAGACCCACACCCACCCACAGGGTCTCTCAGTGGGTCTCCTGCATGGGACCCGGCCTGTGGGTGGCAATGCTTAAAGGGCCGGGCCAGGCCAGGCTCACTGTGCTCACAGCTCTACCCGGAGCCAGGCCCCCCCGAGGGCACCACAGGTGTTTGTCCCTGTGTGACTGGGGCCACAGCAGAGGAGGAAGCGGCCTGCAGGTGCCCGCCCCGCCATGGGGTTGAATGCCCCAAAGCCAGAAGCCTGGGCCCCACAGTCAAAAGCATGGACAGAAAAGTAGATGGACTGATGGGCAGCTGGTGGCCGGCAGAGGCCGCCGAGAATCAGCGGAAGCTGGGGCGGGCGGCCGGCGGATGGCCTGACAGTCCTGGAAATCCTTGCTTCCTGTTTCCCCAACAAAGGACCTCTGTCCCCCCAGGAAGGCCACTGGCCAGAGGCAGCGGACGAGCCTTTTCCGTAAACAGGGTTGTTTTCCTTTTCTCCTCTCGACACGATAACAGCAGCTCCCACTCCCCCATCGCATCTGTCACCACCAGCCACGGGGGGCAGGCAGTTTGGGTGGGGAGGGGTCCACCAGGGCAAGCTTTCCTGGGCCAGGTGGCCACCCTGTCACCCTTGGAATGGGTTGCACCTTGCCCAACCTCGATGAGGCCGTCCCACAGGGCAGGCAGGAGGCTGGACCAGCTTTGGGGTCCATGGGAGCTAGGGAGTCAGCCGGGCAGGCCATGCTGAGCCTATGCTCCCATGGGGCTTGGCGGGACCTGTGTGACCCTTGTGGCCTGATACTGCAGTGCCTGGAGCAGAGGGCCAGGGTTGGGTCTCCCGGGAGGGGGTGGCAGAGATCCACCTCCAGGTGGGTCCACCTCCAGGTGGGCGGCTGGTGGGGAGCCGCCCTGGGCACTCTGCCAAGTGCATGCTGTGGTGCCTGCTTCTGGGAAGTAAAGTTCAAGGGTTGGAGAATGCACCTGACATGATGCCCCTGGGCAGGGCTCACGGGAGCAGAACCAGGGTGCCAGGCAGGCCAGCCCAGAGCCTGCTCTGGCCCCTCCCTGGTGTGCGAGGCCCAGGGAGGGCTACAGGGACAGCACCGGGCCCGTCTGCAGGGCAGACGGGTGGGGATGGGAGTGGGCACGGTGCCCGGCGCACATGGCTGTGAGTGAGCCAGTGTGGGCGCCTGTGTGGGCGATTGTGCGCACTTGGGCAGCAAGTGCTGAATGGGCCTGTGTGAGGGGCTGGGGGGCTATTTACAGCGGCTCCAAGTGGCGAGGAGCTATTAACAGCGAGGGTGGCACGGGGGTGGGTGCCAGCCTCTGCCCGAGACGCCGGGGGCTGGTACCCCGGCCCCCACCCAGGCGGCAGGACAAGGGCCGCTGTTATCTGGTCAGCAGCTGAGCCGGGGTCTGCAGTTCACCCGGGGCGGCAGGCTGGGGGTCCTTCTCCAACCCTGAGGAGGATGTGCTGATGGCAGGCGTGGGAGGTCGGGCAGCAGGGGGTGTCCAGGACGGAGGAGGGGTGCCGAGGTCAGGACCCCCTTCCTGCTTCTCAGGTGGCAGCACAGGAGGGGGTGTGGAGGGGTGAGAAAGGGCCGTGGGGCTGCAGGGGGCAGCCAGAAGCGGGTTGGAGAGATGTGCAGGCACCCGGCCCGCCTCGTCAGGGCAGTAAACAGGGGACCGTGAGACGAGTCAGCTGGGCCTTAAAGCCACCAAGTTGGGGGGGCGGGCCTGGTGGGGAGACCCGGACAGGCAGCCCATGGCCCTGGCCTGTCTCACCGAGCCTCACTCCTTTTGGCTTTTTTGAAACTACAAAAGCGGCACCAGCTCCTAAAAAGATCAGACTTGGGCCCCACAGAGGGCGCGCCCCTCCAGGCCTTGGCTGCAGCCCCACTCCCTGGGCCACGCGTGTCCCCAGCCTGGGGCGTGCCCTCCTCGCCCTCGCCGTCAGGCTGCAGAGGAGGCAGGAAAGACCCAGGCCGCGCCAGGGCCCGGCCGGGGGAGCTGCGGGGCTCGCACCCCTGGCACGCGCCACTCGGCTCCTCGGGACCCCCAGAGCGACCGCCCCCGCCCAGCGCTTCCCACGGGGGTCGCGGCCGCCAAGTGGAAGTTCACTCCCGCAAGGGGGTTCCCGGCGCAAGGGGGTTCCCGGCCGAGGTGGGGCCGGGCGGGGGCGGGGCCTGCGGAGCTGGCGGCGCAGAGGACGCGGGGGACCCCCTCGCCTCCGCCCCAGGCCCCGCCCCTCCCCGCCTCTGCCCCAGGCCCCGCCCCTCCCCGCCTCTGCCCCAGGCCTCGCTCCTCCCCCGCCTCCACCCCAGACCCCGCCCCGGCCCCCTGCCTCCGCCCCAGGCCCCGCCCCGCCTCCGCCTCCGCCCCTCCCGCCCGGGAAAGCCCGGCACAGGCTTCCGGCACCGCCCCCTTCCCGGCAGGGCCGCGCCCAGCGCTTCCCGCCCGCGCCCCCCCGCCCCGCCCCCACCTGCTCTGCGCGGGCCGGAAGGGAGCTGGGCAGCGAGCTCCCCCCTCGGGCAGCGGGCGGGCGCAGGCCAGGGTCTCCGGTGGGTGCCCCCTCCCCACCCCCACACGGCAGGGGGGCTACGGGCCACGCGCCCCCGTCCCGAGCAAGGACGCCGAGGCCCGCGGGCGACCCTGGAGAGGGGCCCGGTGACCGCTCCGTGGCCCGCAGGCCTGGGGGGCCTGGGCGCCTCGCTCCGCTGAGCCCAGGCGGGAGCCGCTGCTGCGGGCGGTGGGTGCAGAGAGAGCTGGCCCTGGACAGCTGCTGGGGGTGAGGGGCCCCGGGGGTGTCCCAGACGCCAGGCTGGAGGGAGAGTGGCCGCCAGCCGGGCAGGCCCAGCATGGTGATGTCACCCTGAAACTTCTCCAGAAGGACCCCACCGGCAGTGGGAGGACGGGGTCTCTGAAGAGGTGGGTGCCCCCAGGACCCCCTCAGGCCAGGCCCCTTGCCCCAGCTAGTGCACAGCCAGCCAGTCTGGTGTCTGGGCTGACCCCACACAATGAGTGCTTTGAGAGGCCCCTGGACCCAGAGGGGGATTTGCCCTGAGCTCCAGAGTCCAGCAGAGGCCCAAGGCTGGCCCCCACAGCACCCACAGGACCCGGGCCCTTCTGCCGCCCAAAGCCCCCTGACGCTCCCCTGCATGGCCTGGCAGGTGCGTGGTCCCCATCAGCCACCTGTGTGCTGGCTGTGGGCACGACGGACTGGCCCCAGCCCCAGCCCTAGTCACTTATGGCCACCTGTCCCAGGTGGGCTGGACTCCACCCCAGGCCTGGGGCTGGGATCAGAAAAGAGCGGGCAGAACAGATGGAGCCAGAGGGAGCACATCCAGGGTGGAGGAGGGCTGGGGTCCCACAGAGCCAGGTGGCCTAGACAAGGGCTTGGGTGGCAGGGAGTAAGTGAGTCGGGGTGGGGGCACCCACAGAGCGTGGCCCTGGCTGGTGGAGCTGCCTTCCACTGGGCTCTCTGGGAGCCAGTGCAGCTGCGGGAGGCCTGTGGCATTTGCCACCCATGTTCAGTCTGTGTTTGAGTGCTGCTGGGGGGGTCCTTGGCACTTCCGCCAGGAGCAGGTAGGAGTTGGGTGGTGAGCTCCAGCGTGCAGGCCCTGGTGGGGGAGGCGGGTTGGAGAGGGAGGTGGGCCACATGCAGGGTGTGAGACAGCTGCAGCTGTGGGCCAGTGCCAGGTGTGGGGCCGGGAGTAGGGGATGGGAAGGAAGGACCTGTACCAGCTGCTGGGACCCACTGTGAGCCCCTGTGGGGATGGCCTGGGCTGGAGGGGGCCCCCGCCACAGCTTAGGACTCCTCTGAAGGCTGCCTTGGCTTCACACTGCCGTGGAGTCAGCTAAGGACACGCAGAGCCAGGGAGGCCAGGAAGGTGGAGGCAGATGGGCCTGGGTCACGACTGTCCCTGTGGTGGGCTGAGGGGTCGAGTGGGAGGGAGGGGCCACACTCTGGAGAGGCTTAGACATGGGCGGAACCTTGAGGGCAGTGTCATTGCTGCTGCTGACCCGCCCTGATGCTCTGGGAAGAAGTAATGAAAAGGGCAAGCAGAGAGGCAAGGAGGAGCCCAGCTCCTGAAGGGGTTAACCCCAGCCCTGGGCCAGGGTGCTGGCTGGGGAGCAGGGAGCACAACAGGGCCAGTCACCAGACCTTGAATCCTCAGCCCATGCGGGTGCCCTGGCTGCTCAGGACCTACCCACCACCCTCCTGGACACCAGGCCCATAACTGGGATTGGAGCACATCCTGGTGGGGACACACTGGCCCAATAGGAACAAAGGGGCCCAATAGGAACAAAGGAGCCCCAGGACCCAGCAGACTGTGTCCGGCAGGATAAGTTGCAATGGGTGGGTGGAGGAGCTCGCTGATGATGGAGTCCTTTTCTGAGTACAGGACAAGGATCCAGGAGATGGTGCCCTACTCTGCTTCTCTGCTAGGAGGCTGCTAGCAGCACAGGAGACACACGTGAAGAGGGTAAACGTCAGAACAGCCATGGCAGACATGGCAGAAGGGCCTGTGGCAGGGGTGTGGGCTGATATATCACGTGAAGGCGTCACGCTCCAGGAGAGGCCCAGAGGACACACTGTGGACCAAGCCATCAGTGCCGTGCCAGGAGAGGTGCTATTGTCAGGAAGCACAGCAGTGGCTCCTGGCAGGCCAGACTGACAGCGGGGGAAACTGTCACTGAACTGGAGCCACCAAAAGCACAGGGGCAGCACGTGACTATTGCTGGCCAGTGGCTTCAGCGCCCTAATGAGCAGCAGGGTTGGGCAGGGCTGGGGCTGGAGCCACTTGGGGTTGTGGAGCTAGCTACCAGGCAGGCAGCTGGCAAGAGATGGCTCAGCTTGTGGGGGCGGAAGGAATCAAGGATACATGAGGGGGGCCTGGGTGGCTGCTCCCATGAGGTCATGACCCCTTGCCCTGTTTCCAGACCTGAGCAGGTTTCCAGACCCAGAACCCACTGACTAAAGGGGAGGCTGGGTCCCTGAGAGGAAGAGTCTGCAACGCCAAGACAAGTCGGCACCATCACAACTCTGCCCGTCCTTCCCCAAAGGTCAGGGGGCCAGTGACTCAGGTGACTGTGCACAGGGCAAGGGAGATACCTGAGTATTTCAAGAACTGCTGACACAGGGTTTGCACGGGCACTGATGTCTGGGAGGCCGAAGTGCATCATGGCTCCCGTTAGAGTCGGGGGCTTGTAAGACCAGGTGACAAACGGAATCCAGTAGGGTCTGGTCCACCGACCTGGGGTCTGCACATCCACCCAGCGCTCGTTCCCCAGTCCCAGAACAGTCAGCAGGTGGAGCAGACACTTGGTGGACACTGATGCCTTCACCGTCATAATAGGAAGTCTGGTGCAAGCCTCTGCACGTCACCACCTGAGATAGTAAATGAAAACATGACATCCTGGGAGTAATTAGGGACACGTGGAAAGACCTGAAGGATGCAAGGGTGGTGGTCCCGTCACATCTCCATTTATTCGGCCAGTCTGACCACCGCAAAAAGCACGTGGGCGGGCCCAGGAGGAGGAGAGTGGACTGCTGCAAAAACAGCCCAAGTAGATATGGTGTCTTGGCCAGAGGAGGGTCTCATAGCTCCAGGTGTGTGCTGTGGTCACTGATGGGAGTGTGTTCTCCATCCCTCTCTGGCACAGCACACATGCACTTGGAACACACAACAGAACACATACATCCTTCCCCGGGCCTATGGTCATGCCCGCTCACAATATCTAAAGAGACCGGCACCAGCTGAACGTCCCCAGGACATCACACAGTCCCTGTGTCAATGGCCCTGTGCTAAAAAGACCAGACGATGGAGAAGTAGCAAGCGCATTGGGGCTCTTGTGGGACACATGTGCTCCAGGGTGAGGGAATCCGCTCCAAAGCAGAGGACAAGTGGCTGCACCTCGCACCCTCCACTAGGACATGGCATCTGGAAGGCTTCTAGGTGTTAGAGTGGCTTGTTCCATACTTGGGAGCTCTGCTCCAGCCCAATACCAGGGCTTGGCCTGGGGGCAGCTCTGGGGGCACAGAGCAAGAACGGGCTGGTCCAAGCTGCAGCACAAGTGTCCCTACTGCTACATGCGTTCTGACCCCACTGAGTGAAGCTGTGGTGGGAAAAGTGGGGTTCTAGGCCAAGTGCCCATGGAGGATGCAGAACAAGGCCGTGCCACCTGCAGTGAAGGGCTGTCTGCCTGCTGAGAGAGCTCCTGGCATAGCTCTGAGCCCTGGTAGAGATGGACTGCCTGGCCACAGGATGCCCCATGACCATGTACCCACACTGCCCGCTGGCCCTGGCTCTCCAGACCTGCCCACTTCATAAGGTGGCAGGCCCAAGGACGGTCATTTCCAGGTGGACAGGGTGCATCTGGGACAGGACAGCTGCGTGCTGCATGTGCAGGTGGTTCCTTCTCATGGAAGAGACCTGTATTCACACCATGGCCATCTTTCCTGCTGGAGCACCTTGGCTGAGGTCCAGGCGGCTTCTGTCGGCATCTCTCCACCTTGGTGTCAACTTGGAGCTGGGCTGTCCCCGTGGTGGGGTGCCCCTGCCTCCACCCACCCCATGCTGGTGGCACCCCCTCGTGCAGTCATGGCAAATAAGAGTGGCTCCAGACACGGCATCATGTGCTGTGGGGACACGGTGGTTCCTGTTGAGAACCTGGCTCACAGGACCCCACACAACATCATCGAGTTAGACCAGGGACACACTTTACAGAGAAGCTAGAGCAGAGGTGGGCCGTGACCGAGGGGCATTTGCAGAAGCTTCTGGCCTGGCAGGCCGTGCTCTGCAGGGATGGAAACCACCTCCAGGACCTGAGTGTGCTCTGTGTCCCCAGAGGATGGTGCCCAGTCTGGGAACCAGGGGTGGGAGCCCCAGCCCCGGCTCCCAGAGGGTGGGGCGACCCCCAAGGAGGTGGCAGAGAGCCCTGCCCGGCGCAGGACGGTGCGGCCTCCTCCCGCTCCCAGGGAGAGGCCGGGCCAGCGGGAGGGCGGGCGGCCCGCAGCGCCACCTGCCGTCTTCCCTGCTGTCCTCCGCAGGGCCTGGCTTGGCAGGACGGGAGGACCTGCGGGCGGAGCTGCGTGGGGAGGGGCGCAGGCCCCCGGAGCCCGTAGGGGTCAGAGACATCCAAGCCCCAGTGCCCACGTGCCCGCGCTCTGGTAGGTGGCCCCCAGCCCCGCGCTTCCCATGACCGGTCACCTAGCTTGGACAGACACCACCACCTGGAGCCATGTGGTCCCCACAGCCGTTGCGCGAGGACGGCCCCTCGCATTCCCGGCTGGAAGTGGGTGTTGGTCCCGCCTGAGAGGCGGCGTTGGCGCCATGGGCCTGAGCTGGGCCCTGACAGCCTTCTGCGGGGAACCCGCTGGGCCGTGCATGTGGGTGGCGCACAGGTGTACCAAGTGTGTGCGGGGCGACCCTGCGACCCTGCTGGACTTCTCTCCTTTCCCTCTGGTGGGAGTCCCCTGGCTGCTCTGTGCCCTCTCCTCCTCCTTCCCCAGACATCCCACCTCCCCAAGGCCCCCCCCAGGACCGGAGGCCTTCCTTTTGGACTCTCTTAGTTTCCCCCCTGTCCATGGCTCCGCCACTGCCTGGCATCACACCCACCTGATAGCCCTCCTGTCCCCAGCCCTCAGACTGGCCCCACTGCAACACCTCCCCACCACACAGCCTGTAGAGTCCCGGACGCCCCCCAGTTGCAGGCTCCATCCTCCCATTTGGCTGCCCAGGGACAGCACAGCCTGTGTGCCCCTCACCCTCTGCCTGCCTATCCCTTCTATGATCATCCCTGTGTCCTCACCATGCTCTGCCCCCACTTCTAAGCTCCCCACGGCCTAGTGGGCCACAGCCCGTTGGCCTGCACCATGGCTATTCCATCTCCAGATGGTCCCGTGGCACATGAAGAGACCACAGTGTCAGCTTGCCGACGATCACTGTGCCCCCAGCACAGACTCCCTCCGGTCTGAACTGCACAAGAGCCCCACCCCACCCCACCAGTGCCAAGCCATGTTCCCTCTAGGAATTTAGGGTGACTTGGCCTGGGGCTAGATGGAGGGGGGCAAGGCCAGCGGGGACAGCAACAGAGCCAGGAAGAGCCAGAGGCAAGATTCACCCCTGCCCGCCAGGGACCCATGGGGCAGAGTCCTTCCCACAGGGGCTCCGATCTCGTGTCCAGGTAAGAGTGACCACCTAGGGCCCAGCAAGCGTGGGTGCATCAAGGTGTGGATGTGGGGGTCCTTGGTGCCACGACAATGCACGGGCCAGCACAGGGAGGGAGGGCAGGAGTAGCCATCCACCCAGCGTGATGTCTACACGGAGGGGGGCAGCTGGGCGGGCAGAAGCGGCATGACTAAGGAGCGGGTAGGAAGTGGTGTGGCCAGGTGGAGCAGGCCTCGGGGCCACTGGGAGACCGGGACATTCGCTGCAGGTGAGCCAGGGCTCCCGCAGAGGCACAGCATCTCAGTCCTACAGCCAGCCTTTTTCTTGGAATCTCCTCATTCCCAGATGAGGAACTGGCCTTGGGGTTTGTGACTGACATCTTTCTCCAGCTGTGCCCCCAGAGATGGCCTTTCCCCCACCTGAGGGTCCCCTTCCTCTTTGTAGTCCCTGGACAACATTCACTTTAGTGGGGCCCACAGTCAGGCTCCCTCGCCTGAGATGGGGCCCCTGCAGGGAGGGCCTCGGCCTCCCTCTCTCACCTCCCCTACCAGGCACATTGCGCTCCCCCCACCCCGTCCAGGGACAGCAGAGCCACGTGCCCAAAGGACCTGCTGCCTCTGCCTGCATCCTCTGCAGACCTCAGTGGTCCTGGCCATCTCCCGGCTCTGGCAGGACAGAACAAACTCACTTTTAAAGGTCTATACTTTTTCAATGAGGCAAATCCACATACGTTCTATTCCTGACTACCTTCAATGGTCAATTTTATTATAAAGAACTATATTCAAAATATATGAGTCTGTTTATGAACAACCAAGAAATGCAGCTTTAAGGGCCAAATGAGGATCAACCGTTTCAAAGAAGGTAGCTTCTCCCTCCAACTGCTCGCCTGTGGGTGGGGACAGCACCCCGGGCCACATCCCATACAGGACGTCATTCTGCATAATGTAAAGGGCAAGTCTGGCTTCTGATGCTGGGTGCACGTTACAAGTCTTCCCGGGAGGGCGGCTGTGTTGGGGTTCCTTCTGTGCCTTCTGTCAGAAAACAAACAGATCACTGTTGAGTGAAAAGCCAGCACTATAAGGGCCTCGAGGACCAGGCTTCCATTGGGACCACAGAGCACGTGCAGGTGATGTCCTGACCCAGATCACCCTGCACACGGCCCTGGGGACAGTGCCCAGGCTCCCTCTGGACATAGTGGCCCTTCCAAGCCCAGCTCAAGATAAGGACCCCAGTGCCCCAATGACCCCCACAGCTGGGGGCACCCAGGCAGGCAAGAGACGTGGCCAGGTGGCATTTCAGAGCCACTGCACTACCGTGGGTGTGGAAGACTTGAGCTGGGATGGGCCGAGAAGAGAGCCTGAGCGATGGGGGGGCTGGGGGCTCCATCAGGAAGTGCTGGGGCAAAGGGACGGGCAGGCTGGTGGCCTCGCAGACGGGCACAATGAGTAGGAGCTGGCCCCGTCTTCTCCTGACCCTAAGTCCTCCCATCTTTGGTGTCTCGTTTACTACAGTGCTTCCATATGTGGGACCGATTTTATTTCTTCTCCTCAGGACTCAGGGAGCTTCTGGACTATGAATCATTCTGGAAAACTCTTAGCCATTGCCTCTGTATTCTAGAACTTCTGTGAGACTGTCATGGATAGAACTCTGTCCCCCAAAAAGATGCTGAAGTCTTAATCCCTAGCACCCGTGAGTGTGACCTTGTTTGGAAATAGGGTCTCTGCAGATGATCAAGTTAACACAAGGTCATTAGGGGGGGCCTAACCCAAGCAGGTGTCCTTATGAAGAGGGAGGTTTGGGCAGAGCCAGACACATGCACGGACAACCACAAGAAGGCTCGGAGAAGCTGGCACCTACAGGGCAAGGACAGAGCTGGAGCCAACGATCCTTCACAGGCCTCAGAGGGAACCAGCCTACCGATGTCTTGATCCCAGACTGCTGGCCTCCAGAACTACGAGAGTACACTTCTGTTGCTGAAGCCCCGAGTCTGTGTCCTTGGCTACAGCAGCCCCAGGAAACAAACCAGTGGGATCACCTTGCTCTCCACCACCTCCCTGCAGCAGTCTGGGCAGTTTCCCCAGACCCATCCTCCAGTTCATTAATTGCAGCTTTATCTATGTCTGCTCTGCTGTTAACCACCTGCTGAATTTTAAGTTTCAATAACTTTCCCTTTCATTTCCTTAACTTCTGTTTGTGCCGTGAACTCCTTTAGGGCTTTATCCTTGGGAAGCTGGTACCTCTCAGCCCGAGTGTGCAACCACACACAGGTTTTATACACCTGTCTTCCAGGAACCCTGGCTATCACCACCCCAAGGCCGCTGTCCATGTTAATTTCTTTTTTTTGAAGTCCTCAGAACAAGCGGCCAGTGTACATGCACACCCCGCACCCCAGGGGGGCAGGCTGCACGGAGCAAGCGCCGTGCCACTCACCACCCCCTGCCGTCGGCACACAAGCATCGTCTGTTTCTTCAAAGCCTTCAGGACACACGCAGACATAACTTCCCGGAGTATTGTAGCAGTTTTCGCCTGTCCTCGTGCATGCTTTTGCAGCTAGTGAGCACTCGTCTGTGTCTAAAACAAAACACTCCACTTTGAATAAGTTAGTTGGTTTAACAGATGCACATCAGATTACAAAATCCATTCATTCATAATTCATTCATATAATGAAAGCACAAAGATGACAAACATTGCGTTAGAGATAGAAAGGTCAGGAAGGGCTTCAAGAGGGTAGAATTTCACATCCCAAAGGTCAGACCCTCAACTGGTAGAAAATCCAGAGAAGAGACATCAGGCTAAGGTGAGGCCAGTAAACCCTGAGTGTGCTCATGTGGCACCAGGGCAGCAGAGGCATCAGTAAATCTGGTGCCTTTCTTCACTCAGGCTGCAGCTGGCCCAGGACTTCCCAGGTGGGTCACAACCAAGGGGGCCCTGACCTTGAGCTGCAGGGGTGATGGGGAAAGTGGAGGCTTGGGCACTTGAGGCTGGGCCAGAGGATGAGGCAGCCATTGAGCAGCTGTCACAGCAGCACCGTTGACACCTGGAGGCAGACCCCCGGACTCCCACCCGCTGCTTCTGCAGCTCCTGAGACCCCCAGGGGGTGTGCACAGTAAACCTCAAGAAGCTGCATCTGCAGAAAGTCTGCTGTTTCCCTTCCCCTAGCAGTGCCTCCTGGGCTGTCCTCATCGTGGCCCCTCCAGAAATGTCCATCTTAGTCCAGTACAGATGCAAGGTCACTAACCTGTGCACTGTCCACTTTCTTTTGTGTAGCCAGGGATACACTCTCTACACTCTCCTGGGCCTTCTCCTGTGCAGCCCACACAAGTAGAATCACATTCTAGAAATAAGGAAGGAACATCAGACTGCTGTCCACATGAGCAAGACAGGACCTGAAACCATCAGAGATGCCAAAACTGGTGAGAATTTGGGTTTTCTCCCCATTATTCACTAGAATGACTTTGTACCGACCCATCTTTTTCTCCCAGCAGAAGCGCTGCTTTGTGCAGCAGACATGTCCTCGCACAGCCGAGACAAAGCACATACAGCAGGAGAAGCACTACATGAAGTAATCCTCTGTGTATCCTTCCATGGAAGTGGAAACTGGACATGGCAGATGTTCTTGAAATAAAATCCACCTCAAGCTTGGGGACACTGGTTGGTTTGCCTACTAGGAGTTCAACAAGAGCCAAACGGAGACACTTGTGGGGTTTCTAGTGCCACATCTCAGTGTCAAAGATACCACAGTCAGCGTTAAAAAAAATTAAAACTACCCGGTGCTGTTGCAGACATGGGGGAAAGGCAGCCTCGTCCCTGCTGTTGGGACTATGAATTGGCACAACCTTTCTGGGGACAACATGGCCCTAAAATACACATTCCCTTGACTGAGGAATTGGGAAATTAATCCAAAGAAAATAATGAGGAATGTGAGAAGTTTTACCTACAAAGGTATTCCAAGTTTACAATGGCTAGTTTGATTAAAAAGTTCAGCAATAGAGATTGTTTGCATATGAAATAATGGCATACTCCAAAATCATTAACATAATGTAGAAAAAATATGTACAAAGATGTTTACAACATATTGCTGAATAGAAAAAACAGACAAGGTGCTGGGTAAAATCAGCTTAAGCAGTGAGAGCCTACAAGGGCCTGTCGGAACATTAATGGGGCTCACTCACAGCGGGACTGATGGGGTTTTTGCTATCTTCTTTTCAACTTATTGAATTTTCTGATTTTTCTGCAGCAAATATTTATCACTTGTGTCACCACATTAAATGTTTTTTAAAGCAGGTAGAATATATAGAAGTCATGCTAATAAATCACAAATAAATGTTTAAAAGGGAAGAAATAGGTTGGGTACGGTGGTGCACGCCTGTAATCCCAGCACTTTGGGAGGCTGAGGCAGGAGGATCACTTGAGGCCAGGAGTTTGAGATCAGCCTGGGGAACGTATCAAGACCCCGTCTCTACAAAACATAAGAAAAATTAGCCAGGTGTGGTGTGGTGCCTGTAGTCCCAGCTACTCAGGAGGCTGAGGTGGGAGGATCACTTGAGGCCAGGAGTTTGAGGCTGCAAGTGAGCTATGATCGCACTACTGCACTCCAGCCCAAGCAACAGAGTGAGACCCAATCTCAGAAAAAACCAAGAAAAAACACAAAGGAAAAAACAAAACTCCAGCAGGACTCCTGGGAGTACAAGCCTGCCCCTGGCTCTTGGCCCTGAGGAGACAGATGAGTCCCCAGGCCCAGACACACCTTCGCACGTGTAGGAGCCGTTGACATTCTTGCAATACTGCGTGTCACTGCAGGGGGGCGTCTCTGCCACACACTCGTCCACATCTGGAACAGAACAGCACAGCTGTGAGTGGACTCCAGGACGGCCGGGCTGAGGTAGCATCTTGAGAGGACAGGGTTCATTGCCCGACACGGCCCACAGCCGGGACTGGCTGGAGACAGGCAGGGAAGGGTGGCGGTCTCCACGTGACACACCTCAACCATCCTCTCAGAGACCGTACACAGCAGGGGAGGGATGAGGCCACAGCGCCACGCCTTGTCCTGCACACATTTAGTGCCACTGGGGGAGGGATGCAAGGATGATGACCAGCAGCTGGTGTGTGAGCACCTCCAAGTCCCCCAACCTCCCTATCGAAGGTGTGAAACCCGCCTGGGACTCAGCCCCTAATTTTCCTAAGGCCAAGCAGCTGCTGAGGGGTGAAACCAAAACTGAGGCCAGAATGGGAGGGGGCAGCCTGGCCTCCGCCCCAGCTGCGGTGTCTCTGGAGCTCAGAGGTGCTGTGGGATTGGGTTTGCAGGCACTGTGCTCACAGATAGACTGGAGCAGGGTGACAGGAAAGCTGCAGCAGAAGCAGGTGGTGCCCACTGTCACTGATGGGCAGGGAGCAGGGCAAACAGCAGTGTAAGTCCGGGGCCTCGCACCCCAGCACAGCGACATGGAACCCAGAGGAGCCCTGCATCAGGGAGGCAACGCCTCCTTTCTGGCAAGGCACTGCCAGGTGTGGAGCAGAATGGGTGGCAGGAGCTTGTGGGCAGCCACTCACCACTCCCGACTGCGCTCTCTTCTGGGTGAGGACAGCTCTCCCCAGCCTGCCTGCTCCCAGAGCTGGCTGTGCCACTATTCCCTGTCCCCATTCATGACCCCCAAGACCCACCGCTCCCCTGACTCCCCCATTGTGCTTGCCAGCCAGAACCGCCCCCAGTACTCCCCGTCTGTGTATTTTATGAAACCAGTACAGGGGACACAACGGGCCCATAACCCAAGGTTTCCCTCCGGGGCCCGAGTCAGGTGAGTTCTCACAGGCACCGAGCTGTTCCAGGGCAGCGTGGGCCCCGACAGCAAGGCTGGCTGCAGCTTGGCGCCTGCCCAGCCCAGGGCTTAGGCTGCAGAAGGTATGAAGGAAGCCACACAGTCCTTCCTGAAACTGCCCTTGACGGGACAGCAGGCATGTGAGCCTGGACCTCCAGGGGTCTGTCACAACGCTGGAGTCGCCCACGCACAGTGCAGATGACAAGAGCTGGGGGCTGGGTGGGGTGCACCTCGTGGAGCCCCGCCCCTCACCCACGCAGGCGTCCTTCTCGAGCACCCAGCCTACTTCACACTCGCCGCAGTCTCTGCTGGTCGGGCCGGAGCACGTCTTGCAGGACTCGTCACAGGCTGGAAGGCAAGGTGGGCACGTGTATGAACCCACTCAGTCACCAACGCAGGGGCAAAGCTCATTTCAGAAATGAGAGATTTAAGTTCAGCAGGGGATAACAAACAAAAACAGAAAAATCCCAGGAAGACAAGATTAGTTCAACAGAAAAATCTATCCACAGGATTCATAATATTCATATATTAAAGAGAAAAAAACAATATGTGGGGTTTTCAATGCCCATTAAGGATAAGATCCTTGGCAAACCAGGGCTCCAAGGGAATTTTTATAGCCTGGAGAAGACAGGTCCCAAACTCTGGAGCACACACCTGGCTGGGTGTGCGTGTTCTGGCCACCAACCTACACGTACCCTATGTGGCACCAATGTCCAGGAGCCAGGGAGAGCTGAGGTGTAGGAATCAGAAAGAGGTCACATCCTGACTAGCAGCAACACATTTACCTACACAGAACACCCAAGAGAGCTACAGACCAACCGCTAAGTCAATTGAGAAGTCACCACACACACACAGTTTTCCTACACATCACGGACAACCAGTGAGAAGACGTATTTTAGAAAGATGCCACTGCACAGCTTCCTGTGCAGATTTTAAGTCTGTAAGTGTGCAAGCTCCACGTTTGCAAAGGGTGCTGCCCTGCAGGCTCACCTGGGCTCATGTGGCACAAGGAAGTGGGCACAGCCTGTGCTCACCTGTGCTTACCTGTGCAGTGTCATCGGTCTCAACTCAGAAGGTTCTATCTCTGGGCAACCAGACAGGCTGATCTGAAAACTCACCCAGAAGGGAAGCACCTAGAGTCACAGCCAGGACAATCCTGGCCACCTCACCCAATACCAGGCCATATGACAACACCAGGGTAAACAAGACAGAGTGCCCTCTAGAAGGGGAGCTGGGGGCGGGGGCAGGGGCCAGGAGGTCCCACAGGTGGCCTCCAAGAGTTGTTCTAATTCTCACATTAGACCATTTCTCCATGCCATCCCCTGCAGTGGCATGGGTGGGGCTCGGCAATGTTCTCTGCTTACTCCGAGAGGCTGTCTAAGCAACAGTGGGCACATCCGGCCTCTGCACCCCTACACCATGACAGACCTGAGTGCCTGCAGCCAGCCAGGGACACCCAGTGGGGCACTCCAGGCCCATCGTCCTGTGGGGATAGCTGCAGGGGAGAGCAAGCCTTTTGCCAGAACATTCCAGGTAACTGAACGGGCAGAGTATGGCCTACCACTAGGTGCCAGGTCCAAGAACTAGAAGAACCAAGCCCAGAGATAACAGAACCTGCCAATTCAACACTGATGAAACTTCTCCAGAAGGACTTAAAGAGAAAAGTGAGTAGCTTTTCCTTTCTGGGGTTGTCTAGGGACAGGAAGAACCCCTAACAACCTCTGTCATTTCCCTTCACATGTTTCGTAAGGGCCACACCATCTGAGCCTCCTAAATTCCCTGGACACCTAGGGTTCAGAGGTTAACATCTGAGCGGCTGCTCTGGGAAAGGGCTGCTCCCACAGCCTCATCGGGGGCCCAGGCACTGCTGCCTCCATACCTGTACAGACGCTGTGGGTCTCGTTCCTGAGTGAGCTGAAGTAGCCGTCCATGCAGTCGGTGCACAGTGCCCCCCGGTACCCCATGTGGCACTGGCAGGACCCGTCTCCCTGTCTGCTGCCATCTCCGCTGCAATGGCCGTTCCCGCTGCAGGGCCTCCTGGACCCGCCCTGGCACGCTTTGGGGAACACAAACCCATGCTCTGAGAATACCTGGAGATGCCAGTGGAGAGAATGCCACTGCACCCCTCAACATATGTGCAGGCAAATCTCATTAAGACCCAAACCTGCACATAGCTGAGGAGATACAGAGCTTGCGAGCTTGCCCAGGGTACTTGGAGAAACTGGTATCCTGGGGTCTGCGTGGCTGATGGTGGGTCGCTGGCCTGGGGGCAAGCCACAGGTTCATGGACTTGACAGTCATGCGCCACATAATGACATTCAGGTGAACCAGGACCGAGTATACCACCGTGCTGCTATAAGATTATAACAGAGCTGAAAATTTTGAGCTACCTTTTCCATGCTTAGATTTGTTTAGATACACAAATATTCACCATTGCATTACAATTGCCTGCAGTATTCAGCAGTCACATGCTGTACAGGTGTGCAGCCTGGGAGCAATAGGCTATACCACACAGCCTCAGTGTATAGCAGGCTGTACCATCTTCTCCAAAAGGACTTAAAGAGAAAAGAGAGTAGCCTAGATTAGGGAAACCAGACTCTAGGTGCCTCTGGTAATAAAGAGGGCAACATGTGGGAGAGATGGGAGACAGGTAAGTGGGAACAAAGAGTGTGTGAAGACACCCTATGCCGTCCCCACAATGGCGAAATCGCTTAAAGGAATGTCGATTTCATTAAGTGACATATGACTGTAGTTTGTATGGCTTTGGGCAGCTTCACTTGATACACAGGGACTAGGACACTTACACGTCAGGCGTGTGGGACCGCGTGGGAGAGAAAGAACCCCAGCTGCTGTGTCCACACCAAGGAAAGCAGGAGAGGCAGGCAGGAGGCAGCTGCAGCCAGTAGGGGAGGTCTGAACTTGAGACTTATGCTACCTGACCCAGCTTGACTGATGGACTGACATTTTTAACACCCAAACAGTAAACCATGGCTTCAATTTCAATGCACACTTCTTCACCCATGAAGGCTACAGGCCACGTGTGCAGCCTAAAGGATGTCCACTTCCCTTGGCCCTCTACTCAAAGGTCTGTGTTGCTCCGTGGGCAGGGCTGTGCTGGTGGCCATGGAAGCCACAGTGTGGCCACCCCCTTGCATGAAGAGAGAAGCACCCAGACAGATCAGTTAGGACCAACCCTCAGGGGAGTCTACTCACCTGTGAGCTACCGTGAGTTTGTGAACCCCTGAATTAAAAGCACAGTTGGGATTAGATACTCAAGAGTTCTACAGCCCAGAGAATTTCCCTACGTGAAGTTAATGGTGATGCCACAGCCCTAGGGTACGAGGTGTTCCATGCTGCCTCAGGGGGGATGGGCAGCTGTCCTGTCTTATGGAAGAGGCAGGGTCCCAGACCCTACAGACAGCTAATGCACCCCAGGTCCCCTCTGTGCTCTTGTCCACCTGGGAATCAAGACAGGACTAACAGGAATGAAGTAGGAGACTTAGGATTTCCCCAAGAAAAAACATACCACGACAGTCTGGCCCATAGGTTCCTGGAGAACAGCACACCTTCAGCGTTTTCACACAAAACCACTCAAATAAGTCAGGATACTCGCTCTTCCTGAGGATTTTAAAAACCATTCATTAAATCTTACCCAACAGATTCATCAAAACAAAAACATAGTTTTATATAATAGATGCTCCAGGATGGGAGACAGGTAAGTGGGAACTGTGCACTGTTCTCATAACCATTCTAAGTCTGAAGTTACTTCAAAATTGTGAAGTATCAGTGCTCATGAGCGGCTGGGCCATGGCTACTCACAGCTGCAGCCACCAGGCCTCCAGCTGCTCCTCGTGCTCCTCCAGCATCTGGTTGCACTCGAAGTCGCTGCTTGTGCACAGACTCTCCACGATCTCCATGAGGCGGATCTCACTGGAACACAACCACCAGTCAGCACCGGGAAGCAGTGAGGGTTCATACGTGTCGGTTTGTTCATTGTACAGGGATGTCCTAGGGCCCCATCTGGTGCCAGGCTAGAAACACAGTGGCACTACAGCGAAGAAAGACCCTGAACTAGCACATCGACTAGGGTGCAGGGGCCAGAGCTCTGGGCAGAGAGGGGAAGGGGAAGGCAGGAGCGGTTCACAGAGGTGAGACTGGTGTTCCAATTTACATTTTCAAAAGGCTACTGTCTATCAAGTGAGGATGGGTTGTAGGGACCAGTGTGGAAGCTGGAAGGCCAGAGAGGGGCCAGCGCATTAGTCCCCGGCCAGAGGCAGAGGCAACTTGGACAGGTGACTGGTGTCTAAGGGACCATTCTGTGTACCTGTTATTAACACAGGTACCCAAGGTAGGACACTGGGCTTCTCAGGACAGGGCCCACCTGAGAGACCTGCAGGTGCTCTAGGACACACACCTGAATTCATACTTGGACAGCGTCTTTTCCTCCCAAGCCGTGTTCCCACCGCCGAAGTTCTTCTTTGCCGTGTCCACCATCCCCTGCGAGGAGAAGGTGCCCACCGGGCTCTGTGCTGCCCATCCCCAACCCCAGGCCCGCAGTGTGTGTGGGGGGACCTGGGTCCGCAGGAGGGCGGCCCTGCCCGCCGCCCCCTCAGCCCCGCCTCCCCCTCGGCCCCCCGGGCCCACGTCCCCCAAGTCCCCGGGCCCCCGCCCAGCCCCCTCGGCTCCCCGGGACCCCGACCCCCAAGTCCCCCGGGCCCCCGCCCGGCCCCCCGCCCCGCCGCCTTCGGCGCGGCCCGCCCACCTGCTTGAACTTGTCCACCAGCTCCCGGCACTGCTTGCAGGGCGTCGGCTTCTTGGCGGCCTGCGGCACCGGCGGCAGCAGCAGCAGCAGGAACCCCAGCGCGGCCCAGGGCGACGGGCACATGGCGGGCAGCGCTGCGGGAAGACGCGGCTGGCGCTCCAGGTCCCGCGGCCGCGCGGCTCCGGCCTCCCGGCCGCCCACCCGCTCAGAGCCGCGCCGCCGGTTCCCCCGGCTACTTGACGGCGCCGGGAGGCCCCGCCCAGCCTCCCAGCCCCACGCCGCTATTGGTCGGCGGGACCCGCCCCGGTCTTATGTGGCCCAATCCAGGCTCGCCACGAGCGGCGACCAATGGGAAGGCCCCGGGTCAGCGTCCTGTCAGGAGGCTGGGGCGGGGGCGTGGCGATCCGAGACCGCCCCTCGCGGTGGCCATCTTTACTCCGGGCAGCTGCACTGCAACAGCGGCCGGGGCTCTGGTGGCCATGTTAGGTTCGGGCAAGAGCTTCGCCTATGTTCTTTGTTTCCGCCGCCCGGCTTCCGGCCGGCAGCCACCCGGGCGACCGCGCTCTGAGGGACGACGCCGGGGGCGGGAGAGGTCAGCGCTCGCTGCCGCGGCTGGGGCCCTCAGGCGGGAGGGCGAGGGCAAGACCCGGGCTCTCCGGGCGGGCGGCGGGGACCCCCGAGGCAGCGCTGACCACAGCGTTCCTCAGGCCTCACCGCGCGTGTCCACGCGTGACAGCCGCTGGGCACATCACCCCCGGGAGCTGGGGCGTCGGGGAGGGTGCGGGCTCCTCACCCCCGGGGGTCGGGTAGGGGGGCGGTCGGGGAGGGGCGGGCTCCTCACCCCCGGGGGTCGGGGCAGGGGGGCGTCGGGGAGGCGGCGGGCTCCTCACCCGGGACCCCCAGTGTGTTGTTGGGGGCCCAGGGATCTGCACTTCCTCATGTGCCTGAAGTGACACTCACTGTTTAAGAACCGCAGGTTTAAATTAGGAGAAATAAAATGTGCATTATGTGGATTTTAGAGAAAACCGTGAGGTAAGAAAGAACTGCCAGACGGAAGAAGTACAAGTAATAGCGTTTTATCTGGTCTTGGTTGGCAGCAGGTCTAATTTGCACCAGATCATTAGTGTTTCCAGCTGAGAGATTAATAGTGACTAATAAGCATTAGTGTTGTTAATAACAACTGATTTGATCAATTTCAGTGGCGGCCTTAGACTCCAGCCTGAGGCCTTGCGGGTCATTTCCTGGTCGCAGAGGCCCTTGTTCTGCAAACCACCCCTTTCCTTTTTGGTTTTTCGGTACAGTCTCAGATGGCGGGGAGCAGTCTGCAGACTGCGTGTTGTAGCCGCGGATTAGCAGCGCGGAGGCTGCAAGCGCGGGCGGCGGCTTGGCTGCGGGTTTTGTGCTTGCTTGTGTCACCTTTGTCTTCCGTGCTCCTGGTTGAGCCTTCTGACTCAGCTCGGTCTTCTCAAGCCTTTGGAGATACGCTGCCCTCACCTGGGCAGGCAGGAGGGCCGGGCCGGTTCTGCACACCTCTTGCATCCCGCACTCTGGATTTTCCTTGCGGGAAAAGCCTCCGGGGAGCGGTGTGAGGGCTCGGCTGGGCAGCCCGTGTCAGGCCCTGCCAAGCAGGCTGCGAGCAGAGAGGAGTGCGGGAGTTCTGCCGTCTTCTCTGCTTTCCTGGAAATCCAAGCCTGAACATATTTTTAATAAAAATGTAACTGGTGTGACAAGATCCCTGCTTATGAGTTTTTCCCTGATTTTCTTCTTCAGCTAGTTCATTGAGCATCTACCATATACCAGGCTCTGCTGATGCAATGGTGTCCAGCAAGGGAGCAGGTCAAATGCATCATTTATTCCGCACATTGTGGCTCCTCCCATGAGATTAGGCTCTGTCCTTGGTGCTGAGGTTGCACTGGTGGGAGAAAAACCAACACAGAAACACCCCCCCCCCAGTGGACGGTGGATCCTAAACTGGTCCTTAGATCTTTTTCTTTGTCACCAAATTTTTATAGGAAAAAAGGTATGTTATTTCTAACAAGAACTACATACTATTTTGGTAATCTAGAATTATCAAAGCCCTTTTTTCCCTTTCTCTCCCACCCTCCCCTCACCACTACCATATTAAATAGGATTCCTGTTCCTTTTAATCTACAGATTTTTCTTCACTTTTTTGTTTTTATTGGTTGTTTTTTTTTTTTTTTGAGACAGGGTCTCACTCTGTTGCCCAGGCTAGAGCGTAGTGACGCAATCATAGCTCACTGCAACCTCCAACTCCTGGGCTCAAGCGATCCTCCTGTCTCAGCCTCCTGGGTAGCTGGGACTACAGGCATGTGCCATGATGCCCCGGCTAATTTTTCTGTTTTTTGTAGCGATGGGGTCTCGCTCTTGCTCGGGCTGGTCTCGAACTCCTGGGCTCAAGCAATCCTGCTGCCTCGGCTTCCCAAAGTGCTAGGATGACAGGCGTGAGCCACTGTGCCTGGCCTGTTTGTTTGTTTTTTGAGACAGGGTCTCATCTGTCGTCCAAGCCGGAGTACAGTAGCGGGATAATGGCTCACTGCAGCCCCGAACTCCTGGGCTGAAGTGATCCTCCTGCCATAGCCTCTCGAGTAGCTGGTGATTTTCCTTCACTTGTTATTGTAATTACTTACTTGCTATCTTTGGAGAGTACAGGCTTCTTAACTCTCTATTCAAATGGTAGTTTTAACAAATAGTAAATACCATGTTTCTCTCTCTCTTTGCTTCTGGCTCTTCTGGTTTTGATTGAATAAAATCAAACCTGTTTTAGAAGAATCCAGAAACAAGAACTTGCCACCTCCCTCGGTCTTTCATGTATAGCAGCTGGACACTTTCATGATGTTTCAGGAAGTTTGATGCCATTGGTCCCTTGAGATTGTTCTGGTAGTATTTGGGTGACCAATTACAGGTACCCTTTAGGACACAAGTTCAGGTTCATGGCTAGCATGGTGCCACCTTGGGGCTGTCCCTCTGCTGTCCTCCTGGTGCATCCCTCCCACCCAGCTTATCAGCCCCCACCTCACAGCCTCCCATCCCGTCTCGTCAGCCAGTTCTGTGGGGGCTGTGCCTGGGTTTGCTGACTCTCCTGCCAGATTTGAGCTTCTCGAGCGCAGGGGCTATTTTCCACACTCTACCACCTGGGCCAGCTGTGGCCTGGCTAGACTCAGGGTTCTACAACTGAGGTCTTTCTTCCTAGAAAAGTATTCACAGAGCTTAAAGTGTAAGATAGCCATTTAAAATATGAAGGCTTCTCAAGCATGATTTTTCTTTTAACTTTCCATTTTGACATGTTTTTGGATTTACAGGAGTTATGACAATAGTTCAAAGAATTCCTACTTACCTTTTACTCAGATCTCCCAAGCGTGATTTTTGAAACTTGATTTTTGAAACATGAATCTATGTTTTCATTCTTTCAAAATGCTTAGAGTGGCAGTGCTCACGGTTGGTGTTTCGCACGTTTGGTTCTGTGAAGGTGCAAGAAGTTTAAAGCCCTGAATGGCTGGGAAGAGGTCATCAGGCAAGCGGCACCTGCTGCTGGGGCTGCTTGTGGCCGTAGCCACTGTCCACCTGGTCACCTGTCCCTACACCAAAGTAGAGGAGAGCTTCAACCTGCAGGCCACACATGACCTGCTCTACCACCAACTGGACGTGGAGAAGGTGAGGGGCTGCTGCTGCCTTTGGCCGAAAATCCCATGGTCCAACTCCTGAGGGCCTCTCTGTACTGACCTGCCCTTCTCTTTGCAGTATGACCATCATGAGTTCCCTGGCGTTGTCCCCAGGACATTCCTCGGGCCAGTGTTGATGGCAGCATTCTCCAGCCCTGTGGTTTATATGCTTTCACTGTTAGAAATATCCAAGTTTTACTCTCAGCTAATAGGTAAGTGGGTCTCCAAAAATGCAGACAAAATGGAGAATTGTGGTATCAGATGATCTCAGTCAGTCACATTGGGGTTCCTCCCATTTAGGAACACCCATCTGTGACACTCTTGCCTGCCTGGGATCACTTTAATGTGGTGGGTTAGACCTGGGATGTGTAAGTAAGCCCCTTTGTGCTTCCATATTCTCAGCTGTGAAATGAGGGGTGATGGTGCCTTCCTCCCAGGGCTGGTGTAGGAGGAATGAAACACACCTGTGAGGTACCTCTTGTACTTACATGCTCAGGTGACTGAGGAGCCACCTCAGCTTGTTGTTCACTTGGAGAGCTCCATTGGATTAAACAGCCCTTTATCACTGCAGAAGCAGCACGGTTGTATTGGGGAACATTACAAACAGAAACCTCACGTTCCCAGGGGTTGCCACTGCTAGGCCTGTGTGCAAATCCTTCTGGGTCTTTCTCTGTGTCCATGTTTTTTTTAAAAAACAAATTTAGAACATTCTGTACATATTGTTCTGCAACCTGATTCTTTTTTAGTCAACAATCAATTTCCATTTCAGTAAATTTTTATTGTGTCTAATACTCAGACCATATTCAGATTTCCCCTATTGACTCAAACTCATTCTTACAGGTATTTTGTCTACCCTGTATACAGAGCTTTAAAAAACATGCAAATTCCCAGGGAAGAAGCAGTTCTGCTTCTTGAAAGGGCAGATTAGGAAATGGAAATCCACCATTGCATGGGGGCAGTTAGACAAGCCATGCTCATTATGTGGAGGCTTCAGGGACCCCCAGATGGGGAGGAGTTGGAGAGCCATGTTCTAGGGAAAAGAAATCTACAGGTGAGCTCAGTGTTTGGTCTACTTTCCCCTGGAAGCTTCTGCTTAATACTAGGAGTGTCAGGCAGAGCTGGGCAGACTCAGGCTGTGCAGGGCCTTGGAGGGCTATGGCCTCAGGCAGTGGCCGGGAGCCAGCCCTGCATCCTCCTTCCTGACTGCATTAAAAGGATCTGGAACTGTTTGTGTCCCCTGTCCCCTGCCAGAGGCCAAAAATATTAGGTTATTAAGTATGAAATGTCTGATTTCCTTAAGTACTAAGTTTGACAGTTGATATCTCTGACATTTCACTTTGACAATTCTTGTTTTATGTTTATTGTGAAGGTATATCCTCAGTCTTTCAAATGCGTGTTTTGGCTTGTGATTATCTTTCAAAATTTTTCTTAGAGCAATTTTTGTGAAACCATGGATAAGTAAAAAGTTCATGTTATTTTCGAATTGAGTACTGTCGTGGAACCAATGCAGCACAGACAGCTTGAAATATCAACAAAGTGTTTGGGAAGGATGTGGCCAATGAATGCACAGTACGTCTATGGTTTGAGAAGTTCCGTTTTGGTGATTTTAATCTTGAAAATGAGCCACATGGGCGACCTGAGTCCAAGGTGGATAATGATGCGCTGAAAGCTGTAGTGGAAGCGAATCCATCTCAACCTACGCATGAATTTGCAGCAAGGTTTGACATTACTATTCCAACAATATTGGACCATTTGAAACAAATGGGCAAGGTAAAGAAACTGGATAGATGGGTTCCGCATGAATTAAATGAGCATCAGAACAGAAATCATCTTGAAGCTTTTCTTTCTTTGTTGTCACGACATAAATGTGAACCATTTCTACTCCGTGTTGTTACATGTGATGAAAAATGGATTCTTTTTGACAATCGCAAGCATTCAGCACAATGGTTGGATAAAGATGAAGTACCAAAACCCGGTCCAAAACCAAATATTCATCAAAATAAAGCTAATGGTGTCTGGTGGTCCAGTGCTGGTATCATCCACTACAAGCTTCATGAAACCTGGTCAGTCGATTACAGCGGATGTCTACTGCAACCAACTGGATGAAATGATGAGGATGGTTGTGATCAGGCAGCTGAGATTGGTCAATAGAGACAGGCCAATCCTCTTGCAAGACAACGCTCGACTACATGCACAGTGCTGCTCAAACTACAGCAGCTGGACTTAGAAACTCAGTTATCCGTGGTATTCACCAGACCTTGCACCGACTGACTACCACTTCTTCCAGGCTTTGGACTACTTCTTGCAAGGAAAAATATTCAATTCTCAACAAGCCGTGGAAAAAGCTGCTTGCAATTTCATCACCGCACGCTCTCCAGGCTTCTTCGCTGCTGGCATAAGCAAGCTACCATTAAGATGGTAAAACTGTGTCGATAGTTTAGGTGCATACTTTGATTAATTGTACTGCTTATTGTTTGAGATATAATAAACTACACTTTTGATTTGAAATTGGACATTTCATATTTAATGATGTAATAATTCCTCTCTGGACAAAGATATACAACATCATCCTAGGACTGAGGTTGTCTTCATAACTTTTCATAAATAGTCATTGTCTGACACTCAGAGACAGTCGGGCATTCAGGAAGATGGAAAACCAAGAGAAGCCCCAGGGATGCAGGTGATGGACTCACCAGACGTGGACTTGAAGGGAATGAAAGAAAGGTGGACCACCTTGCCAGAGTGCTGTAAACCATTTAAAAGAAACAAAATGAGAATTCTAGCACTAAAATTACAGCAACTGAAATTAGACCCATTTGTGGACATCAGTTAAAAAATTTCCTGTATAGGCTGAGGTGGGAGGATCGCTTGAGCCCAGGAGTTCAAGGCCAGCCTGGGCAACAGCGAGACCCTGTCTCTACTACAAATAGAAAAATTACGTGGGCGTGGTGGTGTGCGCCTATAGTCCCAGCTACTCGGGAGGCTGAGGCAGGAGGATCGCTTCAGTCCAGGAGTTGGAGGCTGCAGTGAGCTATGATGACAACACTGCACTCTAGCCTGGGTGACAGAGTAAGACTCTGTCTGAAAAAAAAAAAAAAAGGAACTGAACCCCCCTATTCACTACCCCCGCTTCTTTAAAAAAAAATTTCCTATATGACATTTACAATCTGAATCCAGCAGCATATGGAAAGAAAAATGCCTGGGGTCCAAGCTGGGTTTGTGCCAGGAATGGCAGGTTCATCATACGTAAGTCTGTAGCTCCCTGGGCTCCATTGGTCCCCACAGCTGCCTGGACCCCATTACCTCTCACGTGGGACTCTGAAGTCTCTTCTGGCCTTCCAGAAAGATGGTGAGAGCAGCCCAGAAGTTCATTTCCTTCCTATTTTCAGCCTCTCTTGCCAGCACCTGATAGGCCAGTACACTGAGGATGGGTGGTCTGTCAGGCACTGTCCTGGGCATACCCACTACCTCACCTCCTCTTCCCAAGACCACCAGCCCGGAGACAGCTCCCAGTCGGCTTCCTGCCCTGGAAGCCTGCTTTCCCACCAGGTCCTGGCCTCCTCCTGGCTGCAGGTTAGAGTAAGATCGAGTCAGGCCCTCGAAAATATTGCCCCTTAGAGACATCTCAGCCATGTGGGGAGGTTTAGTGTAGGACTTGGCTCCTCACACCATCCTATGAAGGCTGCCTTTGCTGCCGAGTGGCCAAGTTACTCCCTCAAGCTATTGGAGAGCAGCTCCCCAGAGCCCGTGTGGCCCTGAGGTGAAGCCTTAGGGTCTGGTGTTGCAGCTCCCAACAGAACGCAGGCACCACGGTCTGTTTTCAAAACCAAACATAGCTCCCTGTCAGGGTTGTGTTGCCATCACCTAACTCACCATTGCAAGTAACATTTGGAAAGACCGTTTTGCTTCACCATCCACTGCAGGGTCACGCGCATGTTGTTTTCTTTGTTTCTTTAGTTAGAGGAGTCCTTGGACTTGGTGTGATTTTTGGACTCTGGACATTACAAAAAGAAGTAAGACGACAGTTTGGGGCCACTGTGGCCACCATGTTCTGCTGGGTGACAGCCACACAGTTCCACCTGATGTTCTACTGTACGCGGACACTGCCCAATGTGCTAGCCCTGCCCATGGGTACGTAGCTGCCTGGCTGTGCCTCCAGACTTGGCATTGTGCCCCTGCCCTCAGTCACCAGTGAGGGGCCTGCCCAGTTGGGGCTATGCATCTGACCCGAGGCATGTCTACCCAGTGACAGCCCCTCCCCACTGCACTCCCCAGAAATGCTGGCTCGGGCAGTCTGCATCAGAAACTGGGGCTCTTTGTTCTTGGTGCTGGGTTGGGATGCACTTTCCAACAGACAACATGAGTAGGGGCGCCTGCGTCAGGGGCAAACCGAGCAGTTGCTTGTTTTCTGGAATGATTTTTGTGCAACACGTCTGACTCGTACCCCTCCCGTGCTGTCTTACAGTCCTGCTGGCCCTCGAGGCCTGGCTGCGGCACAGCTGGGCCCGCTTCATCTGGCTCTCGGCGTTTGCGATTGTCATCTTCAGGGCTGAGCTGTGCCTGCTCCTGGGCCTCATGCTGCTGCTGACGTTGTACAGCAGAAAGATCTCTGTGCTCAGACTACTTTACCATGCCGTCCCAGCTGGGATCCTCTGCTTAGGTAAGTCAGTTTCACTGGGGGATTATTCTAACTGGATTTTGTTTTGGCTTATCTTACAAAGATGACAAGAAATTTGGGAGTTTGTTTTTTTCCATGAAATAAAGTTACCTTAACTTTTAGCAATATCAAAATGTCTTAGTCCAGGTCCTCCTAAGCTGTCCGCCTGCGGGTCTGCAGGGCTCCAACCTTGTGCCCTGGAGCCTCTGTCTGCCCATTTGTCCTTCGTACCTGGCTCAGTCTGGGGGAGGACATGAGAGTGGGAAGGCAGCTTGTCCCCAAACTCTGGGCTGAGGGGATGGGCTCCAGGAAGTGCTGTCCCAAACCAGTCAGCTTTTCTATGTGAAACTGGCTTGTGGTTTCCATGGCACCAGCAGGCTGCTTTGTAGGGGTCATTCACTGACGGCTGCCGTTCACTCAGCAGCGTCAGTGTGAGCCTCTTAGGAGGCTGCATTCATTACTGAGGAACTTCTTATTTTATTAGGTCTGACGGTTGCTGTAGACTCCTATTTTTGGCGACAGCTTGTATGGCCGGAAGGAAAGGTGCTTTGGTACAACACTGTCCTGAATAAAAGTTCCAACTGGGGAGTATCCTTTATGTACCTCTGCCAGAAGGTAGCGGGTGTGGAGCCGGCTGCTCTTCCTCCCAGCTGTGCGGCCCTGCTGCAGGGTCAGGCCCAGAGCCCCTCTCTCCGGCCCATACTGGGAAACACCGGGTTGTGAGGTCCTCGGCTCCCTTCTGCCAATTGTGTGGGAACATCACTGCACTTACAGTACCAGCCTCTCCTATAGTCCTCAGGATAATCTGCTTTTTAAAAATGTTTTATTGTGGAATATTTCAAACATACACACAAGTAGAAAGAACAGTATAATGAGTCCCCAAGGCATGCATCGCTCATAATAATATATTTTTATAGTTAAAAAAAGGAGGGAAAGATAAAAGAACTTTCCGTAGTCCTGCGTGCGGGGCCCTCAGCTGCCTTCTTTGCTGGGAGTGAATGTGCCTGGGCCTGACCTCTGTGCCTGGAGGAGACAGCCCCAGGTGACCTGAGGCCCGAGTTGTGTCTGTGCACCTGTGCTATGGTCCCAGTTGCATCTTTTAGCAGAACTGTCTTCAGGCGTCTTCTCAGCCTCGGTCCTGTCACCCAGCCACAGATCCTGGTGGATAGGTGCCTCAATCACTGACATGTGGTGGCCTCCTTAACCACCCACCTGAAGACCTCCCCGCTCCTGTGGTATTTCTACTCAGCCCTGCCCCGTGGCCTGGGGTGCAGCCTTCTCTTTGTCCCCCTGGGCATGGTGGACAGAAGGACCCACGCGCTTATTCTACCGTCTCTGGGCTTCGTGGCTTTATATTCCCTACTTCCACACAAAGAGCTACGGTTCATCATCTATGCCTTCCCCATGCTCAACATCGTGGCTGCCAGAGGCTGCTCCCATGTGTGAGTGCTTTCTTCTTGTGATAGTTATTTTTATAGTTTTGCTGGAAACAGGTTTACTAATTTATAATGGGGGAAAGTTTTTAAAGTAAATATGGGAAATGTTTAATTGGGCACATGTGTCAAAGGAGGGCAGCCGACATCTGCTCTCGAATGTTCATAGCAGCACAATTCACAATTGCAAAGTTGTGGAAACAACCCAGGTGCCCATCAATACACGAGTGGATCAATAAAATGTGGTATATGTATACCATGGAGTATTACTCAGCAATAAGGAACAATAGTGAATTAACACATCTGGTATTATCCTGGTCGGAGCTAGAACCCATTCTTCGAAGCGAAGTGTCACAGGATTGGAAAAACAAGCATCACTGGTACTCACCATCAAACTGGTACTAACTGATGAACACTTACATCACACAGGGCAATAACATTCATCAGAGGGCGGGCGGGCGGGAGGGGGGTGGAAGGGATGGGAAAAACTCTCACTGAATGGATGTGGGGAGCACAGTTTGGGAGACGACCACGATTGTGGCTCTGACACGGGCAGAACAGGGGCAATGTGTATGGCCAAAATGTTGTACCCCCATGATATTCTGAAATTAAAAAAATAAATAATAAAAAAAAAAAAAAAAAGGGCACGTGGCTTCTCCGAGCTGTGGGCCAGACAGCAGCGTGCTCACAGTGGCTTACTGGTGTCGCTCTCGTGAATTGTTGTGGCTTGTGCCTGTCTGTATGTGGTGCTGTGCTCACTGTCCCAGTGCTCAGTCACTGTGGGGAAGGATGCTCACAAACGTAGCAGTGGTGGGGGGCAGGGTGGCCAGGCATGAGGGGCTTTGAGGGGGACTGGCCGGGTGAAGGAAGGGCACTCGGTGGCATGGGCTCCCCGTAGTCTGTCTGACAACAGGTCTAGCTCAGAGGCACTTGTCAAGGCAGGTGGACCTGCTGGAGGAGGGGACAGTCAGGCAGATGCTCTTGGCTTGATGTTAAGGGCCCAGAGGGGCTGAGGCCTGGGGTCACAGAGGGTGGTGTGTGTGGGGGGGTGTACCCAGCAGCAGGTGATGAAGAGGGAGCCGGGCAGGGCATGAGGAGGGGGTGCTGAGGGTGGGTGGCCTGAGCGTGGCTGCTGCTCACAGTGTGGCAAGCATGAGGCCGGGAGAGCCCATCCTTGTCTGGACCCTGGAGAAGGGCCACTGGGGCTGAGGTGGCTGACCACATGCCCCGCTGAGGACTTACTGCCTTGGTGGGAATAAGAGGCCAACTCAGGCCAGGCTGGGGTCCCCAGGGGCAGAGCTGGGGCCCGGGAAGCCCAAGAGGCACAGAGAGGCACTCACGCTGGCTGGAGAGCAGGCCCCTGACAGCCCCCGCCATGCGGCTCTGTGAGCACTGGCGGCTGTCAGGGGCCTTCCACCAGCACCTGTTAAAGGGGGAGCCAGCATGCCCCGTGCCGCCTTCAGACCTAGGCACTCCCAGCCTATCCCTCAGCGCCCCACCGCTGCTGTATTTTTGCCTCTGTCAGATTTTTATGAAGTCTGCCTTCAGCTTTTCTTTGCCTTTGGCTGCCTCTTGACTCAGGGTCCACTTGGAGGTCAGAGGGGGTGTAGACCCCAGCAGAGTCACAGAAAACACAGGCCATCAAAGACAAACAAAGTGGACACTAGTTAAAGAGGCAGGACAGGTTTTATTCAATGATAGACTTTTGCAACAGGCAAGAGGGTCCAACGTGAACTGGACTCAGCTTTGCTGAGACAAAGGGGAAGAGATGTTTTCAAGGCCTGTGTGCTGGGTGTGAAGGAAGCAGATCCATGCGATGGGGCCACCTGGGTGTGCTAATTGGCCGTATCCAGAGGAGGAGCACACGCCTGGCATCTCTGCAATGGGGCGGTGGTGTGGGTTGGAGCTGGGCCCCACTGAAGTCAGGCCCCTACCCCCAGCAGGGACTGTGAGAAAGCAGGCGCTTCCCAGGTTCTGAGGCAGTTCTGGGTGGGGGGGTTTGCATATCAAAGGGCAGAGAAAGGATTTATAGTTGCAAGCTTGCTCAAGGAACTGCTCCAAGGGGGCCCAGGGGCCTCTGCCATCACCAGATTTGGGCTGGAGCAAACAGTGGATTCCCTGGCGGTGCTAAGCTGTCTCAGGCAGGCACTTGGGGTCTGGGTTCGTCCTAGAGGTGTGGCCTTGAGCTGTTAGAAATTATGACTTGTTCGAGTCTCTTGGTCAGGTAGGGGAGTTGGGGTAGATGAAATTGTTTGTGCTGAACATCTGTGCTTTTATAGGCCAAGGTTGAGGCCCCATCAAGAAGAAGGCTCAGAGGAACCTGACAGGTTTGGCCAAGGGTCAACCATGAGTTAAAACTGGGTTCGGCCTCTTTTCCAGATAGTAAATATTGTAGTCTCTGTGGGCCACACAGTCTCTGTTGCAGCTTCTGGCTCTGCAGTTGTAGCTAGAAATAAGCCACAGACCATAGTAAAGGAACAGGCAGCGCCATGTTCTGGCAAAGCTCATTTACAAATACAGGCCTGGGCTGGGCTGGGCTGGGCTGGGCTGCAGGTGGGACTCTGACCTAAGCAGTAACTCGAGAATGTTTGAAAAACATTAGGTCATTAAATATGAAGTGTCTGATTTCGAATCAAAAGTGTAGTTTATTATTTCTCAAACAAGAAGCAGTACAATTAATCAACGTATGCACCTAAACTATCGACACAGTTTTGCCATCTTAACAGTAGCTTGCTTATGCCAGCAGTGAAGAAGCCTGGAGAGCAAGTGGTGATGAAATCACAAAAGGCCTTTTCCACGGCTTGTTGAGAATTGAACATTTTTCCTTGCAAGAAGTGGTCCAAAGCCTGGAGGAAGTGGTAGTCAGTTGGTGCAAGGTCTGGTGAATACGGCGGATGACAGAGAGTTTCCAAGTCCAGCCTCTGTAGTTTGAGCAGCGTTGTTTGTGCGACATGTGGTCCAGCGTTGTCTTGCAAGAGGACTGGCCTGTCTCTGTTGACCGATCCCGGCTGCTTAATCACAAGCATCCTCACCCTTTCACCCAATTGGTTGCAGTAGACATCTGCTGTAATCAATTGACCAGGTTTCATGAAGCTTGTAGTGGATAATACCAGCGCCGGACACCAAACAGACACCATTAGCTTTTTTTTGATGAATATTCGGTTTGGGACCGGGTTTTGGTACTTCATCTTTATCCAGCCATTGTGCTGAATGCTTGCGATTGTCAAGAAGAATCCATTTTTCATCACACATAACAACACGGAGTAGAAATGGTTTGCCTTTATGTCGTGACAGCAAAGAAAGGCAATTTCTGAGATGATTTCTCTTCTGATGCTCGTTTAATTCATGCGGAACCCATCTATCCAGCTTCTTTACCTTGCCAATTTGTTTCAAATGGTCCAATATTGTTGGAATAGTAACGTCAAACCTTGCTGCTAATTCACGTATAGGTTGAGATGGATTCGCTTCCACTACAGCTTTCAGCTCATCATTATCCACCTTGGTCTCAGGTCGCCCACGTGGCTTATTTTCAGGATTAAAATCACCAGAATGGAACTTCTCAAACCATAGACGTACTGTGCCTTCATTAGCCACATCCTTCCCAAACACTTCGTTGATATTTCAAGCTGTCTGTGCTGTACTGGTTCCACGGTGGAACTCATATTAAAAAATAACACGAATTTTTGACTTATCCATGGTTTCACAAAAATTGCTCTAAAAAAATGGGAAAGATAATCACAAGCCAAAACGTGCATTTGAAAGACTGAGGATGTACCTTCATAATAAAAATAAGACAAGAAGTGTCAAAGTGAAATATCAGAGATATCAACTGTCAAACTTAGTACTTAAGGGAATCGGACATTTCATACTTAACATATTAACTGCCGTGTGAGTTGTATTTGAGCTGGGGCCTTGTGAAGCATATGTAACTCATACATCTCTTCACCTTGGGGCCTGTGAGTACTATTTTTCAAATTGCGTATAACTCACACACAGAAAACAATAAAAAAATAACAAATTTTTCATTAAATTATAAAGGATCGTTTTGTTTTCGTAGTTTTTGTTCTATTTTCATAATAAAACACCATGGCCCCAAGGAAAAATTTTTTTTTCTAATGTGGCAATCAATGTGTTAATACCGTAATATTATTTTGAAAAGCTAATATAAATTCTAAATTGGCATCTTGAGTGGAATTTCACAGACAAAATTCTTAAGGTAATATTTTAGCCACATTCATTAATCATTTATTATACGAATTTGGTGGTTAAGTTTTTTGCATGTTATGACTTGGTGATGTTGAACAGCAGGTTTATGTTCCTAATATGTGTCTAAGTATAATAATTAGATACTTTTTTGCCACTGTATTCTTTTTATGGAATATAATGATTCTTTTTCCAGGCTGAATAATTATAAAAAGTCCTGGCTGTATAAAGTGGGGTCCCTGCTTGTGATAGGACACCTCGTGGTGAATGCCACCTATGCGTCTGCATCCCTCTACGTGTCCCATTTCAACTATCCTGGAGGCGTTGCAATGCGGAGGCTGCATGAGCTGGTGCCCCCCTGGACAGGTCAGTGCTGGGGTCACTGCCCAGGGACCAGCCACGGCTCTGACAGAGGCGCTGGCGCTGGGTTCTGACCAAGCAGGTATGGTTTTCCTAGATGTCCTTCTGCATATCGATGCGGCTGCTGCCCAGACAGGCGTGTCTCGGTTTTTACAAGTCAACAGCGCCTGGAGGTATGTTTCCAGCCAACATGGCTGCAGGTGGCATCACTCCTTCCAGAGGCCGTGTATAGGTCCCCTTAGGGGCACCCAAATGCCAGGGATGGTATGTGGGGTAATGCAGGGCCACAGGTGGGGATGGGCTGGCTCTTCTCTTGTAGGTATGACAAGAGGGAAGATGTACAGCCTGGGGCTGCGGGCATGCTGGTCTACACCCACATCCTCATGGAGGCAGTCCCTGGTCACCTGGCCCTCTACAAGGACACACACCGGGTCCTGGCCAGCATCGTGGGCACCACAGGTGTGAGTCTGAACCTAACTAAACTGCCTCCCTTTGACATCGACCTGCAGACAAAGCTGGTGCTTCTGGAGAGACTTCTCAGGCTGTCCTGAGGAGGAAGAACTGGGACAGACCTCCAGCAACCAAAAGCCCCCTAAGAACATCGGTCTCTGCCAGTTTTGGGACACAATTAGGACAATATGGAGAAACAAATCAAAGAACCACAAACATGCTCCTGACTGAGCAGGGCTAAGGCCTCCATGCACAGCCACACCCAGGGCTCACAGCTGGAGAGAATGAGGGGCCCAGGGTGACAGTGGTCTGCTCAGACTTTCCTGCATGTTTCCAGAGTGAGTAACAAGATCAGATCATTTATTGTCCAGGCTGGGCGCCGTTTATAACTAAGAGGGGACAGCGGGCCAGGCTGGGACCATCCCAGTCACCCTGGCCGCCCATGGGGAGCTGCACTGGGCAGCACAACACACCTGATGCCTGTGGGCCCTGTGGTGCACCCAAGGTGGTGCCTGCCCTGGAGGAGACCGTGATGTACACCGTGGGCAACACCCTCCCCTCCTCTGCCCCACCCCTGCAAATTTTGCATTCACAGGCACATCTTCTCCATTTCAGGTTAAATCTCAGGAGGTGATGTGTTCAAACAGGAATGAGGAAAAAAGAATAAGGCAATAAAATGTCAGTTGGATCCTCAAGAAAAAAAGAACGATAATAAAATTTCGTGAGCGTTTTCTTGTGCACTATCTCACGACGCATGCCTGTTCCCAGAGACTGCCTTTACCCAGGCGCTAATGTTAAGGGGCAGTTTGGTGCTGTCCCTCTCTACAGGACATGCGTTGATAAAGCACCCAGAGTGCGTGTGACACTGCCAGGACTAGAGACAGCAAAGGGGACTGGGCGCCACTGTGCATGTGCGCACACACACGTGTGTGCACGTGCATATACACTTACAGGCACACACATGTATGTCCACACACATGCATAAAGACACAGTTTTGCGGGGTGTAGTGGTGTGTGCCTGTAGTCCCAGTCCCAGCTCCTCAGGAGACTGAGTGGGAGAATCGCTTGAGCCAGGAGCTCGAGGCTGCAGTGAGCTGTGATCGCATCCGTGAATCGCCACCGCACTCAGCCTGGGCGACAGCAAGACTCTGTCTCTAAAAAAAAAAGTAAAAAAGAATTTTTGTCCTGAGCTTTTTGAGTAGGTTGCTTATGAACCCGAAGTGCCTCAGGGTTGCCTCCCCCACCTGATGCTGTTTTCCATCTGCCACTGATAAGCGTTTGTGCACAGACACTCCCGACTAGGGGACGTGGCACCCACTGACGAGTCTTGCTGCGACCAGCCTTCGTGGCGATGGAGAACAGGCGTCCAGACGCCAGCCTGGGCTCCATGTTCACCAGTCCACACTTGGCTTCCTCCTTCCCCTTTGTTTATCTGTTTGTTATTGGTATGTAGTATTTATCCATATTCATATATTATCCTTTATTGGTATGCTCGTGTGGATTGCTACTTCAATGGTGTATGAGTCATTCCTGTCTTTAATTATTTTGTCATTCAACTTTTACAAGATCTGCCCAATGGAAACCCTGTCAAGCTGTTCTGTTCTTGCAATATGCGCTCTTCTTTGAGCACTTCCTTACTTGCAGTCACAATGTGTTCTCTTGGGCCTCTGGAATCAGCCATTTCTCCAAGGGGTTTTGGCTTCCTCTGGTGGGGAATGGTTTTAGAGACCAAGATCTAGGCACTAGGTGCTCTTTTTTTTTTTTTTTTTTTTTAAGACAGGGTCTCAAGCTATCACCCTGGCTGGAGTGTGGCGGCAACATCACAGCTCACTGCAGCCTCACACTCCTGGGCTTAAACGATCCTCCTGCCTCAGCCTCCCAAGTAGCTGGGACTATGGACAAGTGCCACCACGCCCAGCTGATTTTTCTGTTTTTTGTAGAGATGGGGTGTTGCTCTTGCTCAGACTGGTTTCGAACTCCTGGCCTCAAGCAATCCTCCTCGGCCTCCCAGAATGCTAGGATTACAGGTGTGAGCCACCACGCCCGGCCTAGGTGTGCTCATTGCTATTGGAGTGTCTGTGCTCTTAGGCCCTTTCTGTGGACAGAGCTAGGGAGTACAGGCATGCTTACATACAGACACATGCATACACATACATGTACATATGTACACATGCATATACACACATTCATGTACATCTCAGAAGTCACAGAGCCATACCTATACCACTAATTCCATTCCATCTCCATGGGGTTATTTTGGGCTCCCTCCATTCCACATCTATATGTCTGATCTTCCACAGTGAAAATTGTGGGTCCCAACAATATCAGTGTATTTACTTATTTGCTCAATAATAAGACACATTAAATATTTTCAGAAATGCTTTGCTGCATGATTGCAAAAACAAATCCACTCTAAAGAGGTTGGGATTTGTTTGTGGTTCTCCACTACCTCTGCCCACGACCAGAGGTGTACCGAACACCCCTGAATTGCTGCTTCTCCCTGTCCCCACCTTCAGTGTGGTTATTTTCCATTTTAAGTGCAGTTGAGTTCATTCTTCCTGTTTGCTTTCAGTCTATTGACAGCTGTCGCTTTCTGTCCTTTTAAATTTGTAGAATATGACCATTGTGGTGGTTACAATTGTCAAAACTCATGAAACTGTACCCTGGAGATGCGTTACTTTATCACATATTTTATATCTCAATAAAGTAGATTTTTAAAAAAATCAAATTAATTGACTATGTATGTGAGGATCTGATTCTGGACTCTATTCTGTCCGTGGATCAGTTTGCCTGTCTTTATACCAATACCACACTCTCTTGATTATTATTGCTCGTAAGTCCTGAAGTCGCGTAGTTTAAGTCCCCACGTTATTTTTCCTTTTCAGATGAGACCGGGCGCATTCAGAGTGGTGTGGCCATAGACTATTCTTCCTTTTCAAAGTTGGTTTAACTCTTCTATATCCTTTGCATTTCCCTATGATTTCTAGACTTGGTCAACCAGTTGTAATGGCATAGATTTATAGATTAATTTTAGAAGCATCAGTATTTTAACAATATTGAGTCTTCTGATCCATGAACATGGTATTTCTCTCCATTTACTTGGGTCTCTTAAATTTTTTCTAAGGAATGTTTTATAGTTGTTTTATCCTGCTAAACCCCTGGCTAGAGTCACCCCAAAAGCAGCAGCAGAGCAGGGGATTTCTCACAAGGGTGTGCCCCAAACCATCCCGAGATGGGGCTGGAAGGCGTTCCAAAGAAAGAAGCACTGAATGGCAGGTGCTCAATCCAAAGCATTCATTAGGGGACCTGACTTACAGAGTGCTCAGCAATTCTTGTGATGGGCAGCAAGAGGAATCGGGTGCTTCATCTAGGTTATGTCACAGGGAGGGTGTCAGGGTATGGGGCTTATGTGAGTGCTTAGGGAATTTGGCTTGAGGCCATGGCCAGTTTCTTTCTGTGTTTTGGGTAGCAACCTAGATACCTTTATCAGAGCCTGGGACTGTTCAAGGTCCTGGTTTGGATTCAAGCCTGTTGGGAAAACCTGCAGCTGGCTGAGTCACAGAGTGGTCAGGGCACTCTATGATTTTTGGTCAGGGCACAGAGATAAAGTGGGGGAATCTGGAGGACCCTACAGTTACAGATCTTGCATATCTTTTTTCAGATTTACCATAAATATTTCATACTTTTGATATTGTTGTAAATGGTATTTTAAAACATCAGTTTCCAATTTTTTGTTGCTAGTATGTAGAAATACAAATGATTTCTGTATATTGATCTTGTATACTGCAACCTTGGTCTTTTTTACTGCAACTCTGCTAATCTCACTTATTAATAGATTTCATAGGGTTTTCTACCTACATGGTCTTGCCATCTGTGAAGACAGCTTTACTCCCTGCATTCCAGTCTGGTTGCCTGTGCTGTCTTTATAATGCTGGCTGGAACTTCCAGTACAGTGTTGAGTAGCAGTGGCGAGAGCAGACGTTCTTTTCTTGTTCCCGGTCTCAGGGGAAGTTTTTAGTACTTTACCATTGAGTGTGATGTTAGCTGTAGAATTTTCATAGATGTCTTTCATCAGATTGAGAAAGTTTCCTTTTATTCTTAGTTTGTTGAGTGTTTTTATCAGTAATGGATGTTGGATTTTGTCAAATACTTTTCCTGCATCTTTTGACATCATTTTCCTTTTTCAAGTTTGTGAATTACTTGAATCTTGAATCTGGTGAATTACATTGATTGATTTTCAAGTGTTAAATCAGCCTTTCCTTCCTGGGATAAACCAGGTCATGATGTATATCTCTTACATATTGTTTGTTGGGTTCAAGTTGCTAAAATTTTGGTTAGAATTATTGCATCTGTGTTCATGAGGGATACTGGTCTGCAGTTTTCTTTTCTTATAATGTTTTTGTTAGGTTTGGTATCAAAATAACGTTGAGCTCATAGAATGAGTTGGGAAATATTCCCTCCTTTTCAGTTTTCTGGAAGAGTGTGTAGATTTGGTATTATTTCTTCCTTAAATATTTAGTAAAACTGTGACATTAACTTTTTTCCTAATTTTTTTATTGTGGTAAAATACACAAAACATTTATCATCGTAATCATTTTTAAGTATACGGTTCAGTGGTATTTATATTCATATCGTTGTGCAACTATCACCACTGTCCATCTCCAGAACTCTTTTTATCTTGCAAAATTGAAACTTTATACCCATAAAACAATAACTCCCCATTTTCCTCCCTCCCATCCCCTGACAGCACCACTTTCTGTCTCTAGGATTTTGATTACTCTAACTACTTCATGTAAGTGGAATCATATAGTATTTGGTTTTTTTGTGACTGACTTATTTCACTTAGCATAATGCCCTCAAGATTCACCCATGTTGTAGTGTGTGTCAAAATTTCCTTCCTTTTTAATGCTAAATAATATTTCACTGTATGTGTAGACTATATTTTGCTCATACATTCACCCACAGATGGGCACTTGGGTTGCTTACACATTTTAGCTATTGTGAATAATGTTACTATAAGCATGGGTGTACAGATGTCTCTTTGAAACCTGATTTCAATTTTTTTGAGTTTATACCTCAAAGTGGAATGGCTGGATTGTATTGGTAATTCTATTTTTAATTTTTTTTTTTTAATTGAGACAGGTTCTCACTCTGTTGCCCTGGCTGGACTGCAGTGGCATCATCATAGCTCACTGCAACCTCAAACTCCTGGGCTCAAGTGATCCTCCAGCCTCGGCCTCCCAGAGTGCTAGGATTACAAGCATGAGCCACCATGCCTGGCCTATTTTTAATTTTTTGAGGAAATACCATACTGTCTTCTACAGTGGTTGTACCATTTATATTCCCACCAATGGTGCACAAGGGTTCTAATTTCTCTACATCCTCACTAACACTTGTTATTTTCTGTTTATTTTTTATATAATACCCATCCTAATGGGTATTAGGTTGTATCTTATTGTAATTTTGATTTGCATGTCCCTAATGGTCAGTGAAGTTGAACATCTCTTCATGTGCTTATTGGCCATTTGTATGTCTTCTCTGGAGAAATGTCTATTCAAGTCCTTTGCCCATTTTGAATTGGGTTCTTTTTTTTTTTTTTTTTTTTGGTTATTGAATTTTAGCCATCCTCTATAGATTCTGGATATCCCTTATCAGATATATGATTATCAAATATTTTCTTCCACTCTGTAGGTTGCCTTTTTACTCTGTTGATGGGGTTTTTGGTACACAAATTTTTAAAAATTTTTCATGAAGACCAATTTGTCTTTTTCTTTTGTTGTCTGTGCCTTTGGTATATCCAAGAAATCATTACCAAATCCAGTGTCATGCATCTTTGTTTTCTTACTATCTTAACCATTTTTCTTTTATGTTTTCTTCTAAGAGTTTTTTGTCTTACATTTAGGCCACTGATCCATTTCAAATTAATTTCTATATATAGTATAAGGTAAGGGTCCAACTTCATTCTTCTGCACGTGGATATCCAGTTTTCCCCAGCACCATTTGTTGAAAAGACTATCTTTTCCCCATTGAATGGTCTTGGCACCCTTGTCAAAAATCATTTGACCATATATATGAGGGTTTATTTCTGGATTCTATTTTCTATTCCATTGGTTTGTATGTCCATCTTGATGCCTGTACCACATTGTTTTGATTACTGTAGCTTTGTAGTAAGTTTTCAAATCAGGAAGTATGAGTCCTCCAGCTTTGTTCTTTTTCAGGATTATTTTGGCTAACTAAGGTCCCTTAAAGTTCCATATAAATTTTAGAATGGATTTTTCTATTTCTGTAAAATAAACAAAGAAGTCATTGGGATTGTGATAGGGATTGCACTAGATCTGTAGGTCACTTTGGGTAGCACTGACATCTTAACCATATTAAATCTTCCAATCGTGAACATGGGATGTCTTATTTATAATTTCTTTCAGAAATGTTTGTAGTTTTCATTGTACATGTCCTTCATCTCCTTGGTTAACTTAATTCCTAAGTACTTCATTATTTTTAATGCTATTATAAATGAAATTGTCTTGATTTCTTTTTGGATTGTTCATTGTTAGTGTATAGAAATGCAATTGATTATTGTGTGTTGATTTTATATCCTACTACTTTGTTGAATTAATTTATTCTACACTTTTTTGTGTGTGCATGAGATCTTAAGGGTTTTCCACATATGAATATATTATCTGTGAACAGAAACGATTTTTCTTCTTCCTTTCCAATTTGGATGCCTTTTCTTTCTTTTTCTTGCCTAATTGCTCTGTCTAGGACTTCCAGTACTATGTTGAACAGATGTGGCAAATGTGGGCATCTTTGCCTTGTTCCTAATTTTAAAGGGAAAGCTTTGTCTTTCACCATTCAGTATGATGTTTGCTGTGGTTTTTCATATATGACTTTTATTATATTGAGGTAGTTCCTTTCTATTACTAGTTTGAATGTTTTTATCATGAAAGGGTGTTGTATTTTATCAAATGCTTTTTCTGCATCAATTGAGATGATCATCTGTTTTTTCCCCTCACTCTGTTAAGATGGTGTATTACACTGATCAATTTTCCTATGTTGAACCATCCTTGCATTCCAAGAATAAATTGCACTTGGTCATGGTATGTAATCCTTTTCATATGCTGCCAAATTTGGCTTTCTAGTACTTTGTTGAGGACTTTTGCATCAATGCTTATAAAAGATATTGTTCTGTAGGTTTTTTATTTTTCTTTTTAGAGACAGGGTCTTGCTTAGTTGCCCAGGCTGGAGTGCAGTGGTGTGATCATAGCTCACTGTAGCCTTGACCTCCTGCTCAAGAGATCCTCCCACCTCAGCCTCCCTAGTAGCTGGGACTATAGGCATGTGCCACCATGCCTGGCTAATTTAAAAAAAAATTTTTTTTGTAGAGACAGGGTATCACTATATTGCTCAGGCTAGTCTTAAACTCCTAGGCTCAAGCTCAAACTCCCACCTCAGCCTCCCAAAGTGCTGGGATTACAGGTGTGAGCCACCGCACCTGGCCAGTAGTTTTCTTGTACTGTCTTTGTCTGGGTTTGGAATTAAGGTAATGCTTAGCCTCACAGAGTAAGTTAGGGAGTATCCCCTCCTCTTCAATTTTTTAGGAAAGTTTGAGGACTGGTGTTAGTTCTTTAAATACTTGGTAGAATCCATTAGGTCCAGGCTTTTCTTTGCTGGGAGATTTTTGATTCCTGATTCAATATCCTTAGTAGTTACAGGGATTACTCAGAGTTTTATTTCTTCATGGTTTAGTCTTGGCAGGTTTTGTGTTTCTAGAAATGTCTCCATTTCATCCAGATTATCTAATTTGTTGGCATATAACTGCTCATAGTACTCTCTTGCCCTTTTCATTCCTGTAGAATTTGTAGCAATGTCCCCATTTTCATTTCTGATTTTAGTGATTTGAATATTTTCTCTTTTTTCTTAGTCCATCTACCTGAAGGTTTGTCAATTTTGTTGATTTTTTTCAGAGAATCAACTTTTGGCTTCAATTTTCTCTATTATTTTTACATTTTCTATTTCATTTATCTTTAATCTTTCTCAGTTCCTTCCTTCTGCTAGTTTGGGTTGTTTGTTCAGATTTTTCTAGTTCCTTAAGTTGTAAAGTTAGGTTGTTGATTTGAGATATTTCTTGTTTTTCAGTATGTTTTGGGTATAAATTCCCCCAGCACTGCTTTCGTTGTGTTCCGTGAGTTGTGGCATGTTGAGTTTTCGTTTTCATTCATCTCTAAGTATTTAAGTATCTTCTAATTTTCCTTGTGATTTCTTTGATCCATTGGTTCTCTGAGTGTGTTAATTTCTACAAGTTTTTTAATGTTCCAATTTTCCTTCTGTTACTGATGTCTAACTTCATCCCATTGTGGTTAGAGAAAATACTTTGTATGATATCCATCTTTTTAAATCTATTGACTTAATTTATGGCCTAACATATAGTCTGTACTGGAAGACATCCCATGAGCACTTGAGAAGAATGTGTATTCTGTTGTGGGGTAGTGTTCTTTGTCTGTTAGGTCTCGTTGGTTTATAGTGCTGTTCAAGTCTCTGTTTCCTTACTTATCTTCTGTCCGATTATTATATCCGTTATTGAGAGTGGGGTATTTAAGTCTCCAATATTATTGTAGAACTGTCTTTCCCTCTAATTCTGTCAATTTTAGCTTCATATACAGTCATGCACTCCATAATGACATTTTGGTCAACAATGGGCCACTTATATAACTGTGGTACCACTAAGATTATTTTGTATTTTTACTGTACCTTTTCTTTGTTTAGATACTTAAATATTACTGTGGTACAACTGCCTATAGTATTCAGTAATGTACTGTACAGGTGTGTAGCCTAGGAGCAATAGGCCATACGGTGTAGCCTAGGTGTATAGTAGGCTGTGCCACCTACGTTTGTGTAAGTGCACTCAATGATGTTCACGTGATGACAAAATCAACAACACATTTCTCAGAACACATTCCTGTCATTAAGTGATACACGACTCTATTTTGATGGCCTGTTATTAGGTGCATGATGTTTATAATTGTTATATCTCCTTGCTACATTGAACCTCTTATTAATGTATAATATCCTCCTTATTTAAAGTCTATTTTGTCTGATGTTACTGTAGCTCCCCTGCTTTCTTCTGGTTACTATGTGCATGGAATATCCTTTTCCATCCTTTTACTGTCAACCTATGTGTGTCTCTGGATCTAAAGTGAGTCTCCATAGACAGCATATAGTTTGATCATGTTTTTTATTTCTTTATTTTTATCCATTGTGTCAATCTCTGTCTTTTGATTGGAGAGTTTAATATATTTACATTTAAAGTAATTATTACTAAATAAAGACTTCTGTGACATTAACTTTTTATTTTTTATATTTTTAGAGATGGGATCTTGCTGTGTTGTCCAGGCTGGTCTTGAACGCCTGGCCTCAAGCAATCCTCACACCTCAGCCTCCCAAGTGGCTGGGACTATAGGCCTGAGCCACTGTGCCCAACTCTGTGACATTAACTTTTAAAATGCCTATTCCAAGTGCCTTGTGGAATGTTCGTTATAGATTTGTCTGGTTATTTCCTCCTACTGTTATTTAACTTGGTCCTATATTCCCTGTATTTCTTGTAACCCAGAAATTAAGTTGAAAGGCTTGAATCAATTCAGGCTAAATCTTTTTTTGGCAAGACCCACTTCGTATGTGGACCTCTGCACTTCATACTGCATCGAGAGTGCATGATGACATTGTCTCCTGGTGCCCAACGGTTATGCATTTGATCCCACGGTTAAGGTGACCATTGGCAAATGCCCCCATGGGGAGAACAGCCTAAAGCTCTTCCACTTTCCTTCCCCAAAAATGCAGTCCAAAAACCATTAGGGAGGTCCCAGCAAGGGAGGCTGCCACAGAAGGGTGGGGGGAGCCCCTGTGGCCAGCAAGGGTGCCAGAGGCCAAGTGCCCTGAGAGGGGCATCACTTAGCAGAGCAGCCTAGCACCTGGGCTTGGGAGCCAGGCAGGGCGAGGAGGTTTCCACAGGTGGGAGGAAGAGTGGGGTTTAACGGCCTTGCTTGGGGTGTCAGAGCCCAGGGGGTAAGAGGGCATCAGGTGTGGGAACAGGGTGGCAGCAAGTCCCCCCCAGTAGACAGGGGGAGTTTTCAAATAAATATATTAAGGATGAGAGACAGTCTGAGGAAGGAGCTATAAATATAGAAGGGAGAGCAGAAGGAACCCTGTGGTGTTGGAGGTACTGGTATGAAAGCATGGTTGTTAACGTATCTAGACAAACACAAGTATCAGTGTGTGTGCCCCAAGAGTCCTGACGAGCAGCCACACCCCAGTAGCAACAAGCACACCCAGCACCCTGACCTTGGCTTCTAAATGCCACTCTCCAACGAAAGGAATGATGGCTCCTTGGAGAAAAGCGACCCAGGGCAAGGCAGGGAAGACAGAGGAAGAGCATGGAGGATCTTCTGCCCCAGAAAAGAAGGAAGTGTTCAAAGAACAATGGGGACCTGTCAAAAGGACACAGAAGGCAGACCAAGGGTCTCCCACTGGCCAAATCTGGAAAATTGGAGCAAAATGATAGATAACTCATGAATGAGATAGGAAACCCTGAGTCCATGCTGATATAAATAAATGAATGAAGTTTTACGAATGGGATATTTACATTTTTTCAAAGAGCATCCACACAAATTTTATTTTTTAACAAAGAGAAAATAACTTCAGTGAGAAACTTGGCAGACGCCACCTTAACCAAGTAAACAAAGAGGTTATGGCACAAGGGGACCCCTGTGTGTCACCTGGCAGGGCACAGAGAACACAGCATCACTTCTGTGATGTTCTGCCAAAAGTGCATGACCCTGATCTAATTGTGAGGAAACACTGGACAAGCCCACTTGAGGGACACTCCACAAAACGACTGGCCTGTTCTCGTCAAGAGCACCGAGGTGACAAACACTGAGGAACGTTCCAGACTGGAGGAAATCAGAGACATGTCCGCTAAATGCAACACAAGCTTCAGGACCGAATCCTTGTGCTAGAAACCTGTTGTCAGGGCAGCCCATTGTCATATGCTTTGTGGACCAGTGCCTGGGGCCTCACCGTGGGAAACAGACGAGCTCGACAGCCTCCAGCCGCAGCCCCTCCAAGCTCTGCTGCAGCCTTGGAGCAGAGGCCAACAAGTGGGGGCCCAGGTGTTGCTGTCCCTGTGGCTGTGTGGTGTCCCCTGCCCCTCCTGCTTCCTCTCGTACTCCTACCTCACCCCAGTGTCTGCTGACACGACACAAGGTGAGTTTCTGGGGTTTGGTGAGTGTGAGTGATTGGGGAGGAGGATGTTCAGTGTGGGGGGACTCGGGGGCCATGGGCATCAGGTTGGCAACTTGCTCTCAAATGGTTCCACGGGAAAAGGTTTTTGTATGTTCCTGCAAGATGGAGACTGTTTTAAGATAAAATTATTTTTAAAAAACTAGTTTGAATACATATTTTATTAAAACTAGCTGCATATAGGAATTTCCATTAAAATGGCTTGAACACAATGGCTCCGTTAAAACTAAACGAATGAAAATAAGGTGGCCCTGGCAGCAACGCGGACCTCCCCGGCATTCCACCCGTCTGGAATTCCTCGAGGTCTCTCCAGCCCTTGACACGCCCGTGCTGCCTCCCCAGAGGGCAGTCCCGATGACCCGGCTGCCAGTACTCGAGCAGAAGCCAAGCGCCTTGTTTGTAGACATCGGTATTAACCTAGACGGTGCGTTATCTAAGCATCTGTATCATCATAATGAAACTATTTGTCCCAAATTGAGCTATAAATTCAATGTGATTTCAATCAAACTACTGTCAGGATTTTTCATGGAACTTGGCTGATATAAAAAAATCTCAGAGGACAAAGTACCAAGGTAAGTTTTGAAAGGATCAGGGGAAGGGTATCAAGATTTCTCTCACAATACAAAATCCAGGACACTGTGGTCATGGCAGAGGGACAACAGGACAAGAACACAGCACAGAGCAGAGGACCAAGGAGGCTGAGCCATGAGGCTCCTGTGGCAGCAGGGTGTGGGACCAGCAGGGAACGACAGCCACTCGGTGGAGGCTGGGGACAGGCGGCCAAGGGGCCCCTCCTCCCTCGCCCACCTCCTTAGGGAGATGCTGGAGATGTCCTCTGTGATCCACTCCAGCCAGATGGGGTCTGCTGGGACACTTCCAGAAAGAGCCCCCCAAGGGGAGCAGCGTGAGCCGCAGATGTCCCTGCGTGCTCAGGATGGCACCTGGGTGAAAATCGAGGCCCAGAACCCTGTCATCATGGAGCCCTCGCACCTCCTCTGGGCCCAGAAGTCTTGTGCAGGAGACACACACTTACCTACAATTCTTGGGTGGCATCCGGGGGTTTCCTCTGGTCCGTTAACAGGCTGTGCAGGAAAGTACACAGCATTGAAAGGCCGACAGATGTCAGGACCAGCTCACTGGGAAGAGGCAGTGGGATGGCACCGGGGGACATGGGCCTCCACTAGGGCACAGTGCGGAGCAGAGGGCTGCTCTGCTGCTCACGGGAGACCCGGCCCATTCGTGCCGGGCAGGACTCCACCAAGACTGCCAAGTGGACCGGCAGCTGAGGGAATCTAATCCCATTTAACTGCAGCTGATCAAGTATTAATCAAGACTTCCTTACAGTGCTTGGTTCTGCTCAATTAAAATTCATTAAATTTATAAATACAATTTCTTTAAATGTTTAAAGAAAACTTAGTATTTTAATAAGTAACCTCAATAAACTGAATGTTGACTGTAAAGCCCAAAGTAACCATAAATGGTTTTTCCTCAAGGATACAAACTCCCTCACAGTACCAATTTGAAAATGTAACAGAAAAAAACTCCTAGTCCAAATGCAACCCAAACTACAAAATCCCTAGAAACAAACCCAGCAGGGAACGAGGACTGGATGAGGCATGTGAAGAGCCTCCAGATGGGAAGACTCACCCTGCAAAAGCCCCATCTGGAACCCAACTGAAGGTTCCAGTGAGATTTTTAAAAGAGATAAAACACTGAAGACATGTACACAGCCCTACAAAATAGCGAGGTGAATTCATGACGTACAGCAGAGCCCCCGGCTGCGAAGCCTCCCCGCCTCCTCCCTCTGACAGCCTCGCTGTCTCCACCAGGCTCCTCCTCCCCCGCTCCCGCCCAGCCCTGCCCCACCCGCTTCCTTCTTTCTTGTCCGCTCACCTGTGCCCAGCAGCTGTGCCACTCTCAGCCCCGGCACGTCCACTCTGCACAGCACGTGCCTGGGCCCGGCTGTGGTGCTGGGCGTCACGGGAGGCCCTGCGTGTGCTGAGCCCACTCTGGGAACGCGGGGAATGGTGGAGACTGAGGCAGGAGAGGTGGGGTGTGGAGGCCTTGCTGTGGGTGCTGCAGGAAGCGCAGGAAGGGTCCACTCAACCAGGAGGAGATGGGCGTCTGGCAGGCTGGTCCTGGGGCACACTCCAAAACAAGAGGTGAGTGTTCCAGTCTCAGCATGATTGTCTGTTTCTCCTTTTACTTCTTTCCCTTTCACTCTTACTTTGGGGCTGTGTTCTTTGGTACTTTCAGGTTTAGCATTATTGTGTCTTCCCATTAAACGGATCGTTTTATCAGCGAGGAAGGTCCCTCCATCGTTTTATCACCAAGGAAGGTCCCTCCATCGCTTTGCGGGATGTTAACAGCCACAGCAGCTGTGTGGGGATGGCGCCCGGGCGTCCAGCCTTAGACACAGACCCCTTCGGTGTCCTTGGACTTGAATGGATCTTGCCAACGAACATGGCTGGGTTTTGTCATTTTATCCAATTGAACAATGTCTTTTAATTGGAGGATGTACTCCATTTATGTTTAACATGCTTGCTGATACATTTGGGTTTAAATCTACCATTTTCCTATTTGCCATCTGTTTTTTCCTTCCTTACCTTCTTTTGGATTACTGAAAGTAGTTATTAGTCTATTTTCCTCTTTATTAATTTCCTGAATATTTTTAGTGCTTTCAGTGGCTACCCTAGAGATCACACGTCTGCCGTCTCAGATCTGCTTCCCTTCCCTGCCACCTCCTGAGCTGTGTCCTGCTGGAAGACGGCGCCAAGCAGCCCATTTGGAATCTTGTTTTCAGTCCTCCCGGGAGGGCTCCCCATGCCTTTCCGCGTCACACCCATCCATCCTGAGTTTTCCCTTCTGTCCAGAGAACTCTCTTCAGGATGTATTTTAGGGCTGGTCTGCTGGTGACAAATTTTTAATTTTGTCTGAAACTCCACCGTACCCTCGTGTTTGAGAAATCTCTTCACTGGGTATGTAAGTCTAAGGTTGGTAATTATTTTCTTCGAGCACTTTAAAGATGCCACTCCATTGTTCTAACACTGTTTCTGTTTTAAAAACTCAGCTGCCAGTGTACTTGCTCCTTCGAAGGTAAAAATGTCCCTGTTCCCCCCCCACTTTAAGATTTTCTGTCTCTCTTTGGTTTTCAGCACTTGGCTGGGATGTGCCTGGGTGCAGGTTTCTTGTTATTTTTAATTTATCCTGCTTGGGGTTCAAAGATATTCTGACCCCTATGGCTGATGTCTCCTGTCAGTTCTGGAGAGTCCTCGGCCACAGCCTGCATGCTCGGCACCCTCGTGGCGCCGTGTCTGGGCATGCTCGTCCCCTCTCTTGGTCTCTCTGAACGTCAACATTTTTTTCCCTTTTTTTTTTCTTTTCTTTGATGGGAACTCTCAAACTATCTGAACGTCAATCTGAATGTTTCCTACGGACCTGTCTTCCAATTCAGTAATCTTCTTGCCTATGTCTAATTTGATATTAAATCCATCTACCGAACTCTTCACGTTCACCATTGTGTCTTCCAGGGTTAGAATGCTGCTTGTAGACTCTGACTCTCTGGTGACACCCTCAGCACTGAATGTTTAGTCCTAAGCCCACTGGAGTCTATGCTGTTGTCCAGTCTCTTACCTTTGAGTCATTTGCTCCTTGTTTTCAGCGTGTCTGATAATTTTTTACTGAGAGTCAAACTGTATATATATGTAAAGGCACAGAAGCCCTGATCTTTTCATTGAAAGAGAATTTAGTTTTCCCCTGGCAGAAAGGCAGGACAAGGCAGGTCACCCCGACGCAGTCAACGTTGAGCTGGCTCGCGCCACGTCCAGGCTGGCGAGGCTGGGCCATCTCGTCTGCCCTTCAGGGCCTCGTCTGGAAACCACGGGGCTTTCTCAGTGGCAGGCACTGAAGTCCAAGTTTTGTCTCCCTGCACCAGGACGTCTCCTTAGCCTTTGACCTCTGCCGGCTGTGTTTCAGCTTCCAGGCCTCCTGCCCCGTGCATGGGCAACCAACAGGCACCAACACCTGCCTCGGGGGAAGCTGCACACAGGATATTGGGCCCACTCCTGCGAGCTCCCTTTCGCCCACATCTTGGCTCCTGCAGTCCTGGCCAATGTGGAGTGTCAGTGTCACTGCTGGTCTCCCCAGCCCAGTGTTGCTGCTGCCGGCTCTGGTTGCCACCTTCTGTTAGGTCGGACAATCAGGACATCAGCCAATGTTCCAACAGGAAAAAAATATGAACATAGGACTTGCCTTTATGCAAGTCTCTTCTCACTAGGATTTTGTTCCCTCAAATCTTGGCTGCCTCGAGTACTCTCTGATGTCTTCAGAAAGCTCTTCCTAAAAATATATTTTATATGGCCTTGATTGTTTTTGGGAGAGGGCTGGTCTGATACCAGCTGCTGCTTCATAGTGAGAAGTAGAAGGGAAGGGAATTTTAGCTTTAAATGAAGTTCAATGTTTTATTATATAACAACTGGGAATTTCATTCACTGAAGCAAGACAGTTCTGAGGCTCACACAAAGGGCTTTTTATTATCTGAGAGAAAGCTGAGAAATGAAGGAACCTACCCAAAGTATCAGAGGAAGGGAAACAAACAGCTCATGACTGAGGGTGGAGCAGGAGTTACGGTGGGAAGGGCTGAGAAGAAAGGCATTTCCTGGCTGCACCACAGCCCCTCATTCAAGCACAGTGCGACTCTCCGCATGCTGCATGGGCAGCACCGGGCCTCATGTGTCCTCCTGCAGGGCTGTCAGCTGGACGACAGGGACAGCTCGGCCACGTCCTCGGTGCCCGATGGGCCTACTTTCAAAAAACGCCCTCCAACCCAAGGAATGGAATGTACAAGATATGAGGAGTCTCCTAGTGTCACTCAAGAGGGGCCACGTCTTCTGTTGAGTGAAAAAGAAGCCCGTGTTTTATCTGCAGTCCTCTTTTATACACTGACGTGCTCAGAACACTTCAACTAAAAAACAGCAGCACAAGGCTGAAAGTTTAAAACACCGAACAGAGAGTCAGGCTAGCTCAGGGGCCAACAAACATGTCCTGAAAAGGGCCAGGTAGTATTCTCAGCCCTGTGGGCTGTGACCGCTGCCACACTTACTCCATTCTGCCGCAGCAGCCTGAAGGCAGCCACAGACAACAGGGACACAAATGGAAAAACAGGCAGAGTGCCAGACTGGGCCCTCGGGCTGCCTCCTGCCATTGCTCCCTGGCCTGGACCACAGGCTCTGCACAAGCAGGGGCTGAGTCAGCAGCAATGGCTGCTGCTCAGAAACTAGCTCAGGGCCTGGAGAAGGAAGGCACTTCATTGTTGTTGAATGACTGGATACAATTCTGCCAGTTAGTTATACTGACTTGTTTTAGAGGGAAAATTCATGAAGCTCAATATCCCAGAATTCTAAGGATATTACCATTCCAAATACAGTGCTGCAGGCTGGCCACATGGCCAAGGTTGAGCAAGAACTGTCACTCCCTCCCCTCCTGTCCACGAGAGCTCTGCCAGAGCTGCTGGCGAGGGATAGGGGTGGGCTGTGGAATCCACCTCTTCCCATGGCCCCGGTCCCTGATCAGTACTCCCGGGGCACTCTGGAAACAGGCTGGCCTCGAGGGAACAAGTGCACAGTTACTGGGGGGAGGGCACAGGGAAGGGCTTGCACAGAGGCCACGGCCACCCCTCAGGGATGCCCACTGGGGTCTTCCATTCTGGCACCACACTCATAACAACACTCACTTTGAACACAAGACCTGGGAAGTTCTCCTTATTGGTATTACTGTGATCAGAACAGCTATTGTGAGAATTAACATCTCCACTTTGCCAGTGTCCTACATGGGGTTAAGGTGAAATTTCAAATGCTACATGAGTATGCTTTCTAGATATTGGCTCACAAAGAGTATGCCTGTTTTATTACCCTAAAAATAAAAAGCCAGTGTCTTCCAGCACCAGAAAATTGCAAATAAAAAGTTTAATTTCAGAAACTGAGTTCACCATTTATAAATACACTAAAACAGTCAATGCAAATTTAGATTAAGCATAGGTACAGTATTTTAACAAAACAACAACTTTTCTAAAAGGTCGTAGGCAAATGAGTGATTTGTCTCACCCAGAATATTTAATTGGTTTGAAATAAGAAACTTAACCTTTTTTAAGATAAAGCAAAAACTCTGAAGACAAAATTGTTAAAAGAATCTGACAACCGATACTTCATTCTGATGTCCTTGGGATTCTAAATATCCCAGCGATGGCTGAATCTTCCCTATCATAAAAAAAAATCTAAATACCCAAGAATATTCTTACAACTAATATAACGAGCTTCTTCCCTGTTAATAAGCCATCTCTTCTAAAAAGAATTTTACACATAATTTGATCAGTGCACACATTTTAAAAGATAGCTTCCTAGCACAGACACGGAATCAGAGGCATGGAGGTTTCTGCAGCAGACCATCTGCTGTAAACGTGCCATATTAAGCACTGCCTAAACAATAAGCATGAATTTACAAACCTGGATCAAATTTCAAAGGAGCTCATGATAAATAGTTGGGACCTCTCTGAGTTAACTGACCATGTAAAACCTGAATGCAAAAACCTGAAATGGGAAAATTCTCGTTACCAAGTAACCACGTAACTGACACTCCATGACACTTCGAAGTTTAGTTTTGTTTTCAAATGCCACGTCTCTGTTGTAGTAAACAGTTACCTTCCAGAATATTCTCTGTACTCCTTGACATACTTTAGAGCCTGCAGTTAAAAACTGCTCAGTCAGGATGGCTTGACCTCCACCTCCTATTTACAGATTTCATCTGACAGCCACAAAAGCTGTTTTGTTGCAATTAAAGCAATGTTTAACTAAAATACAGTACCTGATTTGTGATTTTTACATAATTGAGTAAAAAGCCTATGGAATAAAATTATTTACATCTTCTCTGCCATTCTAGTAAAACAAATTACTAAACCCCAACTTTTAAAAACCTATTCATCGTATTTCATAGTTGACAGGACAAGCTATTTCTAGCAGACTTCTAAAAAAACACACCGCGATACCTGGCCTGAAGGAGTAGGAGTAAGGCACCTGCAGAGATTACGGTGGGAGCTGGAGTGGCCCTGAGAGTGTCTGGTGTCGTACGTGGCCCCGGGCAGAGTCACAGCCCCGGTACCAACTGCTAATGCCTAAGACGCAACCACGTCTCTAGTCTGGAGGCTCCCTCGTGAGCTTCAATACTGAAAGTATATTAAGGGAAGATTCACTTTCAAAAAGATAAGTTTTTCAAAATGTTCCATCATGAGCCTGGACTGGCCAAAGCTACTGTTCTCAGTGGGTGTGCTGAACAGCTTTTCTGAAGGGACAGTACTTGGGGGACAGCCCAAAAATCTGACAGCCAAGGCTGACAGCCCTGGCCAGGATGACTTCTTTAGGCTCCAGTAGGCGAGTGGGTCGCAGCTGTGTTCAAGAACTTCCTCCTCCAAGTATGCAAGCACCATGTCCTCGGGCACCTTCTCTCTCAGACCTTTCTTCTTCATCTTGGCCATGAGTGACCACAGGTTCTCCTCTCCAACGGAGTCTTTGGACGGGGAGCCTGTTTCACACCCACTGGAGGCAAGTGTGTCATCTGAGGTAGAATTCAGTATTTCTAGTTCCCTGATTAAATCCTGCTTGTACTGTTCCGCTTCCTCCTCTGTGAACAGGGAGGCTTTGTAACGAGGGTCCAACAGCGTAGCAAAGATGTACCTGGGGTCGTGGAGGGTAGCGGACAACCGGCTCACCATGGCTTCCTTCAAGGACTTCAGCATGGTGTCGATGCCCATCGTCTCCTCAAAGAGCATCTCAACCTTCCTAGTGAGGATGTGGATCATGGGGATGACCTGGCTCAAAGTGGACACCTGGGTGCTCATCTCCCGACTCGCAGCATCGAAGGGTTTCAGCGCGTGACACACGGACTGCATGACTTCCCACTGGTCACAGCTGATCAGTTCTCTGAAATTACACTCGATTGACATCTCATTAATGGCCCTTTTCTGTTCAATGAGTCGTTCAAGCATATGAAATGACGTGTTCCACTTGGATGGAACGTCTTGAATAAGGTGGTGCTGTGGCAACTCATATTCCCTCTGCAGCTCTGCCAGTTTCTCTTTTGCTTTGGGTGATCGATGTACCCGTTCACATATCTTCCGTGCAATGCTAAGTAAATTCTGTACCATTCTCTGGCTCTTAATGGCCTCATTTACAATCAGGTTGACTGTGTGGCTGAAGCACTGCACGCTCGTGTGCTCCCCTTCATTCAGTGTCTTTCCTATGCTTGGATTGTCAGTCACTGTAATACCAACCTGAAGGCCGATGGAGGTCACCCAGGCTTCCCACCAGCACTCCAGCTGCTTCTGGATGCTGTTGCCGCTGTAGTCGCAGTCAATCTGTGACACATCTAAAAGTGCTGAACAATGGTGGTCCTCACAATGCGGTCGGACCGATGACTCGAAGGAGACCCAGTGGGCTGTGAGGGTCAGATACTCTCGAGTCTGGTTACTCATCCATATTCCAGAAGTGAAGTGGATCACACCACTCTCAGCTTCCTTGAGGTGTGACACAATTATCTGCTTCACATTATCATACATACCTGGGATAGCCGTCCTGGAGAAGTAAGATGGTGAGGGTAAGGAGTACTGAGGTTTCAAGTATTCGAGCAGCCTGTTAAAGCCCATGTTGTCTACAAAGGAATATGGCTGAAGGTCAAGTGCGATCATTTCAGCTATGAGACTAGTGATTTTTTTGGCAACTGGGTGAGAATCATAAAACTTCTCATTGGTGTCATCGAAGGAGGAAGCTCCTGATAATTCTGTGCTCAGTGGCACACGGATGTCCGGAGAAGAGGGCTGTGCTGTCTCTGAGACGTTGGTCTTCAGCACATTGCTGTGGAACCTCTGCAGGTGTCTCAGAAGACAACTGGTGCCCAGGTTAGTGGGCTTCTTCCCTCTGCTGATCGTCCGGCCGCAGTGCAAGCACACGACTTTAGTGGAGTCTGCAGAGCAAATAGAAAAATGATTCCACAGCTTTGAGGTCTTTTTGCTATTAACTGGAAACATAACCTGATTGTTTTTTGTGACCATTGTTGGCAAGTCAGTTAATTTGGAGGAGGAGCTTTCTGCAGAAGCCAAAGTGGCATATGGAGAATTTGCCAAACTTGCACCTAGAAAGCCCTTCTGGTTCCCAACAACTTCAGGATGGCGTCTGTACAGGTGTCTCATCAGACAGCTTGTACCCACGTCACCCTTCTTCCCCCGGCTGATGACGCAGCTGCAGTATCTGCACACTGCCTTGAGACTGTCTGTGGGGGCCAGTGAAAAGTGATGCCAAACTTCTGACTTCAGTCTTTTCATGACCTTTCTATTCTGCTGGAAGACAGCACCAGGCTCAAACATTCTAGGCCTCAACCCGTGGGCCTGCTGCTTCTCAGGAGAGGATGCCGAGGCCTCCCCAGCATCCTCGGGGGATGACAACACCGACACAGCTTCCATCAGCACACCTGCAGGGTTCAAATGCGATGGCAGGTCCTCGGCCAGCCGGTCAGGGGAGGAGGAAGCGGAAGGGGACTCTTTGACCTTTTTTGGGGCCCCCTCTGGAGGCAGGGGGCAGGCAGCAGGGTGGGAGGGGCGGAGTACAGGGGTGGGATGCCCGTGCCCCCGTTCTCCTGCAGCACGATGGAGCGATGTGCCCTCCACATGTGCCTGATGAGACAGCTGGTGCCCAGATCCTTCCCGTTCTTTCCTCTGCTGAACTCGTTCATGCAGTGAATACAGACAGCTTTGGAATTATCCAGGGGCGACAGGTAGAAGTGCTTCCAGACAGCAGATCTTCTTCTGGACCCAGACGTGCTCTTTGGAAGTGGAAGATTTTTCTCCAATATGTTCTCTGTAGTTTCATCATAATGGAGAGCAGGGAGGTGGGGAGATGGCCCCACCGGGGCTTCTTCTCTGCTGTACTTCTCAGAAACAGACACGTCAGAGGAGACGTCTTCAGAAGAAACTACGGACACAGATTCTTCTGTTATTCGATCAGGGGATGGGATCTTAGGTGCCATTTTTTGGACAAGTTTGATGGGTGAGAGTATGGTGCTGAGGTCTCCTGCATCTGCAGGCTGTGGCGGAAGAAGGAGTGAAGGGGAAGGAAACGAGGACACGGCGGATATGCTTCCGTTTTCCTGGACAAGCACAGTGGGGTGTGCTCGCCTCACGTGTCTCATGAGACAGCTTGTGCTCAAGTCCTTCTCATTTTTACCTCTGCTGAATTCTTTCATACAGTACATACATATTGCTTTAGTGCTATCCCGAGGAGAGATAAAAAAATGTTTCCAAGCTGGAGATTTCTTCCTGGAGCTTATGTTTCGGCTGGAAAGAAGGCTCTGAGTCACAGCTTCCATCGCTACGTCATACAGAGTACTGCTGTACCGAGAGAACAGAGACCCGTAATCATCCTCATTCTCAGCAGGTAAATATTTCCCGGGGGGCTTACAGGTATAGCTTGTCTCTCTAGTTTCTGCTTGTTCGTCACCACTGTCTGTCTGTTTCACGTCCTCTTGCTCACTTTTAAAGTCCACTCTTTCCAAACTATGAGTAGGAATTGGATCGTCATCATCATCTTCTACTTTAAAATTTATTTTATCAGAAATAAAACCACTATCCCCTTTGGGACAAGTTTCCAGGTTATTCTCCATGACTGACCATAACTATTCTGGCTGCTTCATCATGTTAATATCTTAGGTTAATAAAAAATAGACCCAAATGCTCATTTGTGCCCCAAATGTGGATTATCTTCACTTTTTCATAATAATTCCATCTTTCAGGATGTTTCTACGAATATGGCTGATCATAAATATTACTGAAAAATAGAATCTGTAACTCAGATGAGCATATCACTGATTCCCAGGAGTTCTACTGCTAAATACTTCATGGTGCCGACAAGCATTTATGCAGAGGAGACTTGCTTCTTGTCTTGAAGACTGGGTGCCTGTCATCTTGATAGCACACACGATCCTCTTCATTACCTATAAAAGATGAAATCAAATTAAGCACAGAGCTAAATCATACATTTTCAATCAACACTGTTATGGATACATCGGCCTCCTTATCCATAGAAAAATATACATAATGGAAAAGTGGAATAGAAAAACTTGTCCCCTGTCTTTCAACAGTCCACTTACACAATGAAAATACCCTAACAGTGCTAAATAGGCAAAAAGTAAAAATATGAATTCAAGTGCAAATGGTCTATTAATAAAGGACTAGGGGAACATAAATTAAGACCTACAATGGTACAAAGAGGTCATTTTCATCTAGAATTTATGCCCTCACCCTTCAAACAGTTTACCAGAGGTACTTGTAGCTGCTACAATCGGCAAAGCTGAATTCCTCAAAACCAATTCATTCTACCTTGCTATGTGAATACATAAAACAGGAATTTTTAAAACTCCAGCTAACCTAAGAAATAATCAATCCACACACTAAAAACTGAATATAGAAAAGACAGTGATGATCCCCGCATCTACGAATGGATGAAAGTCTCTCAAGAGTAAAGCCACCTCCCACCCTACCTTCCTGTTCACTCTTTTGAAGGCCCCTCCCTGAGTGACACTGCACTGTGCTGGGACATGGCCACACGGGGACAGGCACAGGACCCTGCCTAGCAGACAACAACCGCTAAGAACTGCAAGATGTTAACTACAGTAAATGCTGGAAGTGAAGGTTCGTGATGTTATGAAAGCATAAAAGAGCAGGACGGGACCTAGAACGGGAACAGTGAAGGATGACGAGGCATGTGCGGTAGGAGTAGAGCAGTTTAATAAAAAGTACCGGCCAGGTGTGGTGGCTCACACCTGTAATCCCAGCACTTTGGGAGGCCAAGATGGAAGGATCACTTGAGGCCAGGAGTTCGAGACCACCCTGAGCAACACGGTGAGACCCTGTCTCTACAAAAAATAAATAATATTAGCTGGGTGTGGTGGCACGCACCTGTAGTTCCAGCTACTTGGGAAGCTGAGGCAGGAGGAAGGCTTGAGCCCAGGAGTTCCAGGCTGCAGTGAGCTATGATGATGCCTCTGCACTCCAGCCTGGGCGACAGAACGAGACCCTGTCTCTTAATAAATAAATAAATAAATAAAAGTAGTGGCCAATGTGGCAATATGGCAACATAAATACTACAGGAGTATTTCACTATAATAAAACTAGACTCTAGAAATTTATTTTTAATGTATTACTGGGCATACAAGAAAGTGGGAGAATTCTCCAAGGGACACAAACAGTAAGCAGCAAATGGACAGGAGAAGCCATAACCAACTATGTAAACACAGGCTGTCAGAGGGCAATGCCCCGTCAGACCAACATCAGGCCACCACCAACGCGACACTCCTGAGCTGTGCAAGAACCAAAGTAGTGAGTTATTTCCAAACTCAGGTAATTGAGAGGGAAAGGAAACACTACCAATACCACTGCAGGGACAACCGGCTTAGGCCAAACCTGTCTGTGGCAAAGCAAGATGTATGGTCACCCTATGAAGTGTTCTCAGGTTAATAAAAACTGCTAGCTTGCACCAGAAACAAATGCAGGTTGTTTCTGAAAGAAAGCATTCCTGGTTTCAAACTCCTGGCCTCAAGTGACCCTCTTGCCTCAGCCTCCCAAAATGCTGGGATTACAGGCATAAACCACGGTGTCCAGCTGAAAGCATTTCTAATAGTGAATTCCACAGAAAAAGTTCAGCCAGATAAAAATTCAAAATAACAAATTTGCATAAAAATAAAATATCACTAAATACACAAGGAAACAAGCCACCGTGAGTGAAAGTCAGCAAAAGCAACAGATTTAAAACACCAAGGACTTCACTTACTGGGATGAACACATACAAGATATAAAATAATTATATATTATATATAATTGTATTTCTTAAAACATTATATATATTTCACATATATAATTATATATGTATATACATAAAATGTTTTTTAAAAACAAAATACAGAAGACAAAAATGAACAAAGAACAGACTGCAAAAAGTGAGAAGCCAGATTTGGAAAAGAATCACATAAAACAATTAGAATTAGAAACATATGCAAATCAAAACCAAAACACGATACCAATTCATACCCACTAAGATGGGTATAAGAAAAAAACACACAATGAAAAGTATTGATGAAGATGTGGAAAATGGGAACCCTCATACTCTTCTAGCGGGAATGCAAAATGGCACAACTACTTTGGAAACCAGTCTCCAGTTCCTCTAAAAGTTAAGCACAGTTATGATTCAACCTGGCAATCCCGCTCCTAGTATACGCCCTAGAGAAACGAAAACCTACGTTCACACAAAAACTTGGACATGAACATCCATAGCAGTATTACATCAGCCAAAAGTGGAAACAACCCAAACGTCCACCAACTGATGAACAGATTAAAAAATGTAGTTTAGCTGGCCGGGCGCGGTGGCTCACGCCTGTAATCCCAGCACTCTGGGAGGCCCAGGCAGGAGGATCGCTTGAGCCCAGGAGTTCAAGACCAGCCTTAGCAAGTGTGAGACCCCGTCTCTACTAAAAATAGAAAAAATTAGCCAGGCATCCCTGGTGCTGCCTGCAGTGCCAGCTTGTCCTCTGTCCCCCTCGAAGCCACAGGGTGGGCCCTTTATCTTTCTGGGTCTAGAACCCAGCTGCTCTCCCTTCAAGACAGACATCTCATCCTGGGTTGGCACTGACTCCCCCTGAGGCTTCCCCAAGGCTTCTTAGTGGGCTGAAGTGCGTGGTAAGAGCCAATACAGGCATGCCTTTTTCTATTGCGCTTCACTTTATTGTGTGTCACAGATATTGCATTTTGTTATAAATTGAAGGCTTGTGGCCACCACTGAGCAAGTCTGTTGGTGCCATTTTTTCCAACATGTGCTTACTTCATGTCTCTGTGTCACATTTTGGTAATTCTTGTAATATTTCAAAATTTTCCATTATTGTTATATCTGTTATGGTGATCTGTGATCAGTGATCTTTGACGTTAATATTGTAATTGTTTGGAGGCACCATAAACCATGCCCATATAAGATGGTGAGCTTTATCAATAAATGCTGTGTGTGTTCTGACTGCTCCACCAACTGGCGGTTCCCGCTCTCTCTCCCTCTCCCTGGGCCTCCCTCTTCCTTGAGGCCCAAGAATATAAAAATTTGGCCAATTAACCCTACAATGGCCTCTAAGTGTTCAAATGAAAGGGAGAGTCACACATCTCTCACTTTAAATCAAAAGCTAGCTGAAGCTAGGAGTTCGAGACCAGCCTGGGCAACCTAGTGAGACTCCCCTCTCTACAAAGAATAGAAAAAATTAGCCAGGCGTGATGGCACACACCTGTAGTCTGCACACCAGGTTGGGTGACAGAGTGAGACCCTGTCTCAAAAAAAAAAAACAACAACAAAAAAAAATAAACCTAGAAATGATTAAGCTTAGTGAGGAAGGCACATCCAAAACTAAGATAGGCCAAAAGCTAGGCCTCTGATGCCAAACAGCCAAGCTGTGAATGCAAAGGAAAAGTTCTTGAAGGAAATGGAAAGTGCTTCTCCAGCAAACACACATGATAAGAAAGCCAAACAGCCTTATTGCTGATAAGGAGAAAGTGTCAGTGGTCTGGCTAGAAGATCAAACCAGCCACAACATTCCATTTAGCCAAAGCCTTACTGAGAGCAAGGCTCTAACTCTTCAGTTCTATGAAGGCTGAGAGAGCCGAGGAAGCTGCAGGAGAAAAGTTTGAAGCTAGCAGAGTTGGTCCATGAAGTTTAAAGAGCAAGGCGAAGCAGCAAGTGCTGATGGAGAAGCCACAAGAAGTTATCCAGAAGATCTAGCTGATAATTGATGAAGGTGACTATACTAAACAACAGACTTTCAATGTAGACAAAACAGTCTCATTGGAAGAAGATGCCAGCTAGGACTTTCATAGCTAGAGAGGAGACGTCAATGTCTGCCTTTAAAGCTTCAAAGCTTTAAAGCTTCAAAGGACAGACTGACTGTCTTGTTAGGTGCTAATGCAGCTGGTGATTTTAGGTTGAAGCCAGCGCTCATTTACCATTCTGAAAGTCCTAGGACCCTTAAGAAGTATGCTAGAACTATTCTGCATAGGACTCTATAAATGGAAAAGCAAAGCCTGGATGACAGCCTATCTGTTTATAGCATGTTTTACTGAATATTTTAAGCCCACTGTTGAGACCTACTGCTCAGAAAAAAAGATTCAAAATATTACTGCTGTAGACAATGCCTGTTGACAATGTTTACAGTATACTGTAGTCTATTAAGTGTGCAATAGTATTATGTCTAAAAAAGATTCCTTTCACCCAAGAGTCACCCCAGAGCTCTGATGGAGATGTACAAGGAGATTAATGTTGTTTCCATGCAGCTAACACAACATCCATTCTGCAGCACAGGGATCAGAGAGTGATTTCAACTTTCAAGTCTTATTATTTAATAAGTACATTGAAAACCTTCTGGAAAGGATTCACCATTCTAGATGCCATTAATAACATTCATGATTCATGGGAGGAGGTCAAAATATTAACATTAACAGGAGTTTGGGAGAAGATGATCCAACCCTCATGGATGACTTTGAGGGGTTCAAGACTTCAGCGGAGGAAGTCACTGAAGATGTGGTATAAATTAGCAAGAAAACTTGAATTAGAAGTGGAGCTTGAAGATGTGACTGAATTGCTGCAGTCTCATGATAAAACCTGAACAGATAAGGAGTTACTTCTTATTGATGAACAAAGAAAATAGTTTCTTGAGATGGAATCTATTCCTGGTGAAGATGCTGTGAACACTGTTGAAATGACAACTAAGGATTTAGAATATTACATAAACTTAGCTGATAAAGCAGTGGCAGTGTATGAGAACTGACTCTAATTTTGAAAGAAGTTCTACTGTGGGTAAAATGCTATCAAACAGCGTCCTTTTGTGAAAGGAAGAGTCAATTCATGCCACAAACTTCACTGCTGTCTTATTTTAAGAAACTGCCATGACCACCCCAGCCTTCAGCAACCACCACCCTGTTCAGTCAGCACCATCAACATCAGGCAAGACCCTCCACCAGCAAAAAGATTACAACTCACTGAAAGCTCAGATCAGGTATTTTTAAATTAAGGAATGTATAATACATTGTTTTTAAACACAATGCTATCACACACTTATACCCTACACTATACTTTAATATACACTGGGAAACCAAAAAATTTGTGTGACTTACTTTATTGCAATATTTGCTTGATTACAGTGGTCTGGACCCCAAACCGCCGTATCTCCAAGGTCTGTCTGTACTTACTGTTTACTACGAGCCATCTCTTAAACTGCATGACAATCTTATGACCTGTATTATCTCCTTTAAACTGCGCGACAATCTTATGAGAAAAGTTTAGTATGGCTTTCCTGCCATTATACACGAGGCACAGAAAAGGTGAAAAACGTGTCCAGGGGACACAGGCATGAAGTGGTGGCAACAGGCCACGGCTCACACTGAGAAGTGAGCACTTGCGGAACTGAGGGGTGGGGAAGGGGATGGAGGGCAAGAGTGCTGGGGAAGGAGGGGAGTTGTGTGGCTGTGAAATCTCCAGCCACGTAAGACTTCAGACCACAGGTTCAAGGATCCCTACGAACCCCAAGCAGAATTAAAAAAACAGAAACAAAACACTGAAAATAAGAGATAAAGCAGACAGATAAAAGTGTTACAAGGGACATGTTAAACAATACCAGAGGGATAAAATCAGCAAAATCCAGATTGTGGAAAATTCTACAGCTTCTTTAATAAAAGAGTTAACACTTGAACACTGACTTAATATATTGTATAAGAACACTATAAAAAATGCGGGAAATTTGGACACTGACTTAATATTTGATATCAAAGAAATTTTGTTTTTTAAGGCGTGATAATGGTACAATGGACTTAACTTTCAAAAGAATTCCATCTTTTAAAAATACTTACTGAAATACATCCACATGAAATATGGTTTCCAGTATTTGCTTCAAAACACATGAGTGGGAGACACAGATGGAACGGGAATGGCCATGGACTGGTGACCACGGCTGCTGGTGATGAATGCACGGAGCTTATTACGTTATTCTCTCTATATACACATTAATATATGTTAGATTATTTCCATAAGAATAATTTTAAGGGAAAAAAACCAATTAGATATATTGCTGGCTTTTCAAGAGAAACAAGGTAAACCAGGAGACAAAGAAATGATATCCTCAAAGTTGTGAAACAATAAAAGCCAAACCAGAATTCAATAGTCAGCAAAATATTCCCACAGAAATAAATACAAAATAAAAACTCTGTCAGACAAATCAAACACAGAACACGTCACCAAGTGACAGGTACTAATGGCAATGGCAGGGTGTTCTTCAGGCAGAAATAAAATGATCCCATAGAGAAGTACAAGCACGCAGAAAAGATCAAAAGAACAAAACGATGTGGGTAAAGAGCCAGGCGCGTGACGTGCACATTGCTACGGGCGTGCCATGGTCTAGGCCCTTCCATAGAGGAGCTAACCCACAAACATGCACACACGCGCTTCTACACGCACGTGTGTACGTGAATAAAAACCGCGAGTTCACACTGATACCTCCGATTCTAACCCATTATCACAAGATCAAGCCTCTCCTTTCCATATTTGTTACTTTTTTCCCAACACTGAGAAGTCTGGCTACCTCAACAGATTTACTCATTTGCTCAGTCCTACAATACACAGCAAGTAGTTTCAGAACTGCCAACCCATACCACCAATAAAACAACAAGCCTTCTAACTAGAGGTTACAATTAGTTTATAATTTTTTGTCTTTAGACTTGAGGGTAAACAATCAAGCATTTTGTCCAAAAGTTTCCTGGGTCACTTTTCTCAAGTGTAGTTATTTTATTCATCTGAAATATGGTAGGTTCATTTGTTTCTGTTTGTAATATACCCTAGGTTTTATTTTTTAATTTCCTCAAATCTCTCAGTAAAAACAGAACTAGCAAGACCACAATCCCATAGACAATATCAACAAGAAAAGAAGACTGACAAGGTATTTCTATTAACCACAGAATTTAAGTGGAGGGGACAAACCACGAATATGGTAAGTCAGTCCCTGACTTACGATGGTTCGACTTATGATTTTTTGGCTTTATGATGGTGTGAAAGCTTTACACATCATTAGAAACCATACTTTGAATTTTGATCTTTTCCTGGGCTAGCAAAATACGGTATGATACTCTTACATGACGTATTCAACATTTTATTATAAAATAGGCTTTCTGTTAGATGATTTGCCTAACCGTAGGCTAACGTACGTGTTCTAAGCACATTTAAAATAAGCTAGGCCTAGCAATGCTTGGTAGATTAGGTGTATCAAATGTACTTTTGACTTACGATATTTTCAATTTATGATAGGTTTACTGGGACGTAATCCCATCATGAGTTGAGGAGCATCTGTATACAGGCCTATATGGCATCAGATCCGTACAGGTGGGAAAAAAAAAAAAAAAAGAAGCCACTGGGCATGTGATATACTAATAATCCCAAAGTAGCCAAGAGGCATTCACTGGATATCCCAAAGGACCCAGGTGCTGAAATTGGGAATTTCTAATCATCAATAAAGCAGGAGTGTGTGTCTGGGTCCAAGGTAGGGTCTAAAGAGGCTGGAGCAAAACAAAACAGCCAACACTTCTTTCCAGGACAAAAACAGAGAAACTGTTGGGAATAGGTCAACTAGAACAATTAGAAAATCAGCAAGGACACAGAAGACTTGAACATACTATCAACCAGCTTGACCTAACAGATATCTACAGAACGTGTGACCCAACAACAGCACAATAGTGTTCTTTTCAGGTACACATGGAACATTCTAAAGAACAGATCACATGCTAGCTCATAAAATAAGCATTAATAAATGTAAAAGAATTGAAACTATACACAAAGAATTTAACTCCATTGTCTCCTCTAAACACAATGGAGTTAAATTATAAAACAACAGAAGGAAATTTGGGAAATTGACAAATATTTGAAATTAAACTACATTTCTAAATAACTCATGGGTCAAAAAAGAAATTGTGAAGGAAATTAGAAGGTATTTTAATCTGAATGAAAATAAAAATACAACCCACCAATATTTACGAGATGTAGCTAATGCAGTGCTTAGAGAGAAATTTATATATTAGAGAAGATCTCAAATCAATAAAGTAAGCATTCACCCGAGAGGACAAAAAACTAGAAAAAGAGCAAACCAAACCAATGCAAGCCAAGTAACGCAGGCGACCTCTTGAAGGTGCAAAAGGCAAGGAAGGACATTCACTCCTAGAGCCTCCGGAAGGAAAGGCAGCCTGCTGATTTCTTGATTTTAGCCTAGCGAGACCCGTATCAGACTTCGGATCTCCTAATTTATATTGTTTAAAGCCACTAAACTTGTGGTAATTTGTTAAAGCAGCACTAGGAAACTAATATAACAGGCAACAGAAAGGATTAAGTCAAATCCCACAAAGGGATATGAGAAAAAAATGAAGAGCAGAAAGACATCACTATAGGGCCAGGCGTGGGGGCTCACACCTGAAATCCCACCAACTGGGAGGTTGAGGCGGGAGGATCACTTGAGCCCAGGAGTTTGAGACCAGCCTGAGCAAGAGCGAGACCCTGTCTCTACCAAAAATAGAAAAGTTAGCCGGGCATGGTGGCACCTGTAGTCCCAGCCACTTGGGAGGCTGAGGCGGGAGGATGGCCTGAGCCCAGGAGTTTGAGGTTGCAGTGAGCTATGGTAACACCACTGCACTCCATTCTGGGCAACAGAGCAAGACCCTGTCTCCCCCCACGCTCCCCCAAAAAAGACCAGGGCTGAAAGAAATGGCTTATTGCAGGTCTGGGGCAGGAGGAATACAAGCTGAGCCTAGAACATCGTGGCATACCAGACAGCAAAGCACCTTTGAGAGACTACTAGAATTATGTCAAAAGGATCTAGGAGCCAACTTGCAGAGGCTCTCACTGTCCAAAGATGGGACAATTTTAACACATTAAATATGTTTAAATTTATGAACTCACAATATCAAAATAAAATCCCTAATTGATCACCTTTGGAGGATAGGAAAATGATTCATTATTTTGAAAAGTAATAAATTAAAAAAAGAACCAAGCATTTATCTTCAGTTTCCTACATGAACTGTAACATCAAACAGTAGAGGAGAAGTTTCCGTTTAATAGAAGTCCATCTAATACACAAAGAACCAGTAACTGAACCAGAACATCACAATTTTGTAACTTCTTATGAGCTAATGCAAACAGGTTATGTGCATCAATGGCTGGGCCATCCAGACATTAGGCGCTTCCTGATGGAACAACACAGCACCCCTGAAAAGGAGCCTTGCCAGACGTCAGACCTGAATCTCACCAAGCCTCTAGACCTGCAGTCCCAACCCTGGGGCCTCGGCCTGTTAGGGACTGGGCTGCAGAGCTCCGCCGTTCCCCCCCACCCCCAATCCATGGAAAAATTGTCTTCCATGAAACTGGTTCCTGGTGCCAGAAAGGTTGGGGACTGCTGCTCTAGACCCAATTAACAATTTATAGGAAACCAGAGGACAGAAAAACACATTAAACCTCACCAGAGGAAAGCAATCGGCAAAATCTAGACTATGAGAAACACACGTCCAACCACTGAGTTTCCTCAACAAATAACTTCCATGGGAGGTGGGGTGGATGATGTAAGCTGTAGATTAAGACTGAAAGGTCATTCAAAAAAAAAAATAAAAACAGGCAAAACTTAATATTTAGAGGTGCTCAGTTCAGTCATAAAACTATAAAGAAAAATAAGGAAGTAACTGCCATAAAAGGTGGGTGGTAATTTTTGTTGGGAGGGAGAGAGATGAACCTGGAACAGGCATGTGGAAGGTGGCAAGTTTTATTTCTTGATCCAAGCAACAGTTACAAATGTATCCGCCTTATAATAACTCATTAAGCTATACATTTGTTTTATTCAGTTTCTGTATCTGTGCTATACTCTAAAACAGCAGTCCCAACCTTTTTGGCACCAGGGACCAGTTCTCAGGCGGTGATGCCAGCAATGGGGAGTGGCTGTAAATATACTCATCCCCGCCACTCACCTCCTGATGTGCACCCCCGCCTCCAAGTTTCATGGAAGACAATTTTTCCATGAACCTAGTCCATACCCGGGGATTGGGGACCACAGCTTTAAAATAAAAAAGGTTTAAAAACACACTTATAAAGCTACAATAACTAGGGCCACTGATACCCTTGTGGTATCAGTGCCAAGGGCTATTCAACAGACCAATGCAGACTGGAGTCTAGACTCAGACCCAGACACGATGTCTACGCACAGCTTATTTTTTATAATGGTGATGCTGCAGAGTAGTGAAAAAGGAGGATCTTTTAAATAAATTGTGCTGGGACAATTCAATCTCACACCATCCCACAAATCAACTCCAAATGGATGATTGAGCTAAAGGCAAAACAATAAAGAATGTAATACAGGAAAATATCCATATAACCTTGATTTAGGGCAAAAAAGGACTAACCATAGCAGGGAGATGGATAAATCAGGCCACATTAAGTTAAAAAATTTAAAAAACAAACAAAATTCTGTTTTTCAAGAAATATCATTAAGAGAGTAAAATAGCTAGGCTCAGAGTAGAAGAATTTAGAAAAAAGGGCAAAAGTCTCAAACAGGCACTTCATCAAAGAAGCTATCCAAACACCAATAAATACATGGAAAGGTGCTCAACCTCATTAATACTCAAGGAAATACAAATTAAAGCCACAACAATATTCACCTTGTAAAATGGCTAGACTCACACATACACACATAAACGCTAACCTAACAGTGCTGAATGTGTGTGAAGAGCTGCAACGGATCAGTACAGTCATATTGGAAAACAGTTTGCCATTACCTCCTAAAACGAGCTACACATACATGATCATGCCATGGTTCCACTGTCTTTGTCCATTCAGGCAGCTATAACTAAATGCCATAAACTGGGTGGCTTATAAACAACAGCAGTTTATTTCTCACAGTTCTGGAGGTTGGGAAATCCAAGTCAAGGGGCTGGCATATTTAGTGTCTAGCAACGGTGTGCTTTCTGGGTCACAGACGATGCCTTTTCACTGTGTCCTCACATGGTGGCAGGGACGAGAGCTCCGTAGGGTTCCATCTATAAGGGCACTAATCCCATTCATGAGGGGTTTGCTCTCATCACCTAATCATCTCTCAAATGCCTCATCTCCTAATATCACCACCCTGGGGGTTAGGTCTCAACAAATGGATTTAGCAGGAGACACACACATTCAGTTTATAGCATACATTCACAGGTACATGCCCAAGAGAAATGCTTGCATACATTTGGTTTTTGCTACCTACCCCAAAACTCTGGAGATGATACCCTGGCCTTGAAAGATGAAGGTTACCTATTTATTAATACACCTGGATGGCATCTGGAGCCAGCATTATTCCATGGCACTGATTCTATTCTCCAACAAAAAAAAAATTAGTTTAAAAATAAAACCAATCAGCATGTATATAAAACAGGGTAATCAATGACAACAAGTAAAACACAGAATCCTTCCAGAACAGACCTAGTCACTGCTGCTCTCAGCCCCTGGCCCCCAGGACAAAAGGGAGCCCCACCCCACTCAGCCCTGCCCCAGCTCTTTACAGCTGGAGTGCCATCCTTACGCCAGGGACGCTCTGCATCAATTAAGAAAATATCACTACACTTACACAGTGGGCGTTCAGCAATTCTAAATTAGGACTAGAGACTGAGGGGAGAGGAGAGACAGAAAGGAGGCATTCAGCACTGAAATCTTCTGGTATTTATTTTACACTTTTTTAGTTTCAAAGACAAAAACACCTAAAACCAAAGGTGGCTAATTGAAGGATCCTTTCCATAGACTAGAAGAGGTAAAATGTATGGCATATTCTCAATTTAAGCACGAATTCTGATTTGTGGGAGAATCTGTTATTTTTATTTAAAGACTTAAAGAGCCAGGCATGATGCTGTGCACCTGTGGTCCCAGCTACTCAGGAGGCTGAGGCAGGAGGACTGCTTGAGCCCAGGGGTTTGAGTTCAGCCTGTGCAATAGCAAAACCCATCTCTTTAAAAAAAAAAAAAAAAAAAAAAAAAGACTTAAACCTCCTTTCAAACTACTATGCTGCAGAAGTATCAAAGCCTGCGTTCTCAAGAGCGGTGTTTCCAGTTTTCATCCTGTAGTGGCTAATCACACTCAGTGTTTTACTAATATCATGATCAACTTGCATTTAATGATCTCATATGCTTTGACTACCTCATATATCCAATTTAGTAAAGTATATTTTTTCATTTTTCACATTCATATTAAAAACTACTTCAAGATACCATTTCTCACCCTATCACCCCGGCAAAAATCCAAATGCTTAGTAACACCCTTTGTTGGTGAAGCCCTCTACCCAGTGCTGACAGGGGTGCAAGCCCGTGGAGGGGAATTTGGAAACACTCACCAAATGACACTCACCCTGCCACCCGGCAATCCCCTGCTAGGAGCAGACCCTGAAGACGGCCCTCACCAAGTCAGTCACAGCAGCGTTCCACAACAGCAGGACTGGCACGTCCACAGAGGCACCGAATAAAAACCAGACACAAACAGCGTGAACGGCATGCGCTACTTTTCCCAAAAGGAGGGACAATGAGTGGTGTGTGCACCTGCCTATTTTTGCAGGATAAAGCAGAAGTAAAAATGGTTGCCCAGAAGAGTGGAGGAGATAGGAAAGGTATCTTTCATGTAATGTATACAGTTTGGACCCTTGAATCATGTAATTATTTTATACATTAAAAATAAAAATTTTAAGCACAGTCCTTTATTCATCCTAAGTGGAATATAACTAAGGACAAAAAGAATTAAAAAAAAAATCACAAAATTTGCTAAGCAGTTTTATTAGTAGCAATGTAATATTGTAATTTCACAACCTATTTTATGTACATTTTAGCATAAAACAAATAATTATGCCAATGGTATTAAGAATTAAGATTTTCAGGATAAGAAGAAAAATCAAACAACCCTATTAAAAAATGGGCAAAGGACATGAACAGAAACTTTTCAAAAGAAGACAGAATAATGGCCAGCAAACATATAAAAAATTGCTCAACTTCTCTAATCATCAGGGAAATGCAAATCAAAACCACAATGAGATATCACTTAACTCCAGTGAGATTGGCTCACATCAAAAAATCCCCAAACAACAAATGTTGGCGGGGATGTGGACAGATAGGAACACTCATACACTGCCGGTGGGACTGCAAATTAGTACAACCTCTATGGAAAAGAATATGGAGATACCGCAAAGAATTAAAAGTAGAATTACCATTTGACCCAGCAATCCCACTACTGGGTATTTACCCAAAGGAAAAAAAGACATTCTATAATAAAGACATCTGCTCACGAATGTTCATAGCAGCACAATTCACAATTGCGAAGTTGTGGAAACAACCCAGGTGCCCATCAATACACGAGTGGATTAATAAAATGTGTTATATGTACACCATGGAGTATTACTCAGCAATAAGGAACAATAGTGAATTAACACATCTGGTATTATCCTGGTTGGAGCTAGAGCCCATTCTTCGAAGCGAAGTGTCACAGGAATGGAAAAACAAGCACCACTGGTACTCACCATCAAATTGGTACTAACTGATCAACACCTACATCACACAGAGCAATAATATTCATCACCCGGCGGGCAAGCGGGAGGGGGGTGGAGGGGATGGGAAAAACTCTCACTGAATGGATGCGGGGAGCACAGTTTGGGGGATGACTACGACTGTGGCTCTGACACGGGCAGTGCATGGGCAATATATAGCCAAAGTGTTGTACCCCCATAATATTCTGAAATAAAAGTAAAAAAAAAAAAAAAAAAGATTTTCAGGATAAGAACAAGATATAAGTTTTAAAAATCAAAGAAATTAACTAAAACTATATAATTTTAAATTCATATTGAAATACTAGTATGAACTCACAATGTTTTAAAAATATATTTCTAGCTCTGTCCACCAAATGGGCTTTAAGCAATAATATACAAATGCAACGAACACACCTAATGCCTAGATCTCAGTTTCTAGATACCTTTCTGCACTAAAAGGAACCAGAGCGCTCTGGAGAAATGGCTCACTGCATTTCTTTCCTGGAAAAGAAGTAAAGGTGAGCCTGGGATGCTGGGCCAGGAACAATGTGCGCCAAGGCCAACGCACCGAGTGAAACGGACACAGGAGTCAGCTTGGAAGGGCTCCCAGTCGGTCACATTTGACTATCACAGAACAAAGCAAAAGACTTAAACAGATGATGATATAGTGAATAAATAAAAACCCATTAGCCCACCTTGATATTCAAAGACGAAAAAGGAAAAATAAAAACATCTGCCACAATGGAGGTGACTATTACACCAACTGTCTTCCCCTGAAAATTGGTAATAAAGGTCAAGAATCAAGCATTTGTCCCTTTTTTAAACAGAGATAGGCTCTAGCTCTGTTGCCCAGGCTGGGTTGCAGTGTGGCACAATCGTAGCTCACCGTAACCTCCAACTCCTGGGCTGAAGCAGTCCTCCTGCCTCAGCCTCCCGCGCGGTGGGGACTACAGGTGCCACCACACCGGGCTGTCCTGTCTTTTTAAGAGGTAAGGAATGAAGGAAACAGACAAAGAAACAAGGAACAACAGTATTAGAAAGTCAACACGTTGCTGCCTGGTAGTTCTCGGCAGCACCAACAAACACACCATGTGGCATGCTATGGGAGCAGGGTGTTCACATGGCCCCAGGATGCCCCCATGGATGACTTGCTAACTGTGGGATAGGGGGTACGTTTAAAGGGCCAGTGATCAAAGTCACCCGGGTCCCCGTGGGACAGCCTGCAAAAACAGTGCAACACCAAGCACACTGCATCACCCACATAAACATGCCCCACACAAACCACCTGGACCCAATCCAGCCTCTCGCTGCCAGATCACAGGGTGTACACAGGGGGCAGAGGAACAAAAAGAGACACATCAACCATGGTGACACATGGCCCTAGTCTAGACTCTGGCTCAGAAGAAACAGCTACTCAAGACATTTTGGGGACAACTGGGGATCTGATTGTGGACTGGCTACTGGATGACACCAAGGGGTTGTTGTTAACATTTCTTTGACATCATCGACGATGGGATTGTGATTATCAAAAAGAACATCCTTTTCCCCTTTCCTAGGAGTAAAGGACACTTAGAGGTGAAGTGTCCCGGTATCTGCAATTTCCTTCAAAAAAGGTCTGGCAAGCACCAGACAGGTGGCAGTCACAGTGGCTCCATCAGGAGCAGGGCACAGAGGAGTGCCAACCTTCTGTAAGTTAGAAAGTTTTTTTTTTTTTAAATTCTTGTGTCAAGGGCTGACTTTAAATAGATTGAGAAAGTTCATAATATAACCTTTAAAACACTGAAGCATATTTGTATTTAACTCAGAGCAGACATGCCCTCAGCGAGCTGTCAAGTACACCCAGGGAATCAAAGAGCTGGAAGTCAGGCTCTGGCCTGGCTCAAACTGGGAGATGACAGTTTTTCCTACTGAGGATATAAATTAAGATCTGGTCTACACCTGAGAGTAACTTTAACCTGAGAGTAACTTTAACATATTCTGAGGGTGCACAGCCAAACTAACACATCCGAGCAGTTGCAATAGCATCAATTGCCTCAAAGCCATAAATTCCAAGAAGAGCCACTGTGCCCATACAAAGAAAAACTATCGTCCAGGACTGGGCTAAACTGAGATGGGAACTCAAAGCTAAAAGCCAAAGACAGTTGCAAAGGGTTAAACTTCAGAAACCTAGAACCAGAGCTATTTTCATGAGATGTGGTCAGAAACCCCGATAAGGCTACCTTGGAAACAAAGCACATTCCAAAGCAAGCAAACAGACCACGTTAAGGTCAGGTGGTCCCTGTTCTGTCCCTGAAATGTTCTGGGTCACTTACCAAGACTACCTGGATTGTTCTGATCACTCTTTTTGTGGATCCCCCTGTACTTAACACCAGCACCCTCAACACCTACCCTTTCCTCTGGGGTCCAGGCAGTCCCACTAGTGACCGGCCTGAAATCGAAGCTGTGGCTGAAAGCTGCTGGAAGAGTCAGTGATAGTAACCGGAGCTCTCCCCGCACGGCACACAGCTCCAGACCCTGCTCTCTTTGCCGCAAGCAGGTGGAGCAGAGATCACAAAGTGAGCTTTGGGTGAGAAGCCAGCCCCTCAGGGTTTACATCTGTGGAGGTCATGAGGCAGGAGGACAGAGCGAGTCCAGGGTCCACCGGTCCACAGGGCCAAGGGGTCGAGTCTTCCCACCCAGACCAATGATGGGCGGCTGCAGCAACCACACAAAGAGCACCCTGGTGCCCAGTCCCGCCCCCAGTCTCAAGCCAGTATCAGCTGTTTTTATTCTACACAGAGTTTTCTGGGAAACACCCAGGCCACAACTGCTTAAAGTCCTTCACCTGGAATGAGAGATCAGAAGCAGAGCTTGCACCTTCTCAGGTGCTCGGCCTGGCATTTTTAGTGCATGTCATTTAAGCCATGTGTCCACTGAATCCCCAAAACAAACCCTGAGGAGCTGGGGAGGGAGCTTTACCAACAAGCATGCAGCTGTGCAGAGGGAGGCCAGCCTCTGTGCCACATGGATGCTTCCCCCACGGGGCGCCTCCACCCTGCTGCCCCTAGACCCCTCAGGGCTGAACTCAAACATCCCCTCCCTCTGAGGTATTCCCCAGTACATTTCTCAAACAACTGAGCATCGCCTCCGCCCTCATCTGCCAGTAGTTTTCCTTGGAGAACTTAGTGGGCCTTTTTCTCTGGTTCACATTGATCCTCACCACAACTACTATGTTCTCCGAGGCCAGGGCCTTTTTAGAAAACCACCATTGCCCCAGCAGGCAGAACACTGCAAGAACACCCCACGCTGAGTTCACCACCCCTCTCTCTCCCACTCCCCTGCCTCAGAAATAAGAAAGATTTTATTTTATTCCTAGCAATACCTTTCAGAATTTGAACTACCAAAAGCACATATCAAATATTTAGCAAAGAAGCGATCTGAGGTATTCCAGAATGAAGAACAAGGCACTGAAAAGTGGGATGCAGAAAGCCCAAGCCACAGGACGGTGAGGTGGGAAAGCTGCTGCAACCCAGAACTAAAGCAGATGCTGCAGGATGTTATGGGCTAAAGGCACGCTGACTTTCTCATGCCGCGAAATGTAAATAAGAGCAACGGATTCCTATAGCTGCATCCTCAGGTCCTGAGATTTTAAACGACTTGAAAATCAGAGCGTCATGACAGTCACCAACTCTCTGAACTGCTCTGTGCAGAAACACGCACAAGGAAACAATGTTGGTAGGAAGAGCTAGCCCGGCCTCTACCCCAGGGGCCCCGGCCCAGCCAGGCCCAACAGCTTCACCTGCTCCCTCCTCGCAAGACAACCGTGACACCAAAGGAGAAGGGAACCAGACTAGAAGTAGGAACCGAAGTAGCTGAAGCCAAGCAAAAAAAAAATGCACAGAGTGAAGAGGAGGACAGCCCTGGCCTCCTCACCTACTGCTCCTCCCGCTTCCAGGCTCCTCTTCCCAGGGCTCCTCACTCCAAATTCTTACGCCCACCAGGGATCTGAAACATACATATTTCTTTCACTAAATAAAACTGCGTATCAGCTCCTTTGCACATACACAGAAGTCCATCAACCCCCCTAACGACTGACTTAAAACCGTTCTCCAAGGAGTTGGGGCGTTCTTCACACAGCCTGAGTTACCGGTGTGTATGGGAGCGGGGCTTGGGTTGACGTTAAAGAACAGTTTTCACATCCAAAAACATCAACCACCTTATTCAGGAATTAACCAGAACAAAGGGAGGGTGACTGTAATCACCTCTCAAGGGGACCAAAGGTCTTAGCTTTCTTTCGATATAGGAGATTAATGGTGTCCTTTCCCCAAAAGACTGAGCCTTTCAAACTTTTTGAAGATTCACAGAATCTCTCTTAACTTGTGCTAGATCTTTTCCTGAGAAAAAGCAAATTATGATAAGCAGATACAACCTGTTTAAGGATTACAGAAGTGTGCATCCTTGCATGGACGTCCCCTTGAAAACCCTCAGAGCATGGAGTCAAATTCCTGCAAACTTTCCTCTTTCAAGATAACTTTGTTTAGCAACTGAAATGAATTCATAATCGAAATTTGGTTTAATTTCATAGCTCTTTTTAAAAACCTCCAACTAAATCCTTCCCAGTCTCTTAATTTTATCAGGACGACACACAGGGAAATCATCAAAAGTTAGTATTTCTATGTAAAAAGTCACAAGGATGCCCCAGCTTCAGCAGACTGGACTCACTGTAAGGTCTAAGGTAGATTTCTTAAAACTATGCACTTAATCCGATCAGAGTTAACTTCAAAACAAATAACTTCCCTTTTTACGAACACCAGGACACCCAGAGAAGCTTCTGCCGGCGGCTCAGCGTGGCGGGGACTTGCTTCCCGAGCGGCGCCCGACTCCAGTGAAAACCACCCAAAATAGGGACGCACGAGGGACCAAGCGGAGAGGCGACAGCGGTGGTGCGGGTCACACAGAAAAGGACAAAGGGAGAAACAAAACCGGTGCAGGCTCACTCGGGCGTCGAAGAACAAGTGCAGTTGGAAAAACATTTGAAACGGTGACTTGCAATTCATGTTTTTCTTCGCTAAATTCAAACGGCCATGCCCAGAAACACACGCTAACCCCAACGCGCCAAAGCGCGCAGCGCCGAACGCGCCTCACCGGCGTCCCAGCCCCATCTCAACGCGGCCCTGGCCGGTCTCTGCCAGGAAACGGCGCCGCAAGTGACAGGGCGGCGGGGACCGCGGGGCAGGACGGCCCGACCCGCCCGCCCAGCCCGCCGCCCGGCACGTGGGGCCGCCGCGGGCCGCGCCAACTTCGGGTCACTCGAGGCGTCCTGTCAGCGGGGCCGCCGCGCCGCCAGCTGTCAGCGGGCGGGGTCCGCGCGGGGACCCCCGGGCCCCGGCCCCGGCCCCGCACAGACAATAGCGGCCCGGCCCGGCGCGGTCCGCCCGGCGGGACGCGGACGCGAGGACGCGGCGGCGGGGCGGGACGGCGCCGGCCGCGCACTCACCTCGGCGCCCGGCCCGGGGCGCGCGGCTCCCGCCCGGCTGCGCACGACGGACGCGCGGGCGGACGCCCATTCATTAGCCGCGGCTTTGTCCGCCCGGCCCCTCCCGGCCCCGCCGCCCGCCGCCCGCGACGCCGCCGGACGCTGCGCCCCTCCCAGGGCCCCGCGCGGCGCGGGGCGGGGCCGGCGCGGGGGCGGGGCCGGCGCGCGCAGGCGCAGTCCCCGCGCGACGCCCCGCGCAACGCCCCGGCGCGGCGGGCGGCTCGAGAGGCCGGAGCGCCGCGCCGCGCTGACGGGGCGGGGCCGGGCGGGCCGCGCAGGCGCAATCCGCGCGCCGGCCCCGCCCCTGGGGCCGGCCGGAAACCACGCAGGCGCAGTGCGCGGCCGGCGCGGGCGGGCGGCTGGCGGGGCCGGGGCGGCTCTTCCTGTGGCTGCGCGGTCGGCGGGGCCGAGCGGGGCCGGGCGGGACCCGGCGGGGCGGGGGCTGACCGCGCCGGACTTCGGCCCTCCCAGCCTTTGGAAGAAATCTAGACTTTTAGTGTAGAATCTCCCTAAGCCTTAGGCCAGGGTCCGGAGGTCGTTCGTTCGGCCCCTGCCGGCTTGGCTCGGTGACGAGGTTGAGCTAGGCCGCGCCTCGCTGCGCTCGGGCCGCAGAGGCCGGGCCGGGCCGTCACCCGCTCGGTGGGTACGGCCCCTCAGCTAGCAAGAGTTCTGTCATTTTTAATGGTCGGGGGGAAATAAAAATAACAGTAATATTTCAGGACATGCGGAAATTATGTGAAGTTCAAATGTCAGTGTCCGAAGTGGAGTTTCATGGGCACACGGCCTGCCGGTTCACGGAGCTACCATCAACGCTGTTCTTGCCTTCCCGGAGCCGGAGGGGAGACCGTGGACTGATACCCAAAAGGCCCCGCGTTTCGTTCAGAGCTGCAGCCAGCGTTCGTAGGCGGGCGGCCAGGCCCGCAGCGTGGCATCCGTTCTACCGCAGCCACCCTGTCCTCGGTGCTCCGCCTCAGGGCCTTTGCACGGCTATTTCCTCGGCCTGGAATGCTCTACCCCAGCTATCTGCCAGTCCATGCTCTCACTTCTTCAGACCTTTGCCCAAATGTCACCGTAGGGAGGCTGTCCCTGAGCATTCTCCGTACAGTAGCACTTCACTTCCTCATCCCCTGTCCCCTCTTCCTTTCCCTCTGACACGCTGCACGCGCATTTGTTCGCGGTTGGCCACTCCCACTAGCACTGGCAGTGCAGAGCGTGCGGGGACTTCTTGCTTGTGTGCACTGGTGGGTTATGCCCAGTGCCGAGAAGAGCAAGTCCTCCCGAGGCTTTATGCAATAGGTTAACTGAGCCCCCACAATTGCCTGGCACTGAGCTAGGTGCGGAAATACAAGATTCCTGGAGCAACAACTCTTCACGGAGGGACACACCCGTGAGTGCTACCCTGGCGAGTGCAGGCTGACAGTCCCTCCTGTGGCTTCCAAATTGTGCAGGTCAACCAGGTGTGGCCTGTTCTCTGATCCCTCACAGGAAGGATCTTGTTTTGTGTGTAGGGTGGCCATATAACTTAATGTCTAAATGGGACACTTTGGAGCACGAAAGTCATGCCACTAATCGTGAAGCCAGGTTCCAGCATGAACGGGGACTGTCCCAGCAAGCAGGACCATGGTTACTATGATCTGTAATCCATTCATTTAACAAATCTTTGATGAGTACTTTCTAAGTGCCCAAGATACTGTATCTTATTTTTTCTTTTATGGGAACCAAAGTGTGAGGTCCTGGGGCCAGGCAGGCGTTTTATCCGAGCTCCAAGCACAGACGTCGAGCCCCAGGAAGGCAGGGAGGAGCAGCAGCGGTACAGGGCAGTGCATGTCATGGGTGCTCGGTCAACGCTGGGGATGAACAACGGCTGGTGCCCTGGTCCTCTGTCCACTGAGGCTGTGGGTGGGCCTTCAGCATCCTCCCAAGGCAGGTGACCCTCCCTGCTTGGAGCACTGTGGCCCACGAGGGTTCACCCCCATGCGGTGTGACCTGGGGTGAGCTTCTCAGCTGTGAATTAGGATTAGGAGTTGGGGGGGAGATGGTGTCACTTGTGGTAGCAGCTGGGTCCCCTGACCCTGGTGACCACTGGTCACTGGAGAGGCACAGACCTTGCTGCGCCAGGGTCCTGAGGGCGAGGACTGAAGGTAGGGTGGACACCACCAGTCCCCTACAGTGGGCGCCGGGGGCGGAGCCCCATGGCGCGTTCTCCGGTGTGGGGCCTGGGACCGGGCTCACCTCTGTCGTCCTGCCTTGCTCTCAGGGCATGTGCGCTGGGGGCCCGCGGATCCGCCGCAGGCCGGGGCAGGGGTGGGGGGCGCTCCGCAAGGGAAGGGCTGCTGCCCGCTGCAGGAGAGGGCTCCGGGCGCTCAGCGCCCACTATTCCCTAGTCGCCACGATAGGACCTCACCGCGCTGTCCCCCTCGTGCATGTCACCCCCGCCCCACGCAGCAGGTAGTGACGGACGCGCGGCGGCCACAGCCCCGGCCCGCCCGCCTTCCTTCCTTCCTTCCTTCCGCCGCCCCGCCCGCCCCGGGAAGCCGGCCGCGAGGAGGCGGAGGGGCGAGACCTGCGTGGGGCGGGACCCGGCGCCCGCGCCTGCACCCGGGCCCCGCCTCCAGGAAGGCGCTGGGACCGCGGCTGGGGCCCGGAGCCCGGGGCCCGGGGCCCTCCGCGCCCGCCTCGGAGCGAGTGTTGCGGGTCCCCCGCCGACCCTGCGGCACCCCCGCCTGTCCGCGGGCCCCCCTCCGCGTTCGGGTCCCCATGTGGAGCCCGGGGCGCGCGCCCGTGAGGGAAGCGGGGCGCTGTGATCCCGGAGCCCGGCGTGGGACCGCCCCCGGCCCGCGCGACTCTTGACGATGCGGGGCCGGCCCCGCGGAACAGCGCCCGGTGCCCGGAGGAGCCCGCGGGGCCCACAGGCCCGGGCGCTCGGGGGAGGCCGCGCTGCGCGCCCAGGGGAGGAGTTGCGCGCTGACCCCGGGTGAACCCGGAACCGCCCCGCTGGGCGTCAGGCCCCGGCGTCGCCCGGTCCGGGTCTCTCTCCTCGGCCGGTGCCAGAGGTCCCGCCCGCGGTGCTGGGAGCCGAGAGGCCGCTCCGCCGTCCCGGGAGAGGAAGTGCCGCGGGGGCTCCGCGCTGGAAGCGGTCCGTGCGGGGCAGGAGCCCTCAGGTGCCCTGTGTGCCCGCGAAGGCGGCCTCCGAGCGTGCGTTTCGCGGCGCTCCTGGGCTGGAAGGGCCTCCCTCCTTCCGGTGCACGGACTGCGCGGGAGCGCTCCGGACAGGCTGCCGCGGCCGCCCGGGGACCTCGAGCTGCCCCGGTGGATGGGATGGCCGCCAGGGCGAGGGAGCACCTTGATGGCACCGTGCCGCCAGCCTGGGGCGGTGGCGGAAACCGCCAGAAACGCGTGTGGTGGTAGGCGGTGGTGCGCCCTGGCCGCAGGCCGCACCATGGCAGGCAGGGGTCCTCGTTCGCCATCCACCCCGAGTCCCAAGCAATGGAATGATGGTAACGCCATCTCCTTTGGGCAAAGGAGGCTGAGGACAGTGGCAGGGGTTGGTCTCCAGGAGCTGCACCGGCCAGGGACCTGCACACCTCCAGACTGTGCGCCTCTGTCCGGGTGGATGCCCGGAGGGTGGGACCCGCCAGCCCGCCAAGTTTTCTAAAGGGAAGGGGCGAGGAGAGAGGCCCCAAGGGAAGGGCTGGGGTGCTCAGCTGGAGTCTGGCCCCTTCTTGGGGGCAGAGGATGAGGTTGAAGGTGAGCTGGGGAATAATAGGGGCAGTGGGGGACCTCCAGGAGGGCACCCCGGGCCTGGGCGGGGGGGTGGTGCTCGGAGATCAGAGGGACACCATTTGGCGAGGGATGCCCATGGGAGAAGCTGCAGGTGAGCTACCTAGCGGGCGGCAATGACCTCAGGGGAAGTGGAGCTTGTGGGAAGAGAGCTGTCACTTTTTTTGGAGGGGGGGACGTTCGTAACAGCAGTAAGCGCCGAGAGGAGGGACTGTGTGGCTGGGGTGGGGTGCATGGGGTGCTTGGGAGGGAGCGCTCAGCCAGCATTCGGTGCAGAGCCCTGCAGTGGGAGCAAGGCCTGTGCTGGAGCCACAGTGGGCAGGTAGGAACGGGCCAGGTGGTGAGGGGGCTTGAGGGCCTGCTAAGGGAGTGGGGGGTGTGGTGGGGGTGTGGAGGCATAATGGGTTCCAAGAGGAAGGGGAGGTAGTGACAGAATAACCCAGTGGAGAGAGAAGCTGTTGCTGTTGGAGAGCTGAGCAATCCCTGGAGGGTCCTTAGTAAGCAACAGGGGCTGGGCCCCAGAGCCAGGGGAGGGGGTCCCCCCCGGGAGCAGAGGGTTCAGATGGACTCACGGGGGCCCTCTATCCACATTGGCATGGGGACACTGACCTGTGGTGGCCCTGGTTCTGTCTTATTGTCCAAGGTGGAAATGGCTTCAGAGTTGCCAGTTTTAGCAGATAAAAATACAAATATTGCATGGGACACTTGTATACTAAAAATTATCTCTTGTTTATCTGGAATTAGAATTTAACTGGTTGTACTGTAGTTTATTTGGCAACCCTAATAATAACAAGAATGCCGTTCCCTGTAAATAGTCTAGCCAGCAGCAAAAGTTTTTTTAAAAAAAGTAAAAACTATCCATAATCACGATCACACCCCCAAAAGGATAACTTTGAAAACAATTAGGTACACATGTTGTCCAGGTTTTTATACAACACTGTAGATTAAAAAAAAGAAAAAATATTGTACTATGTGTCCTCTTTTCTAAACTGCTGTTTTCACTTAACAAAATACCTACTCAGTTCATCCCTGTCAGTGATTACGGCTCCTGATACTGCACAGCACATGTGAACACACAGCCCTGTGGAACTGGGATGTAATAAGAAATAAATATTTCATCTCTGCCCCCAGTTCCTGATGCAGAGCTCCCCAAACCCTGTCATTTCCTGAGTGATGGGGTGACAGCAATGTCTTACATAGAGCTCCTAAATCCCTTGGAATTTCCCGAGTGATAGGGACATCTTTCGTTCTAATGAGGTGACTCTTGGTGGCTCCTGGATGGGGCTGGTCCCCAGAAAGACCATGATTAGGAGCCTGGGACTTTCAGACCCATCCGCCAACCTCTGGGGAGGGGAGGGGGGCTGGAGATTGAGTTAGTAATCCGGTAGTGCCTACATGATGAAGCCGCCAGAAAAATCCCTAATCGATGGGATTCAGAGAGCTTCTGGGTTGGTGAATACATCCATGGTGGGGGGAGGGGCACGCCCCAACTCCACGGGGACAGAAGCTCCTGCACTGGCAGCCCTTTCCGACTTTATCCTGTGTGGTTCTTCCTACTACATCTCCTTTGTCATATCTCTTATAATAAACTGGTAAACTTAGTGTTTCCCCGTGTTCTGCGAGCCATCCTAGCAAATTATCCAACCCATGGAGCGGGGTGGGGACCCCTGATTTACATCCACTCGATCAGAAGTACCAGGGGCTGAGACTTGTGGTTGGCGTCTGAAGTGAGGGGCCTCTTGTGGGATTGAGCCCTTACCCTGTGAGATCTGACACTAACTCCAGGTAGGTAGTGTTAGAATTGAATTAAATTTTTGGACACCCAGTTGGTGTCCAGAGAGTGCAATTGGTTGATGTGGGAAAACTGCCCCCCCCCAATTTGGTGTCAGAAGCAAAGTGTTCCGCGTGAGATAATAAAGGAAAAACAGTTTTTTGCTTTTAGCAAGGATCTGAGGTGTGTCCATTTCCTGATCAAAAACAACTCATAGAGAAGCATGACCATTATTGTACCTGTGCAGACCCTTCCGGGTACTTCCTTAGACAAAATTCCTAGCAGTGAAATTTTTTAGCTGAAAATTTATTGAGATAATTGTAGACGTACATGCAGTTCTAAGAAATAATACAGAGAGATCTGTACACTTTGCTCAGTTTTTCCCAACTGTACCAGGTTACAAAACTACAGTAGAACAGCGCAGCCAAGATATTAATGCTGATACAAGCCCCTGATCTTATTCCAATTTCTCCAGTTTTACTTGTACCCATTTGTGTGTGCACATTCCATGCTATATGATTTTATCACCAGGTAGGTTTGTGTACCCACAGTCGAGGTATGGAGGAGTTCCAATGCCACAGGGTTGCTCCTGCTGCCCTTGATAACACCTCCTCCTGTCCCCCACCCTGACACTAGTCATTGGCCACCACTCATCTGTCCTCCTTTTCTAAAACAGTGTTATTTAAAAAGCGTTACATAAATGCAGTCACATAGTAAGTAACATTTTGGGATTGGCTATTTTTGCTCAGTATAATTCCCTAGAGATTCATCCAAGTTGTTGCATAAATCAATAGTTTGTTCCTTGTTTTCTTTGTTTTTTGTTTTAGAGACAGGGTCTCGCTCTGCCACCCAGGCTAGAGTACAGAGGCGTGATTCATAGCTCACTGTAACCTTGAACTCCTGGGCTCAAGCAATCCTCTTGCCTCGGCCTCTTGAGTAGCTGGGACTACAGGCCCACACCACCACACCTAGCTAATTTTTCTATTTTTTGTAGAGATGGGGGTCTCGCTATGTTGCCCAGGCTGGTCTCGAACTCCTAGCCTCAAGCGATCCTTCCATCTTGGCCTCCCAAAGTGCTGGGATTACAAAAGTGAGCCAAGGCATGGGGCCAGTTTGTTCCTTCTCAGTGCTGAGTAGTATTGCATGGAATGGATGTACCACAGTTTGTTGAACAATTCACCTGTTATTGAAGGACATCTGGGTTGATTCCAGTTTTGGTCTGTTACAAATAGAGGTGCTATGAACATTCACGTGCAAGTTTTGGTGTGAACAAAAAGTCTTCATTTCTCTGGGATGAATGCCCAGGAGTGCAATTTGGAAGAAACTGCCAAATTGTTTTCCAGAATGTGTGGACCATTTTACATTCCCATGAGCAACGTATGGGTGATTGAGTTTCCCCACGTCTTTGCTGGTGTTTGGTGTTGTCACTGCTTTTTATTTTAGTCACTCTAATAGGTGTGATATCTCGCTGTGGTCTTAGTTTGCACTTCTCTAGTGGCGGATGGCGTTGAGCATCTTTGCATGTGCTTGCTCTGCACATCCTCTGTGTTGAAATGTCTCTTCATATCTTTTGCTGATCTTTAAATTGGATTGCTTATGTTTTTACTGTTGAGTTTTGAGAGTTTTTACATATTCTGTACACCAGTGCTTTGTCATAGGTGGCACGCAAATATTTTCTCTCAGTCTGTGGCTTGTCTTTTCATCCTCTGAACCGGGTCTTTTGCCAAGCAAAGGTTTTTAAAGGGGTCCCATTTATCAATATTTTCTTGTATGGCTCATGCTTTTTTTTTGTTAAGTCTAAGAGCTTTTTGCCTAGCTCTAAATCCCAAATATTCTTTCCTATGTTTTTCCTCAAAGTTTTGTAGTTTTGCATTTAAATTCATGATCCACTGTGAGTTAATTTTTGCGTAAGGTGTGAGACACTTAGGGTGAGGTTGTTTTCCTCTCCAGTCTCCCTTCCTCCTTGCCTCCTTTCCTATGGATGTCCAATTGCTGCAGCACAGTTTGTCGAAAAGGCTGTCCTTCGTCCATAGAAGTCAGCTGGGCATATGTGTGTGAGGACACTTCTGGGTTCTCTCTTTTGTTCCGCTGATCTGTGTGTCTGTCCCTCTGCAGTACCACACAGTCTTGATTGCCAGAGTTGTAATAAATCAGGTACACTGATTCTTCCTACTATATTCTCTGTTTTCAAAATGCTTTTAGCTACTACAGTTCCTTAAATTCCATATAAATTTTAGAATAATCCTGTCTGTATCTACAAAAATTCTTGCTGGGATTTTGATAGGAATTGAGTTAAACTTGTATAACACTTTAGAGAAAACTGGCATTTTTACTATTTTGAGTCTTCCAATCCATGAAGATGATGTATTTCTCCACTTATTTGGATCTTTGATTTTTTTCATCAGCATTTTATAGTTTTCAGCATACAAATTCTATATGTTTCATTAAATTTACGCCTAGTATTTCATTTTACTTTGAGCCATTGTGAATTGTGTTGTATTTTCAATTTCAGTGTCTCTGTGTTCATTGCTAGTAGGTAGAAGTACAATTGGTTTTTAAAAAATGTTTGTCTTGCTGGGAGCAGTGGCTCACTCCTGCAATCCCAGCACTTTGAGAGGCTGAGGCAGGAGGATGGCTTGTGCCCCAGAGTTCGAGGCTGCAGTGAGCTGTGATCGTACCACTGCACTCCAGCCTGGCTGACAAAGTGAGACCCTGTCTCTAAGAAAAAAGAAAAAAAATTATCTTGCGTCCTGAGACTGTGTTGAGCTCACTTTTTAGTTCTAGGAGTTTTATTGATAGATTCCTTGGACTATTCTGTGTACATAATCATGTCATTTACAAACAGAGACAGTTTTTTTTCTTTGTTTCAGATAAAAATGCTTTTTTTTCCCTTGCCTTATTGCATTGGCTAGTACATCCAGAACTATGATGAATAACAGTGGTGAGGGTGAAATCTTTACTTTGTTCCTGGTCTTAGGGGGAAAGGATTCATTCTTTACCATTTAATATAATGTGAGCTATGGGTTGTTTGTAAATGTTCTTCATCGAGTTGAGGTAATACCCCTCTATTCCAATTTTTCTGAGAGTTTTTTTTATTATGAATGGACGTTGAATTTTGTCAGATGTCTTTTCTGCATCAATTGATATGATCATGTGATTTTTCTGCTTTAGACTGTTAATATGGTGGATTACATTAATTTGTTTTTAAATACTGAGCCAGCCTTGCAGCCTTGGAATAAACCCCACATAGTTATCGTGCATGATTCCTTTTGTGTATTGCTGAATTCCATCTGCCAATATTTTGTTAAGGATTTTCGTGTTTATATTCAGGAGTGATGTTGGCTTGTAGTTTTCTTTTTTGGTACTGTCTTTATTTGGTTTTGGTATCAGGATAATGCCAGTGTCATGAAGTGAGTTGGAAAGTGTTCCCTTCTTTTCTATTTTCTGGAAGAGATTTTGTAGAATTGGTGCTAATTGTTATTTAAAAATTTGGAAAAAGTCTCCAATGAAACCATCTGGGCCTGAATTTTCCTTTCCTTTCCTTCTTTTCCTTCTTTCTGAGTTTTAAAATTATGAATTCCACTTCCTCAATAGTTGTGTGGCCCTCTACATTATCTTCTTTGTGTTGAGTGAGTTGTGGCAGTTTATGGGTTTTGAAGGATTGGTTCATTTCATCTCAGCTGTCAAATTTATGTGTAGAGTTCTTCATCGTATTCCTCTATTATCCTTTTGATGTCTGTAAGGTCTGTCATAGCCCCTGTTTCATGCCCCATGTTAGTAATTGGTCTTCTCTCTTTTTTTCCTTTTTATTAGTCAAGGTTCTTCAGAGAAACAGAACCAATATGTATTTGTGTACATACGTATATGTATACACACACACATATATGTGCACATGTATATATCACATCCTATGGGTTCTCTCTGTATGTATATGTGTATATGTGTGTGTCTATGTCTCTATCTATCTATCTACAGAGAGAGAGACTGAGACAGAGTGAGAAAGAGAGACTTATTTTAAGGAATTGGCCTCAGCCATTGTGGAGGGGAGGCTGGGAGGCTGGAGACTCAGGAAGGAGTTGACACTGTGGCCACAAGCATCTCCTGTAGAACCAGGAGGGGCTGATGTTGCAGGGCGAGTCTGAAGGCAGCCTGCAGAATTCCTTCTTGCTTGAGGGATGTCAGCCTTTTGTTCTGTTCAGGTCTTTAACTGATTGGGTGAGGCCCACACACATTATGGAGGGCACTCTGCTTTAACTCAAAGTCCATCAATTTAAATGTAAATCTCATCCAAAAAGCACCCTCACAGAAACATCCAGAATAATGTTTGACCAAATATGTGGGTCCTGTGACCCAGCCAAGTTGACGCATACAATTAACCATCATGTTTCCCTTATACTCCTTTTGCTGTCTGTAGAGTCTCTTGTTTCGTTACTGATATCGGTAATTTATCTTCTCTTTTCTTTGTTAGTCTGGCCTGGGGTTTGTCCATTTTATTGATCTATTAGAAGAACCTGTTCTTTGTTTCATTGATTTTTCTCTACTGTTTTTTCTGTTCTCAATTCCATTGATTTCTGCTTTTATCTATAATTTTCCTTCCTTCTGCTTGCTTTGGGTTCATTTTGCTCTTCTTTTTCTGGGTTCTTAAGGTGGGAGCTTAGATTATTGATTTGAGACTTTTCCTTTTTATAAGGTATGCATTTATACCGATTTCCCTCTTAGCACTGCTTTGGCTGTGTTCCAGAATTTTTGATATGTTGTATTTTAATTTTCATTCAGTTCAATATTTTTTAATTTCGCCGCACCTTCCTCTTTGATCCATGGTGTCTTAGTCCATTTTCTGTTGCTTATAACAGAATACTGGAGACTGGGCAATTTATAGAGAAAAAGAATTTATTTCTTAAAGTTATGGAGGCTGAGAAGTCCAAAGTCAAGGGGCCACATCTGGTGAGGACCTTGCTAGTGGAGACTCTCGCCGGAGGCATCATGTGACGAGGGGCTGAGCGTACTAGCTCAAGTCTCTCTTTTCATAAAGCCACCAGTCCCACTCCTGGGACAGCCCATTAATCCATTCATGAGGGCCAACCTAATCACCTCTTAAAGACCCCACTGCTCAATACTACCACTTGGGGATTAAATTTCACCCTGTGTTTTGGAGGGGACAGATATTCAAACCATAGCACATGAATAGAAGTTTGTTGTTTAGTTTCCAAGTACTTGGAGGCTTTCTTGTGGTCTTTCTGTTAATGGTTTCTACTTTGATTCTGTTATGATCAGATAACATATTCTGCATGATTTCAGTTCTTTTAAATTTGTTGAGGTTTGTTTGGTTAATGTTCCATGGGTTCTTGAAAAGAAGGTGTATTCTATTTTTTGGTGGAGTGTTCTATAACTGTTGTTTAGGTCCTGTGGTTGATGGTGGTGTTAAGTTCTTCTGTATCTTTGTTTTCTTTCTGTCCACTAGTTCTATCAATTGCTATGAGTGGGGCATAGAAGTCCCCAACTATAATTCTGGATTTCTCTATTTCTCCTTTCAGCACTATCAGTTTTTTGCTTTGTGTATTTTTAAGTTCTGTTGTTTGGTGTAAACACATTTAGGATCATTATGTCTTCCAGGTGCATTGCTTCTTTTATCCTTATATAATGTTCTTCTTTGTCCCTAGTACTTTTCTTTGCTCTGAAGTCTACTTTATATGATTTTTATATATATAATAAACATGTGTATTATATATTATAATATTTAATAACTAATTTTATAATATAGTCATCCCTACTTTTTTGATTAATGTTTGCATTATGTTTCTTTTTCCATCATTTTATTTTTAACCTACCTATGTCATTACGTGTGAAGTAAGTTTCCTGTGGACAGCATAGAGTTGTTGTGGTTTTCTCAATCCACTCTGACAATCTGGGAGTTTTAATCAGTGTATTTAGACCATTTACATTTAAAGTAATTATTGGTGTGTTAAGGCTTAAGTCTGCCATTTTATTATTTGTTTTGTTTGTTCCCTTTCTCATTCCTGTCTTCTCTTTTCTTGCCTTCCTATGGGCTACTTGAACCTTGCTTAGAACTCCATTTTGATTTTTATAGTGTTTTTGAGTATAAAACTTTGTCTCCTTTTCTTAGTGGTTCTCTGGATATTTAAATATACATACCTAAGTTATCATAATCTATTTATATTGATGTTTTAGCACTTTGAGTGAAGTACAGAAACTTTACTTCCGTTTAGCTCCCTTTACCTTTCCCATTAAAAAATGATTGCCTAAAGTATTTCCTATATATATATTTAGTACCACATCAGTGTTGTAATTTTTGCTTCAACTGTTCAATAGGATTTAAGAAACTCATAAAGAGAAGGACAACTTATTATATTTACCTATGTTTTTACCTATTCCATGTTCTTCTTTCCTTTTCTAAAGTTTCAAGCCATCTGTTATCATTTCTTTTCTGTTTGAAGAACTTCCTGCAGCTGTTCTTTAAGGGTAGTTCTGCCAGTGACAAAGTCTTTTAGTTTTCCTTGGTCTGAGAATGTTTTTGTTTTTCCTTCATTCCTGAAGAACGTTTTCTCTGGATATAGAATGCATGGTTGACAGTTCCTTCATTACCGGAAAAATGTTGTGTCACTACTTTCTGGCCTCTGTGGTTTCTGATGAGAAATCCAGGGTTCTTCCCCACAGGCAATGTGTCGTTTCTCTACGTCTGCTTTCAAGGTTTTCTTCTTTGTCCTTAATTTTCAGAAGTTTAGTTATGATGTGTGTGGCATAGATTTATTTGGGTTTATCTTATTTGGGGTTCTCTAAGCTTCTTGAATGTATAGGTTTATGTCTTTTGGCAAATTTGGGAAGATTCTGCAGTTCATCCTTCAGATATTTTTTCAGCCCCATACTCTTTCTCCTCTCCTTCTCGGACACCAACAAAAATAGAAAAATTAGCCGGGCGTGGTGGTGCATGCCTGTAGTCCCAGCTACTCAGGAGTGTGAGGCAGGAGGATCGCTTAAGCCCAGGAGTTCAAGGCTACCCTGGACAATACAGCATAGATCTAAATGCAAAAAATTGGAAAGATGGAAGTATAATATTTGTAGTCACTGAAAAAAAGCTTGCTTGAGTAAGCCTTTTATATTAAAAAAAAAACCTGGTTAATGTTCTATAGGGCCATAAAACTGCAACCTTTTCTAACTGTAATCTTTTCTACAAGATAAAAATAATTTCTATCACTCGATACTGGGCAAAATTCATTGGCATTGCTGTCAGCAAGAATCATTTTACTTAGCCATCTGTTTTTTATCAGCTAAAAGTCTACTCTTGCTGATTTGTATAATACCATAATCAATAGTAAATGGCAAGTTAAATAGGTGCACACTCCAGAGAATCAGAAAATCCTCCTGGAATTTCTGGCAGGCCTGCTGGAGAACACTCAGCCTGACAGAGAAAAGACACCCCACCATCCATTTGTCTATTCCTAAATTTTGAGAAATTTTTCTTATTTATTCCCTCTGCGATGATAAATAATCTGTAAAGGTTATTCTTGACCACAGAAAACTAGTCTTATTGTGTTCTGACCTGATTCGTCTACACAGACACTGGAAGAAGTGGTAATTAGCACATACAAGCCTCCTTGTTGGCATTACGCAATGACCAAGGCCAGAAAATCAACTTCTGTCTGCAGGTGTCATCTTAAGGCATGCAGGATTGAGCCTGTGTTACGCCTGATATTGTTTAAATTTTTCTTATTTGCTCTTCTACTCCTAGGCTAGGAAATTGAACCAAATCAATCTTCCTCAGGCTTGCTTACCTGTAGTAAAAGGACTTGTGTATGTGCAAGTTTCCATCTTTTCAAGGACCTCAATATCTGCCATGGTCCTTGGCTTGCCACGAAGTGTCTTCCCTACTATTTGTGAGGCTGAGACCTTGTACACCAGAACACAGGTGCCCGACCAGCATGGTTCTGGGAGCTGTGTGGACATCAGTTCAATGCACATTCTACAACCCTTGTTCCTTAATGGTGGGTGTGTCATGCCAAATCACATGAAATTCATTCTCAAATATGACACCCATGTAAGACCTTGGTTACACAATCAAGTTGTGTAATTATATCCTGGTGAGAGAGAGGACTGATTTCTGTTAGAACTATGAAAATTACTAGGTTTCCATTAAAAGTAAAGGTCAGTAAAAACTATTCTTCCTGAATTCTGAAGTGAGAAAAATACCATTTAAAGAATGTTTTGTTTGTTTGTGAAAGGATAGTCTACTAAGTTAAAGGTGAGAGACAAATTAAGAAGAAAAGGGCTTTATTTTATTCCTGCCAGAAAATAGAATATTAAAAAACCACTAACACCCTCCTCCTTGCCCTTTGTTGAGCTGTGCTTTCAGCCAGCAGATACAAGAGTTCTGGGGGCAGTGATGTCCCCAAAGCCAAGCTCTTGACTGGTGCATAAATGGGGGACAGCGGTTGTGTCTGGGGCCAAGTTTCTGTCCAGTATGGCCCAGAGATGGTTACATATGGGGGGACTGAGTTACCGAGTGAATGCATAGAAGTTTCTCGCTATTGAAAGGAGAGTTATATAGGAAGGGGGGGAGATGCAATGAACTCTATGTTAGGTTGGAATCAGAGGTTACAGGTATCAGTAGGAACTCAAGGTTTGTTAAAAGATATCAAAAAAGAGGCCAGGTGCGGTGGCTCATGCCTGTAATCCTAGCACTCTGGGAGACCGAAGTGGGAGGATGGCTTGAGCCCAGAAGTTTGAGACCGGCCTGGGCAATAGCAAGACCCTGTCTCTACAAAAAGACACAAAAACAAAAAACTTAGCCAGGTGTGGTGGTGCGCACCTGTAGTCCCAACTACTTGGGAGGCTGAGGCAGGAGGATTGCTTGAGCCCAGCAGTTGGAGGCTGCAGTGAGCTGTGGTGGCATCACCGCATTCCAGCCTGGGCGACAGAGTAAATCCCTGTCCCCCCCCCCAAAAAAAGTGTTGTGATCCATTCATTTTTGTGCTGTGTGCTATTCCATTGCATGGAGATAACCTCACTTTATTTATCCATTTTATTGTCCTTGGACATTTGAGGTTTTTCCCCAGTGTTGTTGCTCTGAACATTCACGCATGTGTCTCCTGACAAACAAGCACACGTTTCTCAGGAATACACCTAGGCATGAAATGTGTTTAGGAACATATATCAACTTAACCCTGTGGCTGGGAATGGGTATGGCTGCTTGCATTTTCCCGAAGTGGCCATAGCAAATTCTCTCATACACATGCTCCTCTTAAGGTGTGATTCTGACACTTGTCCCAACAACAGGTGGGGCTGGTGTTCCCCCATCTCTTGAATCTGGATAGGCTGTCACTAGGGCAGCAGTGATGCTATATGACTTCTGAGGCTAGGACATGAAAAGTGATACAGGTCCCACCTGGTTCTCTTGGGAGTCTTGCTCTTGGAATATGGCCCCCATCCCACAAGGAAGCCCCGAGGCCCTCAGCCCACAGCCTGAGTCAAGCTTCCAGCCACGGAGTGCACTGTCCTGGAAGCGGATCCTCCAGCCCCAGCTGAGGTGCTCCAGCTGATGCTCCATGGAGCAGTCCAGCCCCCACAGCAGATCCATGAGCAAAAGGAAGGACTGTTGTTCCGAGCTACAAAGTCTGGGGAGTGGCTTATTATACATATGTGCCACTTCACTGGGTAGTGCCCGAGTGCCACGTTATTTTCTGAGATAATCGTTCCACTTGACCTTCTGGACAGCAGGGTGTGCGTGTTTCTGTTGCTCCACCTTCTTGCCATCACTGAGTGTTGTTATACTCCAGCACTTGTGCCTATTTGGTATGGCTTTAGTTTGCATTTCCAAAATTACCGGCAGGTTATTGGTCCCTTCTGTGTTCTTCTCCGCAAGGAGCCTGTGACGACTCTGGTTTCTTTGCTGACTGTGGGTTTTGCCCATAATTCTATTGGTGTGTTTGCCTCTTTCTAATGGATTTGAAAGGGTTCTTTATAAATTCTGAATATGAATCATTTGCAAGGTATGTACGTTGCAAATATCTTCTAGTTTTTGTTCTTCATTCTGTTTATGGTGTCTTTTGAGGAACAAAAATAGGATACATACTTTCCATCCCTTTGTTTTTAATCTGCGTTATTTTTCAGGTGTACTTAACAGTATTTAACAATATTCATATTCCAATCAGAGAGGCCCTGTCTTCTAACAGATGAATTTAATTCAGTTACATTTCTGAACTCAAATGTCTGAACTCAGTCCTGCCGACCCGCATTATGTTCCTTGTTTTTCTCGCTTCCATCTCGTCCTCGTGCCCGTTTGCGGCCGGCGCGTCCGGTCTTCTCTTTGCACGTCCCGGGCTGGGTTGACCGCTGAGGTCCACTTCCTCCGCCGCAGCGCAAACTTTCTGGCATCGTCACTCTCTCAAACCTTTGCCCAGGGATCCTCAAACCCTGTGGCGGCGCAGTAGCGGCTCGCGCGGTGTCCGCGCCGTCCGCGCCGGGACTGGCTTCTGTGCGGCGTCCGCGTCTCGCTCTCGCACCCACGTCGCGAAGCTGCCGCTTTCGGGGATTCCCCGCGGCCCGGCCCCCGGAGCGCCGGCTTCGTTGCCCCGTGCCTCGCCCGCGCGCAGGGGCGCCGCGCCTTCCGTGTCCCTCACGGCACTGCCGTCGGGGCGGGGCGGGGCCCGCCCGCCCGGGCCTCACTGGACGGCGCGCCGGGCCCTGCCTCCCCGAAGGAAGCCGGACACAGGCAGGCGCGGGACGGAGTGGGCGCGGCCGCGACGCCACCGACCTGAGCTCACGCAAAGGGCCGCAGCCCCGACAGCGCGCCCGGCTCTCCGAGCTCCCGCCCGCGGGGCCTCTGCCCGGAGCCCCCATCCCGGGGGGTGCCCCTTGCAGCAGGCGCCGAGCTGGCCGTCCGCTCGACGGCCGCCCCGCCCCAGGCGCCGCCCCGCGCGCACCGGCCCCGCTGCCGTCCCCCGCCCTCGTGGCCCATGCGCCCGCCCGCCCTCGGCCCCCCTGCGGGCCCCTCAGGCCTCCCCACTCCTGCCGGTCCCCCTGCCCCCCTCAGGGGCCCCCACTCCGGTCCCCCCTGCCCCCTCAGGGCCCCCACTCCGGTCCCCCTGCCCCCCTCAGGGCCCCCCAGCCCGGGCCCCCCCGGCCCCTCAGGGCCCCCCACTCCGGTCCCCCCTGCCCCCCTCAGGCCCCCCACGCCGGCCCCCACCCCGGTCCCCCCTGTTCCCTCAGGGCCCCCCACTCCGGGCCCCCCTGCCCCCCTCAGGGCCCCCATCCCGGGCTCCCCGGCCCCTCAGTGGCCCCCTCCCCCGCGCGCGGCCGGGGCGGCGGAGCCCGCGCGTCATGGCGGCGGCGGGCGGGGCGCGTCTCGCACGCAGCGCGCCGGGCGGAGCGCTCGCCGCATTGTTTGCTTCGCTGGGGGCAGCGGCACCCGGCCCGGGCGTCCGAGCCAGCCCCGCGCCCCGCGCCCCGCGCCCGCCGCCCGCCGCCCGCCGCCCGCCGCCCGCGCCCGCCGGCCGGGCCCCCCGAGCCGGGCCTGCAGCCGGCCCTGAGCCCGCGCCGCGCGATCCGCCGCCCGACAGCCCGCGGCCGCCGCTGTTGGGCCGGGAGCCGCCGCGGCCGAGAGGAGCCCGCGCCCAGGAGCCGCGGCCGGGCCCGGCCTGCGCGGCCGTTGGCGGAGGAGCCGCGGGCGCCATTAGCGCCGGCTCGGCCGCGCCGGATCCCGCGCCCGCCCGCCCGCCGGGCTCCCGCGGCCGCGGCGCCCCGAAGGTGAGTGGGCGGGGGCCGGGCCGGGCCGGGCCGGGCAGGCCTCCCCGTCGCCTCGTGAGCCGCCGGGCCGCCGCCGCCTCGGCCGGGCCTCTCGGGGTTGTGGTGCCGACGCCATGTTTGGCAGCGGCGACGGCGGCGGCTCCGCATTGTCCGCGGCCGGGCGGGCGGGCGGGGAGGCCGCGGGGAGGGGCGGCCGGGAAACCAGCAAGACCGGGGAGACGGGAAGGCCGGGCGGGGACCCGGGGAGGCGGCGAGGCCGGGAAAGCAGGAAGACCGGGGGGACGGGGAGGCCGGGCAGGGACCGGGGGGACGGCCGGGAGGCCGGGCTGGGGGACGGGGGAGACGGGCGGCCGGGCCGGGGAGGGAGGCGGGCGGACCGGCCGGGGGACCGGAGGCCGGGCGGGGAGGCCGGGCGGGGACCCGGGCCTGATCCGCCCCACCGGGGCCGCCGCGGGAGCCGGGCTGCAGCCGCAGGTCTCGGGCGGCGCCTGGGCCGGGGTCCCTGCCCGGAGCCCGCGCTCGAGCCCGGGCGGGGGCCGCCGCGTTATGTAACTGACGGGCTGTGCCGAGACGGGCTCTCCGCGAGCGGGGGCGCGGCCGGCTCCCCCGGGCTTTGGGAAAGGAGTCACTTCGCTGCGGTGTGGGTTACGGGAAGTGCAACTCCTGCCGGCGTACGTTGAGTTTGGGCCAGTGTACGCGCGCCCAGACAGCCCTCCCTCGGCTCGACAACGTCCCCGCCGCCGCGGAGGCGCGCCCGGCCGGCCGGGGCTCTGGGCAGGGCCCGCTGCGCGCCGCGGCTGCCTGGGGGGCGTGTCGCGTGCCCTGCGCCCACGGTGGCGAGCGCTTCCGTGGCTCGACCCAGCCAGGCGGGAGAGGAGCTGATTGAAGAGCGGGTCGTTGGCGCGGAGGCCTCCCCTCTCGGCGTGCGGAGCTTCTCAGGCCCCGCCGGCCGCGGGGTGCGGGCGCGGCGAGGCGGAGGCGGCTGTGGCCCGTGCCGGGCGGTGCTGCTGGGCGCCCGCTTTACCCGTCTCGGCTACGTTTTCTGAGTGGGAGCTGCTGCGACCAGTGCGTGTCGGGTCCGAGGCTCCCCGGGCAGAAGGTGGTTGGGCGAAGAGCTTCCGGGCTCCCGGGAGAGTGGGTTTTGCAGGGCCGGTTGTAGCTGGAGCTCTTGGTACTTTGCCGTAGGGGGAAAATTACATGTTTGTCTTTGATGCGGTGAGTAACCAGCTGTTGCTTCTGCCCTGCCTCGGTAATAACACGCGAAGCTGTTCCTGGGTGCCTTAGGGTCCCCCATGCAGGCTGGGGTGCTGACACCGCAGCGGGAGTGCAGGGCTGCTGCCGGGCCCAGGGCCCCCCGGGTGGTGGCATAGCTGATGGCTCCCCTGGAACCCAGGGTTGCGGGGGCTCCTGGAGGCCCCTGAGATGCAGGTGAGTTGGGGTTTGACTGACCGCATTTTCTCCCGTGTTCCTCTTTATAGGGAATTGCTATCTAATGTCAACATAAACTATGAATTTCTATTTGACTCAGAAAAAGAAAAACACAATCTGAAGGGTCTGTCTTAAAAAGTGCACTTGGGATCTTCTGGGATTTCCTTTTGGAACTTTCAGAGTGAAGCCTGCTTGTGACTCCAGGCTCCCGCGGGTGCCCCACTCACCCCAGGGCCCTGCTGCCAGGCGTCCCTGACATGGCAGGGCCACAGGCAGCAGTGGGCCTTGAGCTTCAGCTTGGAATACTTGCCGTGAGTCATTCTCCTAACAATCATTTTGCTTCCTGTCAGTACAATGTGGTTGTTTGGAGGGAGGAGCTGAGTAGTCCTCGTTGTCACTGCCTAAGGTGCTGCCTTGGCACGTGGTGGTCCAGTTGGCAGGTCTTCACATGAGGCTCCTGGACACCAGGCCACTCCAGGGAAAACTGAAAATAGACGTGGTCAGTGATGTTCACACAGTGGAGGTCTCTGCCACAAGGAGGTGGCGGTATGGGCTGTTAGCTCACCGGTTTTGCCCGCTTCTGAAAAGAGCACATTCTCATAGGTCTCTGTGGCCGGGTTTTCAGGCACCTGAGCCAGCACCGGCCACCCTCATAGCCGGGGGCTCTGCAGGCAGTGCAGGGCTCTTGGGGGCTCGGCCCTCACTGTGGAGCAAGAGCAGAGCATCTTACCTCCAAGTATGCCAGAAGAGAGCAGAGGTGCCCTGTGGTGTGTTGCACATATCTGAGTTTGCTTGAAAAGGAGGAGGACGTGGCCAGCACAGTGGTCAGGCCAGGGCTGAGGAGGGCCCTTGAGAGGAAGAGGCATGCTGGCTTGGCCTGTGCGAGACCAGTACTGGGCTACCCTCTTGGGTCCTGGTGTGGCTGGCGGCCCTGTGCCTTGGTGTGCGTGTGGAGGATGTGTTTACAGAGAGGATGCACAGGCTGTGGTCTGTTCCCTCCCTCCTTATGTTGTTGGCCCCCCTCAGGAATGCTGCAGGGACTGGGCATTTGGGCTCACGGAACACTCTCCTGGGTCGCAGTGGGGAGGGGAAAGAGTGGTTTTGGGGGTGTGTTTGATAGAACAAAGTAGCCACTGAGTGTGCCTGCCTCACAGGCACAGCCCTGCGTGTGGGCTCCCTGGAGGACTCCTGCATGCCAGGAAAGCCGTCCTGCAATGGTGGGTTCGGGGCTGGGACCCCTACTCTGGGGGGGTGTTGCTGTTGGCGTGATCTGATAGGTGCCTGGTTAGTGGTGGGGTCTTCGTGCCCTGGAGGGACTTGGGTTGGCAGAGGCCTGGATGGCTGCTCCACACCATCCTCCTGGTGCCCCTGCTCTCCCCTCTGGTCCTGGGGTGTTGCTCTGAGGCCTGGCAACGATGCACTGTCGGAGGGTTGTTGAATATGGTCGTGAGTCCTGGGATGAGTGGTTTTTGAAACCTCAGAAATATGTTAGCTGTGAATTTCATTTTGATTGAGCGATGAGTTGACTCTGCCCAAGGGAACTTTCATGGCTTTCTCAAGTTTTTTGTCACCCTGAATGGAATTAACTTTACCTTTGACTTTATTTTAGGTAATCATTACCAAATGAGGAGGAAAGGACGATGTCATCGAGGCTCTGCAGCGAGGCACCCCTCTTCCCCGTGCAGTGTTAAACACTCCCCCACGCGAGAAACGTTAACGTACGCGCAAGCTCAGAGGATGGTCGAGATAGAGATTGAAGGGCGCTTGCATAGGATCAGTATCTTTGATCCCCTGGAGATCATATTGGAAGATGACCTCACTGCTCAAGAAATGAGCGAATGCAACAGCAATAAGGAAAACAGCGAGAGGCCACCTGTTTGCTTAAGAACTAAGCGTCACAAAAACAACAGAGTCAAAAAGAAAAATGAAGCCCTCCCCAGTGCCCATGGCACCCCGGCCTCGGCCAGCGCCCTCCCCGAGCCCAAGGTGCGTATCGTGGAGTACAGCCCTCCTTCCGCCCCCAGGAGGCCCCCTGTGTACTACAAGTTCATCGAGAAGTCGGCTGAGGAGCTGGACAACGAGGTGGAGTACGACATGGACGAGGAGGACTACGCCTGGCTCGAGATCGTCAACGAGAAGCGCAAAGGCGACTGTGTCTCTGCGGTGTCGCAGAGCATGTTTGAGTTCCTGATGGACCGCTTTGAGAAGGAGTCGTACTGTGAGAACCAGAAGCAGGGTGAGCAGCAGTGTCTGATTGACGAGGACGCCGTGTGCTGCATCTGCATGGATGGGGAATGCCAGAACAGCAACGTGATCCTCTTCTGCGACATGTGTAACCTGGCCGTGCACCAGGAGTGCTACGGGGTGCCCTACATCCCCGAGGGCCAGTGGCTCTGCCGCCATTGCCTGCAGTCCCGGGCCCGGCCGGCTGACTGCGTGCTGTGCCCCAACAAGGGCGGTGCCTTCAAAAAGACGGACGATGACCGCTGGGGCCATGTGGTGTGTGCCCTGTGGATCCCGGAGGTTGGCTTTGCCAACACGGTGTTCATTGAGCCCATTGATGGTGTGAGGAACATCCCCCCAGCTCGGTGGAAACTAACGTGCTACCTCTGTAAGCAGAAGGGCGTGGGCGCCTGCATCCAGTGCCACAAGGCAAACTGCTACACAGCCTTCCACGTGACGTGTGCCCAGAGGGCCGGCCTCTACATGAAGATGGAGCCTGTGAAGGAGCTGACCGGTGGCAGCGCCACCTTCTCTGTCAGAAAGACCGCCTACTGTGATGTGCACACGCCTCCGGGCTGTACCCGGAGGCCTCTGAACATTTACGGGGATGTTGAAATGAAAAATGGTGTCTGTCGGAAAGAGAGCTCCGTCAAAACAGTCAGGTCCGCATCCAAGGTCAGGAAGAAAGCGAAAAAGGCTAAGAAAGCGCTGGCTGAGCCCTGCGCCGTCCTGCCAGCTGTGTGTGCTCCTTACATTCCTCCTCAGAGGTAAGCACATCCAGGCATTGGGTGCAGGAACAGCCTAGAGTGAGGGACACAGGGAGTTCTTGCACAGGCCTGCAGAGAGCCATGCTAGATCGTCGCTGCATTTCCTGTTCATGCAGCTTCCTAATATTCCCCTAAGATGCGGTCCTGTTCATTTCCCACATCTTTTGGGGGGCATAGACATTGTAAAAGATTTTAGTCTACAGACTTGTAACAATTTATGGTTTCCTTAATGCCTACATTGGCCTCCCAGGGTAAGCCAGACACTGTCATGGACACTGCAGCCACACTAGCGTTCACTTAACCAGGGTCTCCAGGTGTCAGCGTCCCGGGTTTTGTTACTGTCTGTAACACGATAAAATGCTGTTCCCTGCCTTCCCCCCCAACCAAATTTTGGAACCTTGTAGGATTTTTAAACAGTAATTTGGAAAACTGAAGTCCTGTGGCTCAGTAAGACAGAAGCTGAGGTGGGGATTGGAGCGACTATGGGAGCCTGGGCGGGGGGCTGGTGGCCTCCTTCCTGCTCCGTGGTACCCTCGCTTGCTTTTCTGATGACTTCCTTAGTGGTGCAGCCGTTGCCTCATCTGTGTGAGGCCCTCGGACCTAGCGCGTGTGTCCAGAGTGGCGTGAGTTGGGGTGCCTGCCGTGGGCAAGCCCGCCTCACTCTCACATGTGACCCAAGGGCCGCTGTTACTAATCCAGCTTGGGTCTGTTTCCATCCCTTAACTTGTGTCCTCTTGTTGGCGTGTTCCTCTTAACCACTGAGACTTGCTCTTTTTGTTTCATTGTCTTTAAAAATACTCTTTGCATTTTTAAGACTATGAGGTAAAAGACAAATTTTCACGCCAGGGCCTGTGAGTGCCGAGTAAACGCTCCTTTTCCAGGTTAACCAGTTCCTCTTCTATCCACTGGAGCACTTCCTTAATCTTTGAGAAGGTGACACACATTATACCCAGGATGTGGAACTGTACAACAGTTTTGTCGAGTAAAGCCTCGAGATGAAGTAAAGATGGAGATGGCATCTGTCCCTGAGAGCGCGGTTTGTGAGGCATCCATTGCTGCAGGGGCTGTCTTGTGATTTGAAAGTGATTCACTTATTAATAAAATTGTACTTATTTTACGAATTGAGTAGATGACAGACTTTTAGGATATTTTCATTATTAAAAAGTAAAAATTGCCAAGTGTAGTGGGTCTCACTTGTAATCCTAGCGCTTTGGGAGGCTGAGGTGAGAGGATTGCTTGAGGCCAGGAGTTTGAGGCCAGCCTGGGCAACATAGCAAGACCCCATCTCTACAAAAAATAGAAAAATTAGCTGGGCACGTGCCTGTAGTCCCACCTACTCGGGAGGCTGAGGCAGGAGGATGGCTTGAGCCTGGGAGTTGGAGGCTGCAGTGAGCTGTGATGACATCACTGCACTCCAGCTGGGGCAACAGAGTGAGACCCTGTCTCAAAAAAAAAAGTAAAAATTATCTTCAACATATTGAATGTTAGCGTTTTGTATTATTTGCCTGTACAGATGATCCTTGACTTGTACAGTGGGGTTATAGCCCAATAAACCCATCCCATTTTAAGTTGAAAATATCCTAAGTTGAAAATGCGTTTAATGCGCCTACCCTACTGAACATCATTGCTTAACTTAGCCTACCTTAGATGTGCTCAGAACACTTAAATTAGCCTATAGTTGGGCAAACCATCTAACACAAAGCCTGTTTTATAATAAAGTGTTGAATATCTCATGTAACTTACTGAATACTGTACTGAAGGTGAAAAACAGAATGGTTGTATGGGTACTTTCAAGTACGGTTTCTACTGAATTTTTTTGGCTTTTGTGCCATCATAAAGTCGAAAAATTAAATCGAACCATCATTAAATTGGGGACTGTATATTTGTGATTTGAAATAAGTCATACTTAGTGACGTGATTAGGTAATAGAGTTAGGTTTTAATGTGTCACAAGTTTACAGCAAGCTCGCTAGCCAGGCTGTGAGTATGGTGAGGTCCATCACGTAGAAAATGGGTTTTATCCCAAGAGGAGTGAGCACTGACTTTGTATTAAGAATTAGAAGTTTAAAATGATTTCTGTAAATGTTATTGTACTTTGCTTACTTTTTTGCTCAAAATGAAATCTAGTTTCTTTTCATATACTCATTACAGAATCACTAAATTCAGAGAAATGAGCAAAAAGTGCTCAGAATCCTTCTCATTCAGAGGAAACAAAACCTCTGTCAAAACTAAGGTGTCTATCTTTGCAAATCAACCTGACCTTTTTTTTTTTTTTTTTTTTTTTTTTTTTTTGGAGACAGGGTCTTGCTCTGTTACCCAGGCTGGAGTGCAGTGGCATCGTCATAGCTCACCGCAGCCTCCAACTCCTGAGCTCAAGTGACTCTCCTGCTTCAGCCTCCCTAGGAGCTGGGACAACAGGCACATGCCACCACGCCCAGCTAATTTTCTAATTTTTGTAGAGACAGGGTCTCGCTCTTGTTTACACTGGTCTCAAACTCTTGGCCTGAAGCAGTCCTCCCGCCTTGGCCTCCCAGAGTGCTAGGATTATACGTGTGGGCCACTGCGCCTTGCCCAACTTGACTTTTAAGAGATGGTTTCACTTGGATTTCTACCTGTGAATCAAAAAGTGTAGGATTTGTATCAGAAGCTTTTAAGAGGCCTAAAAATTTCAGCTTTACTGAAATTGGAGCAAATGAAACAAAAAAAATGTGATCTAACAAATTAAAAAGGCAAAAGTCTAAATAAAGTACTCCCTTCTCTGTGGCCAGCACCAGGTGATCACCTGCTCTAGGTGAGGGCAGGGCCTGGCTGGCTCTTGCCCCATCCTGTGGTTCCTGGTGTTGGGTGGTCAGCACTGTTTGCATAGGAAGCATTTGCGTGTGGCATTTGAGGGGCCTGAAGTGGCCAGGGGTGATTGAGAAGACTTGTGCTTTGGACCTAAATATTTTAAAGCAGGTGATGTAGCTAAACCAGTTACTTAAAGGTATAATGTGGCCTACGTTCATTTTTTTTTCTCCTGATTTAGGAATAAACTGTTATTTCAGCTTTGAGTAGAGATGAAGAAAATGTACCTGGACAGGTGTTCTTGGCCCCAGTCTCTACACTCAGGGTTTACCAGAGTCTCCAGCAGACCCTGGCGTTTCAGGCCACCTTGCCACCGCGGAAGAGCTCCCACCACCCTTGGCCTGTGGGCTGCGTGGTGTTGGTCCCACCTCATGGAGTTGTAAGGGGCAGGCCCTTAGTGTCGTGCTGGGTGTGGTCAGGGGCCAAGGCTCCCTGGCCACTGCCTAAAGCTGTTTTGCAGTCCTGCTGTGGCCCTAGATGCGGCTGCCCTGGCAGCCCCATTCTGAGGCCCTGGGCACCAGCCTTTGGTGTATGTAGGCCTCAGCTGTGCATCTGGATTGCGTGTAGACTGGGGTGCAGCTTCTGGAGGCACGGCCCTTGGTGGGGATGCTGGGGATGTGCAGTTGTTCAGGCTGTGTACTAACCATGGCCTCTGGACCCTTTTAGGGCATCTGCCACAACAGGACTCTCCAGGCCAGCTTGGGAGCCATTTGGTCACCCTGGAGGAGGGGCACGGGCACATCCGACAGTTGTTTTGGAGGTTTAGAAAAAGAGGATCCCCCTTGTTCCCTGTGGAGAGAATAAAACCTGCTTTTAGGGACTGTGAGTGCTTTTATGATTTGAGTGGTTTAAAAATTAAGTTTTCGAGTGAGAAAGATAATTCTAAGGTCATAGTTTGTTCTTAATGAGAGGAGGACAGTATGTTTAATTTTTTAATATGTAGTATTTTTAAACCCCAAAGATTGCTTTTTATTTCTCTGTTCCACAGTCCATAAAGTGATGGGCTGTGGAACAGAGATGTGGGCATTCTGGAACTCTCTGGGGTCTCCGCCAGGAGGCTCTGCTCCAGGCGCGTGGTGCGGGGCTGACCGCGGGCAGCTCCCTCGGGGGCGGTGCGGGGCGTTGTTTCTCTGGGGCACTTGCCATGGCCCCAGACGGAGGTCCCGGCCTTCAGGCCTGGTGGGCGACTGCAGAGGTTTTTGAAGCCACTCCTGAGCAGTTGTCCTAGTGCCTCAGAATTGTGCCCGTTCATTTCTGTCTTCCTTCCCTTACATACTTCTACTAAAAAAAAGTTTTCCAGCATAGAAATAGCGCGCTTAAAATTGGAGAAGTTTCCTGGTAGAGAGGGGAGGAGAGGAAAAAAGAGGAAAGAATTGGGGGGTTGTGTGCAGGCGAGTCTCGAGGAAGAAGAAAGCTCCCTCTCCTTCCCTTTTTTTTCCTTCCAGGAAAAGTCAGCCTTTGGTGTGCAGCTACGTTTATTGTTCTGTTGAGCATCGCCTTTTCCTCTGCCCTTCGGATGGAGTTGATCTCTGCTCACAGCTTCCTGGGAGGGGGAAGGCTCGGGGAGGGGGGTGGGTCGGGCAGAGCCCTGGCCGCTTCAGACCCGGCTCCCCAAAGCATCCGGTGTGCTAGTCCCACGGCCTGGAGAGCTTGGGGGAAGCGCCCTTCGTCTTCAGAAAGTGGCCTCTGCGGAAGCCAGGCGGCCGCCCGTGTCCGCCTTGATCTGGCTGTGGGTCCTCTGGCTGTGTGGGTAATTGATGCATAGGTTATGCAGTGCAGCTGCCTGAGTAAGTTGTAAGTGTGTTACCCGGTTAACCGTCAGGATGGAGTCCTCGAGGGCAGTGCTGTCAATAGTGGGGCACTCGGGGGCGCTGCTGGGGGCTTCTGTCCAGCCACCAGAGAGGCCCTGAAATGGAGTGGGGTGCTTAGTAGCCATTCCACTGGACAGAGTGATTTCATGCTTGTTGAATATAACAATGAAAAGTTCTGGCTTGTGTTTTATATGTCTTTTTCTCCATGTTTCTGGCAGTAAATTTTATTATTTTATAAAAGTTTAAATCTGCCATGGATTGGCAAAACAGGAGAGGCTGGCTGGGTCCTCCTGGGTAGAAGTCCTGCCCCGGACTCCTCAGAGCGCTGTGGGCCTGTGAGTTTGCTCCTGTGGACGGGCTGGAAGGCATTTCAGGAGCACCACAGCCACAGGTGGCAGCTCTCCCTGTGCTCGGCAGCGGAAGCAGCCTGTGTTGGGTCTAAAATAGTGGCTACTCTGGAAGAAAGTGCTAAAACAAATAGAAAAATAAAAACTACAGGTTTCCAAATGTTGTTATGTGGCATCAAAATGCTGTTAAGTGGCAAAGCAGAGCCAGTGAGTGCTGCGCCTCCTGCCAGATTCCTCTCTCCAGGTTACCTGGGACATGCCGTGACCCAAGCAGCCTTTAGAAGCTCTTGCTGTCCTGTGCGAGAAACCACCCTGAATGCTACCTTAGGTACTATTCTAATTCCTGCCCACTGTGCCTTTGCTGGTTTCTTTGGTTTTAGTGCAGATCATGGCACAGGAGGAGTGGGTACCTTGCCATGGAGCCCTTTCTGGCACAGGGCAAGCGCCTGTGCTCCGGGCTTTGCAGCCTGGAAGGACCCTCCTCTAGTGAGGTGGGGCGCACTACACCTGGGGAGCAGACTGGTTTGGATTGAAGGAGCCGAAGGAAATAAAAATAGTGCTGGGAAGAAAATCTGGGTGCTCAAAGGATGGATGTGTCTCACCGCTTTGTCAGCATGGTCTCCCGTGCACTCCCGGACTCTTTTAAAAGATGTGTACAGTTACTAAAATCAGTGTTCCAGAGTGTAGCGCTGTGAGCCGCCAACCAGTCACTCAGACATTTGGACAGCTCTGCCACCCCCACCCTGGGCTTTGCAGGGTGCTGTCTCACTGGGCTGGGTCTCCTCCCTGAAGCACCCAGGTGTGCAGAGCGGGCTCTTGGGAGTGGGGAGACTCCACCAGTGCAGCTGACTTTTACTGTTTCTGTTCACTTTCACCTTACTTACTTTTGGCAGAGGTTGAGTTGAACATTTATTTGAAGTTTTCTTTATAGATTATTGCCACACACGATGTTCCTGCTGCACGCTCTGCGCTTGCACCCGAAGTTACTGGTGGGACAGGCTTGTTTGCAGAGCTGCTGGAGGCTGTGTGTGCCCTAGAGCACCTCCAAGGACACCTCCATGGCTCATGCTGAGACCCAGATGGGGCGGTGTGGAGCTTGACTTTAAGTTTTTATTTGGAAATAACTTCAAATTTACACAATGTTGCAAAAATAAGGAGACAGAACACCTAAGTGCTCTCTACAGAATCACCCGTTGCTGACGGTTTATCCCGCTTGTGTACTCTGCACACGCATGTGGCCCTTGCCTATACGTGTCAGGCCATGTCCCCAGTCACAGGCACGGCACCCTGGCAGTGAGCAGGAGGGACCAGGGCACCCTCTGTAGCCTTCCCCTCTTCCCACCTGGGACCCAGGGAACCTGCTGCTGGTGACCGTCCTGTTCTGTTCCTTAGCTTCTCACATCTGGATGTTTCCACAGCTTTGTCTTCCATGACACTAATGTTTTTAAAGGAGCCAACCCTTCCCCTTGTTTAGTATACTGTTCTTCGTTTTGGGCTTGTCTGGTGTTTCCTTGTGGCTCACTGAGGTGGTGTCGGCTACAGAGTGGATGCCGTGTGTTTCCCTGGAGGCTCTTAACAGCCACCCTTTCTGGCGTTGACTGTGTTGCATGTGTCTTGTTGTATGAGTTTGGTGGTCTGTGGGGAGGCTTCAGGACGGCGGTGCCTGCTTCTCAGAGATGGCCCAGACTGAGCGTGGTTGATGGTTCCTGCTTTTGTCAGGCTTTCTTGTGAGGTTTGGAAAAGCAGTGACCACCTCCAGCTTCTCTGTCCAGGGTCTGTCCCTTCTCCTGTCCTTGTGCCAGTCTGTCCATCAGTGGCGTGGTCTGGGAAGGCCTGATTTTCAGAGTTGTCACCACAGCAGGGCACGAGCAGGCGGGGAGGTCCGAGGTACCTGGGAGCAGTTGTTTCTCACCAGCTCGTGGGGGGCGGGGTCCAGGCCCACAATCTGTTAGATTTATAGTATTTGGACTCTGCCAGGCTGGGCTGTCACCCTCAAGATCTTGGCTCCTGGTCAGTTACCTGGCAAGAGCCTCAAGGCAGGCGGCTGGCGGAGGCATCTCGTGGTGATCGTGGCTACCGTGGTGATGCCTAGGACCATGTGGATGTCGCTGTGCTGACCAGAGGTGAACGTGTGGTCTAGTGCACGCTAGCAGTCCACATCCAGAGGCAAAGTGCGGGCTTTTCAGGCTTCGAGGGTTAAAAATGACGTCGTGCGGGAAAAGACTGGTATCAACGTAATCTGAGCTATTGTGAAGTGAGTGCTGTCCGTTGTAAAGATTCAGACCGGATGGACAACCTTAGAAAGGGAGGAAGGACAGTTTCTAAGATCTCACCACCTGGAAGTGACTTCTGGGAATGTTACAAGAGCTTTCTTCCAGTCCATGCACATGTGTGGGTAGAAGTAATGTTTTTTAATGGCACTTTTCCTACTTTTCATAATTTTTATATAAGCAGCTTTAAAATAAACTAGAGATTAACATACTCAGAGTTATCAAATGTAACAATTTTTTTTAAAGGAACAATAATAACTGAAAACCACATCACTGTTGCGACCTTCTAGTTCAGCAGCCCACCCTGTCCTCAAGCACTGCTCTCCGTGAATTTGGGTTGGGGTCGTCTCATCCACGTCCTTCTGGTTTTTCTACATTTGTGCACACACGTGCCCACACACGTCCACACACATGCCCACGCGTGCACGGCAGCGCCCTCCTCAGCACGCTGTTTGTTGCTGTCTCAGCAGCTCTAGCTCGTTCTGACATCTGAGAGTCCACCATGTGCAGAAAGCAGGTGTTCCCTGGTGATGGAAGGGGGCACCGCAGCCTCTAATGCAGGAGTTCCCCCGAGGTGAAATTCATAGAGGGGTTTGGACTGTCGGCCAGAGTGACTTGTCCAGCGTGGTGTGGGTTTGTGTGCATTGTGCTGGGGCTGGAGCGGACGCAGCCACTGCCGAACGCTTTGGGCACCTCCTTCCCACCCGCTGGCCTGTGCATTGTGCACTTGTCCCCTGGAGTTGGCATATCATTTCATTTTTACTGATGTCTTTAAAAAATTCTTTTTCGATTTGGAAATCTTTAAAATGGAAGCCACCTGTTGTTGGACTTAGCTTCAAACATTGTCCACGCCTGGCCAGTCTTCCCTCGCCTGCTCCTGCCTTTCATTATTTGAAGCGAGTCCTGCTGGTGTAATTCCATCCATAAATGTGGCAGTGCATAAAGAGCCTTAAAAACAACCATAATTTTATAGTGTCTGAGGAACTGATCTGTTGATTTCCACTTACTAGTCAGGTTTACCAGTTTAAGTACATTGTGTACATCTTGGGTCTGGCTTAAGAAACTGGCCGCTCCCGTGAGGTTGTAAAGCTTCCCTTGTGCTCCCTGGAGTCTTTCGTCCTCCTGGCATTGACAGTGGCTGGCATGAGGTGGGTCTGATTTCACGAGCCCCGCACGAGTGCTGAGTGGTTTGTGCTGCTTGCAGGGCCAGCCCTGACCATCAGGCTTCCCGCGTGGGTGGCCCGTCCCTGGACTTCTGGCCACCCTGCTCAGGACTACACGGCTGCACACCGAGCCTTGGTCTGCGGTGGGGCAGACACCCCTCGTTCTTCAGGTTGTCCTGGCTGTGTGCGGTGCTTGGGGCTTCTCTGCACAGCGGGCGGTAGCTTTAGTGCTCTGTGCTTCATCTTGTTGACCTGGCAGTGAGAGTCCTTGTTGCTGCGGTATTCATTTAGGAAGCGTGCACACTCTACAGCATGGATTTTGCTTCAGCAAGAACATGAGCACGACCCTGATGCTCATGTAGGACTGCCTTTTTTTTGTTTTCTTAAGAGACGGGGGCTCGCTGTGTTGCCCAGGCTGGAGGGCAGTGGGTTTTCACAGGCCTGTCGTAGTACTGCAGCCTCCTGCCACAGCCTCCAGGTGCACACTAAGACTTCTTTAATGTCGTAGTAAAATTCATGATTTTCTCCATAAAAATCTATTAGAGTTATTTCTAGGTAACTTGTTTTGTTAACATAGTCCTTTTTAAAAATAGACTTTTTTCTTTTTTTAGCTGTTTATATAGATAGAGGTTTTGGTTTTGGTTTTAGAGTGATATAATACATTGTAGGATTCTCTTGGATTATTTTTGAGGACAGTATCTGTCAAAAATGACAGTGTGGGTGGACTTTTAAAATCCTTCCATTTTTCTTATCTTTCTCAAAACTCAGCTCAGACTGGGACTGCCCGTCCAGGGTTGATGTGAAGGGTGATAGTGACATCCTTGCTTGGTCCTGGGGACTTAGAGGGATTGCTGCTGGGGTTTCACAGTTCCCTGTGCTGCTTGTTGTAGGATTTCATAAATGCTCTTTTATTTTTGCCTTTCCAATAGTTTTTAATATTAATGTATTTTTAATTTTTTGAATAATCTTTCTGTGTTTTTGAGAGGAATTTTTAATATATTAACACTGTAGATTTTAATATATTTAAAAAACCAATAATATCAAATAATGTGTGTACCATAGATGTAAATAATGACGCCAAATAACATCCATGGCCCACCCTACAGCCTCAGAATTAGGAGACCCCAGCACACCCTGTGTGTGCCTGTGTGGCCCTGGCCGGCCCCACCTTTTGCTGCCAGCAGGAGAATTTTGTCCATTCTTTTTTTGTTTTTTAACAGCTTTTCTGAGATATGCAGTAGTGTCCCCCCTTACCTGTGGTTTTGCTTTCCAAGTTCTCAGTTACCTGTGGTCAGCTGTGGTCTGAAAATATTAAATGGAGAACTTCAGAAATAAACAATTCATAAGTTTTAAATTGCGTGCTGTTCGCAGTAGTGTGGTGAAATCTCGAGTCATCCTGTTCCGCCTGGGATGTGGATTATCCCCCTGTCCAGGGGTGTAGACTCTCCCTGCCTATTAGTCACTTGGTTGATGGTACTGACAACTCAGTTAGTGTTTGGTACTATCCAAGGTTTCAGGCATCCATTGGGGGCCTTGGAACGGACCCCCATTAGATAGGGGAGACTACTGTAATTCACACACCATAAAGTTCACCCATGTAAAGTGTACATTTCAGTGGATTTTACTGTGTTCACAGAGTTGTGCATTTATCACCACAACCAATTATAGAACGTTTTCATCACCCCAAAAAGAAACCGCATACCTCATAACCATCGTACCTGACTTTCTACCTTCTCACCCTGCCATCCCTGGCAGCCACTGAGCTGATTTCTCTCTGCATGGATTTGTCTGGTCTGGGATTGCATGTAAATGGAATCATGCAATATTTGTTTTTTTGTGACTGATTTCTTAAATTCAGCATGATGTTTTCAAGGTCCATCCATGCTGTAGCAGGTGTCGGTGCTTCATTCCTGTATATGGCTGAATAATATTCCATTGTGTAGATGGGCCACATTTAGGAAAATCTGCTCATCTGTTGGGGGATGTTTGAGTTGTTTCTACTTTTTGGGTATTAATGAATAATGCTGTTCTGAACATTTGTGTAAAAGTTTCAGGTGAATGTAAATTTTATTTCTCTTGGATACATTCCTGGAGTGGAATTGCTGGGTCGTAGGGTAACTCTTTGTTTTCCAAAGCGGCTGCACCATTGTACATCTTACACTAGTTCTGTCCTTTTGATCATAGCCGTGCTGTGCTGCAAAGTGATAAGTCATGTGGTTTGATTTGTAGTTCCCTGACAGCCAGAGATGTTGAGCATCTTTTATGTGCGTATTGTCCTGACCATTTGTGTGTTTTCTTTGGAGAAAAGTCTATTCAGATCCTTTGCCATTTTTTCATTGGTTATCTGACTTCTTTTTGTTGCTGTAAGAGTTCTTTATATATTCTGGATACTGGACTCCCTATTAGACATGTGATTTGCAGATGTTTCCACTCACTCTGTGGGTTGTCTTTTCATCTTATTTATGGTGTCCTTTGAAGCACAAAAGTTTTTAATTTTGATGGAGTCCAGCTCATCTGTTCCTCTGGTTGCTTGTGCTTGTGGTGTCATGTCTAAGAAGGCTCGGCCTAACCCAGGGTCGTTTAATAGGAGCTTTAGTACTTTTGCACCGCAGCGGTGTGTTTAGGTTTGGCAGCATGTCATGCCAGGGCTCTCCGAGGCTTGCAGAGCCTCATCTGCTGAGTCCACACCACTTCCTTTTCCATCCTCACAAGGAACAACCTTTGTTCCAGCTTTTTGTTCGGTTGTGTTTTTATGATGTGAGTGTTGGGCACACCTGGCAGTGAGCCGGCTGGGGTAGGAGCGTCTGCCTTCTCCTCGGCCACGTGCTGCGGTCTACCCACACCCCTCCAGGTTGTGCTGCCTCAGCTGTGCAGCCCCGTCAGCACTGGGTGTTGTCACATTTTTAAGTTTGCTAACCTAGTAGGGCTAAAATGGCATTTCATCCTGGTCTTAATCAGCATTTCCTGGAACACAGAAAGGCACAGCTTTTCTTGTATTCACTGGCCATTGGTGTCCATGTGGCTTCTGCTGGGTGGTTGTCTTGCCCTCTGCGAGGCAGCCTGGCTGTGGTGTGGGTTCTGGCTGGAGCCAGATGGTGGGGGTTAGACTCCTTGGCCTCGCCCCTTGCCTGCTGTGTGACCGTTCTGGGCCTCAGCATCCCTGCCTGTGACGTGGTGGTCATAGTGGCACCCACCTGTCAGGGGGGTATGAGGTGTAGCTGAAGGAATGGCTGTTCAGGAATCCACGCTTGCCTTTTGGACACTGAGTGCTGCTAATGTCTTCTTCCATTGTCTTGTTAGGATTGTGTCTTTTAAAGACAATATAAAAATATAATCTGATTGCTTTGCTGATGTTTTATTTTATGGTTAGTGCTTGTCATATCTTGTTTAATCCTTCTCTGAGGGCCTGGAGATTTTCTGTTAAACCTTTTGTTTGGCCTTTCCCTCCCCTGGGCTCTGCCTCCCTGTCCTCCTCTGGCTGTGCTGACCAGCTTGTTCCTCGAGTCTTTGCCATGCCTGCCTCCCTGTGGAGCGGAAGCCCTTCCTTGCTCCCAGAAGGGTCTGGGTGCCTTGCGCCCAGCCCAGCCCAGCCATCAGAGGTGCCCAGCAGTCACTGTTGGTGGAAGTTGCTCACGTTCAAGTCTTCAGTCCCCTTGGGGGGGGGAGGGTTCCCACGAGGTAGGAGGACAGTTTTGTTTTTTCACTGTGGTTTGCCATTTGTTCTGGCGTCATTTACTGCGCAGTTTCTCTGCTCCTTGGGGATCCCTAACCTCGTGGTTCCCTGTATGGGTGGGTCTGTGTCCGTGGAGTCCTGACAGTGCCGCCCTGCGCTGCGCTGTCTGAGTGGTGTCCACATCTGCTAGGGCGAGTCCTGCCACCCAGTGGTTCAAATGTGTGGGAGGTGTTGACTGGGGCTCTTTGTTATGAATTTTGGGGTCATCCTGTCAGGTTTCTTGACAAACCCTCTTGGGAATTTGGAAATTCGATGGAATCTACATACCAATTTGAGATAATTTATGTGTTTACAATATTTTGTCTTTCTGTGACATTGTTTATCTAAGTAAGTTGTCTCCACTTGGACTGTCTTTGTTGTCATTCAGTGGTGTTGTCACTTTCTCGTCTGTCGGGCACATCCAGTCCCCAGGCTGGCAGGTTTCCTGTCCTCTCCCCTGTGGTCTCCCAGGAGCTTCTGGGGACCTTGCACCAGGGTGCGTGTGGCTGCTCACCTGCTCCCTTGTCCTCATCTTTTGAGCTGCAGAGAGGTGTGTGTTCCTGGGATCAGCCGCCTTGGTCAGGTGTGTCCTGAGTCACTTGGTGTGCTCACTTTGTCTCACAAGCTCTGCGCTCTGGAGTGGATTTGGTCTCCCACCCGCTCCCCGCGGTGCTGGGACGCTGGCCTTGCTGAGGGGGCTGGGCTGCATCTGCCCATCTGTGCAGGTGGCGGGAGTCGGGGCTGACTGGCATCTTGGTGAACCCCTTCTGCAGAATCATCTTTTCCTCTTTTTTTTTTGCCAGGAATACTGTGTTGAGAATCTTTCCCCTTTTCTTTTGGGGGTGGGAGTAGATTTTAAACTATTGATTCTATTTCTAAATTTTTTTTTTTTTAAGATGGGGTCTTGCTGTGTTCTCTGGGGGGGCTGGTCTTGAACTCCTGGGCTCAAGCCATCCTCCCTCCTCAGCCCCTGAGTAGCTGAGATTGCAGGTGCCCCCACGATGCCTGGCCCTAAAATAGTTATTATGTGGTGTACGTAGGTTTTCTTTGTTCTTCACAAGTCAGTTTTGGTAAGTTACGTTTTTCTACAGAATTGTTTTACATCTAAATTTTCAAATTTATTAGTATAAAGATGTTTGTGATACTAATTTTTAATTGGATTTCTTTAAAAAAATTTTCTTTCCATCTCTAACATTGTTTTCGTCTTCTCTTTCTTGACTAGTGCTCACCAAAGTTTACTAGTCTTTTCAAAGAACAGCGTTTTGGTTTTATTTATGTATTTATTCTATAGAGACAGGTCTCGCTGTGTTGCCCAGGCTGGCGTGCGGTGGCACGATCACAGCTCACTGCAGCCTCCCGCTCAGGCTCCAAGTAGGTGGGATGACAGGCGCTACCAGGCCTGGCTAATTTTCCCATTTTTTGTAGAGACAGGGTCTCGCTCCATGGCCTGGGCTAACAGCGTTTTGGTTCCATTGAGACTTTCTTGTGGCTCTTGTTTCCTGTTCTACTTTTTTCGCCAGCTGTTTGTTGTCTTTTACTCTCTCCCGGAGCCTCTGCCAGGGGTAGAGCTGTTCTTCAGTCGTGGGTCCACTTACGACCTCTGATGTTTCCCTGACTGTTTAGTTCTCATCATTTTCTTAAATACATTACTACTCTTACTCATTGGTAATCAAGAAGTACATGTTTTTATTTACCAAATTAATTCTTTTAAACTATTGATTTCTGTTACTTGCACTGTGGTTAGAGACACGGCTGCATCACACTCATTCATGCTTTGGTGTTTGCTGAGACTTTATGGATATTATGTTGTGAATTTTTGTAAATATTTCATTTCTACTAGGGAATAAAGTGTGTTCTTTATTTATTTAACGCACCATTCTCCATGAGCCTGTTGGGTCAGATGTATAAATCACATGTTTTATATCCTTAGTTTATTTTTTGCTTGATGGGTTTCATTAGAGTTGTAGGTTTAACAGTTCTCATCATGGCTCCTCGAGGTTTGCACTTGATGTGTTCAAGATTTCCTGTTAGATGATCTGTACCAACTTGGACTTTGGCGAATTCCTCTGTCATTGTGCAGTGACCTCCTGACGCAGTGACGAGGGTCCCCCGCCTCAGCTCCTGCTGCTCCATCTGCGGGGTGCACTTGCTCCTGCTGGTAACACCTGGCGGTCTCCTCATCTGCTTCAGCCTGTCTGTGGTCTTTTAAAATGAATTTTTTTTTTTTTGGTCAATTTGACAACTTCTCTAAATTAGCGAGCTTGTCCATTAACTTGTACTGGAATACTGACATACTTGGATTTATTTCTATAACTCTTTTTTTCTTTTTCTTCTGATGTATATTGTTTCAGATGTTTTTGCTTTTTTGAAGTAGGGGGCATTTTTCCTCCTGTACTCATTTGGAAGTGTACATTCCATTTTAACTTTTTATTTTCAATTTTTTCAATATCTTATTGTAAAATACATACAAAATTTACCATCTTAACCATTTTCAAGTGCATAGTTCACTGGCATTAAGCACATTCATCACGTAGTTGTGCAGCCGTCACCATCCATCTCCAGAACTTTTTCATAATCTCAAACGGCAACTCTGTCCCCCTTGAACGCTTATTCCCCATTCCCCCTCCCCCAGGCCCTGGCACCCCCACTCTACATTCTGTTTCTGTGAATTTGATTACTGTAGGTCCCTCGTGTACGTGGAATTACATGGTGTTTGTCCTTTTGTGTCTGGCTTATTTCACTGAGCACATTTTCCAGAATCTATCCATGTTGTAGCACGTATTGGAATTTCCTTCCCTTTTAAGGCTGAATAATAGTCCATTGCATTGATCACATTTTGCTTCTCTATTCATCCTTTGATGGGCACTTGGGTTGCTTCCACGTTTTAGCTATTGTGAGCAGTGCTATTATGAACATGGGTGTGTAAGTATCTGTTTCAGTTCCTGTTTCGTTTCTTTTGGGTCAACACCCGGAAGTAGAGCTGCTGGATCATAATGGCAATCCTATGTTTAATTTTTTGAGGAACCACCATACCATTTTTCCACAGTGGCTGCACTGTTTTACATTTCCACCAGCAGTGCACAAGGGTTCCTGTTTTTCCACATCCTGGCCAACAGTTATTATTTTTGTTTTATTTTTTGATAGTAGCTGTCCTGAGTGTGAGAGGTGGTATCTCATGGTTTTGATTTGCATTTCTCTGATGATTATTGATGTTGAGCGTCTTTTCATGTGTTTACTTACTATTTGTATGTCTTCTTTGGGGAATTGTCCATTCAGGTCTTTTGCCCATTTTTGAATTGGGTTTATTTTTCGTTGAGTTTTAGGAGTTCTCTATATTCTATATATATATTAATCCCTTATCTGATACATGATTTGCAAATATTTTCTCCCATTCTGTGGGTTGCCATTTATTCTGCTGATACTGTTTGGCTGGGTTTTTTTTTTTTTTTTTGAGACAGAGTCTTGCTCTGTCACTGCGGCTAAAATACAGTGGTATCATCACAGCTCACTGCAACCTCAAACTCCTGGGCTCAAGCGATCCTCCTGCCTCAGCCTCCCAGGTAGCTAGGACTACAGGTGCGTGCCACCACATCCGGCTAATTTTTCTATTTTTGGTAGAGACGGGGTCTCGCTCTTGCTCAGGCTGGTCTCAAACTCCTGGGCTCAGGTGGTCCTCCCGCCTCAGCCTCCCAAAGTGCTGGGATTACAGGCATGAGCCACTGTGCCTGGCTTCTATATTTTCTAATAACGGTTCTATAGTTGTAGGTCTTACATTTAGTCTTTGAGTAGTTTTGAGTTAATCTTTGTATATAAAGTGAGGTAAGGTTGCAGCTTCTTTTTTTTCCACGTGGATATCTGGTTTCCCAACACCATTTATTGAAAAGATTGTCCTTTCCGCTTTGAACGATAGGACTGTGCATATGAGGGTTTGTTTCTAGGCTGTCTGTTCCACTGGCTGACATGTCTGCCCTTTAAGCAGTACCACACTGGCTTGGTTACTACAGCTTTGTGGTAAATTCTGAAATCAGGAAATGTAAGCCCTCCAGCTTTCTTGTTTTTCAAGATTGTTTTGGCTATTCGGGGTTCCTTGAGATTCCATATGAATTTTAGAGTAGGTTTTTCTATTTCTGCAAAAAACATTATTGGGATTTTGATAGAGATTGCACTGAATCTGTAGATCACTTTGGGTGGTACTGACATCTTAATGATATTTAGTCTTCCTGTCATGCATTCCATTTTAGTCCTTTTAGTGGTCCCCATCTTAAAATATTAATGTGTCAGCATGTGTATTTGACTTCAAGTCTAAGTCTTCCCTGCTCAGACAATCGGAGGCACGTTTGGTGTTGGGACTCTGGTGACTTCACTGTAGGGGCTCTTCTCCCCGTCTGTATTCAGACTTGTGCGTGACCCTCCCCTGAAGTGGGCTGACACAGGAGCACGTCACACTTGCTTTTGTAGCATCTCAGTCCGGCCTTCAGTCCACAGAAAGGACCACTTTCTGTGTTGCTAATATTTATGTCTTTGCTTAGTTCTCTTATTTGGGGTCTGTTTCCCCTGGACTCTTGTGTTCGAGTTGAGGTGGGGGCTCAAGTCTTGTCAGCGGGAAGCTGCTCTTCCATTCTCTTCCCCTCTTGGCCTAATTCTGGGTTCTTCAGACCTGTTTGCTCACATGAGCCCCCCAAAAAATAATTTTGAGAAGCAGTTAGTGCCTTCCACATTTTTTATTTGGAATCTAGCATTTTTCACTCCAAGGTCAGTAGCGGAAAGGTATAATTTCTGGAATGTTGGAAGTGGATGTCACTTTGGAGAGTGACCCAGAGGGCTCTGGACAGCCTGGCGTTGCCCTGTACCTCCACCTGGGACATGTGGCCCTCACCCACGCCTGCCCCTGCCACCTGCTGTCCTTGCACTAATCCATGTGCCAGTCACACTGGGCCTAAGCAATGAGGTTCCTTCCCATTTGGGTTGTTAAAATTGTTCGTACACACTCAAAACAAATATACAACTTGAAAATTCTTAACCACAAGTGACATTTAATGCGGATGCATCTCTTAATGAGATGGGGCTTTAAAAAGATAAATTAACGTTTTGTGGATGAATATTATTTAAGGTTAGAATGAGACAGATTCACCCTTAATTCTGCTTCTGGTTTTTGTTTTTATAGACATAAGCGCTGGAAAGCTTGATCACATATGTAAGTGGAAAGTGTGAGCAGTTTTGTTGCAGCAATGTACTGAATTTTTAAATTTCCTTTGAAGTTATACCAAAAATCACAAACTCATGTTTATCAGCTGAGCTCCAACTTGGTCCTCCTTAAATTTTTCCAGAAGCTAAAAGTGGGCAGTCTCAGGCCTGCAGAGAAGTTATTAGGTTATTATTAAGTATGAAATGTCCAATTTCCATAAGTACTAAGTTTGACAGTTGATATCTCTGACATTTCACTGTGACACTTCTTGTTTTATATTTATTGTGAAGGTGCATCCTCAGTCTTTCAAATGCACGTTTTGGCTTGTGATTATCTTTCACATTTTTTTTTAGAGCAATTTTTGTGAAACCATGGATAAGTAGAAAAATTCGTGTTATTTTCGAATACGAGTTCTGTCATGGAACCAATACAGCGCAGACAGCTTGAAATATCAACGAAGTGTTTGGGGGGAGTGTGGCTAATGAATGCACAGTAGGTTGAAGGTTTGAGAAGTTCTGTTCTGGTGATTTTAATCTTGAAAATGAGCCACGTGGGCGACCTGAGACCAAGGTGGATAATAATGAGCTGAAAGCTGCAGGGGAAGCGAATCCGTCTCAACCTACATGTGAACTAGCAGCAAGGTTCGACGTTACTATTCCAACAATATTGGACCATTTGAAACAAATCAGCAAGGTAAAGAAGCTTGACAGATGGGTTCTGCATGAATTAAACGAGTGTCAGAAGAGAGATCACCACGAAGCTTGCCTTACTTTGCTGTCACGACATAAAGGTGAACTATTTCTACATCGTATTGTTAGGTGTGATGAAAAATGGATTCTTTTTGACAATCTCAAGCGTTCAGCACAACAGTTGGATAAAGCTGAAGTGCTAAAACACAGTCCAAAACCGAATAGTCATCAAAAAAAGCTAGCAGTGTCTGTTTGGTGTCCAGCACTGGTATTATCCACTACAGCTTCATGAAACCTGGTCATTCAATTACAGCAGACGTCTACTGCAACCAACTGGATGAAATGATGAGGATGCTTGCGATGAAGCAGCCGAGATTGGTCAATAGAGACAGGCCCATCCTCTTGCAAGACAACGCTCAACTACATGCACAGTGCTGCTCAAACTACAGCAGCTGGACTTAGAAACTCTGTTATCTGTGGTATTCACCAGACCTTGCACCGACTGACTACCACTTCTTCCAGGCTTTGGACCACTTCTTGCAAGGAAAAATATTCAATTCTCTACAAGCCGTGGAAAACACCGTTTGCGATTTTATCACCACTCGCTCTCCAGGCTACTTTGCTGCTGGCATAAGCAAGCTACCGTTAAGATGGCAAAACTGTGTTGATAGTTTAGGTGCATACTTTGATTAGTTTTACTGCTTCTTGTTTGAGATATAATAACCTACACTTCTGATTCGAAATGGGACATTTCATACTTGATGACCTGTTAGCGTAGCCCGGTATCGCGAGTCAGTCATCGTCTCCATTTCTGATGCGTCTCCAAAGGCCTTGTCACCAAGTCTTACTATGTGTATTTCCCTTGTGCCTGTTAATCTTTCATTTTAAGATACTCCGTTTATTAGATTTATTCAGAAAGGCTTGAGCAGATCTTCAATATGCTCTTGGTAATACCACTTTTTTTTTTGAGATGGGGTCTTGCCTTGTTGCCCAGGCTGGTCTCGAGCTCCTGGGCTCAAGTGATCCTCCCACCTCAGCCTCTTGAGTAGCTGGGACTGTAGGCCTGCACCACTGTGCCTGGCTCTAAATTTTTAAAGTATTTTTATCAAAGCCATGTTGCTTATAACCTGTGGGCTGTTCACATTTCCAGAATGTGGAAAAGAAGGCGGCTTGTTTTGTGAGGTCAGAGTCTTTATAACTTACTGCCATAGCATTTCCTTGGATTTTCAAATCATTAAAAGATACTTATATCTATATTGCCTCATTTGATCATTAAAATAACCCTGAGTATGTACGTAAGCATGAAAAGAATCTGTATTCCTGTTAAAATTCACTGAACTGCATGTGTTAAGATCTGAGTGGTTTATTGCACATTAGTTACGCATCAGTCAGAAGTGGTAAAAACAAAAACCATTCCAAAAACAGCAGCCCGTGAGATAACCAGGTCCAGCCCAGCCTGACCTGCAGAGGAGCAGCCTTGTGCGGGGGCTTTGGTCAGAGCCTGGGGATGCCCAGCTTGCCTTCTGCTGGAGCCCACCCTCTGCCCCTCCATCCTTTGGTCGGCTGTTGGGAGGTGCTTCGTGGGCAGGTGTCTGGGTGTCCTGGAGCATGCAGACCTGCTGCCCCTCGGTGGTGGGCAGGATGTAGACACCCTGGTGGTGGGTTCCACATTTGTGTGGAAGCTCTTGGCACCTTCCTTGTCAGCCTGGATTCCGTGGGCCCCTCTTACAAAACCCCTGGCAGGGTTCCCAGTGTGGAGTTGGCCTCAAAGTTGGTTCCTAGTCTGGTTGGTGTCCTGTAGGGCCTACATACACTCAAGCCACATCCTGCCAAAGAGGTTGCGTGGGGTGTCCACCTGGTGTTGGAGAGATGCTGATGGATTTGGTGGCCCTAGGAGGGCTCCATGTGCCCCCGAGGGCAGTATCTCCTGCAGAACTCAGCCAGGAGGCTGACAGCCACATGATTTGGAGTAAATCTCAGGAACAAGTTGAAATCATCAGGGCTGGCATTTTTGTTCATTGATTATTCTGTAAAATTTTGATTTGCATTCTTTTAAAAATTTGATCTTAAAATCCCTTAATTTCTCTTCTGAAATTTTGAAATTTGGTGCACAGTGAGGAATGCCTTCTTTTTGTATTTTTGTTCTATTAAAAGTTTTGGTTTATGATTGAATTTGTATTAATTTTCAGTGTCCTTGTGAGGCAAGGTGATGAATCATTTTTTGTTTCACCAGGAAGGGTAATAACAGTGACATGAAAGGTTTCTGGTTAGCCTTGAAGGGTTTTAAAATTATCATATTTTCCCCTCATGCAAATGTTTTTACCACTTTGCATTTTGTAGTCCCCAAAAGGATGACAGTTCTTGGGAGACTTGCAGATGCCTGTTGTCATTGTAGCAGGAGCAGCAGCTGCTCTCTTTACAGCTCTGCCCTGCCAGCTGCTTCTGCCTTGAGTTGTCTTGTCTCTCTTTGTCTTCGAGGTGAGGAGGACCAGCGCCCACTTCTGTCCCTTGTGAGGGTGAGCAGTGGTCTGGGATTCGATCACATCGTAGGATAACACAGAAAGAATTTAAAAATATTTAAAGCTTTGCTCAGCATATTTTCTTTCTAGATATTTAACCTGATAAATGTTTGAGTGAATTAAAAGTGGATGAAATCTTCAAATAGTTGGAAATTGTGAACTTTGTTTCAGCAGTACCAGGGATAGTAGAAATTATGTGTCCTCGCTTAGGGAGAAAAATAAAGTGAACAGGTGGTTTTATTAAAAGTAACAGTGTTATTTCTAGTTTCCATGATGAAAACATTTTAATATACTGCTTCATAGCTAAACTCTGAGTTTTTCCATGTTTTAGATTAAATAGGATTGCGAATCAGGTGTCCATTCAGCGGAAGAAGCAGTTTGTGGAGCGGGCCCACAGCTACTGGTTGCTCAAAAGGCTGTCTAGGAATGGCGCCCCCCTGCTGCGGCGGCTCCAGTCCAGCCTGCAGTCCCAGAGAAACACACAGCAGGTACGTGGCACGGCCTCCATATGCCTCTCAGTCTCTCGCCCTCTGACACGCTCACTAGACGTGGCAGCTCCAGGGAGAGGGTGCCTGGGGCGGGCCGGACGGGGCACTGACACCTGGGCCCAGGGCCCTCGCCTGGAAGCCCTGGTCTCGCGCAGCCCCAGAATCGCAGGAGCAGTTAACGTGTGCCCTGGGCTGTGTGGCCACTGATCCATGTGTGCCGTCTGGAGCTGCATCCTTCCTCGCTGTGCCCGGCACTGTGGCAGCTCTGGGGACAGAGGGGATGTCCAGGGATGCTGCTACCACTTTGGGTGTTCGGGGTGGGGACAGCAGCAGGTGGGGCCCTGGGTTTGGGTTTTGGAACTGTGCAAGGAGCGACTTATTTTCAGGGCCTTACCTGAGGGCTGGTTGAGCCTTGAAGCAGTGGGAGGAAAGGGCCGGGAGAGCCAAGGTAGGCAAGGGGGAGCTGGAATCTTCCTTTTTAAGAGAACAAATCCAAACAAACTTATATTTTAGTAGTTAATTTGAGTTTATAGACCACCTGGTCCTGTAAAACGGCTCTGAAAGGGTGGATTCAGAAAGTGAAGAATTGGTTGGTATGAGATGTCACAAAAATAAATTGAAAACAAAAATGGGTCTTCTTCACGCTGCACCAGGCGCTCCACTCACTCGCTTTTGTGGGAACAAATGGCTGGTCTTACAGCCCCTGCCCGCGGTGCACTGCGGCGGGCGCCTCCACGGCTGGGGGCTGGGAGGACTTGGCAGAGCCATGGAACGAATTCCTTTGTTGCCCTTTTGACTGCAGCCTTGGGCACAAAATAGAATTGCTGAACTGCTGCAGAGGGTGACTCTTGTTCTGAGAGAAGCCTGCGTCTGCAGTGTTCACAGTTGGATCCCGTTCGGCTGCTGGCGCCTTCTGTCTCAGAGGTGCTGCCGCAGGATGAGCGCCGGGTCCTAGTCCCCAAAGTGAGCTCGGTTAAGGCACCTCGGGCCACTGCTGTCCTCCATGCAAGTCACTGAGCCGCTCTGTGGCCTCTGGGCCAGCTGTGGGTTGCTCTCTGGATCCAGTAGGGTATGGCTTGTGGGTCCGATTTTGGTGCTGGAGTCCTCATCTCTGATGGGAATCTTGGGGTAGTGACTTCTCCCCACCACAAATGTGTTTGGCCATGGAGTGTTCTGGGCCTCCCGGGCGCCCCCGCCTCGGGTTGCCCCTTGGCTATGTTCTGTGGGGCCGACCATGACGACGGTCTGTCCAGGGGAATCGACTACCCAGGAGGCTGCTCAGGTTTGTAGGCCGGCCCCTTACGGAGCGAGAAGACTTTATTTAAGAGTGCCTGGTGCAGAGTAGAGGCTTAGGTAAATATTTTTTGGTTGTTGAATGAATCAGCTGCGTTTTCCATTCCACGATGTGACAGGTCGCTGGTCGTCTCTCTACTATCCCTCTCACACTGCAGCCCCCCAGGGGCCTCCGGCACTGGTTGAGGGGTGTGGGAAAGGGGCTTTAAGACATGAAGTTAGGACGTGGGGAGCAGTGTGGGGAGGGCGGGGCCCGGGTGGGCTGGGGGCTTTAGTCGTCACTCCAGTGATGGGGAAGCAGAAGAGAGGGCTGCAGTGGGAGGGATGGAGAATCCAACCTCTGATCTCACCTCAGGGCTGGAGGGGCTGCTCCAGACATGCCATGGGATGAACCACAAAGGGTAGAGTCTACGTAAAGTGAAACGCTAGTGTGGCCATACAGGGGTCGTCCAGCTGTGGGGCTCACGGGAGAAATGAGGGCCAAGGTCTTCCATGGCAGAGCTTGTGGGCCAGTGGGCAGGGCTGCAAGGGCCCAGCGGCCGGGGTGGGCCTGGGGTGTGGGAGCCGTGAGGGGGTGACAGTTGGAGGGAAGGGGGTGGGTGGCCAGGGTGGAGCTGCGGCCTCACACAGGGGTGTGACATTAGGAGCATGTGCCACTGGACGGCTGGAAGCAGGCGACAGCTTTCCTGGAAGAGGATGAGGCCTCGTGAAGACCGCTGAGCCCTACAGCCCCGAAGGTGCCCCCGGTTTGGCAGGGGTGTCTGGGGGGACAGACTGTGCTTCCCCATTGACCCAATGAGGGACTTTCAAGGATTGGTGTGATTTTGTGTTTTTTGAAACTTCAGAAATACTTGATGTCAGAATTTGAATCACCTGTGTCTGGGCGTTGCCCTCAGCCCAGCCCTGGGAAAGGACAGGCAAGGCCCTTCCCGCCGTGGTGACCTCCAGGGGTAAGGCAGGCAAGGGACGGGTGGCCCGGTCGGAGGTGAGCAGATGCCACCCCAGTGGCGGTCTGTCCTGGCTGTGCGGGCAGGGCCCCTGCGGGCCCCGGGTGGGTGAAGGCAGGCTCCTTCCTGCGGGCTTTGTGCCGCTGCGTGTGGTGGGCACTGAGGGTGTGCCATGGGGGAGGGAGGAGCGTGAGGGGTGGCATGTAGCTCTGGGTGTGCAGTGGTGTGTCTGCCTTCACGCACAAGGTGGCATCGCTCAGGTTCCTGCTCCTTGGTCTCTCCGTCCTGTCCTGGGAGCTTGTCCCCCAGCTCCCAGGGTGTCTGTCCTTGGGGCAGGGCTGGGTGCTGCTGCCCATGTGGTCGCTGCTGTGGGGCTTGTGTGGCCTCTGCCCATCCCACGCCACTGCAGGTGGCGTCCGGCTCAGCAGAGGAGTCTGGCCCTGTTGCTGGGAGGCCTGGAAGCTGGGGGAGCTGAACCTGCTGCCCTTGGGGTGTTATGTCCTTGGCGGTGTCCCAGGACCCGGGTGGACACGCTGAGAGCCCTCCCCCTAAGGAGCTGGCCTGTCCCTCCCAGCACAGGGGTTTTCATCTGACTGGGCTGGTCTTTGCTGTGGGAGGACTCTGGCCATCCCTCTATCTGGCACTTGCGTTTCCTCCCATGTATTTGGAACAGAAACACTGTGGCGCTCGGCGTTTATTCCTGGCATCAGGCAACTGCTTTTGCACTTTCCCATCTCAGAAATCACTTCACCTCCGTTGTGCTTTAGGAGTCTTCAGAACTGGTCTTTCTGTAGGAAATAACCAGCACTCCAGGGCAGAGTAAGGAAACTTGGTGCTTTTGAGTGGATGAGGCTGCCTGCGTCGGGGTCCTTTTTTCGTGAAGCTGCCGAGTGTGGGAGGAGGAGTGCCAGGTCCTTGCAGCTGCCAGGTCAGGGAGCAAACAAGTAAGTTTGCTTATCAGCAAATACATCGTAAAGGGCTTGTTGATGGTTACCAGGTTTATTCCACTTCCCACAAATTCCCAGGCCAAACGTCTTTTGGTAGATGTTTTCAGAAGCATCTATTTCAAACTAATGGACAAGGTGATTTTCACATGCTCCAGGGGAAATTTTTTTTTTAAGAGACAGGGTCTTGCTCTGTCACCTGGGCTGGAGTGCAGTGGTGTCATAGCTCATTGCAACCTCAAACTCCTGGGCTCAAGTGATCCTCCTGCCTCAGCCTCCCAAAGTGCTAGGATTATAGGCATGAGCCACTGCGCCCAGTCTGGGAATTTGGTTTTTAAATCCACCTTTTTATGTATTTACTGCTCTGTTTATGGGGATGATATTGCTGTTAACCCAGATTTCCTGCCTGAGAGTTCTCAGTAATGGTAAGGTAAACTCAGCGATTTGTACTATGGTGGATGTTGCAGCCCCCTCGCAGTGGGGTGGAGAAGCCTGATTTTCGGAGGTGGGGGTGCAGTGCTTGGCTCCCTAGGCCCCCCTCAGCTCCTGTGCCTCCCTCTCAAACGTCATCTGTGCTCTTTTCTGAGCTGTGAAGAGCGGAGGGTCCTTGTGGCTTGGAGGCAGTGACTCCGCTTTCAGACTCTGAGTCCTTTCAAAAGCACACCCGAGGCATGGGCTACCAACCGCTTCCTGATGCGTGGCTGCTGCATCCTGGGGGAGGGATGGGTGGGACCCCCAGGGGGTAGAGCAGCCTGGAGAGAGAAGAGGGTCTCACGAGTGTAGAGTATGTTCTGGAAACCCGTGGCAGCGGCTCGCCCGAGGCTGGCAGATGGCCAGTGTGTTTCCGGACATTGTCCTGTGGCAGTGGAGAAGGACATCTGAGGTGGGGGCCGTGCACTCCTGTGGGGGTAGGATCAGGGCCCCAGGCAGGCACTGTGACAGGAGGGCCAGGTTCAGGCATCACCCATCTCTCCTCCATGGAGCAGAGGGTGGGGCCTTCAGCCGAGGGGTGGGTGTTAGCTTTGGGTGGTAACAGCCTTGGACTCGCAGGAGGCCCAGGGGTCCTGACGCAGATGGGCGAGGGGGGCAGAGTGGGGGTCTTGGTTGGCAGAGCTGCAGGAAGTGCTGGGGCTCGCTGGTCTGAGCTGGGCAGCACGTGGCCTATTGATCAGCGAGGTGGGAACGCCTTTGCTTTGACTCCTGCAATTTGGCCACAAAGCTGGGTGTGTGGGGAGGTCTCTGGCTTCCTGCTAGGGCCCCAGCCTTTGTGTTGGAATGGTCCCCCAGGTTGTGGGGAAGGTTTCTGCCACCCTGCCCAGGCCCGGGGAGTGCCAGGGACACCCGGGCTCCCTCCTGCAGCCCTGGCTGCCTCCCGCCACCTTCTGCGTTGTGGCCCTTGCAGGACTGGGCTGTCGCGGGCTGTGGGCAGGGTTAGTGGCCTGTGCTGTCTGGCACACTCTCTGACCCCCCAGAAGGGAAAAGGTGCTGTTGATTGGGCCTCGTGCACCCGGTGAGAGGCGAGTGCGACTGAGACGGGCCCTCCCCTGCCGGGGCATGGCACGGCCCACCAGTGCCGTCCACACCGGGATGGGCTCAGCCCTGGTGTCTTCCCAGCTGCCCGCTCCATTCCGGACCCAGAGGTCGATCCTCGGTCCCCTCGGTCTCCCGGCCTGAACCCCAACCCCCCACCCGCAGCCCAACCCTCCCGACCTGGTCCCGCCCCTCCTGATCCCACCCTCCCAGCCTGGCACCGCCCTACCCTGGCCTGGCACTGCTCCTCCTGGCCCCGCCCTCCCGGCCTGGCCCCCGCCCTCCCGGCCTGGCCCCCCCTCCCGGCCTGGTCCCGCCCCTCCTGATCCCACCCTCCCACCCTGGCACCGCCCTCCCAGCCTGGTCCCGCCCTCCCTGCTTTCTCTGGAGGGCAAGGCCCCTGCTCACTCCAGCCTTGCATTCCCTTCCCTCCTCTCTGCCACAGTGCTGTCCTGGGGGACCTCTATTGGGGGGGTGGTCCATGTCCTCTCCAGGACAGGCCTGCGGGACGCCGTGCTACAATGCCCCGGCCTGCACAGACTCCTGGGATCTCACCTGTGCAGGTATCTGGGGCCCTTTGTAGGGAGAGCCTCTCGATTTGACTGATGAAAGCTTTCAATTATTTTTCTCAGAGAGAAAACGACGAGGAGATGCAAGCCGCCAAAGAGAAGCTGAAGTACTGGCAGCGGCTGCGGCATGACCTGGAGCGTGCCCGCCTGCTGATCGAGCTGCTGCGCAAACGGGAGAAGCTCAAGCGCGAGCAGGTGAGGCCCTGGAGGGCACTGGGGCCTCTGCCGATCTCTGGGACAAGGTTGAGACACCCTGAGCAGCTCCTGGCAGAGCGGGCTACACCTGCGGGCACCTGCAGTCCTGCCTGCTGCCTGCCGTCCACCTTGGTGCTGCCCACCTCCGGGCATGTCCCAGCCCCGCTGTCGACCCCACAGCAGTGCCTTGCTCGGGGCCAGGCCAGGATTGGGTTGACCATCTGTCCTGGACCACAGGGGCCTCGAGCACAGGAGCCTGCGGGAGGTGGGGGCGCTCAGACACGAGCTCCGCGTGGCTGCAGAGTGTGCTGATGCTGAGATGCCTGTGCAGGCATCCTGGGCGGTTGTTTACAGCTGGGCTCCCTGTGCTGTCCTCACCAGGTGAAGGTAGAGCAGGTCGCCATGGAGCTGCGGCTGACCCCACTGACCGTGCTGCTACGCTCGGTCCTGGACCAGCTGCAGGAGAAGGACCCTGCAAGGATATTTGCCCAGCCCGTGAGTCTGAAGGAGGTGGGTGTTCACGGCTGCCCGTCTGTCACATGTATGACAGTGTGATCACATGTATGACAGTGTGGATTTGCGCTGCTGTTTGATTAGTAAATGTGTAACTAAGTAGAGTATGTTACTTGTGTTCTTAATTCTCATTTTTATTTAATGAATTTATTTTTTAATTATAAAAGTGATACATTTCATTGTAAAATACTGGAAGTGTGATGGGTTAGAGGCTCCACTCAGACAGGACCCTCAGCACTGGCGTCTGCCTGACCAGCACACCCACTAATGTACTTCCAGAAACTCCTTCCAGAAAAGGAACTCAAGCCGGGAGGGTCCCTGCAAGGACTTGGGTTTCATACCTGACGGCCTCATTACAGTTGCTTGTTAGCTGTGGGGAAATAATCTGTACTCTGTGTGTGTGTGTGTGTGTGTGCACGTGCAGCTCTCAAATAGGAGGGGTGGGTTGTTGGTTATGTGGAGTAATAAATATAGAATAAATCAAGTATCCTTTTTTAGTTTGTAAACGATTATTTTTCCTCCCTAAAATTAGGTACCAGATTATTTGGATCACATTAAACATCCCATGGACTTTGCCACAATGAGGAAACGGTTAGAAGCTCAAGGGTATAAAAACCTCCATGAGTTTGAGGAGGATTTTGATCTCATTGTAGATAACTGCATGAAGTACAATGCCAGGGACACCGTGTTCTATAGAGCCGCAGTGAGGCTGCGTGATCAGGGAGGTGTTGTTCTGAGGCAGGCCCGGCGTGAGGTGGACAGCATCGGCTTGGAAGAGGCCTCGGGGATGCACCTGCCTGAGCGGCCCGTCGCGGTCCCTCGGCGGCCTTTCTCCTGGGAAGACGGTAAGAACTGGGTGCCGTGTCCAGGAAGAGAAAGGAGATGCCCTTCCCTGCAGAGGACTCTGTCCTGTTTTGTGTTGTCAGCTCTATATCAGCACGGTCCAGGAGAAATAGGATGCCAACCTCATATGTAATTTTAAATTTTCTAGTAGCTTCACCAAAAAATTGAGAATAGGTGAAATTTATATTAATAATGTATCTTATTTAACTCAGTATATCCACAGCATTGTGATTTCAACATGAGAGCAACGTAAAAATCACTGAGGATATATTTTGTTAGTTTTCATCCTCTTTGCCATCTGCTGTGTATTTTACACTCACAGCATGTCTCACTTCAGACCAGCCATGTTTCAGGTGCCCACGGGAGAGACACATGTGACTGGTGGCTCCCTGTGGGGCAGAGCAGGTCTCAATCATCAGACCAAGAAAGCAGTTTGGTTGGGGATTTGCCCCTAGAGTGGGCCTTGCTCCACTTGCAGCCAGAGGAACTCTGCTTGGCTTAGCCTGTGACCCTCTCCTCTTTGTGGTTTGTACCTGCTGTAGAAGGGGCCTCAGAGAAGTGTGTCCATAGCCCGCCTGGACTCCACCCTGGTCCTGGGCGTTTCAACTGCCCCAGGCACACACCGTGGCTGGCTGTGCACTCATCTTTACCCTTCTGTAGACTGATCTTTGGAAACTCGGGCTGCCTCTCTTGCACCTTGCTTGTCAAGCCCATGGTAGCATTTGTCGAATTGCGTGAACTATCCAGATGGATTGACGGAGCACCTCAAAGCATGGTTTTCTTGAATTTAAAGTTGTTTGCAGAAGTCCTGGTGTGTCTGGTTCATTTATCCGAGGGTCTCATGTCCTTGATTTCTTGGCCTGACCTTTCTCCTCATGAGCTATCAACCAGTGCTAGGACTGTGCTTTGATGATGCACCACCCCGTCCCTTCACATACAGTTGGTCATGGGATTTGGCTGAGCTGGTGGTCGGGTCTCCCTCTGCTCCTCCCTCAGGCAGCAGTTCTGGCTTCCTGTGCCCAGCATAGTGGGCCTGTCTCCCTCCAGAGCTCAGGCACCCAGGGCATGCAGGACAGGTTATACTCTTTTTTTAAAGAATGGGAATATATTTTTATTTTTTGTCTCTGATTTTAAGATTAACACTTGTTTTTAGAAAAATTTGGAAAATGAATGCAAGCCCAAAATTCAGAGCTGAGAGCTCTCAGTGAGCCTAGTGCTCTCCAGGCCAGTCGAATCAGAGCCATGCTGTTCTGAAACATCCCCAGGGCATCCTGAGAGGTGCAGGGCTGAGAGCCACCTCTTAGAGTGAGCCTTGGCCTTCACATGCTCATGCCTTTCCTAGAGTGTTCTGTCCCGGCCTCTGCCTGGTGAGCCTAGGAGCCCCCCACCCCCGCAGAGTCCCTGTCTGGCTTGGGCCCCTTGCTGGCTGGATGGCTGTTGGTTGCCTGCCCTTAAAAGCGGGAAGACCCAACCTGCATCCCACCTGGGCTCCATAAAGAGTCCTGTGCCCCCGGGCCCTGCTCCCTGGTCCCTCCCTCATGCTCCCGCCACACTGTCTTTGAACAGAAAGGACTTGGGGGCCTCTGGGTGTTGACGCCTTTCAGATAATGGAAGGTAAATAAATTTCTACATCCAGGTTTTTTGCTAAGGAGAAAATTAAGGATGAGAAGTACTAATTTATTTCTCCCTCAGTGTTTGGGTGTAAACAGATGAGCCAGTGGACCACCTTGTGCCTCGACATGGCTGCTCCTGCTGCTCTGTCCTCAGGGCATCCGGTGCCCCTCCCCAGTGCCTGAGCCCGTTGTGACAGCCCCTGATGGCACAGACATAGAGGCTTCTGGGCTGTTTAAAAAATCCCAGATGTTAGGAGGCTTTTTTTGGGGGGGGGGCTTCAAATGATGTGAATTTTGTTTGTATAAATGTTTTGGAGGTGTTACCTGTGGAGTTTGGCTGGGCACAGTGGCTCACGCCTGTGGTCCCTGCGCTGGGAGGCTGAGGTGGGTGGCGCTGCTTCGCTGCAGCCTGGCGATGGGACGAGACCCCGTCTCTGTGTATCTGTAGAGTTTGTTCAGAGAGACATTATGGATGCAAGGCTTGGACTGTTGCCTTTTAGGCATTGCGATTTACTTCTCTGTGCTGGTGCCTTGTCACTTCACAAGAAAGAGGTGCTGTCAGCACGTTTGCTGCTAGAGGAAGGTGAATTCGTTAATTTCTGGACAGTGTTTTTTCCCCTCCCTCTTTCTCTTTCTCTTGCTCTGGTTGTGTCTTCAGATGGTGCTAAAGAGTAGCTTCTCTTCTTGGCCGTCTTCCACTAATTTAAGGTAACTTGTGCTTTACAAATTTTAGTGTCTTGTTGGAATTGAAATTGCTAGGGACTTTATAGTAAATATGCCTGAAATTCAGAATGATTTGTGAATTTTGCAGCCCAGTTTTAATAAAGCCACACAGTGATCTACATCTGAAGACTTCAGCTAAGACGGCGTTTATGATGTGCAGACAGCCCCAAGTTAACACATTTGCAAATCGCCAGGTGTTTGCAGAATCAGCGCAGGTCCATCTCGAGCTTTGCCGGGTTGGTGGAGCACATCTGTCTGGTGGTCTTTGTGTTGCACCCTCACTCGAACAGTCAGGATGTCTTCACAGGAGGACTTGGTTGAGTTGTGTTTCAGGCCAGGTTGCAGGTGTCACCTGGACGCTGCCCCTGCTGCAGTGACACTGTCCCCACACTGCCCCTAGCTGGCCTTGGGAGTAGAAATTCTCCATCAGGAGCGTCCGGACGTCTCCCCATAGCAGTGGCCCCGTCGTGGGTTATAGCAAGGGAGGAGGGCCTATCTCTTTAGTGGCCACTCTGGGGGCCTTGGCCAAGGGTGATTTCAAAGGTAGGACCAGTGCAGTGTTCTTGGAGGTGCAGCAGGGATTTGACAACTGATGCTCTTGTCCTCTGGTTCAGTGGACAGGTTGCTGGACCCAGCCAACAGAGCCCACTTGGGCATGGAGGAGCAGCTGAGAGAGCTGCTGGACATGCTTGACCTCACCTGTGCCATGAAGTCCAGCGGCTCTCGGAGCAAACGGGCAAAGCTGCTCAAAAAAGAAATTGCTCTTCTTCGAAACAAGCTGAGCCAGCAGCACAGCCAGCCCCCGCCAGCAGGGTCAGGTACTGGAAGCTTTGAAGAGGACGGTACTCCGCTGGGGCTCGAGACGAGCGAGGAAGGTAAGCCGCAGCAGCGTGAGGGCCGCTCGCCCTCCACATGCCGGTCAGGGCTGAGGCATGGACACGGGTGTCCTAGGGGCAGGTTTCACCAATGTGCGGTGTTTGTCGCTAATTGTGTGAAGTTCACTAAGTCCCACTGCTTGATATTCCCCTTTAAAAAGACATTACGGTTTGGGCTGCCTGTGCTGTTTTTTTTCGCTAAATGGTTTACAAAGTTTGAGGCACAGAATTAAATTTTTTCTCTCAATAGAAAAACTCTTTGAAAAGAATGATTTAGATCTTACACTGTGTTAAAGAGTTAAAGGTGGCTTGTAGATAAATATTTTTGTCGTATTTTGTAAATTGAGGGAGAGCCATTTAGCTATTCACTAGATTATCTAATACAGCTTTTTAAAAGGGCTGTTTTAAACTATTATCATTTAAATGCTCTTCCCTGGCTGTAGAGGGTGGTGGGAAGAGTAGGGAGGCCTCTCAGGTGCCCCCCACAGAGGTGACCCCCGGCTCTGCTGGGGTCTGCAGCGCCCAGGCAGCTGTGTGTGTGTGGGGGGTGGCTTGTCATAGTAACTGAAGACTATCTGGTGACAGAGCCGGGGCAGCAGGATGTTTGTAGAGACAGGAAATACACGTAGGAGAAGAAATCCATCAGTCCATTGAGAAACCTGTGGGGGCCAGCATGGAGTGGAAACCTTGGGGTGGTGAGGTGATTCCCTGAGGAGTTGCTGTGAGTGTCTGGGGTGGGGGTGGAGGGCAGAGGTGGCAGGTCTGTGTTTGGTAAAAGGGAACTTTTGGTGCAAATTCAAAACTAAATTGAGCATGGAGAAGTTGGCAGAGAGTGATGCCACTTTGTTTGCCCTCGTTCTCTGATCAAAGCCGGCATGTTTCAGTTACGCGAGATAGAAGGTGGGGTTGAACCCACCCTGCCATAGCCAGCAGGTGGTTTATAATCTTCCTGACATGGCTTGCACGTCCAAACAAGAAGAGCAACAACATTAAAACAAGGCACACATGCAGTTGTTCTATAATTTGCGTTTTTATAAAAACTTCCACCTCTAGTGGACGTCTGTGTCCACATGTGCAGGTCTGCCTGGATCTTTGCAGCGACACACAGAGGCCCTGCAGGTAGCCAGTGCCATGGTCCCGGGGACAGCAGCTCTGACCCCTCTGCGCTCAGCACGGTTCCTGTTGTGTGGCTTCTGTTCCTTTTTATCCTGTTGTCACGTTAGGCAGCTAGAACTAGAACCATGAAGTTTTTCTTTCTCTTAGAAATTTAGCTCCTGTGCATACAGCTAGGAATTCTTTGTGCACCCTTTTCACTCATTTTATACCCGTCTTTGCTTCAGTTTTGTGAGTTTTTCGTTTAGGTCATGTTAGTGTAAGAGCCAGACTCCAGACCTTCTCTTTTGGGTGATCTAAATTGTGGTAGGTCCATAGAATAAAGGCTTTATTTTTCCATGTGGAACATTTGCCTTCTGTTCTCTAAAAAGCCTTTATCACCAGCCCATGACACCCTCCTCTGCCACTGTAGGAGCAGGTGCTTGTGGGAATCTTTGGCAGCCAGGTCTATCCGGGATTGGGGTGCCTGTGCCCAGGGCCCTGGGTGGCATCGTCACCTGGTCCCCACAGTCTTTGCTTTCACCTAGCCCGTTGCAGGGTCCTCTGGCCGCGCATGGTCCTCAGACCCGTGGATCTTCCTTCAGGCAGCTGCGCTTCTGCTTGCGTGATGCTTGCCCTGAAGACCGAGTTGGGGAGGTGGTTTGTACAGTTCACCGTCATCAAAACAGCTGATCTTGGAACGCTGCCTTTCCACAGCCTGACCACTTCTGCTGCAGAGCAGCAGTTACCTTTTCAGTTCTGTTTCCACCAGCCCTGGATCCACGGGCTGAGGACCTGCACAGTTGGGGCCGCCTGGCCCCTGCGTGAGTGGGGTTCCTCACACCCCTTACTTTGGGCAGGAGCAGCTGGGCCCCTTGGAAGACTGTTTTTGTTGCTTTGTAGCTCTGGGGTCATTTTAAAGAGAGCATACACAAAGCGAAATCTGAAATAAAAGATGGTCAGGAGTCACTTGTTAACACCTGTTGTTTAAAGTGACTCTACGAGCAGGGCATTTTCTCTTAGCTGATGGGAAGGGTGCATGGAGAAGGGAAATGGGCTGAAGGCACTTTTGAGGGGAAGCACACATGGGCAGGGTCCACTTGGAGAGGGGCTGGGATCTGCAGATAGAGCCTGGCCTGGAGGGACAGCCACAAATATGTATGTGAGTTGGTGATAGGAGTGTCAGCTTGTGATGCTTATCATGGGATGAAAACCAAGAATCAGACATTTAAAAAATATTTTAGCATGTTCTCCTAGATGATAAGGCCCTTCTCTTTTTCTTGAATATAACTGCAGTGTTATCACACCTAAAAAAGTCATAGTTCCTTAATAGCCAATACAGAGTCTCACTTAAGTTATAATCTAATGATGCTTATGTAGCATTTATGTTGTTTCCATTTGAAGCAACGTGAACAAGGATAGCTGTGGGAGCCCAGCCCTGAGCCCTGGTGTCTGAAGGAAGGAGATGTCCCCTAGGCTGCCAGGTGGCAGTGTCCCCCACTGTCCTTGGGCCCCCAGAGGCTGTGCTGTGGCCATGACTCAGTCTGCGGAGTGCAAGGGTTCAGGCCCTTCCCTGCTGACTTCTGGTGACACCACCAGGGGGTGAGGACTGAGCAGAATTGGGATTTGCTGAGTGAATTGCCAGAATCCGTTTGCGGAGCCCCTGGTCTGCCCTGTCACGCTCACTTGGCTTCAGCTGGCTCCTGGGGTGCAGAGTTGCGAAGGCAGGTGTCTGGGAGGAGAGTCTACACTGCGTGTTGGTGAGTGGGGCTTGCATTCGAGTTGCTGGGGTCTCAGGTCATGGGGTGATGGGCCTCCCCCTTGCCGAGGGCTCCAGAGAGTCCACTTTAGTTCAGTGTGGCTTCGTGGAGAATGGCTGTGTGCATGGCAGCTGAGGTTCTCCTGCTGTAGACACACTGTTATGTGTATGAAGGGATTTTTGTTTTTTGCCCTGTAAAATGTATGGTATGTGTGGCTTTATCCTTTCAGAATTGCATGGAAGGAGGTGCCAGGCAGGGATGGTAGTAGGGGCAGTGTGGTTGCTAGTCCTGCGCCAAAAGTGTCCCCACATGTTACATTGTGACTTTCCAAAGCTTTTCGTGGCTTTGATATGGAAGCATTTGGTTGGCATAGTGGGTGGTGGCCAGGTGTGTAAAATATTGTGGCATTATTCCTGAGTACTTAACTGGGTCTTTAGTTTTTATAGGGTAGCTAGTTTAGATTAGGCAGCCTGTGTGCAAGACCATTTTATGGTTATGTTTTTGCTGTGTGTGGATGTGATAAATACCAAGGAGTAGAATTCTAGGATACTAACTTGTGTTTGCAAAGTCTGAGACACTGTTACATTTGGTTGCTACACAGATTGTTCTAGAAGTTAATTGGGCTTCTCTCACATTCACCTAATAAAACATAGAATGGTTAGCAGGCAATGAACTTTTTAAAGCAATTTTTATACTTGTGTATTAACGTCCATTAAGATTTCCGCTCAAGGGACAGAATTGGGCAGCCTGCTCTATGGGGGCCCTGACTGGGACCAGGTGGCAAGGGGTGTCGTGCTGCAAGGCACAGCCACTCTTTTTTCTATTTTATGAATGAGGAAACTGAGGCACAGGGAGGTTCAGTGGCCTGTGTGTGGGTTCAGGCTGGTGGGGGTGGGTTTGCACCAGGACGTCTGAGTAGCCTCTGCCCTTGACCACTGCCCTTCTGTGTGCATCCAGTCAGCCTGCAGGAGTATGTCCTGTGAGCCTCTTGCTGGGGCTGGGAGCCTGGTCTGCACATGCAGCTGACCGCAGGGTGGGGACAAGGATGCCTGGGGCCCAGCACAGGGGTGGGGATGGGCCTGGAACCCATGGGCCAAGGACAGGCGGGGACAGGGCTAAGCACGGGGTGGGGATGCATGGGGTGGAGCACAGGACAGATGGGCTGGAGTGTGCTCGGCCAGGGCAGTGCCAGGGGCCCGCTCCTGGTTAGACGGTAAGATCAGGCCGTCCCTGCATTGCAGAGATGTTGGAGGGTCGGGCATGGGGCGTCTTAGCTGGGCCAAGAGCTCGAGGTGGGAGTGGGTGCGTGTCGACCGTGGTGGAGGAGGGCCTGAGTGCGTGGCTGCTGCTCGGCAGGAGTGGTGGCTCTGAGGGCTGGCCACAGGTGGGAGATGGGTCAGAGGTTCCCTAGCTTTGGAGAGGTGGGCTGGAGGTGGTGTGGGGAGGGCCCTCAGAGGTGCCTGGAGCTCAGCTAGAGGAGGCTCCTTCAGGTTCCATCTTCCACTGCCCGGTGCTGCTGAGGCCAAGACCAAGGTTGACCGCTAGCCTTGGCCCCGCAGAGGCCACAGGGATTGCAGCGAGCAGTTGAGTGGAGGGGCAGGAGGAGGAGGAGGGGCAGGAGGAGGAGGCAGGAAGTGAGTGAGGGGTGCCGAGTCCCCATGGCTCCGGCCCTGTGCTCCCAGACACCTGCTGGCCCCAGAGACTGGAGGGAAGTGCGGAAGGTTCTGCTGCTCAGGTGTCAGGGACGTAGCGGGTTATTAACAGCTTAGTTTCCACCCAGTCTGTATTCTCGTGTGTTCTGTAAATACTGTCTTAAACCTGTCAGGGAGTTTGAGCGGAATGGGTGGGAAGAATTTTGTCACCACTCGACATGATACTGGCTGGTTTCAGTGTTTCCACTTCACAGGTGTCGTGCTCTCCAGATTGGGTAGTTCTGCCTCTGTGGTGTCAGTTTTATGTGCTAGATAAGTTTGTTTGCTCTCTAAAATTTTTTAATAAAAGGCATTTTTAAATAAAAGTTTTTTTGTTGAGGTAACACTTTACCTTTGGTATTTGAGTTATTGTGAGGGCTGTAACATGCTTTTAGTGGCGATTGAACACAAAGTCACCTTTTAGGCCAAAGCCCCTGCCTGGCTATGTCAGAGCAGAGCCGGCCCTCTCTGCACGAGTGGTTTGCTGGGCCCGTCTCGGGGAGGACTTTTTTGGTACCATTCTTAAAACAGTTCTCTGAATTAATACAGTGGCTCAGAGACGTCAGTGAAGGTTACAAGTGGTATAGCACTTCATTTTCAGAATGACTTTTTGGATTAAAATATTAACGTATTTCAAACAGTTTTTGGAAAGTTTGTAGGTTTAATAAAAACTATACCACTGATGATATATACTACTTAGGATGATTTAAATTGTCATTCTCAGTTTTACATTACACTTCCTGTAGCTAAAAGCAGTCCTGCTTGGAATGAAACATCAGTGGCTCAGCCCAGTGTGTCAGAACCCTTCGCTGTCAGCCCCTCGGCCGCGCCCACTGCCCTTTGAGCGCTTGTTGCTGCACAGAGCCTGGGTCTCTGCTCCATGCTGTTCTCTGACTTCTCGTTCCTATGTTGGGAATTTTAAAAAAGCCATTTTAAAGAGATTAAAATAGTCTTCTTCCAAAGACTGTTTTTATTTTTGAGTCAGATTTAAAAGAAAAAGCTACTGTTGCAGTGTTTGGAGATATGGCACAGATGTTTGTGTGTTCTGCGATGAATGGGAATTTTTTTACTGCTTTTCTTGGGAATCATTCATGGCTACTCACCACTCACGGTTTTTGGCATTGACTTAGAAAACCCTGACCAGAAATCAGGTTAATGTTTGTTTGCTTTTGTTTGCTAACTTTATGGTCCAGGGTAGAACTCTGTGGGAATGCCAGTTTAAGGCCCCCTTAGTTATGTGAAATATCTTTTCTTCCTCAAGGTAAGTGAATTTTTGATTGAAGAAATTGTCATGAACTTGAATGATGTATTAAATATTGGCGTATGTGAAATAATCTTTCACAGTTTTTTGCAGAAAGTAGCTGTGCACTGGGCACCTGCACCCCAGGGTGCCAGGCCCACAGCCTTTGGCATTAGGGAGGCACACACAGTGTGACCCGAGGCCCCATGGGGCCTCTCACTGCTTAGCAGACAGTTACTTGTGATGCTTTGTTTCCTTAATTGAATTAGTATTTTGGTGGACTTCACATTTATAGTAAGTTTTATAATAGACTTTATAATCTTCAGTTTTCAAAAATCACTTTATTTATAATTTTTTCAGGAGATAAATCTCCCCCTAAACTTGAACCATCAGATGCATTACCTCTTCCTTCAAACTCGGAGACTAATTCAGAACCACCAACCCTCAAACCAGTAGAACTCAACCCAGAGCAGAGTAAACTATTCAAAAGAGTCACATTTGATAATGAATCACATAGCACTTGCACTCAGAGCGCACTGGTAAGCGGACACCCTCCAGAGCCCACCCGCGCCAGTAGTGGCGATGTGCCGGCGGCGGCCTCCGCGGTGGCGGAGCCATCAAGCGATGTAAACAGACGCACTTCTGTTCTCTTCTGCAAATCGAAAAGTGTAAGCCCCCCAAAGTCTGCCAAGAACACTGAAACCCAGCCAACTTCTCCTCAGCTAGGGACCAAAACCTTTTTGTCTGTAGTCCTTCCGAGGTTGGAGACTCTTCTGCAGCCAAGGAAAAGGTCGCGGAGCACATGCGGAGACTCCGAGGTGGAGGAGGAGTCCCCGGGAAAGCGCCTGGACACAGGTAAATGTCACGGTGGCTGGCCGAGGGCGCCCTCGCCACTGCGCTGAGACGCGTTCTGCCCTCCAGGGAGCTTCGCGTGAAGTGCGTGAGGCGCTGAGCTTTTGTTTCTTCAGCATTCTCTTAACTTCCAGAGAAGACAGTGCGGTTTTTTCTTTCAAAAGCCCTGAATTGTAGGTCTGAGGCCCGTGCCCTCGGGGGGGTGGGGGCATCTGCCACGAGTGGCTGTGTAGCCTCTTGGTGGGCTGCTGCAAAACCTGGGTCAGGGGTCCTTTCTGCTTTTTCCCCATCCTTCCTTCCCCTCTGATTTTTCCTAATACCAAGAGTGACTTTAGGTGTAGTTTGTAATTGGTCATCTTGGCCGTGGCACGCACATCTGGGTAAACTGGTGACCACGAGCTGTGCCTGGCACTTGCTGGACCCTGGAGTTGAACCCGGGACTTCCCTTCCTAAGGACAGCTCATCCCCAGGCCTTCCGAGAGGGTCTGTCCTTATGCTAAATGCAGTACTTTGCAGTTGAGTTAAACGTTTTAATATTTTCTCACTATTTTATGTAGCTCTGTTAAGTACATATGTGGTGAATTATTATCTGCTAAAATAGCACTTGAACGTGATTCTCATTGACTACTAAGCTTTTATAACTTAAGTCTGTTTAAGTAATTTACCAAGACGTTCCCCTGTATGTTGTGTCAATAGTGTTTTCGAGAGACCACTGGACTGGAAGGACTCGGTTTTTGCCCTTGCAGCCTCTGTTCCTAACCCCTCAGGGGAAAGCCAAGGAAGCTTTTGTATTTTCGAAAGAAGAGAAACTGTCGTTCAGTAGTGGCTGCACCTCTGGGCAGTGCCAGGTTAAATCTCCATCTCCTCTCTGGACGCTGTTTGTAGCGTGTTTGTCCTTTTGTTCCGTGTCCTGAGTCAGAGCTTGATTCCTGTCTGTCTTCTGTCTGTCAGACCCGGGTAAGGAGAAGTGCCTTGTCTTCTGGCCGTGCCAGGGTGTGGGTGATTCTCACACATTTCAGCAGTGAGAGTGTGGCCTGGGGGTATTGCTTAATTTCTGGGAGCAGGAAGTGCATCCTGTGCACGGGCGAGCAGAGCGCGGTGGTGGTAAGGCCCACCAGAGCCTACAAGACTCTCAATGGCCCCTCGCAGCTCCTGCATCCTGTCTCTGGCCTGCGGCCTCCCCAAGGAGACCAAACCCCATTAGGTCTTTATGAGGGTGTACATTTCCTGCCATTGCCAACAAATAGATTGTGCCTTTTGTTGCCAAAATAATTTCTTATAAAATTTCATTTTAATTCATATGAAAATTTTGCACATCAATTAATTTTATAGAAATTTTCAACCCATGTAATTTTGTTTTGATGGATGTTAAATTGGCATTTTAAAATAATTTGATAAAACCTTTTTTTTGTTTCTAAGTAACAGGAAGCTAATAATGTTTCACAGGGTATAGATAAAGACGGATCAGACTTGTCTCAGTACTTGGAAATTTCTCTTAGCTACACCTTGGCAGGGCACAGTGGCTCACACCTGTAATCCCAGCACTTTGGGAGGTTGAGGCAGGGGAGTATTGCTTGAGGCTAGGAGTTTGAGACCAGCCTGGGTGATGTAGCAGGACCCCGTCTCTATAAAAACCAGAAAGATTAGCCAGGTGTGGTGGTGCACCCCTGTGGTCCCAGTTACTCGGGAGGCTGAGATGAGAGGATGGCTTGAGCCTAGGAGTTTGAGGCTGCAGTGAGCTGTGATCTCACCACTGCACTCCAGCCTGGGCGACAGAGTGAGACCCTGTCTCAAAAGAAAGAAAACAAAACTACACTTTGGCCTTTCTTAGCCAAATTTAGTGGAAGACTCTTTCACCTGGTTTTTAAAGCTCACTGAAAAGCCCCAGTGATCATGAGTAGAGTCAAGGGTACATTGTGTTCTGGGTGCTAGGAGATGGTTCAGCGCTGGTCACGGTTCCCGGAGCCAGACCCCGGCCGACAGGGGCTCCTGGTCTCGGGTGTCCACGCCACACGCACAACACGGAGCTCAGGCCTACGACCCGCTTCCTCCGGGTTTCATGTTTGAAGGCAGCACCGTGTAGGGTGCTGTGTTTAAAGGTCCCACCGACTGGCTGATGTCCGAGGCAGCGGCCTCCCTCCCTGCTCTGCAGGGTGCTCACTTGGTGGCTTTCCCCAGGTGGTCCCACTGGAGCCTTTGCTACCTGTGGGCCTCCAGCCCTGGGCGTGGTTTTCCTGGTACTTGAGGAGCCTCTCAGACTTGCTGGTCAGATGTCCCTTGTAGGAGATAACATGTTCCCTCCATTCCACTTTTCTACATTGGAGTGGAGTATTCTGCAGGTTTCCCGTGGTAACAGTGGGTCTTAAAGCAGCCCTGCTACAGCCCTTTAATAAGCATGATCCGCAGCCTGCGTTTCTTGAAGAGTGTTTGTGCCCTTTGATCCTGTCTGAAACGGAGATGTCTGCTTTCTTGTTCCAGAATGGCAGTAGATTTCAGTGGACGCGTGGTGAATCCCTAAGCACTCTCCTGAGCAGCTGAGAGCCCTAGTAGTGCTAGGATCAGACCCTCAGGAGCTCGAGGTGTCCGCTGCTGTGTCTGCTCAGCCCGGGGCAGGGCCGGGCGTGGTCTGTGTTGCCAGCCCCGCGCTGCCGTCTGCTCTGGCTCCGCCTTCACCTGACTTGGTGCTCTCTGCACGCCTGGGATCTCTTGCTCCAAGTTGCAATTCTTCACAGTCTGAGGACTTGAAGTATTCGGAACCTTCTGAATTTTTTCCAAACATTCATCCATGTGCTCTGAACTTTTAGGGAGTTCTCTGCTGTTCTCCAGTACCCTGCAAGATCCCGTGTTAGATTAAGAACAGATCCGCTGGCCCTGAGACACCTCACCTGTGGGCCAGGCGTGAGTGCACCAGGCCTCACGGAGGCTCTGAGCTCTCGTGGATGTCACTGCGGAGCCAGCCCTGGCTCATAGCTTCCTTCTTCTGTGACTGTTCAGTTATGTTTAGCAGCGGCTGCCAGGCCAGCACTTATGTGTTCCTTCCTCTCCTGAGGCTCCTGCCGCAAGAGTCTCACCCTGCAAGTCGTGGGGCGTGAGTGAACTGGGGCTGGTGTCCTCAGAATTTTCAGGGAGGAGGCTGAGCTGTTTCTGCCCTTTCATTTGGACTAAATGGCTTTTTCACTGTTTTCCAGGTACTCACTTTAGTAATGTGCTGGGTAGTTCACTCTTTGGATCCTAATTATTTTCTCTTACCTCACCTCGGACTGGAGTTCTGCCACGCGGCTGTTTCAGAACGCAGAGAGATCACTGCATTTTGCATTTCACTTAATTCTTGCGGATCACGTTGGGATCATCAGTTCAGCCATCCTCTAAACAAAAACACAAACACCAGCCCTTGGAGGAGATCTCTGCCCCACCCAGCCCACCCTCTGTAAGTCAGAGCTCTCTGCGAGCTGGCAGGATGTGTTGGTGCCTCGACCTCCCCTGTGTGGATAGTTAACGAAGGACGCAGCAGAGGGCCTGGTGCCGTGGCCCGAGAGCCCGCGGTAGCACAGATGCCGCCACCGGACAGCGTTCTGAGTCCCTCCCCAAGCGTGCATGGAGCTGGCCTGTAATGGCCTGTGGTTCCCATGGGGGTGCAGTGTGGCCCTCATGGCGGATGCACGGGCACCACGTGAAGATGTGGCATCGGCAATGCTTCCTCGGCTGTTAGCGTCTCTTATTCTTTGTGTTCTACCCGATTTCCCGTCTCCCTTTGTTTCTCTGTCCTCCATTTCCTCCTGATAATCGCCAGTGGATTATTGAGCAGCATTGACATCTGTCTCTTGCTGGTCGCCCCGCCGAACGCTTGCTGTGGCCAATTGAGGAGTCCTGCTCATGGGGGTGGGGCCCTGCGCCGTGGGAGTGGGTAGGCATCTGGCCTGGGCCTCAGGCCTGTCACGAGCTGTTCTCAGCAAGAGCAGAGTGGCGTGGGGATCTTCTTATATGCTGAAAAGTTGAAAAATGCACCAGAAACGCTATATTTTTGGCAACAGTAAAACCATGTAAGCAGAAGATAATGGGCACCACCTGCCGCCCTCAAGTGCTGTGCACACTCGCTTTCCCGCTGTGTCTGAGTCATGTCGCCGAGCTTCCTGTGAGCCGTGAAGCCGGGGTGGTGGTGTGGGTGCTGGCAGCAGGGCAGAAGGGCTTGTGTCTGCACTGCGTGGCTGAGCCCGCAGACGTCCCTGGCTTCAGGCGTCCTGGCACCGTCGGGCCTGTGCAGGTGAGGAGCCAGCTTGCCCTGCCGCTGCCGAGGGCCCGGTGGTCTCACGCAGATGCAACCGGAGGACTCTTGGCATCTGTGTGGGTTGGAGGCCAGAGAGGACCCAGCCCGACTGTCAACACCAGCAGGTCCCATGGATGTGGGCTGTTCAGAGAGGGGGCTCCCAGCCACAGTCGACTGGTAGTCTCAGGAGGTCCTTTGTGGGCCCCCTGCCTGGGCAGCCCTGGGTGTGCCATGGAAAAGCCCTGCTGGCGGGAGAGCCTCTGGGGGCCCCCAGGGTCATCAGAGTGGCTGGGGCTGGGGCCGCTGCTCGGCGGGGCAGAGGAGGATGTGTGGGTTCCGCTTTGGTCTTTCTTCTGCCTCCTGGGAGGTCATGAAGGTCACCCCACGGGCGGGGCCATGGTGAGGACCCTGATTCTCTGGGGAGGCGCAGCGGCCAGGTGGGGGGTGGCGGCTCTTTCCCAAGAGCCTATCCTCTCATTTTTTCATAGTCGGTGACTTGACTTTCATCGTTTAACCCAACACCTCATGCTGAAATAGTTGCTGAACGTTCCCTCCTGCTGTGCACACAATTTAAAGGGTTGAGCGCCTGCTGTCCGCAGATGTCTCGTGGGCAGGGCACCCATCTCTGTGTGGACCTCAGGCCTTGGGCTCCCAGTGCTGGGCCCACCCGGAGGCTGGTGTGGGACTCCAGAACCTTCGGGCCGAGTGTCATTTCAGGTGCTCCCGGGGGCGCTGAGGGTGGGGGTCCCGGGGAGCTGTGCCAGCCTCAGTGCTTGGAGAAGCTCCTGCAGCTGGCGGAAGGGTCTGTGGTGGAGGTGGAGGTGGTGAGTGTCTAGGCTTGGCAGGTGGCTGTGCCTCATCTCCCCACCGCTCCCATGCGGCTCTGTGGTCTCCAGGCAGCAGCCATGGGGCCTCTTGGGATGTGCTCAGGGCCTGGCCTGGCCACTTGGTGTCCCTGCAGCAATGCAGCCACCGTGCTGCCCGCTCCGGAAGGCCAGCTTGAGGCCCTGCCTGGTCAGCGCGTCCTTCACCCGTCAGCGAGGCCCCGGCGGCTCGCTCCTGTTCCCTGTGTGTGCGGTGTCATTTGGGTCCGCGGCTTGTCTGCGCTGCCTGCCACTTCCCAGGTGCTCGGCAGCATTTTCAGGTGTGATGTACGTATGTGACTTGTCACCCTTGGTGTTACGTGTCCTCTAATTAAATGCTCAGGAAAATTAAGAGGGGGCATTTGATGATTCTCTTGTTCCTCAGAATTCAGGACTTTCCCCTGTGTTTCAGTCCCATCCCTTCAGGCATCAGTTCGGGGACCGGGCCTCAAGTCATCCCTCTGGCAGGGTGCCTTTTTGTGGGTGGGGCTGGTGATTGTTGCAGGTACAGCTTTGCTCTCACCGTAGCCGCTGTGCTCAGGTGCTCGGGCCCCCGGGCTGGCATTGCTGGGTGGGTTTTATGAAGGGCCGTGCTGGTCTTTCTCTCCCCCAGCTGGCCATAGCTCAGCCCCTGGATGTGGCACAGGTGGGGAGACTGACCACTTTTCTAGAAAAGCCTCCTTACCTGGGCCCGGTCCTGTCTGCTCAGCCTGGAAGAGGCTTTGCGACTGGGGAGTTGTGGGGTGTGTGCTGGCACAGCAGGCGCCTGGCCGTGGGGTGTGGCCTGCTGGAACGTTGGGTTCTCACTTGTACCTGGCCTGTGGCTGGGTGTCCTTGTCCCCTGTGCTGTCAGTGAATGGCCTGGGGTTGCTGGGATGTGTGGTAGGGGGTGCCTCCTGTGATGTCCTGCGGCTTCTCCCTGCGGGTGGTGGTGGTGGCCTCAAAGCCTCGGCAGCTAGGCGCCGCCAGTGATGGTGGCCTGCCCGTTCAGGACCGTTGAGACATGTCAGCAGATCCCGCTGAGGCCTGTGTAGCTCAGCGATGGCAGATGGCACTGGCTCGAAGTCCCTTCTCTAAGACCCACGTCCTGGGGCACTGGGTTCTGTCCATCCACCTGTCTGTCTGTTGGGTGGGTTATCTCTGACTTCCTTGACTGGGGGCTGGAGGGTCTCTGCTCCTCAGGAATCCCTGAGGGCTGGGTGGTGCTTTCCACCCTTCCTGAGACCCTGAGTGCGCGGGGGTCCCTTGACCCCTTGACCCCTGACCTGTCATCGTCTCTGCCAGGAATGTTGCGGGCGGAGGAGAAGCCAGCCCGCCCCACGGTGTCATCCCAGCGTGCATTTTGAGGGCCTGCTTTTTTAAGATTGTCTTGTAGGTTCTTACAAATGTCCAAATGCCAAAAATGATTGTAACACCCCTGAATACCTTCAATTACTACTTATAAATATGAATTACGTTAAAATTAAAAACACTAAGCTCCTCTTACAGTTCATGGTAAGCATTAAATCCAACAGAAATGGAGCATCATGTCCAATGAATTTATTAAGGAAAATGTGTAGCTTGGGTCTGTTCGGGGACCAGAAGAACTTGTCCAGTCTCTGTGTTTTTATTTCTTAGCTGTTATCAAGGTTGATTTACTGCCTTTATCTAAAAGTAAGTCATGCTCATCGAGAAAATATGAAAGTATGTGAAGCAGATGGAAAACCCTGTAATCCAGCCACTCACTTAAAAAAATGTCTCCCAGCCAGTCGGGAGGCTGAGGCAGGAGGATTGCTTGAGCCCAGGAGTTCCAGGATGTGCTGGGCTATGATCCTGCCTGAGAACAGCCACTGCACTCCAGTCTGGGCAACACAGTGAGACCCCCTGTCTCTAAAAAGTACCAAAAAAAAAAAAATTCTAAAGAAATGCTTTATTTACAAATTTATACGTTTTCCTTTGGAAATAGGTTTTTAAATTGAATTTTTAAGGATTAAGTAGGTGGGAAGGCTGTCACACCGAGAGGGCAGGCTCCAGGTGGGCTCCTGGCAGAGATACACCACCTGCTCTTGTTCTGACTCTTTTGGGAGACCATGCGGGTGGGGCCTTGGCAAACACGATTTCCCCTGTTTACTGACATAAAGTCAGGCTTTTTCAGGAGAAAAATACTGTGATTTGCCTTGATTAAAAAGCTTTTCAGATATTGAGATGATTTTAATTGTGTTCTGTTCAGCTATTTAGGATACTTGAAACCCAGTCAGTTTTAGCTTCGTGCGGGGGGAGGTGGGTCTGGACGCTGCTTTTCATCAACAATTCTGAGGTTTGTGTTAACACCTGTCTTTGGAAACAAGGTTTTTCTGTGTGTGTGTGTATGTGTGTGTGTGTGTTTTTAATTTAGTTTACTACTCCTCGAAGCTCTGCTCACGTGAATGTGTCTTTGTGTTGCTGGTAACCCACCCTTGGCCTGGAATTCTGAGGGGCCTTGGCCAGGTGCGGCGTGTCCCCATGTGGACGGCTTGCCTTGGTCGTACACTCACAACAGGGGTCTGATCTCATCTAGGAGCAGCTCCAGGGCACCCTTTCCTTTGCCTCCGCGGATCTGTTTCAAGATCTTTACTTTTTAAGAAGGACACCTTCTTCAAACAGTGTTCAAAACAAGTAGTGAACTTGATTTGAATTTACTATGATTTGTTATGTTTATTTCATTTAACAAGCAACTTCTGTGTTTACTGTGTTGTAAGGACTGTGCTAGGTGCTAAGGAACGTGGGGGTGAAAAATAAGATGCTGTCTTACCTTGAATATGAAGTGCTCTATGTAAAACATATTCCAGATTTAAAGGAGAAAGTCACATGTAAAGCATGGGCTGAGTCGTGTTTGCACAGCCGGCTCTGGCGGAGCTGAGCTCAGGGCCTGCCTGCCTGTGTTCCAGGTCTCACCAACGGCTTTGGGGGTGCGCGGAGCGAGCAGGAGCCAGGCAGTGGCCCAGGGAGGAAAACCGCGCCCCGAAGACGCTGTGCCTCCGAGTCCAGCATCTCCTCCAGCAATAGCCCGCTCTGCGACTCGAGGTGGGCACCCTGACCTGTCTCAGCCTCAGCTGCAGGTGCCTGCCTGCCCTCGGCATCTTGCCTGGCCCTCCGGCTCCCGTCTCAGTGCCCTTGTGAAAAGCGCTGGCCTGGGATTTGTGTGTATGCGTGTGTGTTCTGCCCTTGAGGGGCAGTTTCCCATGTTACATATTAGTCTGCTTTATAGTTTAACCAGAAGTAGGGAAGAAAACTACATGAAAGATCAACATTTATTTATCTATCTGGCTACACAGATGAACTCTTATTTATCTATCTGTTTGTTTAGAGATAGCGTCTCGCTGTGTTGCCCAGGCTGGAGTGCGGTGGCACAATCACAGCTCACTGCAGTTTCCAACTCCTGGGCTCAGGCAGTCCTCCCTCCTGAGCCTCCTGAAGTGCTGGGATCCCACCGTGCCTGGCCTATACACATAATTTCAGAATCTACAATTAAAGTTACACTTTGTCTTTTCCTCCCAGAGTCTTGCCTTTAGCAGAATGGCGGTGAGCACAGCCCTGCCTGTCTGCCCTGTGAGGGCCCCGTGTGCGGAGACAGGCTTGCTCCCTCCAGACCCCGCACAGCAGGCCTGGCGCCTGGCCCCCGGCCTCCGGCCCTGGGGTTGTTGGGGTTGTTAGGGTTGTTAGGCAGGACCTGTGAGGCCCTGTGGGACACAGCCTGGGTTAGGGTGAGGCCATCGACAGGCAGGGCTTCTGAGCCCCTGAGTCAGTCAAGTCTATAGACTCAACTTTGTTTTTTCTCCTGAAGTTTTAGCGCACCCAAGTGTGGGCGAGGCAAGCCTGCCCTTGTGCGGAGGCACACGCTGGAGGACCGGAGTGAGTTGATATCCTGCATTGAAAACGGGAACTACGCCAAGGCGGCCAGGATCGCGGCTGGTGAGTCCCTCAGGCTTCCTCCTCCTGTTTGTGTCTATACTCTTTGGTTAGTGTTTCTGGAACGTGGTGCACCGTGGGGGCTGGGCTCCCATGATGGACTCCTGCCCAGGTAGCACCGTGCCCTGAGCTGAGCCACTGCCCAGTTCACATTGAAGGTCACGCTCTCATATGCCCCTTTCCGGGCCTCCATCCCCGGGAGGGATGATGGCGCATCTCGGGGGGCTGGGCTCTCAGGCCCGCCAAGCCGTGGACAGGCTGGGCTGCATCCTACAGGTGGAGTCCCTGGGGGACTTCGTCCCGCATCTGTTTGTGCTGTGGATCGGGCAGCTCTGTGCGGTTCCTGCCCATTAGATGCCCTGCGGAGGCTGCCTGGGAATGTTTAGGTTCACTTGTCATTTGTAGCTGCACGTGCAACTACAGGGTGGTGGGTCCCCAAATTCAGGCCCCCGGGGAAGGGGGAGGGGACATGCTGGGCTGGCACTGGCCAGGCTGTTCCTGCTGGGACTGGTCAGCCCTGGGGACAGAAGCCCCCCATTGCCTGGGCTTTGGGGGTCTTGTCAGTGTGGCTCTCACTGTGGAAGGCAGCTGTGCCATGAGGGGGGCTTCAGGGCGGAAACCCCAAAGTGGGGAGGGGCAGTGGGGAGGCTGGTGTGAGGGGTGAGGCCAGGCCACAGGGGCTGCAGTAGAGACAGGCTGACTGATGAGCGTCTTGGAGGGAGCCCATGGCTGCTATGTGAGGCTGGGGGCACCTTCTGTCACCAGCAGCCAGTTTGGACTTGGGGGCCCCAGAGACGGAGAGTCGTGGCTTCTAGGAGTGTCGTGGTCAGGCATGCAGAAGGAGGGGTGGGCTGAGAGCTGGTGGTGTCTCTTTTGGGGGAGCCAGGACTTCGGTTTTGAATTTGGGGTGTCAGTTTCATACTCACAGATGAGTTAGGAACATGCTGGAGAGCCTGGTCCTTGGGGTGGGGGGATTCAGAAGTGGGGAGGCATTGGGACCTGGAGCCAGGGCCTTCCAGCTAGGGAGGGTATGAGATTCTGCAGGTCAGTGAGAGGCGAGTGCGGCCCCTGGGCTGCAGGGAGAGTGAAGGGGTGCATGGGTTCTGGACCCCCATGGGAGAGGCAGCAGGGTGGCTGTCTGCCTCCCCAGGCCCTCCTGTTGGAGGAAGATCCTGGGATCCCCCATCCTATGGCTGAGCAGAGCCTTGGAGAGCACTTGGTCTCCTGCTGACGACCTGCTTCCTCCCCCAGAGGTGGGTCAGAACGGCATGTGGATTTCCACCGAGGCAGCAGCCTCTGTCCTGGAGCCCCTGAAGGTGGTGTGGGCCAAGTGCAGCGGCTACCCCTCCTACCCGGCACTGGTGAGTAGGCCCCTGGCCCTGGACCCCCGTGTGTGGCCCTGTGCCTCCTCGTCTGGAGATGTCCCCACGCCATTGTGAACCTGCTTGTGCAGCTGTGGGGGGGGAGGGAGGATGCAAGTGTGTGAGCGATGGACACAGTTGTGCTTGGCGAGTGGCTCTGGGTGTGAGCGTGCAGGTGTGACCTGGGCATGTCCTTCCCGGACAGATCATCGACCCCAAGATGCCACGAGTGCCTGGCCACCACAACGGTGTCACCATCCCGGCCCCACCCCTAGACGTGCTGAAGATTGGAGAGCACATGCAGACCAAGTCCGACGAGAAGCTGTTCCTCGTTCTGTTTTTTGATAATAAGAGAAGTTGGTGAGTTGAGACGCTGGGGTCAGGTGTCCCAGGCTGCAGGTGCTGGGCGTGCCCACAGCTGCGGGGCCGAGGGTGGCATGTAGAAGCTGCAGCAAAGCCTTGCAGCCAGCGGCGTCTGTGTGACCAGTGGCTGTGCTGCCTGCGGTCCTAGCTGGGCTCTGCTCTTGACCTCGGCTGTTTCTTCTCCCCGGCCCTTACCTTACTGAGTACACAGTAGGCCTCTGGGGCCCCTGCTTAGAGCACCCTGCCCCAGTGTCACCTGGGGTTGCCTTTTCTCCACCCAGCCCTGCTCAGACTTCCACTTGGGCTGCTTTTGCCCAGAGCATGGGGGACCCCAATATGCCACGGTTCAATCCGAGACCCCTCTGAGTGCAGGGCACGTGGTGACAGTCTGTGCTGCTAGGAGGAGCTGTCAGCTACGGTTCGGCCTCTCCCGTGGGGCCCCTGGAGTGTGCTGCCCACAGAGCGTGCAGCCCCTGGAGCTGCCGCCCCTTCAACTCGGCCTGTTTTGCCCAGTGCTCCTGGGGCCTAGGGGGTGCTTTTTGGTTCCTTGGGGAGCCAGCTGCTCTTGGTGTGCTTGGAGCAGGGCTGGTGGTGTGGGCGCCCCAACATCCCTGCCGTCTCTCTCCTCCTTGCCCCGACACCTCTGTGGCCACTTGGCACCTGCTCCTTGTCAGGCCCTGAGGGGGCCTCACGCCGGCCTCATCCATCTGGGGGCCTGTCACAGGGTCTCCCCAACCATCTGTCCCTGGCCCTGTGTCCGCGTGTGCCTGTGTGTGTGCATACATACGTGTGTTTGCGTGTGTGCCTGTGCTTGTCTTGGGTGATGACTCAGGGCACAGCAGACACTTGGGAGGTGTTCTGGAGGAAGAGGAGGAGGAGGAGGGGATGACGGTGTTCATGCCTCACCTGAGCCCAGGAGAGGTGCGGGGGTGGGGGGAACCGTCCACCTCGCCGCAGCCTGTCTGTCCCTGCAGGAGGCCCCCAGCAACTGGCCTCAGTGGCGCTTCGCTGGGCTCCTTCTGTCTGGAGGGGCTTCGGATTGGTTGATTATCAGGCGGAGCGTGTTGAAGTGTCACATGCAAGCAATTCTTAATTTCCCGTTTTTCTTCTTTTGAAAAGGCAGTGGCTTCCGAAGTCCAAAATGGTTCCCCTCGGTATTGATGAAACGATAGACAAGCTGAAGATGATGGAGGGGAGGAACTCGAGCATCCGGAAGGCCGTGCGGATTGCCTTCGACCGTGCCATGAATCACCTGAGCCGTGTCCACGGGGAGCCGGCCAGCGACCTCAGTGACATCGACTGACGCAGGCTCTGGTAGAAGGCCCTGGGCCCGCTGCGCTGGGCCACCAGCCTCGCGTCTTGTCCATAGTGTTGATAAACTGTACATACTTGTATATTGTTCAAAACTTAACTTATTCTGATTTTTAGTCGTAATTCTTTAATTCTTTTTCCCCGGGGGAGGGGGGAGGTTTTATTTCCAAGTTTTCTATGAGACCATCTCTGTCTCGGCACTGTGTGAGTGGGGTGGGTGTGTTCAGGCCGTGCGGTGTGGGCACACACCACACGGGGGGTGCTGCTGTGTCACTTTCTTTGATTTGTAGCTTTTTTTAAAAAGACTTTTGAATGTTTAATAATTTTGTAAATCATACTCTTTACACAGAGTACCACTTATTTAATAAGACGGGATGTAAATTTACAATGACAAATGTGTATTTTAAGAAAGAAAATGACATTATTTTGATGGTACTTTGTGGAAGGAGGTGGAGAGTAAGTCTGTGTTGTGTGTATCACTTGCAAGTCACCAAAAACACCCCGCCGTGCTTGCCGGGGGTGGGCGCCTCCACGCTCATGGTCCTGGCCGCCCCAGACTCCACGGTGTGCCCCAGCGGGTTATTTATTGTAGAAAGTGTATTCATTTGCTTTATAATGAAAAATAAATTTGCAAAGGTATATTGATATGCATTTTTATACAGGCACCTAAAGATTCAACTTGGTTTGGGAGCAGGATGTGTTGCGTTGTATAAATGACTCTGGCCTGTGTGTACTTTGATTTTGTAACTTGTAATCTTTTGTTTACAATGAGGGGCTTTCTGTAACTTGTTTTAATTTAGAACACTTTGGTAGCAATAGAAACTTTGGATACATTTTTGTATGGTACATGTGATGTATATAGAATTAGTACTTTATTTTTATTTTTAAGAGGTAAAGCATTATGTTAGGGGGGAAAAGTAGGGTGGGTTTCCAAATTTGCATTTTTTATATTAAAAATAAAGTCAAGACTTGGACAGTGTGGCCATTTCATTCTTACATCACTAGAAGGCCCAGAGGACAAGGGCGCCTGACCGACAGACATGCCTTTATCTTAGAAGTTGTCATGGGATGGCATTATTTATTATTTTACCTGATCATATTTTTATTTTAAAGCTATAGTTACATAAAAAATTTTAAATGTTTTTCTTTTAAGTCTACATTGTTTGTAATATTTCCATAGAAACCTGAAAATAAAGTCTTCCTTTGATAGTTTTCGTCCTGTGTTTGGCAGACGCTTTCTATCCGCTGTGGTTCCCCTTCCCGCCACCCTCTCCCCAGCAGGAAAGGCTGGTGAGGCGGCCTCAGGTTGACTGATGCCCTCAGGACCCGAGGCCCTCCAGACGGCAGGGACCGGGGTGGTGGCAGGGACCAGGGTGGTGCCGGGCCTCAGGCGCTTGGGTGAACCTTCCCTGGCTGCTTCTAAGCTCAGCCAATGGCAGAGTGCAGTTCGCTTTCTGTTTCCCACCCAAATCGTGATCATTATAGGAACTTGCTGTAACTGGGTCGGAGCAGAGGGAGATGTTGCAGCTTTGAGCTTCTTGTTTCTGGCGTAAGCTATAGCTGATTTTTGACTTATAGTGTGTCATGTCCTGGGACAGGCTGCAGGGATCAGTGTTGGGGGGTGCCTGGGGCAGCTGGCCCGGGGTTTGGAGGCTGTTGTCCTGCGGTCACAGGGCCCCCTGGCTTGAACTCGGCCATTCCCCAGACCCCCAGCACAGCTGCTGTTCTGGAGGCTTCCAGAACCTTGCCAGCCTAGCCCCACGGGTGCTTCACCAGGAGATGTTCAGGGTGGGGTGGGGAGGTTTCCTCACCTGCCCCCAGCTCAGCCGACTGTCACCCCGCTCAGCGGGGGTGGGGACCCTCTCGTACCTGTTTGCCGAGGACTTTCCTGGGTTCACACTGACAGTGTCCAGGTAGTCTGGGGCAGTTGGTCCCTCTGCACCCAGGACCAGCACCCAGGTAGCACCCTCGGCCTCGAGCACAGGCCGCTCCAGGAAGCACCAGTCCCTGAAGCGCTGCGTCTCGGCACTGACTGCCTGGCCTCATGCCAGGTGTGGCCTGGGTGCCCAAGGGGGTCCCACTGCCCACCCTGAGTCAGAGCCAAGGAACCCTGGGGGTTGTGGCTATGGCTTCCTGTTTTTCTTTTTTCTTTCTTTGTTAAAACCTAAGTAACAGGCTCTCCAAAGAAAATATTTGCCGTTGTGCGCCGCAGTGGGAATACGGTGTGCAGATTCAGGGAGGGGAAGGAAGGCAAGGGTTTGTAAAGGGAAAATGGTGATGTAAGTTGTTTTGAGGTAATTATCTTGGCCACAGGGTCAGTAACAGGGTGACGCCAGTCGGAGGCTGGACAGGCAGTTGCTGGGCAGATGTGCTCGCAGAATTGTTTTCTGTGCAAGGTCGCGGTGGCCTTCGTGCAAGCTTGAGGCTTTTGCAGGGTTGTTGGTGATGGTCCTTGTCATCAGGCACAGGCCTGCCTGGCCCTGTTCGTCAGGGCTTGACACAAGTGACTCCATTTGATTCTGACGACTCTCACGTTTTGTTGAGATGTTTTATGACATAGAAAACGTCTGCCAAGTGGTCTGGAATGCCAGGACTTCCCTCCTGCCTTCTTCATGCTCAGCCGCCTTGATTTTATGAAAATGGGGTCGTGTCTGCACAGTGTTCAGCTGCTTATTATTAAAGACAAAGTGCAAAACTCACATGATGTAAACATGAAGGAATGTGAAATAAGATAATGTGCACCCACGTAGGGGCACCAGCATGCCATGCGGCCCCGCTGGGGGTGAGGTGGGCTCTCCCGTGACGGACGCGCGTCCCTTCGCTGTTTCTGCTCTCCTGTGATGGGTCAGCTGTGTCCCTTCCCTGTCCCTGCTCTCCTGTGACGGGTGCGTGTCTCTTCACTGTCCTTGCTCTCCTGTGATGGGCGTGTGTCCCTTCACTGTCCCTGCTCTTACACGCAGGCGTAAGTTGCCTGTTCTTGTCTTCGACTCACTTTTCAGAATGGTTGATTAGAGGCATTTCATGGATTTTCTGATTTCTGTCACTTGCAGGGTTAAGGTGGGGACACCTGTGTGGGGTCTCCTGTGGCTCTGGGTCCTGTGGTGCCAGGTCCAGGCACCCGCCCTCTGCGGGAGGAGACCGCTGCTGGGTCCTGCGGGCAGCCTGAGGGCTGGGCAGGGTTTGGCTGGGGTGGTGATCTCTGGCTGCTGTTTGGGGAGGGGCAGGGTCCTGGAAGGCCTCCAGTGTGGTTGGGCTGAAAGGGCAGCTTGGGGGAAGGTCCCCAGGGAGACCCTCTGGGAGGCCCCCACTGTGCCCCCACTGCAGGCCAGTGGCCAGAGCCTGGGCCGCTGGGCAGCCCACTTCCGGTTTCAGGTGGGCAGGAATGTCCCTAAACAAGGTGCTGCATTCTTGGGGTGAGGTCGCTTTCTCCTGAAAGTCTGCAATGAACAGACTGGTGCCAGAGGACGGACGGTCTAGTCCATCTGCTCCCAGGCCCCAACTCCTGCCCTGGGCCCTGTCCTTGGGGACCTGAGGCCGCCGGGCCGGACACTGGGGGGCTTCGCGGAGCCTCCTGGCTGCCAGGCGTGCAGAGCAGAGGCTGGGCCGTCGGGGTGGGGTCACTGCGGTCCGTCCACACGCCACCACGGCCGGCTGGTGCTGCTCCCAGGGCGTGCAGGGCAGAACCGGACACTGCCCTGAGTGGGCTGGCCAGACTTGGGGAGACCGTCCACAGCACCCACACCCCAACATCCTCACGGGCTTCTGGGCACAGGCTGCGCGGAGCTTCTGCGGCCTCCCCATGCTCAGAGCCCGAGGATCGCTCAGGGTAGAAGCCGCCTGGGGTCACTGCCTGAGCTCGGGGCGTGTCCTCCCCTCCCTTGCCACGTGGCCTTGCCCTGAAAGCTCACCCTTGGCTGAAAAACCCCCGGCAGTGGGTGTGGCTGAGACTCAGGTGCCAGCAGCCCAGTTCTCTTTTGGAACAGTGACTACATCCCCTAGGTGCCCCTGCGGTGGGGGTGGGGCTGGCGGCAAAGGTCAGGCTTGGGATTGGGGGTGTGAGTTCCAGGAAGTGGGCAGTGGTCTTCCTTGCTCTCCCTTCCTTCCTGTTGCATGGAGTGTGGACGTGATGGATGGAGCTGGAGCAGCCGCTCTGGGCCAGCTGAGAAAGGCAGAGCCACCAGGGAGATGGAGCCTGGGCCTCCGGTTCCTATGGAGGCCTGAGCACTCTATGTGGTACAGACACACATGTGTACTCTTTTAAAGCCACGGTTATTTTCCTTTAAGCTGGTAAGTTTCAAATAGGTCAAAATTGAAATGGTTGGGCTTCTGGTGGCAGGAAGTGTGACAGAGGGATAGCGGCTCCTGAGTGGAGTATGACGAGGGTGCAGACACCAGGCTGGTTCAGTTTTGTTTTTAGAAGTCGCCTGGTTAGTTGAAGTCAGTGCATGTGTATTTTGGTGGGGAAAACTTGGGGATTCCTGTTGTGAACTAAAATAAAATCTTAAAGCTTTCCCCCACCCCACCAGCTGACTGAATGGACCCCCTCCTGGCCAACAGGATACCCTAAAACTACATTGTCTGCCACGAGGAGGGAGGTCAGATATGCCTCACTGTGCCCCCCTCCCTTCCTGGAGGTGTCCTTTGTGACTCATCAACAGGCCTAAGGCTGCGCAAGACAAACCTGCAGGTCCTCAATTTACACAACAAATACGTGGCTGGTGGCTTGTCTCTTCCTTATCTAAAAACAATCCAAGCTTTTATACAAAGCTTCATTTTTTTAATTACAAGTCAAGGCGAGGCGGTGGCGTTGGGGCTGTAAAAAAAGAAAAAAAAAGTCAGAGTCTTTAAACCCACCTATAACCTGTAAGCCCCCGCTTCGAGATGGCCCACCTTTTCACACCAAACTAATGTATGCCTTCCATGTATTGATTTATGACTTTACCTGTGTCGACGGAAAAGAAGCCGAACTCTGTAAAATAATCTTAAAGAGGTTTATTCTGAGCCCAATTTGAGGACCATGACCCGGAGCCACACCCAAGAAGCCTTGAGCAATTGGACTCGCTGTGGCTGGGCCACAGTTTGGTGTTATACATTTTAGGGAGAGAGGGATTACAGGTAAAGTCATAAATCAATGCATGGAAGGCATACATTGGTTTGGCCCGAAAAGGTGGGCCATCTCGCAGTGGCGGTGGAGGGGAGGGGCTTATCGGTTATAGGTGGGTTTAAAGACTCCTTGACTTGTAATTGGTTCTAAAGGCTTGGAATGTTTTAGATAAGAGACAAGTCATCGGACTTAATATTTGTTGTGTAAATTAGGGACCTGCAGGTTTGTCTTGAAGAGCCTCAGGCCTGTTGATGAGTTACAGAGGACGTCTCCAAGAAGGGAGGGGGCATGGTGGGTCATGTCTGACCTCCTCCTCGTGGCAGACAATTTAGTTTTAGGACATCCTCTTGGCCAGGAGGGGGTCCCTTCAGTCAGCCGGTGGGGGGAAGCCTTTTATTTAATTTTAGTTCACACCTGTAACCCCATCTCCCTAAAATGTATAAAACCAAACTGTAACCCAACCACAGCAAGTCCACTTGCTCAAGGCCTTCTTGGGTGTGGCTCTGGGTCATGGTCCTCAAATTTGGCTCAGAATAAACCTCTTTACAATTATTTTACAGGGTTTGGCTTCTTTTCCACTGATACTGGGCTAGGAGGAAGAAGGGGTGCTGGGGGCCTCCCTCCCTTCCCTGGACTCCATCAGTGACTCCTGGAGGGCACAGAGAGGAGAGGGCAGCTGTCAGAAGATGGGCAGTTTAAAAAACCTGAAACTTCCAAGAAGCACTTAAGTGCCTCCTTTTTATGACTCAGAGGGTGGTCAAAGCCTCTCCCACCAAGACCATCAGAACCTTGGCTGAAAGCTAGGACTTCCCAGGTGAGGACACAGGGGTTTGGGAGCGGCGGTGGGGTGGGGGTGCCAGCCTAGGGCAGCACGGCCCGCCCCAGCGAGCGCCTCCCTCCCCTTCCTTGGCAAGGCAAACGTGGCCCCGGGCTCCACCGGCCCTCTGTTCTCACGTCCCATTTTTCTCTTCCTCTGCATCTAGGCACTTCTTCTCGCCAAAGTTTTCTATACATTTTCTCCTTTTTCTTTCTTTTTAAAAAAAGAAATCAACTTGCTTTCAAAAAAATGAAATAATTAAAACTCCAGAAAAAATCATGCTGTGGTTATTTATAATCATGGATTGGTGATGATCTTTTAAAACGTAATCCATTTGGGACTGGCACTGCTCTGATCCTTCGCTAGGGCTGAGGCAAACCTGGGCTTCAGCACCATCTACAGCCAAAAAGTAGGCAGTGGCCTAGCAGAAAGGAAAAAAAAAGGTATTAAACAGGTAAATTACAAAGAATCTCTAAGCAAACATATCCAATAAAAACCAAAACATGCCAGACAGAGAAGATTAGAATAAATAACTAATCCTTCGGTGCAAAGATATAGATGTATATCCACAAGAAACAGCAGCCGTCAGGGACCATGACCTCCCCCCGCCCCCGCGACAAAGCAAGGAACCAGTGACTGACCCTCACAACATGGCAATATGTGAGCTCACTGACCAAGAATCCAAAATAGCAGTTTTAAGGAAACTCAGTGGTCTCCAAGGTAACACAGAAAAGCAATTCAGAAATTTATCAAAGAAATTTAACAGAGATTGAAATAATTTTAAAAAATCAAAAGAAATCTTGGAACAGAGAAATACATTTGCTGAAGTGAGAAATTCACCGGAGGCTCCCAACAGCAGAACGGACCACGCAGAGGAAAGACTCAGGCCATCTGAAGATGCACCGAGGAGAAAGAAGAAAACAGAATGGGAGGGAATGAAGGTCACCTGCAAGATACAGAAAATTACCTCAAAACACTAAATCTAGGAAAAGTTGGTGTTCCAGAGGGAGTTGAGCAAGAGCAAGGGGTAGAAAGCCTATTCAAAGATACAATAATGAAACTTGAAAAAGATATAAATATCCAGGTACAGGGAGGTCTTAGAACACCAAACAGATTTGATCCAAGTAAAATTACCCCAAGGCCTATGCTAACCAAAATTCCAAAGGTCTGGGACAAAGAGAGAATGCTAAAAGCAGCAAGAGAAAAGAAGCAAATAGCACATAAAGGAGCTCCAATTCATCTGGCAACAGACTCTCAACAGAACCTTATAGGTCAGGAGGGCGGGGATGACATAAGCAAAACAGCAAAGGAAAACACACTTCCACCCGAGCATATCGCATCCAGCAAAGCCGGCCTTTAAATATGGGGGAGGGATAAAGTTGCAGACAAGCAAAAGCTGAGAGACTTCACCACCACCAGACCCATCTTATAAGAAATGCTAAAGGGAGTTCTTCAATCTGAAAGAAAAAAACACCAACATGCACAAAGAAAACACTTGAAGGTATAAAACCCACTGGTAAAATTGAATACATGGACAAACCCAAAACAGTCTAATACTGTAATGTTGTGTGCAATCCATTCATAACTCTACTATGAAGCCTAAAAGACAAATCTATCAAAACCAATAATAGCTACAACAACCTGTTAAGAGATAGGCAATATAAAATATGTAAACTGAGATAACTAAAAGTCAAAATGTGGGGGGCATGAAGTTAAAGTGTAGATTTTTTTCTTTTCTCTTTGTTTCTATTCTTTTCTTTGTATGTAAGATAGATTGTCATCTCTTTAAAATAACTTGTTATGTCATGAAGTGGGAAATGCCAAAAGAAATTTAAAAAATTGTGATAAGATGTTTTTTGTGAGCCTCACAATACAAACATCTGTAACAGATTCAGTAAAAGTAAAAAACAATGAATTAAAGCATACTACCAGAGGCCGGTGCAGTGGCTCATACCTGTAATCCTAGCACTCTGGGAGGCCAAGGCAGGAGCTCAGGAGTTCAAGACCAGCCTGAGCAAGAGTGAGACTCTGTCTCTACCAAAAATAGAAAAATTAGCCGGGTGTGGTGGTGCATGCTGTAGTCCCAGCTACTCAGGAGGCTGAGGCAGGAGGATTGCTTGAGCCCGGGAGTTCGAGGTTGCAGTGTGCTGTGATGATGCCACTGCACTCCACCCAGGGCGACAGAGTGAGACTCTGTCTTTATTAATAAAAAAAAAAAAATACTACCAGAGAAAATCTCTTAACCACAAAGGAAGACAGTAAGAAAGGAAGAAAGGAAGAGAGGAGTTACAAAACAACCAGAAAACAAGAAACAAAATGGCAGTAGTAAGTCCGTATTTATCAATAATAACACCAAATTGAAGGGACTCAATTTTCCAATTAAAAAACAGAGTGGCTGAATGGGTAAAGAAACAAGATCCAACGATGTGCTGCCTGTAAGAAACCCACTTCACTTATGAAGACGCACGTAGACTGAAGGTAAAGGGGTGGAAAATGATATTCTGTGCAACTGGAAACCAAAAAAGGAGCAGGAGTAGCTATACTATCAGATAAAATAGACTACAAATCAAAGACTGTAAAAAGAAGTTCACTATATAATGATAAAAAGGTCAATTCAGCAAGAGGATATAACAATTATAAATATCTATGCACCCAACACGGGTGCTCCCGAGCATGTAAAGCAAACATGAATAGATCTAAAGGGAGAGAGAGACTGCAATACAGTAATGATAGGAGACCTCAGCACCCCACTGTCAGCAATGGACAGATCATCTGGACAGGAAGTCAACAGAGAAACATCAGAGTTAAACTATACACTAGACCTAACAGACCTAACAGACATTTATAGAATATTTCACCCGACTGCTACAGAATACACATTCTTTTCATCAGCACATGGAACATTCTCCAAAACAGACCATATCTTAGCCCACAAAACAAGTCTCAGCAAATTCAAAAAAGTAGAAATCATACGTACTATCTTTTCTGATTGCAAGGGAACAAAACTAGAAATCAATAACAAGAAGAACCTTGGAAAATCCAGAAACGTGTGGAAATTAGACAATGTGCCCCTGAACAACCAAGGGGTCCATGAAGAAGTTAAGAAGGAAATTAAAAAGTTTCTTGGAACAAATGAAAACGGAATGCAACATACCAAAATCTCTGGGACACAGCAAAAGCAGGGCCAACAGGGACATTTATGGCAATAAATGGCTACATCAAAAAAGTAGGAAGACAACCTAACGATGCACCTCAAGGAACTAGAAAGCCAAGAAAAAACCAATCCCAAATTTAATAGAAGAAAAGAAAGAATAAAGATCAGAGTTGAACTAAATACAAACCACACAAGGACACAACAGAAAAGAAAACTACAGGTCAATATCACTGATGAACATAAACACAAAAGCCCTCAACAAAATACCAGCAAACCAAGTACCACAAGACATTGAAAAGATCACTCACCACGATCAAGTGGAATTCATCTGAGAGATACCAGGATAGTTCAACACATGCAAATCAATAAACATGATGCATCACATCAACAGAACCAGGAGCAAAAACCATATGATCATTTCAATAGATGCTGAAAAGGTATTTGATAAAATTCAATATTTCTTTATGATAAAAACCTTCAACAAACTGGATAGAGAAGGAACATACCTCAAAATAATAAAGGGCATTTACGACAAACCCACAGATAACATTGTACTGAACAGGGAAAAATTAAAAGCCTTTCCTCTAAAATCTGGGACAAGGATGCCCACTCTTAACACTTTTATTCCGTGTTATACTGGAAGTCCTGGCCAGGGCAATTAGGCAAAAGAAAGAAATAAAGGGCATGCAAATTAGAAAGGAAGAAGTCAAATTAGCCTTGTTTGCAGATGACACGGTCTTATAGTTGGAAAAACCTAAAGACTCCACCAAAAACTGTAAGAACTGATAAGCAAATTCAGAAAAGTTGCAAGATACAAAATCAACATACAAACGCAGTAACAGTTATATACATTAACAGTGAATAATCTGAAAAAGAAATCAAGAAAGTAATCCCATTTACAATAACTACAAAGAATATAAAATAACTAGGAATCAATTTAACCAAAGAAGTGAAACATCTATACAAGGAAAACTATAAAGCATAGATGAAAGAAATTCAAGAGGACACACAAAAATGGAAAGATATTTCATGCTCATGGATTGGAAGGATCAATACTGGTAAAATGAAAATACCACCCAAAGCAATTTACAGATGCAATCCCTATCAAACTGCCAGTGATATTCTTCACAGAAATAGAAAACACAATCCAAAAATATATATGGAACTACTAAATACTCCGAATGGCCACAGCAATTCTGATGGAGGGAGGGGGAAAGCTGTAGGCATCACACTACCTGACTTCAAAATATACTACAAAGCTATAGTAACCACATAGCATGGTACTGGCATAAAAACAGATGCATAGACCAAGGGAACAGAGTAGAGAATCCAGATATAAATCCACTCATTTACAGCCAACTCATTTTCTACAAAGGCACCAAGAACATACACTAGGGAAAGAATAGTCTTTTCAATAAATGGTGTAATCCCAGTACTTTACAATGCTGAGGAGTAAGACTCTATCTCTACAAAAATAAATAAATGAATAAAAAATTAGCTGGGTGTGGTGGCCCGCACCTGTAGTCCCATCTACTCAGGAGGCTGAGGCAGGAGGATCGCTTAAGACCAGAAGTTTGAGGCTGCAGTGAGCTGTGATCATGCCCCTGCACTTCCAGCCTGTGCCACAGAACAAGGCCCTGTATCTAAAAATAGATAAATAAATAAATAGTGCTGAGGAAACTGGATAACCATAGGCAGAAGAATGAAACTAGATCCCTGTCTCTCACTGTATGTGAAAATCAAATCAAAATGGACTAACAACTTAAATCTAAGACCTGAAACTATGAAACTACTAAAAGAAAACATTTGGGGAAATGCTCTACGGCATTCATCTGGGCAAAGATTTTTTATGTAAGATTTCAAAAGCATGGCAGCAAAAGCAAAAATAGACAAATGGGTTATCAAGCTAAAAAGCTTCTGCACAGCAAAGAAACAATCAACAAAGTGAAGAGACAACCCACAAAATGGGAGAAAATATTTGCAAACTATCCATCTGATAAGGGCTTAATAACTAGAATATATAAAGAGCTCAAACAACTCAATAGCAAAAAACCAAATAATCTGATGGGCAAAAGATCTGAATAGATATTTCTCAAAAGAAGACATACAAATGGCCAACAGCTATGTGAAAAAATGCCCAACATCATCAGAGAAATGCAAATCAAAATCACAATGAGATATCATCTCATCCCAGTTAAAATGGATTTTATGAAGAAGACAGGGAACAACAGACGCTGGCGAGGAGGTGGAGAAGGAGGAACCCTCGTACACTGCTGGTGGGAATATAAAACAGTACAGCCACTATGGAAAGCTGTATCGAGGTTCCTCAAAAAACTAAAAATAGAACTACCATGTAATCTAGCAATCCCACTGCTGGGTGTATATCCGAAAGGAAGGAAGTCAATATATTGAAGAGGCATCTGCACTCCCATGTTTACTGCAGCACTAGTCACAATACCCAAGATATGGAATCGACCCAAGTGCCCATCTACAAATGAATGGATAAAGAAAATGTGGTATATATGCACAATGGGATACTATTCAGCCATAAAAAGATTGAAATCCTATCATCTGCAGCACCATGTATGAGCCTGGAGGTCATCATGTTAAGTGAAATAAGCCAGGAGCAGAAAGACAAAAATGTTACATGTTCTCACTCAAATGTGGGAGCTAAAAAAGTGGATCCCATGAAGATAGAGAGTAGACTGGCGGTCACCAGAGGCCAGAAGTGGTAGGGGCCCAGGAATGAAGAGGGGTCGATTAGTGAATGTAAATATACGGTTAACCAGTGTTTGACAGATCAGTGGGGAGGGTACAGTTAACAATAGTCTATTATACATTTCAAAACAACTAGAAGAGAATAATTAGATGTTCCTAGTATAAAGAAAAGATAAATATTCAAGGTGATGGACGTCCCAATTACCCTGACTTGATATTTACAAATTGTATGAATGTATTAAATTATCCCATGCACCTCCAAAATATGTACATCTATTATGTATAAGTAAAATTTTAAAAACAAACAGAGTGTTGGGCTTTTGGAAATGATACCAAACAACAACCACCAAGAAATCCCTGCTGCATCCTGATCCTTGCCTTCTCTCAGCCCGCTCCGTGTTCAGGCAGATCTGAGGAGGGGTGTCGGGGGAGGGGAGGGAGGGACAGGGGCACCTGGCTGCACAGACCTGGCTCCCACGGCCCTGTCCAGGCCCTGCCCCTCTGGAGCCCAGGAGCAGCTGCCCGAGCCCCCTCGCCTTGCCTGGGGACCTGCCTCGTCCTCATCCTCTGCCCCGCTGAGGTCCGGTCAGTGGCAGAATCCTGGCCACTGGGTTCTGGGGGAGGTGTTTCTGTCGGTGACAGAAAGGGCTGGGGAAGGGCCTAGTGGCCTCTGGCCACCACGAAGTACCCCCCAGGCCCTGGTCACCACATGAGTCCTCCCTTGATGGCATCATTGGTCCCCAGCTCACAGGCTCAGCTATGGCTCTAAAGATGTCTAAGGCTTCTGAAGACTGTCCATGCCTACCTCACCAGAGCCGGTTCTGTCCAGTTGCTGCACTGGAGCTCCGTGAAGCTGTGGGGAGGATGGCGGGAGTGGCTGTAGCTGGCCAGGCAGTGTCCTCTAGTGGCCCCCAGGGCTGGATCCCTGCACATTCACCAGCAAGGAGTGTGCCAGCCAGCGAGAGAGTCTAGATGGGGTGGGAGCCAGGGTGGGCATGTCTCCTGCCTGCAGGGAGGGACATGGCCAAAGGTCGGCCCAAGTGAGGCCACTCACAGCTTGGCCTAGCCGGGGCCCCCTTTCCTGGGTCTGAAGTTGTCCTGGGTGGGGTCCCCATCCCTCCCTTGGTGGTGCTATGCGGGGCAAAAGGTCAGTGGGTGGAGCCAGAGGAGCTCGTGGAACATGGGGGGATGGCGGCCTGGGGGCCTGAACTGGGCCTGGGGCTCTAAGGGAGGCAAGGCCTGGGGGTCTGGGGGGCTGCCAGCTTCAGGGGTGTAGAATGGGGTGCCATGGGGGGCAGTGGAGGGGCAGGACAGCAGGCCAGGGTGGTCAAGGAAGGGAGGGGTGTGGGGTAGGGGGCTGGAGGGCTGCTGTGCCTTCGGAGGCGAACGCTTGGCTGCAGGACAGCGGAATAAGGAAAGGAGCTCTCTTCCCTCATTCATAGCCTGGAGGAGTGCATTGGCCCCCAGGGGCCCCATCCTGTCTGGAAGGGCCAGTGCTGAGTGAGACCCTTCTGGGCTCCTGTCTTCCATGTGAACCCCCAGGGCCCATGCAGGACACATAGAGCCTCCTCCTTTCTTGGGGAAGGTCCTGGCAGGGCCCACCCTCTGCCCAGCAGAGCAGGGAGCTCAGACTGGGGGCAACATAGCAGCCTGCTGGGGATCCCTGTGGGCCACCATGCAGCATGTCGACCTCACAGCTCTAACGCTCTTCCTCCCAGCTGGCGCATCCTCCAGCTCCCCCAACCTTGTGCACCCACAAGCAGGCGCTGTTTGGAAGCTCAGGGCACTAGCACCCCTGGCCAGCCTTGGTGGACAGAGGCCAGCCTACCCGGCCTGTGCCAGGTGGTTTCACAGAGACTCGGTGGACTGTGTGCCAAGGGCCTGGCATCTGGATTCTCTGCAGAGTGCATCATCTTCCTCCCTGCAGATGCCCTCCCTGCTCAGGTAGCTTCTCCTTTGCAGGTGTTCTGGGGTCTGGGGGTACCATGCTGCTCTGGGCCCCGGCTATGCCCTGACGTGGGAATCCAGCTGTTGCTGCCTGCCTTGGGCTTTTGGCCCCCTCTGGGCACAGGCGACCAGCGAGGAAGTGCCAGAGCTGACATTTAAATCCCGATGGAGGTGGATCCAAAGTACTTTCTAGAATATCATGCTGCCTTCCAGATTCAGGCTCCTGGTCGGAGGCAGGCAGCAAAGAAAGGAGGCTTTGACCTTCCTTCTGGCAAAGTTGGGAACAGCCGGGCATGCCCAGCCCAAAGAAGAGCAGGCTGGGGGCCCTGGCTGTGAAGAGGGAGCTGCTGGGGTGGGGGGGCAGCAGAGGGAGCCGGGCCCCAGGTCGCGTGGAGGGTCCCACTGCACCGCAAACTCAACCTCTTTAGCAAGGCCTGGGCCCTACTCCTTTTGGACTGAGCCTGCGTTCTTCCAGCTTCGTTGAGATACGATTCACACGACATAAAATTCACCCGTGTAGAGTGCCCAATTCAATGGTTTTTAGTATATTTACAGAGTTGCTCAATCATCATCACAGTGAACTTTGAAACATTTTAATCCCCAAAGGAGACCCCATAACCATTATCTGTCACCCCTCACTTTCCCCTCCCGCAGCCCTGGCAACCCCTGATCTGCTTTCTGTTTGGATTTGCCTTTTCTGGACATTCCATATAAGTGGAATCGTACAATATTTGTCCTTTGGTGTCTGGCTTCTTTCACCGAGCACAGGGTTTTAAAGGTTCATCCCGTGGCAGGTGTCAGTGCTTCATTTCTCCTACGGCTGAATAACATTCCATCGTATGGATGTTCCACGTTTTGTGTATCTACTCATCAGGGGACACACACGTGGGTTGTTTATACTCTTTGACCATTGTGGATAAAGCTGCTGTGAACACTTGTGTACCAGTTTTGTGTGGATGTACGTTTTCATCTCTCTTTGGTGTAGACCCAGGAGTGAATTGCTGGACCACGTGCTAACTCTGTGTTTAACACTTTGAGGAGCTGCCAGACTAATTTCCAAAGCAGTTGCATCATTTTACGTTCCCACCAGCAGTTTACGAGGTTCCAATTTTTCCACATCTTCACTAACACTTGCAATTTTCCGTTTTTCTCTGCACCTATTGAGGCAGTCATGTGGTTTTTATCCTTATTCTGTTAATATGGTGTATTACATTGATTGGTGTCAAGAAATAAAAATATAATCCTAAGGCCCCCAACTGACTAAATGTACCCCTTTTGGCCAAGGGGACCCCAGGGAAACCTTAAAACTGAGTTCCCAGCCATGATGGGGTGGGACGTGCCTTGTGACAGCCCTTGCCCCCCTAGCTTTCTTCCCTGAGGGTTAAGCAGAACCAGACTGTGGAAAGACTTGCCCCACCGCTGACTTCAATCAACCGCCTAATGCCGTGCCTTGCTTTTGTGTTCTGGCACGACTGACCAGCATTCCTTCCTAATAAGAGGCCACCGACCATGGAGTGGTTCTGACCAGTCTATGGAGGACGGCCAGAGGGTTTCCATGTCCTCTGCTTCACCTTTTGACGTCACAGGGCCGAAGACTCCACCCTCAGGACATGCTAATACCACCATTTTCTGAACATGGATCCCATGACGTAGCACGAAGCTCAATTGTGCGTGCACATGTTTCTCCTTTCATAAATATTCATGACTCTTCCTATAGCTTGTTAAATATGTGTATTTGGCCACCCTGCTCAGCTGAAATTCCTGATCCTTTTACCCTTACCTCAAAGTGCTTGGTCTTGGCTTCTGCCAGAGGCCACACTTCCCAGTCTGCAAGACGGCCAGCCTGCAGGCTGCAACCCCTTCTGAGATGTAAAGCTCTCCTTCCCAACTTTATGAACCTTGTCACTCTTCAGTTCACAGTTTTTGGATGTTAAACCAACCATGCATTCCTGGGATAAATTCTTTTTGGTCATAAGGTGTAATCCTTTTTTATATGTTGCTGAATTCCATGTGCTAGTGTTTTGTTGAGGATATTTGTATTTATATTCGTAAGGGATACTTGTCTGCAGTTTTCTCGTGATGTCTTTGTCTGGTTTTGGTATCAGGGTAACATTGGACTCATGGAATGAATTGGGAAATGTTACCTTCTCCTCTATTATTTTGGAAAAAGTTTTTGAAGGATTGGTGCTAATTCTTACTCAAGTGTTGGGTAGAGTTCATCAGTGATATCACTGGGGCCCGAGCTTTTCTGTGCAGAAAATTTTAAATTCTTATTTCAATCTCTCTACTTGATACAGGTCTACTCATATTTTCCATTTCTTCTTGAGTCAGTTTTGGTAGTTTGTGTCTTTTATTATAGTAATTTGTCCATTTCCTCTGGGTTATCTCATTTGCTGGCATGCAGCTCCTCACAGCTTCTCTTTGTATTTCCCTAGGTCTGCAGCGACAGCCCGGGCTTCACTCCCGCTTTCGGTGTGCTGAGTCCTCTCTCTCTCTTTTTGGTAAATGCAGCTAAATGTCAATTTTGTTGCTCTTTTGAAGAGCCAACTTTTTCTGCTGAATTTTCTCTCTTGTTTTTTAATTCTCTTTTTCACTTATTTTGACTGTAATCTTAGTTATTCACATTTGGTTCTTAATCCGGCTTATGGAGGGGCAGATGAGCATCACTGGGCACACTTTCTAGGTAAAGACCGAGGCCCAGAGCTGTCGTGTGCCTTGCTGTGGTCACTCAGCAGGTGACCTGCCATGTTCCACTGCCCACTGGGTGGGCTGAGGCCCGGGCTGGAGGCAGCAGGGCTTTACCGAGTTCTTCACAGAGAGGCCCATGGGGCAGTGGAGGATCTTAGGACTCAGACGGACCCTCAGCCACCGCATTCCCTTCACACTGGAGGGGCAGGTTGGACAAGTCATACCCCTGAGGTTCACCTTCCCCTCTGCAAAATGGGCCGGAAGCTCCAGGGCTGCTGTGAGAGTGGACAGACCAGAGCCTGGTGTCTTGGCCCAGGGCAGGACCCAGGCAGCAAACAAGCAAAATCAACAAAGAGTCCTGAGTGTGCTGAGTGGCAGGCATGTGCAGGGCATGTCCCACCCTGGGGGTCAGGGAGGGCTGCCTGGTGGAGGATGTCTGTACAACCAGCCCAGAAAGACAGGTGGGAACTCCTGGGTGGATGGTGGGGGGATGGTGGTGTCAGGAGGCAGAACAGCTTGGTGAGGGCCCAAGGTGGCCAGAGGAGCCCCTCAGGGAAGGCAACAGGGCAGGAGCGCCACCTGGACACTGTGCCAGGCTGGGCAGTTGTGTGTCTGAAGGGATTTAAGCAGAGGCCCTGACATGGCCGGATGTGAGTTACAGAAGAGGCTGGTCCAAAGCACCAGGTCCACCACCATGGCCCCCTGGACACTGAAGCCTGGAACCAGGAGCTGAAGGCAGCGTTCATTCCACTGCCGCTTGGGACACCTGTGCAGGCCGGCCGCGCCCTCGGACAGACGACCTCCCCTGCGGGGCCGCAGTGCTGGGGACTCAGTAACTTCGTAAGGAGGGTGGGGAGGTCCAGGGGTCCGCTGAGTGGGCCTCAGGGAAGCCTGTCTGAGGACCGGACACCTGTGCGGGGGGGCCCCCATACGTCGTCTGCAGAAAGGGGGGCGCCCCGGGAGAGGCAGGGCCGCTGGGTCCGGCCTAGACTGGCACACAAGGGCCGCCCTTGGTCCGTGCTCTGCAGTCGCTGTCTTGAAATTCTTAACAATTTCCGAGCAAGGGGCCCTGCGTTTTAATTTTGCAAGTTATGCAGCTGGTCCTGGGTGGAGGGAGCGGCAGGGCAGAGACCCTGAAGCGGGAATGTGCGGGAGCCGGAATAGACGCGCGGGGGCGCGTGGGGGTGGGGCTGTGCCGTGGGCACCCGGCGTGGCGCCCTGGGTCTGAGCAGGTGCAGGGGACAGTCTCTGATTTACCCGAGGACTCCCGGCTGCTCTGCTGACCGAGAGGGCCGGGGCCCCAGGGGCCGCTGCAGAGGAGGGGGCGGGGGCGGGGGCGGAGGCGGGGGGATGGGAGCGGGACCGGGGAGGGGCGGGACGCGCTTGGGCGCAGCCCAGGCTGTGCTGGGGTGGGGTGGGGTGGCCTGCGATGGAAGTGGGAGTCAGCTTGCTCCCAGCTTTTGGGCCAGAACTACTGAAAGCGGGGGCCCTGGGGAGGTTTAGGGGTGCGGTCAGGACTGGGTTCGGACCTGAGGTCTGAGATGCTTTAGACGTCCAGTGCGGCGGACGCCAGGCCAGGAATTCTCCCGGAGGAAGGCAGGTTCCCGCCTCCACCCCGCGTGGGCGGGCGAGAGCGGAGGGCCTGGGGTCCGGGCTCCGGCACAGGGAGGGCCCAGAGAATGAGCTTCCTGGGCGCCGAGGGAGAAGCTTCTGGAAGGAGCAGGGACAGCGGGGGCGGGCACGGGGGCAGGGAGCCTGGCGGAGGGCGCGCCGCCGGGGAGCAGGTGCTGCTCGCAGGGGCGGCGGCGGGGGAGCCCCGAGGGTCTCTTCTGGAGGGAGATGCGAAGCGGGCTGGGCTCCCGGTGCGTCTGGCCCGGGCAGGCAGGTGGGCGCCCCGCGGGCTCCGGAGGGGGCAGCGCGGGACGGGAGGCGGGGGCGCGGGGGCCGCAGACACAGACGCCCCCCACGCGCGATCGCCGGTGCGGCCTGCAGAGGCGCCGGTCCCGCGCGCCCACCCCCCGCAGGGGGAGGCCAGGGGCGAGCCCCTGCAGAGCAGCAGGGCAGTCCGCATGCGCAGTGAGGACGCTCCCCTAAGGGCCCCTCCCGCACCGTCCCGCACGGGCTGCCCGCTCACTTTGCGAACGAGGAAGAGGCGCTGCGGGGAGCGCTGCTGCTGGCGGCGGTGCCACGGGGCTCCCAGCCTGGACCCTCCCGCCTGGCCCCCGCGGGGCGCTCGGGAACTGGGCGCGTCCGGTCCCTCCACGAGGCTCGCTGCCCGGCGGGCCGGGAGGAAGGAAGCTGGTAGGAAAGGTCATTACTCCTTCAGTGGCTTAGCAAGCTGCTCTCCTCCCAGCAGCGGCTGCGTCGCCCCCGCGCGCGCGGCGGACGGAACCTCGGGGCGCCCGCGACAGCCTGGCCCAGAGAAGCCCAAGGACCCGCCACGTGCATCGCCAGCGCGCCCGCCCGGGGTGTGGGGCAGCACCGACGGCCCCTCGGACCACTCCCGGTCTCGCGGGGGGCGCCAAGAGGCGCGCAGGCCAGACCCTGCCGAGTGGGCACCGCGCGGGTCTGGAGCTGGCGGAGGCCGCGTGTCGCCTCGCCCAGATCCGTGAGTGCCTGGAGGGACGAGGTTGGCGGACAGAGTGCAGGGGACCCTGGGCATTCAGGCACCTGCCGCTGAGGTGGGCAGTGGTGGCGAGGCCTTTCCCCAGCTCCTGCTCTGCGGGGGCCCGTGCGGCAGCAGCCCAGACCCAGAGAGAGCCCTTGGGCTGTGCCCCCCAGGCAGGAAGCCAGGCCCGCCCTGGATCACCTCCGCCGCCTCTGGCAGTTTTGGGAAATTGGACTATGAATGACCAGGCGCAGTTGGACTTTCTCCTACAGATTCCTGCAAGTTAATTGAAAACAGAATGCGTGATCTTTTCTTTTGATGAGAAAAAGCAGATTTAGCTGAAACTAATCAGTGAGGGGGCTGGAGCAATCTCAGAGACCATGGAAGGAAAATAAAGTTTGAAGGCATTTGAAATATATGGTAATTCTCCTGAAACAATGACACTATGATGCACTAATATCCCGAGCTCTGGGTTATTGCAGGCTTGGTGAGGCAATCGTAGCCTGTTACCCTGGCACAACACACTTTTCAGTTTCATTGTAATTATCTCTTAATTAAATCATATTATTGATGGTGTTTGCTGACACATTTATACTGACTGTCCCCAGGAAGTTGCTTTGAGAGCTAGAGCTGGTGGGGGCTGGCCAGGGCTTGAGGGAGCCCCACCAGCTGCTGCCCCCATGTGCCCATCATTCTGCTCAGGGCGTGGGCCTGGCCGGCTTTCCATCCCTCCTTCCTTCCCATGAGGGTCTTAGAAACGAGCTTGGCTCCAATTTGGCAGCTCTCTTGATGCTGAAGATGTTGAGCGGCTGGTGCTCTGCCCCCAGGCGTCTGCCCGTGACCTTCAGCCATGTTGTCCTCTGCATTCAGCTGAAAGGTACCCAGGGGTCACAATATTGGAACCACCTGGACCCTGGAGACCTCTGCATGAGCCTGTTATGTTAGTGTCCATTTTCATGTGATACTATCAGCACGGACATAACAGCTCAAAATAATGCACGTTTATTATGTCACAGTCTCTGTGGGCCAGAGGTCTGGGCACAGCTTTGCTGGGTTCTCTGCTTGGGTCTCCCAGGCTGTGATAAAGGTGGTGGCTGGGCTGCGGCCTCATTTGGAGGCCTTGGCTGGGGGGAACCCGCTTCCACACTCCCTCAGGGTGTGCGCCATTTAGGTCCTGTCTGTGGTAAGACTGAGGGCTTCACTTTCTTGCTGGCTGTTGGCCAGAGGCTGCCTTCCAGTCCTAGAGGCCACCCGAAGATCCCAGGCATGCGGTGTTCCCCAATGTGGCTGCTTTGTTCCTGCAGCAGAGAGCGACTCCAGCAAGATGGGGTTACGATCTTCTGTGATGTGGGCATGCATACATAATCATGCACACCCTGTCACTTTGATCATACCATGTTGGTTAGAAGCAAGAAACAGGTCCCAGAGGCACTTTTGGGGAGGGGACTACACAAGGGCACAAACAGCGGGCGGTGGGCCACCTTTCAGGTGAGGGTTACGGCCGCAGAACAGGCTCTGAGCATCCTGGGATGGGAAAGGGCTAGGTACCCCATGTTGGGTTTGCCAAACTAGCCTGAACCTCACCCCTTTCTGCCTGCCCTGCCCGTTTCTGGGCCTTTGCTTCTCTTGAGGCCTCTGCCTGGGACCCTCGCCTCTCCTTGCTGAGCTGACCTTCTGGCAAAAGCACATGTGTGCGCCCAACAACAGGGTCCAAACATGTGAGGCAAAAACTGATAGAACTTCAAGGAGAAATGGACAAATCCACTATTATAGTTAGAGACTTCAGCACCACTCTGTCAGTAATTGATAGATCCAGCAGGCAGAAAATTGTAAAGATATTTGAGCTGAACAACACCATCAGTCAACTGGGCCTAATTGACGTCTATTGCCTATTCATCCAGCAGCAGCAGAATCCACGTTTCTCTCAAACACACAGGACATTCACTGATACAGACCACATTCTGAGCTGTGAAACACACCATCACAAGTTTAAAAGGCCAGAAATCATACAGTGTATGTCCTCAGACCACAGTGGAATTAAACTAGAAATCAATAGATAAAAAAATCTGAAAATATTTGGAGAATAAATAACACATGGGTCAAAGAAGTCTCAGGAGAAATTAAAAAATATTTGAACTAAATGAAAATGAAAATACAACTTCTCGCAATTGGTGGGATGTGTAAAAGTGGTGCACGGGGGAGCTTACAGCATTCGGTGCATGTATTAGAGGAGGAAAAGATCTAAAATCAATCATCTATGCTCTCACCTTAGGATATGAGCAAATTAAATCCAAAGTAAGCAGATGAAAAGGCAATAACAGAGCAGAAATCAATGAAATTGGAGAAGTTCTTTGAAAAGGCCAACAGGAGGGATAGTGTCCATGTTGTTTCTCTGCGTTAGCCTGTTGATGTGAGGGATTATGTTAATTGATTTTGAGTGTTGAACCAGCCTTGCCTGTCTGGGATAAATCCCACTTGGTAGTGGTGCATAACTCCATTTATTTGTTGTTGGATTTGATTTGCTAGTTGAGGATTTTTTGCATGTATGTTCATGAGAGATACTGGTCTGTAGTTTTCTTGTTTTGTGATGCCTTTGTCTGGTTTTGGGATAGGGGTAATGCTGGCCTCATAGCATGACCTGCAAGATGTTCCCTCTGCTTCTCTTTTCTGGAAGAGATTGTAGAGAATTGGAGTAATTGCTTCCTTAAATGTTTGATAAAATTCACCAGTGAACCCATCTGGGCCGTGCTTTCTGTTTTTGAAGGTTATTGATTATATATTTCATTTCTTTAATAGATACAGGCCTATTCAAATTGTTTATTTCTTCTTGTGTGAGTTTTGGCAGATTGTGTCTTTCAAGGAACTGGTTCATTTTATCTAAGTTATCAAATTTGTGGTCATACAATTGCTCATAATATTCCTTTATTATCCTTTTAATGTCCATGGGATCTGCAGTGATGGCCCCTCTTTCATTTCTGGTGTTAGTAATTTGTGTCTTCCTTCTCTTCTTCTTAACTGGCCTGGCTAGGGCCTTACAGATTTTATTGATTTTTCCATAGAACCAGCTTTTGGCTTTCTTGATTTTTTTTGTATTGGTTTCCTGTTTTAAATTTTATTGGTTTCTGCTTCAATTTTATTATTTCTTTTTCATCTGCCTACTTTGGATTTAATTTGATCTTCCTTTTATAGTTTCCTAATGTGGAGGCTTAGATAATTGATTTTAGATCTTTCTTCTTGTCTAATATATGCATTCAATGCTATAAGTTTCTCTCTAATGACTGCTTTTGCTGCATCCCACAAATTTTGATAAGTCGTATTCTCATTTTCATTTAGTTTAAAATATTTTAAATTTTCTTTTGATATTCTTTGATCCATGTGTTATTTAGAAATGTGTTATTTAATCTCTAAGTATTTTGAGACTTCCAGCTTGCTTTCTGTTATTGATTTGTAGTTTAGTTGCACTGTGGTCTGTGAGCAGCCACTGCATGATTTCTAGTCTTTCGAATTTGTTAAGATGTGTTTTATGGCCCATAATTTGCTCTATCTTGGTAAATGTTCCATGTATGCTTAAGGAGAATGTGCATTCTCTCGTTGGATTAAGTAGTCTACAGATATGAACTATATCTGGTTGATTGATGGTACTGTTGAGTTTGACTGACTTTATCCTTATGATTTTATGCCTGCTGGATCTGTCTATTTCTGGTAGAGGGGTGCTGAAGTGTCTAACAGATAGTGATAGATCTTGATGGTGATCATCTATTTCTTTGATAGTGATTGATCTATTTCTCCTTGCAGTTCAATAAGTTCTTGCCTCACATATTTTGACACTCTGTTGTTAGGCACAAACACGTTAAGGATTGTTATGTCTTCTTGGAGAATTGACCCCTTTTTCATTATGTAATGCTTCACTTATCCGTGATAACTTTCCTTGCTCTGAAGTCTGCTCTGTCTGAAATTAATATAGATACTCTTTCGGTTACTATTAGCATGGTATGTCTTTTTCCATCCTTTACATTTAGTCTCTATATATCTTTACATTTAAAGCGGGTTTCTTGTTGACAGCAAATAGTTGGGTCTTGTTTGTTGATCCACTTTGACAATCTCTGTCTTTTAATTGGTGTATTTATACTATTGACATTCAACCGTATTTGCTATTGTTCACTTTTTTTTGCCCTTGTAGTTTGTTCCTATTTTTGTTTCCCACTCTTTTTATGCCTTTTGTAGTTTTGATTGAGCATTTTATATGATTCCATTTTCTCTGTTTTCTTAGCATATCAGTTATACTTTTTAAAAAATTTTTTATAGTTGTTGCCCAAGAGTTTGCAATATACATTTACAACTAATCCAAGTTCACTTTCAAATAACTCTATACCACTTCACTGGAAGTACAAATATAATGAATAACAACAAAATAATTGTAAATCCTCCCTTTTTGTTTCACTTATACATAAGCATACATAAGTGTGTGTACACACACACACAAATTATATACATGAGCACACAAAATCAAATACATTGTTGCTATTATCATTTTAAACAATTATGTGTTAGATCAATTCAGCATAAGAAAAAGAAAAGCTTTTATTGTACTTTCACTTATTCCTTTTCTGATGTTCTTCCTTTGTTTATGTAGATCTAAGTTTTTGAGCTATATAACTTTCTTTCTCTCTAAAGAACTTTTAACATTTCTTACAAGGCAGATCTACAGACCACAAATTCCCTCAATTTTTGTTTGTCTGAGAAAGTCTTTATTTCTCCTTCACTATTGAAGGATAATTTTTCAGGGTACAGAATTCTAGTTTGGTGTTTTGTTTCTCTCTCAACCCTTTGAATAAGTTACTCCACTTCCTTCTCGCTTGCAGGTTTCTGAGGAGCAGTCGGGTCTAATTCTTACCTTTGCTCCTGTGTGGATGGGAAAGGTGTTTTTTCCCTTCTGACATATTTCAGAATCTTTTCTTTCTTTATTTTTGATTTTCTGCAGTTTGAATATGATGTGACTGGGTGTAGTGTTTTTGCTTTTTGTTTTGTGTTTTGTTTGTTTGTTTTTTGCTTGTTTGTTTGTTTGTTTTGTTTGTTTGTTTTATCCTTCTTGGTGTCCTCTGAGCTTCCTGAATCTGCGGTTTGGTGTCTGACATTAATTTGTGAGAAGTTCTTAGTCATTGCTCCAAATATCTCTCCTGTTCCTTTTTCTCTTTCTTCTTTTAGTATTCCCATTGTTGTACTTACACTTTTTGCAGTTGTCCCACAGTTCTTGGATTCTGTTCTGTTTTTTTTTCAGTTTATTTCTCCTTGATTTTCAGTTTTGGAGGTTTCTGTTGACATATTCTCAAGCTCGGAGATTCTTCCGTCAGCATGTCAGGTCTACCAATAAGTCCATCAAAGGCATGCTTCATTTCTATGACAATATTTTTGACCTCTAGCATTTCTTTTTGGTTCTTCCTTAGGATTTCCATCTCTCTGCATACATTGCCCATCTGCTCTTACATACTGTCTACTTTATCTTTAGAGCCCTCAGCATAATCATCATAGTTGTTTTAAATTCCAGTTCTGATAAATCTGACATCCCTGCCGTATCTGAGTCTGGTTCTGATGTTTGCTCTGTCATTGCAAACTGTGTTTTTGCCTTTTAGTATGCCTTGTAACTTTTTCCTGATAGCTGGACATGATGTACTGGGTGGAAGGAACTGCAGCAAATAGGCCTTCAGTGATGTGGGGGGGAGAAGTGGGGGGAGGGGACATATTCTGTAGTCACATGATTAGGTCTCAGTGAGCCTGTGCCTCTGGACTGTTCACCTCACAAGTGCCTCTCAGCTTCCCCATAGGGACAGGATGGCTGGAGGGGCTGAAGCTGGGTATTTCCCTTTCCATAGGTCAGTTGGGTTCTGATAAAACCCCAACAGATTAGGCTCTGGTTAAAGTTTCTCCTGAGGGCAAACCTGTCAAGAAAGAGTAAATGTTCTGCTTTATTTCAAAATGGTCCCTTTCCCCTTTCCTTGCCAGAAGCATGACAAATTTTTCTCTGATATTCACCATGAGAACCTGGTAAAACTAAAAAATATGGGGGCTCCCCAATGACTGGGACCCACTCGGGTTTTTAGACTTGTCCAGATTGTGCAGATTGAGCCCCAGAAATTTGTCAATTGCAGCTTTGGTTTTCCTACTCTGGCATTTGCTCCTGTGCAGGCTTTGCTCATGGGTCTCGGTCTTTACTCCAGTAAATTGTGATTCTCTGTATTCCCCCCTTGGTCTTTCCAATTTTCGAGTTGGCAGTTTGCCCCACGACCTCACTTCTCTTATGGATCTAAAAAGAGTTGTTGATTTTTCAGTTTGTTCAGCTTTTTACTTATTGTTAGGATGGAGTGGCAACTTCCAGGCTCCTTGCACTGACCCAGAAACTGGAAGTTGAAGGCCCCTTTCAAAGTCATGTTTGAGGTGAAACTTACAATGAACTTCACCTCTTTTAAATGCATAGTCAACAGGCTTTGGCAAATATCTTCACCACCACAATGAAGATATAGAACATTTATACTACCCTCAAAGAGTTCCAACATGCACCCTTCCAGTCAACCCCTTACCCAACCTCAGCCCCTGGCAACCACTGATTTTATATTTGTCCTTGTAGTTTTGCCTTTTCCAGAACGTCAAATATGGAGAATCATACAGCATGTCATCTTTGAGTCTGGCTTCTTTCACCTACAACAATGCATTTGAGATCCACCCATCTTGCTGCATGCATCAGAAGTTCATTCTCTTTTATGGCTGAGTAGTATTCAATTTTGTGGATATATTATGATTTGTTTATCCATTTACTAGTTTTGGGTTGTTTTTATTATTTAGCTATTATGAATAAAGCTGTCATATTCATGTATAGGTCATTATATAGGGCATATATTTTCATCTCTCTTGGGTCAATACCCAAGAGATGATGGATGATATGGTAAGTTAAGTTTAATTTCATGAGAAACTGTCAATCTATATTCCAAAGTGGCTGTTTCATTTTGCATTCCCACTAGCAAAGTAACGGACTTCTAGTAGTTTCACTTCCTTGTCAGCATTTGATATTTTCAGTTTTTCAAGAAATAATGGCCCCAAATCCCCCAAATTTGATAAAAACTATAAACATACATTTCTAAGAAGCTCAATAAACTCTAAGTGCATGAAGAAAATTACACCAAGGTATGTCATATGCAAGTTGTTTGAAACTAGTTCTAAAGAGAAAGTCTTAAAAGCAGAGCAAACAGAGATACAAATGACAACTGAGTTCTTGGAAACAATGCAAGCCAGAAGACAGTGGAGCAGCATCTTTAAATTACTGCAAGAAAAAAGTTCTGTCAACCCAGAACATTACCAAGTAAAAATATCTTTCAATATTGAAGGCAAAATAAAGATTTTAAGACATACAAAAACTGAAAGCATTCACCACCAGAAGACCTCCACTATAAGGGTGTTAAAGGGAGTTCTTCAGGCAGAAGGAAAATGATACCACAAGCATGGATCTACTAAAACTACAAAGAACACCAGAAAGGTATATATGTGAATAAGTATAAAATATTTTTTGTTATTTAAAAAATATCTTTAAAGTGATTGGTTGTTAAAGCAAAAGTAATAAAAATGTAGTATGAGGCTTTATAGTATATGTAGTTGTAAAATGTATGATAACAACAGCACAAACTTCGAGCTGAGGAGGGGGTACTGTACGGTTTTATATTATGTGTGAACTAGTATAATATTACTCAAAGGTAGATTGTGTTATTATTAGATATATACTACATATCTGAATATTCTGATAAAGCAACCACTAAATTAATGAAACAAAGAGTTATAGCTAATAAATAAACAACAGAGATAAAATGGAAAAATAAAAATACTATATGAATCCAAATGAAGGCAGAATAGAGGGAAAATGGAGCAAAGAGCAGATGGAGTGAATAGGAAACAAGCAAGGTAGCAGATTTAACTCCAAACACGTCAACTATCACATTAAGTGTAAACAGTCAAAACACTTGAATTAAAAGGTAGAGACTGTCAGACTGGCCAAACTATACACTGTCTACAAGAAACACACTTTCAATATAAAGGTACAGGTAGCTTAAAAGTAAAAGGATGGAAAGGGATATATCCTAACGTAGTCAAAATAAAGCTGGAGGGACTACATTAACATCAGAAAAGTAGATTCTAAGCAAAGAATATTATCAGGACTAAAGGAGGTCATTTCATAACGAGAAAGGGGTCAATTCATCTTCTTAACTGTGCTTACACCAGGCAATAACTGAAAAACCTGCAAGGAGAGATGGAGAAATCCACAACTGCAGTCAGAGACGTCAATACCCCTCTCCCAATAGTTGGTAGGATAAGTGGACAGATAATCGGTCAGGGTGCGGAAGACTTGACCTAACTAACATTCACACAATATGCCACCAACAGCAGAACGCACATTCTTTGCAAGTGTGCATACCTGGAATATTTACCATGATAGACCACATTCTGGGCCATAAAACAAGTCCTAATAAGTTTCAACAGGTTCAAGTCAAACATATTCTCTGAACATAATAAAATTAACCCCCCCAAAACAAACAAAACACATTAATTGAAAGATATCTGGAAAATCCCCAAATATTTGGAAAATAAATAATACACTTATAAATAATTCTTGAATCAAAGAAGAAGTTGAAAAGGAAATTAGAAAATATTTTTAATGGAATGAAAATGAAAACAAAATATATCAAAACGTGTGCGATGCAGCTAAAGCACAGGGGCGTCCGCACCACGAGGGAGGGAAGACCTCGGATTGGCTCTCACCTCGAGGAAGTGGAGAACCCGCAAAGCCAGCGGGCGTGAAACATAAAACAGTAACGGTAAGAGCAGAAATAAAAGAAATAGGAAACAGAAGAACAATTGATAAAATCAGTGAAGTGAAAGTCTGGTTCTTTGAGATTAGTAATATTGATAAACTTCTATCCAGACTGATAAGGAAAACAAGAGAAAAGACAAAAACATGGGGGATGAGGGGCGACTTCCTACAGGCAGAAAAGGATAATGAGGGAACATTACTGATAACTTTATGCCGAAAAATTAAAAACTTAGCTGAAATGGTTGTTTCTTTAAAGACGCAAACGACCAGATCTTACTCAAGAAGAAATAGATAACCCAAAGCCCAAATCTATTACAGGAACTGAATTTATGGTTAAAAATTTTCACACAAAGGAAACTCCAGGTCCAGATGGCTTCATTGGTGAGTTCTACCAAACACCGCAGGAAGCAATGACACCCGCTCACCACAAAATCACAGATTGAAGAGGACAGAATAATTCTCAAATATTCCTTTCCTCAGGCCAACATTTACTCTGATGCCAAAAGCAGATGAAAACATTACAAGAAAGGAAATTTACAGACCAGTATTGCACGTGAAAATAGATACAAAAATTCTTAGCAGATCAAATTCAACAATATGTAAAAAAGGATAATAAATAATCATGGCCAAATGAGGTTTATCCCAGGATTACAATGTTGGTTTAACATCTGAAAATCAATTAATTTAATATGCCATATTAATAGAATAAAGGACAAAAACCAAACGATCATCTGAATAGATGCAGAAAAAGCCTTGACAGAATCGGACATCCGTCCTCAAAAGCTCCCAGAAAACTAGGAATAGAAGAGAACCTGTTTCATGACGAACGGCACCTGCGTCCCTTTGTCCCCAAGAGCAAGAGCAGAGAGGGTGTGTTCTCTCCTCACTTCTATTCAGGAGATTCTACCCACGCATTGACACAGGAAGCGTCAGATTGAAAAGGGAGGAGTAAAACTGTCTTTATTCTCTTCAACGCAGAAAATATGACAGTGTCTATAAAAAAGCTACTAAAGATTATGTGCGAGTTTAGCGAGGTAGTAGGATACAAAACCAATATACAAAAACCAACTATATTTACATATGTTAGCAAGTAACAATCAAATCAAAATTAAGAAAGCAATATCATTTACAATAGCATCAAAAATATGAAATACTTTGGGATAAATGTGACCAAAGATGTGAACCACCTTTAAACTTTAAATTATAAACACTGGCTGAGAAATTAGAAAAGAAGTAAAGGGAAGAAATGTGTGTGTTCATGGGAAGACTCGGTGTTAGGATGTCACCTCTCCCTGAATCGAGCTGATGGATGGACGCAGCCCTGTCTCGAGCCCAGCGGGCTGTGCGTGTACATGCACAGGTTGATTCTAAACTTCACATCGAAACGCAAAGAAACTAGAATCGTCAATGTAATTTTAAAAAAGAATAGAACTGGAGGTCTTATGCTACCTGATTTCAAGACTTATAAAGCTTATCAAGACAGTGTGATACTGGCATAAATATAGACAAATAGATCAACAGAATTGAATTAAGAGGCCCCTCAAAGATCCACACTTTTATAATAAATTGACTTTTTTTACAAAGGTGCAAAAACAATTCAGTAGCAAAAGATAGTCTTATGGTCCTGGAACAATTGAATACTCATATATGAAAAAAATGAGCCTCAATTCATACTTTTTACCATTTATAAATATTAACTCAAAATGGATCATAGACCTAAATGTAAAACCTAAAATTATAAAGCTTCTGGACGAAAACTTAGGAGAAAGTCTTGGTGACCTTCAGTTAGGCAAAGATTGCTTAGATATGGCACCAAAAGCATGATCTATATATTGAAAAAAGGTGAATTGAACTTTATAAAAATTGAGAATTTTGCTCTGCAAAGACACTGTTAAGAGAAATCAAAAAGAAGCCATAAACTTGGACAAAATATTTGCAAATCACATGTCTGATAAAGGATTTATCCAGAATATATAAAGAACTCTCTGCAAACTCAATAGTAAGAAAATAACCCAATTATAAAGTTTTGGGTGGTTTTGGGTGGTTTCCTGGTCCCTGGTCACAGCTCTGTGGCTCTGATGGGGACTGAGCACCTGCATGTATCAGGACTCTAGTGAGCTGGGCTGGGAAGTACGTGGCCAGGCCTTGAACCAGAGTGGCCATGAGGCCACCCGACTGGTCAGCTGTTGATCTTGCTGGCATCCAGGCCCTTCCTGTTCAGTGTCCCTTGCCCCCCACCTGTCTTTCTTAATGTGCAGCCAGCCGTCTGTCACCCAGAATCCAGAAAGCCTGCTGGTTCCACCCTCTCCCCAGAGTCTGCACAGCCCCCACGTGGCCTGTCAGAGTTCCAGGCCTGCGCCTCCTGGGTTCTGGGGATGGCCTGTGGCATGAGCAGGTCGGCCACTTTAGGGCCTCGGTGCCCCACGTCCAGCCCCTTCCCTCCCCGGAGCAGCCCTGCCAGGCTGAGAAGTGGGGGAAGGGTCCTCATCTAAGAGTTTGGTCTTCACTCTTATTCTGAGGGGGGACCCCACCCAGGTGAGCTTTGGAGTGAGCTGAGGGGTGTTTGGGTTCCCCAGTCTCCTGTGCTCCTCCAAGGAGCCACCTGCCAACGCTCCCGGGGCTTTGCTTGTGCTGGGCGTGCGTGGGGCAGGTGTGGCCTGTGGGTCCCTGAGATGGGGGTGTCAGCACGGCTCCTGTGCGTGTCAGCTTTTTAGAGGATTTTCTTCTGGAGCCCTGATTACTGACTGATCATCAGCGTCGCCCTCTCATAAATAAATGCTACCTGTCAGGTGAAATGCCCAATGTGCAATGTTCACATTAAAAAAGCCCAAGATGACCCTGCTCTTGGCTGTTTCCAGGTCTGCATTTAATGTGAGGATTCTAATCCCCAGGGACATGGTGAAATTCTGTTTCTCTTCAAGTTCACACTGGCACCTGGATGCATCCCCAGGTGTAGCCTTGGCAGGTGAGGCTGGAGGTGTGGCTCGGGCATCTGGGGGCAGAAATCTGAGGAGTCCGAGGGCCCCCAGGTGGGTGGGGAGATGCATTCCTCATGCCAGGGCACAGACACCTTTTATTTAAAGCTCATTGGCCTGGCTTACAACTCGGACATTGGTACTTCCTCCTGCAACAGGCGCCGGAAACCACAGACGGTGGGGGCTGCATCTGTGCCCCCAGCCCAGGGCCCGTGGCCCTGATGGCAGGAGGAAGCCCACTGGAGGTGCCGTGAGCCGTCTGCCTCCACAGTGGGCTCTCGGCCCTCCCTCTCCAGGCCAGGAGGCCCATTCCCGCCCAACCGGACAACGAGGAGGCAGAGGTGGCCAGTGCACATGCTGGCTGGGAAGTTGGGGTGAGCACAGGTCTGTCTGCTGCCCGCACCCCCTCCAAGCAAGGCAGGCTGGCCTCCACACCTCCCACCAGCCTGCAGCTGTAGCAGCGGGCCAGTCACGCCCCGAACTCGGGCGACTGGACGGGGCTGGGCTCTCCCAGGCATCCCCGCTGGGCACTCCAGCTGCATCACCATTTGTTAAATGAGCAACTCTGTGAACCCGTGTGTGTGTGTGTGTGTGTGTGTGTGTGTGTGTAGGTCCCCTTCTTTCCTGGGGAGCAGCCAGGGCCTGACTGGGAGTCAGGTGTGCTCAGTGACTGCCGGTGCTGGTCTGGTGGCTTCTGAGAGCCGCACAGACCACTGCTGGCCAACGACCCAGGGCACCTGGACAGCCCAAGTCTGGCAGGGATGGGTCATCTGCATCCCACAGCATCTATTAATCACCTGCTGTGTGCTGTGGACAGGTTAGGTGCCTCCCTGAACTCTTGGTTCAGGCCTACCCTGTGATCTGAGAAATGTCATCTTGCTGCAAATGCGGTTTGAGCCATTTACCATCCAGATGTGGGTTTTTGGAGAACTTATTGTAAAATTGCTCAGGGTCTATTTTGAGGATTTAAAAAATTGCCACGCATATGCAGTGATTTTTATTTAGATTTTAAAAGTAAGAAAATACATCTTAAAAGATATTCAGAATCTTGGATTTATGTGAAGTAGCTGATCTAATATAAATAGAGGAAAGAAGAAAAGCCAGGTGGATTTTGCCGGGAGGACGGGGGTTGTCTCTGCACCTTGCCTGGGCCGGAGCTGGGGGGCAGGGAGGGGCGGACCATCTTTTGCCCTCCCTTTGTCCCCAGCCTGGCTTGACCTGTGGTCCTGTTCTCTGTGTCACCTGACCAGAGGTCACATGACCTGCTCCTCCAGCACCGGGGGTCAGCGTGGGGCCTGCCCTGGGGCCTGGTGTGTCGGGGAGGCCCTGCCCTCCTCTGTGCCCAGGGTCTGTCTGGGACCTGGGGGGGTGGCTCCAGGTCCAGCAGGAGCTGGAGGTTTGGGGTGGGCAATGGAGTGCACTCCCCTTCCCATGGTGGCTCCAGGACCCTCCACCCTCTGCTTGCCCCCTTCCAGCACCCATAGCCTGTGACCCCTCCCCAGTCCCCTGTGCTGGGGGGCAGGGCTCCTCCTTCTGCTCCTTGTGCCCAAGTCTGGGGGTCCCATCTGGGGGTCTACCTCAAGCCCACCAGGCTCAGGAATAGCAGAAGCAGGCAGGGTTAGGTGGGTGCTTCTGCAGCACCCCAGGGGCTTCAGATTCCTGACAGAGAAGCCCCCACCCCCTTCCCCGTGGCAGAGCCCCCCCTCTTCCCTGCGGAGCCCCCTCCCCTCATCCCTGCGGAGCCTCCTCCCCTCATCCCTAGGACCCCTCCCCTCCCCTAGGACCCCGCCCCTCTCCTAGGACCCCTCCCCTCCCTAGGACCCCTCCCCTCGCCCGCGGCGCCGTCCCCCGCGCGGCCACCAGAGGGCGCGGCCGAGCTGGAAGCGGAGCGGCGGTTTTGCAGAAAAGCCTCAAACAGCCCCAGGACTTTAGAGACGCGTCATTCCGGGCAGAGTCACGTGCTGCTGGCTTCAAGCTCGGAGGCCCCCACAGGTGTGGGACCCCGCGGGGCCGGGCCCGGCGGGTGGGGACACCTGCGCGGAGACCCTGCCCCAGGGCGCCCCATGCCTGGGGCCCGGAGGGGACCCCACGGAGAAGCCGCGGGTGGGAGACCCCAGGTTTGGGGTGAGCCCGGGGCGGGGCGTGGTCTGGGAGGGGAGGGCTCGGACGGGACGGAGCCGCTCACGGGGTCGCGGACGGGGACCCAGCTGGGACCCTCAGGGGCCTGCGGTCGCCCTCTGTCCTGCTGTCCCGCTGTCCCTCTGTCCTGCTGTCCCACTGTCCGGCTGTCGGCATCGGACCTGCTGTGCCCTCGGCCGTGGAAGGGGTGAGGATGGAGTGAGACCCGCGCTTCCTGCCGCCGCTGCGGGAAAGGGGCTGCGTTATGGCGGGTTAGGCCTAGGGCCAGGCCCCTTAGGGTTAGGGTTAGGGCTAGGGTTAGGGTTAGGGGTTAGGGGTTAGGGTCAGGGTTAGGGTTAGGGCTAGGGTTAGGGCTAGGGTTAGGGTTAGGGGTTAGGGTTAGGGTCAGGGTTAGGGTTAGGGTTAGGTCTAGGGCTAGGGTTAAGGTTAGGGTTAGGGCTAGGGTTAGTGTTAGTGTTAGGGTGGGTGTGAGGCCTGCTGGGGTGGGGTCTAAGGACAGCGAGGCGGCGGGAAGTTGCTGTCTGTGGTCCCAACCGCCCTCATTGCTTTGTGAAACGTGAAGTTACTCTTTTTACCATCGTAACAAAACTGCTAAATAAGCAAAGGTGCACTGCTGATTAAAAAGGAAGCGGGATAGGAAACGCTGTGTGGTCGCGTTCTCTATTAGAACCTTCTAGTGGGCGGACCTTGGTGGTCCCGCATGCGGGGGGAAGGACACAATGTGCCTCTGCGCGCAGCCTCTGTCTGCTGTGTTTCCTGGAAAATAACGACGAAGCCTACTTTGTTACTTTGTAGCTGGAAAAAGCAAAGTGAGTTTTATTAATTTTTTTTTTTATTTCAAAAGGTGAAGGGCGGATAAATGTTTTTGTTGCGTGGATAGCTTTTAAAATGCTTAAGTCAGGGCTGTAAGTGTGCCCGTCCCCCAAATGGTGTGCACTGTACCTGATAGGTGGGTTCTCACCCCTCCCCGCCTCTCCCCTTCCCCATCGTGATTTCCTATGACTTTTACTTCTCTCTGTGCCCATGTGCGCCCAGGATTAGTTCCAAATTATTAGAGAGCACATGTGGTGTTTGTTTATCCATTCCTGGGATACTTCTCTTAGGATAATGGTCTCCAGTTCCTCAAAGAAATAAATGTAGACCTACTATTCGACTACTACTCCCACTACTGGGCATCTACACAAAGGAAAATAAGTCATTTTAGCAAAAAGACACTTGCGCTCGAATGGCTATTGCAGCACAATTCACTGTGGCATCAACCCAAGTGCTGCTCAGTTCGTAAGTGGATTAAGAAAATGTGGTACATGTACACCACAGAGTACTACTGAGCCATGAAAAGGAGTGAATTAATGTCTTCTTTGGCAATTTGGATGGAACTGGCAAACTGAGTGTTGTAGGCATGTGAGGGAGGGAGGACGGAGGGCAGGGCCCCTGGGCTGTGGTCAGTGTGAGTCCTGGCCCCCTTTGCAGCAGCCAAGCCCACAAGGGAGGGGGTGTTTCTTCGGCCCCTCCCCCACTGCCCCCTGCACCCCCAATTCCCTGAGAAGTGGCATGAGGTGCCCTGGACTCCCCTGCTGGCCTCGCTGCCCAGGCGTCTGTCAGACTCCCCCTCTGATGGGAGCAGGACGGCTCGGCCCTGGCTCCTCAGTGCACAAGTGAAGACACTTGCAGTAACCAGGAGACCTGGGGTCACCGGCAGCTGTGCTGGCTTTGGGCTGGGCAGCGGGGTATGTGGGGCCGTGTGAGGCCTCCAAGCCCCTTAGCCTGTTGGGGGCCATGGAGTACCCGAGAGTGGCTATTTGGGAGAGTGGCTCATGTTGCTGTTAAGCTCTTCCCCTCTGGGAGCTCCTGGGGCTGACCCCACGCCCCCAGTGGCTGCTTCTGTCCCAGGTCTCGCCCTTTCCTCGTTAACCGTGTCCTGACAGGAGGAGACCGGAAGATGAGCCCACCACAGTGCGCCTGGACTGGCCACTGCCCCTTCTCTGGAGCAGAGCTCGTTCAGAGCAGGCCGGGCCTGTCTGTCTTCCCGGAAAGGCTCTGAGAGCCCGAGGGCCAGGCTGGACTCCCAGTTCCCGGGACGGCTGGCATGGTAGGGCGGGTGTCCCCAGGCGGGGAGAGGCCGTCCTTCTGAGCCCCCATGGGAGTGAGGTGTAGGACCCTGCCCCCAGGCTCACCTCCCACGAGACCCTCACAGGTGTGTGCCTGAGTCAGGGGTCTAAGACGTCTGGGTTTGCTGGGCAGGGGCTTTGTGACCAGCCTGCGGGAGGAGCAGGTTAAACCCCCAGGACTGAGGGTCCTTCAGGATTGCAGGTGGCTGGGGTCTGGAACACACACATTTCCTGGCAAACGAATAAAGAAACCCCCACGTGTAAATGAGGGACAAATGGGGCCGCTTTTGCTGCGCTGTGAACACACTGTGACCTGGAGCTTTGCTCAGCCCTTCGTGCTGCTAGCAGCATCGGATGCATTCCATTGGCTCATATTCCCTGGACACAGAGAGGAAACTGGCTGAATAATTAGGGAACCTTCCAGACAGGTATTGAGTGCCTCCCTCTGGGGCTGAGGTGCTGAGCTCTGAGTCCTGGGCCCTGCTTGGTGGGGGGTGGCTGGCTTGCCCCTTTGGAGGGAGGGATCCCAGCCCCTTCCCCACTGTGAGTGAAGTGTCTAGCAGGGGCAGGAGACCTCTGTTCCCCTGATCCAGCAAGTTCTCCTCAATGTGGCCACGGCAGCCCTGGACCTGCTGGCCCACCCCTGCACGACCTGGCCCCTTCCTGCATTCCAGCCGGCTCCCTTGGCTCCCTTGCCACTGAGGCTTGGGGAGCTCCACAAGGAGGTGGTTTGCCCACAGAGCTTAGAGTCTGTCCAGGTCTCCTGTGGCTGCTGCAACAAAGGACCACAAGCAGAGTGTCAACACAACAGGAAGTCATCCTCTTACAGTTCTGAGGCAGGAAGTCTGAGATCAAGTTGTGGCAGGGCTGCACCCCCCCAACGGCTCCAGGGGAGAGGCCTGTCTGCCTCTCTGGCTCCTGGGGCTGCAGGTGCTCCTTGGCTGTGGCTGTACTGCTTTGTGCCGGCATCTCCTCTGTGTATCCCTGATGAGGACCTCCATCATGGGACTTGGGGCCACCTGGGTGACCTCATCCTAAGACCCTCAATTTAACATCTGCAAAGACCCTTTTTCTAAATAAGGCACATCCACAGGTTCTCAGGGAAGGATGTGGACAGATCTTTTTGGGGGACCCAGTTCTGCCCACCCTAGAGCCTGCTGGGGCATAGCGCTGGGGCACAGCAGCAAACACGGAGAGCAGAGGGAGGAAAGCTAGGGAGGGCAGGGCAGGGAGTGCCACAGCGCTTGGGCGGCAGGACCACGGTGTTCCCCGCCTCCAAGTCACAGGCCTGGTGTCCCGAGGGAACGGGGTGCTGGCCCCACCCTGCATCAGCAGCAAGGACAGTTGGTGTTGACCCTGCTCTGGAGGCAGGCGGGGTCCTGAGTCTTGCACCCCCTTCAGGCCCCCACGTCCGGTGGGGTGTGCTGGCCTCCTGGGCCCACTCACTTGGGTGCCTGGGCTCCCTCCTGGGGCTGGGGGCATGCTCAGCTTCCCAAGCCCAGCCCCCTTGAGGACCTCAGCAAGGGGGTGGCCTTGGCCCTCTGCTCCAGGAAGTTCCAGACTCTGCTCCCCCCAGGGCTGGGGCAGGGTCTTGGTGTTCCATCCTGGTGTCCTGCTCTGTACCCAACCCCAGGCTCAGGGAGTGGGGGTGGTCCTGCCATGGGGGGTTGGGGGGTGTCAATGAAGAAGTGGAAAGCGGCAAATAAACATAAAAATAAGAGTAAACATAAAAAGTGCAAATAAACACAGCTGCCAGGGCGGCCCCACCTCAGGGACACGCTGTCTCCAGAGCCCAGCGCTCACCTTTGCCATCCCCTCTTGGTGAGGTCAGGAGCTGCGTGCGACGCCCACCACACCTGAGGACTTGGAACACGGGAGCTTGAGAAAACCGAGGCAGACAGCGATGCTTCTGATGGGGCAGTTTCTGGGACTTCCTCGTCTGTCTCCCTCCCAGGCTCTCAGCCTGGGTTCCTTCCTTCCACCCACTTGAGCTCGCCCACCCAGCCAGGTGGTGCCCCAAACACACGAACAAGAAGAAAGATGAGTGCCAGGTGTTCCCTAACTTTAAAAAGTCACCCTTCAGCACGAGGAACACCCTCTGGCCCCCGGAGAAGCGCACAGGTGTCCAAGGCAGAGGAGACCCACTGAGGCGTCTCCATGGAGACTTTCTCTCTGCAGATCTCAGAGGACGCCTGCCAACCAGATACCACACCTAGGCCATCCCATCCCTCTCAGCAGCAGTGCGGTGTGGCTGAGGTGGGCTGGGAGCTGGTGTGGCTGTCGGATGAGAGTCCAGGATGTCAGTCTGTGAAATAGCACAGTGAGTTCTGGGGAGGGCAGGGCACAGGTTTGGATGTTTCATGTGTCTTCTCCCCACACAACCACACTGCCTCTACTAGAAGGGAATTCATGTCAGTCATTTACATCATAGTATGAATTTCTCATACCATAGTATGAGAATATAGTAACATATTTCCTTAAAAATGTTAATGAAATATTTTAGTTATACAGAAAAGTAGAGAAAATAATATAATAGAAACTCACACACCTGCCACTGGGATTATCAGGTGATAATGAACATCCTGTCACATTTGCATCAGCTCACCCATCATTTCGTCAGAATGAAGTAAGCATTGGAGGTGCAGCCTCAGCCCCATCCCACCCTCAGTTTGTTTCTCCTCGTGGTAACTCCTCTTCTAAAGCAGCGTGTTGCTCCCATGCATGCTGATGTGCCTAAATCCTAGGTACTGATTTATCCATAGACAATGTATAATGTTGTTTTGTGTGTTATAAAATTTGCATAAATGGGATCAAATTGCATGATTCCTTTCTCACCTTCCTCCCTCCCCAACTTAGCATGATGTTTTTGGAATTCATTCATGTTAATAAATGTGTCTCTAGTTTATTCATTTAACTGCTGCATAAGAAGAATGAGCCAAGGTTTATTTATCCACTCATCTACTGAGTAAATTATGTGTTCTCGAGTCTCAGCTAACCCGGCTGGCTACACAGCTGGGTGCTCATCCTCACTGCTCTGCTCTTCAGTGGCACCTGGCACTGCATATTTAGGTTATATTCATCTGGCATTTCCAGATATTTGAAGGCAGGGGGAGGTGACTACATTTTCAGGTTATTCCCATCCACCATTTTGCCAGAATGGGATCTCTCCACCTGACCCTCCAATATGAGATCTGTTCTAGGATGTTCTAGCTTGAAAGACTTTATATCACACTAACCAGATTCCAGGAGCTCTGCTGCACCCTGAGTAGATGCAGGCAACTATCTGGAAGGGAGTAGACCCATGATCAGTCCACTCCTAGAGGTCTGAGTAGGAGGACAGCGTGGGACACCAGGAGGCATCACCAACTCTGCCAGGCCTCTTGGAAAAGCTGAGGTATGAGCTTGGCCTTAATAAATAAATGTGGATTGAGTTAATGGGCAGATGACCCCCAGTCCTGGAGAGAGATGACAAGGACCTGACAGGGAGGCAGCAGGAATGCAGGGAAGGGCAGATGGGAGAGACTATGGGTGGGACCCAAAAGGGACCTGGTGGTACATGAGGATGAAGGAGAAGCTCAGGGTTATGCCATAGTCCTGACATGGTCTACTTGGCAGATGGTGGAGTCATTACAGACAGGGCGCTTGGGCATAGAGTTATGCTGGGGGGAAATAACAAGCTCATCCTTGAATATATGGATTTAGAGGACCAAATGGTGGTATATCCAGGAGGCAGCTGAATGTACAAGTGGGTGGTCTGGATCAGGGATAGAAATTTAAAAAAATGATAATAATAGGCTATCCACTTCTGAGATGGCAGCTCAAGGAACTCTGTAGACCATTCCCCAGCAACATAAGCAAAGCTTGCAAAAACTGTAAAAAATCATAACCATTTAAAATCTCTGGAAATTGTCTTAAGGGAATACGGCAAATGAAGAAGTATTTATTCAAGCAAGTCTACTAAAACTAGGTAAGAACAGGTAGAGTCTGTGGCATTCGAGCCATGACCTACTCCTTCTCCTTACGCCAGCTTGGCTTGATGGAAGCTTCACTGCAGACAGATGTGGCTAAGAGGATGGGCCTTGCTGTCCCTCAGCTCCCAATCAAATGTGACCCTATCCCACCAGGAGCAGGCCACCAGCACTTCTCATCCCCTCCAACTCCAAGTTGAAGAGGCTAAGTTCCTGGTGAGAGTGGCCAAGGGAAGAGGTAAGAGTCTCCCTTCCTCCACGCAGCCCCACGCACAAGATGGAGGCTATACCCTAGATGGGGCAGGCTGAGAATACTGGGACCTGACCACCCGCACCCCAGCTCACTTGCAGAGCAGAGACTCCCCAGCAGGAGGAAGCCCAAAAGACCACTGGGCTACTGCCCTGCCCAATGCCCAGAGTAGGGGCTCAGAGAGCTCTAAAACTCTCCCCAAAGAAACTGACTTTATTTGAAATAGAGTTAAAGGAAGTTCAAGCCTAAGGGTGCTCTTGAAAACAATAGTTCTCAATTAGCAGCAAGCTATTACTATGGGCCAGCTAGTTTGCTGGGAAGAACCAAGGAAAGAGACGGCTAAGAAGTGGCCTCCTGGGTCAGAACAAACCTTGAAGTCTGGCCTCAAAAACTATTACTGCCTGAATTTAATTAGATCAGCTTGCTGAGAAATTTAGGCCCCCGGGCATAGTTAAAAACCATAGAGCAATCAGCAGGTAGTTAGTGGAGCTTAACAGGCTAGGTGTCATGGCAAATGAGGCAGACAATTTAACAGAGATCAGGGAAAGAGACTATCATACAGAGCCCTGCTAAAACCATTGCATCCCAGGGTGACTGTGCACACACCCAAGGCTGAGCATACTGAGGAATGCCATGAAAGGCTTCTTACTCTGGGGAAATAGACTTTACCAAAGTAACCTAGCCAAGTCAGAAAGCAAATAGACAAGCAAACAACAAAAACAAGTCCTAGAGGGGTTGGGGGAATCAGTATCAGAGTATCAGTATTTAGAGTTACTAAAATATGTTATCTAAAATGTCCAGTTTTCAACAAAAACTAGGGCATGTGCAAAGAAACAGGAATGTGTGACCCATGCAAGGGGAGAAGAACAAGCAATAGAAACTGTCCATGAGAGGGACCAGATGTCAGACTTAACAGACAAAGACTTCAAATTAGCCATTGTAAATATGTTGAAAGAACCAAAGAAAACCATGCTGACAGCAGTAAAGGAAGATATGAAGACAATGAGTGTTAGGTACCTGGTCTTTACCCTGAGGGAAGGTTTGCAAAACCAGAAAAGGGGATGGGAGGGAGGAGGGGAGATAAAGGACAGTTGAGCAGGCAAAACAGGGAAGTTTGCAGGCCTAAAAGAGGGATGTGACTGGAAACAAAGACATCTCAAGGACTAGCCGTCTGCTAAGGCACAACTTCCTCCCAAACGTCAAGGACTTGCTGTGTACAGTGATTATTGTTTAATTTCCCCCCAGCTCCACCCCCTCCTCCCAACCCTCTATAAAAAACTCACTAGACCCCATTTCAGGGTGGACCCCTTTTCTGCCTCCACCCACCTGCATCCAGGGGCCCAAAATAAATGGCATTTTACCATGCCTTAGGCTTGAATGTTTTCTTCTCAGCCTTGGCCTAACAATGAGACCATCGATAGAGACTTTCAATAGAGACTCAAATAGAGACAATCAATAAAGAGACAGAAGTTATAAAAGAATCAGATAGAAATTCTGAAGTTGAAAAATACAATACTTGAAATTAAAAAAATTTATTAGAGAAGATCAGTAGTAGATTAGAATTGACAGAAGAAAGAATGAGTGAATTTGAAGATATATTGATAGAGATTATGCAGTGTGAAAAACAGACAATAGATTGAAGAAAAATAAACAGAGCCTCAGAGATATGTGGGACAACTTACTTATAGCAGGTTTACTTGAAAAGAAGAGAGAGAAAAATGACAGAAAAAATATTCAAAGAAATAATGACTACAAATTCTTCAAATTTGCTGAAGACATTAATCTATACACCTAAGAAACTCTATGAACTCCAAGTAAAACAAATGCAAACAGATCCACACTTAGACTCATCACAGGAAAAATGCTGAAAGCCAAAACCAAAGAGAATATTTTGAAAGCAGCAAGAGAAAAAAATAACTCATGATGTGCAAGGGGACGCCTACAAGATTCACAGCTGACTTTTCATCAGAAACCATGAAGGCCAGAAGGCAGTGGGACGACATATTCAAAGCACTGAAGGAGGAAAAAAACCCAAGATTCTCATAGCCAGATAATTATCTTTCAAAATGAAGGCCAAATAAGACATTCTCAGATAAGCAAAAACTAGGATAATTCATGGTTATCAGACCTGCTTTAGAAGAAATGCTACAGCAAGTTCTTTAGGCTGAAATCAAGTGATCCCAATGGAAATTTGAATCCACACAAAACACAGAGAGCACCAGAAAGGTACTATGTAATTATAAAAGACATCCTAACTGCATATTTCTTCTTCTTTCTTCATGCAACTTATTTAAAGAGCAATTGTATAAAAGAATGTATATATAGTTGTATTTTTGGATCAATAACAAATAAAAATTTAATATATTTGACAAAATAGCACAAAGGAGGTAGGTGGGACCAATGTTGTATTGAAGTAAAGAAATCCCATCAGATGGTCACTTGAACTCACAGAAACAAATGAAGAGAACCAGAAATGGTAAATAAGAAGATAAATATAACTAAACAAGGTAAATATAACAAATCATATAAATATAACATTTTAATATACAATTGGAATTAAGTTAATATAAATCTAAAGTAGATTCAGATATGTTAAGATGTATGTGGTAAGCTGTAGAGCAACCACTAAGAAAATAACTAAAAATATAGTGAAAAGGCCATTAAAGGAATTAAAAAGTTATAGTAGAAAGCATTCACTTAATTCAAAAGACATCAGTAAAGGAGGCATAGATAAACAAAAAAAGGCATTAGACCACGTGACACATAGGAAACAAAAAGTAAAATGCAAATATAAATTCAACTCTATCCATGATAACATTAAATGTGAATGGATTAAACAATCTAATAAAAAGGCAGAGACAGATTGGATAAAAAAACAAAATTTAACTATATACTGTCTACAGGAGGTAGACTTTAGATTCAAAGATACAGAAAAGTTGAAAGTAAAAGGAAGAAAAATACTTATCATGCAAAGAGCAACCATAAGAAAGCTGGAGTATCCACAGTAATTTGAAACTAAAAAATGTTACTAGGGATAAAGAGGAATATTTTATAATGATAAAAGTCAATCTATCAGGAAAAATGATGATTGTAAACATATACACCTAACGACAGAGCCCCAAAATATGTGAAACAAAAACTGACAGAATTGAATGGAGAAATAGACATTTCAACAGTAACAGTTGGGGGCTTCAATGCTCCATTTTCAGTAATGGATAGAACAGTTAGGCAGAACAGCAGCAGGAAACAAAAGATTTGAACATGCTAAAACCAAGTAGTTCTAACCGGTATGTATAGAACACTCCACCCAACACTGGCAGGGCACATACTCCCCCCAAGCATGTGTGGAATGTTCTCCCTGTAGACCATACACTAGGCCATAAAATAAGCCTCAGTAGCTTTCAAAGGATTGAAACCATTCCAAGTACAATCACTGATTACAATGGAGTGAAATTAGAAATTGAAACCAGAAGAAAACTTGGGAAATTCACAAATATGTGCACATTAAGCAACACATTCCTAAATAACCAAATGGATCAAAGAAGAAATCACAAGGCAAATAAGAAAGTACTTAGAGATGAATGAAAATTATGGAGACACAACACACCAAGATGCATGAGTGTAGCTAAAGCAGCACTCAGAGGGAGGTTTGTAGCCATAAACACTTATATTTAAAAAGAAGAAAGGTCTCAAATCAATGAAAATTAGTGAAATATAGAATATTAATAGAAAACAATAGAGAAAATAAACAAAACCAAAAGTTGGTTCTTCAAAAAGATCAACAAAATTGACAAGCCTTTAGCTAGATTGACTAATTGTACACTAAAGTGAGTTGTGCACTTTCAATGAGTGAGTTGTAAGAAAAAAAGAGAAAAGACTTAAATTACTAAAATCAGAAATAAAGATGGGACACTACTTAGGAATAAGGTTAACAAACAAGTACAAAAATTCAAACTCTGAAAACTACAAGACATTATTGAAAGCAATTAAATTAGATGTAAATGGATCAGAAGCCTAACATTATTCAGACGGCCCTGCTCCCCAAACACGTTGACAGAGTCAACGCAATTCCACCAAAAGCCAAGCTGACCCCTTTGCATAAATGGAAAGTCCATCCTAAAATTAATATGGACTCTACAGAGACCCTGAAAATTCAGAACAATCTCGAGAAAGAACAAAGTTGGAGTACTCACAGTTCCTTGTTTTAAAACTTAATATAAAGCTTCTGTAATGAAGACAGAATGGTACTGCTATGCTATAAGGATAGACATACAGATCAGTGGAATAGAATAGACAGTCCAGAAATAAACCCTTAATTGATTTTTGACAAGGGTGTTAAGATCATTTATTGGGTAAAATAATAGTTTTTCAACTAATGGTGTTGGGACAACTGGATACCCACATGCAAAAGAGTAAGTTAGATTTCTACCTCACACCATATGAAAAATTAAGTCAAAATGGGTCAAAGACCTAACCATAGGAGGTAAAACGATAAAACTCTTAGATATGACACCAAAATAGCAAGCAACAAAAGAAAAAAATGGATAAATTGGACTTCATCAAAATTAATAACTTTAGTGCTTCAAAGGACACTATCAAGAAACTGAGAAGATAACCCATGGAATGGGATAAAATATTTGCAAATCAAATATCTGATAGTGATTTCTATCTAGACATGTAAGAATTATATAAGATACTACTACAAATCAATAATAAAGAGACAAATTAATTAAAAAATAGGCAAAGAATCTGAAGACATCTCGTCAAAGAATATATGAAAATGGCCAGTAAGGTCGTGAGAATATGCCCAATGTCCTCAGCCATTGGGAACAGGCAAACCACAATCACAAAGACACACCACTTCACACCACCAGGATGGCTCTAATCTAAAAGACAGACAATGATTATTGTTGGCAAGGATTTGGAGAAGTTGGAACCCTCAGATACTGCTGGCGGGAACATAAAATGGTGCAGCCACTTTGGACAACCGTTTAGTGGTTTCTCAAATGGTCAAATGCCAGATGATCCAGGAATTCCACCCCTGGGCATATACCTAAGAGAAATGAAAACTTGTGTCCACATGAAAAGTTGTCCATCAATGTTCATAGCAGCATTATTAGTAATAGCCCCAAAGTGGAAACAACCCAAATTTCTGTCAAGGGATAATGGATAAACAAAATGTGATGTGCCCGTACACCAGAATATTATTCAACCATAAAACGTAATGAGGTTCTGATACATGCTACACTGTGGATGAATCTTGAAAACTGGGTGCAAAGGGAAAGAAGCCAGTATCTAAGGACACTTATCGCATGATTCAATTGATGTGAAATGTCCAGAATAGACAAATCTATTTGTCTATGGTCCGGTCCAGCCGCAGCCTGGACGGCAGCAGGAAGGGCCAGGACGGAGCGTACCCCCAGCCCCCCTGGCTCATCCCCACGTTCCCGCCTTCAGATGCCTCTGAGCTGTTGAGAAAATACCGAAACTGCCCTGAGCACACAGGGCTTCTGCAGGGCAAAGGCCCTTCGGGTGGGGTGGGGCAGATCCTCTGTGCGGCAGGTGACATAGGAGGGGCTGCCCCAGCCCGCGGCCCTCCCCGTGCCCACCGACACCAGCTCCCCGCGTCGGCCCCCCCCCCCGCCCCGCTCCTGTGTCGGCCCAGGCCCACCGTGCGCATCAGCCTGGAGTTCAGGGCAGCAGCTCGGCCAGGGCTGGCGGGTTGGCGCCTTGACGCCGGCTCCCAGCCCTGGCCGGTGACTCTGAGGCTCCTGCTGCATCTGTTGGGGGTGGGGGGTGGGATCGACAGCAGGTGAGAAACCACAGAAGTGCAGCGATCAGCCCGGGTGAATGTGATTCCTGGGTAGGAACAGGTGAGGTGGGGGCTGCAGGGTTAGCATTAGGGTTAGGGTGACAGGGGTTGCCAGGATGGCCAAGAAAGGCTTCAAGGAGGTGGTGGTTGAGGAGAGACCACCAGGAAGTGAGGAACTGGGGGCAGAAAGGAAGGATTGGGGCACACTTGAGGCAGGAGCCCACGGCTGCCCGGGGTCTTTAGTGGTCCTGTGGGCAGGGCGGGCGTGGCTCGGGGGCTCCTGGATAGGGAGGCAGCAGGTGGGTTGCCTGAAGGTGGGGAGGTGTCAACTGTGCAGGAGCCCCCTTAACTCTAAATGCTGTCAAATGAGACTTAAATGCTGGGGTGGGGGGATAGCTGGGGTGGGGCAGGGCACACTTTCCTGGAGGCTGTCAATGGGGCTGCTGGTGTCCAGGTGCCCAAGGGGAGGTCGAGGGCTGCGTGTCCAGCAGTCTATGTCCTGCTACCTCTGCACTGGCACACCCAAGACAGCTGGGCAGGGTTAGGGATGGCATCCACTGGTGGGCAGCCAGCCTGCTCCACTGCCAGGCTGTGGGCGGAGCTGGGGCCTGGGGACCCTCGGGGGTGGCAGGGGTGTCCCTGGTGATTGGAGGCAGACATCACCCCCACACAGGTAGAACACCCACTGAGAGCTTTGAAACCCCTCCAGAATTTGAGGGAAAGAAATTTGTCAACATGAAGCTTCTTTTCACAAAACAAGACATTTTCTCTAAATGATATTTGCAGCTGAAAGTGAACTTGCGTTTTCAGATCTGTAATCCATGCTTATTCAGAAACAGTCTTGCATTTGGCCTCATCCTGTGTTTTATGAAATAAAGTCAAAATTGCAAACACATTTCCTTATATTTCCGTTTGGGAAGGGGTATAAATAACCGCTTGGTAGGAGCTGCTTGCCCATGTAGACGTGCAGCTGCAAGCTGTTCCTGCCAGGAGATTGCCCAAGTCCTGGGTATCTGGGTCTCTCTCCCCACTCCCTCCCTCTCTCCCCCCCTTTTACCCCTCCCTCTCTCCCCCTTCCCTCCCTCACCCCCCCTCCCTCTCTCTCCCCTCCCTCCCTCCCTCCCTTTCCCCCCCTCCTCCTCCCCTCTCCTCCCTCTCTCCCCCCTCCCCTCCCTCCCCCTCCTCCCCCTCCCTCCCTCTCTCCTCCCCCTTTCCCCCTCCCTCTCTCCCCCCTCCTTCCCTCTCTCCTCCCTCTCTCCCCCTCCCTCTCTCCCCCCTCCCTCTCTCCCCCCTCCCTCTCTCCCTCCTCCCCTCCCCCCATAAGTCACAGAGATAGGGAAGATATACAGAAGGAATTCAGTGTGCAGCTTTGGTATTTCTGAATAGGAGAATGAATGCATGGAACAAAAAGTTTATTTTGAAATAGAATGGAAGATTCCACAAAATACTAGCAAGCCAAATTCAGCAGCGTATTGAAAGGATTACACACCAGGACCGAGTGGAACTTGCTCCTGAGTGCAAGAATGGTTCAGCGTGTGAAAGCCGACTGGTGCAATGCACCACATTGACAGAACGAAGGGAAGACCACGGGACCGTCTTTACTGACGCAGCAAAGGCCTTTGACAAAATCCAACGCCCTTCATGACAAAAACTGAACAAACTGGGAACAGAAGGGAACTCCCTCAACACAGCCATGGCCATGGGTGAAAAGCCCACAGCTAATGTGGTGAGAGACCGAACCTTTTCTCCTGAAATCAGGAACAAGACGAGGATGCTCATTGTCACCGCTGCCACGCGACAGTCTTGAAAGCTCCGGCCGGAGCAGCCAGCCAACGGAAAGACACGAGTGGGCAACCGAATTGGAAATGAAGAAGTAAAATTGTCTCTATTCACAGACAACACGACTTTATGTGTAGAAAATCCTAAAGATTCCACAAAAACATTGCTAGAACTAATAAGTGAATTCAGAAAAGTCACAGGATAAAAAGTCAACCCACAAAAATCAGTTGCATTTCTATATACTAATGATGAACTAGCCAAAAAAGAAATTAAGAAACAAGTTCCATTTACAGTAGCATCACAAAGAATAAAATACTTAGGAATTAACTTAACCAAGGAAGTAAAAGACTGAAAACTACAAAACATTGCTGTGCGCACATGGCAGGTCCTGCGCGCGGCGGCGGTGGGTCCCGCGGAGCTGTCCATGGTGCTGGACACAAAACTGCAGCCCTGTGACTCCCTCCCCTGCCCCCCAGGAGCTGCCTGGACACTCTGGGTCTCGCCCAGGGCTGAGCAGAGAGGCTGTCCCCAGGGCAGGCCCTGCTGGAGCCTGGTGGCGGGCGCCCTTCCCGGGGTGCAGAGCCCTGTTCCTGGGCCGCTGGGCCTGGCGGGGAAGGCGGGGCAGGGAGGGGAGGGAGGAGCACAGCCGAGGAAGCCCCCGTGCGCGGGGGACAGCGTCCTGCAGGTCAGAGGCAGGCTGGAGCTCCAGGCCAGGTCAGCCAGGCCCCGGCCAGTCACTCACTCCCCCAGGTCTGCTTCCCGTTGCCTGGGGGCAGAAATGCCCTGGAGGCAGGCGGGCGCCTGCGCAAAGCTGGCGGGGTGCCCGGGACAAGGGTGCTGCCCACCGCCTCCCTCCCTTCCTCAGGCCCAGAGAGGGGCCTCTGCCCCACTCAGGCCCAAGCCCCACCCGCGCCGCTGCAGGCCTCCCAGTGGCTGGCTGGCCCCCACCCCCAGCGGCCGCTGGCCCGGGACCCCGGGCTCTGCCCTTCCTGTGTGCCCTTTCCTGCAGCTGCCCGAACCAGCTGGTTATCAGACCCTCCTATTCCTCCTGCTGTACTCACAGTTCAGATTGCTTAAAAACCCCAAACCACTGCAGATCACAGAGGCTGCACGTCCTTGCGGGCGGCCTCACCCCAGCCCCTGGGGCCCCTGTGGGGCAGGTGCCTCCTCTCCCTGGGCGTGACGCTCAGCACTTCGCACCCTAAAGCCGCAGGCGTTTCTGCTGTGACTCAGGTTTCACTTTCTGGAGGTAAAATGATCGGTGCCACGTGAAGACCAGGTTGACAGACCCCAGAACTCTCTGCTTGGCACTGTGTGTCCACATGTGCCAGATCCGGACAGCCGGCTTGGGAAGGTGCAGGTGACGTTGGCGTCCTGCCTCAGGGACCCCCTGCAGCCCTGTGCAGGAAAGGAAGGCTGACATGGGCTCTGAAGTGTTTGCTTTGGCCTTTATGGCCATTTCTGTAATAAAAATGACACTGGCAGTGACATTCAGTAATAGAGGTTATTTGGTCCTGCAGCAGGGAAATTTACACAGGTCCCCAACCCTGGCCCAACTGGAAGGGGAAGCCGCCTCTCCTCCCAGCCGCTGCAAAGCTGCGGTTTCCTGCCTTGCTTCCCTCCTCCCTCCTCCCCCCCCCCCCTTTTCCCCCCCCCCCTCCTCCCCCCTCCCCCCCCCCCTTCCCTCCCCCCTTTCCCTCCCCCCTTTCCCCCTTTTTTCCCCCCCCCCCTCCTTCCCCCCCCCCCCCCCCCCTCCTTCCCCCCCTTCCCCCTCCTCCCCCTTTCCCCCCCTCCCTCCCCCCCCCCCCCCTCCCCCCTTTTCCCCCCTTTTCCCCCTCCCCCCTCCTTTTCCTCCCCCTCCCCCCTCCCTTTTCCCCCCCCCCTTCCCCCCCTCCCCCCCCTTTCCCCCCTCCCCCCCCCCCCCCCCCCCCCCCCCCCCCCCCCCCCCCCTCCCCCCCCCCCCCCCCCCCCCTTCCCCCCCTCCCCCCCTTTCCCCCCCCCCGGGGGGGTTTTAACCTTTGACCCGGGGGGGGGTTTGGGGGGCCCCCGGGGGCCCTTTTTTTGGGGGGCCCCCGGAAACCCCCCTGGGGCCCCCCCGGGGGGGATGGGGGGGCCCTTAAAGGGGCGGACCCCTTTCCCCGGGGCCCCCGGGGGGGGGGGGGTTGGGGGCCCGGGGGGGGTTCCCCCCTGGGCCCGGGGGTGGCCCCCTTTTTGGTTTTCCCCCGGGCCCGGGGGGTTTTTTTCCCCCAAAATTTTGGGGCGGGTTTAGGGCCCCCCCCGCCCGGGGGGAGGGGGGAGCCTTTGGGGCCCGGAAAATGGGGAAAAAGGGGTTCCCCCCCCGCTGGGGGGGCCCGTGTGGGTTTCCGGTGGCCCAGTTGGCCCTTTGGGGCAATTTTGGTGGGGAGGGGGCCCCTTTTTTATTTCCCCTTTTTTTCCTTTTGGGCCCCGGCCCCCCCCTGGGTTTTTTGGGAGCCCCCGGGGTTAAAAGGGGAGGGCCCCCCCCCGGGGCGGGGAACTTTTTTGTAAAACCTTTTGGGGGGTTCCCGCCCCCCCGGGGTCGCCTTTTGCCCCCCGTTTTGAAAGGGGCCCTCCAAAAGGGGGGGGGGGGGCGGGGGTTCCCCTCGGGAAAAACTGGGCCCCGGTTGGGACCCTTTTTTTTGGGGCCCCGGGCCCCCTTCAGGGGGAAAAATTTCCCCCAAAAAACCGTTTTAAATTTTTTTGGGATCCTTTGGAAAAAAGGGGGGGAAAGGGGTTTCCCCCCTTTTGGGGGTTTCCTGGGCCCCTTTGGGGGGGTGGGGAAAAACGGGGGTTTTGGGGGCCCTGGGGTTCCCCCCTTTAAGGGAAACCCTTTTCCCCGGGCCCTCCTTTTTTTTGGGTCCGGGGGGTCAGGGCGGTTTCCCCGGGGGGGGGCCTCCAAACCCTTTTTCCTGGGCCCCCTTTCTGTGTTTTCCCCCGAAAGGCCCCCAACGTCCCCTTTTTTGGTTTGGGTTTCCCCCCCTTTCAGGGGGGGTTTTTAACCCCTTTTTAACGGGGGCCCCCCCCAAAGGCCCCGGGGTTCCGGGGGAAAAAATGGGGGGGGCCCCCCCCTTCTTGGGGGGCCCCAACCCCCCCCCGGGGGGCCCAAGTTTAGACCCAAAATGCCTTTGGCATTATTTCCCCCCAAAGGAAACCCCCAAAAGGGGAGGGGGCGGGGGGTTGGGGCCCCGCCGGGCCCCCCCGGGGGGGGAACCGGGGGCCGGGGGGAAGGGGGACGTAAAGGGGGGGGAAAAGGCGGCCGGCCCCTTACCCCTGGGTCCCCCTGGCTGGCTTTCCCCCGGGGCCCCCTTTTTTTCCGAAATCCCCCGGGGGGGAAAAAGGGGGGGGTTTGGGGGGGTTTTTTTTTTCCCGGGGTCTTTTAGCCCGGGGACCCTGGGCCCCCCAGGGTTCGGCCCCTTTTTTTCCCGGAAAAATTTTTTGGAAACCCCCCTCCCTTTTCTGCCAAACCAGGGAAATTGGGTGTGGTCTCGGGTTTCATGCAGGCACTGCCTTTCCCACGGCGCTCTTACATCCCATCCCGTGAGGTCAATCTGGAAAAGGAAAACGACACCTTGATGTTATCATGGAGACAGTCTTGACCCCAGGGGCTCAGGGACTCTGGGCTCAGTGGGCCACACTTTCAGAGCAGCTGTCTTGAGGGAGGAGTTTTAGAGGCGGCAAGGAGTTGGCGCCTCCCACCTGGGGGAAAGCCCTGGGGCGGGAAGGGCAGGAGAGAGTCTCCCAGGGGGGAGGCGGGAAACCCCCACCCCCCTGGGGATGGGGTGTGGCCGGGGGGGCCGGGAGCCCTGGGCCCTTGGGAGTGTCCCCTGGCCCGGGTGGCCGATTTGGGGGGCTGCCGGGGGTTTGGCTTTTCTAGTGGACCTCGGGGTGCCTGGGGGCTGCAGCTGCTCCTGCCGACTCTCCTGGGGGCAGCACCTGGTCTCAGCATTCCCTGCCCACAACAGGTACGGGGAACAGAGGTGGAGAAGCCTCCTTGTGTCTGGAGCAGGAGGGAGGAGGGGGGTGCCACTGTCCCAGCTTTGGGGATCGGGCAGGCAAGTTGGTCCGGTAGACAGAGTCAGGTGAAGCTACCCAGGCTCCGTGGGGCTAAGTGTGATGAGTGTGCAAAGCCGTGGCCACCTGATGTGATGGTCAGTTTATGTGTCAGTTTGACTGGGCCATGGGGTGCCCAGATATTTGCTTAAACATTATTCTGGGAGTTTCTGGACTGAGTGAAGCAGGCGCCCCCGCCCCCAGTGGGGGAGGACGTAGCCCAGCCTGCCGAGGGCCCGAGGAGAACAGTAGGTGGAAGGGAGAATTCTCCCTGTGCCGACTGCGGGCGGGACGCTCTGTCCTGCCTCGGATCCGGACTCGGACCAGAGCTCGTGCCACGGCTGTCCCGCGCTCCAGCTGCCGGCTGCGGGAGGGGACTGCGCGTGCTCTGCACCCCGTCAGCCAATTTCTTGTAAGAAGTCCCTTTCTGTGCTCACACACCCCATGGGTTCTGTCTCTGGGGAGCTCTGGCCAACGTAGCTGACATCGGAGAAAAGCATGGACTCCCCGCCCCAGCCAGGGCTCGTGGATACTTTTTTTTTTAAAGTTTAAATTAGCTTTCTTGAGTAAGGATGCATTTTACAGGATTCTCCAACAAATCCAAGTAGAAAATAAACCAGCAGCTTCTGACCAGCTCCTGTTTTGTGTCCACAGGCAGCTGGCATCGACTTTGGAGAAGGGCGGGGTGGCGGAGCAGCCGGGGGGTTGCCAACCTCCCGTCCAGAAGGAAACGTGCGCCGTGAGGCTGAGGACGGGAGGGACGGGAGACTCTGCAGAGCGATGACTGACGGCGGCACTCGCGCACCGTGGGTTCACTGGGTGGAGGAAACCTCTCCAGGGTGAAGCAGACACTGCTTCAAGCTCAGCTGTTGCCTGGCCTCTGATCCCTGGTTCTGTTTGATGTTTCAGAGTTACTGAGACGTCAGAAACTGGTCTGGCCAGCTGTGTTTTCTTTGTTCCAGTTCCTGTTAGAAGAAGCCCTTTTCCACTGGGGTCTCGGGAGCCGTCTTACTGTGTCTCTATTTATCAGGGGAATGGAGAACCTTATTCCAAACACAGAGTCCACATGGCCACGTGTGAACAGCTGGGTCGGAGAGCTCACGCGGACAGCTGGTTCCCAGGGAGCGTGTGCTTGAGGAACACCAGGGCCCAGACTGCCGAACGTCCTTGAAACCTGACCAGGCAGCTCCCAGCTTCCTGATGCTCACCTCCTAGAACACTCGCCCCTTGAAGACTGTCTTACTCTCTCCTCTTACGCTATAGGATTCACTCACCCTTCACGTGGGCACTGGGGGTTGCAGCGAGAGGGTCCGGTGGGCTTTAGACAGATGGCCCTGCGGCGTGGCGGGGATGGGCACGGTGGGGCCAGTGGCAGCAGGGGTGGGAAACGTTAGAGAGGAGATAGCAAGGAAGCGCCCGGATGCTCGTTCATTCTGCAGACAGCCCTGAGTGAGGAGAGAAGCCGTGAGGGTCTGGACACAGTTCCTGGGGAGCCCAGAGGAGGGAGCGTCAGTTCAAGGAATGAGCATCAGCGCAGGACACAGCCGGCCGCGCAGACTGAGCTGCATTGTGGTGCCTGGGGCTGGGCTGGCGTGGACCACCCGGGTCCCAGAGCTGCCACTTCCAGCACTGTGACTTCGGAGGGCCTGTAAGACGGGGGAGCCCCAGGACCCTTGTCTTAGCCCCGTGGAGAAGGAGCTGACGTCTGCAGGTTACCCTGCGGTTACCCGGCACATCCCTGTCTCCTGTCATTCCCCGGAGGGTCTCAGCTCTTCCGTTTTTTCTTCCTGAAAATACCCACAATATATTTTGTTTGGAAGTTTTTCAGGAAAATGCTGGTTTTGCTGATGCACAAGTTTCTATTTTTCCCAGTCATTGGGGCTCTGTAGACTGATGCCGTGGGTGCTGCTGAAGCTGCTCTGCTGGGAGGGTGACGGACCACGTTGCTATGGCAACCAGGCCAGGATCCTTCAGGACACAACAAATGTGGCAAATGCATCTGCATAAAGCTCACAGGAGTAGCTGCACCCTCGGACCGGGCCTCCGCAGAGGCAAGCCACCCATTTGAGTGTCCCAGGGCTGCCTGAACCAGGAGCCACAAACTGAGGGGCTCAAAACAGTAGGCATTTACTCGCTCATGGTTCTGGAGGCCAGAGGTCCGAAATCTAGGTGTGGGCAGGGCCGTGCTCCCTCTGAAGGCTCCAGGGGAGGGTCCTTCCTGTCTTCCAGCTCCTGGGGGCTCCAGGGGTTCCCTGGTTTGTGGGGGCATCACTCCAATCTGTGTCTTTACACGGCCACCTTCCCTGTGCGTCGGTTCTGTCCCTGTGCACCCTCCTCTTCTTACAAAGACAGCAGTTGTTGGACTGAGGGCCCACCCAACTCCAGTATGACCTCATCCTGACTTAGTTAATTATATCTGCAAAGACTCTGTTTCCAAATAAAGTCACACTCTGGTTCTAGATGGACATTTTGGAAACTATTCAACCCACTGCATTACCCAGTTGTGTTTTAAATGTGTGTGTGTGTATTTTTAGAGGTGGGGTCTCCACGTGGCCCAGGCTGGAGTGCAGTGACGTGATCACAGCGCACAGCAGCCTTGAACTCCTGGGCTCCAGTGATCCTCCCGCCTCAGCCTCCCAAGAAGCTGCGACCACAGGCTGCATGAAAGAATCTGAAGACTTGGCAAATAAAAATTCACCCTGAGAAACTAGAGACTGCTCAGGTAATCAGAAAGGAACCTAACAATCAGTCTGTTCAAAATCTAATCTTCAGAGAGATGGAGGGAAACTGTCACCCATAAAACGAGAGCAGAGTATTAGGAAACATGAACATCTGGCTAGACAAGGAACAAAGTAGAATTAGTAAAAACAAAACATAGTAATTGAAATTAAAAGCTCAATATATGGGTTAAATAGAGGGTTAGTGTCAGTTAAAGGATATTTGTTCAAGGTTGAAAGACAAATAATTCAACTGCAGTGTGTTATCCTTCAAGATTTCACTGGACCCAACTTGCTAATATTTTGTTTTAGATTTTTGCATCTGTGTTCACTAGAGCTTGACCATAACTGCCTTTCTTCTGATTTCTTCTTGTCAGGTTTTGGCATCGAGATTATGCTAGCGTCATACAACATGCTGGGTTTCTTTCTTTCTTAGGTGTTTCAAACAGTTCACCAGGGAGCCCATCTGGGCCTGGAGACTTCTCTGTGAGACCGTTTTAAACTGAAGATTCAATTTCTTTAGTGGACAAAGGATGATTGAGATTTTCTGTTTTTCTTGTGTCACTTTTGGTAAATTTTCTGTATATTTGCCTATGTCATCTAAATTGTCAATTTATTGGTTTACCAGTTAGCTTTTGCTGCATAACAAATTGGCTCAAAACTAAAACTCAAAATGAAAAGCAATAAGCCCTTGGGTGGCTCCTGACCCTGTGGCCTCACTTTGAGCTGGGTTAACTGGGTTGACCAGTTAACTGGGCCGTTCTGTTGGCCTCTGTGGTCCCCCAAGGCAGCAAGGCAGCTCTGCTTCTGGGGTTGGTTGGTTATTGTTGGGAGATCTGGGGAGATCTTGGCACCATGGCTGCGGGTCCCCAAAAGGGTGAGCGCAGAAGCTGTGGGCCTCTGGAGGCCCGGGGAGAGCTCACCTGGCATCACTTCTGGCACATTCTATGGGTCCAAGCAAGTGAGCAGGCCAGCCTAGACTCAGGGAGGAAAACAGACCCCACCTCTCGGTGGGAATTGCTGAAAAGTGTGGTGGCCAAGTTGTGATTACCCTCAAATGGCATAAAATTTTTCATAATAACCCTTTATCTCCTTGCACTATTGGTGGATTTTATTTCTGATGTGGTCACTTTGTGCCTTGGCTGTTTTCTTGACTAGTCTTCATTTGAGTGGGCGACCACTGGAAGGGACTTTAAAAAAAATCATTTGGGCATACGTTTTCTGCCAAGATTGGGCTTTTTAACATTTTGTTTTTAATTCTGGTAAAATATATATAACATAAAATTTACCACTTTAGCTATTTTTAAGTGTAGATGCAGTTCGGTGGCACCAAGTACATTCACATTATCGTGTAATCATCACCACCATCCATGCAAAGAACTTTGCATCTTGCAAAACTGAAACTCTGCACAGAAGGGACCCTTTTGTACTTGCTGCCAAGCTTGATGAGAGAGAAGTTTTTATTTCTGCCTCTTCGTCCTCACCTTCTGTTCACACTGCAGCCTGTGCTTTGGAATTCCTCTGCACAGCCAGCCCCTCCTCTGCCCACTCAGCCGGAAAGCACAGGCCCCTGACGGAGGTCGGCCGGGTAAGGGGCCGCTGGGGTCCCACCCAAGGAGAGGAGGCTGTGCCGGGCCAATCCCCCCACGTGCGCCAGCCCCATAAGCTAGGGCCTGGTGGCTCCCCCGGGGAGCGGGTGGAGGGATCTGCAGCAGCGGCCAGCTGAGGCCAAGTCCCTGGAATATTGGCTGCCTGAAAGGGGACCAGAGGTGGAAACTCCTCCTGGACACGAAATGGATGCTTGGCCCACATGCTTCTCCCAGATGCCAGCAGCATTACCAGCAGACGCCTCGACATGCTCCTGTCGGCTGTGTGTGGTTTTCCCTGTAGTTTATCCAATCATCCCCTTAGTCATATTCTCCAAATGTGAGAAAGCGTAAGCATTTTATACCTGTCTTTCTTGGAAATACCTGATGAAAGGTGGTGCCTATCTCCCTCTCAATACGTTATTTCTCACTGAAATGCTTTCTTGCTTTTGTGTTCAAGCCCACAATGCTAAACACACAAATTAAAAATATTTATTGACACTTAATATAAGAGCCTTCAACAGTGAAGCTGAAGTGCATTTTGTGGGTTAATTTAGCACATATTCCTCCAAGTGGCTCATGCTCTGCAACAGCGATTTGTTAGAAGACGCAATACTGAAGTTGCCATTTAATGAAACGCTGATAAAAGGGAAGTCTGCCAATTGTATGTGAGTCACTGATCACCCATTGGAAACAAGGAATTACCTATTTCCTGTAATATTGAGACTATTCCAAATCATACTGCCAGGAGGCTTTGAAGGATATCGCCGGGGATACATCCGAGACCGAGGTTGACCGTTGTGGGTCTCCACGGGGAGGTGGGTTCAGCAGATCAGTTTGTTAAGCGCACAAGCCTCTGGCTTTAAGCAAGGGGAATATCTAGAAAGACGGATCAGAGTGGACTCAGTGTTTCTTCCCTCCCAGGCAGTGTCACCGTTCACAAGTATTTGCCTTGAAATGCCTTTAACCAGCCGCTTCCTGAAGGTTGGAGTGGGGTCAGCTGCCATCACGCGTGGCTGTGTGTGCCAGGCCCACCGGGCCTGGGGGCAGGGGGCTGGTGATTCCCTCGACTCCAGACTCACGTGCGTGGCCTGGGGAAGAAGAGGCGCAAGAGTGCCAGCAGGGCCGTGAAGGCGGATCTGACTCTGCAGGCCGGGGAGCCAAGCCCTGGGGCTCTCTGCAGCCGCTCGGCCGTGGGGGACGAAAAGGACTCCCAGGATCCACAGCCGCGGCCCTGTCACCCTGCAGCTCCCCCACGTGAGCTAGAGTCTGTGTCCCCACACCTCTAACCCGGGCCAGACCCGGACTTGCTGTGGCCAATGGATTGTGGAGGAAGTGACAACGTGCCAGTTCGGGGGTCAGGCCTCCAGGGGCCTTGCACATTTCTGCTCTCTCGGACCCCTGCCCTGCCACGAGACAAGCCGGTCTGGCGGGCCGGAGGATGGGAGGGCTGAGCAAGGAGAGTCCCGTCATCCCAACGGAGGCCGTCCTGGACCAGCCTACACCCAGCCGAGCCCCAAACATGGGAGAGCCCAGCCAGGGTCGGCAGAGCTGCCTGGCTCACAGCTGATCCAGACACAGGAGTGAACCCCGCTGAGACCAGACCCACAGCGGATCCACAAACCTGTGAGCACAAATACATGTTTATCATTTCAGGGCACTGGGCTTGGGATGTTTGTCGTGCAGCAGCAGCTAACTGATACAACCACCTACTGCAAGTGGCTGCACAGACAGGGACCCAGGTGTGGCTAATGACAGGCTATTTCTGCAGCTCACCAGGAAGAAGGAAGGAGGAGAAAGGGAAGTAGAGGGGAAGGGGTCCGGGGGGGCGTCAGTGCTGGGCTCCCGATTCAGACCCGCGGCCTCTCCTGCAGGGTGTTTGTGGCTCCCGAGGGGGCTCTGGCACGTTGGTATCGACGAGAAGGGTTAAGAATTGAGCTAGGATTTTCTGGTGCCTGAATGTTAGCAAGATTCCCTCCATGTGCTGACTGCAGAGGGGGAGAGCCAGAAACTGCAATTTGGAAATTTAATTATACCTTGGGAAGAAATGTATGCTTCTTAGAATGATTTTATTTAAAAAGCCCTCAAAAAATAGAACCCATTTTTTTCCTATCTTGTGATTAATTCAAACCAAATAAAAAGAACCAGCGAGCTCTTATTGACACCCTACGGGGAGTTTTCATTTGCAATATCTGTAACCTTGAAATCTCAATTTGTGTCAAATAAGCTCCTACAGGTATGGTCCTGGGTTTTAGCGATAGCATGTCACATTTTGTTCCATTTAAATAAATTACATACTCTATCACTGCAGCATTATTCTGTCTCCTAATCAAATTGCCAATCTGGCAAGTCCCAGGCCGGCCTGTCCTGACGGGAGGAGATGGGCCACGTTTCCCGGGGCCACCATGCAGCACTGGGCAGGGAGCTGGGCAAGTGCTGGCGGTCTTGGCTCAGAACCAAATCAAGATGTAAACACAGCTATAAATTATGGCGAATCAGCCCTCGGCCTCAGGGTAGGGTCTTTCTTTGGCTCTTTAAGGTTAGTTGGCTATTTCTTCTTGCGTACGGCAGGTTTTCATTAGTGCTTCGAAAAACAGTTACCGAGGCTGAGTCCGAGGCGGGAGGCCCCCTGGAGGTGTCCGCGTGGCCCCCAGGGCAGGAGCTCTGTCTGTGTGTGGACACGTGTGTGTGTGTGTGTGTCTGTGTGTGTTATGCTGCATGGACATGTGTGTAAGTGTATGTGTTTGTATGTGCATGTGTACACACATGTGCATACAGCTGCCCTCCGTATCTGTGGGCTCTGCACCCATGGATTCAACCAGCCAAATATTGAAAATTAAAAAAAATTAAAAAGAACAATATGACAATAAAAAATGCAAATAAAAAACAATGCATATAACAATGATTTGCACAGCATTTACATTGTATTAGGTACTATAAGTAATGCAGAGATGATTTAAAGTATGCAGGAGGATGTGTACAGGTTACATGCAAATACGAGGCCATTTTATATCAGGGGCTTGAGCACCTGTGGATGGGGGTCCTGGCACCAGCCCCTAAAGATGCCGAGAGACGACTATACTGTTTGTGTGGCACATATATGCGTGCTGGTGTGTCTTTATGGGTGTATGTGTGCATGTATACTTATGTATGTGTGTATATGTGTTATGTTGTATGCATGTGTGTGTACTGTGTGTCAGCATACATGTGTATATGTATCTGTGTGAAGTATGCAAATTTAATTAAATATGTGTGTATGCATGTATATGGATGTATATGGTAGTATGTGCATTGTGTGTCCCTCTGTGTATGTATGGGTGTAAAGTATGCATGTGTGATATTTGTGTGTGCATGCATGTATGTCTGTGCATATATGTGCAAGCATGCAATGCATGTCTGTTGTTATGTGTGCATGTGGGTGTGTGTGAGACTGTGTCAGCATATATCTGTGCATCCACCAGAGGTCTTCATTCCTGTCTGGGTCTGGTCATGGGTCCACACGGTGGCCAGTGGGTGACCCATCCTTCCTGACCTTGGGTCTTTGTTGCTTCTGTGCAGGCCCCACTGTCACCTGGCCTGGCCACGCGGGGCTGCAGGGCCCCATCTACCTCGAAGCTCCACTTGGCCACCTCTTCCCTGGGCGACGAGGGTGCCTGGCTGTGCACCCGGGCTCCCCGACGCTGGGGAGCAGGAGCAGAGGGCAGCGCGCGGGGTCGCGAGGAGTGGAAGGGAGCAGGACCCACCCGGGGCACTTCTCTGCTGTCCTGAGATGCCGCCGCTTGACTTCTCACCAGAGGCGCTGGGAGTGTCCAAAGCCAAAGACACAAGCGAGGCGCCGAGGAGAGAGGAGACAGTCACTGGAGGCCAAGGGTGAGGTGGGCGCGGCGTGGGTTCCACCATCTCCCGCGGGCGGGGGTGGCCTCGGCCGCACGTGCGACTCAGTCGCTTAGGCCCAGCTGCTGCTCTCGCTGGGGTGCCCGCGTGCGTGTCCTTCTGGAAGCCAAGCCGGCCGCTGCTGCCCTCCCTTGGCGGGGGATTCCTCACGAGGCCGAAAGGAGAACTGGGCGCTGGAACGCGCGCTCGCTGCCTCGTGTCGCGGGGCCCTGAGACGTGCGTCCCCTCCGCCTCCCCCCAGGCCGAGGTCTGGCGTCTGGGCCCCCGCAGGCGAGGTCCGGGCTGCGTGACACAGCAGCGTCCCTGAAACCGCCGTGCGAGCAGCCAGGGACAGAGACCAGAGCCCACTGTCGCGACTGTCAGGGCGCCCGCTCTTTCGTCTTTGTGAGCCCCCTCCTCCACAGTAATGTCACTGTTAAAAATTATTTTTGATGTAACTAAAGCTTTGCGCATCTTGTTGTTTTCTGTTTTGGGCAAAATGTAATAGATTTGCATGAGCCCTAAAATTTTCATTTTTTCCCCCAATGTGAAAAAACCTAAAATACCTTCTTTGAACCTACAAGTTCACCCCCTGACAATTTTAAAAGAAATTAAGACATTTTCATGGGCCCCAAAAGTCCTGGGCCCTGCGCATCCTGTGCCCTGTGGTGAGTCAGTCTGGCTTTTCGGACGTGAAACTGACTCACAGGAGGCCCCGCGTGTGTAACATGCATACTTTGGTGAGGTTTGGCAGACGGATCTGCCCCGAACCATCACTACCTGGAGAATGAGCCCGTCTGTAAGCCCCGGAGGTTTCCCTGTGCCCCCAGGCCCTCCCTGCCACCCGGCCCTCCACCCGGCCCAGGCAGCACCACTGATCAGCGCCCCAGGTGGAGCGTCCTGTCTAGGCCTACAGCGTGCACTGTTTTATTATTTGGTCTGGCTTCTTTCACTCAGCCTAATTATTTTGAAATTCATCTGTGGTTGTTCTGTGTACCAATAATAACTCATCCCCTATTTCTGAGTAGTATTCCATTGCACGGCTGTGCTGAAATGTTTATCATTTATTTACACCTTGGCGAACGTAGGGCTGTTTCCAGCTGTTGGCTATTACAAGCAAAGCTGCTGTGACGTTTGTGTGTAAGTCTTTATATGGACGTGTGTTTTCACGTCTTTTGGGTAAACACCTAGCCACAGAACGGTGGCGCCCCTGGGAATTGTGCACCTCCCTTTTTCAGAAACTGCCAAACACTTTTCCAAAGCATTATAGCCACAAGCAGGACATTTGAGTTTCTGTTTCTCCACATTCTTGCCAACACTTGGTATGCCAGTATTTTGAATTTTAGGCATTCTAAAGCAGTTTTACAGGGGTACTTCATTGCAGTCTTAATTTGTATTTCTCTGATGACCAATAATATTGAGCATCTTTTCATGTGCTTATTGGCCATTTGTGTATGTGGTGAACAAAAAGTTCAAACTTTTTGTGCATTTTATTTCATTTTTTCTTCCTATTAAGTTTTGAGAATTCCTTATATATCGTGAATACAAGTTCTTTATCAGATTTGTGGCTTACAAATATTTTCTCCCAATCTGTGCATTGTCTTTTCAATCTCTTAAACGTGTCTTTGATGAGCAGAAGTTCTTAATTTTGATGAAGTCTCATTTACCAATTTTTTTCTTTTGTGGATTATGCTTTTGATGTCATATCTGAAAAATCTTTGCCAAACTTAAAATCTCAAAGATTTTCTCCTATGTTATTGTCTTTATAGTTTCAGGTTTTACATTTAAGCCTATGATCCATTTTGAGTTAATTTTTGTACATGGAGTAAAGTAAGAGTCAAAGACTTTTTTGCACATGCATTGTTCTAGCACCTTTTGTCCCCTTTGAGTTGCCTTTGCAGCTTAATCAAAACCGACTGTGTATGTGAGGAATCGTTTCTGGATTCTATTCTGTTCCCTGTATCTATTAGAAACCAGACTTTCTCGATTATTGTAGCTTTATAATAAGTTCTGACAAGGTCTGAAGTCAGGTCATGCAAGTTCCCAACATTATTCTTTTTTTCAAAGTTGTTTGGGTCTTCTTGGTCATTTGTATTTCCCTATTTTTTTTTTTTTTTTTTACAAAATAGCATGTTGGGAATTTGATTGTGGTTGCACTGATTTACAAATCAGTTTGGAAGAGCTAAGCATCTTTAAAAAGCCTTCCAATCCATGAACATGGTACTTCTCCCCTCACGTGGATGTCCTTTCATTGCTTTTAGCAACGTTCTGTAGTTTTCAGCACATAGGCCTTTCTTGCACCTCTTTTTTCAGATTTATTGCTATTTTGATATCATGGTGAATAGTATTTAAAAAATAGCAATTTATGATTTTTTTGTTGCTTTTATATAGAAACACAATTTTTTTTATATATTGATCTTGTACCTTGCAACATTGCTAACTTTCTCATTAGTTCTAGTACCTCTTTTGTAGATTCCATCAGATTTTCTGCATCGGTGAGCAATGCCACCTATGAATAAAGATAGTTTTACCTTTTCCTTTCTAATCTGGGTGCTCCCCCCACCCCACCCCGCCTTATCTCAATGACTAGAATCTCCAGTACAATACTGAATAGACGCAGTGAGAGTAGACATCCTTGCCTTGATCCTTTCGCCATTAGGTTTGGTGTTAGATGTAGATTTTTCCTAGAAGCTCTTTGTATTAGTTTTCTTGGGCTGCCTTAACAAAGTACCACACACTGGGTAGCTTAAAGAAGACATTGCTTTTCTCACAGTTCTAGAGGCTGAAAATCTGAGATCAAGGTGTTGGAAGGGTTGGTTCCTCTGAGGCCTCTCCTTGGCACGTAGATGCCGTCTTCTTCCTGTGTCCTCACGTGGTCATCCCTCTGTGTGTGTCTGTGTCCTAATCCCTCTTCTTATAGGACCCGTCTAGTGGAATAAGGCTCCCTAATGACCTCTTTTACTAGATACCAGTAAGATTGCCTCCAAACCGTCACATTTGAGGTACTGGGGTTGGGACTTCAACATGTAATCCTGTGGTGGACAATTCAGGCCATAATCTACATTACATGGCAATGAAAATTGATCCTATTCTATTTCTGAGAGTTTTAAGAAAAAAGGAATGGATATTGCATTTTGTCCAATGCTTTTTCTACATCTGTTGAGATTATCACCTGGTTTTTACTTTTTAGTCTATTAATTTTGTGAATTATTATAGTGATTTATTTTCAAATGTTATACTAACCTTTTTTGATGGGATTTCTTCATTATTTATGTTATACCCTTTTAAATTATTGGATATTTTGACAACATTTTTGTTAAGGACTGTTGCGTGTTTGTGAGGGATATTGGTCAGTAGTTTTCTTTTATTGAAATGTGTTTTTCTGGCTTTGGTGGTAGAGTCATGCTAGTCTCACAGGATTTCTGGGAAGTTTTCCTTCTTTAGTTTTCTAGAGGAATTTGTGTAAGATTGGGATTTCCTTCTTTCTTTAAGTTGTTGGTAGATTCACATTGTCCTTAGGGTTGGAATTCTTTGGGATGATTTGACACAATTGAAATTTCTTGGTTTATATGTACAAGCAAGGTTATCTTTTCTTCTGAGGCAATTTAGGTATTGATTTTTCTTTGTTGAAGGAATAGTTTTTCATTAATTTAGTAAATTTATAAAAATAAAATTTCATTTTAGATAATTTTCTATTATCCTTAAATATTTTTCAGAATCTGTAATACGGAGATCTCATGGTCTATTCCTAATTAGTTATTTATTTCTTTTGTCTTTTTTTCCTTATCAATTTGGATAGAGTGTTTAGATTTTATTAACTAAAACCAGCTTTTGGTTTTATTGATTTTCTCTATTATTTTTCTTTATTCTTTTTCATTGATTTTCTTTCTGATCTTTATTATTTCTTTTCTACTATGTACTTGTTTTTTTTTTTTGAGACAGAGTCTCACTCTGTCGCCCTGGGTAGAGTGCAGTGGTGTGATCATAGCTCACTGCAGCCTCCAACTCCTGGGCTCAAGTGATCCTCCTGCCTCAGCCTCTCAAGTAGCTGGGACTACAGACACACACCATTGCACCTAGCTAATTTTAATTTTTTTTTTGTAGAGATGGGGGTCTCTCTATGTTGCTCCTGGCCTCCAGCAATCCTCCTGTCTCAGCTTCCCAAAGTGCTGGGATTACAGGCATGAGCCACCATGCCCAGCCTCTACTGTGTGCTTTTAATTTGATGTGCTAGTCTTTCCAACCCCAGTTTCTTAAGGTAAAAGCTGAAGTCATTGATTTGAGGGCTTTCATCTTTTCTAATATTAGTATTTAGTGCTGTGAACTATTCTCTAAGTACTGCTTTAGCTGCATCCCACAAATTTTGATATGTTGTATTTTCATTTTCATTAAGTTAAAAATATTCTCCTTTGACCCATGGGTTATTTAGAAGTGTGTTTCTTAATTCCAAATACTTGATGATTTTCCAGATACTGCTCTGTTATTGATTTCTAGTTTGATTTCATTATGGTCATAGAACATACTTGGTATGATTTGAATTTTTTAAAATATTAGGACTTTTTTTATGGCCCAGGATATTGTCTATCTTAGTAAGTATTCCAGAGTTACTAGAAAGAATTGTATTCTGCACTTGTGTAGAGTGTTCTGGAAATGTTATTTAGGTTAAGTTGTTTGATAGTGCTGTTCAAGTGTTCTATATCTTCACTGATTTTTGGCCTACTTATTCTCTCAATAATTGTAAGGGCATGTTGAAATCTACTGTAATTGTGAATTTGTCTATTTATGCTTGAAACTATATCAGTTTTCGCTTAATGCATTTGAAGTTCTGTTACTAAGTGAATAAGTGTTTAGGATTGTTATGTCTTCTTGAAGAACCAGTCTTTTTATTGTTATGAAATGACCCTTTTTATGCTTTGTTAGCCATTATTCCCATTTTGTAGGTGAGGAACCTGAAATTCAGAGGGTTGAGACTTGCCTAAAGCCACACGGGAGCCAGAGACAGACGCTACCCTGAAGCCAAGGGCCCTTACTCTGGTCCTGAGATCCTCTTGCCAGAAGGTCAGCACTCCTGGGGGAGTGACAGTCCCACATTCCTCAGGTAGGGCGGGTCTTGACTGGTGAAGTGGGGGCTGGAGGGGCTGGGCATGAAACCTCAGATGGCCCAGGTCTGGGTTGGCTGCATAAAGGCAGGTCAGCCACAAGTGTAGCTACACCTTTAATATGGACTTCCCAAATATCTTAGGTCACAAATGAAAGTGTTGGGGGTGTGTATGTAACTTATATTTGAAACATTAGAGCCACTGGCTAGTTGATTCATTCAGTCCACAAACCAACTAGTGCTTAGTAAGAGCCCAGATGCTGCCGGGGGCAGGACGCTGTTGCTGCAGTGCATCGAGGAAGTGCACCACGTGCTGGGGGTCAGAAAGCTGCTGCTCCAAATCCATCCGTTATTCTACTGAAAATACTTGTGGGGAAAGGCCTCAGGTGTCCCTTCAAGGATCTGAGCTGCAGTTCCTTCATATGGAAAATGGTGATGGTCATTTCTGCCCTGTTTTTCACGAGATTATCGTGAAATTTAAGAGATGTTGTGTGTGCAGGTGGTAGGTCATTTCCCAGCCACTCAGAAGTTTGCTAAATGAATGAATATGCACAGGTCCCTCCAGCACTGGAGGCTCCACATGCCACGAGTAGGGTCACTGCAGAGTATTGTCCTGCTTTTGGGATGACTTGGTCACGGAGCTTTGTGTTCAGAAAGGCAGGACCGTGGGTTCCCATCAGCCATCCCAGCAGATGCGAGCCCGTCCTGCCTCACATCGGCTGGTAAGGGCATCTGTGTTCTCACTTCAGACTGGCCAGGCAGGGTGTCCTCGGCTGGTCAGTTCTCGGGGCCACCCGCAGAGCCATGTCCAAGGGGACTCAAGCTGGAAGCCCACGGGGACACTCACCGCGAGTCCAACATGTGCCACGCCTTCACGCCCTGTAGCCCTCAGCGGGACTTCATTCCCATTTTACCCTCAGGGCAGCAGAAACTACCAGGGGTTAAGTGACTGTCCAGAAAAGAGTGGGTGGTCAGGATTTGGACACAGCCTGAGCTGATTTCAAAGTGCCTGCCCTTTGCAGCTGACCCAAGTAGTCCCTTGACCTACGGACAATGGGGACCTGGGCTGCTGGAGGTGGGTGGGGATGGGCAGTGTTGGGGAACAGGGCTGAGCCTGGGGTCGCCGTTGGCCACAGGTGCGTGTTCAGCACCCCCACTTTGCGGAACCCCATCCTCCCACTCCACATGGTCCTGAGGGGCTGTTAATTTTGGCTCTTCTACCCTCCCCCAAGACCACCTTGTGCCCCAGGCTGGCCACCCAGAGTAACCGCCCCTCTGACCATGGTGGTCGACTCAGGGAGCTTTAGGGGACCTGAGCCGGGACACCTGGTCCCGCCTTGATGGGGGCTCTGGTCAAGGGCTGGGAGGACATGGACGTGGACTCACTTCCCCCAGGTCTCCCAGAAGCAGGGCAAGAGGGAGACTGAGGCAGAGCTGAGGTGGACAGAGGCCAGATGGTAAGGTGCCCGGGCCTAGAGCAGCCCAGTCGTCCTTCACACTCAGGGCAGGCTGGCCGCGCTCCTGGGATGCTGGCAGGTACAAGCCGGCTGTGTGCGGACAGAAAGTAGGCCCCAGAGCTGGGCCAGGCCGGGGGCGGGGGGGTCTGCACCGGGACAGCTCTGGCCAGCTCTGTGGTGCTGCTTCTGGGCTGGCTTCTCCAAACGAGAGATTCTTAGGCGCAGAACCTTAAAGTCCTGGACTGTGACAGTTGGATGCTGTCTTAGACCATCCAGCCCCCGTGAACCTGCATTTTACAGTTGGGGAAACTGATACCAACCAGGAGGAGAAAGCTGGGACCAGCTAGAGGAGGCCTGTTGAGAGCCTGCTGTGCGCCTTGCGCCAGCTGGGTTACTCCGCGTGTCAGCTCATCGAGCCCTCGTGGCCTCCTCGGGAGAAAGGCGTTCCCATCCCTTTGCCGTCCCACACGGCTGCAGAAACCGAGGCTCAGGGTGACACATTGTCCAGTGCAGTGGAGGCAGCAGTGTGTGTGGCTCTGGCTTGGGCCACGCCCAGCTCTGCCTGCACCTACCGGGTCTTCATACCCTCCTCTTCCCTCAGCCCGCAGAGTCTGAGTCTCAGGACACCGCCCATCACGTCTCCTGTTCCTTCTTCCCTGGTGGGTCCTGGCACACCTGTGATCCTTAGTTTGTCGCCCTGTGATTAGCAAGGACACTTTTCTGGGCAGCCGAGCCTAAGACCCAGAGACCCCACTTCTGACCCACAGAGTGTTTCTCTGTGAAAGTGAGTAGTGTCCCAGTGGGAGATTCCCCAGCGGTGGCCTCAGTAGCTCTTGGTGGTACAGGGTGTCCTGCCCCACCGTGCCCCACATCTTACCTGTCTGGGCATCTCCTTGTATCCAACGTGAACTCGGCAATTGAAAACCCTGATGGTGTCTCTCAGGGAGACAGGAGGGCGGGGGTGGGGAGAGAGTCTGAAATGGGATGTCAGGATGCCTGGGACCCTGCCGGGCTGGATAAATCAGTGGGATTTATCCTCAGGAACGTGATGAGAGTTGACACCCATTTCTGACATGACTGTACCATAGATTGCCGGGGCAGGAGAGCATTGCCATTCTGAGCAGGCAAAGACGTATTTGCTGAAGGTGAAAATGCCATTTAAACTGTTGATACCTTTCAAATTGTCTTGGCAAGATGCCACAAGTAGCCCAGGCCTTTCCCAAATAAATATACACAATCTAAAATTCTGCACTGAGAATAGTGGTGTGTGATTGTCATGTTGACTCTCTTCCCGGTAATTTACGCTCTACACTGAGGGAATTTGATTTTGTGTGATAAAGATGCATAATCAAGTATTGCAGAGGGGCTCTGGCCCTTCATTTAGACGTCTCGGCACACGCAGCTCCTCACACAGACCAGGGCCCGGAGGACCGGCCAGGAGCCAGCGGCCTTGTCGCTTCTGGTGCCTGAGCCCATCCCTGGCGTGCACGGCCTCGGGAAGGATGTGGGGAAACCGAGAGTCAGGTGCCCCTCAGAGGAAAAGGGGGGCTCGAGGAAGCAGCTCTTGGTATCTCTGTGAGGAGCAGAACAGACAGTTCAGTGAGAAGTTTACAGTTGTGTAGTGAAGGTCGAGTTGATCAGCAACGGCCAATGATGTAATCGATCACGCCTATGTAATGAAGCCGCCATAAAAACCCAGAAGGAGAGGGTTTGGAGAGCTTCCGAATAGCTGAACATCTGGAGGCTCCGGCAGGGCGGCAGCCCAGGGAGGGCCCGGAAGCGCCTTGTGACAAGCTCCCGGGTAAACAACCTGGGATTGCAGTTGCATCAGAAGTGGGGGCAGCCTCGGGACCGAGTCCCAGATGCAACCCAGGTGGCGTCTGCTGCAGAATTGGGTGGTTGTTGGTGGGGAGAAACCTCCACACATTTCCTGGTGACCAGCGGCCCCAGAAGTCGCCTGTGCTGACTGTTGCGGGCGAGGGCAGCTGGTGTCAGAGTGAGATTTGCTGGAAGGAGCCTGGCTCACAGAAGCTCGTGGGTCTGGGAAGAGGAAGGATGACACGGTGCGGGACGAGGAGCCTTCGATTCCCGGGTGGCCGCGTGGCACCCGTGGCCTGGGGCTGTGCTGTTGTCAGTCACTGAAGGTAAAATTCACAGTGGCACTTGGAGATGGACCCAACGCCTGGGGCGTTGGCTCACTGGACACATAAGGAAACGCAAACTCACGAGGAGAAAGGGAAATAGTCCGTGCCTCGGTCATTGTTATCTGTTGTGGCTAAAACGAGAGCAAAGGAGAGTTCTGGCCGGACGCTGGTGCCGTCCGCGCTCAGACTGCATGAGTCCGAGCTCTAGCCCCGGCCCCAAACCTCATCTCCAAGGGACAACTGTGTGGGGATGACGGAAAGCACCTCTGAGACCTGTGGTCAGTGGGGGGAGGGCAAAGCCAGAGGGCAGAGAGTGTGGGAGTTGCTCCCTTTTGTAGATTGGTACCACCAGCTTTCCCACGAAAAGGGATTGTGGGAGCAGCTGATCCAGGACGGTGCCTTTGGCTTAAATGCTGCAGAGGGGGAGGGCATGTCTCGTTGACGTGGGGCCCACAGCCCATTGGGGAACAATCGCAGACGGCTGTACGGTGCCAACTAAAATAAACTCCTAAGCCTAAGGTGTCCTAAGGTGTCTGTTCACAGACTGAACAGACACGTTCTTGGCCCAGGGGACCCCAGAAGAACCTTAAAATTGAGTTCCTACCCATGAAGGGAAGGGGGGTTGGACATGCCTCATTTTAGCCCCTCCTTTTGTGGTTTGGACACTACAATTGGCCAGCATTGATGTTGAAACAGGCACCATAAGACTGACAAGACAGACTCTATTAACAGGACCTACAGCCATGCAGGGTGAAGGTTAGATCCCCGGCAGGCCATCAGTTTGCTGAACAGATCACTAGAGTCTGTATATCCTGACTTGTCTCTGATTCACAGACTTCCTCATCTTGACTTAAAACACTCCAAGCCTTTACACAAAGCTTTAGGTCTTTAACCAATTACAAATTGTCAACAGAAAAGAACCCAAATTCTGTAAAATAATTTAAGGAGCTTTATTCTGAGCCCAGTATGAGTGACCATGGCCCAGGGCCATGCCCAAGAAGCCTGGAGCAAGTGGACTCGCCATGGCTGGGTTACAGTTTGGTTTCATACATTTCAGGGAGACAGGGGTTACACATAAAGTCATAAATTAATACATGGAAGGTGTACATTGGTTTGGCCTGAAAAAGCGGAACATCTTGGAGTGGGGGATTACAGGTTATAGGGGGGTTTAAAGATTCTTTGATTTGAAATTGGTTAAAGAAATGAAGCTTCGTCTAAAGTCTGGGAATGTTTTCAGTTAAGATAAGGAAGTCTGTTAATCAGAGACAAGACACTGGACATATACTCAGACGCACGAGATCTGTAGGGTAAATCGAGGACTTGCAGGTGTGGTTTAATCTTTGTCTTGTGTGGCCTTAGGCCTGTTAATGAGTCACAAAGGACATCTCCAAGAAGCGGGGGGGAATGAGGAGGCAGGTCTGACTCCCCTTCTCATGACCAGCAGCTCAGCTTTAGGGTATTTCAGGGGTCTCCTTGGCCAAGAGGGGGTCCGTTTAGTCGACTGGGGGGCTTAAGATTTTATTTTATTATAGTTCACAAAATCAAAGAACCTCTGAACCCATCTATAACCTGTAAGCCCCCACATCAAGATGTCCTGCTTTTTCAGGCCAAACCAACGTATAACCTCCACGTATTGATTTGTGATTTTACCTGCAATTCCTGTCTCCGTGGCCGTATAGAACCAAACTCTAACCTGACCACCTTGGCACCACTTGCTGCAGGCTTCTTGGGCGTGGCTCCCAGGGCAGCAGTCACACACGTGGGCTCAGAATGAACCTCTTTAAATTATTTTACAGATTTGGGTTTTTTTCCCATTAACAACGTGATCCAGACACACAGGCCGTCATTCCCGAGGGTAAGGTCTGTTCACCCCGAGAAGGGGGCTACCTGCCTCCCCCATTAATGAGCAGCCCTGAGGAAGCAGCTCGTGCTTTGTGAGCAGCCACGCGGGCCTGGCTTTGTGACGCTGGGATATTTACTCGCTGGATGTGCCCGTTCCCCGGGTCAGGGTAGACGCTGTGGTTAAGGGGCCACTTCTACACGGGTGCCCCATGTGAACCCCCACCGCAGCCTCCCCAAGTGCCGGGAGTACAGGTGTGAGCCTCCGGCGCCCTGCTGGAACGCGGAAATTTTAAAATGGTTATTTAGAAATAAGGTGAATAAAAAACATTGTTGGGGTAAAACTAAGAGGAAAAAGAAAGGGGGTGTCCTGGGGCTCATCCCAGCAGGGAGGAAATCTCTAGAAGGCTACTCAGAAGTGGGATGAATAACACTGGTATTCTTGGGGTTAAAACAAAGGTCTTAACACAACACTACCGAAGGTTGGGGGTGCCCAAGGGGGCCCCTACTGGTCCCCCAACATTAAGGGGTTTTAAACAAGTTTTCTGTATTTACCTCAGATTGGAGAAATTTGGAAAGTCAGGAGCAAAGGCTGCAATGAGAAACCTGATGTGAAACTGCCCCGGGCGATCGTCTGGCAGGTGAACCAAGCCAGGGCCCCTGGGCTCAGCCCCTCCCGGGGGGCCCAAAGCCTTATTTGCACAGGTGGGTAGAATAGGGGGGTGGGGGCAGAGACTCCTGGCTGCGGGGGCCACGCATGGGCGCCAAGGTCCGCTGCGGAAGCCCCGACTCCGCTACAGCTGGATCGGGGATGGGCTGACAGGATCACAAAAGTTAAATGTTTAGACGGGTTTTATATAAAAAAGTCGTGCCTCCGTTACCTAAATGTTTTATGGGAATGGATATTATGTCTGGCTGGGGAACACTCCCCCTTCCTAGTCCTGTAAAACAGAGGCGTGCAAACCTGAACTTCAGGCGATTTTAATTGGATCTACTAAAAAAACCAGTAAGATTGCCCGGCCCAAGCGGCGCAGAGTCGGAGCTGGAGTGCTGGGCGGGGTGGTGGGGGGGCTCTTAACTGAAAAATAATTAGCGAGGTTTATAATTCAGAAAAAGGAGAACTTTATTTCTCATAAAGTTTCAGCCCAAGGTGGCCATTGCGGCCGGCTGGGAAACAGGGCTCCCGGCTGCCAGGCAGGAGCGGGTGCTTCACGGAGGGACAAAGGAAACACGGTTCTATATCGAGCGGGGCAGCTAAATACACACATTTAACCAGCTACAGGAGGAGTCATGAATATTTATGAAAAGAGAAACTACGCAAACGTGAAATTGTGCTTTATCCCCCATCCTGTCCTGGCCGGGAACTCAGTTTGAAGGTTTCTCTGGGCTCCCCTTGGCCGAGACAGGCCTGGGGGCTTAGGGTTTTATCTTACTTCGTAGGACAAATTCTCCACTTCGCAGCGCTCTGAGGAGCGTTTCCTGGGGCTTGTGGCAAAGGGCTGGGAGCACCTCCCAGCGACAGCTCCTGCGAGAGGGGCTGGAGAATTTCCACCTGAGGGCATTGACTGCCTTGCTATGGGACTTTGGCCGAAGCCACCCCTGTGACTGAAGGACAGCAAATGACCTTGACACCTGGAATGCCCCTACCATCCTGGGTCAGAGAAATGCTCTGACAGGGACGACCATGCCGGGAAGAGCAGCGTAAACGGTTTATGCAGGACCGTGCTGCCTGGAGCGTGCAAGGAGGTCCTCGGGGGCAGGGGGCCTCTTCCCCCCAGGCCTGACTCCGGAGCCTCGGGAGGAGCTGCTGGACCCTACAGTGCCCCATAACCAGTGCTCACCTGACCCGCGAGGGCTGCGGGTGTGGGTGGCAGCTCCAAGGCGAACGGACATGCCCTATTTGGAAGGTAGAAGGGGTCAGCCTGTGCGAACTGTGCGCCGTGTCCCAGCAGCGATGGAAGAGCTGAACCGCGCAGGAGCCTGCGTTTGGGGTTTCACTGACCAGGGGCAGTGGGACCCGGCCTGTGACAGGGAGGCCCACACGGCCCGGCCCTGAGGAGACTGCAGGGTGCCTGAGAGGACGACATGGGACGCCCATCCAAGGGCCCCTTCCAGGTTCGGAAGGTGACTAGAGTCCACGAGCCATGTGGATTCCCTCGTGCTCCCGTGAGGTGGCCCCTGGGCCCTGGAATGAGTGGACGCGGGGTCCTGCCACAGAGCGGAGATGGGCTGAATCTGGACACGCTCCTCCTGTGCCCTGCCAGGCTCAGCGTGCCGGCGAGGACTGCTCTGCCAGCCGGAGGGACGGGGACAGACACTGACCCTCTACAGTGAACCAGTGACAGCGTTTCCCTGAGTTCTGTGAGCGGCTCTAGCAAGTCACTCAAACCCGGGGAGGCCGTGCGAGTGCTGGTGTCTGGCGGCCGTCAGGGCACAGGAAGTGGGGGGCAGTCTCGGACGGAGCCTCACCCCGGGGCCTGACGCTCCCCCCAGGCCGACAGTGACGACAGAGACGGAGTTGACCGGGCTGGTGTGGGCTGCAGAACGGGTTGGTCGGCTGTTGGTGGGAGACACCCCCCAGCGGTCACAGACGTCTTCTGTGTTGGCTGCTGTGAGCCCAGGAAAGCGGTTTGTGTTCTCCACAGACAGGCCCTCCCGACGCTGCAGCGGCAACACCGGTCCTGTCACTGTGGACGGAGGGCACGTCCGGGCCCAGCCCGGACCCTGCAGTGGCCGCCCAGAGGGCTCTGCCCTGGAGCCCTCCTGGAGGGGAGGTGGCCAATGACAAGCAAACAGGCCCACGGGATTTCAACACAGAAAAGCGACCTCAGGAAAACTCAGGCTGGGGGGGTTGGAGGTGGCTGGGGTCTGTGGGGTGCAATGGCCAGACTGACGCCCACTCCCCCGACACGCCCTCTGGGCGCACAGAGGAGGGGGCCGGACAGCAGAAACCGCAGACGCAGAGCCCATTCGGGGGTGATCTGCTGTCTGGTGTCCTAAATATAAAAACAATGCTTGGAATTCAGAGAGAGATCATGAAACTAGTGCAAAGAAAGTAAAGGAAAAGGCAAAACCAACTTATTGTAACAATTGTGACAAAGGGTTAGTATCTAAACATGTAAAGAGCTCGAACGAGCCTTAAAACCAGAAGAGGCCAATCCCGCGCCCGCAGCCAGGGGCGCCAGCTGTTTCGCGGAGAAGGACGTCCTGACTGAGCGAGCATCGGGCACGGGCGCTGCGTCCTCTGCCGCAGGTCTGAGCCGCTGTAGCCTGGGTGGCGGCAGGGGGTGTGCTTCCATCTCGCTGCGTTTCATGCTCCAGAGACGTTTCAACCGCTTCTCTAAAACACTTCCGACTTATTTTCATAGTTCAAACAATTTGTCTTGAAGGTGCAGTATTTCCTATAAGATCCACCAGATTTATCCTTTTGGAATAATCTGCCAGGGGCTCGCGTCTGCAGATTTAGCCAGAAGTAGGATGGTTAAGCTGGTTGGCAGACACCCGGGGCTGCTGCAGGTGGGCTCTGCCTGTCCTCACCCCCAGCGGGCCCCCAGACAGCATGCCTCGCTCAGCACGCTCCCCAGTGCCCGCCAGTGCCACCGGGGTCTGGGACAACAGGGTGGGGCTCACTTCCCTCAGCGCCTCCGCGGCCAGGGAGCACCGTGGGAAGAGGAAGAGAAAGTGCCGGAAGCAGATTCCACATGGCTCTTCTCAGAAGTGTCTGAATAATAAAAGTCCTGGATCTTATAATACTCATCAGTTCAAATTTTTTGCCTAAATTAAAAATATGTATATTACTGTATCATAAAAGTGATGTGTACTTACTGAAAAGAATTTGGAAAATACTTAAACTTAGAAAACATTTAAAAAATCATCTTCAGATCCATCATCCAAAGATAACTTCTGTTAGAATTTGGTTTATTTCATGCAGATAATTTTTTTCTCTGTGGGTATTCTTTTAAAACAGATTTAATCATATTCTAAAGGCATTTTGTAATTTTTAATTTAACCCTCTATCATTAGCGTGTCCATGCGATTTTGCCCACTCTAAGATGTTGTCTGTGCCTTTATCATCAAGTGGATGGATATACAGTAACTCATCGATTCCCTTGTTGCTGGACACTGAACCTGTTTCTGAATTTCATTTCATAAATAAAACTGCAATAAATGTCTTCGAGCTTAAGGGTTCTTCCCCTATGGTTTGGATTATTTATTTTAAAAAGTAGATTTATGGGCATATAAAAGGTGTGATTTATATTGTCAATCACGTTTCCAAAAATGGCACCGAATGCACCCCACCTGCTCTTTTCAGGAGCCTGGGGTCACCCTCCCCCGGGGACAGTCCCTGGAGCTGCAAATCTGCAGGGTGAGGGTGTCCTCTGCTCCTGTCTGCGCACAAGGCTGGATGTCTCCCGCACGCTGATGTGAGACGTTTCTCGCTTCTCCATCTTAGCCTTGGTCTTTCTGTTGCTGTTTCTAAGCTGGGAAAAATCTTTCCTCCTTAAGGTCCAGTGCTCATTTGTCTTGGGTTTTCCCCCATTTTCTCCCCAAGATTTTTAGGTCTCTGGGGCTTCGAGTCAGCGAGTGACTTGGGACGACACCAGGACTGACCGAGGCAGGGCTCTGAGTGCCCCTGCTCTGAGACGGCCCCTCCCATGCAGGCGCCAGGAGAGATACAGCAGCGGGTGCTGTCACCTCCACGGTCACCTCCACGGTCCGAGGGAGGGACCCCTCTGTCCTGCACACCCAGCAACCCTGAGAGTCCTCGTTTCAAATTAGCAGGTTGGGATCTGCTTGTTGCTTGAAATTAAGGCCGAGATGTTCTTAGACAAACTGCCTTAAAAATTCAGGAAATGCACCAAAGCAGGCAAAACAGAAAAAAAGAAATCTGGACGTGTCCAAAATCCTCAGAAGGGAGGGAAACCGCTGTAGCAGACAGACCTTCGATGAGTGGTTCTCACTGCTGACCGGCCTGGATGCCCGGCCCAAGTTAGTTACCGGGAGGGGGAAGCTGCCTCTCCCCTTCTGCCTCTGGGGGCTGGGCGGCCGGGGCCCCCAGTGCTGTGACCCTCCCGGGGCTCCGCCTCCCCGGGCTGGAGCGGGGCCTGCACCTGTGCCCAGGAAGGCCGGCAATGAGCCTCCTCCTCCGCTGGCGTCTGAGCGGAAAGGGAAGGGAGCTTGACCACCTGGTGGCCTTGGGCACCGCACACAGTGGCACCTGGGCAGGGGGTCGCCTGTGATGGAAGGGCTGCCCTGGCAGGGGGGCGGTGGGCAAGGGTGCTGGGCCTGCAGCGGGGACGCTCTCGGGGAGCTTTCCTGCTCACAGGGGCTGGTGCGGGCCCCATAGTCGGCGGCTCTGGGCAGATCCGCCCCAAGCGGGCCCGATGCTGCAGACTGCTTGTATAGGCCTCCTCGGGGCCAGGGGCCCTCAGGTGCTGTCTGCTCCAGGAGTGGCCCAAAGCACGCCCCTCTCGGGTTGGAGGCGGGTGCGGCCGGTGGCTCTGCTCTCTTCCCAGCAGCCCCGAGCTGGGAGCGCTGGCGCTGGCGGTGCTGAGGCTGGCGGGCAGGGAGCAGCTGTTCCTGCTGATTACTTTCCTGCAAACCCTCCTGGGGCCTCAGGAACCTGCTGGAAATGAGTCTGGGCTGGGGCAGCAGCGTGAAGAGGAGATAATCAAGACAAATGAGCTGTCTGGAAGCCAGTGGACCCCGGCCTGGCTGGACGGGGAGGTGTTCTGGCTGCAGTGCTGCCCAGAGGCCGCAGGCTGGAGGCCCGGAGGCTTGGGCCAGGTGGTCAGTCTGGGCCAGGCTGTTTCCCTGCCCACTGCCGGGCACTGCGCCCACTCTCCCCGGGGCTGACTGTGATTCCCAGGACGCTCTGTCGCTGTTCAGCTTTCGTTTTCTGCTGCTTTCGAACTGGGGGCCCGGGGGTTGATCTGGCAGATTCGCCGCCTGCTGTGCTGGGCGCTCAGTTGTCCCAAGGTGCCCAAGGTTTGACCGGACGTGGCTGTCCGGGTGCAGGCTGGGCTCCCAGCAGGATGCGGCGGGATGTGGTCAGGGGCCTGGTGCCCTGCTGTGTGCCCTGTGGAGCATGTGGCCCATCCAGGGGAGGGTGCAAGCTGGCTGTCCACACAGGGTTCCTGTCTGCAGTGCCACGCCGCCTCCCCATGGGGCAGGGCCACCAGCGGCCACAGTGGGACGTTCGGCTGGACTGTGATGTGGAGGCGACTTTGGGGGAAAGGGGGGATGGGAGGGTGCCCGGGCCTGGGTGGGCACGTGCATGCGGGGTGGTCGGCCTGGGAGTGGCCAGGCCAGGCTGTGCTGGGTGACTGCCCTGGGAGGGAAGGGTGTGACCTTGGGGAAGTCACTGGGTGGGCCAGCCCGGCTTCTGCACCCCTCGCCCACTATTTTCTGTACCCGACCTCCTTGTCCAAACCTTGGCGTGCTCAGTGCCCGCTGTGGTCTGAATCCCTCTGAAGCTCGTGTCGCAATTTAATCGTCCTTGTGGCCATACCAAGAGATGATGGTGCAGGGGCCCCACCCACGTGAGTGGATTATCCACCCCGTGGGGTGGGCTCCTGGTAAAAGGGCGTTCAGCCCCCTCCTCCTCTCCCACCTCGGAGGACGAAGCAGGAGGGCCCTCGGGCGATGCCGGCATCTCGATATTGGACTTCCCAGCTCCGGGACTGTGAGAAATAAATGTCTGTTCTTTGTCAATGACCCAGTCTGTTGTGTTCTGTTGTAGCAGCACAACACGGACAGTTCCCGACCACAGACCTGAGAGCCCCTCACTCGCCCACTCGCTCACTTGTCAGACGTGCCTGGAATTGCTGCCGTGTCTGTCTGGACTCAGCAGCGGGTGGCCTGTGCCCTTGGGACCCCCGGCCGGTGCTGGGTGGCAATGAGGGTGCGTCATCCCGCTGGAGCCGATGGCCCGGCCGCCCTCATGGATGGGACGCACCGAGCCGCCCCGGGCCCTTGCAGGATCCGGGCTCCTTAGCCGCCCCTCCTGTGGGCATCGGACCCCCCACGCTCGGTGACTAAAACATGGGAGGACACAAGAGAAGAACCTCGAGGTCTTGTGTAACAGTGTCACCCGGAGTTACCACCGTCTCTACCCTCGCGTGATTCCACCTCCGAGGCCCAGCCCTCCCCACCCTGTTCGCGGCCTGCGTTTGCACAGTTGCGGGCAGCTCCCTCTGTGGGATGTCCCCAGGCAGGATGGCCAGGGTGTCTCCTCCAAACAGACTCAGCGGAGAGGCTGGCGGAGAACTGAGGCGCCAGCTGTCGAGGTTTCGAGGAGACTGAGCTCGCGCTCTCAGGGGGTGGGCGGAGGCCCAGGAGCCTCTGCATGCGCGGTTAGCCCCGGAGGGCTGGCCTGGCTTCTCCTCTGAGCCGCCTCCATCCCCCAGGCCGATGTTCCCTCCCCCGAGTGCACAGGAGCCCCTTTCCCCAGTCCGCGTGTGCTCCGACTCCACCATTGCCCTGGCATTGGGGCCTCAGAGCAGAGTGGCCCGGAGTCCCTGTGCCCTCTGGCAGGCTCCGAGTGCCTGGCCCTTCCTCCCTCTGTCTGTCCCTCTCACTTGCGGCCAGGCACAAAGAGAGGATGAGCGTCCCAGAGGCCAGAGCCCACTTGGCCCTGGGGCTTGTCCCATCGAGGACTTTCCTCTGCCACGGCCCCTTCCCAGGCCCATAGGACCCCAGAGCCACCAGACCATGGTTGCTGGTGACCACCGTGACATCCTTCTACAAAACCAGTGTGCAGCAGCTCCCATCATAGCCCTGCTGGGCAGAAAAACGTCGAAAATTCATTTCAAACAAGTGTGCATGGGCTCCACGAGACGGTGCGTCCCTCCTCCTTGCTCTGCGGCTCTTGGTGTGTCTCTTGGTGTCTGTCTACCCCCCGGCAGGGTCCCTAGGGGCCACTTCCAGAGCTGCCACCACAACTGCTTTAAAGTTTTTTTGTCTTAAATAAGACACTGTAGTCAAATGTGGCCAGGTTAGTCTCCTTCCCCTTCGGGCTGGTTGTGTTATCACTTGAAATACTATTGGGTTCATTTATTTCTATCTGTATGGTGGGGAGTCTTTTTGAAAAATTCAGTATTTTTAATAAGAAATTGATATGTGTGTTAAAAATTGCATCTAGTTATACTCAAAACAGAAATCACAATTCTCTACAGAAATACATTCTTGTGCATAAACAAAATAAATCACCACCTGCAACAAGCACCTCTGCAATGGGAGGGAAGTGTTTGCAGCGAGCAGCGCCCGGGCGCCGTGATCTAATGAGTGCGCGTCCCTAATTACCGTGCCTGTGATTACATTATTTCAGTGAGAAGTTGTGACAGATTATTTGTGAATGCAGACACAATGACTCATAAAAGGGGCTGCATTCTCGAGTTATTGGTGGCATTGATTTATCCGATGACAATTTGCCCACGAGGAGAATGTAGATGAGCCCTCGGTAGGGAGCGCAGGGGAGGGCAGGGCGAGGCTCCTCCAGCTGCCTAGTCCCCACCCTGACCCTGCAGGACCCCCTGAGTCCACAGAGACGTCCAGGCCAGGCCGGTTGGTGGTGCCAGGGCTCTGTGTCACTCTCTGGGCCCCCCACAGCGCCTGGAGCACAGGGCCACAGTCGAGCAGCCCTGGACCAGCCTCAAGAGCTGAGTGAGCCCCCCCAGGCCTGCCTCGCCCAAGGCTTCCTGTGCTTGCCCTGGAGGGAGGAAGACCTGGACCAGCACAGATTCCTGCTCCTCCAGGAAGGCCGCCTGGCTTCTCCACCAGGCCTGGATGGTGCATCTGCCCCCCAGCTCTCCCAGGACTGGAGAGGGCGCCCACCTCTGCACGCCCTATGACCTCAGCGTGTGCCTGGCACACAGTGGGTGATGACGCTCTTGCTCTTCACGGTGAAATAAAACCCAATCCTGCTGGGGTTGAAGATGAGAAACAGGCCTCCCTGTCCCCTTCCTGTCTTGGCGTCACCACCCCATGTGGGCACCAGGGCCCTGGCTGGGGGTGGGAGGTGCTCCTGACTTTTTGTTGTTTGTTTGTTTCAAGCAGTAGAAGCTTTTCTTCAAAGAAAGGTGACATGAACGGCCCTTCCAGTAAAACAGCAGAAAACTCCAAATGCTTCGCCCCAAGTTAGGGGTGGGGCACTGGGCTTCACGGGGCCTGGCTGAAGCTGGCCACAGGGCATTCTGTTTGGTCCATGATGTCCCCACCCCCCCATGTCTGCTGGACACTCACACGTGGCACCTCCAGGGCTGGAGCCCCATCCGCCTGTGTTGCGCCAGGGTGAGCGAGTCAGGAAAGGCCGCCGACCTCAGGTGCCCAGCAGAGGCGCAGTGAGCTTCGGTGTATGTGCATGTGTGCACAAGCTTGTGAGAGTGTGCATGTGTGTGCAAGTGCACGCAAACACGTGAGAGTATGGATATCTGTGCACATGTGTGAGGGTGTGCCTGTGTGAGTGTGCATGTGTGCAAGTCTGTGCGTGCAAACGTGAGAATGTGCATGTGTGTGCATGTGCGTGAAAACACGTGCATGTGTGAGAGTGTGCATGCATGTGTGCAAGTGTGTGCATGCGTGCAAACATGTGAGGGTGTGTGTGTGCACATGTGTGAGTGTGCCTGTGTGTGTCTGTGTGTGCCTGTGTGCGTGTGTGTGAGAGTGTGCGTGTGTGCATTTGCTAGAGTCATGTTCCATAAGTGTGTGGTGGTGACTCTTGATCAGCAAAGATTGTTCCACAAACTGTTGCAACCAGCTCTATGTTCATTGAAGCAATAAACACAAACAAACCCGCCCACCCTGCCAACGAGCCAGACCCCTGGGCGGTGAGGGGGCCCAAGCAGAGCTGGGTGGGCCACACCCCGAGGGGTCCGTGAGTGTTTTGGCCTGAGCAGGGGGAGGTCCAGCGGGGGTAGGAGGGGACAGGAGACCCACAGGGGCCAGCTGGGGTCCCCGAAGGGGCAGCCTAGCTGCGGGCAGACTCTCCTTTCTCCTGACCGCAGACCAGCCCCGGGCACTGGCCCTAAATGACCCCAGGCCTTGGAAGTTGGTGCCTCCCCTTTCAGAACCTCAGTGTCCTGGTGATCCCTGACCTCGGGCTGCAGGTGGGTGAGGTCAGAAGATGGGAAGAGAGGGCAGGGTGTGACCTGATGCCCCTCGTGCCCTGGGCATCTGTGTCCAGCCCACTGTGTGTGTCCAGCGCTCTGCCGTAGCCAATATGTGCTCCACCACCCTAGTGGAGCCTCAGGACAGCCATGAGGCTGGTGTTGAGCAGCGTCCCCGGCCTCAACCCACTGGACGCCAGGAGCACCCCAGCCCGACAGTCGGAAATGGCTCCAGACCCTGCCCAGTGTGCCTCGGGGCAGCAGCCTGGCTCTTTCTGCTCTGGCACAGGGTCAAGAGGTTTTGGTGGCAGCTCTGCTGGCTCCTGAGCTGGGGAGGCCTCACAAGCACAAGCACACACATGTATACAAACATGCACATAGATGTACACACACATACACACAGGCACCCTCCTGCACAAATAGTCACACAGGCACAAATGAACATGTAAACTCACATGCACACACACTAACACATTCACAGAACACATGCATGCACACATTTACATATAGACACAGAACATATACAGCCACACAGGCCCACCCAAACGCATATACATGCAAACACACGCACACACTAGCACACCAACATACATGCACACATGCATGTAAGCACATCATACACGTAGATACATGTGTGCTCACACACACACACACTCAAACACACCCACACACATATGTGCACACATGTACACACATGCATGCACACACTGCACACATGCACGCTGCTCTCATGACCCTGAGCCTCTTCCTGCCCCTCACAGGTGGCTCCTGTGGTCTCCCGGCCTCTGCTCAGGGCCACCTCCACCTCCGGGAATCTGTCACAGACCAGAGGAGACAGAGAGACCTGGTGACTAAATGCAGACAAAGGGCATTGGGAAAACTGGTGAAATCCAGAGTCTGTCATTCAGTTAATAGCAATGTGCACCGGTGTTAGTGTCTTAGTTCTGACAAAGGCATCGTGGTTACATAAGATTTTAACACCAGAGAAAGCTGAGCGGAGGGTACACGGGAACGCTCTGTGATGTCTTGTCAGCTCTCATGTAAATCTAGAATTATTTCAAAATGAAATGTTAAAAAGGGATGATACTTATGAAGTGGGTGAAAGGACTTATTGATTTTTTAAAAATAACAAATTTCCCTTCACTAAGCAGCTTCTAAGCAGGTGTTGGAGTCTCAGAATATCCCCGTTGGAGTCTCTTTGAAAATGTGAGGAAAGTCCTTTCCTATAGAAATCAAAAAAACAAATGGAACTTTAAAAAATATGATTAATGAGTAAAAAGCTTCAGGAAGTAACGTAAAAGACATAAGAAACTGCAGTTTATTTACAGATTCTGGACCTAGGGAAAGCCCATTTTCAAGAGCTGCGGTGTCAAACACAAGTCTTTTCTAAAACCTGTGGCAAAGTGGCTGATTTCTTGAGCAAGCTGAGGCTTGAAGTCCCCCCGCAGTGGCTGTTCTGCCTGTGCTCTGCGGCAGGATTCGGGGCTGACGAGACTGAGTCCAGTGCCAAAGTGCCCCCCGTGCAGCGGGAATGACAGGCCGCCTTGTTGTGAACCCAGGGCTTAAGGCAGATTCTCCACTTGCGATGAGATCGGAACATTTCACAAAATCAGAAAGTTTTAACCATTCTCGGAGAACTCGCTGAAGTTCCTCTTTAAACGGATCAGTGGTAGTATTGAAAGGTGGAAACCAAACTTATTTTAAGATGGGAAAAGTGGATCTCACTTGCACAAATTTCTTAGTCTTAGAAATGCAGCAAATCCTTCATTCCATCCTACCGTGTTGGAGTTTGGGTCGATCCAGCCTGGAGGAACCAGACTTTCCAAAGCACCTGAGACTGGGGGTTAAACCAACCTCAGAAGGAGCCGGGAGCTTCGCTGCACAGCAGGAGGCTACGGGGCCCGTTCTGGGAGCGGCCTTGTCAGCGGCCTCTGCGCCCAGGGCGCCTCAAGCCCACGGGAACAGAGCACCCTGCGTCCCGTCGATCCTCACGGGCCTGCCGCGTGGCGCCGGCAGCCGGGGGCCTTTCCCCCAGTCCTGGTCACAACGGCCACACCAGTGAGTGCGGTTTGGATGGAGCAAAGGGAAAAGACAGAGGGCAAAGGACAGCACTTTCCCGTGTGGTGCGTGTTGAGACTTGCCATTCAGCGCTCGAAAACCCCCCAAAACTCAACTGTGCAGCGGTTCTCTCTTCCCCTGCATTTTGGCTCTCTTGTCACCAGGAAGCAGTCTCGTGTTGGAACACCCAGGGCTCTGAGCGCCGGGTTTTAACCGTCTGCGAGCTCGTTGCAGGGGTCGACCTGGGCCGCCTTCCGCCAGCGTGGACCGAAACACCTTCTCCCTCAGCGGCTCTCTGCGGCCTTTGAGCTCTGAGCTCCGTATTTCTCGTGATTTAAACACGACCTTCTCCTAGCCCCAGCCCCTCAGCCCAGGCTCTCAGCAATCTCAAAGTGCCACAGACAGCCTCAGGTTTTACAAAAAGATAAACTTTCCTCAAGTGTTTTCTTAAAGGGCCAATTTCCCTTACGCAGCACATTGTGAGAAAAATGTAAATGAGGTTTTTGAGTATAGATTCAAACTGGTCACAAGATAATTGCTAATAACAAAAACGTACGGCATTGCAGTCGAGTCTTCAAATTCTAATTTTATATAAGAATTAATTCACAAATATATAATTCCAACTAGCATATGTTGTCATTTTTATGTCTGCGCAACTTAGACTTTCACCTCCAAAGTTATTTTAAATCTGTCTTGGGAGAATGTTTAATATGAGTTTGGCAAATGACATTTCTGTGGACTCCTCTAGAGATGACATTTGTCAAGCTGCCATCTCAGGTAATTCGTGTAAGTTGCTGGGGTTCATTATTGCAGATATCAGCAATCAATATTTTTCCCCTCAAAAAGGACATCAGTTCTTAGGAGCACATAGACAGCTTTCTCCTCCCCGTAAACTACGCGGAGAGTCCACGGGGTGGACTGCTGGTCACGCCTGGGGGCAGAGGACAGTCAGGGCTCTTGGACCTTGTGGGCTGAGGGTGAGAGGGGCCTGGAAGGGAGAGACAGAGATAGAGAGAGACGGAGAGACAGAGACAGAGACAGAGGCAGAGATATAGAAAGAATGAGCACTACACCCGGGGCAGGCAGGGAGGACAGTCCATGGACATCCACCATGGTCCTTGCTGAGCAGGTTGAGGGTGCAGGAGGGAAGGGTCCCCCCAAGGCTGCACCCGAAGCTCTGTGAGCTGGGGCAGCTGGGCTGGAGGGGGTGGGGGCCTGGCGCTGGGCTGACGTCGGCAGCAGCTCCCCCGAAGGCCTTGGGGCTCAGGGGAGGCTGTGGGAACCGGGCCAGACCCAGAGGGCCCCTGAGGCCCTCAGGGAAGACCTGGCCGAGAGGATCTCCCTGGCCTGGTGGCTCGTGGGCGCTTCCTTGCCCAGGGCCCACGAGCAGAAACATGGGGAGACCCAGGCACTGCCGAGTCCGCCCCCCTGGCTCCAGGCAGGGAGGAGCGCATAGTGCCATGACTCTTTGCAGCCCTCCCCATAGGGAGGTGGACTCTACTTCTCTACCCTGAGGCAGGGTGGCCTGGCCAACGGGACGCAGCGGAAGCTCGTGTGGGCCCAGGCAGGGTGCGGGAAGGCCTCTCACCGAGATCCCTGCCGAGCCGCACGGGCACAAGCCCAGGCCTCTGGAGCTGAGGCCCCCCCACCAGCCAAGGCCCAGACACACCGGCCGCTGACCACTGACGCGTGAGAGGGTCCAGCTGAGGTCAGACAGGGGACTGCTGGCGGGCGGCACCGTGAGCCGGGCACGGCTGCTGTGTGGAGCCACGAGGTTTGGGAGGTTTGTTGAGCAGCAAAGGCCGACTGACTGGTGCAGGCACGCGGGGTGGACCCACACCATTCTTACCATGCCGTAGGCAAGAGGACAGTTCAGATCAAACATGTCCTGCCAATAATGACCGCAAATGAGTCTGAACATCTGCTCTCAGCCCTAAACAAAGAAAAGCCCCAGAATTTCTGAAGCTCCCTGGGGGACCATCCCATCTCCTTCTTCCTCCTTAAAGTAATTTCCCCCCTCGGCGTGGGCACGTGCTTTCTCCCCGACGTGAAGTCCAGAGCCCCTGGCGCCGAGCGCCTGCCTTCCTGCATCCCCTGCCCATGGCTGGTGGGGTCTCTGTCCAACCTACTGCTCCCAGGGATTTGGGTGGTTTTCAATTTTTGTCAAATTACAAAAATTGCTGTGATGAACATTCTTGCACATGCCCCCATGTGCCCAGGGAGGGAGATTCTTGCGTCTCGAGGCCTCCCGTGGTGGGCAGGGCTGTCTCCAGGCCCAAGCGCTGGACCTCGGGCGGCCTGGACAGGCCTGGCGGACCCGGCCACTGACCTCATGTGCCACCTGCTCTTTGTCCCATCCCCCTGTGCCGTGGTGGGAAGTGCTGGAAGGTGCTCACAGGGCCTCACGTGCCCAGCTCTGCAGCTGCTCACAGGGACGTGGGACCCCAACGGTACGACCCGACGTCACTCAGTTCCACTTAGTGGTTCTCCCAAATGATCCAAACAGTGTTTATTCCCCCCGGTCCACCTTCTCACATCCTCACCAGTGCTTGATAGTTTCAGACTGTGGACAGTTTTGTGAAATGTTTTAAATTATGGTTTTAATCGGCATTCACCTGAATACTGGGTGCTTCTTGACTGCCAGCTCTGTTCCTTGTCCATGCTCAAATCTTCAGTGCTTCTCTGCTTCTTACTCACTGGGTGGAGTTATTTATACATTCTGGACACAACCCGCGTCAGCCGAGTACACCGCGAGCGTCTTCTCCTACACGGCGGCCTGTACCTTCCGCCCACTGACGCCGCCTTGGATTAATTTTAATGCTGCAGAATTTGCCAAATCTTTCCCTTTAACATTTGCACTTCTGAGGTTTTGTTGAAGAAATTATTTCTTAGACTGTGGTCATAAGTATGGTCTCCTATGTTGGCTTTTAAAGCTTTATAAATGTTTATATTACCATTAAGTCCTTACTCCATTTGGAACTGATTTGTATGTATGAAGGAGGTAGGAATCTATTTTCCTTATTTTTTTAGATATTAGCCAATTTTCCAGCATCAGTTATTGAACAAGCTCTTTTTTCCCTTTTAATCTGCAATGCCAGACTCTTTTAAAATCATGTTGATATGTGTATATACGTATTTTATACCTATTATATGCACATAAATACGCATGAGTGTGTACACAGACGTTCGCACACACACATTTGTGTCGTGGATTTCCTGCTGGACTCTCTCCACCTGTCAGAGCCTCAGTTCTGGCTGCCGGAGCTCCCTCCCCCGTGTCAGCATAAAGTCACCGCGGGAGGTTCGCCTTCACTGCAGTTCTGGATTCCGAGGATGCTTTACTTTCCTAACAGTTCACTGACATGTTGAAAAAGATCTTTTAAGTACCTTGTGTCCAGTGTTTACAGTTGTTTTCATCCCGATTATGTTGGGCACTTCACCTGCGTCCTGCTGTATGTAAAAGCCCTCACTGCTGGTAAAGCCCCTGTGTCGGTCCTTGCTCACAGGCAGTGGTCATTTAGACTTACGATCACGTCCACCAGCCTATTTGACCACGATCGTTTCTTGCACCCTGTGACCTCGTTCTGCAACATACCCCATCAAGTTCTTTCAGTGATGGCGAGCTTTTGGTCTTGGTCTAAAACTGTCCTCACCCTCACTCTTGATATGTGAGCTGGGTATGGAATTTTTGACAGACAGGTGCTTTCTATCAGCAGGTCGAAGACTTCCCCCCACTGTCCTCGGCAATTGTTTTTATGAGAAGTCATGAAAATCCGGTTGTCTTTCCACTGAGGACCATGTTTCTGCTCTCTGACAGTCTGACACGGACGTCTGTGTGTCTGTGTGCCTCTGATGTTCCAGTTTCATCTCAAGGCGAACATTTGCTCTTATTTACTTTCCAGGAGAAAATGTTTTCTTCAGTCTTTGAAAACTTACCTGTTCTCTCTCCAGACATTGCCCGTCCACTCTTGTGTCTTCCCCTCTTCTGGAGCTCTTAGTAGGCGTGTGTTGCACTTTCTCCTTCAACCCCCTCCCCCCTTCCCTCCTCCTTGTGTGACAGTGACTTCCGCAGACCTGCCTCCAAGGCACCACTTTCCCCTTCAGCTGTGTCCAACTGACGTTTAACCTGTTTAGTTCTCACATTCGACGACTACATTTTTATTTCTACAAATTCTGTCTGCTTTCTCTTCATCATTTGCAAGCTACCTCCTTTATTCACAGTGTCCTATTCTTGCCTCATTGTTTCTGTATTACTTGTTCTCCTTAAACATTTTAAACATACTTATTTTAAAGTATCTTCTAGAATGTTCTATCATCGCTCGTCTTTGGGGGTTCACATTCTCCCGTTTCCCTCCTCGGCCCTGGGAGTAACTCGTTGCCCTGCCTGGTTTGTCTTTCACTGTGAGCGCGCTCTGGGCGCTCTGCCCCGGCAGCTCCTGCGCCCTGACCCGCGGAACACCTCTTACACGATCTGGGGTTTTCACTAGCGTGAGACACGTTTGCATCTTCCCTTCCCCGGGGACCAGGGGTGTGAGTCCCCCTTTATCTACATGCGTGGCTCAGGCAAAGCCATCCATTTCCGTTCCACTGGCAACGCGTTTTGAGCAGCGGTTCCGTACCAAACACTTTACTCTTGGCTGACTTCTGCCTCAGCCCAAGCCCTGGCGGTTGGCGGACTGCCTTGCCACTTCCCTGATTTTTTATTATTTTTCGTGCTTTCACAAGGAGGGGGTTCTTTGAGCCTCTTGACCTTATGCAAGGAGTCCACCCACCCCAACTGCCCTCCTGGCCTGGTCCCCAGGCTTGTCTGTGGTGCCAACGCGGGCCTCACGCCAGCGCCCAAGGCCCACGCCCAGGCCTTTGCTGCTCCTCACCCCCGGCTTCGAGCTCTGGATCCTGGAGTCTACGTGCGTCTCTGCAGTCGTCACATCGTGGTCAGTGTTTCTATGTGTCTGGGCTGGGGACAGGCCAGAGGAAATCAGGCAGCTGCACATGGCTTGGACCCAGCCCTGACCCTCCTCCCTCCCTATCCTCCTGTGGCCGTGGGGCCCCTGCCCTGCGCCCCTCCTTCCCACCCTGCCCAACCTGGCTCCAGTGGGCCTGAGTCCGGCACAGGCACCCCCTGAACCCTCAGGTGTGTGTGGAAAACGTCCTCTGGGCGCCAGCGGCTCCAGCCCCACCCCCCTCAGCCTCCCCAGCTGGGGAGACCCCTCCTCTTCTTATCTCTGCACTTGGCACCTGGAAGGGTCCGGCACACAGGTGTGCTTGGTAATCACCTGCTGACCAGTGTGTGGATGGGTGCCCCCAGGCTCTGGCATGTGCCGCAGCTTGGGAGGGCTCCTGGTGTGGCATGGGCCACCCCCTGCCCACGCCTGGTCCTGCAGAAGGGCTTGTCCTGCCCTGTGGAGCCTGCAGAGGCCTGGGGACCTGGTCCTCAGCAATGCCCTGTACAGCACAATGAGAAATGGATCAGCTTGGATTGTGTAGATTTGAGGTTCCTTCTAAATCTGTTTGGGACTCCACAATTCCTCGCTGACCACTGAGGCGAGGGCCTACTGTGCTCCTGGATCTCGGGATCCTGGGTGTGGCAGATACACTGAGTGCAGAAGCAGGCTCTGATTGTCTCTGCCTCCTGTGCCATGGCCTCAGGCCCTGGAGGGTGTCACAGAGCCCTCCCAGCACCGAACCCCAGCGGCTGCCCTGGGCTGAGTACTGGGTTGGAACTGGTTCTGTTTGCAGACGCCCATGTGATGCCTTAGAATGCCAGTGTCTGGGAGCCCAGGAGACGCGCTAGGAGGTAACTGGCGATGCTGGCGCCTCCCCTCCTGCCGGGCCACCACGTCTGACTTCATCTGGAAAAGACGCGGTACCAAGTCTGCCTTCATCAGTGTCTATGGAACGGGGGAGCCAAGGTCCCGCTCCCATGTTGCAAGATTGATTCCTGCCTGCAGGTGTGTCCTTCCATGACAAAGATTTATTGGATTCCAGAGGGTGCTGCCTGTGGTGTTGGTCAGATGTCACAGCAGACCTGCTAGAAACAGCAAATCACCCCCGGCCAAGGCCGGGGTCAGGCCGTGGGGTCCCCTGGGCTCTGCTGGGCGGCAGCTTTGTCCCCTGGAGGGTTTGAGGGATGTTGCCCCAGCCGTGCGCAGGTGCTCTGGGAGGGGAGGAGGCGTCTGCACTGTGATGCCCATGCCGGCAAAGGGCTGGCGGGGGGTCCTGTGGCAGTCATGCTGCTGCACCTCGCCTGAACCTGCCCCGGAGGCCTCTGTCCCTGGAGCTAGGCCTTGGGGACATCCAGTGCCCTGCCAGGTCTTACTTGGACCTGGATGCCTCTGTGTGCATCCCACTGCCTCACAGGGACAGGAGGCCGCATCCCACTGGCCGGTGTCATCTGGGCCCACGTGGAGGCTGCCTGGAGCTTCCTGGCTTTCCTGGCTGTGGTGTGGCCATAGTCACGGATGCTCTGATTGTCACTGCCGTGAATGTTGTGTTGCAGCTCCTGGATCGGGAGGTTAACAAGGAACACTCCAGTGGCTGCTCTGCTGGCTCCTCTCCCCGCCCCGCACAGGCCAGGCATGTGTTCCCACCGACGCGACGCAGATTCAGGGGAGGGCCCACACACCCCCTGACTGCTGTGCCCAGCTGGAATGAGCGCCACCCCCACCTGCAGGGGTGGGAAGCTTTCTACCCTCACAGGCCTCGGGGACACGGCAGAGGGTCCCCTGCCTTCAATGGGAGGGCGTGTGGCTCCAACTGTCAAGGGATGGGCCCTCCCAGGGCCAGCGCAGCATGCTCCCGGGTGGGGCATCTGCAGGGGCCTGGGAGCAGCAGCGAATGGTGAAGGCAGGAAGGTGTGTCCTCATCTGGACCCCGAGGACCTGGAGGCGCCTGTGCAGACTCCATGGGGGGCCGGAAGTGGGGAGGGGCAGAGTGAGGCTGGCTGAGCCCTGGGAGGGCTCCTCTCCTGCTGCATCCGGGGGGCACCGTGCTGATTCCGCCCCACAGACCCTCCGGACTCAGGCCCCCGGTAGCAGCCTCCCTGGGAAGGCAGCTCGGCGGCTCAGCCCAACGAGTCTGAAGGGCCCTCTTTCCTCTCGTCCCTGGACAAGCCCTGGCAGGGTGGAGGCAGACAGAGCAGCTCCCTCCAGCTGGCCCCAGCCAGGCTGCTTTTCTGCAATATCTGATTAAAACGAGCCTCTAGCTCTCTCCCCACCAAAAAAGGGAAAAAAACTGCTCAAAACTGGGAAAGGATTCTAGCGGGCATCTGTCAGAAGTACAGAGCCAGAAACTCAATTAGATGCATCTCAAAAAGCGCAGAGGAATCACGTTCCTCCATCGCGGTAGTAAAGAAATTTTCCATTTTCCCGTCTGAAGATGGTGCCCACGTGCCAGATGGCAGCTTCACTCCTGGGCAGGAGGGCGGCACTGTGCGGGGACCCAGGGGCCAGAGGGCTGGACAGTGCCACAGCCTGGGCGACCAACGTCCACAGCCCGGCTCCTGCTCAGAACGAGCTTGCCTCAGCTGGGTCCCCAAGCAGCCAGCATTGTCAACTCCTGGAGCCTTTCTGTCCACGGGGGCTCTGAGCCAGAGGTCACTTAATTAACAGAAACGAGTCATCGTGGTCATGGCATGGCGCATTGGTGCAGACACCTGCACTGTCCTCCAGAGCTGAGAGGCTGCCTCTGTGCTCTGTGGTCTTGTGTCTCCACCCACATGCTCTTCCCCACCAGCCACTGCACAGATGGGAGATGGGGTCGCCAGCAGGGTCTCATCGGGAAGATGGAGCTGCTGGCTTTCCAGAGGGGCCCTCCCCTCTTCCCAGACCCCACCCATTCCCTCTTGCACACTGGCAGGGACACACACGTGTGCACACACAGGCACAGGCACACGGCTGCAGGCACAACCATCTGTAGCAGTGAGGTGGAAGAGCCTCGAAGAGGGACTCGCCTTCTGACAGGCTGCCCTGGGCCCCGTGCCTTCGCGCACTCCCTCCTCTGCTGTTGCTGGGAGCCCCTCGCCTGCCAGGCCTGCGGGAAGCAGCAAGGCTGCCAGCACTGCTCCTGAGGGCCCTGAGCCGTCGCTCCGTGGTTGTCTAGGAAGGCCACCCTGCTGTAGAGGTGAGGAGCCCAGTGCTGCAGTGGACGGAATGTTTGTGTCCCCAAAGTCCGTGTTGAAGCCCTAACCCTAAGGCGATGATACAGGGGAGGTGGAGCCTTCGGGAGGTGGTTAGGTCCCAAGGTTGGAGACTTCATGGATGGGGTCAGTGTCCTTATAGCAGAGACCCCAAGAGCTCCCCGTCCCTGCCACTGTGTGAGGGCGTGGAGAGAAGATGGCTGCCGGCAACGCAGAGAGGCCCTGCCCAGAACCAGACCTCCCTGGCACCCTGATCCCTCATTCCTGCCTCCAGGGCTGTGAGAAATAATTTTCTGCTGTTTATAACCCACCCAGGCCAGAAATAAATCCACGCATTTACAGTCAATTGATTTCTGACACAGGTGCCAAGAGCACACACTGGGGGAAGGACAGGCACCTCAATAAATGGTGCTGGAAAAACTAGATCTCCCTGCGCAGGAGGACGAAGTCAGACCTCATCTCGCACCGTAGACAAACATCAACTCAAAGCGGACTGGAGGCCTAAACGTCAGACCCGAAACTATGAAACTACTCGAAGAAGACACAGGGGAAAGCACCATGACATTGGTCTGGGCAGTGATTTTTGGGATATGAACCCAAAAGCACAGGCAACAAAAAAGTAGACAAAGGGGATTACATCAGACTATTAAAATAAAAGGCTTCTGCTCAGCAAAGGAAACACTCACCAGAGTGAAGAGACAACCTACAGAATGCGAGAAAATATTTGCAACTGCACATCTGATAAGGGGTTAATATCCAAAATACATAAGGAGCTCAAACAACTCAATAGTTAGAAAACAAATAACCCGATTAAATAATGGACAAAAGATCTGAAGAGATATTTCTTAAAAGAAGACACACAAATGGCTCAGTATCACTAATCATTAGGGAAATGCAAATTAAAATCACGATGAGGTATCACCTTACACCTGTTAGAACGGCTTTTATCAAAAAGATGACAGATAAGTTCTGGGGAGGGTGTGGAGAAAAGGGAACCTTGCACACTGCTGGGGGGAATTTAAACTAGCACAGCCATTACGAAAATCGGCGTGGAGGTTCCACAGAAAATGAAAACTAGAACCACCACGTGATTCAGCCATCCCTCTTCTGGGTGTGTATCCAAAGAAATGAAATCAGTACGTGGAACAGCCACCGCACTCACTCCCGCGTTCGCTGGGCACTATTGCGACTGCCACGATGCGGAATCCACCTCCGAGTCCATCGGCGGACAAACGGCCGAAGGGACTGTGGTGTGCGTGCACAAGGAATACCACCCGGCCTCAAAAACGGGGGCGAGTCTGTCATTCGGGGCAACACGATGAACCTGGAGGACACTATGTCAAGTGAAGTGAACAACCAGGCACAGAAAGACAAACGCCACAGGCCCCACTCACACGCGGGGTGTAGCGAGGCCGCACTCACGGAAGCGGAGAAGGGAACGGTGGCTCCCAGGGCTGCGGCGGGCGCGAAGGGGGACTGCGGAGACGCAGGGCGAAAAAAGAAAGAAGAAACAAAACTGTCCCTGTGCTCAGGGGACCCGACTGTCTACGTGGAAAATCCCCAGGAATCTACATAAACAAAATAAAGGGAAACCTCCCAGAACGAGTGAGTGAGTCCAGCAAGGCGGCAGGAGACAACACACACACGCAGGTGTGTTTCCACACGTTGACAACATGCGGACCCTGAAACGAAAATCGCAATGCCGTCAGACTTGATCCCCAGACAACGAAATGCTCAGGTATAAGTCAACCGAAAGGTAGAAGTATGTGTTTAAGGTATAAGGTATAAGTCCCAGTATCTATATGCCAAGAATTACAAAATGCTGGTGAGAAATAAACCAAAAGACTGAAGGACGTGGAGAAACGCACCAGGGCCTGGACGGAAGAGGCGAGGCGGCGCGCGTGTCCCTTCTCCCCACGCCGGCCTGCAGGTTTGCTGCAGTTTCTGTCAGAATCCCAGTAGGTTTCCTCCCTTTCTTTGTGTTTTTTTTTAATCAGACTAACTGTTTTAAGAGCAGTTTTAGGTTCACAGCAAAATTGACCAGAGGAGCAGAGATTTCCTATACACGCCCCGCCCCCGCCCACAGCCTCCTCCACTGTCAACGCGCCCAAAGGCGGCTTCTTTTAGACATAGAGAAGCTTATTCTTACATTTACATGGAAAGGCACAGGACCTAGAATAGGTAAAACAATTTTGAAAAAGAAGAATAAAGTGGGAAAAGTCATCTACCTGATGTTAAGGCTTATTATATAGGTACAATAATCCAGACAATGGGTTATTTGTGGAGGGATAGAAACACAGATCAATGAACTGACTAGAGAACCCAGAAATAGACTCCCACAAATATGCCCAATTGACTTTGACGACAGTGCAAAAGCAATTACCTGAAGAAAGACCACCTTGTCAACAGGTGTGTGGGAACAGATGGAGGTCCCCACACACGGAACGAGCCTCCACCTAAACCTCACACCTTCTGCAAAAGTAGCTCAAAATGGATGATGGACTTAAATATAAAACATAAAACTACAAAACTTATAGAAAAAGCACAGGAGAAGATCTTTGGAACCTAGGGCTACACTGGGTTCTTAGACTCAACACCAAAAACACAACCCATAACAGGAAAAATGGATAAACTAGACCTCATCAAAATTAAAAACTTTTGCTCTGGGAAGACTCTGTGAAGAGGGTGAGAAGCTACAGGCTGGGAGAAAAATGACAGCAAAACACATACTGATACAGGACCACACAACAGTACATAAGGAACTCTCAGAACTCAACATTAAAAACCCAAAGGATCCAATTAGAAAATGGGAAAAAGACAGGAGGAGACGTTTCACGAAGTGGGTACAAAGACAGCAAATGTGCACAGGGAAAGACGTTCAGCATCATTAGCCATTAAGGAAATGCAAGTTAAAGCCACAACGAGGTATCACTACATACCTATCAAAATGGCCAAAATTAAAAAAAACAGTGATAACACCAAATGCTGGAGGTGATGCAGAGACAATAGACCACTCATCCATTGCTGGTGGAAATGTAAACTGGTACAGCCACTCTGGAAAGGGTATGGAAGTTTCTTACCAAACTAAACATGCAACTGCTATGTGACCCAGTAAGTGCACTCTTGGGCATTTATACCAGGCAAGTGAAAACTTATGTTCACACAAAAACCTTTACACAAATGTTCATAGCAGCTTTATTTATAATAATCCTAAACTGGGAACAAACCAAGTGTCCTTCAATTGGCAAATGGTTAAATAAATTGTAAATACATACCATGGAATATTACTCAGCGATAAATAAGAATTAGCTATTGATACAGGCAACAATTTAGATGGATCTCAAGGGAATTATGTTGACTTAAAAAAGACATTCTCAGATGGTGGCATACTGTATAATTCCATAATATGGCATCCTTGAAATGACAAAATTATAGAGATGAAGAACATACTAGCTGTTGTCATAGTTGGGGTGGTGAGGGAGAGAGTTTGCTGTTTCTGTAAAAGGGCAGTGCAGGGGTTCTTGAGAGAGAAAGTTCTGGTCTTGTCTGTGGTGGTGGACACACAAACCTACACGTGATAAAGTTGCATAGAACTAAATATACCTACACATACATGTACACATATGCACAAATGAATGCATATAAAACTGGTGAAATCTGGACAAGATCAGTAGATTGTATCGATGTTGATTTCCTGGTGTGAGATTGTTCTTTAGCCATGCAAGATCGTACCATCAGGGAAACTGGGCAAAGGGCAAATGGAATCTCTGTTTTATTTCTTATAACTGCATTTGAATCTACAATTATCTCAAAATGAAAAGTTAAAAAAGAAAACCAAACCCAGATGGTTTGACTGGTGAGATCCATCAAACTTCTTCAATGAACAGCTAGTGCCAATCTTGCATAGGTTGTTCAGAAAATAGAAACAGAGCCACAGCTACCCCCCTCACTTTATATAGCTAGTGTGATCTGGACTAAAACACAAATGGATAAGGCAAATAAAATAATATAATTTAAAGGCCATTTCATTGATGAATATAAGAGCAAAAATCCTAAATAAAATATTAGCTCACCAAATCCAACAGATAATACAAAACACCACATTGCCATGGAGTTGATTTATGAGGAACGCAAGGACAGTTCAAACCAGATAATGCATCCATGTAACGCACCACAGCAGACCGCGGAGGACAGTGACAGGGTTACTTCAACATAAACAGTTACCACATGTACTAAGTGTTGGCACTAGTTCATGACACTTTATTTGTAGACATCGTGCATTTAGCTTTCCCATGTGACAGCACAACAGGACCAAAAAGGAGCAGCAGATCTCACCTCCTCTTTGGAAAGGGTCTGGCCTCATGGACTTTCTCTGACGCTTGGCTGTCATAAACCTGATTTCTCCTCAGAAGAGAACCTGAGGGTTTTCTGTTCTCTGTCGTGTTGGTCTCCTCAGTGGACGTGGAACAAGGTGGCTTGTTGTCTAAGTTCACTGCTGCATTTCTCCCTAAACACCTGTAAGTGCCCTTGCAGATGGTGTCCTCAGTACGGTTCCCCTTTCGGGGGAGGCCCTCAGACCACATCATGGTGCCCACATGCCCTCTGGGGGTCCGGGGGGACAAAGGGGCTGATCCAGGCCACGGAGACACGATGGCCAAAGGTGGCCTTCAAGTTCACCCACTTGGACCCTTTGCCCCACCGGCCCCTCTCCCTTTGCAGCTGCTCGACTCTGGTTCTGTCGGTGCAGATGGCGTACATCTGGGTCGCGAACATCACGGACGCTAGGAGGAAGCCCTTTAGGGCCACCATGAAGAGGAAGAAGAGGGAGGCGCTCAGCGACACGGTGCTGTGCATGTTCCAGTCTCCGCGCGCGTAGGCGCGCAGGGCGGGGACGCCGAGCAGGAGCAGCAGGTGCAGCGAGGCCAGCGCGATGTAGAGCGTGAACAGCACGAAGTACTTCTGGTTGTCCTGGCCCACGCAGTTGTTGACCCAGGGGCAGTGGTGGTCCAGCTTGCGGATGCAGCGCCCGCACACGGAGCAGTGGTGCGCGCGCGTGGGCTTGGCGCTACCGCAGCGGGCGCAGCGGGGCGCGGCGTGGAGGCCCGACGGGCCCCCCCGGGGCACGGAGCCGGGGTCGGTGAGCATGGCCCGCGCGTGCGCCGCCAGCCCCAGGACGGCCAGCGCGAGGAAGAGCGCGCCGTTGGCCACCGCGTAGGCCGCGTCCCCCGACGGCAGGAGCAGCGCGCGGAGCAGCAGCCCCGCGGCGCTCAGCACCAGCAGCCACGTGCTCGCGGCGCACGCGATGCCCAGGACGTCGCACACGAACCACACGCGGCGCGCGGGGGCCGGCGCGGGCATCGCGGGCGTCGTCGGGGGAGGGTCCCTGCGCCTCCGCCGCCTGTGCCCTGGGGCCGCGGTGCCGGCCGCCTCCGGTGTTCTAGAATGGGCCTCAGACGGGGGTTTGTGAACACAGAAACGGCAGCCCTTCGGCCTCACCCGGAGCAGCCCTTCCCGACAGGGCGCTTTTCCCTTTTGGGCAGTCTGGCCCCTGGGCGCTCGGGGACGGTGGTGGGCAGGTGCCCTTTTTTAGGGCCCTGCAGAAAATCGGGAAGGAGGAGGAAACCGCTGCGGTGCTCGCGGCTGGCCAGGTGCTTCCGCGCACCACGTTAATTCGTGGACTCCTCACAACAGCGCTGCCAGACACACACTTTGCTAGCTCCCTTTTCAGAAGGGGAAACTGAGGCACAGGGAAGTTAAATAAGTTGCCAGGGGGTGACCGGGTGGGTTTTCCATGCCTGTGTCTGGTCCAGCACCTGGGCTTTTGTTCTGCCCTGTGCTGGGAAGAGGGTGGACCTGGGCGGGGTCTCGGAGGATGGGGCCAGTGTCTCCACTGGGCCCTGCTCAGCTGCTGAGGACACCAAAGCAGGGCGCCCCCCACCAGGAATTCTGGTGCTGAGAGGGGCATCAGGGTGTGGTGGCCTCAGCATTCTGAAAGGATGGGAGGGTCTAGAGTTGATCTTGAAAGGGGGTCCTCAGAGAGACCACCACACAGAGCCCAGCAGTGGGTCCCGAGACACTGGTTACACACGAACCGGATGAGGGTGAGGTTTCCTCACAGCAGAGGGAGAGGGGCGTGGACAGGTGTGTACCATCTGCCCTCAGGCCGTGGTTGAAATGCTGCCGTGGCTGCTGGTACAGAGTGCACTGCCAGGCCTCATTAGGGGACGGGGCCCCGGCGCCTGTCTCCAGGTCAGAGCGGCCCGGAAACAGTCTGATGCGATATTTGGGGAGCCGGGGGAGATAATGAGAAAGGCAGAGTGGTGTCGAGGGTAGGGAGGGTTGGGGAGGGAGGTGGCCTCCAGGCCAGGTGGACGTTGCTTGTGGCTTGATGCAGGGTCCTGTGTGTCCTGAGCTCTCTGTCTCGGAGCGATTCTGGCATTTCCTGGGTGTCCGAGGAGGGGTTGGGTGGGGTGACTCTGGTGGTCTCAAACAGCTCCGAGAACTCCGAGGTCCCTGGGCCCTTCTCTGTCTCACCTGACATGGTGCTGACCCAGCCGGGTCCTCTGGGAAGCCCCTCTGTCTGCTGTCACCTGTGTCGAGGCCAACTGTCCTGAGAGGGAGAGAGAGTTCCGGAGGGCCTGGCCCAGCTAGCCATCGAGGGATTTATGTGCCTGGCTTTTTTGTTTGTCTCTTTCTTTCTTTCTTATTAACTAATAGAATTTGTTTTAGAGCGGTTTCAGGTTCACAGCAGAATTGAGCAGAAGGTACAGAGATTTCCCAACCCCCTCCCCCGCCTTCGTGCCTGCCCAGCCTGCTCACTGTCCATACCCTGCCAGGGTGTCCATTGCTACAACTAAGGCACCTACGTTGATATGTCATTGTCACCCCGAGTCCATGTTTACATCAGGTTCACTCTTGGTGCATATTCTATGGGTTTGGACAGATCTGTAATGATCTGTGTCCACCTTTGTAGTGTCACCCAGAGGAGTCTCACGACCCTTTAAACCCCCTGTGCTTGGCCTGTTCGTCCCTCCCTCCCCCAGCCCCTGGCAACCACTGATCTTTTTACTGTCTTGTAAAAAGGTTTTGCCTTGTCCAGAATGTTGGAATTATGCAGTAAGTAGTCTGTTCAGACTGGTTTCCTTCACTGAGTAATATGCATTAAGGTTCCTCCGTGTCTTTTCATGGCTTGATGTTCGTTCTGTTTTTTAACTGAAAATCAGACATTGAAAACTTAAAGCCAGGCCGCAAGGAATCATGCAGATCATACCTTCTGGGTGTTACACCTCTTGGGCTAAGCTTTGCGTGATGACCTGGGTGTGACCGGCTTCCCCCATTCCCGGCCTAAACCCAGCGGTGTGGAGGACGCCCTCTGTGCTAGTGCCCGCACAGCCTCCCACGGCATCCCGAGGAGGTGTTTGGGCTGAGCACGGGGTGTGGTCTCTCCTGGTTGGACTCTACATCTGGAGCTGTCCACGCAGAGGCCATGGTGCTCACCCCCAAAGCCCTGAGTCCTTTTAAACAACCTTCAGTGCTGGGCCATGATGACAGCTGGGGGGTGCGGTGGATGGCAACACCGCTCAGTTGCTCCTGGTGACAATGTGCTAGTCTCTCCTGAATAGTCACTGTGCCCACACGCAGCAGGTGGCAGGCCCAGGAGACATTTCCAAATGAAAAATCATTAGCTCTGACTCCCCAGTTACTCTGCCGTGCGCGGCCTGCCATGACCTGTGGAAGCCCAGCGTCCGCAAGGCTGCTTGTCTTGTGTCTCGGGGTCCAAGCTGGTGGCCTCCTCAGCCGAGCTTGGCCGGGTGCCCAAAGACAGACGCCTCCTCTAAGCCTTGTGTTTTCTTGCCAGTGGGAATATGCCCCAGGCCATCCAAATGGCTGGGCCCTCATTACAACACCCACCTCTGTGAGAAGCCAGCAGCCAAGCTTTTCAATTCTGAGTTGTAAATTCTGGTAAACAGCAGGTCATCTGAATGTTCCTCCAAGCCTGGCGACTCCATGCGGGGCCCTCAGGGACTCCCGTCTCTGTCCTGCAGAGAATCCTTTTGGGTGCTTTTGACCAGGCTACTGGTGTGAGCCTCTTGACTCTAATCCGGGATATTAGCATTCCTCTGTCCACCTGCCAGCTTCACCTGGCACCTGGACTGCCCTCCCCCTGCATCCCCTGGTACCTGTCTCCCCTTCCCTTAATCACACACAGGTGTCACCACCTTATAGGGTGTCCTGCTCTTGGCCTAGCTGTGAATGAGGTCATGCGATTCCCTGCACTCCTCTGTGGTTTATTATTTTCTTTTTAGAAATTCATGTTTTAGAGCTGTTATAAATGGCATTGTTTTTTAAATGTTTGTTGTCAATTGTACATGGCTAGTACAGTCATGCCTCACATAACATTTTGGTCAACCACATATAGAACTGTTTTTACTGTGTCTTTTCTATGTTTAGATGCACAGATAGTCAGCATTGTGTCACAGGTGCCTGCAGTATTCAGGTCATGTGCTGTGCAGGTTTGTACCCAGGAGTGATGGGCTGCACTGCATAGCCTAGGTGTGCGGGAGGACCCACCACCTAGGTTCGAAAAGGGACACTCTATGATGCTCACACAACAAAATCATCTAAGGATGCATTTCTCAGAACCCTGTCGTTCCCTGTGTAGAAGTATGACTGGTGCTCATGCATTGGCCTTGTGTCCTGCGACCTTGCTCAGCCCGCTCACTGGAGGCTGAGGCGGGCTCCGGCTGGGCCCCCAGTTCTCTGTGCAGCCCCCAGGCAGAAGAGGGCTCTGGGCTCACACTGGTCAGTAGGTACCAAAGGGTGGCCCCAGCAGAAAGGACACGCATGGGCGATTCACGGGAAGGCGGGGGGGTCTGAGGGAGGGCAGGACGCAGGCAGCCCTGGGGCCAGGGAGCGGGACCCCTAGGCCATCCCAGTGGGGACCCAGGACTCTGCACTCACGAAGGTCAGTGTTTCTGTACCTCTGCCGGATGTCTCACTTGGGGACAGGAGCGTCACGTGGCTTGGCTGAGGGCACACGCTGCCCCAAGCGGGAAGGATGGCGCCTGCACTAACATCCCCAGGCTGTGCCAAGGTGGGACAGGACTCCCGGAGCTGGGGCTGGGACAGAGCTGGCCTGCTGTGGCTTGGGCATGGGGCCCTTTCCCTGGTGGCCGCAGCTCTGTCTGGACGCCTGGCTGCCCTGTCCCAGCCCCTGTCACCTGGGCTCCTGGTCGCTCTCCTGGAGGCTGGATGCAGCCCATGTGGAGCCCGGCTCTGGGTATGTTTTTTAAAACGTTTTTTTCCTTTTTCCCCTCAGGAAATGTTCATTTTGATCCAATAACTTTTATGAGTCTATTGAGAATGTAACGGTCTCTCCTCAGACCGCGGCCTGCTGCCCCTCCCTCCCCTTTCTCGGCCCCTCGGTTGTCCTGTCCACTCTCTCGCTGCGAGACCGCCCTCGAGCGCCGGGTGCGGAACTTCTAATGTGCCTCTGGGCTCAGATTGCTGGTGTTTTAGAGGCTCCTAAACGAGACTGGACCATGGTTTATTTTTGTTCTCTCTTTGTGAGGTTTTTGGAGTTAGACTATTCCTAACTGCAAATGAATTGGGTGTGTTTCTATGCTTTGGAAGAGTTCCTGTTTTATTGTTTGAATATTTTCGAGCACCCGGCATGTGAAACTCTCTGGGCTCAAAGCCATCTTCTGAGGTGATTTTTGGATAATCTTTTCCACCCGACTGTTTGCTCAGTCTTTCTACATCTTAAGCCCCTTTTAGAAAACTGTGCTTTTCCCAGGAAGTCATGCACTTTGCTGAAATTTTCAAACACATTTGCTGAGTTGTACAGTGTGTGCTAGGTAGATGTTTTACTGAAGATTCGGTTTTAAGTAGACAGTTTACCAAAAATAACACATTTTCCATAGTGTTCTTTTGTAATTAAACATGTTTTACAAGTTGGTATGTCACGTTTTCTTTTCCATGGTTTTCAGAGGTTTGGCTAGTGTACTTGCTTTTTCAAAGAACTAGCTTTTTTTCAAAGATCTACAGGTAAAAGTCCTAGTTATTCATGTATATGTTTCTAAATTGCGTATAGTTGGATTTTTAAAAAACTTATTTATTTTGTTATATTTTCTGGTGTTATTGTACTGTCTTCAGACAATGAGACTTGTAATGGTTTGTCTCTTACAATTTATTGTGGTTTTTGTTCTGCAGCCTTATTTATGATTAATATTTGCAAATCTTTCATGAATTTTAGAGGAAAAGTGTGTGCTATGTCTATGCATATTTATTAAATCAACCTTATTAATCATATTATTCATTTTTTCCTACAATTGCATCAATCTTGTCCATTTCAATGTTGAAGGTTGAGTTGTAGGTTAAATTCTTTCACCATAATTGCATTTTTGTCCAATTTAAAAATATTTTTATTCATCTTTGTCTTATATAAAAATTTCATAGCCTTGTTACTGAGCACATCCAAGTTCATTATAGCAATTTCATTACGTGGGTTGTACCCTTTGTACGTATAAAACCACCTGTTTTTATTCCGTTTGCTGCTTTTGGCTGGGGTTTGTCTCGGGGTCTTCTGCTATTCCAGCCCTCTTTGTTTACTAGGTTGCGTTTGTCTAGTTGGTTTTGTTTTTCCTTTTGCTTTCTTAATCCCGCAGTCATTTTAGTATCATTATGCCCTTTGTCAACAGAATAAATTTGGAATTTGTTTTGCAGCCCAGACTGGGGTGTCTTCTTCCCATAAGGACATTTGGTGGCAGAGGTAAGGATTTAAGTCAAGTGCCTTGTGGACTCTTCCCCCCGGGCTCAAGCGCTGGGGGTGTGTGGGGGACCCTGCCCGTTCCGGCTGTCCCACAGAGGGCGAGCGCCTTGCACGCCGGGTGTTGTCCCCCACCCTGGCTTCCCTGGGGATGGAATTCTGGCTAGAGCAGCGTCACCAGCCACTTCGTGGAAGCTGGAGGGCCTCTGTCGCGCCCTCATCATTCTGCGTTGGTCTCTCTGAAGTGCCCGTGTTTCCACTGTGCCCAGCCATGGGCATTTGGGTCTAGGGAGAAAAAGAGGTTCAGTGTCCCTAGGAGGCTCCTGGGGCCCTGGACGTCCAGGTTGGGAGACGTAGACTAGACGGCTCCCTGGTCCTGCTCTGACCGAGGGTGCCTGGGCTGGCCTGGGGCCTGCGGCTCCTGCTCGCCTGAATGGACAGGTAAAGAGGCTCCGTGAGACAACACGCCTTTTTTCTGATTTCATCATTTTCACGGTGAGAAACTTAAATTCTCATATGAAAGAATTAAGTTTAATAATGAAAAAGGACGTAAAATGTGCGTGTGTGTGTCCAAGCACACAGCCTGGACTCCGTAATCTCCACGAACAGCTGGCTGTGCTCTGGGGAAATGTCTGGAATGTAAATATGTATTTACAAGGAAGTATGTTCTCCATAATCACTTATAAATAATTTCTTTGGAATAAAAATATACTGGAATTCGATTTCCCAAGCAGTCCCCAGGCTTCCAAGCATTCAGGAGTCGCCTGATTGTATATAACTGTGTGAAATATTTATGTGTCAGACGCAGGCTGTGGGGCTTGGTCTGCGGTGTCTGATGTGTTTGGGATGTGCTGGCCCCAGGGAGCTGGACCTACTGTCCCAGGATGAGCAGCTCGAGGAAACAGAGGGGGTACAGAGGCCCCACAAGATGGGTCCAGCTCCCGGAGGGTGTCAAAGGTGCAGGGGCAGCTCCTGAACGACGTGACGAGCCCTCTGTGTTTGGGGCTGTCACCCATGTGGTCGGGCCGCCCACCTGCCCACACCTGCCTCCCTGGGGGTGCCCAGGGACACCCCTCTGCCCAGGCCAGGGTCGCTGGAGAATCAGGTGGCCACCCCCAGGGGTGCTCACCAGGGTGGCTGGTCTGGGCGTCCATCCCCAGCTCCCTCAGGCTGAGGAGCCCCAGCGCTGGCACACGGTGCTCTCTGTGGGCTCTCTGCACCCCAGCCTGGCGGTGCCCCGCCTGAGCACGTGCTCCTCAGGGGCCCAGCCCTCCCTGTTCCACCCACCTGCACCCGGGCTTCCTGGGTCACCTCCCAAGTCAGCTGCTTGCGTGCACACCCTCGTCTCAGGGCCGCTTTTGAGGCACCTGACACAAACGGGGAGGGGAACTGGCGCCTGGTCTCCAGGGAGGGCACGGGTGCTGGGAGCCCCCAGGCCCGCAGTAGCTGCCTTGCTGGAAATGGGCCCCCTCAGAGCCGCTGAGTCAGAGGCTCAGGGCTCGGGCCAGTGGCCTGTGGTCGGCAGCCCTGAGGGTGTCTCTGGCGGCTGCGGTGTGGGAACCTGCCGCAGAGTGTAGGGACCCGAGGGGCTGTGGGCCGTTGGTGGCCTCGGGCTTCCATGCGCCGTGAAGTCGGTCACTCTGTCCCCCAGGAGGGCGGTGCTGGGTGGAGACAGCGGAGGTGGGCCGGGATCCAGGCAGGGTGGCCCGGAGAGTGAGTTCCATCTTGGGCACATTGCCTCAGGGCTCCCGCGACCACCACGTAGGCAGAGATGCCTGGAAGGTCCTTGTCAGACTCGGAAAGCTCCTGGGTCGCGGTGGGAGGAGACCCCGATGGCGGGAGAGGGTCGGCCCAGAGATTGTGCTCGGGGTGGGGGGTGGGGGTGTCGTGATCACCCTTGTGTATAGAACATTGTGTATTTAAGATTATTCCCTTAGAACTGATCCCCAGGAGTGAAATTTAGGGGCAAATAGTGTGGAATTTAGGAACCTAATGGTATTTATTATCAAATTTCTCTCTAGAAGGGCCCTCCCTGTTGGCGCCCCAGGGCGTGTGTGCACAGGGCCAGCCCTGTCTGTCCGGCCCTCCCTGGCTGTGTCCCCACCCTTCTCCTGGATTCAGCTGGGCAACACTGTAGCTTCTTACCGACGTGACCCACGCTCTGGATTCTAGTGACCATCGGGCTGGCCCTGTTTCCCTTCTGAACACGTCTATCTTGCCTTTGGCCGACTGGGCTATTGAGGTCTGCACGTTTTTGTCAAGGATTTGCACCGTTCCCCCCAGGAGTGGCGCTGGCGCTCTGCCCGCTGTCAGGCTGAGTGGGGCTGGCGCTGTCTTGCTTCCTGGTCTCGGTGACCCCTCTCTGACCTGCGGGCGTCTAGAGTCCCATGGGGGCGGCTCTGTCTGTGATTCTTCCCCGAGGACCGTTCCCCCGCAGGGACTTGGTGACTGTGGCTCTTCCCCTTCACTGTGCTGTAGGTTTTGTTCTGGAGCCCGGGGTGAAGGGAGCCCCTCTCTGCCCCTGATGTGACCACAGGCAGTGACCACAGGCAAGTGCCGCACGGCCCTCCCGGGCTCCTTCTCGAGCCCCTGCTGGGGCCAGGTCCTCTCCTGAGCAGAGGAGAGCGGACGCGGTGGGGGGCCCGGCCTCCCCTCGGGCTGCTCCGTGGGAATGTCTTTGCCTTGTCGGGGGTCGTTGAACCTAGAATCCTTGATGTCAGTAAAAATAGACAAAGTAGAAAAGCAAAAGGGGTGTAAACCATCCCAGAAGATTTGAAGTGTCTATTCACACAGTGTTCTAACAAATGTGAATTTTAGGTAAATGGACATTCAAATTAACCTTGAGACAAACTGGCTGTAGGTGATTGTTTTGGGGGTATTGATTGTGGTTTGTCTTTCTGTGGCTTCTCTGCATTGACCCAAATAACACACATTAGGGCTCTGCACACTTACACACACATGTGCCCACCCATACACTCATGTGCACACAACACTCACTATAATTCACACACATTCACACTCACACATGTGCACACTTGCACACTCACACAAGTGCATACACGGTACACTGTAATTCACACATGTTCACAGTCACACATGCACACTCACACAATACTATAATTCACACACATTCACACACACATGTACACACTCACACAATACTCACTGTAATTCACACACTTCCACTCACTCACACTCATGTACACTCACACAACACACACTGTAGTTCACACTCCTAGTCACACACATGAAGCACACACAGGCTCATCTGGGGTGAGTCACCTGGCTTTGCCTGCCATGGAGTCTGGCTCCCAGCACGTGGGGGACAATGACATGGACACGGCCCTGTGACAGCCCAGGCAGCGTCCGCGAGCCTCACCTCCTCTTCAGCAGGGAGAACAGCCCTGTGCACGGGCTCCCAGGCCGTGGCCCAGGCCAGCGTGACTGCACTTGGTGAGGTTTCGTCCTACTGGACGAATCGTAGAGACTGTTTGTTTCACAAGGATTGTACCCGCTGTTTTTGCTCAGCGCTTGGCTGTCTGTCCGTCCCACCCAACAGTGAGCCCTGAGGGAGGGGCTATTGTGTCCCTTCCGGGCTACATCCTGACATGGCAGCTCTGGACATTCTGCCCTGGGTTGGTCCAGGAGGGTGTTTTGCTTGGGCGGCGGCAGAACAGCACGTGGGGCTGGAGGGGGTTGTCCTGAAGGTGCATTTCTGGGGTAAGCCTGCTGACGTTAGGGCCTCGTGTGTTTACTGAGGTGTGGGTCAGTTAGGAGCTGCATTCGGCTGTGATAACAGAGACCCGGCCACCAGTGATTTAAACAAGAGGGAGGCTGGCTGTTCTTCCATGTAAAAGGAAGAGTCTGGAGGTGGGCCGTCCGATTCCACTCTGCACCCGTCTTGCGGCCTCTGGAGCTTCTTGTCCACGATCCTTCCATTTTAAAGGCTGCTTCATGGCCGCAAGATGACTTCTGCAGCTCCAGCCCTTAGTCTCCTTTTCCAGGTGGGAGGGAGGACGAGGGGAAAGGCACAAAGGGACCTCAAAGCTGAGAAATCCTCCCTTTTAAGAATTTTTCCTAGAAGTGCCACCCGACAAGATCTGCCTAATCCTATTGTCTGTAATGTATGTATAGGACCACATCTCTCTCTGCAGGAGGTTAGGTAATGGAATTTAGCTGCATGCATTGCCAGCTTTGGAGCCTCCAAATCTGGGGACTCCATAAGAAAAGAAAAAAGTTTCTGGAGAACATTTAGGGGATTCAAAAAATTTAAAAAACAAGAAAAGGAAAAAGGAAGACAGGTACTGTTGAGGCAGCTAGTAGCAGCTGCCGTGGGAGGCTTGCATCCTGGCTGCACAGCACGTAATGGCTTTGCCCCCCCTCCCCCAGGTTTGCTTGGGGGCTTTGGGTGGGGCTGTTGCAGACTGGGTGGGCCTAGGGGGTTCGTATTTCAACATATCTTTTTGGGGGACACAATTCAACCTGCAACAAGGGCTGACTCTGCCCTGGCCTGTAAACGGGGCTCCGTTTCCTTCTAGGGGGCCCTAGGAGGTAGATGCAAGGGCTACTTCTTTGGCAGCTAAGGAAATGGGGCAAATTGATCTTAAGTGAGCCTCACAAGGTCATGCAGATGCTAAGGGAACATCTCTGCAAAAATACGCCCCACGACACTGAGGATTCAGGTGCAAGGGGAGGTGCATGAAGCCCCCTCCTCGACCCAGCCCCTTCCCACCTGAGCCACCTTCACGATGACACAACCGAGCACCTTAGGGGCTGGTGACGTTTCACTGCATGTATGTAAAAGTGTACGCACATTGTGATTTCTTTTCATGAAACTGTGACACTTTTTGAATGTTTGGCATTTATATTAACACACATGCTTCTACAACAGTGGCTGCTCCACACTTTATTTCATGGATATTACACATATTGTTGGACATTGAGGTTGCTAATACTTTTCTAAGGTAGGTAGTTTGTGATGGAGGTTTGTGTGCACACGTGCTGGGTACTTCTTTAGCTATTACCTGACCGTGACTTACTAGCAAGGTAGTTTATGGGTCAGAGAATGGGCTTTTCTTTTTCAAAGTTTCCTTCGAGAAAGTTTTAACCACTTTATTCATTTACCAATAGCATGAGAGCAGATATTTTTTCCTATATTCTTGTCAACACAGGGTATTTTTAATGTTTTTGCTTCTCAATTTTTGCCAAATTGGTAGATGATAAAAATATTTTTATTGTTTTAGTTTTCACTTCTTTGATTACTGGAGAAGTTGAAAATTTTCACCATGCTTCTTTATTTATAAATAACAGGGGCACAGAAATGGCCTAATCATGATCTCTGCCTTATAAAGTACCATTAATATTGGCTCTCTTATTATTTTTATTAATTTTTATTTTTTGTTTGTTTATTTTCATGATATAAAGAATGCCTCAAACCCTTTCCTCCAACTCAGGCATTCAGGGCAAGAATCCAACACTAGCAATAACTTGTGTGTGTTTATGTTTCTCAGGAAGCCACCATTTTCCTGCATGCTTGATATAATCAAGTTCTAAAATTGGGATATATCTTACACTCTTTGATGCGTTATAGCTTAATTGGAGGCTTTAAAACATTTATTAATGATACATAAGATGGCAACTTAGATTTGTGAAATGTCAAAAAACAACTCTTGGCTTATGAAAAGACCCATGGGTGCGGGAAATGACAGTGGGCACGGTAAACTGAGATAAAGACTCTTGTCAGCAGTGTTCAATAGGCAGTCTCATTACTTAAAACCTAACCCTGGTCTCGACACGTGCCAGGCAGCTATGAAGCTGGCAGGTGCCCTCCTCTCCAGGCTAATTATCGAGGACGGCAGAAGCAGCTGTGGCCTGGCGGAGGTAGCAGTAAACCTGCACAGGCTGAGTCGGCACCCCGAGGTCTGCCGGAATTCAGGACTGGGTCATCTCGGCTCGCCGACCCATGGAACATCATGACGGTCCACCAGGTTGATGCTGTCCTGTGATTGGCAAGTAGCAAATATCTCAGAGAGGAGACATAAACCTGCGAAAACTCAGGACCCTGCGACCTTGTTGAACTTCCCAGGGATCCAGGGATCTGGGGCAGACAAGGGTGTCTCTACAAAGCGAAAGATAAGTTGCTTCATTTTGCAGCCCTTCCCGTTAATAGAAAAGCACCGTGCTCTGGATGTTGACGGCAACACTAACCATGTTCGTGTGAGCTTCTCTAATCCGTTTGATGAGTAACCAGCAAAGCTGCAATTTTTGTGAAACTTTTTTCCTTTTGAGTCCTCCCCGTCTTTTCTGAGACCAGAGGTGCTTCAAGTGCGACCTAAGCTCACGATCTGTGTCTGTTTTGCTAAGTGAGGCAGAACCACCTCACAGAAAGAAATCCTATTTATCTTATATCAATTTGATTTTATCTTCCGTTCCTTCACGTGCCTGGGCTGCTACACGTGACTTAAAGCTGTCGCGCACGGGCTGGGTGGGTGGGCAGGATGGACGTGGCATGAGGGTTGCACCCACTCAGGGCCAGAAAGGTGGTTGGCTCTCGGAGGCCTGGGAGCGTTAATCCCGGGTGGCCCAGCGTGGCGGGCGTCTCCCCGAGAGCTGGTGACGCAGGGGTGCTTCCTTGTGCACCGGTGTATGTGTGTGGCAGCAGGGATGACGGTTCTTCACTGATCCACACGCTCTGTGTGTCGGTTTAATGTCCCACCAGGTTGTCTTTTCTTGTTCGCCACTCACTTTGTCACTTTTGATCAAGTGCGCCGTAACTTTTTCTTTTTCCTGGGGTGAGTTCTCGCGACTGTCCTCGGCCGTCACCATCACTGCTGTTCGGGTCGCCCAGAGCACGTGGCGAGGGAAGCGGGAGGGAATTACGCTTTGAGTAAACATCCCGCATCTGGGCTCCTTGTGGGAGGTGAGTGCAGATTTCAAACCGCTGCGCAGACCCAAGGGCCGTGTCACTGCTCAGACGAGAGCACCTCCTGTCGTGCACGCAGGCGCTGCTCCACAGCCTCACCTCGCTCCAAGCCCTTTCCTCTCCTTGTGTCTCTTTCACAAGCTCCTCTGATAGGGCTTTTGGCAACAGGCCGCGTCATTTGTTAAGTAGTCACATTTGCGAGGGGATTGACAACAATCACATATATGTGCTTATGTGTGGACCAGAAAATGCAGGTTGGAGAAGAGGTTAATACTGCAAACAAAATAAAATTCCTGGCTTCTCAGTGCAGCTCCGTCTCGCTGAAGCCCCCTCTGAAATGCCTTCTCTTGTACAAAGAGTTTCCTGATTATCTCTAACAAACGCGCACCCTCTCTCCTGCCTCCGAAGCCCCACGGCCCTTATTGCCATCTCTGCGTGGAATGACCTCCCTCTGCCGTGCAGTCGTCTGCCCGTGTCATCCGATTCTGCCATGTCCACCTCGAGGGCTGGGCCCGGACAAGCCCGGGAAAGGCGACCAGGTGGACCCAGGTGCCCCGAGAGGCCTGGCCCTGGCTCCTGCGGGTGGACACCCCCGGCCGAAGGAAGGCTGCTCCCGCGTGGCTGGCAGCGAGGGCCCCGGCTGTGCTGGCTGCAGGGAGACGCCCTCCCAGGTGGTTTCTGCCCAAACTTGGTGGGCACCGCGGATGGCCTCTCAGCCAGGCATGGCACAGGAGGCGCCGTTATGGCCTGAAGTAGCTACCGATGGTGGCGACCTAGGGCCACCAAGTAGGAGCACTGCAGGGCCTGAGACCTTGTCACGTGCCGGTGGGGCACCTGCGGCCGTGTGGAGCTTCCTCCTCAAGATGGGGTGGGGGTGAGGCCTACAGCAGGCTGCCGTCCCCGGTTTGCATGTGGGCCTAGGAGGGGCCCTGGTGCCCCAACCTCCCTGGGCCCCAGGACTCAGCTGCAGTTGTGCACATGCACACACGTGTGCACATACAACCTGCATGTATGCACATATGTGCACACACATGAAATGAACACCAGTCTTGCTGGTGGTGCCATGAGCTATTGTGGATAGTTGATGCTGGGGGATGGAGCTGCCTGTCACCTCCCCCACAGCAGGCTGTGCTTGGGCCCCGGGGACGTGGGCGGCTGTGGACACGCAGCTCTGCTGTCTGTGCACCCTGAGTGCAGGGCCGGCTTAGGGGCACAGCCGTGGGGCCAGGCCCTGCAGTTCCCAGCTAGACGACCAAGCAAGTTGTTCAAACACCCTGGGCCCGTTTCCTCGTCTGTGGGATGGGCAAGGTGCCGTGGAAGCTTAGGGTGATGCTGTGAGCTTGTATTGGGGTGATCTGGGCACGAGGGCTCTGTCAGGAGGCAGGTCTGTCTCTGTCCTCACGGAGCCTCCTTTCGAGTGGGGTGCACAGCAATGCACAGGACCAGGACTCGAGCTCTCCACCAGCTGCTGCCAGCGTTAGGGAGAGACGAGCCCTGAGTCTGGGACAGCTACTGCTATGGATAGAGCAGTCTGGGAGGGCTGCACAGGGGAGGAGAGTCCAAGGAGCAGGGGGAGCCTGTGCCTGTGCGTGGGAAAAGCATCCCAGGCAGAGGAAGCAGCCTGTGCAAAAGTCCTGGGGTGGGAGAGAGATGGAGAGCGGCGCAGGTTTTGCACAGAGGATGGGGCACCTGGCAGACATTCCACGGGGTCCTCTGGCTGGTGTGCTGGGTGCCGACTAGAAGGGGAGGTGAGGGTGGGCGCAGGGAGACCCCAAGAGTCTGCTGCAAACACTCCTTTTAGTCATTATTCAGCTTCTCCCCCGGGATCCCCGGGTCTTAGGTAGGGGCTCTGCCCTCCACACCTGCTGTCTGCTCTGTCGTGGCATCTGTGATGGGTGCACCCACTGCATCTGGGGTTCCCTCCCCCGCATCTGGAGCGCTCCCCTGTCTCTGGGGTGCTCCCTGTCTGGGGCCCTCTCCCGTGTCTGGGCCCTCCCGCGTCTGGGGTCTTCCCCCATGTCTGGGGTCCTCCCCTGCATGTGGTGCCCCTGAGCCGGAGCTAGTTCTCCGTGGCACCAGTGCCAACTTCATTCAACTCTGAGTTTTAAGTTTTAGAACCTCCCTCTCTTGGCGGGGCCTGGTGAGCTGCCCAGGACGGCCGGCGTGTTTCGAGGGCACCATGTCCGTCCATCCTAACGGATGTGCACTAAGACCTTTCTCCAGGGAGCCACATGCGGGAGTTGGCTCTTCCCAGGAGTAGCTGGGACAGGCCCCTTTCCCCTCATGTGTGACACCCCAAGTCCCCCGCCTGGGGAGGGCTCCTTGTCCTGGCTCCCGAGTGGCTCTTGCCGGCGCCCTGCCTCCTGCCAAGGTCAGCCGCTAGGCCCGCAGGGCTTCCTACAACTCGGCATCTCTCCCGGCGACACAAAGCTGTGACTCCCACAGCGAGGCCGTGCTCTGGGAGCCCCCACTCCACTGTGTGGGGTCTTCCTCCCCCAGGGTCTCTGGGACTCGGCTCCCCGCTGCAGTCGGGAGCTGATGCTGCGGGAGGAGCAGGCGGCGGCCTCACCTGAGGGCCAGACGTGCGGACCCAGCCGGGCTTGCACAGGCAGCTGGGACCCTGCTCTGGAACAGTGCACAGCCCTGGCCTCTGGGGAGGGAGCAGGCGGCCTTGGCGGGGCCATGCGGGACGTTGGCGCCTCCCTCCAACCCCGGCCCACGCGCCCGGCACCCTGCTGGGCCCTGGGAACACCTCGCCCAACAGAACTTTCGACAACCTGTTCGTGTCTCTCAGGAAAAGCCTTTTTCTTCCTGCAGAGCTGATGGAAGCCCCGCTGCCGCGGGTGTGGGGCCGGGGCTGCCCGGGTGAGTGTGCGGGTCACCTTTTATTTGCTCCCCGAGCAGACGCAGGCAGGCGCCCTTCTAGGTTTGCTGCGGAAAAGCGGGCTCTCACCGTCCGAGTTGTGTTTTCCAGGAAGAATTAATTTCAGGATTGTTGGGTCGCTCCCCGCCCCCTCGCCCGGGAGTCCCGTGTGCAGAAGGTGCTGGAGAGGGTGAGGACTGTTTCCGGGTGGGTGTCTAGTCGTCGCAGGCGTCCAAGGCTTTCCCTGAGAATTCCTTCCTCGCAAGCCGCTGGTCAGGCCGCGGTGCCCCAGGGCGCTCATCTGTGGCGGAAATTTCAAGCCCCCTAAACAATTCCTGGTCGGGAAAACACTGTCTCCTCGCTTGTCCGGCTCTTCCGATGCGGCCAGGGCCGCCCTGCGCAGACACCGGGCCCGCGACAGAGCAGGGACACGCGGGAACCCGGAGTGTCGCCAAAACATCTTGTTCACGGTCCAGTTCCGAGTGTTCGGGCTGGGAGCGGGTCTGCCTCCCGCTGAGAACTCCCGTCCAGACGCCGCCACTGCCAGCGCCGGGGTAAGTGACTGACGGAGGAGGCCACGCGGCGGGGCGAGGCGCCAGGTGCCGGGGCGCTTGACGACATTCCGTCCCCACCGCTGCGGTGCCACCGGCGTCTCCAAACAGCGCTTCGGGAGAGAGAATATGTTTCCACAGGTCTCAAGAATCCCACGCAGACCCCTGCTCCCGAGCCAAAACTGGAAGCTAAGTTTCAGCGTCCGATCAGTGTTTGAATTGTCCGCGACGCCTGAGTAAGGGAGCTGTTTCCGGCAGGGACAGTGACGAGGCGGACTCCCGGCTCCGCTCCTGGTCACACTGGCGTTCTTTAAGCGCTTGCGGGTCGGCGCCGCGGGCTTGGAGACACGCAGGCGGGTTTTCTCACCCGCCCAGAGCGCCCTGAAGCCAGCGGGCTGCACGCACACCAAAGACACTTGCTTCATGAGTGGTACCCGTTCTGGTGGCTGCATGTGTCACTGTGCGGTGAGGACGAGATGGTGACACAAGAATAAATATTAAAATCTGCAGTCCTTCGTCCGGCCTCTGTGGCCCCGTGCTGAGAAGCCTGTTGTCCACTTCCTGCTCCTCCGTCCCCTCCCACCTGGTCCCCGCTCACCTCCTCTGTCCCAGCCGTGTGACGGGAGCATGGGCTTCTCACAGGGAGGGCGGGGGGGGGGGCGCCCAGACCCTGTGGAAGTGGGGACGGCAGGGCCAGAGCTCGGAGCCCTGTGGGAGCGGACGGGGGTCTCCAGGCTCCATCCCCACCCCCACTGGGGTCCGGTTCAAGGTGCTCAATCCCTTCTCCTTGAGGTGACCCCTGGACGCTGGGCTGGGTCCAGGCTCAGGTGGGTGCCTGAGCAACATTCCTCATGACTTTTTAAAATGTTTTCTTTAAATTATAAAATGTAGCATAGCTACTAACACAGTGCGCAAGTAGCGGGAAAGCAGATATTGCAGGAGGCACCGTCCAGGTCAAGTAGAGAATGTCCCCCACGTGTCGGTCCCCTCCCTCTGCCGGAGACCCCACAAACCTGAATCCTATGTGACTGTTTCTGCTTTTCTTTACAGTTTCTCTAACTCTGCGTGCACCCCGAAACAGCCCGGCTCCTTTCTACCTGTCTGGCCTTTGTGTGCACAGAAGCGAGCCGTCCCTGTGGGGGCACAGACCACTCGTTTTCTTTCTGAATGACATTCTGCGTCATGGCCATCCCTTCTGCAGTCCAGGGCTGCCTCCTCCCCACTGATGCTGGCCCCAGGACCCGCGCTGCTCCCAGCACCAGGTGTGTGCCCCCAGCCCTGGGGAGAGTTGTCTGCAGGGCTCTGGGCCGCCCCCACCCTGGCCACGCTTCCTGCTGCCCTGTCCCCTCACGTCCTGCTTTCCACCTTGCCACACGGCTTGGGGGCCGAGGAACCTGGGCTGGGGGGGCCTGTACTCGCTAAGGCAGGCTTTTCTCAGAGGATGCACCAGCATGGAGAGGTGCGGTGGTCCCACCACCTGGCCCACCTGGGCACGGACTGTCAGCAGCCTGGGGACGTGTACCAGTCTCTCACTGTGGTGCGAATTTGCATTTTCCTGATGACTGATAACATTAAGCACTTTTCATATATTTACTGACCATTTGGATTTCCTCTTTTATGGACCACCCGCTCAAAACCTTGGCCTATTTTCTATTGTTTTTGGCCAGTTTTTAAAATTGATTTGTAGGAATTTTTTAATGTAGTGTGGATATTAGTTTTTGGTTGGTTATGCAGTGTTTTTGGGCGAACATAAGTTCTTACTTTTAATGTAGTTGAATTTATCAATATTTTCCTTTTATGGGTAGGAGTTTTTCCTTGTGCCTTGTTAAAGCAATCTATTTCTACCCCAAGGTCATGAAGATATTTGCTGTCTTGTCTTTTAAGAATGATAGAGTTTCGTCTCTCATACGGAGGTCTCTGATTCTTGAGGAATGACTTCTGGGTACAGCAGGGGTTAGTGAGCTACGGCCCGGGCCAAATCCAGCCCACTGCCTGTTTGTGTCGATAAAGTTTTATTGGACCACAGTCACGCCCATTTATTTACATATTGTTGTTTACCTCGAGTGAGTAGTCAGGGCAGACACCAGCCATATGGCTTCCCAAGGCCTGAAATATTTATTGTCTTTACAAGAAAGATCAGCTGACCCCCGGGTGTGGTGTGAGGTAGGGTCCAGTGTTATTATTTTTTCAGCTGAATGTCTGATGCATCGTTTATTGGAGGGACTGTGCTTTCCCCACGGCTCTGGCTTTGCCTCTTTCATACACTGGTGTCTGCGCAGGCCCGGGCCTGTTTCGGGTCACTTCCTTCTCTTCCACTGGTCCACGTGTGGGACCTCGCACCAGGGCCACGCTGTCTTGGTCACCAGGGCTTTACGACAAGTCCCGCTCTGCGGCAGGGCAGACTCTATTACTCTTCCTTGGGAACACTACATCTATTTTTGACCCGTTGCACTTTTGTGTGAACCACGGACTCAGCTTGTCAAGCCCCATGAAAAGTGACTTTGTGGGTTGGCTAGAAGAGAATTAATGTCTTTACTACACTGAGTTTTCCAGTTCATGAATATGCATCTTCCTCCAGCGAATGCTACTCTTTGATGTTTCTCCAGAAGGTTTCATAAAGCTGTCTGTGCATGTCCTGGACTTTGTTAGATACACTTCTAAATCCCAACTATTTAAAATATGATTGTAAAGGATATCTTTTTAAAATTTTCATTTTCTAGTGGTTTATGGATGTCGAAAAAATTGATTTTGTTATATTGATCTTGTCCTCTGCCGTCTTGCTTAACTCTCCTATTAATGCCTGTGGTTTATCTGCACATTATTTATCTTATCATCTGCAAATAGATGCAGTTTTGTGTCCTCTTCAACATGTACCTCCTTTTTTTTTCCTTGCAAGCAGGGCTCCAGCCCATTCTTGATGGCACTGGTGGCAACAAGAGCCTCTGACTTCCTCGTCATCTCAAAGGGACACTTTCAATGCCTGTGTGATGCCTTTTGTAGTTTTTTTGGTAGGTTTGTTATAGATGCCTTTTGTTAGAGTCACCTGCTATTCTTAATTAGCCACAGTTTTTTTTACTTTGTCATGAAAGAATGCTGGAGTTTTTCAAACTCTTTTTCTGTATTTATTGAGCTGGCAAATAATTTTTCTCCTTCCATCTGTTTGTAGGATGAATTACTTGGATTCTGTACTTTGTTCTCTATGTTAAACTTCAAATTTCTGGGATAAATTCAATGTAACCATGATGTGCCGTTCTATTATTTATTGGTGGATTAAGTTTGGTAATGTTTTGTTTATGATTTTTATATCTATGTTTATGAGTGACATTGGCTTGAAATTTTCCTTGTTCAAATTGTCTTAAATAGGTTTTGGTGTTAAGATTATATTAATCTAGTAAGAACTGTTGGAGAGTATTCTTTCTTTCTCTATTCTATGACAAAATTTGTGTAAGGCTAATGTGAATGCATTGAATTTTTTAAAAAATTCATTGAATTTTGATAGAATTTGCCATGAAGCCATCTGGGCCTGGAATTTTCTTTGTAGGAAGATTTTGTTTTTTTCTTAGAGATTAAATTTCTCTAATAATTATAAGACTTTACAAGTTTTCTATTTCTTCTTGAATAAGTTTTAGGTCGTATTTTTTCCTAAAAATTTGTCCATTTCATCCAAATCTCAAATTTATTGGCGTTAAGTTACTCACAAAACATCTGTTCAATGGCTGCAAGGCTGCTGTGATACTTCTTTTTTATTCCTGATATCGGTCGCTTGTGTCAGCTGTTTTTTTTCTTGATATTATCAGTTGTTCAATTTTATGTCACGTTGAAGAAACTTTTTTTTTTACTCGAGTCCTCTCCATTGTATAACTGTTTTCTATTTTATTAATTTTTGATGTTATTTCTATTTTTCTTCTAAACCTTTAAGTTTATTTTTCTGTTCCCTTTCTAACTTCTTGAGATGTCGATTTTGAGACTTCTAATATGTGCATTTAGTTTATTTTTAATTGACAAATATGTTAATTAGCCTAGTGTATGCATTTAAAGCCAAAGATTTTCCCTCTAAGTATCGCTTTAATTGCACCGCCCAAGTTTAGTATGCGGTATTTTTATCATTCACTTTAAGATATTTTCCAACCTTAGTCATCGTGTCTTCTTTCTCTGCCGGGTTATGTAGGTTGGGTTTCTCTGTCTCCACGCTCACAGAGATCCTCCGGTTACCTCTCTGCTCTTGTTTTCTATACTCGCTTCACTGTGCTCGGAGAACAGACTTGGTGTGGTATCAGTGCTTGAAACGTGTTGCAACATCTGTTATGACCCAGTATATAGGCAATTTTCATAAATATTTTGTGAGTATTGAATGTATAAAATGTGTGATATTCAGTGTTCTATATATGTTCATTAGGTTATGTTTTTAATCATGGTGTTAAAATCTTTCAAATCCTTTGTCTACTTGTTCTGTCAGTAATTGAGAGATGTTCCAAATCTCCTAGAGGTCGTCAGAGCTGTGCTTTCCTCTTTAGGGATGTGTAAAGTTGTGCTGCACGTATTTGAAGCAAAATTATTAGGTGTGTTTAAAATTGTGACACCATCCTGACGCGTTAGCCCATCATCACTGCCTTTCTAGCTAGTAATGTTTTTTGCTTTATAGAACATTTTTTTCTGATGTTACTACAACTGCATGAACTTTCTTTTCTTACTGTTTGCAGGGTTTATGTTTTTCTATTCTTTAACTTAATCTGTCTGTATTCTCGTGTTTTAGGTGTCGTACTTATAGAAAGTACATAGCTGGATTTTTAAATCCTGCCTGACAACTGTCTGATTTGAGTATGTAGCCCACTTAAATTTACTATAATTTCTGCTATATGTGGATTTAATCTACTATCTTATTTGTGCTTTCAATTTCTCTCTTTAAGTGCCTTTGGGGACTGACTAAATATTCTTATTTTTCACTTTTTACTTCTCTCCATTTCATGCACATACTTTATGCTTCTGTTCTTTGAAAGGTAATTCTGGAAATTAAAACATTTACGTTTAGCTCATTAGAGTCTCAGCTTGATGAGAGCTGCTTTCCTCTCATCACAAGGGCCTTAAAAGCTTTTAATTCCATTTATGCTGCTCCCAACTGTATGTTATCATTGTTTGATATTTTTGTTACATCTGCATTTATTTAGTTATAGAGACAGAGTCTCGCTCTGTGGCCAGGCAGAGTGCGGTGGTGTCACCGTAGCTCCCTGCAACCTCCAACTCCTGGGCTCCAGCCTCCTCCCGCCTCGGCCTCCCGAGTGGCTGGGACTGCAGGCGCCACCACGCCCGGCTAATTCTTCTATTTTAGTACAGACGGGGTCTCGCTCTTGCCCAGGCTGGTCTCAAACTCCTGGGCTCAAGCGATCCTCCTGCCTCGGCCTCCCAGAGTGCTGGGATCACAGGCGTGAGCCGCCGCGCCCGGCCTGTATTTATTTATTTATCCCCACCGGATATCTTCTTATTATTTCATAAACTCCGTGTCATTTGCCTTTACTCGTATATTTGCCACGTTGCTGTTTGTTTCTTCTTGCACCTGGGATCTTCTTCCTGGAGCTGCTTTTTTCCTCCCTGGATCGTATCCTTCAGAAGTTCGCGTAGTGGCTCCTCTGGTGGCAAACTCTCAATTTTAGCTTGTCTTAAAATGGTTTTTCTTTCACGTTCGTTCTTGGACGTCACTCTCCTATTCCGGCAGGAGGTTCCGGGCGGTGGTCTTTTATTCCAGCTCGCTCAAGTGGTCTTTCCGCGGAGCTCCGCTCCCGGCCGCCGGCGTGGTCTCTGTGTCTTCGCGAGGCCACCGCATCAGGAGGTGGGTTTCTCCTGTTTCCTCCAGTCCACGTCGTTGGGATTCCCCGTTCGGGGACCGGGTCTATCAGGAGCACGGGAAGGCCCTCAGCCAGCCTCTCCTCAAACACCTCCCTCGTCCCCTCCTTCCGCAGCTCCGGCCGAGTGTGTTGGATGCTTTTACTGTGTCCCCACGTCTGTTACCTGCTCTGAATTTCTGCGTTTTTGTCTCGTTGTGCTGCGTTCTGGATAATTCACTAATTCTCTCTTCTGTTACGTTCACTCCACTGTAAACGTGTCTGCCGGGTTTTACATTTTGATTGTTGGATTATTCAATTCTAGAAGTTCTATTTGAGTATTTTTCAAATCAACTAGGTTGCTTTTTATAGTTTTATTTTCCTTGCATATATTTTCAAGTTTATTATCTTTTAAAAAGAAAGCAAACATAGATATTTCAAGATCTATTTGGATTGAATATCTGATAATTCTAACAGTTGTGGTCTGTTGTTCTGCTCATGCTGTCTTTGTTTCCGCTGGTTTTCGATCATGTTGCCTTGTTTCCCCGAGTGTCTGGTTGTCTTTCATAGCTTTCCAGGGGCAGAGTGGCACAGGGCAAAGACAACCAGACGCTGCCCCTTGAGAAGTTGTTTGTCCCCGAGGCTTGGAGGAATGTACCCTCGTCAAGGGAAGTTCTGCAGATGCTTCTCCAAGTTCCTGGGGACACTGCAGGTCAGGGACCATCAGGTCAGCTCTGGTGGCCTCAGGGCTTCTCCCCTCCCACCAGCCTGCTCTCTCTGCAGGCCCCGCTGGCCGGGTTTGGGGATTCCCTAGGCCTCAGCGCTCTGCCGTGCCGCCAGCCCTGACCCTGCCTCCGGAGACTTCCCCAGCCCTCCTCCTGCCCCTGCCTGGGCCCTGGGTACAGCCTCGTCCTGTCTGCCACCCTCCCGGCCCCACTGACCACAGCCTGCCCTGTGCCACGCGCTGCAGGCCTCCATGGCTGGCCCTGGGCTGGCCTGGTCCACGGCGGGGTGGGAGACTGGGTTCCCTTCCAGCTCTCTGAAGGTGGGTGGCAGTCAGCTAGGGGGCAGCTCTTGGGTGGGGAAGGGGTCCTGGGCTTCGTGGCGTGCCCGCGCTCCCCGGGGCCTGCTTGTCGTCTTCACTGGGCGGGGCGTGCTGATGGGCTCCTGCTCTCTGCCCAACACTGAGCTCTTAAAGTGACAAGGCAGGAAGCAGAGACACGTCTCCTCTGTCTGTTAAGGAAAGCGGCTCCTCCGACCAGAAAAATAACAAAGACCCCAGAGGCGGGACAGAATGGATGGGAAGGACGGGCCAGATTTTCTTTCCTCCTTGGTTGCTCATTTTAACAGAATGTTCCCCCGACAAAGACGCAGGCGGCTCCATCCTGGCTGCCGTCCTTTCTGGATCACTGGTTTCCCCAGCAGCAGCGCTAACGGGCTGCGCTGCCGCGTCGGGCTCAATGCATCACGGTCTAATCAGACGTGGCAGCTGCCAGGCAGCGCGGCCTGGGGACAGCCCCCGACCCCAAACGCTTGGCTCTGACCAAGGCATCTTGATGTTGCCTCAAAAGCAAACCCCAAACCTAGGGCCCCACGATCTGTGGGCCCCCATAGGGCCTCTCTCTGCAGCCGGGAGATGGGCCACGGGGACATTAGATGCTTCTGCACAAAAAGGAAGACGCCTCGCTGGGCCTGGCTTCACCCCTGTGAGGGGGACGGAGCCGTTGGTCAGCACAAACCTCCCTTCTGAGCCTGTGGGCTGCTGACACATACGCCGGCCTTTCCGCTTTGAGCCTTCACCAAGGACGGCTTTTTAGTTTACAACAGCTCCACCAGCCACAGTGATCACCCTCTAACTTTGGCTTTCTGTTTAATTTTATTGAGATGAAATTCACATAACATAAAGTTCACCATTTTAGAGTGAACAGAGTGATTTTGGTCCATTCACAATGCTCTGTGACCGCTGCCGCTGTCTAGTTTCACAACATTGTCATCACCCCCAAAGGAAGCCCCGGCCCCACCAGCTGTCCCTCCCCTCCCCTCCCCTCCCCCAGACCCTGGCAACTACTAATCCACTTTCTGTCCCTGTGAATTTGCCTGTTTCGGATTTTTCACATAGATGGCATCATACAATATGTGACTTTGGGTCTGGCTTCTTTGGCTCAGCACAACGTCCTCAGTGTTCACCCCGGTGGCAGCAGGTGTCAGTTTCCTTCCTGTCCAAGGCTGAGGATGGACCACGTTCTCCTGTCGGTTCCTCCATCCACGGACGTGGCTTCCGCGTTTTGGCTGCGTGACCGTGCTGTGCGCGTGTCCCTGGGTTCAGCCACGTGGTGTGTGTAGGACAGAGGCGTGGGGCTTGGCGGTGACCCTCCGTGTGACCTGCGGAATCGCCCAGCCGCTCTCTGGCTTGGTTTCGGTTTCACCCTTACGTCCCTTCGCCTGCTCTCTCCTTTGTAGGAAATGGGGAAAGGTCTGTAACAAAACAAAAGAAACAACTGTCAACTTACACGTGAATTAGATTTGACACATTCTAAATACATCCAATAATACATTTCAATTCTCTCCACGTATTTGTGTCCCGTGAAATGAAGATGCTGTTGCCTCCTGTCTCTGTTCTAAAAATGTTCCTTGTTTAGAGTTTCCTAAAGGTTTGGCCATTTCTCTCCCTTCCATTTTCCTAGTAAATGATGAAACGCCAGTGGAATTTAATAATGAAAAAGTGCCAAAACACATGCACATTTAATTTTTAATCTTAAGTGATGGGCAACAAACAAAATTAACAACTCAAGTGTTTGAAGTCTGTAAAACTTGGACCTTTGTCTTTGCCACAGACGTGAAAGGCAGTGTCCCCTCCAGACTCCGCCTGGGGATGTGCTGTCCACGCTGTCTCCCTGCCCTGCTGCGCTTCCCACCTTATCCTCCCCCTGGCGGGTGTCAGTCATCTCCCGCAGGACTCCATGGGGGCTCTGCTTCCTGGTGAGATCCAGGCGCCCAGGTGCCTCCTGCGGTCCCCCCACACTTTCCCCTGAGGCTCTGGCTGGGCATCAGGTGCTCAGTTGGTCTCGGGTGAGTGGAGTCTGGGGCGTGGGGCCGCCGCCCTGACGGTCTATTCAGTGCTGTGGGACGTTGCACATGTGTGATCGAGCTCTGGAACCCCCCAGAAGGGCTGCGTGTGCCCAGATCGGTGAGACCCTCGTCTGCACAGCTGGGGGACCGAGGGGTGTGTGTGTAGCACTCGCACAGTGGGGGTCCCTTGGGGCCGCACACTGCCCTAAAATCCTGTGTGCCTGAGGCACCTGGGAGGGCCTGCGTCCTGCAGACACACCAGGGACAGAACACCATCCGTGAGTGAGGATGGTCCACGCCAGAGACGGGCAGTGCCAACCCTGCTGGGATTCCAAGCGTGAAAATCCCCCGGCCGCGTGATGAGGCCATGGGGAGTCCCACGTCCCATGGCCTTGGGGACCTGCTTTCTTCCCCACATCCTGTCCTGTTGGCCACATTCTCCGTTCTCCCTGCGGAGCCTTGGCAGGTGCAGTTTCCGTCCCACAAAGGCTGCTGGGTCTTGGCCGAGGCGCGTTTGTCTGGCGGGGCCGCGGTGTGTCTGGCGGTGCCGCGGTGTGTCCGGCGGTACCGCACTAACAGCTCTCCCAGTGGGCTCTCGATCTTGTTTACTGTGTTCTTGCTGAAGGATTTTTTTTTAAATGTAGGCAACAGGATGAACTTGAAATATTGGGCTGTGCTTGAAATAAAAATGTCCTGATAATTATAATCCTCGTCTGAACAGATTCCTTTGGGGACTTTGGGGCTCTGCTGTGTGGAGTGCTGGTTACAGATGGGGCTTTGCTGACGGTGGAGTCACTGCTCAAAGGCAAACAGGTCAAGTCACCAGGGAGGGGCCCCCAGGTCTCGAGACAGGGTGACCGCCCAGCCCCGCCTGTCCCTGCCCTTCCGGCCTCCTCCAGGTCAGCTGCCCTAGGATGGTGTGGGGGCTTCTTCCTGAGGCGGGGGACAGACCCAAGAGAGAACCACCTACGTGTTTTTAGCTGTGTGTTGTTCCTTGGCCACGCTCAGTTAAGTGAAAAATACCTCAAAGGAGTGACAAACTTCTTAGAAATGTGTCTTGGGACAGAAAGGCCTTGTTTTTGTCAAAGGAATGCTCCCCATGTGGGCAAAGGAGCAGAGGCCACGATGGACCCTGAGACCACCATCCTGGCCCCCATTTCTCTGCATGGTGAGAGGCACCTCCAGGGGTCACATGTCACCTGCCTTCCTCTCTGTCCAGGGTTTGAACACAGCTGTGGTGTCAGACTCCAAGGCGTTGTTTTCTTAACAGTGTCCTGTTCCACATGGCACAGCCAGGCTGGGCTGCACCTGGAGGCCAGGTGGGGGCTGGTTGAGGGTGTGACTTTCTCCCTCCCCTTGTCCTACTTCTGGGCCAGCCTGACTGGTTTTGAACTGTTTCTGGCTGGTTGAAGGGTGGAAGTGATTTAAATTCACACCAGTAACCCTCCCTGCCCCCATCCCTGCTGCCTGGGGTCACCCCAAGACTCAGGTGCAGCTGGCCATGTGCAAACCCCGGGTCAGGGGCCTTCCTGGGCCAGAGGCACCTGGACCTCACTGTCCCTCCGAGTCTGACAGCCAGGCCCTCTGCTCCTGCCGAGCCTGCCCCCAGGGAGGGACAGACGGAGCACACACAGACCCTCAGGCCCCAGGCTGAGCGCCAGGCCTTCCACGGCCTGCTGCAGACCCTCCTGGGCAGCCTGTCTCCTGCTGGAGGCTGACCGTCCAGGGGAAGTGACCCTCAGGCTGTGGGAAAGGCCCCTGGTCCCTGCAGCCACTGAGGGTGGCCCTCGCCTGGGGCTGTCCGGCCCTGGGGGTGGTCCTAGCTGTTCAGGTCCTTGGTCCTGCCCCACGGGACCCAGGGAGACGTGTGCCTGGAGGACCCCCCAGCCCTCGCTGCTCCTGACATGGGGCTGGCTGGCCCTGGCCTGGGGACCTGCCAGACATCAGGGCGGGGCGCTGGCTGCAGCCCTGCGGGAGGGAGGTGCTGGAGCTCTTTTGTCTTGGGCTCTTTTCTTCACTCCTACTTAAAGCCCACATCTGAATGCAGATATTCAACTTTAACATTCTCTTGGGACCAGGAACAGCAGTTTCTACCCCTTTCTGCACCAGGGTTTTGAATTAAGCCTGGGGAAATCACAGCCTGCTCATGTATGCAACTCCGGCTCCTCCCAGGCCATTGCAGGCTCTTACTGAGGCTGGGCTGACTCACACCTCCCCCTTAGCTGTGGCCCCAAACGACCACCTTAACCGTCTGCTGCCTTGGGGCTGACTTGTGACACCCCCATGCTGAAGTCCTAACCCTCAGGGCCTTGAAGTTGACCTTATTTGGAAATAGGGTCTTTGCAGTCGTGAGCTCGTTGAGGATCTTGGGATGAGATAACCCTGCATTAAGGTGGGCCCTAAATCCAATACCTGGTGTCTTCATAAGGGAAAGGGGGAGATTTGAGGTGCACAAGAGGCCCAGGAAGACAGAGGCGCAGACGGGGGGCACAAACCCAGGAACTCCCGGGGTGCACCTGAAGCTGGAGAGCGGGAAGGACCCTCCCCAGGGCCTCTGGAGGGGCCGAAGCCCCGCAGACGGTGGCGTCTGACTTCTGGCCTCCACACTGAGAGGGAGCCACCTTCTGTTGTTTCAAGCCCCCCAGTCTGCAGTGCTTTGCTACGGGGGCCAGGAAATTCCCACAGCTTGTCCCCGGCTTTTCTCCTGAGGGTCACACTCAACCAAGAAGACAGATTCTCAGCGGGAACACGCCTCCAACAGCTTTGATGTGTCCTCCATCCAGCCTTTGCCCACGGCCCCCCTGCTGGCCTCCCCGTCCTGCCCGGAGGAAGAGCAGACAGGTGACAGTGTCCAGAGGGATGGAGGGGGGCTTGGGAACAGCCTTCTTGGACCATGGGTCTGAGCCGAGCCCACACCAGAGGCTGTGGCAGTCTGCCCTTGGGGCTGCGGGGACTGAGCGGGAACTAAGTGTCCACGGCTCTGCACCTCGTGCCAAGGAGGGAGTTGACAGAGTATGGCAGGGTCCCCTTGGGGTGGCGGTGCCCCCCTGGGGCAGTGGGGTCCCCCTGGGTTGACGCTGAGCCAGCCGGGGCTGTTTGGAAGGGGGCGTTCAGGGTCCCGGGAGCAGAGCACGGCGGGGGCGGAGGCAGGTGAGGCTGGACTCCAGAGAGAGGCCGGGGAGGCCTAATGAGGACAGGCGGGAGCTGACGGTTTTGGAGGTCATGCTGCTGCTGGGGGAGAGGAGGTGGGGGCGGCCTGACAGGCTCGTAAACTCTCCCGGGTCGCCGAGTCAGCGAGGGTGGGCTTGGGTCTGGCTCTTGGCAGTTCTGGAGCCCTGAGCCACGCCCGGCACTCGCGGTCACCACAGCCCGGCTGCTCTGCGGGGCGGCAGCGGGCAAGGCTGTCCCGCACGTCCGGCCTCGAGAGGCCCGGGAGCCTCTTACGTTTTACCCACACGTTTGCCGACTTACAAAGGCCGTATCGCACTTGGACGGACGTTTCCCCTGGTCACGTACCAAATTCACTCAACTGCATTTATCGCACTTTTGCCCTTTAAACATCTGCATCAGTTAGACTGTACTGACTTTCCCAGAAAGATACCTAACACCAAACTGCCATGTTCATTGGAACTTTTTTTTCAAAAATCTTTGCCCATCAGGTTCTATTTGGGTTTGCCTCCAAAGTCAGATAAACAACATGTCTTGACAATCGGTAAATGTGCTTTTTTCATAAAAGAAGCTTGTCACGCAGGATTACAAGACTGGTGTCAATTGCACTCATAGATTTACTTACCCTATGCAATGTGTGTAACTCGCGATTCATATCCCGGGCAAACCATTAAACGCCGAGACGCACGTACAGCGGGTTCCGGTTGCCTAAGACTCCTCCTTTCCGGTGTAACGCAGTCAGATAGACATCTCGATGTGCCGCCCTGGCGTCATGTTTCTAGGCCTTTGATCGCGCGTCATGACACTATTCCTTCTGTAACTGCTTTTTATTTATGGTAGGACACAAAGCTGCTGTTTGCATGTTTGAGATCTTTTCATTTCAAACAGCTGATAGCACTTTAAGTGCGTCTGGATTCACTGGTACGAATCCCAACGTTGGCTTTGAGTGCCGTCTGAGTCACTCATTCCATCTGCAACGAGGCTGATTACGGAGAGGCCTGAGCTACCACTGCGGGCTCTGGTGTATCCGGGGAACGTGTCTGGCGGTAGATGTGCACCCCTGCGGAGCGCGTCCAGGGTCAGCTAGCTGCCAGCGAAGCTCGAGGCGAGTCCGGTGAAACTTCCTGGCGGTGTCACCCCTCATGTAGCTTTCCAGGTCAGATTGACCAGGCTGGCAGCCCTTTGTAAACTTTCTCTTGCTCTCCCCTTCCGTTCATCTGCCGAATTTTGGATTTTGATTACAGTGAGCCTTGTCGGTTATTTCTTTTCGATCTCCTGCCTGTTCATCTGGCCGAATTTTAGGGTTCTGTTACTTGTCGGGTTGAATTTCTTTGTAGGAAGTCTACATGCATGGATATCAATCCTTTCATGCTGTACGTATTGCAAACCCCCCCAGTCAGCGGTTTGTTTTTAAAGTTGATGGTGTGGCTGTTTGTCACAAAACCTTTCAGTGTGGATACAGTTGTACGCAGCAAATCTTTCTCTCCATGACTTTTTTTTGTTTTATTCAAACGAATTATTCTCTATTCCATGATCATAAAGATATTCCCTTACGGTTTCTTTGGATTCAAAGGTTTTTGACATGTACAATTTAATTCTGTGGACAGTAGCAGGGAGAGGTCTGCTTCTCCACTTTACTGTTTGAGGAGCCAGTGGCCCTAGCACTGTCCCTTCTGTGCTGTGGTGTCACCGTGTCTGTGTGGAAGCTGTGCTGTCCTGGGTGCTACTTCACTCTTACCGCCATCCTGGGGTTCTACGTCCACTAATTTGTCCAGCAATTCTGATAATTTGAATTGTTTGTGTAGATAATTAAGTACCTGAAAACAGCAATGTTTCTTTTTTAAAAAAATTCTTACACCTCTTAGCGGTTTGCTTTTCTTATCGTGTTGGCTGTAGCACCCAGGAAACATGAACTGATGTAGAGACAGCAGGATCTTTGCCCTGTGTCTGAGTTTTAAAGGAAATCTTCTAAAATTTTTCTAGTGAGTAAGCAGTTTGCTCTAGGTTTCTGGTAGCTACCCTGTATCAGTTTAAGGCCATTTCCTTCTGTTTCTAGTTTTCTAAGAGGTCTTCCGCATTAGGGCTTGCGTGTGCCTTTTCCCCATCTGCTGAGATTTCAGACGCCTCTTGCTCTCTGTTCACGTGTGAATTGCCGGCAGCGTCTCTGATGCCGAATTGTCCAGAATTCCCGGGGCAAAGCTTCCTTGGTCATGATGGATAGATTTAAAAATAGGGCCAATTTAAAATATCTTCATATATTTATAAATAATTCAGTTTGCTAATAATCGATTTAGCATTTTTCCAACTTTGGGCCTCCTTCCCTCCTGTTACTTTTCCTTCGTTCCTGTGTATCTCATGGGTTGCTTTGCTCTGGGTTTCTCAAGATTGTCTGTTTATCTCTGACTTTTAGGACTTTGGCCGTGATGTGTTGAGAACTGGTTTTGTTCCCATTTGTCCTGCTTGGGGTTTGTTAAATTTCTTGCATCTCTACGTTAACATTTTCCGCCAAAGTCTGGAAGTTTTAGCCATTACATATATTTGGCAAAAGCTCTTTCTCCCTCTCCCCTCCTTTCCTTCGGTAATTTCCCTCCGACACACGTCCGAACACTGCATGTCATCCCTCAGCTCTGAGGGGCTGTCCATTTTTCTTCTGTCTTTTCTGTCTGCATTTTGGACCAGGCGATTGCTATTTCTGTGTCCTCAAGTCTGAGGTTCTTTTCCTGGGCCACCTCCACACCACTGCAAATCTACCTACTAAATTCGTATTTCGAAGAATTTAGAATCCCCGTTTTCTCTCTAGTTTTCGTTTCTCTGTGAAGACTCCTATCTGTTTATCCATTGACATAATATTTTCCTGTACTTCTTTACACATACTTTATTTTCTTTCTTTGGACATATCTTACTTTGTTTTTTTGAACATATTTTTACAGGTGCCTTGATGTCTTTTTCTGCTAATGTTAATATTTGGGTCCACAGGAAGTCAATTTATACTGACAGCCCTTTGTCCTGACCATGGGTCAAGATTTCCTGGGCTGGGTGGTGCCCTTGGTCCACGATGTGGACCCCTTCCAGCTGACGGCTGTCAAGCCTGAATCTTCTGGGGCGCTTTCCAGTGTCTAAACAGTTGTCATCTGCGTCTTTTGTCCAGTTCTCATGACCATAATCGCACATCCTTGCCTGTCTCTGCCATTCTTTTGAATAGTCTTAACATGTTTGATTTTGGTGGGGCAAGTCCTTCCCCACTAATTTTTTCCAATGCATTCTTAACTATTTTAACATTTTTTTCAGATTCATTCTTGTGCGGAACTACTTTACAGTTAAGGCGTGAAAGTCCACCTCATATTCCCAGAATGTTGTGTGTGCAGCAAAATCTATGGGTTTTCCCTCTGAACCCTGTGGAATGCCTTTGAATCTCTGAGGACCCAGGCTGCTTCAGTGAGGTAGATAATGTAGTTCTGCGTTAAAGCAAATCAGTAGGGAAAAGACTATTTGCATTGGGTTTTGTTTAATCTATCCTTGAGCTGAGACTACTGAGTACATTTCCCATCACATTATCTAAGACAACTCCAGAGATCCTCATTCCAGGATCAATTCTACCCTGGAGTGGCATCCACTTAACACCAGGAGCCCCTGTGCTTTCAGCCGAATAAAGGTCAAACCATCAGACGTCTGCATGGACAGCTCATCTCTCATGCTGAGACAAACGTGCTGAGCGGGAAGGCCACACAACAAAAGGTTAATGCATGCAAAGGACTGGGTTTAACTCACCGGGCCTGTAATGACGCCTCAGAGCAGACATTTCCATTTTTATTCAGTTTGGTGGATGGATATTTGTGATTTTCAGTTCTAATTGCTCCATTTAGGATGTTCGCCTAGGAAAGGATGTCTTGCCAGAGTCAAGCCAGAGGAAATCTTCTCTCTGACTATCTGCAGGGGCACAAAAAGTGTCCCTGATGGAAGCAAAGACGGGAAGTTAATCGATTGCAGACCCCTTTCCAATAAGTCCCAATAAATCACGTGCATCTTACTCAGCTCCTGTCTCGTGTGAGGGGAGAGGAAGTTTACATGCAACCCTCTGTCTGACTAATTAAAAGCACCTGTTGCTTCCGCGTTGTACGCTCTGACTGGAGAAGCCAGTGTCTAGGACCCCGTGGGTCAGCTCTCTGTGGGCAGGGCGGCTTCCCATCTGCTCGTGGGGGATGAGGGCGGGGGGCTTCCAGGGACTGGGGGGCCATGGCCAAGGGGCTCAACTCAGCTCCTGGGCTACCCCAGCCGCTGGGGGAGCTCAGAGAGGAGTGCTGTGGACTTAACACACGGTGTCCAGCAGTATGGGAGACACAGACTGCGCGGGCTGGTGGACAGGCCGTGCCTTTGCGTCTCTGTGCTGAGTGCTTGATGAGGAAGCCTGTTCTCTCACGGGGTGAGCCCAGAACTCTAGGGACACCTGCTGTCGGGCAGTACCCCGCCCTGCAGGCCGGGAGAGGACGGGGTGCGAGCCCTCCCTGTGCCAGTCCTTTCCTCACATATAAAATGGCCATTCCTGGCCTGGAGGGTCACCCAGTCTCCTCTTGGCAAAGTGTCCAGAAGGGGCCCTGCTTGGCTGCCCCTGTCCGGGCCGTGGCTTTGCCGTGGCAGCTGGAGTTTGCGTAACTGAGCTGATGGTGCCCACCAGGAGGGGCAGAGGATCAGAAGATGCTCCTGGACACTGACCAGAGGGTCGGACGGGGCTGAGCAGGTGCTTGTGAGTGACCCCAGTGACGGCAGAGGCGGGAGAGGGAGTCGGCTTGTCCTGGTGACCGTGACGGGGCCACGCGGAGTGAGCTGTGTCCCGCCCCACAGGGGCTCTTGCTGCTGGGAGTGCAAATAAGTCGTTTCCATTTCTCTGGTTTTTCTTTTTTAAAAGAAAACCTAGATTAATTAGGAGTTTTATTGGATATTGAATAAATATCAAACAGATGTCAATGGTGTGTGGAGGGCAAACAGCTCCTGCACAGAAATTCATTTGTCACAGTGTCTGGGCTTTGATCCCTGGGACGATGACCCTGAGGGGTGTCCCTGGAGCTGTGTTTGGACATCTCGCCCGGCTGCACCTCTCACCCACACCCAGGGGCCAGTGCCCCTCTGCCCCCCGAAACAAAGTTCATTTTGACCCACCAGCTATGAGGCTCTTCTCGGGGGTCCCCCCAGACACGGACGTCCCCCAGAAGACAAGCTCAAACTTGCAGGGCCCGGCTTCTGGGAGCCTGTCCAGTGCGGGTTCCGCTTGGTGGGACTCTCGGTGCGGCCTTGGCCTGCACAGAGACGGGGCTCCCGGGAGCAGGGCGGGGAGTGGTCTCTCCCCAGACCACGAAGACGAGGAGGTCAGGGAGCCAGGAGCCCCCGGCCCTGAGGAGGTTGGGGAGGGGTCTCCACTGCCTCAACAGGGGACAGAGGATATTCTGTAAGGAAGGGTTTTCCCTGCACCGAGTCCCCCAGCACTCGATGCCAGATCCCACCCCAGCACACCTCTCTTCTCAGCTGGGTTGGGGAGGGAGTGGCTGCAGAGCACCCGCTGTCGGGCAGGGGTGGGCTTCTCTCCCAAGAGTCTGGAATGGCACTGAGGAGCTCCGGTTGTCCTCGGAAGGAAGGCTGGACAGTCCTCCTGTGCTCTGTGGTTCAGCGGAGGAGCCGGGAGGGAAGGTGCCGGCCGAGTCCCTTGAGGATGGCGGTATCTGGGTGGCCATGGGTGCCACGCCGGCAATGCACCTCGGGCACTGGCCTGGGCTGATTGCAGTGGGCACTGGGGACCAGGAGACCTGCCAAGGGTGCAGGTGGGGGTGCACCTGGGACCTGCCCTCCCTGCGGGTTATGGGCAATTCAACAAGACCACCCGCCATTCACATGTGGTGCTGCAGAACCCATGCCTGGGGCCACTCTGTCTGAGTGGGCGGCTCTAGCAACGGTCAGGTGCCTTCCCACCACCTCTGAAGGCCTGTGAGGGGCCACCGGGGGTTCTTGAGCTGGGGAGGAAGCTGACGGAGACCTCTGGAGCCAGCCCTTATGCAGGGCTCTGCCCCACCAGCCTCTTCCCGCATGCGCCCGGCCAGGACCCAGCCTGGGGGATCTCGGTTCTCTGCTCCTTCCTGCAGCTGCCCTGGGGACTCCATGCACTGCTGGCCAGCCGTCTTGTTCACGGCCCCTGCTCATACCAGCCCCTGCTCACACCAGCCCCGCTTTCTACTTTTTCTGGATTTCTCAACACCTTTGCGTCCCGACCACATTTTGCGTGATCAGGACAAAGCCTCTCACGGTGGTGTGTGGCGTTTGCTGCTGTTCTTCGGACACTTGGGGGATTTTCAGGTTTCTTCTGGCGCCTTTACACAAGTGATGCTCGGCCATTCCTCTGTCGCCGTCTCTCGCTTCCCCACCGTGGGCACCAGCGAAGCAGGCAGGAGCCTGCCCGCTCCACGTTCCCCACTTAATTTAGTCAATGTGCTGCCTTTTAAACATTTCTCTTAGTTTTCACTTTTGGAGCTTATGCTTAGGCTTGTATTACTTGATTTGTCCCTGATAATTGCTTCATGTTGACCTCCAGACACTACAGGTGAGAGGGGCTGGGTTTATTCCAACTCCCGAGTTATTCCTGACTTATTCCTCGCCCGAGTTACGCTCCTGACTCTATTCCACACCCGAGTTACGCTCCTGAGCTCATTTCCATGTTCTCACTCCCTCCCCTTTCTTGTTAGGCCTCGTTTCTCAGTGTCCTGGGGTTTGCTTTCCTTCTCTTGACAAAGAATCACGGACCATGAAGTTTTCTTGGTAATATGCTTGGATTGAAAATGTCTGGGATGAATAGATGGGTATTTGGTATATAATCAATAATGAATCTTGAATGAGGGGACAGACTGGACTGTTCAATAAATGTTTTGGACCTATGATTAAAAAATAAAAATAAAGTTACAGCTCTCGGCCCACACTGTTCTGAAAAAAATATGCATAAAAGAGCCTACCATGGCAGAAATCTAAAATACTGTTAAAAGAAAGACGACTTGTATAACATTGAATTGGGAAGGACTTCCTAAGCAGGAATCCTAAAGAAAAGAAATGAACACATATTAAACATAAAATAAGCAAACAAAAAAGTCTGTGTGAATAGTGGCATCATCACAAAATGAAAAGAAAAGAAACAGAACGGGGGAGTATATTTACAAACTATACGACAAAAGGCCGACCTCCAGAGTTTAGGAAGTTATCCGAATTCATGAAATAGTAACAACAGGGACAACACCACCACCAACCTGATAGAAATATGAGTAATGTTTGACAAATCACAGAAGAAAAACAAATGGTGGAAAACATTGAATAGATGCTCAAACGCACTATTATTCAAAGAAATGGGAGTTAAAAATGGGATTTATTTGGCCATCAGACTGTCAGAATGTTAAACACTGGGAATGAGGTTTTTTCTTTTGGTGCGGGGGCTGTGCCGAGCATGCACGGGACATAATAAAAGTGCACGTGGTGCAGTTGTCGGGGGACGTTGCAACATTTTATCTGTGATATTAACCTTCAGGTATTAGACCTTGATGCTAAAGTCAGACTCTATATACTTGTGTGCGTGAATATGAGCAGGTGTGTTTGCACGTGTGCACACTTGGAAATATCTTAGACCTGATGACTGGTCTAAGCAGGTCACGTCCAGCCAAAATGAGGACACGTGAGCTTCCAACATCTGAAAGAGAACATCTGGCCCCACTGCTGGTGGCATCCCACACGCCCACACCCAGGAGCTGGCTCGGTGGTTACGCCGACCCACGTCGAGGAACGACCCAGCAGTGATGGCCGGGCCGCACAGCCAAGAGCCACGGGGACAGGTCCTGGGAACATGGCTCTGCCATGCACACGTGCAGAACGAGCAAGTTGCAGAATACTGGCTGTTTGGTGACATTTAGATAACATTTAGAAACAGGCAAACTTCAATTTTTTTTAGAGATACAAACATGAGGTACAGTCCTTTTTCTGCTTTTAGTTTTAGGGGAGCACAGACACAGCACTGTGATTTCCTTGGGGGCGTTTGGGGTTACGAGAGACCCCAGGTCTGAAACGTGGGTGGCCTTCTATTCTTGAACTGTGTACCAACAGAGATGCTCCTTTTATTATTTTTATTACTTAATATTTGTTTTGCATATTATTTTATGTGATGTAAAATTCCTAAATAGTTTATATTTTTGAGATTTTTCTAATAAAAATCTTTTAATCTCTAACTAGCAAATGAGCTGTCGCTCCCTTTCTCTCCGCCCTGTGTCCCTGACTCAAACACTCTCCCTTCTCGACCGGCTGAACCATCGCAGCAGAGCCCACGGGAGACGCGGGGGCCAAGCCCGTCGGGGAGGCGGCGCCTGTGTGCATCAGGAGTCTGAGGGGAGGAAGTCGGAGTTCTCCTTCCTAGAGTTGGGGAGCAGACGCTGGGGAACAGGAGTGCAGCCCACGGCCAGACGCAGGGCGGGACATTCCGCCTGCCGTGGTCCTGCCCTGCTGCCCCACCACCCGCCACCGCCCGAAATACATCCCCCCAGAAGACAGTGAAAGGCCTGGCGGAGAGCAGCGATTTGCGGAAGGTGCGAGAGTCTTGCTGAAGTCGTCCGCGGGCTGCTCCTCGTTTCCTGAGCTGGGTCCTGGCAGAATCTGCACGTTTCTGGTGATTAAGGCATCAGATCGTGGTGCAGCATCTCGTCTGCTCCACATCCCTGTGACATCCCTTCGGACCTCTGGAATGTTAAGTCCCAAGGGTGGAGGGCGATTGGCACCAGTCCACCCGCCTCACTGGCCAGAGACAAGGCCATTTGAAGCCACCTCTGCCCCAGTCTCTGCCACCCGGGGTCTGGACCCTTCCTCCTCCACGGGGTCCGCACAGGCCTCACATTGCAAAGAGATTGATCAGGAGGGCAATGCGGAGCTCAGGGAATCCTCCCTGAGGCTGAGGAATGGGCTGGAGAACGGGGGGAGCCAGAGGGATGGCCGGCTGGAGGGCACGTCCAGAGAGGTCTGAGCAGACTCCCTGTGGCCTCTGGACCCAGTGATGTGAGGGGCTCCTCCCCACCTGCACCCAAACTTCAGGAACAGCTGGATCCCACGGAAGGGCGGGGCCCTCGAACCAGGGTCCCAGGTAGAAACTCTAATTGGCTAAGTCCTAAGATTCCAGGGAGGTGGGGGAAGGGCTCCCCCAGTTGGCTTTAGAGGAGAAAAGGCGGAGGTCTGCCTCCCACAGTGCCCTCCCGTGGTGCTGGGTGCTGGGCAGTGGGGACAGAGACTGGTCTTCTTGATGCTGCCTCTGACCCGGCGCTGGCAGACGACCCCCTGAGGTGTCTGTGTCAGTGGCCGCCTCAGCCCTGGCTCGTGCTCCCAGCGCAAGCCGATGGCTCCCCCACCTCCTCCATGCAGGTCAGCGTCACTGAGGTTTGTCTGTCTTTCTTCCCACTGGAATGTCGTGTTCATCACGGTTTCTGCATCATCCCACTGCGTCTAGAAGTTTTGTTTAACTAAGTTGAATCTAGCATTCAACTCGATCTCATTGTGAGCTGGAAGATCAGGGCGGGGCTTAGTCCCCTCTGACCGCGGGGCGGGGGTCAGTTTTCCAGGAATGACTGTGGGTCTCCCTATGGCTTTGGATCCTTTCTGGGTATGGACATCTAGGGAGTGGACGTGCCTGGGGCCTTGGTCTTCTCTGAACGGCCCTTCTCCTCTGCTCCTGAAAGTTGCTGGGTTCTTCTCCTTGGGTAAGTTGTGGAGGCTGCTGTCCTGACACGCGGCCACCAGGTGATGACAGAGCTGCACAATCACACCATCTCTGAACCAGCCAAATGCGTCTCTGCGTTGTAATGTCAGCTACACAGTGCGCTCATGGACCTCTAACCCTTCTAGGGCAAAACCCACCTCGTTTGTTTTATAGGTTAGACAACGTTTTAACGCATCTAAAACACTTGTACTTGAAACCACTTTGCAAGTGAATACTAAGATGCACTTTAGTGTCCTACTCCTTTACCTTTCCTTTTCTTTTTCTTTTAGACTAATGCCTCTCTTATATAAACTTCTTAATCAGAATTTGTTTTGTTTTTATAACTCACCCTTCTAATTCTAGCTTGGAATCAAAATCTTTCCCAGGCTTTTGTGTGACCTCATGCTGCTTAGATGTCCCCATATCATACCGCTGTTAGCTCAAGAGGGAGTATCAGCCGTCTGCTGGTTGCTCTCCATCCTGGGGTCTTTCACAGTTCTCAGCACAGGTGGCAGTTCTCTGCTTTGCCTCTAAATGCCTGTGGGTGAGAGGTGACTCTCCTCCTCTGCTCTTTAATTTCCTTATTCAGAGGGGGTGTCATCTGATCCTTCTATCCACTCACCCACCCACCCATCCATCCACCCACCCATCCATCCATCCATCCACCTACCCATCCATCCACCCATCTACCCATCCATCCATCCACCCATCTATCCATCCATCCATCCACCCATCTACCCATCCATCCATCCACCCACCCACCCATCCATCCATCCATCCACCCACCCATCAATACATCCATCCACCCATCCATCCATCCACCCACTTTCCCATCCATCCATCTTTCCATATCTCCATCTATTTATCTATCCATTATCCATCCACCCATCCACACATCCATCCACCCAGTCTTTTAGAAGTACAACCAATAATGTGCAGAGCAGGCTGACATCAATCTTTATATTAGCCAAGATGTCTTATAGGGCAGATCAAGTGGGACACCTTTCTTCTGAGACAGTACACAATCCTGTAGGACATGTAGGGATGGGGGAGAAACTCTGTAAAATGAGGGGCTTGGCATGGTGTGCTGCAGGTCTAAATCACTGAGGTCTCTTTCTGTGGTCTCCACAGCCACCCATTCCCTTGCTGCTCAGGAACATGCCAGGTAAACCAGGGAGCCTCGGATCCCAGTACAAGGAGTTGCCCAGACGTCCTCTGCCATGTTGCCAGTGTGTTGCCCTTTTGAGCCACCTGCTCTGAGGGCTCCTCCAGTATCAGGCTCCCACTGCAATGTCTGTCCTCACAAGAAGATCTGCCTGGGGACCTCTACTGAGCCACCAATGGCAAAATCCTCCTGCTGGCTGCAGACTGTGTTCTACACTTCTCACCTGGGTCTCAGTAGGTGGCTCCGTGGGCTGGGAGGTGGTGATGCCCCCCACCTCCCCTTGTGCACCAAGGCCCCTGAGGGGACCCCACTGCCCTGGGGAGGGAGGAAGACCTGTCCTCTATCCCATCACATCCTTCTACAGGGGCTGCAGTGGTGCTGCTGGTGAGGTTCCCAGCCTGGTTTTCCTTCATGAGAGACCCTCAGATGTGTACTTCTCACTCTGTCCTTAGAGGGCCCCTTAGAGTGTGTCCCTGGGGTGTAGCAGCCCCCTTGGGTTCTGGTCACCTCATAGGGCTGGAAGGATTGGGGAGCAGGTGCAGACTCTGCGTGGGCAAGGACGGGGGTCTGGGGGTTGCTGCACTTATTCCAGTGGGGGTTGAAGGTGGGGGTTGGGCACCCCCGTCCACCTCCCCAGCTCAGATCTCACCCCCTTCTGTCGAGTCCCAGCTCACACCCAGGGCTCCTGGGATGCCACCGTCATTCCTGCTGCTTCTCAGCAACAAGAGGTCTGGGTTCGAATCCTGCCTCTGCCTCCTCCCGCTCTCCTGGCCACCTCTCTGTCCACCTCTGAGCTTCCCTGGCTGTCGTGCTGAGGGTGGGGGTGTGGGATGGGGGGTGCTCAGGAGGGAATGTGTCCCTCCTGCCCCAGGCCCGGCCTGTCCTCTGCTCCCTTGGGGTGCTCTCCTCCAGGGGTCCCAGCATGCAAGGCTCCAGTCGAGCCCCCATCTCCCTGGCTCAGCAGGTCAGCTGATTTGGCTCTGGGTCCCCATAGCCTGCACCCTGCTCCAGGTCCACCTGCCAAGTTGACTTGACATTGAGTCTGACCTGGAGGGCTCGACCAGCCACTCTGTTTTGCCTTCGCTTCAGTACACGTTTACACAAATGAGAGCAACGTGGTTTTGAGGATCAAAAGGGTGTTTCCTCTTCAAAATGAGAGTAATTCATCAAATGGACACTTAGTTTTGGGCATTTGTGTAGAACATGAATATTGAAACACCGGCTGTGACTGCTGGTTGAGGGCCAAGAACGGGCTTGCTAACAGAAACCCTAACTCTAACCCTAACCCTAACCCAAACTCTGTAAAATAGTTCACAGAGGTTTATTCTGAGCTGGTTGTGAGTGAACAATGATCTGGGAACATAGTCTCAAGGGGTCCTGAGAAAATGCATCTGAGGCAGCCAGGTCACAGTTTGGTTTTCTACGTTTCAGGGAGACAGGAATTACACATAAAATCATAAATCCATGCATAGAAGGCGTACATTGGTTTGGCCCAAAAAGGCAGGACATCTGGAAGCAGAGGCTTACAGGTTGTGGGTGGGTTCAGAGATTCTTTGATTTGTAATTGGTTGCAGAAATGAAGGTTTGTCTAAAAGCTTGGAATGTTTTATGATGGGGGAGTCTGTTGTCAGACACAAGCCACAGCGTATGACTCAAGTGATCTGTTGAGCAGTTGGTGGCCTGCAGGTGGTCTAACTAACCTTTGCCCTGTGTGGCTTAAGGTCCTGTCAATAATTTAGTCTTTTATTGCCACAAAGTGTCTGTTTGGTCAGTCTTATGGTCTCTGTTTCGACATTAATTCTGGTCAATCGTTGTGTTTAAATTCCAAAAGGGAGAGGTAAAATGAGGCGTATCTGGTCTCCCCTCCCTCTGTGGCCAGGAACTCAGTTTTAGGGTTTTTCTGGGGTCCCCTTGGCCAAGAGGGGGTCTGTTCAGTCTATGGTGGCTTAGATTTTATTTTAGTTTACAGGTTCCCTCAAGTTGGAGCGTTTGTGTGGTCATTTGGATTTCCCTAGTGTTTATTGGGCTCCAGTTGTATACCCTAAGCCTCTGATTTAGCGGGGGTTGCACGGGTGGGGGGCCAGGCCCAACTCGGGGCAGGGGGAGGGCAGCAGGAGGCAGCGGCAGTGTGTGGGGGAGGGTGGATGCCATCCTTGGCCCAGCAGCCCCTCCCCAGCCCAGCCTGGGACAAAGGCACCTTCAGAGCTGCACCTTGGCCCCAGCGAGGCTGGGCAAGCAGGTGACCCAAGCCCACCCGGCCAGAGTGAGCCTGAGACGTTCTCCGGAAACGAGGAAACGCACCAGGGAGGACGTTGCCCTCTGGGGACTGAGCCACCGCGGGCCATGGATGGGGAGGAGCTCCCATGTGGAGCTGGGGCTGCAGAGGGGACTTTTGGGTGGAGTTGAGCAGGTTTCAGTCCTGCATTTGCTCTGGCAGGACTTTGGCCAAAGCCTAACTGGCTGGCAACCTGGGCCGTGACAGGTGTGTTGCTGTCCAGTGGCCACAGGGCTTCCCCCTCCAGGAGGGCCTTTTGCCATGGGGGGTGCATGCCTGCAGGGACGGCAGTTGTGGGGGCCACGGGTGCCCGTGTGTGGGGGTGTTCTGGGGGGAGGAGAAGGCGCAGGGAGGCCGCGTGGACTCGTCCCAGGTTCCACCTGATCGCTGGGGCCCACACAGCACTTTCCCAGCCTGTGTTTGTTGTGCCAGAGCCTGTGTGGGCATCAGGAGAACCTGGACGCGTGATCTTTGCTGCATCGGATGAAGCGCCCAGGCCGTAAGGAGAACACATCTACGGAAAGGCAGTTAACAAAATGTTAAGAAAACAAAGCTGTAATGTAGTGCACAGGGTTGAACCGTGCCCCCAAATCCACCCAAATCCATGCCCACTCGGAGCCTCAGAGTGCAGCCTTATTTGAACTTGTGTCTGAGGAGATGTGGTTTGTTAAGATGAGGTCCCACGGGAGTAGGGGGGCCCTGATCCAATGGCCACTGTCCTTATGGGAAGAGGCAAGTTTGGACACAGAGACACAGACATACAGGGAAGACGCTCGTGAGACAGGCAGAGACTGGGGGTGCGCACACTGCCACGGCCCCCGAGGCTGGGGGAGACCTGGGGCAGACCCTCCCTCAGAGCCTCAGAGGGAGCCAGCCTTGCCCACACCCCGATCTTGGGCTCCCGGCCTCGGGGACAGTGTGAGGATGATGTCTGTGGTCTTGTGTTCCGGCAGCCCCTGGACACGAGAGCACGTGGCGACCTGTGTACTTCCATGAACGCTGTAAAGGATGAGCCCCCACGCAGGTGCGACTGCCCTGGCTCTGCAGCACGCAGTGCAGGAATGAGGTGTGGAGGTGTTTGCGACCTGCCTCCTGAGGGTGGAACTTGCATGAGGGACGCTTGGGGCTCGAGGAAGGTTAAGGGGGAGGAATTCAGCCATGTGCTTGCAGGCTATGTTTGAGAGGAAAAATCACAGACCTCTTTCTTTTGGCAAATCATTCTTGAATCCATGGATGTGAATGTTTTATGCTTGAGTAACAGGCGGAAAACCCTAGCAGTAACAGTGCACACAGACCCAAGCATTTTCAAAGAGGTCATGACACCTTCTGGAAGCCTCCACAAGGTGCTGTTTGGTGAGCTTTGTCTCCCCGTCAGTGTGTGTAGGACTGTAGAGGGCCCAGGCATGGTGACACTAAATGCTGATGTTGCAGGGTTGTCTCCCATGGAGATGGGGTTTATGCCGGGTCAGGGCTGAGAGGTCTCTGGGGCAGGTCTCCGGGGGGGCCTCCAGGACAGGCCTGGGTCTCACTCAGCTGCTATGTCCCTGGCATTGGTGTGATGCCTGGGCCTTAGGCAGCCCCAGCAAATGTCTGCGTGGGGGCTGAGTGACGGAGTTCTGCTCTGTTACATTCAACACTGCTGGCAGACACCAATACACCCTGATACTTCAAGTCAGCAGTGGGCTATGGTGTACATCCAAGCTCACCAGCGAGATTGTGTCTGTGGGGAAGGGACCTGGGGCCCATCCCGGGTCACTCTCCAGGCAGGGAGCTGGTGGGAGGCCTCCCTGAGCAGGGCTGTGTCTTCCCAGGCCTGAAGGTCCCAGCCGGCACTCCCGGCTGCATGCACCGCACCAGGAGTGGAGGCCTGAGCCAGTCACCCCCGGCAGACTGTGGGGACTCAGGGCTGGCTGCAGAGAGGCTCACGCCCGCTGGGCACGGCTACCAGCTCCAGGGCCGCCTGCCCTCCCAGGGCCTCCATGCAGTTCTGGGGAGGGTGAGGGGAGAACGCCGGGCCCACCTGAGCCCACCTGAGCCCACCAGCCCTGGGAAGTGCCTGCAGTGGCTGGAGTCTCTTGCCATGAGTCTGGACCCTGTACCCCCTGCGGGTTCTGGGGCTCCCGTGGCATCTCTGGCCTCCCTGAGTCCCTCAGGCCTTGAGCTACTGTGCCCTTTTGGTCCCGCTGTGCATCAGGACTGGACAATGCTTCATCTCGGTCTAGATCCAATAGTCCTTGCGGCCCACGACCTCCCCGATGTGATGACTCTTCCTCACCGTGTAGAGGGGGCAGCTGTGGGCCAGCCCTGTGGTCTACCAGGATGCTGAGGCTGGAAAGGGGGTGGTCTGCTCGGCCCTCATCTCTGCTGCCCCGGCTCTGCCTCCTCCCTCAGACTGGACCACAGGCCTCAGTGCCTGGGGCCGTCGGCTCTGGTCAGGCCCTGCACGCTGCCCCCGCACAGCCAGGTCTGAGCTGTTTCAACATCCCCCATCTGACTTCGGCTCACTGGGGCTCCTGTCCACAGGAAACTCCCCACCCCGTATCCCACCACGGAGGGCCAAGACACCCACCTCCTCCCACACTGCACACTGTGGAGGGCCGAGACACCCACCCCATCCCCCACTGCACACTGTGGAGGGCCGAGACACCCACCCCATCCCCCACTGCACACTGTGGAGGGCCGAGACACTCTCCCCATCCCCCACTGCACACTGTGGAGGGCTGAGACACCCACCCCATCCCGCGCTGCACACTGGAGGGCTGGTGCCACAGGGGAGTGAGGCTGTCCTCTGCTGTCCCCTAGGCCCACCCTCTGAATCTAGGGGAGACCCACAGCTTGCAGGGCCGCCTGGCCAGGGACGGGTGCAGCACCCACGGTTTTTCTTTGCTTTGGTTTGTTCACGTTACCAGAAGTGCCTCGGAAGCAGCCTTCTCTGGTGTGTCTGGAGGACGTCTGACTTCTCAGTCCATGTTGAATCGGGGTGCTCGCCTGGCTGTCCCCTGCAGCCTGTGGGTGCTGCTGGGGTCCCCCTGGGACATGTGGCCGAGGAAAGGTGTGGCGCTCACCTCAGGTGTGCACACAGGACACACGGGATGGCAGCACCGTCCCCACCAAGGCCCACGTGGAGGGGCAGGATGGCACCCAGGCATTGGCCTCAGAAACACGACTCTTGTCCACCTTGTCTAATACGGGGCCTGGTGCTGGGCAGGTGGGGGTGGGGCGCTGACCAGGTGGGGAAGGGCAGGGGTTCAGAGTCCGCGGACCTGGATTCCATCCCCGTCTGGGGCAGGTGCCTCAGGCACGACTTTGACATCATACCTGGGACAATGACAATGCCTTCTCCAGACCCTGGCCCTGCACAGCGCTGCGCTGTGTGCCATGGGGGCACTGGCGGGTTCAGTGGCCGAGCTGGGCTGAAGTAGGCACCTGCGTTTCTCATGACGCTTTGGCAGCTTTGACGGGCTTGGAGCCTTGGCGACATGCCCCCAGCCCCTCCTTCCTGCCATTGCCGTCTCGGGGCGGGGGGTTGACCCCCACCTGTTCTCTCCACTTGTGGTTTAAACACACAGAATGGATTGTCCCAGCAACGCTATTATTTCAAACACATATTTATTTCATGCACTAGGTTGAGAAAGTGTGGTCTGTGCTTGCTTCATCCGTCGTACAATAAATATTCGTAACAAATTCCTAACCGAACACTGCAGCAGATGCGGAGCGAGGCTATGTCCCTCCCAGCATCTCTTAAACTAACACCTCGGCACCCTTTATTTATTTCCCTGTTCCTTTTGTTTGTGTGTGTCCCACCCCCCTTACCAGGTGGTGATTCATGGCGCTGCAGACTGGGGCCATCTGTTCCTTCCCAGGCCGGGAACGGCAGTTCGTGGTTGGGCCGTTCACAGTGGGTGGCACTGCAGGTTTCAGGTAATAACCAGAGACTGCTGGGCTGCCTTCTCTCTCTCTCATGACACATTTTAAAAAATGCTGTCACCATTATCAGCTTTTTCTTTTGGGAGGAGGGGTTCCAGCCATCGGGAGTAGGTGTTTCCCTGCCCTGGCAATTCCTTGGTCTTCTAGGTAAGTGAGGAAGATTTGGAAAGTTAGTAGGAATATCAGTACCCAGCTGTCTTCAGGCAGCTCCTCTGTGTCACATGCTGCTCTCTGAGTTTGCAAGCAGCATGTCACTTCATCATTTACCTGATAGCACCCTATTCTCCACCAGCCCACCCACCATCGTCATCCATCCTCAAACCCATCCCACACACCTCCCACACCTCCTCCACAATCCACCCTATTCCCCCCCACACCACCCCCACACCCCCCCCACACCTCCCCCCCCCACACTCCCACCCCACCCACCCACCTCCACCAACTACCACCACCACCACACATCCCCCACCCCACCCACCCCACCCACCCCAACCTCCACACCACACCCCAACCCACCCCCCACCCCATCCACCACACCATCCACACCCACCACCCCACCACCACCATCCACCCCCTCACCCCCCACCCCCATCCCAACCCACCCCCACCCCACCCCACCACCCCCACCCCCATTCCCACCCACACCCCCCTCACCATCCCCTCACCACCACCCACCATCTCCACCCCCCCTCACCCCCCCCCCCATCCCCCACCCCACCACCACCCACCCCCACCCACCCATTCCACCCCATCCACCCCCATCCCCACACCCCACCCCACCACCATCCACACCATCCACCCATCCCACCACCATCCATCCATCACCCACCATCCATCACCCATCCATCCACCACCATCCATCCATCCACCCATCCCATCCATCCCCCATCCCATCCACCACCCATCTCACCCCCATCCACCCATCCATCCATCCACCCACCCATCCATCCACCCACCCATCCATCCATCCACCCATCCATCCATCCACCCACGCACCCATCCACCCATCCATTCCAACGAGAATGATTTAGTGAGCTCCTCTGTTCTGGGATCCAGGTTCTGTTCTCGGCCCTGGGATGCAATGAGGTACAGGACAGACCTGGTCTCAGTCCTCCCTCAAGAAGCTTACATTCTATTGAGGGCATGCAATTCACGGTAATCAGGCAAAGAGGTACAACCATTTTAAGTTGTTAGCACCCTGTCTCACAGATGATGAACCGAGGCAGAGAGGTGCCAGGCGGCCCTCCTGGGTCTTGCACTGGAATGAGCTGGAGCTGGTGCTTGCAGCTTGGTGACGAGTCTCCAAAGCTGCCCCCTCGTCCCTTCTCCTTGTCAATACCCCCCACTGCTCCCTAGGACCCCACTCTGGGCAGGCACTTGGTTGGGGGACCCTCCAGCCACCTTCAAGGGACTCGCTCTTGGTGTGTGCCTGCTCCCGTTCCCACACTCTCTATGGTGCCTGCGGACCCTCTGTGGGTACCTGGAGTCCCCCTCTTACAGGTAAGCAGAGAGGCAGAGCCCTTCCCAAAGTCATGGGTGAGGTAGGCAGAACTGGGGGCAGAGTTGGGGGTTTAGGCTCCTGTGCCCACTGCTCTCTGCTGCCTGCAGCATTATCCTCTCTTAACTTGTCTTAACCTGTTTTCCTTTTTGTGTTAAGACAGAACAGCAGAATCTGCAGGATGGATTTGAACCTGGAGGAATCTGACCCCAGGAGCCGCTCTTGGCCCTGTGGATGGTTGTCCATCTGTCTCCATCCAACAGGGACCTTGCTGTGCCAGGGCTGCACTAGGATACCTGTGGAGGGTAGCAAGGCCCAGCTCCTGCCAGGTCCAACAGCAGGGGGTGGGGGGTTGAGCGGGGGCATCTGGTCTGGTGGGTTTAGGAAACCACATCTGGATGCAGGCGCCCCTCAGCCCCTGTAGAGAGGACAACCTCCACTTGCTGTTGACTCAGACTTCTGTCCCCACCATGGCTTGACCCTGCTGGGAATGTGAAATAACTTTATAATGTGGGAGCCACCTTCTATTCTGGGTAGCAAATGTATCCGTAACTAGGGGCTCATGATTAAGACCTGTGTCACCCATCCGACGCCACCTTGGAAAGACCAAGGCAGCAGTTGCAAACGCAGTAGTGAGGAAAAGAGCAGGAACTATAAATACCAGCGTATAGGAATTGCAACGCAGAAAGAACTCTTTAAAGACAAACGCGTATTCGTGATAGATCGAGGGCTTGCTTCTCATTGTACCAAGCGCTGTGGTTGTTCGCTCCTTCATCATGGGGGCAGTTGACTTTGGTGAGTTCCTCGTAAAGGAAACTTGCTGTCTCTGGCAGACAGGGGCAGGGAAGCGGGAGCCTGGGGTTGTCCTGCCCTAGTCAGATGGCAGGTGGACGCACCTGAGGGCGCTGGGCCCCGTGGGGGCTCCGTGGGCTTTGCTTTGAGAGCCGCTGGCCTGGCACGATGCGCGTATTGGTCGGGGTGGGCTGCCGTGACAGAGTGCTGCAGACAGGGTGGCTTAAACAGCAGAGATGTGCCCTCTCACGGTCCTGGAGGCCAGGAGAGACACACGATAGCCCTGTGGGCAGGGCTGTCCCCCCACGCCTCTCCTTGGCGTGCCGACGTTGCCTTTGCCCTGAGTCCTCACGTGGTCGTCCCTGTGTGTGTCTGTGTCCCAACCTCCTGCTCTTACAAGGACTCCCGTCATGTGGGATCAGGCCGCCCTGGTGACCGCGTTTATCTCAGCCACCTCTGTGAGGCCCCATTCCAAGCACACCACACTGGGGTCAACATATGGATTCTGAGGGGACACAGCCCAGCCCGGGAGTATGTGGCCTCACTGTGTGGCCTTCACAGGCATTTCAGGCCCAGGGACCTTGGCGGCACACACACCACGGGGTGCTGGTGTCCAAGCAGCCTGCCCACGCTGCACGCTACGGCCATTTGTTCAGTAATGAAGACTCGCTGGGATCCGATGGGACCTGGGCATTGCAGGGGGTGGCTGAGCCTGAGACAGGCTCGATCGATTGTGCACACGGTGCCTGAGGGCAGAAGGTGACGTCGTGGGGGCGGGTGGTCAGACCTGGCACGCTGGCACCCAGACCCGGGTGTGACTCTGCAGCGGGGGGCACAGCCTTCCTGGGCAGCAAGGGCGTCCTGTGATGGGCAAGGGCTGTGCACTTGAATGGCCCCCTGTGGCCACCGACCTCAGGGCCCAGGTGAGCTGCAGCACAGGTGTAGCTGGAAGTGCTGGCAGTCGAGTAAAACTGGGCAGCGCTCACGCTAAGAGCTTTCATGCGTGGGCGTGGCTCCAGGGGCTTCTCCCCCAGACCCCGCTTAGCGGGGTATTCCACGAGCCCAGCCCAGTGCGAATCCTCCGAGCGTGAGACCGAAGCCCCCGAGCCCCCCCGTGAGGCCAAGGACTCGGCCGCGCTGCACAGGGAGCCCAGCGCTGACCGACCTTCTCACTCCGATGCGAGTTCTCTTGGCAGATTCAAAAGGTCAGTTAATGTTCCGAAAAGTTCTGGGTGTCTTTTTCACAGAGAAATTTTGCATTTTAATGTGGACTGCGATGGTTAATTTTATGTGTCAACTTGACTAGGCCACGAGGTGCCCAGATATTTGCTCAAACATTATTCTGGTTGTTTCTGTGAGGTGGTCTTTTGGATGAGATTACCACAGAATCAGTGGGCCCTGGGGGCCCTCGGCCTGGGCAGCGGCTCTTCTGCTGCCTTCAGACTGGAGCCACGCGGTCGCTCCTCGGGGTTCCAGCTCGCGGATGCGCCCTCGGGTCTTGGGCCTTCCCAGCCCCTGTAACTGCACAGCCAGTTCCTTGCGCTAAATCTTTCTCCGTCTCCTGTTGGTTCTGATCTCTGGAGAACTCTGACTAAGACGTCGACAGTGCAGGAATATTTTCCTTTGTGGTTTTTGCTTTTTGTGACATTCTAAAGAATCTTTCCTATTCTGTCACAAAGAGGGTGTCTTGAGTTTCTTCGGGTATTGAGCATGTTTTTTTCATTTTGTTCCTTAATCCATGTGGGATGAATCGTGTGGTGCTCGCGAGGGATGCCGGCTCCTCTGTCCCTTGTGCGGGTCCAAGGCTGCCCTGTGTCCTGCAGCTCTGCCCGTGCTGGACCCGTGGCAGGGCTGGCACCTGGCGTGAGGCCGCCTGTGGATGTGCCTCCTACTGCCTGCCTGGGGCGTTGTCGGAACTGCTGGGGGAGAGGCAACATCTCCGCCAGACGTGCCAGTTACAAGTGTGGGCGGTTCTCCCTCTGTCTTGCTGTCCCTTTGTGCCTTCAGGGATGTCTCAGGGCACTTGCCGTGAAGATCTTGTGCTTCTTTGCTTAGATTTGTGGTTAAGTTTCTCACATCTTTTGCTGTTTTTAAAATGGCCCCTTTAGAGACATGACAGTGTCTACTTGCTGCTGGTGTGCGGGGAGGCCCTAGATGTTGGCATTTGGATCATGCATCCGGCAGCATTTTTAAACTCTTACTTGTTTCGATAGTTTGTAGAGTCAGTTCGATTTTCTGAACCAACAGGGACACGCTGGGAATCTCCGGCACAGACTCTGCCATGCGCCCTCCTAGCGTCTGGACCTGAGCACAGCCTGGCCCGCGAGGCCCACAGCTGCTCCTGGGACCTTTCCCGAGCACAGTGACCCTGCCACACGCTGGCAGTGGCAGCCCCGCCCTCCGTTTGCTCCAGCTGGAGGCTTGGGGTCGATCACCTGGATGCCTTCTTCTCACACCCACGTCCGTGTGTTGGAAACTGCCCTCACGCCCCTTCACGCCCAGGGCCTCATGGTTCCCAGGAGTGACGTGCTGGGCAGGCCGCAGGTGCTGTTGTGAGCTGGCCAGTCTGGGGGGGCCTGGGGGTCCTGCAGGAGGAGGGAGGGTCCAGGTGACCACGAACACCCTGGGCTCCAGGCGTGAGCTGTTCCTGCCCCCGTGGCAGGGGACTCCGCATCTGAGCACCCCTCATGGGTGCATCTGTGGCAGTGCCCACAGCCGATGGTAGCCTCCTTCCCCACCTCACCTGGATTCCTGGAGGGCTGGAAGGGCAACTGTGACCCCATGGTGCCATCTCACCCAGGGAATGGCCCTTTGGACTTTCCTGCAGCAGCTCCCACCTTTGAGCCCTGTCCCAGTGCCTGGATCCAGGTGACCCCGGAGTGTCTGATTCACTGGGTTGTGCGGGGCTGAGAGTCTGTGTTCCTGGCAAGGTCCCGAGGGTGCTGCGGCTGGCTGGGCTCTGGCCTTGAGGCCTGCTCACCACACCAGGCCTTGCCCCTCCCTCCCACCTTCCCAGACACGCAGGCCGCCCCTCCGCACCTGGAAGCTCTCAGGTGGCTTGGTGTCTGTGCACAGGTGAGGGGGCAGCATCCACAGCTGGGGGGTGGCCTGGGGCAGGGGTGTGCCAGGAGGTGAGAAGGGTGTGTCTCAGGGCGCCACGTTTTCTGGACGTTGGGGTCTCCACGTGGCAGCCTGGGCCTAGGAGCTCGGAACGGGGAGGCCTGAGGAGTAGGGGTACAGAGGACACCTGAGAAGGGGCTTGTTCTCCCAGCAACACCAGAGCAGTTGCCGCTCAGCCCACTCCTGCTGAGGGGTGCAGGGGGAAAGGCGGGGTTACTGGTGGGTGGGTGGGGGGTTGTTCCAGGCTCCTGGAAATGTGGGGAGGGGCAGGACAGGGGCAGGGAGAGCCCCCTGCCCCTCCCCCTTGTATGAACCCCATGTGGCCGTGCAACTTCCTCCAGTGAGGCATGTGCTTCATATGTGTATCTGTGACTTCGAACAGCCTGGAGGGGAGGCGGCTCAGGCATGTGCAGGGCAGGGGTCCACACAGGCAGAGGCATTGGCCGCAGTGACAGCCAGAGCGGGCAGGTAGGAAGTGGGGACCCGTTGGCAGCAGGGGCTATGGTCCGGGCAAAAGAGTCTGGACGCAGCCTGAGTGCCAGGGGCGGCATGAGAAGCTTGTGGCTGCTGCGAGCACCTGCTGGGCACACGCTGTGAGGGCCTGACTGCCTATGGGGGCCGTTTCTCCCCCAGCTCCTGGTGGCAGCAGAAGTATGAGGGCAAGGTCAAGAGCCCGGGGGGTGGGGGGTCGTGGGGCCAGCTGAGGCCTTGGTCCCGTTAACTCCAGCAAGCAGGCATCAAGGCCCTGCTGCATGGAGCCAGGAGCGGGGAAGGCACCGGTTCTAGATTGCAGAACCCAGAGCAGTTCCTCACGTGCAGGATACCCGATGGGTGTCCTGGGTCCTCCCTGCCTGCCCTGGGGGTGCCTCTGGGTGGGCAGAGCCAGCCTAGGCCAGGTCTTGTGCTGGAAGAGAAGCCCCTCTCCAGCGTCCATGGGGCCTGTGCTCCTCTGCCCAGCTCCTACCTTGGTCAGAGGAGGGCGCACCTTTGATTGATTGATCAGCATCATCTGTTGCACTTGAACATGGGGTCCGGCCAGCCTGGCCCATGTACGGCCCTGTTCCTCTGCGAATCTCCTGCCCACAGAAGCCCCAGCAGCATGAGCTGACAGGACCCCCAGCGCCTGCTCCTCTGGCCCCGCTCAGATGTGATCCTTTCCCCACCTGTGGGTCAAACAGCAACGTCACCTGGGAGCGATTCCAACGGGGACGCCCACAGCACCTGGAGGAGGCTGCCGGGCCCCACCAGCAAGACCAGGCCGTGGTGACGACGTGAGGGTGTCTACAGGGAGCAGGGCCTCTAAAGGGTCAGCTTGGGGCCCTGGCCAAACCTGCTTATGCTGTGGCTGTGGGGATCCTGCATCGACCAAGTGACTGTCTGATGCTGGGTCCCGGGGGTGTGGCAAGCTGGGCTCTGGGGCAGCCTTTTCCCGGAGGCCCTATCCCCCGGGGGTGTTGGTGCCCTGGGGGCTGCGTGTGCCCGGCTCACGGCCAGGCTTCATCATGAGACACAGACAAGGACGCTTCGCAGGGACCTGTGGAGGAAGGCCCCTTGGGGAGGGCCTGGCAGGGGAGTCAGGTTGGGGCCACCACCCCCGCCCTGCGCCCCAGGCTGGCTCCTGCCTCCTCCCTTTAGTGCATGTGGGGCAGGTGCTCCTGTCCCAGGTGGGGCCTGCCGTGGGCAGCCTTGTGCTGCCAGGCCAGCGGCTCCTGTCCCCGCCCCAACCTCCAGCCAACGCTCGATGGCAGAGGCTTAACTTGATTTAATAAGCTCTTCTCTTTGTCTTTAAATCCTATCAAAGGAATCGATTGCTATTCTGAAATGTATGGAAAGAGCTGATCTGAATCACTGGGATGTGACTGTCCCGGTCAAGCGTGCTGGCAGCTGCCCGCCAGGGCTTTGCGAGAGACACGACTGCAAAGGAAGCCATTGTTACCCTGCCTGCGGCCCAGGCTGTGGCAAATGATTCATTCTTTGCCCGGACCAAGGACACTTGATCCGCCTTTTCGGGCCTGTCCCCAAGCAATTCAAAGAAATGGGTGGGATTACCGCATGGTAGAAACTTGAGGGTCTCCACGCTCTGAGAATGGAAACTGCGGGACTGTTGTCCGGCCCCATCCACCCGAAGAGTGTGCTCGGGGGCGATGGAAAAGGGTGGGGTGGGCCCCCTTCAATTACCTGGACGCTTTGAAGTAGAATGCATCATCTCAGAGTAACATGTTCTTATTTTAATTAACTTTTGATTTTTCTGAACTTTCAATTGTCCACGGAGCCGAGAGAATAGCTCTGTCCACGGGAGCTGGCTCTGCAACTCTGAGCCGGTGGAGGAGGTGTGCTGCAGGGCTCAGGCCGCTGAGCCTCGGTTTCCCTCTGTGTAGCTACGACTTTCCCAAACTGGTCCTTACTCTGGCTGCCCAAATTGGTTGTGAAACGTGTATCTAGTACTTTGAAAATTCTAAGTTGTTATGGTTTTGATGCAGAAAATTAACCAAATAACGCAGCAGGCTAAATCACATCTTGAAGAACTGGGAATTATATTCAAGGGTCTAAACGTTCAACCAACACTGAGTTTCTCTGGCAATTCTATGGCCTGTGTTTCTGGTAGCACACGGAGGTCTCTGGAGGCATGCCACAGAGATCTGTGCTGGTAGGTGGTTCTGGGGAAGGTGTGCTGATCACATGGGGCAGACGCTAGTAGACAGAATAAACCTGAGACACAGGGGACTGGGACAGTTGTCAGTGGGGAGCTGAATCCCTGGACAGTTGATGTACCGGGCACAGGTGCAGGGGGACCTGCCTGGACGGGCAGCAGGCAGGGTCTTTGGGTGCTGGGGTCTGGAGCCATGAGGCTTCCCCTGAATTTCCAGTGTGACCCAGAGCAGGTGCCTTAGTCCTTGTGCCTCAGTTTCTTCATCTGTAAATTGGGGACAGTAAAGATCCCTCCTAGGGTGGCTTTGGGGCTCAAATGGGGAAATACATGTAAAACTTTCACAGACGGGAAGTGCCGTATGTGGAGGCGCAAAACTGCAAGTATGACTGTGCAAGCTGGAGCCGGGCCAAGTGATCTTTGAAACATTTTGTCAAAACATTGAAAGTTATCTTACTGTTGGTTATAATTTATAGAGGAAGAAAAAAATAGTAAAATTAATAGTACACTGTAATTGAAAGCACTAGAAACATTGAGAATTAAAGTGTTTTATTTCTTTGTAAAAAACTTGCCAAGAGCATTTTGAGCGGCCCTTGCCCACTCGTCCTACAGCTACAACACAGAGCAAACTCTTCCTGTGCCCCGGGCAGTTGTCATCTCTCCTAACTTTGGACCATATATTTCTGTGAAATGTCACGTGAGCCCGTCACTGGGAGACAAGGAGGCGGCACAACCTCGTGCTTTGCTGCCGGTGGGAGAACTGCCCTGGAGGCTCGGGACCAACCACGGGCTGGCGCCGACAGAAGCACCAGGGTTGGTCGCAGGTGGTGGTGCCCATGTCACCCGTGCTGTGACTCCGCGGTTGCTGCAGTTGACACCCCTGGACCTGGACTCTGACCAGTTCTGCTCGACTCACCTGTGCTGACCGAAATCCACACACCCAGGGCCGTGCCCAGGGGGGACAGCCTGTATCAGCTGCCGTGATGATTGGCCTTAGAGGCTCAGGTCTGGCCTCACCTGGTGGACACCTCGGGGAAGGTGACCAATGGGGTATGCGGCCACAGGGGCTGGGGCAGGGCCAGCTCATCGCAGTTTCCCGAGCTGCACCCTTAGGGGCATCACTGTGGGCTTAGGTCGGGGGGTGTGCGAGTCTCGGGCAGCAGGAGGGCGCAGGGAAAGGTACGAACAGGCTAGTCATGACTCTGACGGGTGCAGGTGCCCGGAAAGTTTATGGCCACGTAATGAGCTTTCGTTGTATATTGTTGCTCTCGTTCTGTCTCAGGTCAGAAAGAGACAGATTATCCAGCTGTCTCTGTAGAATTCCCAGGTGTGTTATGAGTAAGGAATTTGTTTGTGGCTTTTATTTGATTTGTGTCTAGTGGGTTTTAATTAACATCTCTCCCACTCACTGGGAGGCCGTCTAAACAGGAGCTTTTGAAAAGTTGAGGGTGGTCGTGTTGTGGCCTGGGCCAGCGAGATTCCGGAGGCCCCGGACAGGCACTGGACAGGTAGATGCACGGGTGCAGGTGAGGCAGCAGGGGGAAGTGGTGGTGAGCTGAGGATCAGCTGCACAAAGGGTTGCCCAGACAGCGCAGTGCAGCTCTGCACCCCTGTCAACAGTGGGCGGCAGGCAGGAGGAAGCAGTTGCTGAGGGCAGGATTCTGGAGGCTTCCTGGAGGCTACAGGTGGACCTACCACACTACAATGGCCATCGTAGCTCTGTGGGCCGTGCGCAGACCTGCCCTGCCCCTGCACCCTGCGTCCCAGCACCTGCAAGACCTGAGGGAGACTTGCTGTGCCTCGGAATCTGGGACATACAACATCCATGCTTTTAGTGGCCATCAGCCCTTGGCTTCCTCTTGCATTTGTGTCAGGGTAGACACGATGAGATGCTGGCCTGGGGAAAGGGTGAGGTTAGAGGTGTGACCCCTGATGCTGCTGGGGTGCAGGGTCTCCAGGGGTCTCCCCCGGGCTTCAAGGATCTCCCCAGGGAGCAGCATCTCCCCTGGGCATGGGGTCTTCCTTGGGTGTGGGGTCTCCCCTGGGCTGCAAGGGTCTCCCCTGGGAGCAGCATCTCCCCTGGGCATGGGGTCTTCCTTGGGTGTGGGGTCTCCCCTGGGCTGCAAGGGTCTCCCCTGGGAGCAGCATCTCCCCTGTGTGCAGGGGTCTCCCCTGGGCCTGGGAACCTGCACAGCTTCCCTGCTCCCTCTCAGCAGACCCCTCGGCTGATCCCTGTTCCCCAGTTCATGCTCAGAACTCCTTTCCTCTGGGGAAGGGGATCTAAGCAGCCCCAAGGGGGAGGTGAGGGGTTTGGGCTGGATGAGGCCAGAACACTTGCTGAGAGCCATCCTGGCAGCAGGGACCTTGTTCAGGGCCCTCATGTTGGCTCTGGGGCTGCTCCTTGCCTGCCAGGAGGCTGGGGCTGGTGGGGTGCTTCAGTTCCCTCCGTCCCAAGCAGGGACCCCCACTCTGCGGGGATGCCAGGCAGACCAGCTGGATTGTTGGGGCATCTTGAGTGGCCCTCCTGCTGCACCCCGATCCTGGGGGCTCCCCCGGCTTCTCTTGGTCCCTGAGCTGAGAGCTGGCCCCAGGGTGCCCTTCCCCGCTGGGAACTTGGGGTGCAGGCAGTGGGGATCCGTCTCAGGTGTCAGGACAACAAAGGGTCCAGGAGAGTCACGTGGCCTCTTTCTACCCTCAGGAGGCCGTTTTAATAATTTTTTCCTGTTTTCTTTCTAGATTATCTACTTGTGGAATTTAAAAACATGAAACAGAAGCAGGCAGGAGACCCGTGCTGTGACGTCACGCTGTGCTGGGCACTGGCTACAACATGCTCCGTGTTGTTCTGCCTCAGGGCAGGGGGTGCTGCCACCTTTCGGGGAGATACCTGTGGGCCGCCTGGCGCAGAGTGCAGGGGATGGCCAGGACTCCGAGTTTATGGAGGATGCTCCCTGCGGACCCACGTGGGTGCCAAGGGACAGATGTGGACTCTGCCTCCACGCCACACGTTGGCCCAGACCGACAAGCCCCATGAGCACAACCCTCCCAAGGCTCACCTGCCCACAGGTGACCTGAAGCAAGGGGGCAGGGGCTTGAGGATGTGGCCGGGTGTTTGCTTGTGTGCTTGGGCAGGTCCTGGAACCCTGGTTGGGGGCAGAGGGCAGGGAGCAGGGGCATTTGGGAGGGTCAGGAGGTTGGGTCCAGGCTCTCTGTCCACATGCTGCTCTTGGTAGCACTGTCCTTGGGCAGCCCTGGCTTCAGCCTCCCTGAGCTCCCTGGGACAGGCCCACTCAGGATGGGCCCTCAGCCTCCCCTGGGTGGCCACACACATGTCGGTCCATCCGGGACTCACAGATGGGGTCTGGTGCCCGAGTACAGCTCTCCCCGAGAATTGCCCCATTAGGGCTCAGTGGGCTCCGTGACCTGGGAGGAGCCCAGGGCGCAGATGTGACCTTAGTCACCACACGCTTGGATTTCACTTGCATCCGTGGTGATGCACAATTGTCAGTCCACGGGGAGGGAAGGGCTCGGCACGGGGGGCGCCCTGGGGGGAGACCTGAGCCATCTCCAGACAGTGCAGCCCTCCTGCTGGACACGCGGCCCTGCCCTCATTTTACCTGGGGATGTTATCAGCCATCCACCGTAACTGTGTGTTTGACTCCAACGGGGAAGCTGCACTGGCACTTTCTGCACCGCCCTTGTGAGGTAGTCAGCTGCCCTGGACGCTCTCTGGCCCGAGGCACTTTTGAAACATGTGGCCGTATTCGTGCTTTGTGGGACCCTGCCTGGTGGGCGCTCGGCCCCCCTTGGGTGCAGAGGAGGAGGGTGAGGCTCTGCGGGGAACCCCCTCCCCAAGGCAGCCGCCCTGTGCCAGAGCCTCTGAGCCCTCCGTCCACCCGCGTGTGCGGGACGCCTGGATGCATCTTCTGTTCAGACTCATTGAAAGTTTGCTGGTCGTTTTTTACCCACCCAGAATCGTGCCCTTGCAGACAGTGGCCCGAGTCCTGGGGCGGGTGGCCCAGCGCCATGAGTGGCTCTGTGGGTGCACAGGCCAGTGTGTGCACGGGGTGCTGGGCCCCACCCTGTGCTTTCAGGCAGGTGTGTGTGCAGCGCTAAACCCATTTCTCCCTGCCCAGGACCCTTGTGCCTGGGCCCACCCCCGGCCCCTCCGGAGGGACCAGCCCCACCTGCACCCGCACCCCTCAGACCCCGGCCCATCGCTGACAGAAACCGCGGAGCAGAGCTGGGAGCGCTCCCTCATGTCATTTCACCGAGAATACAGCTCAATTTGAGCAAAGCCATTGGCGAGGGAGCCACACTTTCCTCATAAACCTCCGGCCCGGCGATGTCAACACTGCCGGGATTGAAGTGCCATTCAGACGTCAGATCTATTTAGATGAAAAAATCTAATCAGAAAAACATTGGGGGCTTAGAAGAGATGGACCAAACAATTCCAAAACAATTCATCTTAGAAATTAATTCCAAGGAAAAGTTTACCCAGGGGGGCTGGAGCTTAAAGTTTTATTTTCAATTTATTCAAACCCCAAAGCTTTGTTTTCTGCCTGAGCCCAGGCTGTCCCTGAGCCTCAAAGGCAGCACATCTCCAGACGGGGTTCTCTGTCTCCAGATACCCTGGGAATCTCCTCCGTCTTCGTCCTACTTCCAGAGGCTCATGTCACCCAAGTCACCTCTGTTCTTGCCCTCAGCCCCTGCACCACTTCCAGTGTTGGCAGACCCCTCGGGCTTCTCCACCTCCTGGGTCTCCACGTGGAACCCGGGTGTTGTCCTGGGGGGTTTGTCCCCCCCGCCCAGCTCCACCACCTGCAGGACACGCCCAGATGACTTACGACAGCACCCGGGGTCCCCAGCCACTCCTGCTGCAGCCCCTCCCCTCCCTTGTGCCAGATCCTTGGGACCCTTCTCAGCAGGGGTGCTCATCTCTCTCCAACACCCCTTGTCCACACGCAGGGGCTGGCTCTGGAGCCAGACTGTCACCAAAGAACTGTGTGGCCTCGGGCAAGACACTGAACCTCTCTGTGCTTCATTTGTGTTAGTTTTAAGGCGGAGGTGGCAACAGTGCCTGGTATTTATGCAAATTGCTCAGAAGATGGAAAAGAAACTCAGGGGCTGATGTTCAGTGAGATGTCCACAGACCCTGCCAGGAGGTCACATGCAGCCTGCCAGGAGCACACACGGTGCCCGCCATGAACTCAGACCCCGCCAGGAGCTCACATAGCCCCCACCATGAACTCACACAGACCCCTCCAGGAGCTCACATGGCCCCCACCATGAACTCACATAGACCCCTCCAGGAGCTCATGCAGTCTTGGGGGCAGGGACCCAGGGCCTAGGTGTTCAGGCAGCTCACCTGGATCTGGAGGGCCTGGGGGAGGGGGAATCTAGAGGTGTCCCTGGACCCTGTCCCCAGATGGTGAGGAGAGTGAAGGACCCAAGGTGGGACACCTGATGTTGGGGTGGGGTCTGGGGAGTCTGGGTGCCTCCCGGTCCCTCAGGCCCAGTGGTGAGTTATGAACAGAAAATACGGCTTGGCTCTGTTAGCTTTGAGCTGCTCTGGTCAGGAATTGAATTTCTTTATAACCAGGAAAATGAAAAAAGTTTCAAACCACTAGAAATTCAAATATATTCTCAGTAGGTAATAAATGGAGCCATTTGGAAGAACAAAAGAGAATTTGCTCCCCTGGAACAATAGCATCTTGCCTTAAACCTGGAGTGGTGATTTCCCTGTTTTATGGCATCTAAGCTCAGAGTCCACCCAGCCCCCTTGCTCAGAGCCACATTTTCAGGGAGGCCCAGGGTGCAGGTGTCAGAGCCCCTCGGTTGGGGACCCCCCTCCAAGGCTCAGGGTGGGCGAGTCCCAGCAGGGCGTGAGCCCTGGGAAGGAAGAGGACTGTGCCTGTCGCTCAGCGTGGCCTGGTCTGGAGTCTGTGCGGCAACTGCAAAGTGAGGGGGTGTGCGACAGGCTTCCTGGCCAGGCCTCGGCGGCTCTGTGATGCCACGGGCCCCTCACCAGAGCTCTACCTCCAGGTGGTCCTCTCCTACAGAGCCTGGCCATGGACCTCCCTAAGGTGCGCGGCCACAAAACGCAGGAGGGCCACACGGAGGGGCCGCCATGGCGTGGCCAGGCCTCGGCATCCCATGTGTCCCCTGGCAGACTCACAGAGGTGTCCCTCGAGGGGCAGGGAGAAAATGCCCAAAGATTGGGGTGGTCTCTAAGGAAGACCCCAGGAGTGGGGTGCAGAAGCCAAAGGGTAGGAAAGTGGCCTGGACCCCACAGTTAACCCCAAATCCTAGTAGAGGCTCCCAAACCAGGAGGCTGTGCCATGGACTAAGTCTACCTGGTGGAGTAAGGGGGCGCCTGAGGGTGTGGATGTGTCCCTCCAGGGACAGGAAAAACGAGGTCTGCCCCTCTGACCAACTGGGAAATAGAGAGGAAGTCAGCTGTGAGGAAAGCAGAGGCCACCTTGGTGTGACGTGTCCCCATCGCCTACACCTTGGTGTGAAGTATCCCCCATCGCCTACAGCTGGTGTGATGTGTCCCCACATACAGTGACCCCTGCCTGCTGTTTGGTGTCCATGACTCTAGTACTCTAGGTCCCTGGGGTAAGTGGATCCCAGAGCATTAGGTTAAAATTTTGCATGTGAATTATGTGAGGACTCAAACATTGGGTTTATAACAACGTCCTTTGCCCATTTTTAAATTGTTTTTTTGTTTTCTAGTTCTTTATATATTCAGGATTTAAACTCCATCCGATATATGATTTGCAACTATTTTCTCCCAGTTTTTATGTTGCCATCCACTCTGTTAATAGTTTTTTGCTGAACAAAGTTTTTCATTTGTTGAAGTCTAACTGATCTCTTTTTCTTTTTGTGCCTGTGCTTTTGGTGTCATAGCCAAGAAATGACTGCCAAATCCAATGCCATAAGGATCTTCTCCTATGTGGTGTTCTAAGAATTTTATTGTTTTAGTGTTTACGTTTAGGTCTTTGATCCACTTTGAGTTAATTTTCTGATATGGTGTCAAATAATGGAGATTTTGAGGACTATTGTTACAGAGGGAAAAACAGCGGCCTTAAATGCTGACCCCAGAAGTACAGCGGGGATGGAGGCAAAGCCTTTATCTGCAATCCCTGAGGCACGTCGAGCTTTGGGGGATGCGGTGTGCTGGGCAGTCAAACACCTGGGAGGACCGTGCTATGTCGCTCACAGCCGAGGGTGTCCTCTTGGCCCTGAGACCTGAGTGGGAGGTGTCCGGGAGCTGTAATCAGAGCGGCCTCGGAGCGCGGCTGGAGCCCGTGTGGCTTCTCAGGGGACTGGGCCTGGAACCCTCTGGCAAAGCCCTAATGCAGCTGGAGAAACATCAGTGAAGAATGGGCGGCTCAGGGCGGTGCCTTCTCTGGGAGCACGTGTCCAGCCGCCTGAGGCCCAGAGATGTGGCCTCTTCCTCGCAGGTCTGCGTCCAGGTGCTCTCGGGCAGGGCGCGGGGCCCAGGGCCGTTTCCCAAGTTCAGGCCTCCTGGGTGGGAGCCGTGCTGGAGACCAGCTGGGGGCTGCTTGCTCCCCCCCCGTCCCGTCTCGCTCCCCCTCCCCGTCTCCCTCCCCCTCCCCGTCTCCCTCCCTCCCCCTCCCGTCCTCCTCCCCCCCTCCCTCCCTCCTCCCCCTCCCCGTCTCCCTCCCTCCCCCTCTCCCTCCCCCTCCCCGTCTCCCTCCCCCTCCCCCTCTCCTCCCCCTCCCCGTCTCCCTCCCCCTCCCCGTCTCCCCGCCCTTTCTTTCTTCCAGCAAGTAGACCCCAGACCCCAGACCCCAGACCCCAGTGTGGGCATTGATGCCACTGAGTCATTCACTCATTCATTTAGAAAGCCGCAGGCAGACCCCAACTTGGGGCCTGGAGCTACTGGGAGGGTGAAGACATCCTTCCCCCGCCCTCCCTCCCCAAAAGTGGACAAGGAAAGTCATGATACCAGCACATTTGTGAACAGGCCTTTCTGCGGGTTGCGTCTCCTGAAATGAGGACACCATGGCCCTGCACTTCCCCCCTCGGGCTGGACTTGGGGATGGACCAGGCAGGATCTGAGCTGGCCCCAAGGGGGAGACCAGGCCTTATAGGCTCGGAGCACGTGGCTGCTCAGGGAGCCGGGGGACCTCAGTGCGGAGGGTGAGTGGCCCATGGCTGTGCAACCCCCAACGTGGGCCTGGGTCCCAGTTCTCCAGCCACAGACCAGGAGACGGTGGGGACACAAAGTGACCCCCTCAAGCTGGGGTTCCTCTGCTGTAGGTAGGATGGCACCCGCTCCTGGAGGGTGTGGGGATGGGGAGATGAAGTGTGGCCGGTTTTCTGTGTTTCCTCTGTTGGGGATGCTCAGCCTCCACTTCCAGATGAGGCATCTCCCTGGTGAGGTCGTTAAGCACTTCCCAAGGACAGTGAAGAAAAGACAGACCTCAGAGGAAGGAGCTGGTTCTGACGACTTCCTGCGAGTGTTTGCCAGTCCCAGTGAGGTGGCACTGCTGCCCCGACATCCCCTACCTGAGCCCTGACAGCCAGCCCAGCAGAGTCCCTCCCAGACCAGATGAATCAAGCAACCAGAAAGCCCACCATTCCCGTAACCAGAGGGCATAGGCAGGATTTGGGAGACCTCTCCTTCCACTGTGCCCACTGAGGCACACCCAGGCTGGGCTGCCCAGTGTCCATGGTCCTCAGACCTCGTCTCTGTATGAGGACAACATCAGGCCTCCTTCCCGGCACTGTAGAGCAGCTTCCCGGAGGCGTTGTATGTGACCACTGAGCACAGCGCCTGGCTGCCCAGAGGTGCCGTTCCCCGCTGTTGCCGCATACTCCTTGATCTCCTCCTTCTTAACAGGGGGACTCAGAGACATGGGCTGTGCTGGGTGTGGAGGGCAGAATACTGCCCAGTGGTCCTATTTAGGTGAAGTGTCGAAAAGCTGGTGAGGCTGGCTGTCCTCTGCTGGCCCAGCCTCAATGGCAGAGAGAAGCATGACAGGTGTGGGGGAGAGACACCAGCAGGAGATAGCTGTGAGTGGGGCACAGCGAGACCCACCAGGGCCATCCCACCCTCCATGCCAGCCCCCCACCCTCTCCTGAATCCTCGCAGACGGGATAGGCAGGTGTTGGGGGGGAGACCCACTTTTCCTTCCCTGTGCCCCTGAGGCACAACACCTAGGCTGGGCTGGCCCAGTTTTTACCATGGGGCCTAAGACCTCGACCTTAGAGGCTCAGCCCTTGTATGCAACTCACCTGCCATGCTCATGGTAACACTATCAACTGGTTTTGGAATCAGTGCTCGGTGTGGGGTGGATGAGATGGGTGGTGGGTGGAGGAGATTGGATGGTGTTTGGTGATGGATGAGGTGGTGAGGGGTGGTGTAATGTGATGGAAGGTGGAGGGTGAGGTGGGTGGATGGAGATGGTGGAGGGGCGGTGGCCGATGGATTGAGGGGTGGATGAGGGTGAGGGAGGAAGTGGCGTGTGGATGATAGGTGTGGGTGGGTGGAGGTCATGGGGTACGTTGAGGTGGTGGAGTGATGGTGGATGCGTGATGGTGGATGGGGATGGGGGCGATGATGGTGATGGATGAGGGGGTGGATGGAGATGGTGGAGGGTAGTGGTGGGATGGGATGGTGGATGGGTGGATGGATGATGGGTGGATGGTTGGGTGGATAAGTGGATGGATGGGTGGGTGGATGGTGGATGGATGGGTGGGTGGATGGATGGATGGGGGATATGGATGGGTGGGTGGATGGATGGGTGGGTGGATGGGTGGATGGAGTGGGGTGGTGGATGGGTGGTGGGTGGGGATGAGTGGTGTGGTGGGTGGGTGGATAGGTGGATGGGTGGATGGGATGGGTGGATGGGTGGATGGATGGGTGGCTGGATGGATGGGTGGATGGATGATGGTGGGTGGAAGGATGATGGGTGGATGGGTGGATGGGTGGATGATGGGTGGATGGGTGGGTGGGTGGATGGGTGGATTGGTGGATGGAAGGATGGATAGATGGTTGGGTGGATAGAGGGAAGGAGACAGGATGAGATGCATGGATGAATTAAGGGATGAGCGGGGAAGTGCCTGAATGTTTTCCCGTCCTCTCAGTGATTAGCATCTCACTCATCCTCCAAGACCCTACAGAGCCCTCTCTTTACGAAACCCTGTTGTCTACATCTAGATGTGATTCACACGAGGGTGGAAAGGGCCATTCACTGGGACAGAAGAGCAGCAAGGGTCGCCATTGAGCCCTGGTAAGTGAGCAGAGGAAGGCAGAGGTCCCAGCTGCTGGCTGTCTCTCCCCCTTTCTCAAGTCCCTGCTGCTCTCCCAGGGCCCGGTGTCCAGAGCATGTCAGGTTCTGAGGGTAAGAGCCCATCCCCATTAGGGTCCTCTCGGCCCTTGGCCTCCTGACCCCGAGCTTACGGCCTGCGGGGCTTGTTCAGTGAAAGGATGGGAGGGGAAATCAGAGAGGGCAGGGGGACAGAGCGGCTGGGGTGGGGTGGGGTGAGAGGAGAGAGGCTGCCCCACCCGGGGGCAGGACACATCCCAGCCTCTGGCCCCCGCAGGGTCCCCGAGAGCCTGGGGTTGCTTCCAGGGCCTGGCCTGAGGCAGAGAGGCGTGGCAGGGACTGGGATTTTACAAAACCCAAAGCCGGGGAATGTGTTTCTGCCTGTGTGAGTGGGAGCTTCTGACTCCAGAGGGAGCAGGTGGAGGGCTCCTCCCCGCTGAGAGTCCCCCGGACGCAGCTGGACTCCTTTGCACGTGACACCGAGACTGTCTGCCACGCACCGTCCCTTCTCAGTGGCAACTGAGACTGAGTTCTGCTGGGCATAGAAGTACCTGTTCAGGGGAAGCTTTACCCCTTAACATACTTCCAACCGGTTTCCTACATTTCGTGTAAGGATTTCTTGAATTTCCCGTGGCCCTTGTTTGCTCTTCCGTTTCAGCAAACACCTCTGTCTCCTGCGCCTGACGCGGCCACGGCCCCGCGTCCCTGCAGGTGGCGCTGAGCCACCACCGTTCACGCGGAGGGCGATTCCCACAGACCCACCGATCTATCAGCCCTTGATTTTCCTCTTATGCAACAATTTGCAGAATCCACTGTTGATTTAGGGATTTGGGGAGCCTAACTTAAAGTTAAGTCAATAGATAAACTAGGGAGTCACTGCCTTTCAAATATGAACTATCTGCGACTGGTTCCTTGTTAATGCCTGATTCCAGCTCTGTTTGTCATCGGATGTCATTTTAAGACACCGTTCACTAAAGAAGGGTAGAATTACCCTGGCCCCCCGTGGAGCAGATGGACCTGGGCCCGGAAGCGGGTTTCCCGGGTTGGTCCTGAGGCGCTGCCCGGCCTGGACACGCCCCCAGGACCCGAGGACTGACTCGCACGCCCTTCCCACACACCCTGCACCGCTTGTCTTTTGCCAGTGCTGTAGGGGGAGGGAGGAGACAGAATGTGCTGGAAGCAGGGTGCGTCTGGTGTAGGTGAAATGTCCATGCCGTGCAGGGCCCGAGGACAGTCTGGCCTGACCCTGGACCCCTCCACCCTGATGGCTCCAAGAATGAGCTTGGCCTTTGCACCATCCCCTCCCCAGGTTTGGTTTGAACTTGGGGACCCAAATCTCTTAATTGGGTGCAAACCTTCCAGCAGACACTGCTCTGAAATACGCACACACTTGCTTCTTTTCAGCACAAAAGCATGCTTGGATCCTGACAAATCACATATTTCAGTTTATTTATGTTCTGGACCTGCTAATCACAAGGACATTTTGGGGCAGGAGTAGTTATTCCTGCTTCTCCCCTTGTCCACGCCCTCGAGGCCCTGGGTCGTCTTTGTGAGGGAGGTTCTGGGGCAGGGCTGGGTCAGGGGCCTCTGCCACCATCTGAAGGTTCAGACCCAGCAATGGGCCTTATTTCAAATCTGTGCAGAGACGAGGTAGGAGGCATGTGCCGCCTCCCTATAGGATGCACCCCAACAGTCACCAGAAGACAGTCACCTTTCAGGTTGGGGGTAGAGTAGAGGGGGTGGGCCCCTTAGGAGGGCTGGTCCCAGCTCAGATCGACCCTGGAGGTCACCAAGCTGTGGTGACAGAACCCAGCCTTTCCAGGGCCCAATTCCCCCACAGGGGCTCTACCGGGACATGGTGGGGAGGGGTGCTGTAGCTCACCTCCCTCCATGGAGGGCTCTGGAGGAAGCGGGGTATTAGCTGCTGACTCTGGTTTCTCTCTGGGAGGAGTCCGTGGCCCCTTGGGAGGAGCTGGAGAGATGGGGACCTGTCCCCCCACCCCATCCGGGAGGCCTCAGTGCAGGCCCCGTGGTCACCTCCCCTAGGCGCTTTTACCTCCTGGGCTGTCCTGAGCCTCCTGACATCAGCCGTTTTGGGGCTTGTCCTGCAGCTGCAGATCTGGCGCATGTGTCCAGCCTCCGCACCCAACTCTGAGTCCAAACGCCCTCCCAGCTGAGTCCTCACCACTGCCTGGGCCTCTTCCTGGTCCTGCCCGGGGGCTCCTCCCAGGTGACTCCCCTTGCGTCCCTCAAGGTCACGTGAGTAGGGGCCGTGCTGGGCTTCCTTCCAGGGAGCAGGGATCTTTCCCATGTGCCCAGGGTGCCTGGACTTCAGGAGCAGCCTGTCGAGCTCGGTGGTCCCACTGGGCACAGGGTGCGGCTCCTGAGGCCGTGGAGGATGTTTCCGTGGGTCAGGGGCCACAGGCAGGGGGAGCACGGCACAAACCCTACCCCAAAGGGATAGCGACTGGCCTGCTGCATGCGGGGTCTTCTGGAGAACAAACTGGGGAGGGGGGTCCTAGAACCTGCCCCGTAGACGTCACCGTCTTCTGGGACTTGGGCCGTGGCTTGTCCGGAAGAGTCTAACTGGCATTTGGAGAGGCTGCCTGGTGCCAGGCCAGGTGGGTCCTGGGTTAAAGCTCCTGCCTGGACCTGTCTGAGCCGCCTCGTGGGGAGCAGGTGGCTCAGGCTGCTGCCTTCAAGCAGCTGAGGCCAGACACGTGTCCCGGGGACTGGCCAGCTGGCCATCCTTGCACACCGGCCTCCCTGTTGCGGTTTGTCCCACAGCAGGGGCCTCGTGAGAAGGGTACGGCCCGGCGTCAGGGCCACGCACAGTGCCTGCGGTCCGGGCCCAGAAGCAGTCGCTGGTCCTGGGGGCGGCTCTGGACCCCCACCACTGCCCTCTGCTGCCCACTGCCACACTCTGCTCCTCCCACCCACACTGCGGGACCCCACGGAGCCCCAAGTTTTCCAGAGAGTCTCATGCCAGAGCCAGGACTGCGGCTGTTCTGTCCGAGGATTAAAGTTTGGTAGCAGTTACAGGCTCCCCGTCCACAGTGGCCTTGGGCTGAGCCAGTGGCAGCCGCCCCTGTCCGTGAGTCCACGGTACAGCCCTCAGGGACCCTTCATTACCTGGGATTATGGAATAACTCAGCACGTGACCCGTGACCCTGCTGCGTGTGGAGAAAGAGTCTGTCCTGTTTAGGTGGCGGCAGACAGGCCTGGGGGTGGGCGGCCCCCACTGGGACGTGGACAGTGGTGATTCGATTGGGAGGTGTCCCCCAAACACCACCCAGTTGTTTCTGGGCAGCGATCTGTCCAATCGGCAATCACACCTCTGAGGGCGCAGCACAGCCTGTGGGGCAAACGCCGGTACCTGGGTCCCTGAGGGGCTGGTTACGACTTGCTGGGCCGGGACACGTGAGGACGGCCAGATGCCCCCACGGAGGGTGAGGGCAGGAGCAGGGAGGACCCCAACGCGACTCGGAATTTGAGGGCTGCTCGGTTCAGGGGAGTGCGTGGTGTGGTCATAGCAGGTAAAGGAACAATGGGAGATATTCAAGGATGAAGGGTTTGGCTCAAATGAGAAGAAATATTTACAATTAGGGCCACTCAAAAGCGAAGACGCTGGTTTACGAACCAGCATCTCCCATCGTGGAGACGGTCGGGCAGGGCCTCCGTGGGGGGCTGGTGCGGGGTCCCTGCCCCGAGGGGGCTCCCTAGGGTGACCTCTGTGTCCTTTCCTGTCCCACGAGTGTCATCAGGTGGCTTTGCCCTTTGCCACACTCATGTGCACCTCCCCGCACCGGCCCTCCTGCCACCCTCTCGCCTGCACTGCGTCCTGAGTCCTGGGCTGGTCTGCGGCCTGCTCTGTGGCCCGCGTTTGTACCTGAGCGGCTGGCGTGTGCCACTTCAGGGTGCAGATGTGAAGACCGCGTGGCGACGTGGCCGGGCCAAGCGGCTGAACAGGGAGGACGTGAGCCTCCAGGAGGCCGAGCGGTGTGAGCCTCAGCCTGTCCCTTCCTTGGCCTCTGCCTGGGGCCGCCGTGCCTGGCCCGTGTGGATGGTCTGCAGCAAGGATGCCCTCCTTCTTTGAGAGAACCCAGAAGGCTCCCTTTGCCCCCCGACCCGTGCACAGACTGTGGGCCCCGCGGTGGATCCCACCGTGTCCCTGGCTGTGGAGGACCAGGCTCTGTGTCCTGGGGTGCCCCCGCCCTGCCTCGCCTTCCCGCTTGGAGGAATTCCTGGCTGTTCTCAGTGAGGCTGGTGCTGAAAGGTGCTACTTGACATTTGCCTTCCATCCGCGATAGATATTTGAGAAGGAGCATTTATCAAAGCCCAGGCATCAAGTTAAAATTTACCTTCTTGCTACCTATGCAAATAGCTCGGCCTCAGCAGAGCGATTGGCTGGACAGTGTCACTTACCAGGTACTGCCCAGTTTTCATGATCAGAGACGCTTGGTGGGCGTTGCCACTTTTGATGACGTTGGTAAAACAGAATGTGGCCCTGCCACGCTCACCTCCCCCGTCCCTGCCACGGCTCCATCACTAGGAGACCTGTCTATGCACTTTTGAGGAGGGGACGCCCCTGTCCTGATGCTGACCCCACCCTGGCCTCCCTGCCCTGGACCCCAGGTAGGCCCGGCTTCCCCACACCCACCGGCCCCAGCCAGCAAAGGCAGTCCCAGGCCCCTCCCAGGGGGTCATTCTGGGCACCCCCTCTTTGTGGAGGAAGCCTCGTGTCTCAGGGCCCATCCAGTGCCTGCTGCTTACTGTTCTATCCCTCTGACATCCTCTCTCTCAGTTGGCGCGTTCAGACCACTGACTTCTAAAGTGGTCATCGGCGCAGCAGGGTGAGCGCCTGTCACGCCGGCGGCTCTTTGCCACGCCCTGACCTCGCTCTGTGTTTGTCCTGCTCTCTTTTCCTGCCTTCTCTGGTTTTGACAGATTTTCTCTTCTCTCTCAGCAAATCAGTGCACCTTGTTTTCTTTTCACGTTTCTGGTGGTGGCCCAGTTTGCCTCGTACACCTGCAGACAACCCCAGTCCACGCTCCGCAGCGCTGTTCCGGCCTCCGCGCCTCCTGACTGTGCCGTCGCTCACCTGGCCACAGTCTCCCACGCGTGGTTGCTACTGTCCGTTTCCCCATTCACGCGTTATTTCCCCTTCACTCTTGGAAGGTAATTTCCTCGGGTCCAGGGTTCTAGGCTGCTGGTTTCATCCTTTCAACACTTTGAGTGTTCACACATTGTTTACAGCTCGGATTAGTTGTAAATTTCTAGCGTAAGTGGCTCGGAAATGTCGCCCCAGAAGGTGTTTCCCCGGCGGGAGTGGACGGGGCTGGTTAACAAGGAGAGACGGCCACGGAGACCTCAGGACAGAGGGTTCCCGTAGTGTGAGGCCCGCACTGCGGCCGAGCCTGGCTGCCCACAGCAGCTCCTGTCTCAGCCTGACCCCTCGGCCGAGGTCCTCTCGGGCACCAGAGCTGCGGTGGCTGCGGCTGCTTCTGCTCTTGGCCCACAAATGTGCCCTGAGCACGCCCCGTGTGCCCCAAGGCCTGGACGGAGGACCAGGAGAGGCCTCCCTCCCCGCGGCCCCGATCAGTGTCCTAGGGCGAGGCCAGCGTGCAGAGGGGTGGAGAGGAGGGCTGGAAGCCCCAGGCAGTGAGGGGCCTGGGCTTGAGTAGGATCCGGGGCGGCACCTGGGGTTCTGGGAGGACCCTGTGGACTCTGGGGTGTGGATGCTGGGCGGGAAGGCAATTCCCATTCCTTCAGGCCCTGGGATGCTCGGCGTGTCCTTGGAGAGGACGCTGCCTCCACAGTGGTCTTGGCCATCTGTAGTGGCCCCCAGGCACGAGAACAGCTTGCTTGAGAGCCGAGGGGGGACCAGCCAAGCACCTGGGGACAGGGTGTAGGGGACCCTCCATCTGTCATCCTGGGGGGTCTTGTGGGGGTGGAGGCCATGGCAGGAGCTTCCTCTGAGCGGCAGTAGTGGCCACGTGGCAGGTTTAACGTGGTGGGAGGTGGTTTGGAGCAGCAGCGGGTGGCTGGCCTTGACCACCTGGCATGAGATGCTTGGCTGGGTCTCCGCAACTGTCCCTGAGACCCGCAGCACATTGTCCAATGTGGACGTAGCAGGGCCCCGGGGGTTCACCAGGGTGAGCCTCGGGGGGCAGCTTGGGGGGTGGCCAGGACAGGCCCAGGGGCCTCGGGGCAGGGCAGCTTCATAAGGGTTGCCAAATCTGGGCCTGCACCCCCTCCAGGGTCTGTCCGGGTTTCCAGGGACCAGACTTGGGAATTTCCTGAGACACGACACAGCCCCCTGCACCCGTCAGTGCTGAGGGGCAGGTGTCTGCCATTCTGCTGGGTGTGATGGTGCTTTTGGTTCTCTGTCTCTCTGTCTCTGTGTCTCTCTCACTGTATCTACCTCTCTGTCTCTGTCTCAGCTGGGTAGGGGTCATTCTGGAATGTTCTAGTTGGTTGTCCCTGCAGGCAGGCCCACATGTGCCATCTTGATGACACACCTGGGCTCTGGGAAACTTCCTGGGAGCTCTGTGAGCCTGTCGGGGCAGGTCTCTGAGCCTCTCTGGTGCCATGAGATCTACTCTGTGGGGCCCCAATGCCATCAGCTCCGTCCCGTGTCCCTGTCTCTGAGATGTCCGGACAGTCCCTCCTCCTAGGACCCTGGCAGGGTCTGGGGCCCATGGCACAGACGCTGCTGTGTGTCTCTGGATATTTCCTCCCTCCTTCCGTCTGGGCGCTGGCACAGGGCAGATGCTGGGCAGCTGCCCTTGGCCCCTCGCTCCATCCTTGACAGCCTTTGTGGGGCGGGTGGAGCTGCTACCCCCTCCTGCCCTGTGGATTGGGTTCTACTGACCACTCTCAGGTCTCCGTGGGCAGGCCCCGTGGACGCCACGTGGAGCTGCTGCTCAGCCCTGCCATGCCCCGCCTGGCTCCCCACAGTCAGGACCCTCCCCTGCTGTCAGCGCCAGCTCTGGGACGGCTCCCAGCCGTCAGCTACAGCCTGCACAAGGGCCACTGGGGCTTCTCAGGGAGACCGGAGACAACTCACCACTGAGGCCAATGCTGGGTCCCCTGGGACCTCCCGGGACAGGTCAGCTGGCAGGTGTCTGGCCTTATACCAGGCCCACCAGCATGGCCACTGCTCTGGGCCTTTGGTCCTCAGCATGGGCCGTGCTGGGCTCTCACTCACTGGCCCCTGGTCCTGCAGCACTGGTGGGACAGGCGTGTCGGGGGGGGAGGCAGGCGCAGACCCAGGGGCCGGGAGGCATGTCCTGCAAGGCTCAGGCCCTGTGCAGTCTGGCAGCCACCCAGCCCCAAGGACTCCGAGGAGCACGTCTGTTGCTGTCCCCATCCTGAGGCCTTGGGTGCCTGTCCTCCCCGACCCGGGCCTCACCTTGGCCCAGCAGGCCTGTGGTTGGGGGAGCTGCAGGTGCGTCCTGCTCGGCTGCCCTGCTCTCTGGCTGCGGGAGCGGTGGGAGACGGGGAGCAGCCTCGACAAGAGCCCACGTCTGGTCCAGCGCTGTCGGGAGCGGCTGCCTCCAGGGGGCCTGATCTGCGGAGGTGACTGTCTTTAGCCAGGGCGGTCCCTGACAGGTCCCCCGCACTGCCCGCAGCCTCGGTCCTGAGCCAACCGATCCAGCCAGTGACCACTCTGGCCGAGGGCTTATTGCTTCAGAAGGACGCCGCGAGTGTGCCTGCCTTCTCTTTTTTTGATTAATACTTGTGATTTGGATCATTGATCAAAAATACAGGTGATTTTCACAGAATAGAGCGATGTCCGTCAGGAGAGCTCTGTGTCCGGGCTGCGGTGACCCTGTGCAGACGGAAAGTTCCAGAGTCCCCGGAACAGCCTGAGGCCACCGACGTCACTCTTCGCTCCCTGGTTTTCCTGCAAAGGGTGGAACAATTTCTGTTTTGACCAGCTCCGCAGCCTTCCCGATCTATCAAATGGGAGTCGAGATGCGATTACTTATTCATGAATGAAATTAAAGGAGGCATATTAATAACTTATGAGAATCCATTTCTCTAAAAATGGTGGAAGAATTGGTTGACATATTAGAAATGCTGTGATTTTTATATTGTGATTACTTGATCTTTTAAAGCAAAATGCCTTTTAAGTAGCTCAACAAATTGTCTAATTAACCACTTTGTTTATGGAAAGAACCGGCCTGGAAAGTGGGGGAGGGGACCTCTCCAGAGCCGAGGGCACAGCGGCCGAGCTCCCGTTGGGAGGTAAGTTCTGCTGTAAGGAGAGTTTGAATGGAGCTCAGTGGCTCCGGCCAACACTTGGGGCATGTGGCGTGGCGCGAGGGGCCCGCCCTGCCCTCTCTGCAGGGCGGCTTCGCTGCGGTGGGAGGGAGCCCAGAACTGCACCCCCGTCCCCACGCTCCCCACGTGAGCGACTGCCAGACACGAGCTTTTCCTCCACAGTTTCTTCGCCTCGTGACTTCGTGGCCTGTGAGCCGCCTCCTCTGCTCCGAAGCCTGCGGCTTCCTGGGGGTTTTCTCGGTCCCTACGACACGGCCTGGGTGGCCGTGAGAGGCTCAGACTGAGTGGAGCCTCGTCGCCATATAGGCACCAACAAACCTCCGCGAAGCCACAGGCTCGTCCGCAGCCGAGCGGGCGAAGCAGACGTGGTGCAGACACACCGGAACACGATCCAGCCTTAAAACAGGAGGCGATCCTGCCGTTTGCAGAACGTGGATGAGCCTGGAGCACGCTGTGTCGTGTGAAGTGAGCAGGCTCGGAAAGGCACACACCTCCCTGTCACGCGGGGGCGAAAGCAGTTGGGCTCAGAAGCAGAGAGCAGAGCGGCGGTTACCAGGCTGGGCTGGGGCTGGGAGGTGGCGCAGAGCAACCTGAGGCTCGGTTTCGGGGCGTCTGAGCTCTGGAGACCTAATTGCCGCGTGGGGAGCGGTTGATGGTGACGCTGACGTGGAATTTGCGAAGAGAGCAGACCGCGGGTGTTCTCACCTCACACGCGGGCTGACCATGTGGTGGGATGATGTGTTACTTGGCTTGATGCGGTAACCACGTGGATACGTGAACCAACCACCATGTTGTACACCTCGAATAGGTACAATTTTTACTTGTCAATTACACCTTAATAAACCTGGGAAAAAAAAGAAAAGAAAAAGACCCAGTGAAGCCTGCCCCCACCGTGCGGAGCCATCGCTGCCCAGGAGGGCGTCAGACCCCAGGGCCTTGTTGCAGGCCGTGGTCCTTGGCCCTCTCACTGCCCAGTGAGGACACGGCCAGGCCCCGTGGCCCCTGCGCGCCTGCTCCAGGGCTCCCTCCACCTGCCTCTGCCTTCCCACGCCCGGGCTGAGGGACAACGCTGCCCGAGACCGGGCGCCGGTCTGTCTCTCTCACGTTTGTCACCTCAGGGGCCTGGGTCATTGCCCGAAAAGTAGTAACTGCTCAGGAAATGGGAAATTCTGGCTGACAGATGTGGGTGAGACCTGCCCCAAACAAATACCTCCCCTCAGCCCAGAGCCTTTTCCTCCAGCTCCCTGGGGAGCTTGAGCCGGTCACCACTGTCATGGGCTGAGCCACGTCCCTCCAAAACTAGGATGTCAGGGTCCCAGGACCCAGGATGTGACTGTGCTTAGAGACAGGGCCCCCAAATAGGTGATTGAGTTAGATGAGGTCATGCAGGTGGGCCCTGATCCAGTAGGACTATGTCCTTGTAAGTCGGGATGAGGACACGGCATGCGCAGAGGGGCGGCCACCTGAGGACGGGAGGGTGGGAGGGAGGCCTGCGGAGAGCCGGCCCTGCCCACACCTTGATCTCGGACTTGTGGCCTCCGGACTGTGAGAGAATGGACATCTGGCGCTCAAGCCACCGTCTGCGGTGTGTCCTTTCCACAGCCCCAGCCGACGAACAACTGCCCGTCCCTGGAGGGCCCAGGCCTCTGCCGGTCTCCCTCTTCCTTCCCGGGCAGAACGTCCCTCCTCCAGGATCCCCCGACGGCAGTCTCCGCAGCAGACGTTTGCGGGCGGTATGGAAGACGGAGTCATTTTGCGCAAGGAGCTGGCCTCCTCCCTGCCTCCCAGCCTTCACCCTCCCTGTGGGCACCCTCTGCAGGGAAAGATACGGATTGGAGGGAGAGCCGGTCCACAGAGCACACACCACGCCCACGTACTCACGGAGAGTGAGGCTCCCTCCTTCCTGGGGCGTGTGGGACTCGTGCTGCCTCGGGTGGACGTGACGGGCTGGTCACTCCCTCCACCATCTGCAGCCCCAGTGACCACAACACAACCCTCCGGGGACCGGTCTCTCCCTGCCAGGGACATGTAAGCAGTGCGCCGTCGGGATCGCCCGTGCCCAGGTCTGAGCTGGGCTGGCAAGTGAGTGATCATTTTATTTGTCACAGCACCCACCCCACCGACATGAGTCACACTCCAGGGTGGGACCGTAGGATGCCCGTGGAATGGCATCCTGATGACATAGGTTCCCAGATCATGGCCGGCAGAGCCCAGCACAAGCCCCATGCCCGGGACACTGTTTTCCTGGCTTTGGAGAAGGAAGCAGCTGCCTCTGCACCCCTGGGTGCAGCCTCATGCCCTCACGGGAGTGCTCCGTGACCCCTGAGGGGCTCTCATGTGCACCAGCATGTCCCCGCAGCCCAGTGTGGGTTCAGAAGGAGAAGGTGGTGAGAACAGGAGGGCCAGAGGCTTGGGGGACAGGGCCTGGCTGGGCAGGGTGGGCACGAGAGGCAGGCCGCAGGGGTTTTAGGCTCCAGTGACCCCACGAGAGGTGGCTTCTGTGCCCTGCCAGGATTCCCAGTGGGATCTTCAAACCCCTGCAGAGGGCAGGAGCTGGAGTGGGCAGCCTGTGGCAAGGAGGCTCCTGCAGGAGGAAGGCAGGCAAGGGGCAGGGATGTCAGTGGACGCCTGGGCAGGCTGCAGGAACCGCTGCAGATTGGGGAGGCTCTGAGAGACCCGGCCAGGCGGGCAGGAGGGTCTGGCCTGAGCGTGGGTGATGCAGCTGCCCTCTGAGGTCACCTGGCTTGAGATGGTGTAGATGCCCCTCAGGGAGTGAGAGTTGTGGTCTGGAGGGGGGTCGGTCACTGGGGGCTTGCCCACAGGCCCGGCCAGACCTTTCCCTTCATTGTCTAGGTCAGTGCCTCTCCCAGCACGCCCCAGGCTCTCTGCCCAGGGGTGCTGCCTGCATGCGGTCTCTCCTGAGCTCCTGCGTCTTCCCTGCACGTTTCCAAGGTGCCTTCAGCCTCTGCACTCCAGGCTCCAGGTGCTCCTCTGTCTGCTTGGTGCCTCCTGTTGCTTTTGTTTCTTTATCTTTTTCTGCTGCTTCTGAAATGTCCCCAGCCTGCCGCTGACTGGGTCCTGCAGGCCCGGTTCCTCTCACTTGTGTCCATATGGACCAGAATTCCGCCACCGTGTGCTCTGTTGCTGGGACCATCTCCTGGTCCCGTGGAGAGCGGAGGCTGCCGCCCTGCTCCGGGGCGTCCTGCGAGCACCAGCTCCCAGCAAGCGCCCGCTGGCCTTGTTCAGCCGTCCCGACCAGGCACGGGATGTTTCAGTGACTAGACTTCAACTTTGACGTGCCCCTCGTCTTAAAACATGTCTTCATCATAAAACTAAAAATGCTCATTATAGAGGGTTTGGAAAACACTGAAATGCACAAAGAAGAAAATTAAAAATAAATCATCTATAGCTTGGCTATCCAGAGACAATGCCTGTTAATTTTTTTGATTTATTTCCTTCCTAAAGTTGTATCTTTTCAAGATTGTTATGCAGAGAACATGAGAGTCATGCCCCATGCCCACTCCCGCCCTAAAAGTAGAACAGTTGATTCCCAATTAAAAGCTTTTTTTCATTATCATAAGTAATAAATTTTAACCAGATTTGCATGTGTGGATTGCATGTTTTCTTATTTTATTCTCTTTTCACGTTAAATTATTGATGCCATGAACACAGACGAATTTTTCTCCTCTGTTGCTTCCCAATTAAAACAAGGTGGAATGGAAAACAAGCACCACTGGTAATCACCATCAAATTGGTACTAACTGATCAACACCTACATCACACAGGGCAATAATATTCATCAGGGGGTGGGCAGGCAGGAGGGGGTGGAGGGGATGGGAAAAACTCTCACTGAATGGATGCGGGGAGCACAGTTTGGGGGATGTTCACGATTATGGCTCTGACACGGGCAGAACAGGGGCAATGTATATAGCCAAAGTGTTGTACCCCCATGATATTCTGAAAAAAAAAATTAATAAATAAATAAAATAAAATTAAAAAAAACCAAACAAACAAGGTACAAAGTGGCCAAGTGCACCTTGCGGCAGGGGGTAAGTGTGACTTTGAAGAACAACAGTGGGAGCAACAGGCCCCGGGGCGGGGGTGGCTCCGGGGAGGGTGTTAACCGGGAGCTGCCTGTCCCGGCGTGGTAGTCGCAGAGGCTGGGGAAGCCCAGGTGCGCAGGACAGGAAAGCTGTAGGATCAATTATTTAAGGCAGGGTCCAGCTCACTATGTGACAGCCACTGCGGGAGAGCGGTCAGAGAGGCCCAGCTAACACAGCAACTCCCAGGCCCCTGAGGGCCCCGCCCTCCACACGGGGCGTCCCCTCTGGTTCCAGGGACATTTCGGCTCCAGGCAGGGCACGCCGTGCAGCAGCTTGTGAGTCTGAGTGCAGGGTCAGCTACTGGATTTCACCATGTTTTCCCGGCGTGTGGGGTGAGAACCTTTCGACTTGGAGGGGCTTGGACACTCCAGGTGCCACCATCACTGAGGCCGCCAGAGCCGGTCCTTGCCCTTCAGGGTCACCTCTCACCAGCTGTGTACAGAAACGCCCACCTTGGGGAAATCCCCGCTTCTACTGCTGGCTCCCAGATGAGGCAACCCGCACCTGTGTGGCCTCAGTGTTGTCAAGACAGCAAAAACTCCAAATAGCACAGTAGTAGCTGGAGTGAGTGGCAGTGTTAATTAATAATGAAAATTCTAACACAACTCACTCATTCAAGCCAATAGTCCTATGTACCATGATGATGCTTGATAAATGGGCCTCTTATAATAGTGTCAATTGTGGAATTATTAAAAATGTAGAATGTTATAAGGTCAAGAAAAATTTGGAATATAACTGGCATTAGCTCAGGGAAGCCAAGAGAGGATTTGCACCGTGAGCAATGTCTTTGATACAAACACAAATTCTCTCCCTGTAAGGATTCCAAGTTGCCTAAGGACATGGCTCTCCCGAGTCAGTGGTGGTCGGAGAAGGGGCCGGGAGCCCTGCTGGCCGACGTGTCAGTCACTGAGACGATGGAGGTGGGGGTATGTGCAGCTGAGGAGGGGGCAGCAGAGGCTGGGGTGGGGGAGCAAGGAGCAGGCGGCTGTGCTGAGTGGGTGTTGGGGGGTGCAGGCTCCCCGGGTCCAAGCCACGTGGGGATGCAACTGGCCATGATGGTCCAAGGCATGTCCAGCTCTGCTCCAGCTGGCACCAGAACCCATGACTGTCCATTCCATGGGAAAGTCATTGGGAAAGTTTGATGCAGTTTTCTGTGTCAAAATGTGACTCAGAGAGGTTCGTCACTTAGCTAGTAATGGCCACATCAAAGATTATATTAACAATTTGAAACAACCACCACAAAATTATCTATAATAGTATCCAAAACAAGAAAATACTTTAGAGTAAAGTAAATATGTGCAAGACACACACTGACAACTATAATGAGAGAAAATTAATAAAGAACTAAATAGATGGAGAGATATACAATGTTCATGAATCAGAAGACTGAACATTGTTAAGATTTCAATTCTACTCAACTGGTCTATAGATTCAATGTAATTCTAGAAGACTTCTTGTAAAAATGACAAGTTGATTTTAAAATTTACGTATAAATGCAAAGGATTGAAAATAGGGAAAGTAATTTTGGAAACAAAAAATAAAGTTGGAGGACTTATACTACCTGATTTCAAGATTTACTGTGAAACTGGGCAGTACGATATTGGCATAAAGATAGCTAGATGGTTCAATGGAACAAAATGTATAATCTAAAAATAGGCCCCCAAATTGCTATCTGCATGGAAACAAAATGAATTTCAACCCTTACTTCACATGATACACAAACATCGACTGGCAATAGATCATGGTCTAAATGGATAAATTAGAACTATAAAATTGCTAAAAGAAAACATGAAAAAAACTTTGTTACCTTGGAAGGCAAAATGTTCTCATATAAGACACACAAAACACAAATTATAAAAGAAAAAAATCAATAAATGATACTTGATCAAAATTCATTGTTTGAACATACACTTCATAAAAAAATATGTAAATATAGTGAGCATGCAAAAATGTTCAACATCATTATTAATCAGGAAAAACTAACACTGTAATGAGATGCCATTACATACCCATAAGGATGGATAAAATTTAAGAGTTTGGCAAAGCCAAGTGTTGACAAGAATGTGCAGTCATTGGAACTGGCATAGATTGTTGGTAGGATTGTTAAATGATTTGCAAATTTGGAAAATAGTTTGATATTTTCTTATAAATTTAAACACACACTCACCATATGATGCAACAATTATATTCCTAGATATTTACTCAAGAAGAAAAAAGAAGACACATGTCCCACAAAGACTTGTACACAAATGCTCATTGCAGCTTCAAAGAGCTGAGAACTGCAAACAACTCACGTGGCCATCCACTGGTGCACGCATCGTACATGGTGTTATGTACAATGTACTCAGATATTGCGTGTATAATGTGTTTTGTCACATACAACAGAAAACTCAGAAATAACAAGGAACGATGCATGATACATACAAGAGCATGGATGACTTCACAAACACGCCAAGTGAGAGAAGCCAAACACAAGTGCCCACACTGTGTGATCCTGTTTATATTCAGTGCAAGAAAAGATAAACCTAACTGGTGGTGACAACAAAAAGAAAAGCAGGTGGGTCTGGGCCCGGGTCTGGGAGATTGGGGGAGGGGCTCAGGGAGCCCGGGGGGAAGGAAGTGCTCTGTATCCTGATTGTCGTGCTGGGTACACAATGTACACGTTTGGCAAAACTGATGAGTGCATTTATTTTATATAAATTACACCTCAAGAAAGTAGGTTTGAAATGATTTGGAAATAATCAGAATGGGGACAAACAATTTGTGCCACAACACAAGTAATTTGGTAAGATACACTCACACGTGCACACACACAATGAATGTCTACATACTTACACGTGTGTATAGACACACCCACCCCCCATCCACAACAGACACACATACGCACACATAGCTAGTCTCAGCTTGGGATGCTACGACAGACCCACGGCCCGGGTGGTTAATAAACAACAGAAATTTGTTTCTCAGAGTTCTGGAGGCTGGAAGTCTGAGCTCGGCGTGTCTGCAGCGCCCGGTTCTGGTTCGTAGATGCCGTCCTCTCTCTGCGTCCTCACAGGGTAGCAGGGCTGAGAGTTCCCCTGGGCTCTCTGCACAAAGGCGCTAACCTCACTGATGAGGGCTCTGCCCTGACGCCCCGATCGCCTCTCGAAGGCCCCCCCAACAGCGTCGTACTGAGGGTTGGGATTTCAGCACACAAATCTGGGGGAACATGAACGTTCAGTCTATGGCACATACATAAATAACTAAGTACATACCTACACATACTAGGGGGAATAAATAAATACATATTTATGTGTTATACAGGTTTCCTTATTTAGAATGTAAAGGGACAATTGTAAAACTGAACTGATTTATTGGTGTTGATCGATGTTGTCCCTCAGCCTGCAGGTGCGCTTCGCTGGCCGCTCCCTCACGGGGGCCGCCCTGAGCAGGGGTGCAGGCTCCCCGTGTTCCAGATCTGGGAACACAGCGTTGCCCAAGGCAAGTCTCAGAACCCCAAGCAAAAGCATTTTCCACGCCCTCTCCGGATCTTGGAACACTTTGAAATTCTTCAAATGCCATTATCTCAGGATGTGGATTGTGGTTGAGGATGTGGGTCCTTGTTTTGTGTCTACACCCTGGGAGACAAACCACTATGTGGCTCAAGAAGGATGAGGGAGCCACAGGCCAACCTAGTCGCTCCTGATTCACTCTTTTCCCACACGTGGTGCCATGTGCAGGTTTGCTTCCCTCCCACTCCCCTGGCCTGGACACGTTTGTGGCACACACTCTTCTCGTGCCAGGAGAAGGGCACACGCCTGGCTGCCCAGGTTCCATGAATGTCTCATGGAAACCTCACTGGATTTTAATGGGGATGGCCCAGCACGGTTCCGTTTTCTCTTGAGGTGCAAAATGGATGGACGTCTGACCGTCTTATGCAGGAATTCAAGGAAAAGTGGGATTTCCCTCCAGATGATCAGCCTGCGCATCCCTGTGCCACCCAAGTACCGAAAACTTCAGACGGAGCCTCACGTTGCCATCTGAGCTGCGCCCTCAGACTGCGTGTCCTGGGGTGTTTTCCTTGATTCTCCAAGGTGGTCCCAGTGCAAAGCTGGGAAGAGTCAGGGCTCTCTGTGATACTGAGTGGTTAAGCTTAGTATCTAAAGATTTTTACAAACACTAAGAAAAAGGCAAACCCACCACAGAAATGTGGGTGCACCTTATTTCTCAAAGGAGCATACGTGTGGTCCATGAACATGCAAATGTCTCAGCATCACGTGTGATCAGGGGAAACTTAGGCCTTGCCATCCGACTGGAGCATTGGGGGACACCGGGCAGACCAGCACCCTCTGCCCCACAGGGCATCAGGACACTTGGGGTCTAAATGGAAATCTGGACAGAGGCAAGAACAGCATTTTGCCTGTTAACTTGACAATTTTCTTTCTGTACTTCCTACATTTTTTCTTTTGCTGAAAATCTGTTGTTAGGACTGCAATGAAATGAGCGTTTTGGGTGCTGCTAGTGCACACGTGCATGGTGTGGTTGTTCTGCATGCAGTTTGGCATCCAGAAATACACGTAGGACCTGTGGCTCCAGCAGCAGGTGCTGGGCCTGTGAGCCGCCTTCCCAGCCCCAGCTTCTGGGCACTGGCGTGGCCAACCCGCCTGTGGCGCCTTCCGCCCTGCCAAACCTCAGAGGATGCCCTGCCTTTCTTGTGTCCGTGGGCTGTGGCGTGGGCTGAGATGGAGGGGCCTCCCACCCTGGTGTCCACTCCATGAGGACACCTTGCCTGCCAACCCCTGCCTGTCCTCTCCCGCAAGCATCTGGCCCCCATGGCCAGAGACGTTGGGATCCACCCGAATCCCCGTCCCGCGGCCACTTCTTGGGCTCATGTCTGTCCGCGGTCCTCCCCTGATGCTCATGTAGGCTCCACGAGGTCGGGGGCTTTGCCGTGTTCATCCCAGCTGACTCGGGACTGAGGACGGCCTGCCACACAGTGAGCGTTCTTCATAATTCCCACGTGGTTGTTGTTTTGTGTCTCTCATGGAAGGCTTCCTGCGCGCCAGGCGCTGTTCCCAGCAGTCCGCGTGAACTAAACATTGGCGTGTCGTGGTGGCCCTGGGGGTCAGGTAGGTTTCCTCTGCCCAGTGTTTGGATGGGACAAGGAGGCTCAGGAGAGCCGGCCAGGTTGCACCTGGATCCTTGCTCCGGAGAGCGGGAGCCCGCGCAGGGCTGTGCCTCTCTCTCCCTCGAAAACTGTCGAATCCCTGGAACATGAGGTCGTACTTGGAGATCTGCACAAGGATGCACGGATAGGGATGCTCCTGACATAAATATTCCCACAGTCAGAATGTGGGAGTACCCGAGCATCCGCAAGAGAGGGGCTGGGGAGGGCGGTTCACCCACATGGCAGGGCTCCCTGCAGCCTCGGAAATCCCACGTTCATGGTGTGTGTCTCAGTCCGTGCTGCGCTGCTGTAACAGAAGACCACAGACTGGGAATTCATAACACACGGAAATTTATTGGCTCACAGTTCTGGAGGCTGGGAAGTCCAGCACTGAGGGGCCGGCATCTGTCGGGGGCCTTCTCGCTGTGTCACCCCCGGCGGGGCAGGGTGGGGAGAGAGAGGGAGAGCGCGACCACACTGGCCAGAGAGAGCCCAGGAGAAGGCCGGGCTTGTCCTGTCACAAGGAACCCACTTTCCTGACGAGGGCACTAATCCGTTCATGAAGGCCGAGCCCCCACGGCCGACCACCTTCTAAAGCCCCCCCCCAACACTGTTGCTTTGGGGATTATGCTTCCAGCAAGTGCTTTTTGGGGAACACGTTCAAACTATAGCCGTGTGGAAGATCAGGATGCGCTGGCACGTGAGAAAGCGGAACACCAGGCGTTTCTTACAGTGTGATTCGCGTTTAACTTAAAAGCAGTGAAAGGGAAGAGATTGGAAGGAAACACAGCAAAATATTTACGTTGGTAACAGCAGGGCTTGGGGAACACAGACGAGGTCCATGTTATCCTGTGTACTTTCCGGGGGTAGTATATTTTCTACACATGTTATCTGTTACTTCCTTAAAAAGGAAAATGTAATTTAAACAATTTGAACTGCAGATTGGGTCTCCCTGAGAAACAGTTACCTCCAAAGATGCTCCCTCCCTCGTCTTTGCACGTGCAGGTGCCGGAGCGACAGCAGCGCCAGCCCCGTCCAGCAGAAAGAGGCTCCGCGTTGGCGCTGGGGGCTCGCAAACCGGAGACGGTGCTGCCGGGAGTGGGCGGGGGGCTCGTGGGCGCGCAGATCCAGCTGCGTTGGCGTTCCCAAAAGCCCCGTACGGAAGCGGGAGGGGCCTTGCCCCACCTGGATCCGAGACGAGAAGGCGGCGCGACTACCAGGCAGTGCTGTGGCGCCTTACATGAAGCCGTCGCTGAAGCGTGGGTGGGCACTTGCCGACACACGTGGGAATTCCAGCGGCATGCGCGGCCAAACACCGCGCACACATGTGCACGTCCTGGCACACGAATGAAGGTTCTGCTGAGCCGATGTGATCGTAGGCATTTCTTGCTTGGAGAAAGTGGTGTGTTGTGGAATGTCTTTGCCGTGCCATCCTCCAAACAATGTGTCCCGGATGGCTTCTCTGCTTTTTTACTGTGCATACTTGATTTTTACAATGAGATATGGAATGCATATTGCATTACCATATTGTTTTTCTTCAATAAATTGTGTCTATTTGGTTGTTGATTGAGTCGTTCTCCTTGATAGTGGATAATGAATAATGCTTTCATTCCCAGTGATGAGTAAGATTATTTAGCAAGACGGGAGGCTACAGAGACCAAGACACAGGGCCCACGAACTGGAGATGACACACATAGCAGAGGAAGAGACACACACAGAGACAGAGAGAGACACACAAGACACAGAGACAGAGAGAGACACACACATAGACACAGAGACAGAGAGAGACACATAGACACAGAGACAGAGAGAGACACACACATAGACACAGAGACACACAGACAGAGACAGAGCCACAGAGACAGAGGAGAACGAGACAAGAGACAGAGACAGAGAGGAGAGACACACACAGAGGGGCAAGCTGCCATTTACAGACAAACCCCTCCTGACAACAGGACAGGAAGACACACGGTCATCAGGCGAGGCAAGTTCTCACTTCTTAGCTTAGTTCACGTTTTCATGATGTGAACACTCTTCATATGGACTTTAAAAAAAAAAAAAAAAAAAAAAAAAAAAAAAAAAAAAAAAAAAAAAAAAAAAAAAAAAAAAAAAAAAAAAAAAAAAAAAAAAAAAAAAAAAAAAAAAAAAAAAAAAAAAAAAAAAAAAAAAAAAAAAAAAAAAAAAAAAAAAAAAGAGAGAGACACACACAGAGACAGAGAGACAGAGAGAGACAGAGAGACAGAGACAGAGAGACAGAGACAGAGAGGGAGAGACAGGCACACAGAGGGGGCCAAGCTTGGCCCTTTACAGAAAACCTCCTCCTCTGACAACGGACAGGAAGCACCGTGTTCATGCAGGCGCTGGGCAAGTTCTCACTTCTGTATTGTTTTAGTTTTTCACTTTTTTCATGATGTTGATACATCTTCATATGGTGATCTTTGCATTTGATTATTTTCTTAAAATAAAGCTTATTTTTAAGCTTTCAGAAATTAAATTGACATGCCAAATAGACAGACTTTGTGAGGCTTTGGATACACACATGACCCTGCGTCTGCTGGTGCTCCTACCACACAGCGGTGCCGGTTTGCCAAGATCTGGACAGCTGTGGCTTTAAATGATCATAGCCTATGTCACGGCAAAAAAGAACAAGACAGGCAAGGACCAAGGCCCAGGCAGAGGCTGCAGGGCAGGACCCCTCTTAACCGGTCTCTACCTCACGGCGGGGTTGGCAGCTCTGGGGAGCAGGCGGCCTGTTGGGGGGCTGGGTGGGGTCTTTTGCCACCACCGCCGAGCGCTCTCCTGTCTGTGACCACAATTGCCCAGGAGGCTGCCGCACGGCACAGGCAGCAGAGTCCAGGCACCTGGTGAGGCAGCTGAGGTCCCAGGACCCCTGCCCGGCTCTCCCTGGGCGGGATTCACAGTCTGTCTGTGCCTCAGTTCCTTCCGGGGAGGGGGTGGGGATCCCCTGACCCCCACAACCATCCCAAGCAGTGCTGGTTGTGCAGTGCACAGCAGTGACTACACCTGGGGGGGCCGGAGTCACAGCCCCTCAACGGAGGCCCAGGGGCAGGGCGGGCCCTGCTTTGTCCACGTGTGTCCTGAAGCCTCCAACTCTGCGTCCGGCACATAAGTGCTCGGTGATGACTTGCTGAATGCAGGAGTGGATGTCACTCTGTGGTTCCACACGAGCTGATGACTGGGCCCTGTCCCTCCCCTGGGTGGGTCTGAGGGGGCCGATGTGCCTGGCCCAGCGGCAATGCCCAGAGGAGCCGGCCCTGCTTAGCACGGCCCCCTCGCTGTGCTGTGCATTCTCTGCCCGAGGTTGGGGGTCCACTGCAGCAACCATGGGGGTGTCCAGGCAGGCAAGGCCCAAGGGAGGCGTTCTGTGCAGGGCGAGGGGGATGCTGGGCTGCCATGGGGTGTGTGTGCCTTGGGGACTCAGCATGCGGCCCTGACAGCCCGACCCTGACCCTGGGCCCTGGAAGACCCTGGTGGGCCTCTGTCTCTGGAGACTTCCCAGGTGAGGACCCTGAGCCCCAGAGGGGCAGTGGCTGCCCTGGTGGCCCTGCAGCTACCTCTGCACAGGCGTGGTGAATGGGAGCTAGAACATGCATTTAGATTGTCACCGCCAAGGCTCCCCTTTCCCAGGTGTCCCAGACAGATCTCATTTACTCAGGAATACAGAAAGGTGAAGTCCGCGTGTCTCGTAGCTCAGGAATTCAGTGAAGTCCACAGATTGGAAAACGGCAGGTGTGATGTGACGGCGGCAGCTGACAGCACAGGGGTCTCTACCATCCTGCCGAGCGCAGCTCATCCCACGGGCACATGGTGCTCAGTTACCTGCTGTCCACGGAGGTGATTGGCCTCAGCAACGCCCATCGGAGATCCAGGATACAAATTTCCACCTCCCAGGAAAAGCAGAAAAATGCTGGCAGCTGGAGCCGCTGCACAGAGCCCCGTGGCCTCTCCGGGGGGTCTGCTCCTCAAGGGGAATTCCGATGTAGATGCCACCCGGGCTAGAGCATTCCGGACGTCAGTGGACACTCCCCTACCTGCTCCTAGAACCACCGAGGATTTGAGTTGAAAATAACTAAGTCTTCAAGCAGTCTTTTTGTTTTTCTGATGGGAAAACTGAGCTGTCCGGGATCATGCGAAGGCAGGTGGCAGTCCCGGAACTGGAATCGGTGCTGTGCCTGGGCCTGCGTCAAGGGACCTCTGAGAAAGCCCCGCGGCCCTTGCTTCTCCTGAAGGGGTGGAGGGTGGCCCTGCCGACCTGACAGACAAGGGGCCGCAAAGTTGGGGAGGGGCCAGGAGAGGCTGGGGCGCTGGCCGCCGTGGTCGGCTGGTCAGAGGAGCCAGGACAGGTGCTGGGGAGTGTCCGCCTGCTTGTCCAGAGGAGAGGTAGCAAGTCCTCGCGCTGCCTTAACAGAGTACCACGGACTAGGTTCTTACAACAACGATTCATTCTCCTGCAGCTCTGGAGGCCAGAAGTCTGAAATCAGGTGTCAGCAGGGCCGGGCTCTCTCTGAGGGCTCGGGAGGGTCCTTCCTGCTCCCTCCAGCCCCTGGTGGCTCCCGGTGCCCCTTGGCTTGTGGCCGCACTGCTCCTGTCTCTGCCTGCACACAGCGTTCTCTTCCATGCGTCGCTCCTCTCCTGCCTTCTGCAGAGGGACACTTGTCACTGGATTTGGAGCCGATCTGGATGATCTGGGATGATCTCCTCTTGGGACCCTCAGCTTAATTATATCTGCAAAGACCCTATTTTCACGTAAGCTTACATTTACAGGTGCCAGGCACGAGGGTGTGGGCATATCTTCTATTTTGATCTTTTCAATCGTTCATTCCTTCTTATCCCATCGTGTGGATAGACTGAAATTTATTTATCTATTCACCCGTTGAAGGAAATTTGAGTTATTTATAGTTTTGGGCTATCACAAACAAAGTCGCTACAAATGTTCAAGTACACACCTTTCTACAGACAAGTGCTTTCATTTCTCTTGAGTAAGTACCCAGGATGAGAATAGCTGGTCCTGTGGAGGCTGTACGTTCGCCTTTTTAACAAACTGACCACCGTCGTCCAGAGTGGTTGTATCATTTTACACTCAGCAGTGAGTGGGAGTTCCAGTTCCACCAATGGTCAGTTCTTTTAATTTTAGCTATTCTAATTGGTGTGCCCTGATAGCGCATTGTGGTTTCAATTTGCATTTTCCTAATGACTAATGATGGGCACCTTTTTATCTGCTTATTTGATCTCTTTAGACTTTCTTTTCTGAAGTGTTTGTTCAGATCTTTCGCCTTTTCCAAATTGGTTTGTTTGCTTTCTTTTTATTGAGTTTAGAAAGTTCTTTGTGTATTCTAAGTACAAGTCTTTTTTTTAATTTTAGAATATTATGGGGGTACAACACTTTGGTTATATATATTGTCCATGCGCTGCCCATATCAGAGCCACAATCATGAACATCCCCCAGACAGTGTGCCCCACACCCGTTAGGTGTGAGTTTTCCCATCCCCTCCGCCCCCCTCCCACCTGCCCAACCCCTGATGAGTATTATTTCAACGTGTGACATAAGTATTGATCAGTTAGTACCAATTTGATGGCGAGTACCAGTGGTGCTTGTTTTTCTATTCTTGTGATACTTCACTTCAAAGAATGGGCTCCGGCTCCATACAGGATAATACCAGATGTGTTAATTGGCCGTTGTTTTTTATTGTTGAATAATACTCCATGGTATACATCTACCACATTTTATTAATCCACTCGTGTATTGATGGGCACCTGGGTTGTTTCCACATCTTTGCAATTATGAATTGTGCTGCTGTAAACATTCAGATGTCTTTATTATAGAATGTCTTTTTTTCCTTTGGGTAGATGCCCAGTAGTGGGATTGCTGGATCCAGTGGTAATTCTACTTTTAGTTCTTTGAGGTATCTCCACATTACTTTCCATAGAGGCTGTGCTAGTTCGCAGTTCCACCAGCAGTGTATGAGTGTTCCTATCTGTCCGCATCCCTGCCAATATTTGTTGTTTTGGGACTTTTTGATATAAGCCAATCTCACTGGAGTTAAGTGATATCTCATTGTGGTTTTGATTTGTATTTCCCTGATGATTAGAGAAGCTGAGCAATTTTTTATATGTTTGCTGGCCATTATTTCTGTCTTCTCTTGAAAAGTTCCTGTTCATGTCCTTTGCCTACTTTTTAATGGGGTTGTTTGACCAAGTACAAGTCTTTTACCAGGTGTATGATTTGAAAATGTTTCCTCCCAGTCTGTGGCTTCACTTTTCATTCCATTAAGAGCATGTTTTGAGGAAGAGTAGCTTTAATTTTAATGAGATCCAGCTTATCAATTCTTTATTTCATGGATTATACCTTTGCTGTTGTATTTAAAAAGTCATCACCAAGCCCAAGGTCATCCAGATTTCTCCTACATTGTCTCATAGGAGTTTTATAATTTCACGTTTTATATCTAGGTCTATGACCTATTTTGAGTTGATTTTTGTGATGGGGGTAAGGCCTATGTCTAGATTCATTTTCTCTTTGCTTGTGTATGTCCAGTTGTTCCAGCATCATTTATTAAAAAGATTATCTTTGCTCCAAGGTATTATAATGTCTTTGTTCCTTTGTCAAAAATCAGTTGACCATATTGATGAGTCTATTTCTGGGCTTCCCATTCTGTTCCACTGATCTATTTGTCTATTCTTTCATCAATACCAGATTTTCTTGGTTACTGTAGGTGCCCAGTATAGTAATTCTTGAAGTCAGGTGGTATCAGTCCTCTATCTCCTTCAGTACAGTATTGGCTCTTCTGGGTCTTTTGTCTCTACATATTAACTTTAGAATCAGTTTGTTGATATCCACAAAAAACTTTCTGGGATTTTGATTTGGATTGCATTGAATTTACAGATCAAGTTGGGAACAACTGGCACTTTGACAATACCGAGTCTTCCTATCCATGAACATGGACTATCTCTCCATTTATTTATTCTTCTCTGATTTCATTCATCAAGATTTTGTAGTTTTCCTCAAGTACATCTTGTATATATTTTGTTAGATTTGTTTCTTAAGTATATCAACAGACAAGAACCCAAACTATGCAAAATAATTTAAAGAGGTGTATTCTGATCTGAATGTGTGTGACTATGGCCTGGAGAGCCATGCCCAAGAATCCTTGAGCAAGTAGACTTGCTGTGGTTTGGTCACAGTTTGGTTTTATACATTTCAGGGAGACAGGAATTACATGTAAAGTCATAAATCAATACACGGAAGGTGTTCATTGGTTTGGCCCAAAAAGATAGGGCATCTCGAAGGAGGGAATTACAGGCTGTAGGTGGGTTGAAAGAGTCTTTGATTTGCAATTGGTTAAAGAAATGAAGGTTTGTCTAAAGGCTTGGAATATTTTGAGTTAAGATAAGGAAGTCTGTTACTCGGAGACAAGCCATCAGACATACACTGGACATATACCAAGACTGAAGTGATCTATTAAGTAAACTGATGACTTACCAGTGTGGTTCAATCTTTGCCTTACATGGCCTTAGGCTTGTTAATAATTTTGTATCTTATTGTTACAAAAAATAACTCCAAAAGGGACAGGGCATAACTAGGCATATCTGACCTCCCTTCTCCTCATGGTTGACTACTCAGCTTTAAGGTTTTTCTTGGTGGGGGGTTCCTTTGGCCAAGAGGGACCATTCAGTTGGCTGGGGGGGCTGAAGATCTTATTTTAGTTCACATTTACTTCATTTTTTAGGTGCTAATGTAGATGGAATTGTGTTTCTAATTTCAAATTCCACTTGTTTATATCTGGTATATATGAAAATGATTGACTTTTGTATATTAACCATGTATCCAGTAACCTTGCTATAATTGTTTATTAGTTTTGGGAGTTTTACTGTTGATTGTTTCAGGTTTTCTATGTAGATGACCATGTCATCTGTGAACAAAGATGGTTTTATTTCTTTATTCCCAATCTGTACACCACTTATTTCCTTTTCTTTTCTTAGTGCATGCTCTAGGACTTCCAGTGCGATGCTGACAGGGGCATCCTGGGCCTGCTCCTGATCTTTGTGTGAAAGCTTCAAGTTTCTCCCCATTAAGTATGATGTAGCTGTAGGTTTATTGTAGATGCTTTTTATCAAGTTGATATAGTTCCTGTCTATTCCTCATTTACTGAGAGTTTTATCATATTACTGTATTTAGTCTGTTGATGTGATGGATTATATTCCTTGATTTTTAAATGTTGAACCCAACATTTGGGATCAGTTGTTCCCAACTTGATCTGTAAATTCAATGCAATCCAAATAATACCTATAATAAATCCCACTTGGCTGTGGTATACAATTCTTGTTATGCATCACTGTATTTGATTTTTGCTGAGGATTTTGCATCTGTGTTTATGAGAGATATTGGTCTGTAGTTTTCTTTTCTTGTAATGTCTTTGTCTGGTTTTAGGGTAATGCTGACTAAAGTGAGTTAGGAAGTATTTCCTCTGCTTCTATCCTCTGAGAAAGATTATAGAGAATTGACATAATTTATTTCTTAAACATTTAGTAGAATTCACCAGTGAACCCATCTGGGCCTGGTGCTTTCTGTCTTGAAAGGTTATTAATTATTGATTCAATTTCTTTAATAGATATAGGCAATTTAGATTGTCTACTTCTTCTTGTGTGAGTTTTGGTAGATTGTGTCTTTCAAGGAATTGGTCCATTTCATCTAAGTTATCAATTTTATAAACAATAGTCCTTTATTACCCTTTGATTGCCCATGAGATTGGCAGTGATGGCTCCTCTTTCTGATATTAGTAATTTGTGTATTCTGTCTTTTTATCTTAGCTAGCCTGGCTGATTTCTCATTTTAAATTTCATTGGTTTCTGTCCTAATTTTTAATACTTCTTTTCTTCTGTTTACCCTGGATTTAATTTGTTCCATGTCTTATTTCCTAAGGTAGAAGCTTAGATTATTGATTTTAGACATTTATTCTTTTCTAATATATACATTCAATGTTATAAATTTCCCTCTAAACAGTGACCTACTATGGGGTGTTGAGGTTGGGGGTCATGGGTCCCTGTAGTTAGGTGCATATGCATCCTGGTTAAAATCCACCTGCCTGGGTCTGAACCCCTTAACACAGTGGCCCCCAACCATTTTGGGACCAGGGACCAGTTTCATGAAAGATAATTTTTCCACGGACCTGGTGGGGGGATGGTTTTGGGATGATTCAAGCACATTACATTTATTGTGCAGTCAAACCTCTCTGCTAATGATGATCTGTATTTGCAGCTGCACCCCAGCACTAGCATCACTGCCTCAGCTCCACCTCAGATCATCAGGCATTAGATTCTCATAAGGAGCTGTGACCTAGATCCCTCGCATGCGCAGTTTACAGCAGAGTTCATGCTCCTATGAGAATCTAATGCTGCTGCTGATCTGACAGGAGGCAGAGCTTATGCAGTGATGCAAGCAATGGGGAGCAGCTGTAAACACAGATGAAGTTTTGCTCGCTCGCCTGCTGCTCACCTCCTGCTGTGTGGCCCGGTTCCTAACAGGTCATGGACTGGTACTTGTCCGCAGCCCAGGGGTTGGGGACCATAGGCTTAACATCTCTGTGCCTCAGCCTTCCCAGCTACGTAGGATGTGGCAACACACAGATCATCTTGTCTAAAACCCATAGGTCTGAGAAGGTGGTTGTCTTTATACCCATTGAACACAGAGAGCTGGTCAGCAGGAGGGTCAGGCTTCTAGCCAGGCCTGGCTTTGGCTCCTTGGACTTGGCCTTGGCCCCTCCCTGGGGATCACTGTCTTGAGGGCTGTACAGAGTCAGGAGAGTGTTGCCACAGTCACCACTGCAGCCTGTGATCGCAGGGAAAGCTGCACTGCTGTGGTCACTGCCAGGACAGGAGGTGAGTGGAGGAGTCAGAGGTGTGCAGCCCATCTGCCAGCAGGAGTGCACACTCCTGGGGGGGCCCGGACATTTGCCTGCTGTATAATCTTGGGAAAACTGCTGGCTTTCTGGCTCACCTGTCTGCCTTAGAGATGATGATAAGGACAGCATGGGCCTCGGGGGTGCTGGCATTGGATGTGCTGTTGGGTCAGGGTCAGGGTCCCCTGCCCAGTAGACTCTCCAGAAACTTCTTTCCACAAAAGGGAGGAGCTAAGGGTGCAAGATGGGATCCACACGTGGACTGCATTTGTTGCTGTAAACAGGGGTAGAAAAACTTCTTCTGTGGAACCACAGTGAATATTCTCAGCTTTGTGGGCTGTATGGCTTCTGTCTCAGTTCTCTGCCATTGTCATGTAAAAGCAGTCGTAGGCAATAAACACCGTGGTTGTGCTCAGTAAGACTTAACAAAAACAGATGGCAGGCTGGATTTGGCCTGGGGAAAGTTTGCTGACCCTGCTCTAAAAGCGTGTCTGAGTGCTTCTGCCGTAGGGGATGGAGGCTTCCCCATGCCACTGCATGGGACTGAGCTGTCCAAGGATGGTCTCTGAGCACCAGAGAGCAGCATGGCCGTTGGGGAGCACTGGGCCCCTGCCCCCACGCTGAGGCACAGGAGGCTCTGGCCGACAGAGTTGCATCAGTCTGGATGGGCCTGATCTCGCTGCCTGACGAACAGCCCCAAAGTCCCCTTGGTGTAGAGCCGCAGCTTCATTTTTTGCACATGGGACATGCCCAGTGCAGCTCTGGAAAGCCCCCAGGGTGGCCCTCTGGGGTGGGCTGCTTTGGCCTTCTGAGTACCCTCCCTGCAGGGTGGCAGGAGGGGAAGAGCCTCACCTACCATTCAACACTCCAGGCCAGAGGGACACACGTCCCTTCCGCCCATTTCTGGGCCAGAACAAGTCACGTGGACTCAGCTGGGGGGCCGTGCACAACGCCTGCCAGTGCCCAGGAGGAGGGGAGCCGGGGCTGCGGCACAGGCATCTGCTGCCAGCAAGTCACAGCGTCCTGCAGGTGAGGTGTGTTCACGCCTGAGCACGTCCAGGTGTGGCCACTTGCTGTGGGGTTCTGCGTGGAGGAGAAAGAGGCCTCCCTGGCCATTGTCTGTGATTGAATTAGACAGGCCCTGCAAACACGATGCAGCAATTTCCCCTGTTAGTTCAGTTCCCGCACCTCCGTGGGGGACCTGCTGTGTGCAGTCGGCAGGCGTGCGATGGCCCGGCACCGCCTCACCCTGGAGGTGGGGACAGGCCCTTCTTGGGGTTGCAGGGCGAGTCCACACAGCGCAGGCACCCCTTGGGTGATGGCTCTTGCTGAAGACCCAAAATCCCATCACCAGCAAGAAGCGAAGACGCCACATGCCTGCAGGGAGCTTGCAGAGCAGCCGGGACAAGTTCTGAAATGTCAACCAGGCATTTAATTGCACTTGGAAGGACCTGGGGAGATAAGCCTGCGTCTATGTTATATTAACATCTCAAAGACATGTGTGGATTTTCCCAGCATGTTATTATAAAATATGCATTTAATTATGTCGAGAATAGTTCTCATGTATAGACATTTGTGTGATGTATTTATTTACATTTTGCTATCGCACATGGGAAGATGACGCTGGGTCTACCCCTTGGGGACCTGGAGATATTAGTGGAAACTGCACTCTGTCAGGCTTATTTATTAATGTCTTGCTGGTAAACATGTCGCCAGGCAGGAGTTAAGCAGGACAGCGCCTGGTTCCCGGAGCGTCAGCGACGTGTCTACGGTTTGTTTGGTTTTGCTGGTTGGTTTCATTGCGAGTTCTCGTGGGCCTCAGCTGTGCACTGTCCTGTTCTGTCTGGTCGTCTGGGTGGTTCTCAGTGGTGGAGGTGATGGCTGCCAGAGCAGGTGCATCTTCCTAAATTATTTTACTGGAATTGGCAACTGCTGTAGGTGAGAAAACAATTTTGCGATTGGTTACACACTTCTGTCCTCTTGGAAGACATGTCCAAGTGCACACCGTGTCAAGAAACCTGCACAGACGGCTGAATTGGGGGAGGGACACAGGAAGGCTAACGGGGGCTTTGGGGCTGTTGGCAGCAAGTGCCAACATGAGCTCAGCTCTCAACGCCACCCAGCCCTGAACCCCAGGATGCCAGCGACTCGGCGGTGTCTCGCCGCACTTGAGTTTGGTGGTGTTTGGGCAGGTGATTGGTGTTTGCTTCCTCCTCCTTCTGGTCCAGGCCGCATGCTCGTTCCCTTGTCCACTGTGTGCCTGGGGCCACACCCACTCTAAATGGGACTGCGGCTGGCCCTCTCCCCCAGCCAGCCCACGGTCAGTCACATGTTCTGCGGGGTGTCCCTGTCTGCCTCAACCCCGCAGGAAGCCCTGGCCCGGCCCTCCCTCCCCACATCCCCAACTCAGCCCTGGCATCACGCCCTCTGTTCCCTCTGCTTCCCTGACCATCCCTGGAGCTTTCTCAGGGATGTGCCCTGGCAGCCTCTCCAGGGGCCTGGGTGGGAAGGGTCCTCATTCCTCACCGCAGCCCCCAAGTCCCCATGTACCCCCCAGTGTTGGCATTTGGACCCAGCACCGGCCCCTCTGTGCTGCTGTCTTGAGATCGCTGTGTTTCTGCCAGACCTTGCAGAAGGTTTCTACCCATGGTCTTGGTCACTCTTCTATGTGGTGACCCCATTATGATCTCGGTGATGCCCCAGCTGCTAGCCTTGTACATGCTGAGCCTCGTCACTCCTTCCTGCTCCTCCCGACGTCCTGCGCTGGCCCTTCTGTGATCACACCCTCCACCCCGTCACGGCCCGTGAGTGCAGCCAGCCATGGCTTCCACTTCCTGGGGCCACCCCTCTATTCTGAGGCTGCCCTCTCTGCATCCCAACTTTAGCAGGATACCTTGGCTCGCTGGGACCTGCAGCTGTTGACCCTACCTGCCTGCCTCAGCCATGGCCACCTGCACCCTCTGTCCCCTCCGTACCTGGTTTGATTTGATTCTCCCTGCAGGTGTCCACGTTCCGGAGGACGTGTGGTCTGCTGAGACCCCAGAACCTGAGATGGTGGCCGGGGGTTGCAGGGTGGAGCTTTGGGTCCTAGGGAGTGGGCACCCTTCAGGCCCAGCACCTCCTGCCAGTCGGCTGTGCCCCGTCCTTGGCTGCTTTGCTCCAGCAGGGCCGGGGCCACGAGCACAAGGACGTCTGTCCCCGTTGCCCCGAGACAGGAGGCTGCGGGGCCACATTCTCCCTCAGAACTGCGCACATCACTGCTGCCTTCTGGAATTATGTGTGGACAGAGCAAAGTCTGAAGTGAGCCTTGTTTGCCTCCCTTGGGTGTGGCTTATTGTGTTTAATTCTTAGCCACAATACTCAGGATATTTTTTTGACTCTCTAAGATTTGAAAAGTTCCCCAGACCAGCCCTGTGGCTGAAGCCCCCTCCCTCCCTCTTCTCTCTCTTCTTCGCCTTGGCTTTCCTGGCGGGCGCGCTGTGCCCCCACTCGCAGACCGCGCCTCCCGTCCGCGCCCAGGAAGTCCTCACCTGTCTCCGCGAGACGCTGCCCTGCCCCGGAGCTGCTCGCCCCCCACGTCCCCGGCCCTCCCAGCGCCCTTCGAGCCGTCTGCTCTTCCGTGCTGTGTTCTGTGCCGTCCCCAGGTTCTCGGCTGGGGTCTGGCTGGGCCTTACCCTGTTTGTTCCTTTTTTGAGGCTTGAACGTGGTGTTTGTCTCCTTCTATGTCATTTCTGAGCTCTGACAGGTCTCTTCTCACATCCTTTGATTTTCCTTTGAGGCGGAGTTCTGCAGACTGTGCTCCCTTGGGACTTTGGGCTGAACTTTCCACCCTCCCTGTTTCCTCGGGGGCTGTTCTTGTGCTGTTCACGGGCTCGTCACTTGCCTGTGTGCAGTGCACCTTCCTCCCTTTAATTGCTTTTATTGATTTTTTTGCAGTGTCCCTTTCAGAGAAACACCCACCCATGTTTTCAGCCCTGTTGACCTTCCCACGTCCCCAGGGTCCTGGATGTCCGAGGCTCGCCCCGGCTTCGCAGAAACCCAGGTGACCCCCTGGATTGGATCCCATGACGGCATGGCGGAGGGGTGGAGCTCCCACTCCAGCCTCAGGGCTGCTGCGACTCCAGCCGGGCACCGTGCTCCCCCAGGCCTCCTTGGGTTCTAGATACAGTGGCTGCACTGTGGCCTCCAGACACGGCCCTGCAACCGGTGGTGGGCTCTGACCCAGGCTGGTGCTGCTGGACTGTACGAGAGGGTGTGGAGCTTTCAGAGTGAGGGGGTCCCCGAGAGAGGTTCCTTGGCCATCTGCACGGTGCAGAGGCAGCATGGCAGGTGGCTGTCCCTTCGGGTGGTTCTGCAGTTGCACCTCGCTGGCAGAGGGGCCTGGAACACGTGTGGGAGCTGCTCCCCTCTCAGCTTCCCTTGGGCAGTGGCTGCTGAGGTTCTGTGCTAAGAGAGGATGTGGGTCTGGGTGGGTGGACGAGATCTCTGTGGCCACCTCAGCAGCCCCAACGGGTGCCACTCAGGTGTCCGTGTGAGTGAGTGTGTGCAAGTGTGTGGGTGTGGGCACGTGTACACATGTGTGCATGTGTAAGCATGTACACACATGTGCATGTGTGAGCATGTGCACATGTGTGTGTGGGTCAGACACAGGCCTCTGGAGTGCCCGTGACCTGTTCTGTTCTCGTGGCTCAGTGTACTCCGCACACAACCATCGACAGTTGTCACCGACAACGAGGGTCCAACTCGCAGCCCGATGCTGTGCCAGGTGACGTGGGGCCTGCGTCCTCACACGTGCCAGGCTCAGGACACAGGATTTCAGGTGGTTGTCCCAGGTCACACTGCTGGCAGGAGGTAAGTGGGGCCCTAAGCCCGATGCTTTGCCTCTGAGGTACTGAGGCTGCCCCTCTGCCACCCCACGCACACTTGCTGTGTGTGTCTCTGTCCAGGACTTACTGTTCACACCTATGGTGATGTGGACTGATTTTGCATGTTCTCCCCGTGTAGAGCTGAGTCCTGCTGACACAGAGACACTGGTCCTGTCTGTACATAACACAGGTGTGTTCCCCTGTAGGTGCCCGTGTGTGGGTCTGAGTACGTGTGTGTGCATGTGACTAAAATTAGGGGTTGTAGCCCCCTGACAGCCCATGTGCAAAATGAGCCCCTTGTGCTGGGTGGGCAGCACAGACTGTACTGAGCTCACGCAGGTGAAGCCCCCGCATGCTGAGCCCAGCACCTTCACTGCGGTGTGCAGGCAGGGAGGCCAGGAGTGGAGGGGTGAGGCCTCACTGGGAGAGGTGGGGCTGGGCCTTCCCTGGGGCCTTGGCCCCCCTGTCTGCTCGGTAATGCTGTGGAGCTGTGGTCCAGCGGGCAAATTTCAGCCCTGTGGACCCACCAGATGCCTCTTAAGCCTACGGCTCTTATCCCAGGACCTGACGGGGGTTAATTAATCTAACATGTTCCAGGAATCACTCCTTTGGTGTCCTTAGGAGAACAAGTGCTTGTGCAATGCATCTCGCTGAAGTGCTGGAGGGGCTGGGCTGCGACACTCCAGCATGGCCCCAGTGCCTCCCGCGTGATGGCCACGTGCTGATTGTGAGGCCTAACTACAGATCCAGAGGTGGCAGATGCCAGGAGGGAGAGCTGTGCAGGGGCAGGGGAGCAGTGCTTGGCCTCCAATCTGCATTTCCTGTGGGTTCCTGTGGCACAGGAGAGCCTGCTGGGCTGCCGTTAGGTGTTTTGTGGGACAAGTAAAAGCTGCAGCTTCATGGGGCTTCCACCTTTCACCCACGCCCCAATGTCCCTGTCCCTGTGCTAAGTGGAGCAACCTGAAGGTGCTCTGAAAGGAACCCATTTACCAAGTAGGCAGTGTGTCTCTGCCGGCCTGATGAGGCTGAGCTGGCCCCTCCCTGCCCTCCAGAGATGGAACCCAGCAATGTCTGTGTTCATCCCCTTTCTGGGAAGTCTCCTGAGGATAAGATGTGCTAACTCTACCCGGAAGCACGAAGATGGGCAAAGGGACCTTCCCAATATTCTAGTAATTCACAAACCTTGCAGCCTAACCTAAGACCCAGCAGGTGGCAAATAAGAGACTAAATAGATGAATGAGTGAATGGAGGAATGAAGGAATGAGGGAACTGAGGATGTGGGATGGGGACTTGGGGGTTGGGAGATGGGAAGACAGAGAGAGGGAGTATGGGGTGGGGTTGGAGGGCAGGAGGATGGGGAACCGGAAACAGGGGATGGTGTCAGATGTTTGCACAATGCCTGACCTGTAGTAAGAGTCATGTGTGTTGTGTACAAGGTTTTTCAGCATTATTGCTATTATAATCATCATCATCACCATCATTATCACCATCACCATCATCATCACCACCATCACCACCACCATCACCATCACCACCATCATCACCATCACCACCATTACCACCATCATCACCATCACCACCATCACCATCATCACCACCACCATCATCACCATCATCATCACCATCACCACCATCATCACCATCACCGCCATCACCACCATCACCACCATCATCATCACCATCACCATCATCACCATCATCATCACCATCACCACCATCATCACCATCATCATCATCACCATCACCATCATCACTATCACCACCATCATCACCATCACCACCATCATCACCATCATCACCATCACCATCACTATTACCAAAAAAATTTGCTGCAGCCTAGTTAAGAAGTGTTTCATAACTGTACATATATGGGCAGAACATAGCTTTTCCCCATTTTTCCCATTAATATTTGCTTACTAGTTGCCCATTTGTTTAATCATCTGCTAATGCTCCCAAGTGCATAAGAAATAGCAGGCAGTAAGTTCAAGTAAAAAAATGTTGGGAGAAACAGAACATTTAGAAAAACCAATGATTTTAATTGGTTGTCTCTGCATCTTGGGCTCTGAGTGATATTTTCCTGCTTCCTGGGGGAATGTGGTTCGGCTCACAGCACTGGTTGTCCAGGGTTGTAGATTCTGTCCTGCAAGGTGAAGTGTAAGCTGAAATCCGAGGAGTCCAAAATAGTGAATTTAGAGCAGCTGTGACCCCCCAGGTACAGCGCCTGTGGTGTTTGCTGGTTTCTGCCCATAAGGCGCAAAGTGGGGAGTGTTGGAAGAACCCGGAGAGTGGCTGAAGTACCCGGGTGGGTGTCGGGTGGCTCTGGCTTCCAGCAGGCTCCTCCTCCCCGCTGTGCCAGCTTCCGCTTGACAGCAGCACCTGTCGCCGAGATGCCCAGAGGATGGGCCCAGCGTGGGAGTGCTTGCATGGGGTCGGTACCGGTGTGTGCTCACAAATGCTGCTGTCATTAGCACGCAGAAGGAACGAGCTTTGGCCTTTGGCAGGGAGGGAGGGACGCTGGAGGATGGGGCTCTTAGGACGGATGCCGACGGCAGCAGGACGATATTGCAGGACGATATTGCAGGACAAAGCTGAGTGAGTGCACGGGACAAGCGCTGGGTGTGAAACTCTTCACCACCCTCCTGCCACTCACCGTGTGTGAGGGTGAAAGATCGTTGATAGTGAGGCAGCGGCACCCGGCTGCCCTGCTCCGTGTCCTCTTGGAGTGACTCCCGAGTGCCCCCTGAGGAATGTACAGTCGTTGCCCTGTCCGTGGGGTGGACATAGGTCCTGGTGACTGATGCTGTTGCGTCTCAGGAAAAGACCCCTGCCCTGGGAATGCATTGTGAATCCCGATGCATGTGGCCAGACGACTTCCCAAAGTGTTTGGAGCAATTTCCACGTCCACCTGCCGCGGGGAGTTTGTTTCTGCACGTGCTGCCGGGACCAGATGCTGACGCTCTGAATGGCTGCCCGAGGATGGAACAAAAAGGTGTCTTCGTCCTTTGTTCTGCATCTCTGTGACCACGACTGTGTCCTGTGTGTCTTTTCGTGCTGTTGGCCATTTGGATCACCTTTTCTATCTCATTAACTTGCCCGGGGGGGGCTTTCTCCTCCTTTTCACCAGTGTTCCTGTCAGGGCCGCAGCCCTGTCCTGTCGGGTGGTCCCGCATTTCCCGCTGCCGGTGTCGGCATCACGCCCTCCTCTGCAGACCATCAGAGACATCTTTAAATGTGTCTCTGTTTGCTTGATGGCATTGGATTTTCCTTCTTTGTTTAAGAGGTTTTTATAAACATTCTCTTAAGTTTTAGGGGTAATACTATTTGCTTATTCATTCCTTTTGGATTTTAATTCATCTCTAATTTATTTTTGAACAAAATATGAGTTTTGCTTTGTTTTCTTCCAGGCAGAGAATCCAACACGGAACCAGGGTATGAAACAGGCCATTCTCTTGCCAATGAGCTGAGGTGCTCCATTTTCCGTATGTTTTCCTGGTTTGTATGATATGATATGTAAATTCGGGAGCGTTTCTGGACTGCTGCTTGCCACCCCGGTGTGTGCTCTTGTTTTGCCAGTTAGAGCTTCATGGGCGGATTTACTTCCTGCTAAAGCGACACCCTCCTCACAGTTTCCACCCTCAGAATCCTCCGCGCTTGTTGCCGGGGTTTAGTCTTTCACACGAACTTCAAAATGATCCAGCCTAGTCTCCTCCCGACGCTCACCGTTGCCTTGTTGTTTGAATTCCGCGTGTCATTAACTTGGGAAAGGCTGGCTCTTCGGGTGCGACATTGTGCCGCCTGTGTTCATTCATTCGCTCGTCCTGCAAACATCTGGGGGGCTATGGCTGCCGGGGAGACCCCAGGGACGGAAGCAGATGCTGGTCTCTGCCCTGCAGTGCAGACTGGGGATTCGGACGGCCGAGGGCTCACAGACCCCTGTGTCTGGACTCTCTGCCCCGAGGGACAGCTGTCGGGAGGTGTCCTGGCCTCCTGCTGCCAGAGCAGTGGCTCCTCCCCAAGGCCGACGGGGCATGTTTGGAAGACGGCTTTTTGTGGCCTGGGAAGAGCCGTTGCATCATTAATATGCTGTCTCAGAGGCCCCTGGGCGTGGTGTGGCCTGTCCGTGGTTTGGCCTGTCCACCGTGTGGCCGAGATTCAGACAGAGCAAGGATCTTGGGGTCTGGATGTGCATTGTGCTTTTGCCTTCCGCAGAAGGTTCTGCGTTGTGAAGGGCTCCCCTCTGGTGCCCTTCTGAGGTGCCAGCAGGGACTGCAGTGCAGACAGCTTCTTACCCAGGGGCAAACAGCACAGACGTGTCAGCATCTGTGGGCCAGGTCTCCAAGGTCTCCAGGGAGATTAAAGTGTGCTTACGTCTCACGAGTGCATTCACAAGAACAAGCCTGCCCTTGTATCTGTGGGATGCCAGCTTGCTTAGCACTTCCTGGTGGAAACACTTCTCAGAGTGAGAACCACCCACTGGGTGTCTGCCGTGGATGCCCCGTGGCCTCTCCCGTGGACCGAGACACGAGGTATAAGGTGAGACTCCTCTGGACAGCTAGCAGGTTTTAAACACAATAGCTCGTGACTCAGGTTCATAGAAACTGATATTTCTGGTTTTAATGGGGACCTTTAGCCACAAGCTGCCTGCATTAGTCAGCAGACGCAGCCACGTTCTAGGACGTTTATGACGCCCACAGAGTTCAAAGATGATCCCAGAGACCCCTCATCCCACTCACTACAAGCCTCGATTTATGGGAAAGTGAAGTGGGTAAAATGTCGGACCCAAGACTGTCTACGGTACACCGCTGGGTTGTGTCCCATTCTATGCATATTACTTAGGAAATTTCCAAACCAAGCGACTGCCAGCAAAGTGGGATTAATGGAATATTCCGAATCCAGGCAAAGACACGGTCCACGGACTTTCATTATCTTCTCATTAGCCAACTGAGGGGGATTCTAATCCCAATGTTTTCTTCTTGTATTTTTCGTAATGCATGAGCCCTCTGTTCTGACAATTGGCAAAGGATGGGAAGTGCCAGAGGGTAGGCTCTGTCAAAATTAAGACGATGACAGGGCTTACTAGTGAGGGCGGAGCTGCTGTTCCTCCTTCCAGAGGGAGCAGACCCGAGGGCAGAGCCGGCAGGTGTTGGGCGTCCCCTCTGCTGCAGGACTGTGAAAGGGAAAGAAACCTCGCTCGGGTGCTTTGTTCCCCGATGCTTTGCCCCTCCCCAAAGACACTGTTTCTCCTCCAGGACTGTAAGATCCCCGCGGATCATGCTTTTTTGGTGCTGCCTGACTTGCTTTCCCGTGGCCTCTGCCAAGCCCTTCTATTCAGCAGAGATCGGGCAGTGCCAAGCCGGGTGCGATGCAGCTCAGCAAGCAGTGAGCAGACGAGCAATGACTGTGTCCAAGGTGGAGAAACCCAGCACTGCAAGATAAAACTCGTTCAGAGATGCCAGCACTGGAGAGATTTCCCCCGCATACCAGATCCATTACCCTTCCGTGCTGCTGCCCATACGGCTGTGTTTGACAGATTTGTCCCGGGCATGATGAATGAGCTGCTCCTGCAGTCGCTGACGGGATGACCTGGTTAGCTCCGCACCCTCCAGGCCTGCCCGGCCCACGGACCCCATGGCACAGACAAGGCCAAACCCCATGTGTGTGAGTCGACGCGGCTAATGGAGGAAATACTTGTCTCCAGACACCCAGAGGGGAGCAGGGATTTGGGAGGACTTGCTCAGGCATTGGGCCACAGACCAGAAGTGGAATTATTATTGTTTATTATAAGGTTAGAGTTTTAAAAGTCATTCACAGCTGCAAGAACCCTCAGAACACCTGTGAGCACCTTCCAGAACGGCCTAGGGTCCAGCCGCTACAGATACTGTTCGGACCCTGGTGGATCCAGGGCAGGTGGGCAGCTGCAGGATCACTGCCCATTGCCCGGCAGACCGAGGGGCGAGCCCTCACAGCGAGTGCCCCAGGCAGGGAGCGGCGTCCTCAGGAGAGATGCCTGTGCCTGCTGCCCAGTGCCACTGTGGCCTGGAGATGCTGGAGGCCTGGCCTCAGTTCACCTGGAGCCCCTGGTGCGTTCACTGACTGCTGTGTGGTGCTGTCTGGGCTGGATTGTGTCCCCCCCAAATCCACATGCTGAAGTCCCCACCCCAGTATGTCAGGCAGAGACTGTATTTGGCAGGATTTGTAAGACATAGGGTATTCAGGGAGGTGATAAAGTTAAAATGAGGTCACCAGGGTGGTCCTAATCCAATAGGACCGTGTCCTCATAAGAAGAGGAGACAAGGACACAGACACGCAGAGGGACCACCGTGAGAGGACACGGAGGAGACGGTGGCTGCAGGCCGAGGAGAGGCCTCGGGAGGGACCAGCCCTGCGGATGCCTTGTTCGTGGACTTGCGGCCTCCAGAGCTGTGAGGGGATAAACTCCCGTTGTCTGAGCCCCGAGTCTGTGGCCCCGATACACCCACACAGACAGACTCAGTCCTGCCAGGTGGGGCAGTGGACACTTGCTCCGTGAGTAGTGGTCCTGGCTTTGGGCGGCTGTGGTGGGTGAGCCCAGAGCAGGGTCTCTGTTACCGTCCTGCACAGGGCTGCATCCCTGGGCATCTGGCGGGGCCTCTGCTCTCCCGACCCCGGTGTCTGGCTCCTGGCCCTCCGTCTCAGCGGCCCCCAGAAACCTCTCCCACCATCATTTGCCTCAGATCAGGGCAGCTCTGCCCAGAGCCGGGCGTTAGTGCTGCGGCCAGGCCCCTGAGGGTCACTGAGAAGGGGCACCCTGGGGAGCGGCCGGTCACCTAGTGAGGTTTCGCTCTCTGTGCTGAGTGACCTGAGTCTTGGGTTTTGCATCCTGATGGGCAGGTGGGGCGGTAGGAGGCTGCACCAGGGCCCCACTTCCAAAGGTGTGGCCCCAGGTCGGTGGGCCTTAGGGACCCGCCCCACAGAGGAGGCTCTTATGGGCGTCTCTGCCCCAGGGGACATCAGGCAATGTCTGGGGACGTGTCTGGTCGCCACAACTTGGGGGGTGCTTCTGGCATCCAGTGGGGGGACCAGGGTGCTGCTCAACACTGTTCAGTGCACAGGGCAGCCCCCGCCATGGAAAAGGGCCCCAGACACCCTCAGTGCCGGGTGGAGAAGCCCACACAGAATAGCCAAGGAAACACTCAGTGTAGCATGTGGCCCACCGGGAACCGGGGGCTCCCAAGGACGTTTGTCCCCCAGACATTGCCCCAGGCACTTGGGCACCCAGGGGGCAATGCTGCCTCCTGGGGGGTCTGGGGCCCGGGTGAGCTTGGAGCCCCTTGCCTTCTGGGGAGGGGCTTCTGAGGGTCCACATGGTCTTCAAGCCTCCGTCAGGGTCTGCCCGATGGGGTGGGAGGTGGAGCTGTCCCAGCGAAGGCTTCTGACCTCAGGGCTGCACCTGCCCAGGGGTTGGGGCTGGGGATGTGCCCCAGTGCCCCACTCTGGGCTTGGCCCTGGAGAGGGGTGGTGGCCTCTGCCTTGCCCCGGGAGTGGGGCCATGATGGGGACAGGGCCTGGAGGACGCCCTTCTCCTTCACTTAGCCGCTGGTGCACTGGGGTCCCCCTTGGTCACAAAGTACCACCCCCAGCTCCCCTTCCTGAAGGACAGTTTCACCCTAGACTGCAGAGCTCGTGGACCTCCAGGTGGGCTGGGCTGGTTCACCATGAGCAACCACCAGTTAAGTGCCTACTGTATACACTGTCAGTTACCCCGGGGGCAGGTGGGAAATCCAGAAAAAGTGAAGGATGGTCCGTGGAGCAGACAGAGCAGGAAGTGCCATCTGCCATGCGCAGACAGGAGCAAGGGGTCCTGGCCAGTGCACCTCTGCAGCACAACCACCACTTCTGGAGGGAATGTGGGACTTTTTCAATAGAAAAAGTGTTTGTTTCTTTAAATTATAATTGGGCAACAGACAGGGCTGGGCTTATGTGTCCTTCAGTGTCCTGTTATGGAGCAGTCTGCCTACCTGGTACCCACCCAGTCACACTGACACTCCTCTGCACTTACACACACCACACATGATCCACGTGGGCACACACGCACACCCTGCCCAAGTGCCATCTGGAGGGCCCACCGCCCTCGGCTCCAGGCACCCTCGACTGCTCCGTCTTGCCATGACCCTGTCCCCGTCCAGGTGCGCTGTCAGCCTGTAACTCCAGGGCCTCCAAACTGCTCGGCACATGCCAGCTTCCCCCAAAGGTTTCATTCAGTGAGTTAATGTTGAAAGACTCATGGAAATGTATTTCCCAAAGGTCACGACTCTGTCCTCCAGAGAACTACGTGGTATTGAGACAGCCCATCATGAGTGACGCCTGCACCAGCAAGTAGCAGACAGCCCGCGTCCGCAGCTCAGACAAGGAGAATGCCCCTCCTTGCAGAGCACAGGGTCTGAAATCTGAAATCCAGAAGCAGCAGCCACAGGGGTTAATTCAGCAGTGGCAGGAGCCAGCAAGGATGCAGGCGCTCCCACAGCTCAGGTCTCCTGCACTCACACACCGGCCTCCACCTCGGGCCAGCTCCCCTCATGGGCTCAAGGTGGCTGCAGCAGCTCCAGGGCTCATGTCCAGTGAAGACATCCATCAGCCAGGGCTTGTTTCTTCCTGGTGTCTCCTTGGATCAGGAAGGAGCGGCACCCAAAGCTGTCAGGACCCCCCCCACCCCGCTTCTCATCGGCAGGGCCACCTGCTCACATGCCATGGCCAGCACTGACCCCCGGCAAGGAACTCAGCTGGTGGGCGGCCGAGCCCAGATGCTTCCCCCACTGGGTGTGGCCACGTGGGGGTGTGTGTGAACACAGTGGGGCTCTGTGAGGAAGAGGGAGGCTCCTGTGTGTTGGGGGAGTTAGCAGCGTCTGCGGCAGGAACTCGGGGCTCAGTGGCCGGCTCTGACCCCGACCCAGGGAGCAGGGCTGGGTCCCCCACGGAACCGCTTTCTGTTTTCACGGACAGAGCTGCCGCCTCCATTTCAAGACACTTAGAGGTAAAATTCCTTCCCCCAAGGCAATTAGACAATAATTCCCCAAAGATTAAGCCTGAGATACATCCCAAGTCCCCAACTGTTTCAGGACATCAAACTACATCCGTTTTCTCTGTCCTGGTTTATCTGCTTAGCTGTCATTGGGCTTCTACAGATGTGTCACGTAGAACATTATTTACAACCCCTTTTTCCCCTCTGTGTGGAAGTGATGGCATTGGATGGATTTTACAAAAGCTCTGACTCAGTGTCCTCACCTGCAGGTGGGCTGGTGGTGGCATTTCCTGGAGGCTCTGTGTGGTCTGCGTGTTGACCCAGAGGAGGGCCGGCATCGGTTCTTGCAGGCATTCGGTTCCACAGAGTGGAAACGGATCTTGGTGACACTTGAATAGCTTGGCAGGACCCATGAGTTGAGAAGGGAGCAGAGGCCGGGGCTGTGGGGACAGCAAAGCATGTGTTGTCACCAGCGATAGTCCTGCAGCCTGGCGATATTCTGTGCTCTCCTGCAGAACCAGAAGAACTAATTTATATGAATACAGTCATGTAATAAAGTATTTAAATGACTGTAGCATTCTCCATATTTTATTTTTTCCTCTTGGAGCTTATGACAAATAACTCAGATTTCATGAAATATATATTTTAAATGCCTTTACCCACCAAAAGAGCAATTCCCTGGCATGTTAATTAGACTGGAGAGATGAAATTTGATGCACAGAGCATATTTATAATGTGCCTTATTAATCACTGAATGTTTCCAAGAAAATAATTATGTTGGACAAATGATAATATTTTGCTCTTCTAACTGTGTCTCTACATTTATTCAAAACTCTAGGTGCGTCCCATTTGGCATTCGATTAATTATTCTTCTTCGAGAGACATTGTTTTAACTTTTTTTGTAGACATTTTTTGCTAATCTGTCTCCCATGAAACTCAGTGCAGGGAAAGTATTGCGTCTCAGCACTAAGGCCCTCTGGACGTGCAGTCATCGTCCTCGAGGGCAGTGGGGCCAGAGCAACATCCGGGCAAAGGGCCTGGGGCAGGGCTGTGGCTTTGCTGGGAAGGACACCCAGCCGTGCAGGAACGTGGGTGAAGATGGGGCAGCTTCCTAGGGTTATGGGGCCCAGAGGAGCCACGCTTGGTGGGCTGGGTGGTGTCAGGTCCCCTCGAGCATAGCTCCACAGCTGGTTTTGGTCCCAAAGTCCAGGTGCCCGGTGGACCTGGGCGAGGAGCCACGCTGCATCTGCCCTCGTGCCCCGACACGCCATCCTGAGCCTGGCACTCTGGGCCTGCTGTCCTCTGCCCCTCCCCCCAGTGTCTGTCCAGCTCGTTTGCCATCGACACTGTCCTCTCTTCTTGGGGTCCCTCGCCCCTCATTGCCCCATTCTGCAAACTCATCCTCCTCCAGGAGCCCCTGCCCCTCCTGGGCGGGGAGGGTCTCCGCATGGGGCACCCTGCACCACACAGCGGTTGGGCTGACCCCTGTCCAGGAGGGTGTGGGCTCCGGCTGTTGGCCGAGTGGACAGAGGGAGTGGGGTGGGGAGTCTGGGCCGGGGTCAGGAGACCCAGGGCACCAGGTGGCCAGTCCAGGGCTGGGGCAGAGATGGCAGCAGGGGCTGCCATTGGGAAACTCCTCATCCCATCCCTTCCAGGAACAGAATCCCCCACGGATGGAAGCCCTGGACCTGGTGTTTGCAAAAAATAACCAAAGATCCCCAAGATATTCTGCTGCCCAGCCGGGTGTGGGTGTGGTTTTGGGGACCCCTGGATGAAGGAACCACGCCTCCCCACCCCGCTGAAATCCAGAGACAGAGGTGCCCACCTGCGGGCCTGGGCTGCAGCCTGGGCCAGGGAGGGCGAGTTCGGAGGGGCAGGCCAGGTGGGAGTCCTGGGCCGGCAGAGTGTCCCTCGTGCCTTACCCAAGGCCTGCACACTGTCAGCACTGAATCAATTACTTGAAACAACATGCCCTGGACCTCCCTTCCCCTCCCGTGTTCTTCCCGCCCCATCCTCTAGGAAGGGCGATGGTGCAGCAGCCTGGCGGTGGGGAGGTGCTCCAGCGTCCAAGGCCCCCTCAGCTGCCAGCCCCAGCATCCGCACCAGCAAGTTACCTGCGTCAAAGGCCGGTCCTCACTGCTACTGTGCCACGGGCCACCGTCCGTGCCTGCCGGATTCCCCCCATCGCTGAGGCCTGGCCCCAGGGCCCCCATGGCTGGCTGCATTGCTGCCCCAGACACTGGCGTGCCCCCTGGATACTTCCAAATTGTGGGTTAAGCGGGAAGAGTGCCGCTGTGTCCTGTGTTCCTCCCCCATCCCAACTTTGGGTCCTCGGGCCAGGCCCAGGAGTGTTGCCTCCTTCAGGTCTCAAGTCAGTGGAGTGGACACACCTGACTTCTCCAACTGGGTGCACCTGCAATGTTTATGCACATCCTGTTTAACATAAAAGTCAGAAAACAAATTACACAGAAGAACACAAATGCTGGAGTACAGCATTTCCTGACAACCTGCTACCATCATGCATAATTACGACATTTCGAATGATGACATGCCAATCACTGAATAAACATGAGTAAACACATGTTTCTCTGTGCACTTTGAAGTGAGAACCTGCATCATCCAGGCTCTGTGGAGCTGCATGGAGGGGCCCCGCTTGGGAGGCCAGGTGTCCCTACCTGCTCTCGCTCCAAGGCTTGGCTGGGCCTGAGTCCACCTGCCTGGAAGGTGTCTCAGGAGCAGGACTGGCTCTAGCAGGGAGAGCAGGACACACTCAGAACATTATTTATTCTCACTCCCGTGGCCGCCTGCGCCTGTGGCCACGTGCACCTGTGGCTGCAGGTGGAGGTGGTGTGAGGGGAGGGGGTTGAATGTCCTGGCGCTGTGGGGGATCCTTTTACGTGCACGTGGTTATTCACAAATGGGTCTGTCTGAAGTGCTCTTCCACGCTGCAAATATCCCTCCCACCCAGGCTGTGGAATTTACTTTTGTGCATAAAGTAAGGATTTTGTTTTGCTTTTTCACACGTGTAGGAGGTGGTTACTGCTCACCAAATATTTCCCCGATTCCTTGGGGATACTTTGAGGCCCCATGGCTTAGACCCGCCCTGGAGACCACAAGCTGCAGCAGCCCCAGGATGGGAGAGCTCAGGGCCATCCTCCCTGGACTGCACCTCAGCACGGGGCCAGCGAAGGCTCCAGATGTGCCACAGCTGGCTCTGGAAGGTTCCCTGGACTGAGAAATCAGCGAGGTGGGGAGGGTGTTCTGGGGAGAGGAAAGGGCTCACATGGCACCTTCCGGAAAAGCTCATGTGGTCACAGGCCTTGTACAAGAAACCGCATTTTAAACTGTAAAAGGCAAAGCCCTTGCTTGGGTGATTGTTGTTACTGTTGCTTGGGTTTAGCGATGGGATACGGTGCTCTGCCTTTGACAAGCCGGCCCGGGCAGCGTTGAGCGGGAAAAGGAGCCTGAACAAGGCTGCGGCCGCGGTGCCTGTTGTGGCTCGGGGGGAACTGCAGACGCTCCACATGGGCAGAGGCCACGTCCTTCCTCCGCCCTGACCCGCCCCTCTGGCCGGTGTGGCCTGGGCCAGCCTCACAGACCCTCCTCTTCCCTGCTGGGATAAGAGTGGCTTAAATTAGATGCAGCAGAAATACAAATCCAGCTTCAGCGCCCAAAGTTTTTTCCAGGTATTTGCGATGTGTTTGCCGATGTGAAGCGGAAGGAAACACAGATCGATGGAACAGCTGCTGTACCTTTCCTGTTGGATGAGCAGCCACTAACCCGGTTTTCTTCACAGCCAAACGGATTACAAATGGATGAGAGAGGAACTCGGTTACAAATTTAAGTGGGAACAAACTAAAAAAAAGTAGCTCTTAAACTAGTAGTGGCCTGGGAAGAGGAAAAGACAGGAGAAAAACAACAGAGCTATTATGAGTGTGATTTTTACTTCATTTCCAGAACTCAGGCATTGCTCAAGACTTTTAGTAGGCACTGACTGTGTGCAGCTCATGCATTTAGAAGGAGACATCCTTCCTTCTGGGGAGGGTTAAGATTTATTGATAACCACAGCAAACAGTGCCCAGGCACTGATGTAGACGCACAATTTCACTTACTTTGCACTACTCTACAAAGTAGTCACTGGTCCCGCAGTGTGTTAGGGTCGGCACCGGGGTTTGAATTCAGGTCTGACCAGAGAGTGTCTCAGCAATTGCCCTCTGTGGCCTTCTCCTGCCTTGGGGAAAGAGGGGCTTTTCCGGGGTGCTTGGGGAACACTTCAGCGTCATTACACTAAAACGGCTTCAGAGAGCAGCTCTAGGTGGTATAATTTCGTGTATTACCAAATTGTGCTCAAAGAAAGCTGCCTCTCTAATTTCAAATTCATGGGTATTTATTGGAGGTGTTTATTGACATTTTCTCATTTCATGGATATGATAATATATGCTTTTAAATGTCCTGCGGATACGTGACATCAGTGCCCACTCTCTGCTTTTGCAGGCGGCACTGCGGCACGCCCGCCCCGTGTAGGCTGTGTGCTCCTGCTTTACCACTTTCCTCTTGTTTGCGCTTCGCCTGCTCCCCACGCCGGGACGCGAGGACATTGAAATCTGCTCTTCCTCAAAGGCGGTTTAATCACCTGCTCTTCGACTTTCCTGTGTGTTTTGTTGTGGGTTTCTACATGGTGTTCCTCAGCCCACAGAGGTCCATGGTGGTTCTCACTTGGCTTTGAATCGTTCTTTGTGTCAACATAAAAGAGCTTCTTTTCCCATCTGGTACCTTGTGTTGTGGATTTCATGTAATGTCTATGAGGTCACTCTGGCGTGTTCCCGCTGGCCTGGGTTGAAGATGCTCGCTCGCCCGCTCTCAGCCCTACTTGGTCGTTTGATCTCCGGCCACTTCCTGCGGCCGCTGAAGGTACAATGTCATCAGTACCAACAGTGCTGTTAGTGACAGTGTCCAGCCCAGGTCCTAGTCTGGGAACTTCGCCTACATTAGCTCATCGAATGCCTGCAAGACTTGTGAGCTGTTGTCTAACACGCGTAACAACGCACACAACAACAACTACTGCGACTCCTGTTTCTCTCGCGTGCAAACAGGGGCGCGAGGACGGGTGACTTGCCTGAGGTTAAATGGCCTCCAGGGACCCGCAGAGGGCCGGGGGCTGTCACCGTGTGCCTCAGACCATGGAGTCCGAGCCTTTGTCTGTCTGATTTTACTCAGTTCATCTTTTCTCTCTAAACGGAGAGTTTGTGCCATTTCGTTTTATGTTGATAACAGAAATGCTTAGTTTGGGTCTTATGCTATTTTCTGTTTTCTGTTTAATGGTTCTCGTTTCTTTTCTTTCCTTCATGATAGTCCTCAGGAGTTGCCGTCTTGTGCCACGCGCAACGTTTGAAGGGCTCTGATGCTTCACCCTGCGCCGTGTTCAGTTAGAGACCCGCTTGTGTGCCGGGCGGTGCTGCAAGCCAGATTTGCTTTGGGAGTTTTCTTTGCTCCATACACTTGGCAATGCCGGGTAACAGGAAAAAAGTGGAAACAAAAACCGTAAGTGTGCTACCAAACAGCAACAGTGAACGACACACAAGACAGCCGTCTCCGTGGGCCACAGCGGCACAGACACCTGGCGGAGTCCGGAAGTTGCCACCTGCTGAGCTGCCTGCGACTTGGCTTTCTGGGAGGGGCGGGGGTGGGTCCCCTGCTGGAGGGGCCACAGCCGGGCTCACTGCCTGAAATCAGAGCCCTGCTGGAGCAACCCCATTTTTAAAGGGAGCCTAGAAGCTGGCGGAACTGCCCCTCGCGGGGTTATTTGCTTACCAAGGCTGCACCGCTTGGGGCGAAGGAGAGGGCATGCCCCTCGCAGGAGGCACCTCGGCAGGTGCCTGCCATTGCCATAACTGGAGACCTGGTGCCCGATGTCGTCCCCAGGCGGGAGCAGCCCCACCAGACAGTTTTCCACCAGACGGGAGGGCCACGAGGAGAAAGAAAGGAAGAGACTCCCCCAGCCCCTCTACTCGGGGTGAGTCTGCAAACCACATTCCAAGACGCAGGAGGAGAAAGTCGTGCTCAGAGAGAAAACCACCCATACTTGGGAGGCAACTGCACCCCAAGAAAAGGAGATAAAAACCGTTGGAAACAGGTTTAAAGTAAGTGTCCGTTTCTGTGTCTGTCACGTAGAACTGAAAAAGAACCAATTAGAAATACTGAAGCCAAACCTCTTGCCACGGTTTTGGCAGCGCTGCGTTTCCATGCTTATTGTAGTGGGGTTTAAGAGGGGAGAAGATGCAGCATGTGGGTGCCCACGGCCAAGAAGCCCTAGCGAGTTCTTGAACGCGCCATTTTGCAGATGGTTCACATTCGTTAGGAAGGAAAAAAAAACCCGCAGAACCTCAGAAGCATCGTCGTCGTACAAAGAACAGATTATCTAAAAAAGCCTCATGGAGGAATACGGGGCCAGGAAATGAACAGCCTCCTACAGGACAGGGAGGCGAGAAAGCGGACGGCGTCTGTGACGGTTGATTTTGTGTGTCAACCTGGCCAGGCCACGGTGCCCCGCTGTTTGGCCAAGCAGCAGCCTAGCTGTTTCTGTGAACGTATTTTGTAGATGGGATTAACATTTACAATCAGTTGATTTTGACTAAAGTAGACGACCCTCCACGAGGTGGGTGGGCCTTGTCCAATCAGCTGAAGGCTTTAAGAGAAAACATCGAGGGTTCGTGAAAGGCATAAATTCTGCCTGAAGACAGCAAATGGAAACCTCCCTGCGTTTCCAGCCTGCCTGCCCTGCAGGTGTTGGGTTTCCCAGTCTCTGCATGGAGTGAGCCAATTCCTTAAAATCAGTCTCTTTTCCTCCCTCTCTGTCCCTGTCTCTGTCTCTGTCCCTGTCTCTGTGGAGGCGGCTGGGCCATGCAGTGGCCCAGTGCCCTGAAAGGCAGGCCCACGCCCATGGCCACGGGCGGGCACTGTGGCCAATCTCACGGGGAGGGGCCTGGCCGGGTGCTAGAGGGGGCTGCAGAGTGGCGTGAGGTCCCCCGGGGGCGACGGGAGAATTGCCGCACTTGTTCAGTGCAGAGGACGCGCCAGCTGTTTCCTGTCTTCTCACGAGGATTAACTTGGTTCTTGATTGTCTCTCAGGACAGGTCTGCTACCCTCACACCCATTCTGCAGACCAGGACCCAGGGGCATGTCCCCCCGGGTTCACACAGGTCATCCTGGCTCTGCCCAGGCCACGTGTGTTGTCCCATGAAGCAGTGAGTGGCACAGGCGTGCCCGCCTCCCCTGGCGCCTGCTGCCGCCCTGGGAATTAGTGGGGCAGGCTGGGTGCATGGTGGTGGGGTCGTCCCAGTGCTTCATAGGCAACGCCCTGCCATGCTCGGTTATTGGTCACGTAGTGTCCCCTCTCTGGGCCTCAATGTGCCCGTTCATTGGCTGGGGGCAAAATGCTGTCAGTCAGAGGTCATGACCCAGATGTGGGTGATGCGGCCACAGCCCCTGCAGCTGCTGCTCCAGCAAGACCCAGGTCTCGGCCTTCAGGGTGACCGTCCTGCCTGCGTCCCCATGCAGGCTCATGGGGAGTCCCCAGTCTGGGGGCCTCTAGGTGGATCTGGCAGGATGGATGGAGGCCATGGGCACCCGAGGCTCCCCTGGCACCCACAGGCCCTGGCCCAGGCCAGGCAGCCCGGGCCTTCTGTCCCCTGGACCTGTAGCCCCTTCACACTGGCCTGAGGCTGGCTGGCTGGTGGCCCTGCCATGGGGCCAGGGGTGTGGAGTTTGCAGGGATTACAAAGGGCAGTGACCTGCCTGTGCGGAAGGCTGGGCCTCCCCTCTACCTGTGCCGTGGGGCAGTGAGCGAGGCCTCGGGCCCAGGCTCTTGTGGCTGGGTGGGTGCACCCTGGGCAGGCTCACCGGCCCCCTGCGGTCCCCTGAAGGTGAACACCAAGTTCTCTGTGGGTTGTTCCAGGAAGGGATGTATCCACCATCAGGTGGTCAAAGGGTCGTTGGACCCCCGAGCTTCAAGGACCCCAGGCTGAGGGGTGGCTGTGGGCCACCACCAAGCCACCGCCACTTCCCCTTCTGTCTCCTGGGACCCAGGAGTTCCCGCCTGCCCACTCCCAGAGCAGTCTCTCTCCCTGCTCCCCAGAGAGCTCACTCCGAAGCATTGGCTCGAGGGAGGAAACGGTCTCAGGCCAAGACCCCGTTCCCGAGGCTTGGCTCCCGTCCGCTTGTCCCCAGGTGGGGGGGCTGCCAGTCTGCAGAGCGATTTCTTCTCGGACGGTGAACCCACGCCAATGGGATTTGGTTGTGGTGTGCGGAGACGCGTGTTCGAGCGTCAGTGGGGGAGAGTAGGTGCTCACCTGGTCAGCCAGGTGGGGTCGGTGTACATCAGTGTACTCAACACATGCACGCCACTTACTCTCGTACCAAGGGGAAAAAGACCCGTTGCTTTCTCCAGTCTGAAAGAGGTCTTTTCAGACTATCCCCTGGACGTGAGTGCTCACCGGCTACTTTATCTCGCGGAAGGTGCACGAGGCCATGGCCTTACCAAAGAACACGCCTCCTGGTATGTTTAGGCTACAAATTTCTGCTTGTAAATTATTTTAGGTTCTCATTTACCTTCTGCGTGGAAAAGGAGAATAGCAAAGACATTGTATAGCTGTGTGGGGTTATTTCTGCTTTTGGGACTCCAGGGGCACCCCAGCCTCTGAAAAGACAAAAATGATGTTTAAAATGAGTTCTCTGTTGGCTGTGGAACGAGGCTGCCCTTCACTCTTTTCCGTCGTCATGGATACTGCCAGAAAAAGCTCCAACGACCCCGGGGCTACGTGCCCATCCCCATCAACAAGAGAGCCGCTGGGAATTCCCAGGTGGGGGTTTACAACTGGGACGTGGCTTTCCCGGGGCAGCAGCATCTTCCTGCCGGGCGTCCTCTGCATTCCAAACAAAGGAAGCCGCATGGGGTGTGTCTGCCCACGGGGTGGTGTTCAGCCCAGACCAGAAACTGGACAGGCTCCTGGTGTGCGCTAGATCTACCCAGAAACGAGGCCTGGAGGGCACCCCCGTGGCCAAGTTCCCACCTCCTTCCTAGCGTCGTGTCTCAGTGGAGAACAGGATCCTGCACAAACGATGCTGCCAACAGGGAATGTCCACGTGCAAAGTGATGAGCCTGGACCATACCTTGTACCATATACAAAAATTAACTGAAATGTTCGTATTTGCTGATTTTTTTTTCTAATTTGGTCTTGACGCCTGTCTTTGAAGAGTGGCTACAAACTCCAGCCCTGCCCTGGGGGGGCTGCAGGGGAGGTGGCCGTGGGCATTCACGGGGTGTCTTTCTGGGATTCTTCTTCATCCCGATGGACGGTGAAGGCCTCAGTGCTGACCCGTGGCCAGGCGTCCCCCTCACAGGAACTTGTTTATTCTGGCGGACGCCCCGTGTCCAGTTTATTCCCACCAAGACAGCCTCTCTCTAGGAGAGCCCTGTCCAGGAGAGAGTGAGGCTCGGGTGTGTGGTCAGGTGAGGCACGGAGGACGCAGCAAGCAGAACTCGTGGAATAGCAGAGCCCAGTGAGGACAGGGCAGTGTGCCTCGCAGGGGGAGTCATCTGGGACACGCGTACAACTGGCAGGTGGGGTGCAAGCGGGAGAGGGGCGGTGGGCTGAGCCTTTCCTGGGGTCCAGGGCATCACCCAGGCAGGTGTCCCGCCAGTTCTGACTGGTGGGTTTCAGGCCAGCAGGGACGGGCTCTGTGGGGTCACGCTGGGGCTGAGAGGGGGTTACTGCGGAGTGTCTGGGCAGTCCGTGCAGGTGAGGGGTCAGCGGGGCGAGTCCAGTGGGCTGTGTCCGGCTGCACCACAGGAAGGGCCCTCCGGGACCAGACCAGGGTCTCTAAAGTATTTTAAGATCTCCTAAATATTAATAAGAAAACGACAAGTAGTATAATAGAAAAACTGGCAAAAAGACGTGACAAGGAGTTTGACAGAGCAGGAAATAACGAGGGACGAGTGGGTGAGGAGACCCCAGAGTCCTTCATTAACCAGGCAGGTGCAGAGCCAACCTACGAGGAGACGTGTGTGGCTCCCACCAGCCTGGCGATGGCTCGTGGCTCGGAGGACGCCCGTGGCCCGAGTGCTGCGCCTGGGGTGGGAAGGAGGGCGCTGACCACAGAGCCTTGCACACCTGCGCGGGAACACGTGTGCGAGGGCACTCCTGGCAGCTCCACGTGTGGCTGCAGAACCCGGAAGCAGCCTCCGCATCTGCTGACCAGAAAACGAGTAAGTGACCCGTGGTGTGGCTGCTCCAGGCAGTTGCACCGAGTGACCTTGGCCGCGCAGACGGACGCGGCTGGGGCCGAGTGGAGGCGGCTGCGCACTGACTGTGTGAATGTGTTCAGATTGCTTTTGCGGAGTTCAATGCCGTGGGATTCCTAGAATTGCCGCGTGGGGTTGTGCCCACGTGTGCTGGGTGACACACCGGCAGTTCCGGTTGGGGTTACTCTGAGTGGACTCGAGGGGGCCTGTCGGGGGCCGGGGCAGGAAAGGGCTTCCGAGACGCCCACGGGGTTTCACTTCTCAGGCAGGATGCGGGTGAACGGCCTGTGCGGTATTATTATTATTTAAACAGTGTGGGCGTGTCTCTTGCACTTCACATTTAATACGAAACGGCGCTCTCTGAAGCGCTTCTGCCCTACTCCCCACCGGGACTCTGCGGGGACCTCCTGGACGTGGCTTTGCGTCGCTGGGGGGGGGCGAAGACCCTGCCCTGGACCTGCCTCCCCGGGGGGTGGAGAGGAGGTGGTTCTGGCACTTTCCCCCTGTGGTGGGGAAAGGTGTGTTTTCTGGATTCTTTAGATAGAAAAGATCAGACCCAGGTGGGTTCTGAGAACGTGGGAGAGGGGCCTTTGATAATGTGTGAATGGCTACGTTTCTACCACGTACAGTGACAGAACCTTTTATTGTCAGTACAGGTGAGACAAAACTGTCTAAATTTTACTTTTATTTCAAACTCTAAGGAAATAGACATAAAAATGCAGCTATATTTTACCAAAGCAGCCCCAAAGCGGACCCTGGTTGTGCTCACAGGCAGGTGGGGGCTGCTGTGTGGAGGGGCAGAGTTTGCCCGTGGTCAGGGGGCCGCAGGGACCTCGGCTGTGCAGCCCGTCCCCGAGGATGTCCCAGCAGCGAGTCCCTGTTGGGCCTGGTCACGGGGAGACGGCTCAGGCCCGGAGCAGTCATCCTGCCAGGAGGGGAGATGGGCTTGGAGCTGCGGGGCCGGCGTCGGTGCGTCACACAGCAGAGGCTCCCGGCTGCTCCCGTGGAAGAGGGGAGATCTGCGCTTCGCACACCCTGGACGTGATTGGCTTTACCCTGCAGATGACAGTTGAACTGAAAATGACTAAGTTGGTGTCACAGGGAACGTCCTCCTCCTCCTGGAGCCCACGGGCCTGACCGAGTTGGCCTCCACATGGACGCCCAGCGGGGACTGCCTGTGCCTTAGAGTCTCGGTGCCTGTCGGGAGACACCCGCGTTTGTCCTGTGGTAGCCAAGTCCCTTCTAGAGCACTCCGTCCTGCCGCGATCCCGTGACCATCCTTGGTGCGCATCCCAGGCACTCCATGCTCACTGGTGGCCTCTGTCCTTGGCGCCCCATCCGCAGCCACGGTCGACTGGGTGTCCCCTGGCTCTTGGCACATTCCATTGCTGTCTGGGGCAGGGAGATGAGCCTACAGAAGGAATTTTGGCATAGCTTCCCTGCCTCTGGTGGCCCTGCACGGGCAGCAGACTCAGGAGGGCGGGCCGGCCACCTTCTGTGGTCTGCAGAGCCATGTTCACCCAAGTGCTCCAAGGTCGTGGGTCCTCACGAATCCTGGCCCCAGCGTGTGGCCCAGAGTCCTCTCTGCCACATCCTTCGATCACCTTGCCCGGTTCTGCTGTTCTGGTGAAAGTGGCTTCTAAATATGGATGCCGCAGTGCTAATTATAGCACAGATTGCGTGGGGAATTCGGTGGCCTGCTCTGTGGCAGTCCAGATTAAGCAATTAACCTTGATGTCACTGTAATTATTAAGATACGTTAGCAAAATGAACTAATTTCCCCATAGGATGTTGAACCGAAATCAACTTCCACTCTCTCTAAGATGCCAAAATAGGAAATGTTAATGGAAAATTACGTTCAGATGTTTAATAAATCTCCCAGGCCCAGGCTCCTTGTCAATCTGGGCTGTGGGTGTGTCCGGAGTTGCTCGCTGGTTAGGACTGAGGGGCCCAGCGCGGGTGCCGCGTGGGAAGGCGGCCGCTCCCGTGGACGCCCGGGGCCGGGAACAGGACCTTTCTGAGGGACCCTGCCCAGGTTCCTGCCCCAGGAGCCTCGGAAGAAGGGCTTTGCCCTGCATGGCAGCTTCTGTGGGGCCAGAGGGGGGTGTTTCTGCAAACTGTGCAGCAGTGGCGGGGGGCTCCTGTGCCAAGTCCCCCTTTCCTGCTTCTCTCCTGCTGACTCGAGGCCCCGCTCTTGTGTCTTCTGCTTTTGGGAGATCTCAGGTGCCCTGGGAGCCATCACTCACCTGCTCCCTCTGTAAAGGTTCCTGGGGCCACCCTGGAGCTTAGAAAGGGGCTGTGTTCTTTCACCTGCAAGACCCGCTGTGAAATTTGTGTCCCTTTTGGGTCACTCCTGGGAAAGGCTGGGGTTGGGACAGGCTGCAGGCTTTTCTCCTTGTTCGAGACCAGAGCCACCCTCCAGGGGAACCTTCAGATGTGCCTGCCCCCGCGAGGGCCTGGGTCCCCTCCTGGCTGCTGTCCCCATCCTGCAGGCTCTCCCAGGAGGCCAGGCCCTGCCGGCATCACACCCTGCCTGCATGGATGGCCACTCTCTCCCTGCTTGCTCTGTGCTTGGGTCACATCTGGGACTCACCTCTGTGCCCCAGGCGCACCCCAGCTCCTCTCTGGCCTTCAGAGCCGCTTGCTAGTGGACCCCACGCTCCTGGCCCAGTGCTATCCCTTCCACCTCAACACCCACCCAGCCCCACGGCCCCCTGCGGCTCCCCTCGCCCCAGAGGGAGCTGCCTTGTGACTCAGGGTCTTTCTGCCTACGGGCAGTGCTCTGGCGGACCCTGCTCAAGGTGGACCCTGGAGGGCACTCAGACCAATGGCTCCAAGGACCCTGAGGGGACCCCATGCCTCAGAGGGGGAGGCTGCCCCAGGGGGGATGGGGTGTCCTGAGGGAGATGAGGTGCTTCAGGGAAGATGGGGTGCCCCAGGGAAGATGGGGAGCCCCAGGGAAGTCAGGGTGCCCCTTGTGTGTCCTCAGACTCCCGGAATTGAGCTTCTGAGGTCAGAAGGTGCCCTGTGAGGAGCTCGAGGTCTGCAGATGGACAGACCCTGAAAGGCTTGGGCGGCACTTCTCTGGGGCTGGGCTTGGGCCCCCAGAGGCCCCCAATACTGTGTGTTCTGCCTGGGCTGTGAGGAGCTTCCTGTGCCTTCACCTCTGCCGTTGATTCATCCTTGAAATCCTCCACGAAGTGAAAAACCATGAAATGAAAAAATTATTTTCATTAATTTTAATGAGAAAAATACAACTCATTGTATTTCAACGTAAAGTATCAAAAGAATTTTAATAGATAAAAATATATCAATCAAAACATCAAACCAAGTCTGCGTATCTAATAAACAATGATCTGACAGTTGGTGGATAAAGTATGGAGACCGGGTGGTGCCCAGGTGGGAGGGGGCTTGGACCTTACCCTTCTGCTTGCTGGGCTGATTTCTTTGGCAGTTTATCAACCTTTTGGGGGCTCTTGGTCATGTTACACTCAAACTGCACTTAGAAATAAAGTCATAACTCAGAAAATAAAGAAATTTCCAAAAACATGGCCCAGCAGCTCACACACAGGCTCAGCCCAGGAGATGCTGCGGCTTCAGCTCCCTGCACGTCACCCAGACGTCGCAGAATTCACATTTCCTGATGGACAGCAGCGGCATGGCCTGGTGCAGGCTCTGATGACCCGTCCAGCTCTTGCTGTTGGAGGGGGTTTCCCTGAGGCCAGAGCCACCCTCCAGGGGAACCTTCAGATGTGCCTGCCCCTGCGAGGGCTGGGTGGGACACAGCGAGGATTCTGAAGTGGCAGGCCAGGGGGAGCTGGGATGGGTGCAGGGGTGCAGCAGGGGTCCTAGGCTGCAGGTGAGTTCATGCACTGGAATCTCTGTCCCTCCAGGCGAGCTCCATGGAAACTGCCCACTTCTCTCTGCCTCAGTTTCCCCCTCTGAGTGATACAGAAGACCATGCCTCCCTGTCCTGGTGTTGAAAAGATTCACTAGCTTGAGGGTGTGAGGACATGGGCCACCGAGCCCTGCAACAGTAAAAGGCTCTTTGTCTGGTTCCTGCCTCACTTCAAGCCCCTGTTCCTTCTGCCAGCTCAGACCTTCCTCGTGTACCGAAGGGGCTGAGATTTCTGAAAAGAATGCTATTTTAATTACATTTGCTTGAGGCATATCCTCAAAGCAGTCCTGGTCTCCCGACACTTGAGAATTAGGAAGTAATTCTTGGCTGGACCCGAGCAAAGGGCCCGGGCCCCTAGTTGCTGGGAGAGTGTTGCTCTGTGAACAGACTGGTGCCGCCACGGCCGCCTCCGTGCACATTCCAGGTGGTCCAGGGAGCCCACCTTGAATTCCTTGCACACAACATTGGTCACATTGCCAGCGTGGCCACAAGGCAGCTTGGCAGGCCTGGGATGTGGCTGGAATAGAGTTGGTCATGTCCCTGAGACTCCGGCCTACAGAATTCTCTCACTGCTGTTAGTCAAGGTTTTCCACAGAAACAGAACCAATAGGATGTGTGGGTGGATAGACGGATAGATGGGATCCACTCACTCCCCCATAGCTCCATGTACCCACCCCCCCATCCATCTACCATCCACTCATCCATCCACCCACCATCCACCCATCCATCTACCCATCCACCTATCCATCCATCCACCCACCCATCCACCCATCCATCCACCCACCCATCCATCCACCCATCCACCCACCATCCACCCACCCATCCACCCACCCATCCACCCACCCACCCACCATCCACCCACCCATCCACCCACCCATCCACCCACCCATCCATCTATATTTAAGACATTTGCTTGTATAATTGTGGAGGCTACATGAGTCCAAAATCTGCAGCAGGGTGAAGACCCAGGGGAGAGTTGCAGTTGGTGTTCTGAGGCCTCTGCTGGCAGAATTTCTTCATGCTCAGGGAGCTCAGTCTTTGTTCTCTTAAGGCCTAACCTATTGGAAAAGGCCCACCCACATTGGGGAGGGTCATCTACTTTATGCAAAATCCCCTGATTTAAGTGTCAATCTCAGCCAAGAAACACGCTCACAGAGACATCCGGAATTGATGCTTGAGCAAACATCTGGGCACTATGGCCCGGCCAGGTTGACACATACAATTACCCATCACACTGCTCTTGCCAGGGAAGGGAAGGAATAGCTCTCACCTGTGAATAGCGACTGGGTGTTCCTGGCTGGGGTCACTCAACAGGAAGCAAACGTCCCCCTGCAGAGGCAGCCCCTCCCGAGTTGCAGACATCCCTGACGTAGCCTGTATTAAAATGAGGATCTGTTCATGAAAATTTTTTCTTTAGCCAATAAAAGGGATTAATTAGAATGCACATTTTTTGTTTTTAGTTCTTTAATATGAGTAGGGTTGAGTATCTTTCTATACCTTATTAGCCATTTGTATTTCTTTTTTACTTTGTTACCTATTCTTAATGTTTTTTCCATTTTTCATCAGGAATAACATTATTATTTATTAAATAGATTTTTTATTTTTTTGAGACAGGGTCTTGCTCTGTCCCCCAGGCTGGAGTGTAGTGGCGTCATCACAGCTCCCTGTAGCCTCGAGCTTCTAGGCTCAAGTGATCCTCCTGCCTCAGCCTCCCAAGTAGCTGGGACTGCAGGTGTGAGCTGCCACATCTGGCTAATTTTTTTATTTTTTGTAGAGACAGGGGCACGATATGTTGCCCAGGCTGGTCTCAAACTCCTGGCCTAAAGGGATCCTCTCACCTCAGCCTCCCAAAGTGCTGAGATCACAGGTGTGCGCCACCTCGCCCAGCCTAAATAGATTTTTTAAATTAATAATTAAAAATTACTTCCATCCCCCCAGAAAAGTAAGGCTGTACACTGAGGAAAAGGGGAAAATCGCAGAAAATCAGACATACTTCCGGCGGTAGCTGGTGGACTCCCTCAGTGGCCTGTGCCCTTTGGGCATTTCTGTCTCCACAACAGGATTTCAGGGGTGGTGGTCCCAGCGTTGTTGGGGGTCCAGATGCCACGGGGGACCCAGATGCTTTCCCTCCTGGGCGTTCGCACTCAGCTTGCTGCCCAGCGGGGGAGGGTGAGAGTCCTCTTTTCTGATGACATTTTATTACCAAAAAAACATTCCCAGAGCTTCCGTGGCCAGCAGGGGTCCTCTGTCCCCTCTCCCAGAGGGGGTGGGATTGGCACGCAGAACCTGCGAAGGTGGCCTTAACTGGAGAGGGCAGGTGTGATCAAGTTAAGGATCCCAAGATGTGATTGCCCTGGGTCAGGGCGAGCCCTAAGTCAATGACGAGCGTCCTCATGTGGGACACAGAGGAGGAGGCCACGTGACGACGAGGTGCTGGCTGGTGCCATGAGCCTGTGAGCCAGGGAACCGGGGTCGCCAGCAGGACCCCAGCCCGAGGGGCAGGGACAATTGTCCTCGGAGCTCCCAGAGAAGCGGGCCCTGTTGACACCTGGGATTTGGGCTTCCGGCCTCCAGAACTGCGAGGAAATAAATGCCTGTTGCCCGAGCTGCCCGGTCTGCGGCACTCTTCTGTGGCCACCCCAGCACACTGATGCGGAGTCCGGGTGTTGAGGTGGGGGCCATCTCCACAGCGCAGGGCATAGAGGCAGGGTCCGTGTGTCCTTGGTGCTGGGGACGGGCCCAGGCCCTGGTGCTGCCTTCCCTGAGCTCCACGAGACACAGGCCTGGGGCTCCGGGAGGTCCACCCAGCTCTCTCCTGCCGGCCCCAGGTCCTGCCTGCTGGAACTACAGACCCCTCTCAACGTGCAGGAGCACTGGTGCCGCGAATTCCGTGTTCTGTTCACGTTTTATGCATGTCTGGCTACAGCCTAGAGAAATTGCTGTGGGGAGAGTCCCAGCAGGGCAGCGGTGGCCTTGTGCGTGGCCAGGCCCGTCAGAAGCCCCTGACTCGGACCTTGGGGCTGCGGGGACCTGAGGGACGTGGGGGGGGCTGGGCCCCACCCCAAGCTTCCTGCTGTCCCTGCCCATGGTGGCTGTGGCCACTCTCAGCCCATCTTCCCAGGGGACACGAGTCTTCGCCCCGTGGTCCCGGGAGGCACTGGGGAGGGGCTGAGGGCTGGTCTGGCTCACAGCCCTCAGTCTGGGCTCCTCCTGGCCTGGGTTTCATCTGGGGCCACTCGGGGGAGTTCCAGAATGTTCTCCCGAGTCTACATATCTGGATCAATCCTGTCATCAGGTTCCTTCAGGCCTGGCACCTCCGACTGGCACTGGGCTGCCCTGCTCTAACTGCATCCCCTGCCTTGGTGGCCCGGTCGAGCTCAGCTCCTAACGTCGGGGTTAGACTTGGCTGAAAGGCGGATTCTGAACCTTTCCCCGGTGAGAACCGACCGCCCGCTGCATCAGTGGCCTCCTCCGGGACACCACAGTTTGTATTTCAAAGTCCTTCCACGCCCGCACCTCCAGCCTCCACCCTCCCACTGAGACTCGTTTCCTCAGCCAGGAGGCCTCGGGGGACGCGGCGGCTCCCCGGGGGTCTCGGGCCGGAGCCTGCGGCGGCTGGTGGCTGAGGTTCTGAGTCACTTTTCCTTTGCCAATAGCAGCTGGAAAAACAAAACCCAACAGTTTAGACCTGTGAAAACGACGTCTGTTCTCACTGTTCAGCTACTTACATCGGTTGGAAAGGGTTAACAATTTCAAGCAACGTGTTTTAACATCATCGTTATCTTGTAATTGTGAGATGAGCGGCCAAGATGCTACTGCTAACTGCGTACTTAGCGGAGGTGCGTGTGGAGGTGCAGGCAGGGCCCGCGGACGCGTCCAGAGCTCCGCGGGACTCGCCTTGGGTGAGGCGGGATGGGGAGGCCGGCGTGTGGGGCCGGGGGGCCTGGGCTCCCGCCAGGGGCTCGGGCGCTTGAGGCGGGGAGGCGGGGAGGTCGGGCAAGCAGAACACGGGATTCCTGCACTTCCTGCTCTTGTTCCCCATTTCCAAGGATATGATTCCGACGCCTGCAACCCCGCCTTGCCGGGGTTTCCCGAAGGCAGCCAGGACTGGAACCCCTGGGCTCGCTTGCCCGTTTAGCTGAAGCGCTTCAGGACGTCAGGGAGACCGAGCACCCGCATGTCCCGCGCACAGACCCTGGGCTCGAGAGGCCTCGCCGAGCTGAGCTCCCTCTCCCCGCGGCTGCCGTGAGGGTGAGCAGGGTTCAGCCCCGGCTGCTCCCGCATCAGGGATGACCCAGACGGGCTTCTCCAGTGGGATTTCCCGAGCCCGGTTATTTGGGCAGAAGCCTCGGGAAATGCAGGTGGTCGCGGCTCCCCTCTGGACGTGCCTGGTAAAGGACTGCTGTCTGGACTCCCCTTGGAAAACTGCATGACAGGGGTTTGGGGGTGGTGGCTGTAGGGGAGCTTTTCAAACAGTGTCTCCTGGAACCTCAGGGGTCTTGGGAAGCCTGAGCAGCTGCCTGGGGACCTGGGGGCTGAGAGGCAGGGCTGGGTGACTCGGCCCCTAGCAGAGTGGGCCTCGAGTGGACGCCTCGCTGTGGCTGTGATGCTGGGTTATCTCTGCTAAAAAAGAGAAACTGCACCTTGAAGCCCCCTGGCTGTCCCACTCCAGGACCCCACGGCTGATTCCCAGCTGTCTGCGGAGTGGGACTTGAGTGAGTGGCGCACGTTTGTTACTGCATCGTTCCCGTTTTTGCATCTCGCCAGGCCACAGTCACAGTGGATTATCCAGGGTGGGCCTGACCCAATCAGGTGAAAACACTTAAAAACAGGGGCTGGGCCTGTCCTGGAGATAGTCTTTCCCCGGCTGTCCTGGAAGAAGCAAACAGTTTGCTGTGGCCAGCAATGCAGCGGGAGGGCCTCTAGGAGCCGAGGGCCTCGGTCCTGCAGGCACAGGCACCTGAATTCTGCAGCCCAAGTGTGCCTGGAAGAAGACCCCAAGGTCCAGGTGGGACCCCAACCCCAGCCGATGCCTGGGTTTCAGCCTGTGAGACCCAGCTGGGCCGTGCCTGGACTTCCACCCCGCAGAAACTGTGAGATGATTATTGTGCACTGTCACAAGCAGCTGCTGCTAGTTTGTGGTAATTTGTGATGAAGAAGTAGAAAACTAGTGCAGGTCCTTCCAGTGTCTCCCTAAGTGACCCACAGTGGTCGGACATTCCTGGCACAGAACAGAGGGACCAGCAGTGCAAAGGCCCACACACCTGGCACACCCTGGCCGGCCACCTTAGGGAGTGCAGGGCGAGCACGAGTGTGTGCGAGGGAGGGGCACGCAGCCCTGGGCCGACACACGCCCCCGTCCCACCACCCGCCTCCCCGCCACCCCACAGTGTCTCTACTCGCTGCGCTTGTCACACACACAGAACACAAGTGGTGGGATTCGTCCCTGACATCCACGAGGCTGAGCTTGCCTGTGTGGTGTTGGGCTGTCCACATCCATGCGTTGTCTCCAACACTCAGAACAGGCCGAGATTGCCCGCACGGAGCTGGAGCTGCGGTCTGCGCCACCCAGGTGGGGGTGCTGGGGTCCAGCGGAGGCTGAGAGGGAGGTCTGTGCACCTCGCACCTGCCGCGGGGGGCGACAGAGGATCTCTAACCCCCGAGACAGCCGCTGTGGACTCCCCCACCCCTCCCATCCTGGATGCTCCTGTGTGGCGCCCTGGGGGCAGTGGCAGAGCGGGAAAGCCTGCGGCTGGTGCGTGGCCCTGGGGACGTTCCCCGGGAGGTGGGCTGGAGAACGCAGCGGGGGGAGAGGTGATTGATAAGGCCACCTGGACACAGTGGCTGGAGGCAGAGTGATGCACCAGCTGTGCCATCTTAATTCCGGCCCTTCCCTGGGCGACAACAGGAGGTAGAACAAACTGCGTGTCCTTTGGGGGTTCTGGTGGGTTTTCTGGCACAGCAGAATCCTTGAGTGAGCCAACACCCTGGACTTGTCATCATTCTGCTCACAATAACAACTGGAATAACGTAGAAATGAAGTTCTGTGTGCACACATGTGTGCCTCTGTGTGTGTCTGTATGTGCATGTGCATATGTGCACGTGTATGTGTACATGCATGTATGTGCACGCGCATGTGTGTGCATGTATGTGTGTACATGCACACATGTGCATGTGTGTTTGCATGCATGTATATACATTGTGCATGTGTGTATGTGCATGTGTGTCTTTGCTGCTTACCAGTGTGTTCCCATCCGTGGTGTTATACTGAGTTTCACAACCAGCCTGAGAAGTGGATGAGGAAACTGAGCTCAGAGAACTGGCATCACTTGCTCAGGGCTTGGGTGGCCACGTGGGAGGGAGCCCTGGGCTGAGGCTGGCAGCCACTGTGACTCCTGGTCTGCACCAGCCCCACCAGCTCTGCAGCATTTGCCAGCCAGAGTCCAGGGCTGAAGGACCAAGCTGGACGTTGGGCAGCCGGGGACCCTGGACTCTGTTGGGGAAGGGTGAGGCATTTGCTCAGTGCTGGGTCACTGACAACCATTGGCTCTTCGTGGAACCTGTCCCTGTGCAGGTGAGGTACACACACAGGTGAGGCGTAGACACAGGTAAGGCGCACACATAGGTGAGGCACACACAGGTGAAGGTACACACAGGTAAAGGTACACACAGGTGAAGGTGCACACAGGTGAAGCACACACAGGTGAGGCACACAGGTGAGGTGCACACAGGTGAGGCACACACAGGTGAGGTGGGGCTGCTCCTAACAATCCCCACTGAACCTGCCCATGGGAAACCTGCCTGCCCTGTGTCCACCATTCCTGCTATCTCTGGGCGTGGGCATTAAACATTGGGTACATGGAAAACTTAATGACGGAACCTGGAAGTGAAGCTAACTTACCTTAGAGGGCTGGTGGGAGCATTCGGGCCAGAGAGATTCAGGACCCCCAGAGGGGTCAGAGGGCTGTGGAGGGAGGGGCCCTGGCTGGGGCTGACAGGGGCTGTGCAGGAACCAGGGCTCACGGGCATTTTGAGTCAACCTCTCCGCGGAGTTTGGGCTTTGGCGGAAAGACACGATGGGTTATTGAGCACAGAAGGCTCAAGGACGCACTTCCACATGGAAAGAGCGGCCTTCCTGGTTAGCTGGGGCCTCGCTAGACTTGAGTTGCAGGTGAGGGTGTCTCAGAACGGTTTCTCCCGGGTGGAGCCAGGTGAGCCGCCCAGGGCCCCAGGCCGGCAGCCTCGAGGCTGGGAAGGGCGGCCGTGGCCGCTGGACTATGCTGGACTAAGGGTTGACTTCTGTGGCCACAAGCCTCACACTGAGCTGAAAAGACAGCAATGAAATTCCCAGGAAGAGCGTGAAGCACACTGTTGCGTGAGGTCTGTGTCGCCCGTGTGGAGAAACCCCTTGTCTGTGGCCTGCTGTCACTGACCTCTCTGCAAGGCCACGCAAGGCAAGTGCTACAGTGATTTGTGTCTGCAGAGAGTGCTGGTCTGGGCCCCTGGGGGTTTGCGAGGAAGCAGAGGGCGCCAACCAGACGCTCTCTGAGAAGGCTCCAGATGGCTCGGGGCACAGGAGTCGAGAGGCGCCCAGAGCTGTTCCAGGTGCCCGTGTTCACGGGGGTGCCTGGGCCCTGTGATGAGGGTTCCTCTGCTCCGCACGGAGCAGAGATCGGACATGGACATCAAATATCGACAGGAGTCCTGAATGATGTGCGACAGGTGTCGCAGCCTTGTCTGGAGGCAGGGAGGCCCCGCTGACGCGGGCATGCTGTGCTAGTGCCGGACTGGGCGGTGGGGAGGAGGGGCTGGCTCAGCTGTGGGTCTGCCCCACCTGGTTAGCGTGAGCACAGCAGGAGGGGCAGGGAAGACGCCTGCGGTTAGGAGGCTGCTGCCGCAGGCCAGAGAGCCAGGGCTCAGCGGTCTCTCCTGCGGCACAAATGGGCAGCTCCAAACCGAGTCCTCTAGCGCTCTGAGGCACAGTCTCTGTCCATCTGTGGCCACTGGACCATGGTCAGGTGTCCAGTGCTCATTGTCGGCTTTGGTGTTCGTAGGAGGATGTGGGGGCCGGGGTCCCGGGAGATTCCTGGTCTGGAGACGAACATGTGAACACGTGGGGGGCCACTTGCCACTGACCAAAGGCGGAAAGGGACTTTGTGCAGGACACTGAGGGTCCTCTTTAAAGAGGTAACTTGCAAAGAATGACTCTTGCCCTCTGGCCCATTTATAATCCATTTGGGAAGGCTGGATCTTAGTGACACGTGAGTCACTAAGAAGCACAGGGTCAGATGACAGGGCATCTGGGGTGGAGCAGTAGACAGGCTCCCTTGAGTCATAGCTGGGGAAGGCCTTGCACCCGGGGCAGGTGCCGGCAGGTGGAGAGTGCCAGAGCCCAGGCAGTTCTCCTTGGTGTGGACACACCTGCTGGGTCTGCCGCGAAATGGGCAGAGCAGTCAGGCAGGAGACGCCGGAGAGGGAGGACCGAGAAGGTCCTGGTGCCTGTGGTCAGAGTTTGGACATTAACCTGTGTCCGCCCTGTCTGGGTCTGTCTTGTCTCACCTACGGGAGGTCCCCAGAAGAGCTCAGCTGTGGGCACGAACCATGAGCTCTCCCTGTGCCCAGGCCCTGAAGCCATGCACGGCCTTAGGCTCGGTCGACCTGTGCCCACTGCCGCGTGGCCAACCCTCCCATGCTATCTGTCTTAGGGGCCGTTGTTCCTCGGGGCCTGCCCCTGCGAGCATTTTAGGCTGGTTGGTTGCTCCGAGAACCCAGCATTCTGGGGGGCCCAGGAAAATGATGATTTTGTGGTTTTTCTTGCCAGTGGGTTGGGAGTGACTTCTTTCCAGGTTGTTTGTATCCCAGGTGGAAGTGGAACTTGAAAGTGGTCTTCAGTGGGGAAAATTCCCCGTAACTTCCAGGTCTGTGTTAAATCCAGACAGCCAGCAAGATCCGACAGAGCTCTCTGCTCACTGCCTGCTGTTCCCAATGACCTAAAATACTGCAATATTTAGGGGCTGCCTAGTTTAGTAGAAACAAAGAAGAAGGAAAATCACATAAAATCCTACCTATGGCTCAAATTAGTCCTTGTCCAGCTAGAAGTAGATGTCTCTGGGCGAAGCTAAAAACAACAGTAATGTGCTGCAAGATTATTGCTCTTAGTAGAAATTTAAATACATTTTAAATATTTACTATTTTAAAATTGTAATGAATCTTTTTTAGCTAACCCCAAATAGGTGGCCCCCTAAGGCCCCCAAGGGCGCCGTGTGCCTGCTGATGTGCGTGAGCGCTGAACGGTCAATCCCTGAGACACGCAGGTGGGTCGGGAGGGGGGTGAGGGGCGTCCAACCACGTCCTGGGGGACGCGCGCCAGACACGTGAGGCTCGGAGCCGGGACGCAGCCACCGGGGACGAGGCCGGGGGTCTGCCGAGTTCACCGGTGAGGGGCACCCGTGCAAGTACTTTTCTTTGGAAAGAACAAATTAAGGAAAGAAGAGAAAAGAACATGTCAGCAGGCACATTCCCTCGCTCCTATTCCAGCCGGAGCTTGCTGAGCACGCGCTGACACGCAGACGTTCTGCTCCTCCTAACGGCGCGGCGGACGGGCAGGCGCCGGCTCCCTGACGACGCTGTCAGAGGCTTTATGCGCCTCCTGCCGCTGCAGCCCGGGAAGCAGAGGCCCTTTTCACCAGCAGTTTACAGATGAGGAAACCACAATCTGCGGCAACACGATTGCCCGCGGGGCGCGTGGGGCTGTGAGCCTGAGCTCCCGGCTCTCCCTGAACACCTGGCTCGACCTTGACTTGGGAACTCCCTGTGGTCCCCGGGACCCACACCGGGGCCACACTGCGGGTGGGACGTAGGTGATGCCAGCCACGCCCCCGGGCCTCCACAACGCCATCGTCCGGGTTGCCAATTTGCGTTTTTACTTCTGCAACACCTGTTTTGTTGGTCCCTGTATCCCCCAGACAACTGGCTGGAGAGTTCAGGGAGAGTTGCCAGTCACCTGGGTGGGTGTGTCTGACTGATGTGCATGGGGACTTGGTGCCCACCGTCTAGCAGTGGGACACGGGGTCGTGGGAGCTCGTACAGGGCTGGGCTTGCACCGAAGGGGAAGACCTGGAGTGCAGGGGATGTCTGCACGTGTGGTGCTCGCGCCTGCGGGGCGGCAGCAGGCCCAGGGCCCTCTGGGGGGTGCCAGCTCTGGACGTGCTGCAGGCTCCTCTGACCTTGGCCCCTCTGCCTCGGCTGCGGGCCGACCTATCCCAGCACCCAGGCAGGGTGGGTGCCTTGTTAGGGGCTGGGACAGAGCCCCATCCACGCCAGGGCATCGCAGGCCTCGGGCCCCCAGCTTGTCCATCGAGGGGAACCATCTGCGGCCAATTCCGGCGGAGCCGCGCACTCCACGCCCCTCAATGAGGGCAGTTGCACAGTCCTGGTTATTAGCTTGCCGCACCCCACTTTTGACTTTGGCTTTTTTTAAAAGTTGAAACTTTAAATAATTTCTCAGTGCTTAAATGAAAGGGGAATGTAGTGCATAAAGTTTAAGGGAGAGTGCATTTATCAGCTCATGTTGGTCACAGTGACCTCGACGCGCTGCTCAGACCGTCTCCGGGGTATATCTGTCGCGGGAGCCTGGCTCCTCGCAAGCCCAGTGGACGCCGGGGGTTCCCTGCCCAGCGTCCGCACTCCTGCGAGCTGAGCTGAGGTTTGCAGTTAGCGCCCTGGTGTGGGCTCCACCTCTCCTGCCCACGGCCCGCTGTGGAGGAGCAAGGGGGGACCCTGGGCTGGCCCCGTGTGGATGCCCGGGTCCTGTCCCTGCAGCACAGGGTCCCCAGAGCCGAGAGTAGCCTGGGACACAGTCGGCACCTAATGAGTGCCTGCTGGACTATCTCAGGGAGGCGTTGGAGAGAGAGCCTACCTCTGCCCAAATGGCCTCTGCCCGACTGGCTGCTCTCCAGCCATGTGTGCTTCAGCCCCGGGACTCTTTCCAGCCCAGGCCCACGGCTCCTGCGAGACGGCTGCCTTCGCCTGAGGCAGGTGGAGAATCTCCGGCGCTGCCTTGGGGGGCCTCTGCACTGGGCCCTGGGGCTCAGTGGCTCTTGCCCTCTGTGTGACCTCTGCTTTCCCTCTGGACAGGGCTGGCACCTGCCCAGGTATATTCCTGTGTTGATGGTGGGTGGAGTCCCCAGGGCAGAGGTGGCCGCTCCCTCCTCACCTCACCCACAGGCCGTGGCTCCTGTGGCCTGGGGGCCCCATGCTGTGGCCTGCAGAGGCTTCTCCTGGCTGTGGGTGGCGTGGGGCTCGCTAGCTCCGTGGAGCTGCCTGTATGGTCTGCCAGGCACCTTCCTCTCTGCATTTGTACTCCCGAGAAGCCTCAGGGCATGTAACAAAGTGCGCTGGGTGGCCCAGCCTGCAGCTACTGGTGCTGGGGACGCTCTGGTCTGTCTTCCCACGAAGGTCACCCTTGCACGGCCGTGAGTGTGAGCCTGTGCCTCTGAGAACAGGGGGAGCCTCCTTGGAGCTTATTGCTAGGTGCTCCACAAACAGGAAATGGCCCAGGAAGGCGGCCTGGAGGCACAGCCCTTGAACTGTTGGCTCGTCCTGCCCATCTAGACGGGGAGAAGGAATACCCCCAGGGGTCCCTTGGCTGGGGAGTAGGATAGAGCCACCTGCTCCACTGGGAGCCCACCCAGAAGCCCACCTGAGCTGAGCTGGGGGGCGAGGGTTGGCTTGCACTGGGGTGACAGCTCTCACAGGTGCAGTGCTGTCCTCTCGCTCGTGCAAAGTCTGCCACGTGGTTAGGGCTCTTCCCAGGCCGCTGTTCACTTCCTGTTGAAGACAGACCCTGCCATTAAGAATCTTAGGTCCCTGAGCACCACCAAGAAGGGAGAGCAGTGTGGCCAGCACAGGGGAGGTGGCGACAGAGGGGGACGATGGTCTTCTGCATCAGGCAGGGTGGAATAATGGAAGCTTTTGCAGAGTGGGGGCCCGTGGGGGGGCATGGACACTGCCTCTGTCCAGCAGTGATTCATGGCCTGCCCTGTGGCTTTTCCAGCTGTTCTCTTGTGGTGTTTAAATTTTCATGCAGGAATGTCTTGTTTCACCAACCAAATTATAAAATTCCTCAGGGCAGGACTGTACCTTGCATTTTTACCTCTATCTCTGATAGAACCTGACATGCATGTTGCTCTCAGGGGGGCTTGATATCTGTGGGATGGAATTGAAAGATGCTGGATGGAGAAGTTCCTGCAAAGTGACAGACCCCAAGGGAGCTCCACGGAGGTGGGACAGAGGAACCAGGTGAGCACGCAAACAGGTGGGGATTAGGTCGTGGTCTCATGAGCTGGACCATTGCTGCCAGAGACAGCTCATGTCCCTGTGTCCCCACAGGGCCCCGTTTTTCAGCTTTGGAACAACTGAGGCAGGAGAGTTGGACTATAAGGTGCCCTCCAGCTTGAATCTTCTTGCTGTAGGAGCTCCTGACTGGGGTGGGGAGAGGCAGACTTTAGAATAACTCCTAGTGCTTAGCAATTGTTAGCCAACGATTGGTGAATACATCAGTGGACAGTCAAGGGAATGGCGTGTGCTTTAAATGAGGGAAAAACTGGTATCAAGTACATTTGGTTTCTTTTATAATTTTAGCTTCCAAGGATCCCAGGCTGAAGGACTTACTATGACAAAAGCTTTTATAACTGAGTCTACTATGTCCCAGTCACCTCATGTATGTTATCCTACTTGCCCTTATTCTCTGCCACCCTAGCTATGCCCCGTGTGCCAGTTAGATAACATCATGTGAGAAAGTTCCTTTCTAGCAAGATTTCCAATAAAAGGAGCAGTTATTTCTATTATTGCCATATCGTGGTGATGATAGTGATGATGATGATGATGGTGATGATGGTGATGATGGTGATGATGATGGTGATGATGGTGATGGTGATGATGATGGTGATGATGGTGATGATGATGGTGACCATGATTATGATGGTGATGGTGATGATAGTAATAATGGTAATAATGAAAGTTTATGAGGGTGGAGATGATGATGATGATAGTGATGATGCTACAAACCTATATTTTGAGCAGTAGGAAACAGATATCCTTGAGGAAACTGAAGACCTGTAGGGTCCACAGAGGAGAGATGTAAATACTTCTCAAAACAACCAGCAATAGTAGGCTCCCAATTCCACACTAATTAGAACCAATAAATGTTAAATTCCATTTATAATGAGATTAAGATCACTTGCAACTCTTGCAGGATGTTGAGGGGCATTTTAGTTCTCCTCATTGGTCCAGACACACATTTGAACAACTCACTTCCTCATTGTGGACCTGTCACCCCTAGATATCTGGCTTTTCTGAGCACAGTGGCAGTCCCCACAGCACAGCCAATGCAGATGGCAGGTGGGGGATGTGCATAACAGTGGGTTAGAGCACCTTGGCCCGACCTAGCAATGACCTGGAACCCATTGCCTTCCCCTGATCTCTTATGGTGTGTCTTCTGCAGCTAAAAGCATGAACATTTGCAAGGGAACTGGCTTTATGCGATATGTAAACATTTATTTAAAGAGAAATGAAAATAGCAACATGGAAAATAACTGCTTCCTGACTTTAAAATGCCCTCACCATGAGTCTCTGGCAGTATAATTATGCTTGTACAAATTTTGTAGCTACTGTCAAGTACATCTATGAGAAATGCTATTTTTAAAGACTTTATAATGCAGCAGTAAAATTTCTGCTCTAGGCTAAAATATCATGGATCAAGGTGTCAGCCCAGCAGCTAATAATGTTATAGCCTTTCAATTCACTACTCTAGGTTTAAGTTGCAAATGGAGAATTAATATCAAGGTAGGCGTTTTCAGCAACTGCAAATTTTTCTGTTGCCAAACTTGCTGTTATCTACATTAAGAAGTTCCAAAGCATGTCAAGGTGTTTCATCCTGACAGTGTTTTCTTAGTAGACACCTGCTCATGTCTCCTGCATTTCATGATCTGGGCATGCTCTGCCTCCTGCTCTGACCTCTGATGACCCCTGATGTCACTGGGTCTGGCCTCCCTCTCACTGCCCTGCTCCAGCCACACTGGCCTGCTCAGCCCCTGCTGCCTTTACTTGCACTAATCCCCTGGGCTTTTTATACAGTTGTCTTCCGAGGTCTCAGCTTACATGTCACCACCTCAAGAGGCCTGCCTTAGGCACCAGACACACAGCAGCCACCCCATTTGTATTGCTATCCCCCAGCTATCTCCTTGATAAGACCTACCTGGCGGCATTTGTTTTGTTTACTTGATTTTGAAATGTGTCTTCTGTATAAGAATATCAGCCTGTCTTAGCCCGTTTTGTGCTGCTATAACAAAATACCTGAGACTGGGTAATTTATATGGACAGACATTTATTTGTCACAGTTCTAGAGGCTGGGAAGTCCAAGATGAAAACACTGGTGGGTTTGGTGTCTGGTGAGGGCTGTTCTCTGCTTCCAGCATGACACCTATTGCTGCGTCCGCTGGAGAGGATGAATGTTGTGTCCCCCTGTGGTGGGTGGTGGAGGGCAAAAGGGATGAACACTTTGTGAAGCCTCTTTTATAAGGGTCTTAATCCCATGCACGAGGGAGGAGCCCTCCTGGCCTAATCACTACTTAAATGCCCCACCACTTAACACCACGACATTGGCCACTGGGTTTCCATCCCTGAATTTCAGAGAGGGCACCATCAAACAATAGCATGGTCCCAGCATCCCCAGGGCTGGCAACATCCCTGACACATGGTTGATTCATGCATGTTTGTTCAGTGAGTGGATCTTGGCAATGACCTTCCTGATTCATGTTTTCTGTGGATCTCTCTGACATCTGGACCCTCAAACCCTGAGAATATAGTGTGCTGGGAAGAGAGGGAATGTTCCATAACTTGGATGGATACAAACTCTGGGATTCTCCCCTGGTCACAGTTTTTTTCCTGTTGTTCACACAGCCCTACGCTCACTGAACAAAGCACACAAACCACTCAATGGGTATTTCTGATACAACATTAGAGAACAGAAACTAAGCTTTGTCAATTCTGAATACTCTGGACTTGGCTCAGGGTCATATTGCTTTTATGTACTTATGGCTTTAATGTTATCTTTGATTATTAGAATATTTGACATTTGCATTGTTATAACTGTGAATAAATCTGTAAGCCAATCCTACTTTTAACATCAGTGTTTACCAGCATATTTGTTTTACTCCATATCTTGCCCTATCTTGAGGTCTCAGATCAATAGACATGTCTTTGAGTTCACTTTCCCAAGAGGCGATGTGAGTGGACTGTCTTCTGCAAGCCAACACATCTGAGTCTCATTTGTAGGTGATTCACCTTTGGCAAGGCTAAGAATTCAAAGGCCACATATATGACACTCAAAACTTGGCAGCTGTAGCTTCATTGTCAAATGCCACAGAGAAATTCATTCAGGATATGGAGATTTTTCTTTCTCTGAAAATAACATGTTGGTTTTATCTATGAAATCATAATATTCTTTACATTCTTAGAATAAAAGAAATCAAGAGTTTATGCATAAATATTGGTCTTATTTATTAATTTTTCCTGAAATAGAGCAAATACTTTCAATGTGTGGTGTCAGAAAAAATTTTCTTTTATTGTTTTGATTATAGCTAATGCTACCTTCCTTGTATGTTGTCTTTGTAATTCCAAAAGCAAAAGTTATAAATTTGCTGCCAAAACTGCTTCCTAATTTCCACCGATGTGCACATTTTTCAGACAGAAGGAGAATGATTGCACACGGAAGCTTGGCTGCATATGGATGCATGAAGAGCAAAATAAAGAATAAATATGTGGATAAATATAACGATCCCTTTTAAGTTCTCTCTCTCTCTCACATACACCTTTAATAATATTTGACTATTTAAGGAAAAACTAATAATAATTCATTGTAGGATTTATACCATGTGTAGAATTAAAATATATGACAATATGAACACAAAGGCTTGGAAGGGATAAATAGAATTTTACTGCTGTATGGTTTTTACATCATGAAGTAGAATAAAATTATTTGAAGGTAGATTTTGACAAGATAAAGATGCAGTCTCCAAAACTGTGCTATCCAATATGTTAGTGACTAGCCAATAGTTAAGTTAAAATTAAATAATATTAAAAACTCAGTTCTCAATTGCACTTGTCACATTTCAAGTGCTCGATAACTGCTAAGTGGTTGTATTGAATAGCATAGTTGTCAGAGAAAGTTTTACTGGGAAGAGCTGCTCTAAATAAAGAATTAAAATAATAACACATAGAGGTGTATCTATTGACTACAATAGAGGAAATACCATGGTATATTAAATATACTTGATTAATGCCAAGAAGGCAAAAGAAAAACAAAGGAGCAAAAGAAAAAAAAAAAAAAATAGGACAAATAGAAAACAAATACCAAGGTGACAGAGTTAAGCCCAGCCCTACAAATAAGTACACTAAACATAAATGGACTAAACACAACACACAAAAGGCAAAGATTATCTGACTGTAAAACAAAACAAGACCCAACTGTGTGGTGTTCTCAGGAGATGCACTTTAACTATAAAGATACCTACAATTGCAAGTAAGGGGATGGTCTTTTCACACCACACAAATATTAAGGATGAGAAAGCTGGAGCAACTGTATGAATGCCAAAGTAGCTTTTAAGACAAGAAGTATTACCAGAGATAAAGAGTAATATTTTATAATGATTAAATGGTCAATTTATTAGTAAGACAAAACCATACAAAATGTGTATGCACCTAATAACAGAACTTTAAAATACATGAAGCAAAAATTGACAGAACAAAAGTGTGAAATAGACAAATTTACAATCATAGTTGGAGATTTCAGCACCCTCCTTCAGTAATTAATAGACCATACTGATACAAAAGGCAGTAAGTATATAAAAGATTTGAACAACAACATCACCCCCTTGATGTAATTGACATTAGAACATTACAGCCAGGAACTATGGCATATACATTTTTAAGTGCATACAGAATATTTACTAGGACCATATGCTGGGCCATAAAATAAATATGAATAAATTTCAAAGTACAATGACATCAAATGAATTATTGATAACAACAAGCTATCAAGAAAATCACCAACTATTTGCAGATTAATGAATGCATTTCTAAATAACTGGTGGATCAGGGTAGAGCCAAAAAATATTTTGAACTATTTGAATATTTTGAATGATAATGAAAACACAACATATCAATATTTGTGGCATGCAACTAAAATAATGCCTAGAGGAAAATTTATAGCTCTAAATGCCTGTTTTTGAGGAGAAGAAGGGCACAAAATAAATGATCACATCTTCCACCTTGAAAAGCCAAAGCAGTGGAGTCAGAACAAAGCAGAACGGAGGAGAGGGCAGAGCGAGAGACCACTGAAAGGAGAGTAGGCCAAGGCCTCCGCGGTGCAGCGCCCGGGACACCTCCCCAGGGCCCTTCTCCGCCGGGACGACGATCCGGCGCGTCCCTCCCATCGCCCGGGCAACCCTGCGAGGGTTTCGACGGGAAGTCATCAGACACCCACCTCAGACCTGACCTGGCTCCTTCTGACTCATTTTTGTTTCCTAATCTTGAAAAATACTTACAGGGAACCCATTTTTCTTTAGTTAACAATAAGGTAAAAAAGACTTTATTGCTGTGGTTGAATTCCCAGGACCCCACTTCTCTGGGGATGGACCAAGTGGCCGGTGTCATCACTTACAAAGCGTTTTGGTCTTGATGGAACTTACGTGGAGAGATAAAGTTTGTATTTTTATTTAAAATAAATAAATAAGCAAATAAAAATCAGAAAAATAAAAAAAGGAAATTGATGATGTCAAGAGTTGCTTTTTAAAAAAGATTTATGTCGTTAAAAAAAAATTGCTGGTAAAACTGATCAAGGGGAGAAAGGAGGAAACAAAAACTCCTGTAAGAAAATAAAAGAGGTGGCACCTGCATAAACAACTCTGCAACGTAGGTGCAGCGAACAGACACTTTGAAAAGCAAGTATTACCAAAGCTGTCACAAGAAAAAAATAGAAAATTTGAACAGCCCTATATCAATGAAAGAAATTGGACTTGTAACAAACGATCAAACAAAAAACTACCCACCAGGAAAAATCCAGTCTGAGATGACTTTGCTGGTGGATTCTGTCAAACCTTTAAGGAACACGTAACGCCCAGAGTACACAACCTGTTTCAGGAAACAAAGGGACCCTTCTCAACACTTTCTACAAGGCCAGCGTAACAGCAGCACCGAAACACGACAGGTGCGTTACGAGAAAAGCAAAGTATGGTCCAGTATCTCTTAGGAGCACAGATGTAGAAATGCTTAATAAAATATTAGCCAATCAGACCCAGTTCTGGCAACACGTGCTATGACATTATGAGCAAGGGGCGTTTGTCCCAGGAAGGTCAGCCTGCTTTAACGTTCAAAATCACTCCACGCCATTTGCCACAGTAACAAAATAAAAGAGAAAACCACCCCCGTGTGTAGATCACCTCAATAGACGTGGAAAAAGAACTTGACACAATTTGACAACCATTCATGATAAAAAAAGTATCAGAAAGCTGGGAATAGTAGGAAACTTTCTAAATCTCATAAGGGGCATCTGTGAAAAACCTCCAGCCAATGTCTTCACGTGAACCACCAAACACGCTCCCTGTAGGATTGGGGTAAAGCCGAGATTTCTGCTTCCACCGCTTCTATCCGACATTGTACTGGAAGTTCTAGCTGGTGTGTAAGGCAAGAAAAAGGCTTAAATGTGTGACGTTTACTTGCTGGTTGAGGTTTAGGCTCAGATGGAAGGGGAAGGAGTGAGGGAGGCAGGTGCCACCGTGAGGCTTTGGGCCCAGCCTCCAGGCAGGTGGGCCCCCCAGGTGTGCTAAGGAATTGCCGACCTGACTTTAACTTTGTTTTTATATTGTACTGTACCTGGGCTGGGGGTTGCCAGGAAGGGCCAGAGGTGATGGGCGAGTGGTGCCCTGGTCCACGTAGGATGCCCATCCCAACGGCCTTGAATGTGTCTGTGTTGGCTTCCCGGGGCTGCCAGGACAAAGGACCACTGACTGGGTGGCTTAGACAGCAGGAGTTTTTTGCCTCCTGGTCCTGGAGGCTGGAAGTCTGAGACCAAGGTGGGGAAGGGCTGGGGCCTCCTGTGGACAGGGAGGGAGGGTGTATGCCAGGCCACTCTCCGTGGCTTATAGAAGCATCACCCGAGCTCTGCCTCTGTGGTCCCCTCGTGTTCTCCCTGCCTGCATGTCTGTGTCCACGTGTAGCCCTTCTCATAAGGACACAGGTCATGTCGGGCCAGAGGCCCAGCCTGCTCCAGTGTGAGCTCATCTTAACTTATCCAATTTTATCCACAACAACTCTATTTCCAAATAAGGCCATATTCTGCCACATGGGGCTTAGGACTTCAACACAGGAATCTTTGGGGGCCTCCACGTAACCTGCAACAGGGTCAGAGGTGCCTCCCTCTGTGCTTAAGGCCTGACCTGGGGACCACCCACACTCTTCAGGCTGCCAGGGCCCGGCCTCCACAGGCACTGCCCAGCCCCACCTCCCGTCTACCCAAATGTGCCCTGTGTGTCTGCTGCGGGGAAGCTGGGTGGGCTGCAGGGACGGAGCGCTGGGTCTCTGCAGAGAATGGGTGCACTCGAGTGCAGTAACAGGTGCCCCCCTCCCAGTGCCTGCAGCCCCTGGTGGGGGCCTCCCCTGCCGCTGGTCCGTGAACTGTGTGGACATACCACGCGGGTCAATGGTGGGAGGTTCTTTACTTGCAATGGTTATTCAGAAAGAAACCTACAATATACATCAAAAATGAGAGGCACTTTTGGAACTTAATATTTTCCTATTTTTCTTATTTCAGCCAGAGAAATACACTTAGTTTGTTAAAGGCCAGAGAACTGGCAGTTTTGTGCTTGTTTTAGTAAAGCTACCATCTGTTAGTTTCTCTTTTACACCCGCTCTTGATGGTGTCTTGGCTCTGTCTGCTATGAACACACTCATGTTTCTCAGCCATCCTGGCGGGTGCCCCAGCCCAGGCCTGGAGCTTCCCACCCACACCCCCGGGTGGGCCGCCCTCTGCAGTGTGCACAAACCCGTCCTTGGTCTCTTGGGATGATCCTGACCTACCCTGGGGTAGAATTCCTCCTGGAGACAAGCAGCCCTGCTCGTGCCTCTCTGAGGCAGGGTGCAGCGTGGGGCTCCTGCCTTCGAGGATGTGCACGAGGGACGGTGCCAGAGCCTGGACCCGCCTGCAGACGGCTTGGTTTCCTCCCCCCTCACTTTCTGCAGCCAGGCTCTTGCTGAGGGTGAGGGAGGCCAGGGCCACAGCCACAGCCTCACGGAAAGTGGTGGATGGAGACCCCCTGGGAACCCCCCAGAATGCTCCTGCTGATGGGGTGGAACCGCCATGGCCCAGGTGCAGCTTCTCCCCCAACCCCTGGGCTCTTCAGGGACAGGAGTGGCCGGGCTGTCTGGTGAGACTCTGCCTCGTGCAGGCCACGGGAGCTGTGTCCATACTGGGGCCTTTTCTATCCATCTGCCCTTTCACTTCCCTGGACGCTGCGTGTCCATGGGATCTTAGAGGACAGAGCCACGGGAGACTTGGCCTCTGCCTGTGGTGCTGCCAGTGGCCCTGCCGCCCCCTAGTCCCGGTGGCTGCAGACTGATAGGGAAGAGATGAGTGGGTCCTGGGGCCCTAACACGGGCCGAGCCGGAAGACAGGGAACCTGGGTGACAGCCTGTGTCTGACAGAGACCTGAGCAGGGGACCAGCACCTCCTGTTCATTTCCTGAGAGTCTGGGGCTGCCCGTGGCTGAGGTCAGCTTGCCTGACATTACATGGCCAAAACCACGTTGTGGATTAATTTCAATGACCAGGAGATTTCTCCAAAGTGAGCATGTGCCGAGGCCAAGGTCACAGCAGGAGAGAAGGGCAGGCCGGGCCGCGTACCCCCGGCAGCTGAGCCCCCCATGGCCTGGGGCTGGGCTCTCCTAACCCTCCTGAGGGGGCTTTCCCCAAACAGCATCTGCAGCCCACGGCTCCCTCACTTCTGCTGGAGTTTGAAAAATGCATTGACGCTGTCCTACTGTGTGTGCCCCAAACTGGGCTGCCCAGGGCATGTCAGGGCAAGTGGTCCTGGGAAGTGCCCCAAGCTGGTTCTTGGTGGCAAATGCATTCGTCAAAATTGTGGCAAGCGTATTCTCAGTACAGGATCAATTCCACGTTTCCTGGTTATTTAGCAGAAAAGTAACTGAAATAAGGTGTGTACTGTGTTTACCTGGCACCTTGCAAGGCCTCACACAATTAAACTGGCGTTGTAGGGCGCTGTCCTGTCTGCAGAGGCCCTGTGCTGGGCTCCTGTGTTCTCTCTTGCTGGAAGGAGGGAGGACAGGAGGCCCCTGGGGGTGGAGCCCCCCCATTAACACATTTATTTATCTGTCACTGTCTTCTGATCCCTAATGTCACAGGGAAATAGTTTCACAAACTAATTACTTTGCGACATTCATGGGGGAGCAGCCTCCTGCCTCTGTCTCAGCTGGACGAGGGGGTGGGGGGAAGGGGGCCAGCGTGGTGCAGGCAATTTGTAGCAGCTGGGCAGCTCCCCGGGTGTGAAGATGATACTCTGCAGCGAGCTCAGCGGAAAAGGTCAGGCGGCCTAGCGGGCCCTGCTGTCCTCACACAACTGAGTGGAAACGAAGATTTGTCCCTTAATGAGGTAAAAAAGAAGACTTTATATATTAAACACAACCTAAATTGTGTGAAGCAGAGTAACAGGGCATTGCAAATCTGCCTCAAGGCCAGAGCCCTGCTGGGAGGCTGTTCTACACCTGCCGCCAGCGCCTCTTGTCTGAGTTGGTGGAAGGTGCGCTTCCCACGCTGCCCCCGCGTGAGGCTGGGCGCCCGGGAGAGCCCCAGCTGGGTCTGCAAGAGGTCCCCCAAGACGTACTGGGCTGACGAGAAGGACCTACGCACCCCCAGCATCCCTGGATGTGGGGGCAGCTGTAACTTCTCTCAGCAGGACGGTGGCCGGGCACGGTGACTGCTTCACACAGGAGCACCAGCTCTGGCTGACATGGCCGGGGTGCTGAGACCCGGGTCCCCAGCTGCAGAGACGTGTTGACTGGGGTGTCCACGTGTGGCCCTGCCAGCTGTCCTTTGAGTTTTCTGGGCAGCAAAGGAACCATAATCCACGTCGTAGATCCACGACGGCTATTCAGTAGCAACTAGGGGTGAGGTAAGTCCTGTCTTTGGTTTCTTGCATGAGCTTTATTGGGTTGTAGTTCACATACTGTAAAATTCAACTATTTAAAGTGTAAAAATCAATAGTTTTTAGTCTTTTCACAGATATGCATAACTGTTACCACACGTCAACTTTAGGATATTTTCACCACCCTCCACAGAAACCCCACGGCTTTAGCTGTCACTGTCCCCACCCCTCCCAGCCCGGGCCCCACTCCCTGCTTGAGGACAGCAGTAATCTGCTTTCCCTGTAAACTTCCCTGTCCCAGACGTTCTGTGGAAATGGAATCACACAATATGTGACTTTTTGGGACGGGCTTTTCTTATTAGCCTGATCTTTCCAGGGTTCACCACGTTGCAGCACGTGTCAGTGCTCCGTTCCCTTTAGGGCTGAATAATGTGCCATCGTACGGACACGCGACAGCTTGTTGCCCACCCACCCTCGTGGACACAGGGTCGTTGCCGTCTTTTGGCTGTTGTCACTAATGCCGCTGTGAACATTCACGGACAGGTCTTGTGGGGACACGTTTTCAGTTCTGCATCTTGTTGGTTCCGTGATTTAAATCTGCTTCCTTGCCAACGTGAAGGTAGCTTCCGGTGGGGACCGCGTCCACCTTCAGACTCCTGGTTGTAGCCATTGTGACGATGGGTCCACCACGCAACAATTCCAGGCAAAAGAACACCGGCCTCCACACTGCAAATACTCTCTACTCTGTTGTATGAGTGTGACTTGGGGACAACCGTCTCAGCGCCAACCATAGATAACATTGGAAGGCAAGCCAGTGCCCGGGGGCACCCTCAGAGCCGGAGGTGGTAGGGGCTGTCAGATTAATTACGTCTTACTGCTCTTGAAGCTAAATGGGAATCGGAGCAGGAAAATAAGAACTTTTCACTCTGGGATATGTGTGGCATTTATTTGGGAGATTCTAACCATCCCTACAGACCTGTCTGCTGCCTGTGAAGCCTCAGCTGATGCACGACTTTGCTCACGTGGGACTGAGCGGCAGCTCCCCGTGGAGGTTCACACAGGTGGACGCTGCTGGCAGCCTCCTGCTGAGGCTGCATTCCCCGACGCTCCCGACTTCGTTTGGACATCCACACAGCCAGATCCCCAGGGGACGCTAACCTCTCCCCTTGCTGCAGCGAGGGGCTCAAAGATCCAAGGGACCCTGTTTCCCCCTTGCCAGCAATTGAGAGAAATGGGCATGAGACCCGGCGCTGACCAGGGGGGTAGGACGGGAAGTCTGTCCAGGGACGCCGGGAGGATTCCCGTGCTCCTAGGAGAGAGTTGCAAGAAGACACAGTCCTTGCCTAATCTCTGGGTGTTGTCACGTCTGGATATGATGCCTGGAACTGCCGTGGCCCTCGTTCAGCGGGTCTGAGGCTGAGGCCACACGGAGGCTGCAAAGCCAAGGAAAGGCCCTGGGCCTTTGGGCATCTCAACCACACTGAAAGCCCCTCACCTCTGAGCCCCGGCCTCCCGAGATGCCGACTTCCTGAGGGAGCTTGAACATGGTTGTGTGTCCTTTTGCTGCCCCTCCCCTCAAGAACTGGGGACTTCCCCTGCCCGGGAGTCTAAGTCAGCCTCGTGACTTGCCTTGACTCCCAGAACGTGGTAGAACGAACGTTGCGTCTGGTTCTGGGTCTGGTCTTGGCCTTGTACCCTCCTCTCCTGCCCCCTTAGAAGCTGCCGTGCAGGGAGGTCCCGTCTGGCCTCTTTGAGGGTGAAAGGCCCAGCTGGCGAGATGGACACGGTCCCCACTGACCTGCCCACTAAATGCAGCCGCATACCTGAGCCAGGCGAGCCCAGAAGATCCACCAGGAAACCCACAGATTCATGAGAAATAGTAAATTGTGGTTATTTTATGCCACTGAGTATAGGGATGGCCTGTCGCACTTTGCTCACTGTCTGGGCCTTTACGCCTTGCAGGGTTTGTTTCTCGTGGCTGCAGGCATCCTGCCGGGGACAGCCGGCCTCCCGCCCGAGGCAGGATTTGCTTCCGCAGAACCTGGCGTCTGCCAGTCTCCTCTGTGGACGGACAGCTGACACCTCCTCCAAGGAGACTTTGTCGTTGCTAAACTAAATCTGGGTTTCCCACTTGCGTAATGAGCAGAACCTCCCCGTGACGCCCCCGGTCTGTCTGCTCACCCAAGCAGCCCAGCGGCCGGGTGTTTCCCTGCGTCTCTTCACCTCCTCCTGGCCTCCTTCTCAAGGGGGAGCTTGTCGGACGCACTCGAGGTCTCACGGCAGTGAGGCCACCACAGGAGCCCCCACACCTCGCCGACACGCTGCGAACTGAGGCCTGAGCTTATGTTCTTAAGATCCAATGATATCCCTAAGTATTATGTTCAATAAAAGTGTTATATACTCTTAAATAAAGTGGAAGTGAAGAACATTCTGTAGAAAACTGTCAAGGAATATATAGAAAAAATCCTCTACTTTTATCATTAGTGCTAAAAAACGCAACAGTGACTGGGCACAGCCTGAGCACCAGGCACCTCTCGTGCTGCGGACGTGGCCGAACCCGCCTTCGGTCTCTGTGTGCGACAGTGTCTGTGTTACATGGAACCCAGGGCGTGGACACACGTGTACCACATATTTGTCATAGACTAGGCCACATTTATTTAAACTTAACATTTTACAGTGGGCACTTTCCACAGTTATTGAAAAACCTCCGACATAACTGTTCTTGAAGACTCTGTCCAGCTGCTTTTCACTCTGTCGACACGCAAGCTCTCCCTGTTTTATAACAGTGCCGGGTTCACCCGCTCACGCATCCCGCATTCCACAGGCAGAGTGCGCCAGGGCTCGCCAGGCCCTGAACCCTGGGGCCGAAGGCCTGGAGAGAGGCCGCGGGAGAGCCGTGGTGCACGGCCGGGCCCTGGAGAGCTGAGCTGGCGAGGCCGGTGCATCCGAGAGCAGGTGGCCGCCCAGTGGTCCTGGAGGCGGGACGGTGTGTGGGAGGGGGCAGAGTAGCACAGGGGACAGTGCGCGGTGCAGAGTGTGGGGCGGCGTGCGCGGGACGACAGCCGTAACGCTGGGCTGGCAGGGGTCAGCAGAGGGGCTGCGGGGAAGGCGTAGGGCCTGAGAGGGTGGGGACACAGGCCAGGTGGGACACAGCGAGGGTGCTCACTGGCAGGATGAGCATGGCCGACGGAGGCCCTGGTGGATGGCAGCCCGGCGGGCAAGCATGAACGGCACCAGGAGGGCCACCACTGGCCTTTGGGCCTTAGAGGCCCCAGCTGGGTGTGGAGGGTCCGTATTGGCCAGGTGGCCCCTGCCAGGGGAGGTGGTGGCCTGAGTCTCCCACGTCTTGCTCTCTGCCGCCCCCCCATCACCACCCCACTTGCCTGGACGCCACAGCCCCGCCTGCCGTGCCTGGGGGGGCGGGGGTCGGAGGCCGCCTCACAGCAGTAGGGTGTGAACTACAGATAAAATCCTAAGCCCCCTGCTGACTGAATGGACCCCTCTCAACCAAGGGGACCCGGAGAAACCTTAAACTGAGTCCCCGCCATGTGGGGCAGGGGGTCCACACTGTGGGTTCACCCCCTTGCTAAGGCCATCGGGCACTATCTCCTACGGCCAGACCAGCATTCTCTCCAGTGAAAGACCACCTGCCCTGATGCGTTTAACAGTCCACGGAATGTGCGCAGAGAGGGTTTCGTGTCCTGTTTCACCTGGCACAGAGGGCAGCTCTTTCTAAACACGGACCCCATGAAAGGACAGAAGCCCCCTGTGCAGGTGCACAGTCCTCCTTCCTGAATATTCATGGTCCCTCCTATACCTTGTTAAATACATATATTCAGGCGCCCGCTCAGTATAAAATCCACCTCCCTTCGTCCCTCCCTGAAGCAGGTGTTCCTGGCTTGTGGCCGGAGCCCTGTTTCCCAACCTGCTGGAAAGGCCACCTCGGGCTAAAACTGTATGAGAAATAAAGCTCTCCTTTTCCAAATTACAAACCTTGTTGTTTTTTTTCAGTTAACAGGGGCATGGGGCTGACTCTCCAGTCCCCCTGATCTGCTGTAACAGACGTGCCTGGGTGCACTGAGGGCAGCTGTCGGGGGCTCTGGCTGGGCCTCTCCAGCCCCCCAGCTTGGGCAGGTGCCCGGAACCTGCCTCCTCCAGGAGCAGGGATGCACGCGGCTTCCACCCCCTCACACCGCTGTCTGAGTCCGTCACCGGTGCGCCACCCCTCTGGCTCCTCACCGATCTCCCACTGACCCTGTTTCTGGCCGGGCTTGTGTGTGAACTGAAGGGCCCGGGGACAAAGCTCCGTCCACAGGACAGGAGCTGGTGACGCACGTCACGCCTTGCGCATGGCCCGGACTGGAACGAGCTAGAATTCCCTCAGCCCGCCAGAGGCCCACCGAGAAGCGCCTCATCCCTCAGACGAAGTGTGAGCCGCAGCAGACGTCGGGGGGTGGCAGGGAGGAAGGCGCCCGGACGGAGGAACGTCTCTGCCCACCCAGCCGGCGCTGTGGCCCTGCCGTCCTCTCATGCCAGGGTGGGTGGGCGGCGGCTCCACCACCAGCCACCTGAACACGGGCGGCAGCTGCTGTTCCCTGGGATGCCGAAGGCCGGGCAGAGGGCAGAGGGCAGCTGCAGGCGGGGCTGGAGTGGGCAGGAAACGCCCACTTCGTGGCACAAACGGGACCCAATTTACATTTTACCGAATCGCAAAACCCAAAGGCCTTACTTCAGTGTTGGGTTCAGGCAGGTCACAGTTTCAGTAGCTTTTATTTTCCTCATATCAGAGTATTTTACCTACGGAATAGCATAAAGCTGACAAGTAAATTAAGAAAGGAAAATTAACTCCAACCGGTCATCGTCCGACGCCGTGAGTAGACGGGGTGCAGGCGGGAGGGAGGCCGCTGCTGGTGGGGGTTGCAGTCAAGGCCGTCTGCTCCCACCAGGCGCTCTGTCCGTGCTTGTTTACGCCACACCGGGGTCCAACCCCAACGATGGGCTTGGTCTCAGGACACGGCTGAAAATTGCGAGCCAGAGAACTGTTAAGAGTGTTCACACTACTGAGTTTTACACCTTCCAGTTCAGGTTTCTTTTCCATTTTTAAGTTTCTCCCTTGGCAGTTCTGTTCTCCACCACGTGCCTGTGCCAGGGATGCCAGGGGCCCGAGACGTCCCTCGCGGAGACTGGAAGAATGGCGGGTGTGGGAAGCTGTGGTGGACCGAACTGTGTCCCCCCCAATTCCCATGTTGAAGCTCTGTCCCCCAAAGTGACTGTATCTGGAGACGGGGCCGTTGGGAGATACTTAAGTTTGAGTGAGGTCATTCAGGTGGGGCCCTGACGCGATAGGACTGGTATCTTTACAAGAAGAGGAAAAGTCCCCAGGGAGGCGCTTGCACAGAGAAAAGGCCACGTAAGGACGCAGGGGGAAGGTGGCCGCTGTCTGCAAGCCCGGGAGTGCGGCCCAGGGAGAAGCCAGTCCTGCCGACACCGTCTCTTGGGTTTCCACCTCCAGACTGTGAGGAAGCGAGTTTGCTGTCTCAGCCGCCCAGTCTGGGGTGCTTTGCTGTGGCAGTCCCAGCACGCGCGCTCAGAGCTGGTGGCGGAGAGGAGGGAAAGATGAGCCGGGGCGTCTCCATCCACTCGCAGAGTCCGGAGACTTAACGAACGTGCCGTTGTGCAGGACTGGTGGGCACCATGTCCTCATTTTACGAGCCGCCCCGGAAGGAGGCTGGCCCTGGGCTCCGGGGGCACCTCCGGAGAGGGGGCGGCACCTCGTCCAGCGTGGTCTGTCCGCTCCTCGGCACGTCCAGTGTGGTGCTGCGCTCCCTGTAGCGGGCCCGGCTGCATCCCGTGACGGGGGCCCTGCCTTCTCAGCCTGCCTGTGCAGACTTGGGTCTGAAGACACCTCGGCCCCTGCAGAACGTCTGCTGGGACAGCCCACCCTGCTCCGCTCACCCCGGCGGGGGCGGGACTCTCGGGACCCACTGGGGAGGCCCCTCCCCGGCTTTTGTTGTCAGTCGCCTCCGAACCCCCTGCTGGGAGCCGCCAGACCACTAACTGTCAAGTCACCTGCAGCTAATTGGCTTAACTACCAATTTGCCTAATGGTATATTTACCTGAAATCTATAGTTATCAAATTTACATTTCTCACATGGCAGAGCAATCGCTGCCCCATCAGAGTGTTCCTCGACTCGGTTGTCTTTCTCTGTCTGCCTTTTCTCGAGGACGTCCACAGCTTTTGGCTGGTCTAAGGATATGTCCGTCTTCGTCTAGTATTTCAAGTAAGAGTTGGTCAAACTTACATTCGCTGTACAAGCTTTTGAGATGCGTCTGGCCTCTTTCCCTGGAGAGCTGTGTCATCGAGGGTGCAGGGGACGCGGCACGTGCGCCCCCGTGGGTCTCAGGCTGGGCTCCCTGCACCCGCAGCCGCTTGGCCGGGACTGTCGGGGGCGGGCGCCCAGCCGCGTCTGGGATGGGGGTTCCCGCCCGGAGGATGTGCTGAGCGCAACGTGTCCTCATGTCCTCTGTGTTCAAGACATGCTGGTTTCCTTTTGCTGTCAGCAGTTTGATGACAATGGACGTAAATACTGGTTGTCTTGTGTGAGTCTAGTTTGAGTTTCCTGAATTTCTTAAATCTGTGGGTTGACGCGTCTCGTGCGTTTTACCGAGCGCTCGACCGTTACCCTTTCCAACGTGCCCGCGCCTCCCGACTGAGGGGTGGGAAGGAGATGTGATGATTTGGGGTCACAGCCAGCTGTGAAGCGGCACTGAGTTAGGGCGTGTCTGTGCATAAACATTTTGCCTGACAAAGTATATAGCTGCTTTGCTTTATCAAAAAAGTTATAAATGCTTATTAAACAAAACTTTATAGAATCTAAACAAAATATGGGAGGGGGAAGAGGGTCACCTGCAGATCCAGGGAAAAGTGTTATTCAAAGTTTAGGTTATTTCCTGTGTTTGTCAGTGAAGGGGTGTTTGAACTGTCTGACCTTGTGCTCAGACAGCAAATGCACGTTTCCGTCTGCCCTTCGCATCGGAAATGTCTTGACCGAAACCTCCTGTCACCAGGAAGCTGCCGCCACCTCTCCCGCTGAACCCGCCCCGCACGCCCCAACCTGGCCAGCAGCAGCGAAGACCCGACCCGGGGGAAGACGGAGCTTTCGAAGTCTTCGCCCTGCAGGGCCCGCCTGGCAGCTCCTAGGGCTGCGCGTGTCGGTTAACACCGGCCGAGCGCCCAGCGCCGGGTTAATGTCGCTGTGCGTTGGGGCTGTAATAAACATTTTCCTCTGCAGTCCATTTGGCTCCTGTAATTTGGTGACAGCCATCCGCGGGGCTGGAAAACTGTCAGGAAGCCAATTACCCCTGGCTTCTGTCCTGAAGACAGGTTGCGGGTTACCTTGACGAGATCTGTTGAGCACAAACACCGTCAGCAAAAGGGACATTCTCCCGGCCAGCAAAGGGCCAGCAGGGTGAACCGTGGCTTCCACTCGCGTGGGTGAGTCCGGGGGCAGTCGGAGGTGCCCAGGGGGAGAGACCAAATTAAATAAAAAGGAAGAAAGCAATTAAATGATTTCTTTCAGTATACCCTGTGTCAGCTACAATTTAAAGAATAATGAAGCATATCTTATTGCAGAGGTTAGAGATTAGCTGCCTCTTCATCATCACAGATGGAGACTAAGGCCCCTGCCAGTCTCCTGCGTAAATCTCCACCTGAGTAATCTGACGCCGCTCTGCGTGGTGCGGAAGCCCGTGAGCACGGTAGAGTAGGACACGTCTTTTAAGTGTGTGTGTAGTTGCCGCTCGGTGTTATGTGCGTTAATCCCCTCACACCTGGCCCGTCTGACCTCACTGCCTCACCGAGTGTCATGCCGGGCAGATGGGGTCGTGCGGCTTCTCTGGGGACAGGCCAGCTGTGCCCGTCTCGGGACAGCCAGCACAGGCTTCCACACGCAGGTTAATTAAGGCGCTGCAGAGATTTGAGAATGGCCCACTCACGTCCTATCAGTGTGCCAGATACCTGGAAAAGTGTTTCGATGAGGCGTCTTTTTCTTAAAAAAATTATTAAGATTTGAGAGAAAATTTAACTGTCATAAATAAGGTGACAACAGACATGGAAAAATGTTGGCTGCTGAGGAGAATGGAGGGAAATACATACTATTTTCCCTAAAGATAAAACATAAATAAAAGCGCACCTTAGACGGGAGGGAGGGCGGAGTGTCAGGTGGAGAACGTGCCTGGGGCTCGGCTGTGCAGGTGCAGGACCAGGAGGGAGCGTCACCTGCACCGCTGGGAAGAGCAGAGGGATGCTCCGTGTGGACCCTCGGTGTCCCAAGGTGCAAGGGACGTGGTGTCCCCAGGATCACACTGATACCCCAGCGATGGGGCTTGGGTGAGGGGACGTTTCCCACCAGCCTCGGCCCCCGCCCCCGCCCCCCGGCCTCCGAGGAGTGAGCAGAGGGTCCTGTTGTGCCCGGGGAGGACGGGGGCCTGAGCGGGAGGGGCCCCCACGTGCCGCAGTGATAAACAAGCCAACGGGGCATTGACTACAAAGTACGAGAAAGCATAGAGTGCAAATCTTCAAAACACGGCGTCTCCTGTTTCTGCGTCTGAAGCTGTCAGACCATGGAGGAAAAGACTGATCCAACTACACAAACTTTTCAACTCTGGGCCAAAGACACATCTCACACCTGAAACAAACGGCAAGATGGGCTGGGGGAAGCGTCTGCACAGCGTTTGTTAACATGCGTGTCATGCGAACAACTTGCAGTAAGTCATTTGGAAGAACCGGGCGTGGGCCACGGGGCAGGGCAGGTCCCCGCACACTCCGCAGCTGCGGACCCTGGAGACGGTGCCTGTCGGACCCCCCGGATGCTCCAGGGCGTCAGGCTCACTGTGTCGGAAACTGAGCCCCTGCCCCAGACCGCCCACCTCCACCCCTCCCTGTCTCCTGAAGCCTCCGTGTCCAGCACCTTCCGCCCTGGACTGCTGGGGCTGGCGCTGCCTCTCGAGGGTCCACACCTGTCTCCAGGGCTGGACTCATCCCCTTGGCCTTCGCGAGTGAGTCACGTGATCATGCAAAACAAACAGAACCGGACAAAGACGCTTGTCTGCCGTGACTGCAGGTCGGTGACGCTGGTTACATGAGCACAGGTCGCAGGTGAGTGTGGAAACTGTTCACTTGTTTTTAGCAAACAAATGTTTGCTAAATGTTGTTTTATATGTTTTTTGCTAACCACATATAATTTATGAGATCTATGAATGCCTTTGAGCAGAATGTAAACAGAGGTCACGCCTGCACTTTGGGCACCCGGGGTGTTCACCGTCCCATCGACCCAGAACCGCCAGGTGCCGTGATCATGTTGTGTCACAGACCGTGAATCTGTTTGAGTTATATTTTGGGGTGGGGCATTTATGTGCCCACATTGGTGAATACAGCCTTTATTGTGGGGTTTATTAGCCATAAGAAAACCACATCTTATAATCACTAATGCCCAGTTTTTGAAACTGGACTATATACGCTTGGGTCTGGTACTCGACACAGAAGTGACAGATCAGACATGAACGTCACAGGTTTGCTGCCTTCGAGGAACTTCAGCCCAAGTGTGGGAGAAAGGCACAGAGATGGGAAATGTGGAACTGACCACTCTACACTCCGTGTGTGTCAGCTTCCTGGGCTGCCGTAACACGGCCACAGACCGGGTGGCGGAAACAACAGGGATTTACTCTCTCACTGTCCTAGAGGCCAGTCGGGTGGGAGCCCGCGGCCTTCTGATGTCAAGATTGCTCTTTTTCAAGCACCAAAGGAGGCAAGAAAAGCTTCATCTTTCTCTGCTGCACCCCTTTTAATAAAAGGATTTGTTCTGTAAAATTTGGATTCAGTCAAAAGGCTGCACTCAAGGACCAGGAAGGCCACATGTGGCCTTAAGGCTGCAGGTTCCCCATCCCGGCGGGCGGCCGGTTTCTCCTGGGGCCTCTCTCCCTGGCTTGTAGAGGGCTGTCTTCTCCCTGCGTTTTCACGTGGCCTTTTCTCTGTGAGTGTCTGTGTCTGCGTCCAAATTTCCCCTCTCATTGAATTTCCAGTCATGTCGGATTAGGGTCCACCCCTAATAACCCCATCTAACTCAGTCAGCCCTGAAGAAGACCCTGCTTCCAAATAAGTCACATTCACCGTTGCTGGGATTAGGACTTCAGCATCTTTTTGGGGGACACAGTTCAATCCATAACACCCACCAAGGCTCTCTGTGGTCTGCTGTGGCCACGGGGCTGGCATGTGCCAGAGATGCTGGCGGGATGCAGAGGGAGGGCGTGAGGCACGTCACATTTGGGGAGCGCTGGGAGGATGTTGGGCTTGAACACGGCACAGGAGAAAGAGTGTGCCGGGACCCAGGCAGGGCGCGGTGAGGCCGGGACGGCTGAAGGTCTGCACAGACCAGCTGGGGAGAACCAGGTGGCCCCTGCCAGGGGCACCCAGCTTTGTCTGTCTCCAGAAATCTGCACGAGTCAATTGTTGGCTTAATTTCAACCAGCGCTTTTCCCCTTCCAAGTGTGAGTCGGTGCAGAACATTAATAAAATATGTCTTTTTTGTAGCAGAGACTCGTTTTTCCCACGCAGGGAACAAAGGCCCAGAGAAGGTGAGCACCTCATCCCAGACACCTGTGGTTTGTGCCCCTACTGAGCTGCCTCATGGGGGAGTCTGTTGGCTCCTGGCCGCACACGAGGCTGCGGCCGTCCTGTCCTGGCTCTGCTGTGCCCCCTCCCTGGGGACGCGCTCACTGGACACACCACACTCCTCCTAACGAGTTTCTGGCGGACCCTCGGGAGACGTGCCGGAAGCCGGCGGTGTGTTCTCCCCTGTCAGACGCTGGTGGAGGGAAGGGGTGAATTTGTCGTCCTGTTGCGCCTCATCCGTGGGCCGGGGGAGCAGGGCCCACGCGCCTCACAGAGGGTCAGGCTGGCCGCAGTGGGCCCGCCCTGGCACCTCGGGCAGACGGACTTTCCGCCTGTGCCCTCTGGGCTTCCTCCTGCCCCTGGCCGCGGGCCTCCCTGCCACTTCCTCATTAGTACGAAATTGAGACAATTGCAGGGCAGGACAGGCCTCTGTGTCCAGACACAGGGCAGGCCTGTTCCGGCAGCAGCCAGGCCGGCCGTGCGGGGCTCCCCCAGACGCGGCCAAGGGCATCTGGACCGTGTGTCTGCAGCTGCGTGAGTGCAGCCATCTTCTTTGCTGTGACCCTTTATTTCATTAAAGGGTTTGGGCCTGAAAAATTAGGATTGAAAAATCTTAACGTAATGGTGGCCTTTACTGGACACGTCCCTGAATTGCTTATTGGGAGGGGGCAGCCTGGTCCTGCAGAGGGTGCTGCGTGGGACTCTGGGGGGCAACGGCTGTCTTGGTGAAGTCACTGCGGAGTCCAGCTGTTGGTACCAGGGGAGGGGCACCTGCTGGGCCTGCCCTACCCCCACCCAAAGGCAGCTTTGCTCCTGACGGAGAAGGGTCAAGGTGAGCCGTGGCCCAAGGCCTCCTACTGCCCCCTGCACTGGACTCACCTGTCCAGGTGACCAGGCAGCCAGCGCTGCAGGAAGTCTGCAGGGCTCCCTCCTTCTTGCCCCCTTGGAGGGCAGAGGCTGGGAGAGGGGGAGGGAGGGGGTGGGTCGTGGCAAGGAGGGGCGGCTGGCTTCTCACTGCTCTGCTCTGCGGAGGGTGGGCAGCCCCACTCACAGGCTGGGGCCGGGCTGTGCTTCCAGAGGCACCTGGTTTTCCCCCGTGGTTGGCTGAGATTCTCCCTTTCTCGGCAGGCAAAGCCGCCACAAACCTCAGTGCTCGTGGAACGGGGCCAGGAGGGAAGCTGCAGCTTCAGGTAAGAAAACCTCACGTCTGTAGTCCCAGCACTCTGGGAGGCTGAGGCGGGAGGATGCTTGAGCCCAGGAGTTGGAGGCTGCAGTGAGCTGTGATGACGCCGCTGCACTCCAGCCGGGGGGACAGAGCGAGACCCTGTCTCAGGGGAAATCCTCGCTGTGGAGGGTGGTCGGGGCCACTCAGCTTGTCCAGGGCCACCTCACTCCTGCTTCAGGCATCATCCCCTGCGCGCAGAAGGAGGGACAATCTGGTGGAGGTTGAACAGCGTGTCGGGGGTTTTCTCCAGTAAATGTGGACACACAGACCATAAGGACTACAGACGACAGACTGGCCCTACATGAGATTCAGGAGTGACCTGCAGATCTGCACACGTGTGTGCATGTGTCTGTGCCTGCGTGTGTGTGCGTGTGTGTGTACACACAAGTGTATAAGTCTCCTTTGGCTGCACAGGCTCCCTTGTGAAGCTGCTGATGCTGAAATCCCAGAGCCACGTACATTTTAATCTTTGCAAACTCTTCTTGTGCATTTTTACACTTAGGTCCAGATGTCCCTGGAATCATTTCATTATCCGACTCTTTGTCTTCTATGTATCTTGGCCCCAAGAAATAGTGAGAAATCATCATTGAATTTTAACGCCAATTGCTATTATTTAATTTATACCAAGCAATTCAGGAAGTACAAAAGTGCATGCCCAAAGACGTATAAATCTGATACCTGATCAACCCTTTAAGAGGTGATAAATGCAAACATCCTTACTTTTGACATTTATAAATTATTCGGTTCATTATGACAAAGAGCGTTTGACATTTTATGAGCTGTGCGGGGTCTCTCCGGTGTCGGGGTGGAGAGAGAACAAGTGGGCGAGTTTTAGGTTTGTCAGCAGATGTGAGCACTCGCCCTGTGCACCTGGAGCCTCCTTCTCTGATGCTGGACTCCAACTCAGACAGGCGCTGAGTTTCCGCAGCGTGTGGTCTTCAGGGCAGGGGCTTTGGAGCCAGACGGACCAAAATCCAAGTTCTGGCTCTGCCGCTCATGGGCTGTGAGACTGTCACAAGTCACGTAAAGATGGGCCTGTGGTCATGAGAGTGTCCCTCAGGAGAGGTGAGGCCTTGACTCTGGCTGGCCCCCTCGTGTCCTACAGCCCCTGTGCCGGCCCCTCCAGTGGAATGTGAGCTCCCCGAGGCTGTCATGTCGCCAGTCTGCTGCTGTCCCCAGGGTCAGCCTCACGTGCCGGGCACTTTAGATGGCACCAACACAATTTGTGGAAGGGGGAGGCACAGTTGGTGCCCTCTGATGTGCCTCACCTCAAACCAATCTGCACCATCTCCTCTGGCAAGTGGGGGGGGTTTCTGAATTTGGGGCAAAATGCGAGTAAGCTGTGATGTGCCATGTCACTAGCCGCCCCTTCTGAGGACCATAATGGCATCTTTTTCACTGTCTGAACTTCGGCAGCAGGATAAGCAGATGCGGCTTCCTCACAGGAATGTGGGTCCATCCTCTTCCCAGAGAGCTGAGAGTGGGTGGGGTGAGGAAGGGGGTGGCACAGGAGCCCCTCAGGACAGCCCTAGTGGGGGATCATTTGCAGAATGCAAACCTCCGCCTGCACGCTGCCTCCTGGCACTTGGGGGTGCAGTTGGCAGCTGCATGTTTTAAAGCAGAGTATGGTGTGTTCAAGCCATCCTCCTGCCTCAGCCTCCCGAGTAGCTGGGACTACAGGTGCCCCCACCATGTCAGCCAATCTTCCTATTTTTAGTAGAGAGGGGGTCTTGCTCTTGCTCAGGCTGGTCTTGAACTCCTGACCTCAAGCCATCCTCCCCCCTCATCCTCCCAGAGAGCTAGGATTACAGGCGTGAGCCACTGCGCCTGGCCAGTATGGTGTGTTCCAACAGGTTGTGCGTATGTCTATGTGTACACTTGTGTGCATGCACGTGTGTGCTTATATGTGCATGTATGTGCTGTGTGAACACACGTGGTGTGAACACACATGTGTGGTGTGTGCATGCGTGTGTGTGTGGTGTGCACGTGCGTGCACATGTGATGTGTGTAGTATGTGCACGTGTGTGGTGTGCACATGCATGCACATGTGTGGTGTGTGCACACCTAAGTGCATGTGTGCAGTGCACATGAGCATATGTGTGTGTCCCAGTACCAGAGCCTTTGCATTCAGTTTGCCCAGTCAACCCTGAAGCTCTTTTCTTTGGTCAGAAATGATCTTAGAAAAAATAAGTAAAAATGAAACTCACCCCTTTTTTTTCTTTCTTTTTAAAAATGTTAATCTCCCTAGAGGCTTGGCAGAACCTCACGCATCATCAAGGCTCCTCCCCCAGCCGGGTGTGCTCGGGGGAGCCAGTACAAACCGGTTTACTTAAGCGAATGACCATAGCATTTGGGGCTCCGACGATGTCTGCTTTTAAGCCGGCTACAGGATGGGTTGCGGTCTACGCGAGCAGTGGAAACGCTTCTGTGCCGGCTTGGGGGCCTCCCTGAAAGCACGTAACTCACCTCCAGTGTTGTCCTATTGCCTTGCTCTGCGCAGAGGGAGGACCCCCATTCTGTCTGCGTCATGTGTCCCACATAAAACATCAGTTTGGCAATTAAGGCCTGTTTTGTTGAACCAGAAGAAAAAGAGAGCATGAGAAACCTCTGGAGCCATGTGCTGCTACGGAGCTTGTGCCTGGTGCATTTGCCCTCGCGTCGGCTCTGCTCCGTTCCCACCCCGGCCCTCCCTGGGGCCTCTGGGGACCCTGTGCCTGCAGCAGGCGGCGGGAGAGTGAGCCCACACGTCCTGCCTGGCCCCAGGACCCAGAGCCACCAGGGCTGAGGGACACCTGGCTCCCAGGACCTGTGACCTGCTCGGCTGTGCACTCGCCCGTGACTTCTCCATGGTCAGACCCCTGCTCTGTGCCGGGCGAGGGTGGCCGGCAGTCACTTTCCATTCCTTCTACCTGGGGCCCACGCCTCCCGCCCACTTTGCTCTAGTCTGGGGGCGAGAGAAAGGCTCAGACACAGAGTTGGTGTCAGAGTCCCGGAGAACAAGGCAGGCCCAGGGGGACGGACCAGGGAGTCAGGAAGTGCAGCCCAGGTGCTGTGCAGAACCGTAGGAGCCCGTCAACGGCAGCTTCTAAAGTGGCGGGTCTGGCGGGCTCCAGACCTCCTGTTCCTAATGTGCTCCAGGCAGTGTGGCGTCTCCGTCCCTGAGACACTCTCCCCACGGCCAGAGCCCGACCCAGGGGCTCTGTGCTTTCTCGTCCTTTGGGGTGGGGCTTCTGTCCTGCAGCTCCCCACACCTCCTCCCTCCCTGCCCTCACACCCCTGTCAACCGTGAGACCCTCCGTTCCACTTGCAGGGTCCCCCTGCCCGATGCCCCTCAGCGATCCGGCCAGCGTAGTCTCCTGTGGGCCCCGAGCATGAGCTCCTGCATGGTCCTGGGATCTGAAGGACAGGACCGGGGCTGTGCACTGTGGGCTGTGGCTCCATGACGAAAAGACCCTGACACATCAGGTGAGTTACACACCCAGGAAGCTGTTACAGGAAATATCACGCCTCTGTTCTCGCCAATGTGCGCAGCCACACAGGCTGCCCGACACTGTCCCCATGAAGGGACAACTCTCCTCACGCCCTGGTGGACAGCCCTGGATGACTGCCTGCATGGGAAGCTGCCCCGTAATCGCCTCTGTGTGCAGGGGTGGGGCAGACCCATGGGCAGCTGGAACCTGCGGAGGATGAGCAGAAGAGGCCGCGCTGCAGGCCCCAGGGTGGAGTGGGGCCAGGTCTGGGGGTGCCCGGCAGGCCCACTCTGCTTCCATGCCCCACCCATGTGGGAGGTGACCCTGGCCAACACGGGGGTTCCTGAGTCACAAATGCCCATGTGTTCCCCACCACCTGCGGCCAGCCCTAACCCCGCGTCACGTTGGCTTCAGGTCTGCTGGCCAGGTAAGATGCTATGAACACCCGCTAAGCCCCCCTGCCCTCGCTGTGGCCCCCTGGGGACCCCGCCTCTTGGTGCCATGCCTCCCTCGTGAGGCCCCTCCCCTTGTGTGTGATGGGACCCAGCACCTGCTTCTAACCCTCAGGACACGGTGCAGGCGCCGCTCCTGTTCTGGGTGTGTGAAAGGGACTCTGAGTTGCCTCCTGTGGGCTGGATGCCGAGGATGCCCATGTGATGAGGGGCTGCACGTGGGCTCTGGGGCTGCTGGAGCCCGTCAGGGGCTGGGGGAGGTGCTGGGAGTGTGGAGCAACCCCCAGCCAATAGCCAGCAACAAGCCACGCCCCCAGCACCATTGACAAAAGAAATGAATTTGTCCAGCAATCCGAGAGGTCCTGGGAAGGGGGCCTCCCCCAGCTGAGCCTCCAGATGCAACCACAGCTCACCTGACACACTGATTTGCAGCCTGGCAGGACCCCGAGCAGAGGACCTGTCAGGCTGTGCCGGGACCCCTAACCCACAGCGACTGCGAGGCAGTAAGTGGGCTGCTGTTTGTTACACAGCAATACACAGCCGGTGTACATGCCCCGGCCTACACCCCTCCTCCCTGGTGGAGCCAGTGTCCTGAAGGTAACAGTTAATAATTCCTATGTGTGGCTTTACATTTTTATTTGGAGAATCTCTAGAATTTTAAAAATCATTTTGCATTTTGTAAACTTTTTTGTCAATGTGTATATGCACTTAACATATTGCATGGTTTCTATGTTTTCCACTCAACAGTACATTCCCAGGGTTTATCCATATCAACATTTTGTCTATTTCTCTAATTTTCACTGCTGAACTGCAGTTCACTCCGCTATGGAGCAATTTGCTGACCATCCTCTGAAGTGGATGTTGGGTCATTGTAAAATTTTGCTATTACAATGAACTAATAAAGATTCTTCCACGAGCCTCTGGACGTGTGTGCTAAGATTTCCCTAGGATGTATACCTAGTAACGAATTGCTGAGCTGTCGAGAAAACACATCTTCAAATCTAGAATACAGTGCCCAAGTTTGTTTCAGAAGAGTTAACCGACTTACACATCCCAAACCATCGCGCGGCGCTTGCTTGGCCAGCGCTTGGCGTCATCCGCTAACCTTCCAGGTCGCTCATCAGGTTGTTGTTGAGTTTAGGCGTCTTTTCAGATGCTGTTTGGCATCAAGTTTTCTCTTTGAAAATCTTCTGTTCATGTTCTTTACCCATTTTTCTACTTAGCTATTTGTCTTTTTCTTACTAATTTGCGGGATTTTTGGTCCATCCCAGATACTATTCCTTTCGTATTGATACAAATGAAAAATATCTTCTCATTCTGCGAGTTGGCTTTTTACTTCATTTATGTTGTCTTTTGTCAGACAGGAAGTGTTGATTTTAATGCAGTCATGGTGACCAGTTGTCTCCCTTGTGCCAGACGCTTTGTGTGTCCTTGGGGCAAAGGAACCTCTCCCAGCCCCAAACTCGTAAGAATTTTCTTATATTTCTTACTGAATGCTTCTCAGTGTTGTTTTTCCCATGTAAGTCTCTAATTCACCAGAATTTTGTTTTTGTGGTTGGTGAGGTGGTTAATCATTCTTCAGATTTCTGCATTTCACTTTTCTTAAAAACAACAGCAGCATCATGTTCTTTCACTTGGCGATTGATTAGTGCATTGGCTATTTTTCCTCCATTCATGGGAAGTGGCGAGTGATCACTGGAGAGAGGGCATCCAGTGCTGACCCCTCGCTGCTGAGGCCGCAATGCGGAGGGCAGAAACGTGGAGACTCCCCGTGTGGGGGAGCAGGCCCGTGTGACGGATCAGCACCCACGGAGGTCAGGAGCTGCCACAGATCAGATCCCAGCTGCTCCTCCTAGACTGGGCTGCAGGCGAGGCCCTCTCCACGTGAGTTCTCACCCTCGAGGTGTGAATAATGCAGGCAGTTACCTAAGAGGACCGTGAGAAGGGAGGGGCCGCCCCTGGGAAGCCACGCCAGGTGGACCTCTTCTGCGGAGCGAGCCCCACACCCCGCAGGACATGCGTCTCCAGCCAGAGGGGCTTCCCGGGACCTCGGGGCCCAGGAGAGTTCACGCTCCAGAGAACGTCCTTGGACGGCCACATTCCTGCCCCTGCCACCTGCAAATGCCTCGAGACTGAGACATAAAGTCCTTTACTGTCCCTGGAGCATTCATTTCTAGGCTATCCATGTATAAATAAAACTTTTATATATCTCAATAATCGTATCAATAGATTTTAATCTAGGTAATTAAAATTCAACAAGACATTCCCAAGGATATAACAAACATCCACAAACCATTTTAATGACCACAAGCTGTTCCCTTGCAGGGAAGTGTCCTCACTGGGGATGGGCGAGGGTGGGTGGTCAGGTGGAAAGCCACTTCAGGCTCTGACAAGACGTGCACTTTATTAAGTATTTTATGAGCCTAACTTGGATCCTTTTATGGGATGACAGGCAGCTTGGGGTAGAGAACACAGCCGGGTCTGTGTCCAGCTTGCTCGCACCCCCGCTGTGTGGCTTTGGGGGGTTCCTGGCCTCCTCTCAGCTTCTATGACTGGGAGGAAGACCCAGGGCTTTTGGACATTTATTCACTCGGGTAGCGTTTCTTGCAAACCTGCTCTTCGGGTGCCAGTGCAGCGGCCGTGAAGGCCATTTGAGGCGGCTGAAGGGCTGCGGCTCAGGCTGTTGCCTCCCGCTGGCTGCATTTGCTGGGTCATTTGCTGCAGTGCTGAACGCCAGCAGGATGCTTGGTGCCCTCCAATTTCAGTGACCTGTGCTTCACGCTGTGGCCAGCCCCCCCTGCACAGTCACCGCCAGCCCCTTCTAAGAGTCTTTGCGGGGCACGGGGTGGGCGGCCAGGGCGGGCTGGGCAGGAGGACCTGGGCAGGGCCGTGTGCCCTTTCAGAGCGGCGGCTGGAAAACGCGCTCTCTGGCTCAGGCGGCCTCGGGGGGAGACCTGGCTCTGCCCCTCACAGCTGTGGCTCTGGGGACTGGCTGCTCCTCTGCCCCTCGCTTCCCCAGCTCCAAGGTGGGGACAGTAACAGGACAAGCCCCAGGGTTTGTCTTGTATGTAGCATGAGCAGCGTTGGCCACAAGCCTGGTGGACCCACGTGGTCCCACTGTGCATCCGAGCTCAAGCACAACCACTGGGAGGTCAAAGGAGAAGCTGGTGTCCACCTCTGTGTCTGGCTGTCTGGGCTGGTGACTCTGCCCCTTGGATGGCTCCCTGACCTGTTGCTCATTCTGTGGGACTGGCCGTGGGGGTCCGCCGGGTCATCCTATCCCAGTGCCGGGTCAGAGATGGGTGGATGTGGGGTAGGGGCAAGCGTTCATGGCCAGGGAGGGGGCTCCTAGGAGGTGGAGTTCCAGGCAGAGGTGGCTCCCCCATGTCTGCAGCCAGGTTGGGCGTGGGCTGGGAGGGCAGCCAGGAAGGCAGTGTCCTCACCACAGCCAGGAGTCCAGGGTGGGGGTGCACGGATGGGGGTGCATGGGGACCAGAACCTGAACACGGATCACAGGATTCAGCCCCCAGCTTGAGGTGGACTCGATGCCTGTCATCTGTGGGCTTCTCACTGGGCTTGGGGTCTGGGGGAGCATGGGGGCAGTGGGCTCTGGGCAGGGCCAGGACCTGTTGTTTAATAACAGGTAATACCTAATAGTTAGCATTAATGCTCACACTGAGCAGGACCACCAGAACTTGAACCATGGTCACCTTGAGGGCGGCACTGGGGCCTGGACGGGCCAGGCACGTGGCACTGTAGGCACCACATTAGCACGTGGGTTTCTGCCTGGGAGGCAGGTGGGCTCCGTGGGTTACTTGAGTGAGATTTTATGCTTTTAGTTCCATGGAATCGAAAGAGCTAACACTAGCAAGGATGGAACCGCTGGAGGAGGGGGTAGCTTATGCTTTTGGAATGTCCTTTTCAGGGCAAATATTTAACTTGAATAAATGGAGCCCTGTCGGGAGAGGCCGCGAGGGGCAGCAGTCAGACGGGGAGGAGTTCGGGGACCTGCAGTCCTGCGGCTGAGAAAGGCAGGCTGTGGTGGCCTGAGAGGAGAGGCGCCTTCTGCCCGTCGGCTGGAGGGAGCAGGGGCTGGTCTGTGCTTGGTGGTGGAAGGGAGCCAGTGTACGTGCACTGCCAGGTGTTCCTGAATCGCCTCCCCTGGGGAAGACGGACGTCAGAGCAGGGAGGGTCTCACCCTCGCTCTTCAACTCTGGCTCAAGTTTGCGTTTGAAGCTGGTATTTGTAAAGCCCACGTTCAGGGAGTGTCCGAAAAAGCTCTCCACAACTCCTCCCCGGCTGCTGTAAGGACACTCAGCTCACGGCCAGGTCGCCTGCGCTACCTTCATGCCACCTCCTGGGGAGCCCTAGTGGTCGGACCTGACTCCCAGGCTACACACAATCCTGCTCTCTCTAAAATGTCACTCCCCAAGGAACTCAACACAATGATATTTTTGCTTTATTTACATTAAAATCAACAGATGTTAGCAAGTTGATGTCATTTATTATATAAGATATGATGACAATACAATTAGTATTTTTAAACTGTAATTGTAAAATTGACCTTATTAAAATTCCACTTCCTCCATAATTAAAAAAAACTAATTACTTCTAGTAATTGGACCAGAAATGACATTTTCAGTTCATTAATATTCAGCAAATTGTTTTTGAAGATGTTCTTGGCACAGTGCACCGTCAATCTCTAGCATTACCGTTCGTTTCTTATTTAAAAGTCATCTGGAAATAATAGTTTGCATTTTAACAAGATGTGTACCCATGAATTGATTTTATAAATAAAGCTTTTAATTGCTAATTAATTTGTGGGGACTATGTCCCTGTAATACTCCCCAGCACAAATGTGCTGGGGCTGATGGGGCTGAGCCCCAGCGCCCAGGCCTGGGTGGAGCTGTCAGCCTGGCGCCTGCTGCCTCTTTTGCAAGCAGCAGGGCAGGCAGGGACTCTGGGTCGTGCTCTGCTGCTCCTGAAAGCCATAGTCTAATTACTCAGCCCCAGAAGGTGGAGGCAAATCAAAATAACAGAGTGTGAACTAGTTTTATAATTAACTGAGCTCAGCTGAGAAGGTTTTTAAAGAATGAAAATCAAACCGTTTAGGGCTGCCACGGTGATTTGGTTCCTGGTGTCCTGGGGGCAGACAATGCTCAGATTCAGGGGAGGGTGCGTTCTCTCTCTCAGACAAGGCAGCGCTGTCAGAAGGGCTTCCATGATCCTATTCTTCATTTGTCCCCTGCAAAGTGACTCTTTTGACATGTCAAATGTGGGCCTATTTTTTGCCAAGAAGCGTTGGTGCCATCAGCTCCTGAGTTTCACCGCGTCCTCATCCACGCAAGCCCCGACTGCCGCTGCTTCAGAACCGACTGGAGCAGACAGGAGGGAGGTGGGGCCCCCATAAGGGGACGCTGCTTTGTCCAGGAGTGCGGTGCTGGCTCCCCTGGCACGTTGTGCACATCCAGGACCCGGAGCAGGTGGGGGCATGTGAAGAGCAGACGGAGTTGTGAAGTGTTACAGATACTCACCGAGCAGCAGGAGAACTGGGGGACACCTCAGGCCGTTAGGTGGGGTCGTGGTCTGCCTTCAGCTTCTTTGTTTTTGCGGTGCCCAATTTCTCTAGAATTGACACGGCTCCTAACAGGAAAGAAATACACTCACGTCTAAAAGAGGGAAGTACAAAGACTAGACAGCAACCTGTCTCCCTAGATGGGAATTGGAGTTGTCCTGGGGAAGCTGCTGTCTCACCTGGGGGCCATGGGTCTGGCGTGAGTCTGGGTCTCACCTGTCCTAGTGCTGGTGAGGTCTTGGCCGCCTCAGACTCTGCCCACACACGGCCCTGGGGGGCGGTGAGTCCTGCAGCCTGTGGGGAAAGGCTGCCTAGGGCTTCCCCTGGGCTCTGGTTCAAAGCCTCCTCCAGGGTCCAGTAGCAGCAGCAGATCCCTGCCCACCACCCCCAGGCTGCACCCTGTCCCCCCACACCTGTCCCCATGGGTGGGATGGGGGAAGCTGCCAGAAGCCAGATCCTAGGGGAGTCCTTGGCCAGATGGCCTTGTTCCACTTCTTAGCAGGGTTGGCCCAAGGCAGGGTCCCCTGGCCTGGGAGGTGGGGATACTCCCATCCTGCCAGAGCCTCCCGGCAGGTGCAGGGGAAGGACAGAAGGGCAGCTTCCTCCTGCTCAACAGGTGTGGCCAATGGTGGCCACTGTGCCCGCCCACCTGCTCACCCCTTCATCCCGGGCCTGGCCTCTCTCTGCTGGATCCATCCTTGTGTCCATGGGGTGAGAACTCGGGGAGCACAGTGCCCCCACCTCCTGCCTTGACCTCACAGGCCGCTCCCTGCCGGCTCTGGCCCAGCCTGTCCCCATCAGTGGTCAGTGCCTGGCTTTCTGCCAGGGACTCTGGTGCCTGCCTGCTCCCGACTGAGCAAGAGCTCTGGGAGCTCCAGGGAACTGGGCGGTGGACCCAGAGGGGCAGGGATGCTGACCCTGGGTGGGATGCTGGGGAGGTCTCCTTTGGCCTTGCCCTGCCCACAGCGTGTCCAGATGGCGAGGCGCTCTGGAAACAGTGGACATTGACACTTGCCTGCTCCCCAGTCCTCGGATCAGCCCCTATCTGGACAGGCGTGGTCCCCTCAAGGCCCTGTGGGGAGATGGCTCCCCCAAGGTCAGCTGATGGAGGGGAGCAGGCAGCAGGCAGACGGGCTCCCGGAGTCCCGGACTAGGCAGCTGCCTCCTCTTCTCACCTGAGGAGGACGCGCCCCCCTCCAGTCCCGCAGAGCCCCCAGCCACCTCTCCTGCCTTGATGGGCCCAGGAGCCCCACGCTGACTCAAGGAGATGCAGGGGAGACCTGCCTTTGTCCCCTGGTACCTGTCAGGGTCTCGGAGTCCTTCCCCGTGCTATGTTGTGCAACGATCCCCGGGGAGAGGGGCTGGACTGCTCTGCCAGACTAATCCTGATCTCCCTTCCCGGCTGTGGCTGGTTGTCCTGAGTGGCCTAGGACATGCACGTGAGAGCATCTTTGTTCCCAGCAGGGGTGTGTGGTCCTGCAGTGGCTGCCTGCACTAGGGGCAGGAGTTCCATGACCCACGAGCTGGCAGGGGCTTGGGGAGATGAGCAGGTGCTTCAGCACCAGGACAGGTCCTCACCACTCTCTGGGCCAGGCCACGTGCAGCCCTGCAGGACCCCCGTTTCTGCCCCTCCTTTGGGATGCATGCCTTGCCTGAGTGGCACGTTCGTGAAACTGACTTCCTTTTAAAAAGATAGACAAATTTATTCAAAAGAGGGAAGTTTTGTTTCCACTGTGAATACAGACCCAATGTCCCTCACCATAGGAGTGACCATGGGGCACAGGCAGTGACAATTGTGGCACTTCAGGCAAATGCTGCTGCATAGACAGCTCTGCCTGGGACCTGGCCACCCTCAGTAGAAAGGGATTGTATGAGCTGCTGTGATGATGACCACAAACTGGGACCTTAAACAACAGAAATTTATCCTCTCATCATCTGGAGGCCAAAGTCTAAGGCCAAGGTGCCGGCAGGGGCACTCTCCCTCTGGAGGCTCTGGGGACAGACCTTCCTGCTCTCCCAACTCCCAGGGCTGCAGGTGCTCCACAGCTTGGGGCTGCATCCCTGTCTTCTCTGTCTTCACACGGCCGTCTCTCCTGTGTCTGTGTGGGTCTCTGTGCCTTCACCTGGTGCCTTCACCTGGTCCTCTCCAAATTTTCCCTTGTTATTAGGACACAACCCTCAGTAAGGACATGCCAGTCACGCTGGATGAGGGTCCACCCTAGTAGCCTTCTCTTAGCTTGGTCATCTGCAACGACCCTTCTTCCAAATCAGGCCTCATTCACAGGTTCCAGGCTTAGGACTTCAACACCTCTCTTTAAAGAACAGTCTATCCACAATAGGGATATTAGCCAATGCTAAGGAAAAGTTAAAGTCCCATGAACACCAATTGGGAATTTCTCTTTGACCTAATCAGAAACACTGAAAAAGCATAAGTGTTTCCCCGACAACCTTGAGTCCTCCTGTGCCCTGCCAGCAGGGTGAGGTCCCCTTTGGGGACGTGGGGACACAGGCAGGACCTCAGAGGAGGGGCTCCTGACTTGGGTCTCAGTGGAGGCCACAAGGTTGCCATGATGGTGAATAGCTGAAGACAGCAGGAAGGGCATTCACGGGGACCAGGATGCCTGGGGGGCTGAGGTTTGGGAACATGCATGCACATGTTATGTTTTTGGCCCACGTATGTGTGTGTGTTTTGAAATATCCTATTTGTCAATCCGTGCACATATACGTACATCAGTTAGTGTGGCCGGGGCAGTGGGGCGTGCATTTGGCCTCAGGTGTGTTAGATGCCCTGAGTGCACCTGTGCCTCAGTGATGTGGGTCCCCGCCAGGTGCTGCTGGCTCCTTGCACCTTTCTGCCTTGCGAGCTCTGGTGGGAGGACGTCATCCCTGACAAGCTGCCAGGGGCAGCTTCCCTGAGGGCCAGAGGGGCTCGAGGTCAGGGGTTGGGGCCTGGAGACAGCGTCTCCGACCTGGCGTCGACTGGGGAGGCTCTGTGGGCCCTTCACGCTCAGAATGTGCTGAGGACCTTAGAAGCCAAGGTCAGCATTTGCCTTTGTAATGCAAATCGGAAACAGGTCGATATTTACTCCAAGGCTGTATGGAGTGAAGACAAAGATAACTTGACATGTTCTTTCTTCTTAAAGGGCCATGAGCTTGCAGTTAAGGAGAGATTGGTGGGTGATTTGAATATGAATTTTTGCACAGATGCCAATGATGAAGGGTTTCCTGTCAGTCCTTTGGGAACTCCGCGGGGGTGGCCTGCCCTGTTGTCTGACAGCCGCATGCTAGGAGGAAAGGGCAACGGGACCCCCCATCTGCACATCCCCTCAGAAATCTCACGTAGACTCCAAGACTGGATAAGTACGACAAAGAGAGAATTACTGTGCTGCAGGTGAGTGCACATTCCAGCTCACATGTTCCAACAGGCAAGAAAATGTCTCAGTTTTACTAATTCAAGGGCAGAGATCCTAAACCAAATGGTGCCACTACAAATTGTTCTCAAGAGAACTCCCACCTTAATTTTAACATGAGGTGTCAGCCACACTTCAAAAGCCTCTCTAATTCTGGAGATTAAGTTCTCAGAGAGTAGAGAAATTGTTGCGCGGGAGACCAAAATCACAGGTCTAGCTCTGCTGAGCACAGGGAGGACACAACAGCCCCTCGGCGCTCTGGGGTCCTGGGCAGGATGTGGGGGCGGCTGGGGAAAGGGCCCAGTCTGCAGCCAGGCCACCCGGCGTCCTGAAACCACAACACGCGGAGGGGCGGGACCCCCCGGCATCCCAGGAAACCGCGGGATCCCTCCTGACTCCTGACCATATTTCTATGGCTCTGTGGTCTTCATCTGTACTTCCAAATCCCCTGGAAGCCCAAAGCCATGTGGTGTTTCATTCTGTTCAGGTGACCTGATGGAGCTGGTGTGCGGCTGTGGACAGTCTGTTTATCCCACTCGGGTGACCGTCTGCTTCCTTGCACCAGGCCTCTGTGCCAGCTGTGCCCTTTGAATAGAAGGTGCCCCTGCGTTTCCTCAGCCTGCCTTCACCCCGGCCAGGACTCTCCATTTTTACAGAAGCGCCTGCCTCTCCAAAGTAGCACGTGTCAGAATTGCTAATCGTGTGATTGACTAATGTCTGTCTCCCCTCTCGGTCGCTGGCTGCAGGAGAGTGAGGGCGGGTCTGCCTGGTGCACGGCTGAATTCCCAGCGCTCAGCACAGGAGCTGACACATGGTAGGTACTCAAACAATATTTGCTAAATGAATGAATGAACATTGTAGGTGCAGAGGAAGGATGGATCCACCCGAACTCTGGAACATGATGAGAAGGAGTTTTGAAGAGAAGACGGCACTGAGCTGACTCGTGAGAGATGCAACTTGAGGTCGGGGTGTGGGGGGCACAACCGGCAGCTGGAGCACAAGAGGACACGCCCAGCATCTGCCTCAGTGTGGCGGCGGCACATCTGCAGGCAGTTTGGCATGGTATGCAGTAAGCATGACATCTTGTATATGACAGGTGCTCATTAAGTGCATGTTTCTACATTAAGAATGTGGCCAGTATATGTGGTTTGGAGCCAGCGTGGTGCGGAGGCAGAGTGGTCCAGGCCACAACCTCTGGAGTGAGCCTCCTTCATAGAATATTGGCTCTACAGTTTACCAGCAACAGGCAAGGAAAATAACCTCCCTAACCTGACATGAATTGTGATGGTGTCATCATTTTTCCACCCATTAGCCCAGCTGACCCAGACTGTGGGTGATACCTTTTTTTGGGATGCCAACCTCTCAGTGCATGCATGGGGCTGGTCGCACTATTTCCAATACTTTGTGGTTCCTGTGCCCACCCATTTTGCTGTGTGACTTTGCAGTCCTGCCTCCCTAATTAGGTCCTCCAGAGAAACAGAACCAATAGGATATATACAGATATATAAGAGGAAATTTACTATGGGAATTGGCTCACAGGATGGGGTCCAACAGGTTCCACAGCGCAGTGAGCAGGCTGGAGAACAGGAAAGCTGGTGGTGTGATTCAGTTGGAGTCCGGAGGGCTGAGGACCGGGCGGGGAAGCCCTGATGTAAAGTCCAGAGGCCCAAGAACCAGGAGCTCCAAAGTTTGAGGGCAGGAGGAGACGGACACCCCAGCTCCAGAAGAGGGGGAGGGTCCTCCCTTCCTCCCCTTTTTGATCTATCTGGGCCCTAACGCTTGGACGGTGTCGCCCACGTTGGTGATGGTGATTCTCTTTACTTAGTGCACTGAGTCAGTGCTAACCTCTCCACAGACACCTTGCAGACACAGAGACAATGCTTTACCAGCTATCTGGGCACCCTTAGCCCGCTCAAGTCGACACATAGAACTGACCATCACGGTGTGGAGCCTGTTCATTCTGAGCATCCGTGTGGACGTGGCTGCCCGACTGGCCTTGGCCGATGGACAGTGAGCGCACACGCCATGTGCAGCACCTGGGAACCACTGGCTCTGTGGCCCTCCTGCTTTTGTTGAGAGAAAAACATGCTTCCTCCAGGAGCAGCCGGCCAAAGACAGGGCTGTGAGCCCCAACGTGTAGCCAGGGCCAAGCCTGGCTGAGCCTGGCGAGGACCCCCAGGGGTCTGCAGATGTCAGAATGAGAACAGTGCTTGTGGTGTGTGCCGTTTGTTACACAGCGACGGCAGATGCACCTGACAACACCTCCTACAACATATCCACCCTCCACAGCTGCGGCACCAGCTGCACTCTCACCTGGATCAATGTGGAACGCGAAACGCGGCCGGACAAGGCAGTTTACGGTTCCTTTCCTTCCCCAGTTTAGTCTCCCCATTCTAGATGGGAGGTGTTGCTGCCAAAGACCAAACGGGTTTAAGGGATATTTATGGATCAATCATTTGGCCAACAAATAAAGTCACTCACTTTGGTGAGAAAAGGGGGTAAAGATGTAGAGAAGTTTTTAAAATTTGTTTTTGTCGAATTTCGAGTAACTTACAAACTATACACGTGTTGTCAAGAATAACAAGGTAGCGAGCACGCAAGCCGCGCACCCGCCCTGAGGAACCAGCTCTCCCTTTAAAGCCCCTGCAGGGCTCACCCACTCCCTTCCCACAGCAACACGTACCCCCACCGTTGTGTTCTCTACGCCTCTTCTTTTCTTTATTTTTATCACGTTGGCATATTTAGTTATAACACTATATTGTATATTTTTGCATGCTTTTGAGTTTTACAAAACAGAACCACGTTACAGTAAACGGAGCCATCTCTGAGGCTTTCATGCCCTGGCTCTCGCTGATGTCATTTCCTCTCACTGCGACTTACTCATTTTCACTGATAGAGTGTTTCTTTGCATGAATATATAAACATTTATTTATTTATTCTATGATTGATGGACATCTGGGTTGCTTCCGGTTTTCTAGTTTTGTGCAATTATGGACAGGATGCCCATAAACTTCCTTGTATGTATTTCCTGACGTATACAGACAAAGACGTGGTCGTACTTAAACCTGGACGTGGAATTACCTGAACACAAGTCATGCTCAACTTCACCTTGCTTGACACGGACAAGCTATTTTCCAAAGCGATTGCTCCAGGATTCTCCCACGAATGGCATAAAAATAGTTCCAGTTGCTACACATTCTTGCCAACACTTTACACTTTGAGTTTTAGATTTGCATTTGTTCTCCTGTTGGTAGACAATTGTGTTGGATAGATGACTATATTTTGTAAATAAAGCAGCTATGGATGTTTTTGGGCAGGTCTCCTTGTGAACACGTATTTCCTTTACTCTTGGATGTATACCTCGCAGTGGAATTGCTGGGTCAAAAAGTACACATTTGACTTGTAAGAAATGTACCTTGACGTTTTTGGAAGGTGGGTGTGGCGTTTTTCATTCCCAGCAGTGAAGTGTGAGAGTTCTAGCTGCTCCAAATTTTTGCTGATGTTGGCAGTGCCGGTCTCTCACATGTAACCATTCTAGTGGGTGTGTGACGGTAACTCACTGTGGCTTTAGTTGCATTTTCCCGACGACTAAGGATTTGGAGCACTGTTCAAGTGTCTGCTGGCCGTTCCTATAGCTTCCTATGTGAAGTGTCTGTGAAGGTTTTTTGCACATTTTTCATTGTCTCTTTTATTATTGAAAGGTACGTGTACTTTATCTAAACAAGACACACATCCTTTGTCAGATGTATATTTTACAAATATTTTCTCCGATTCTCTGCTTGCCTATTCATTTCATTAGCAGCGTCTTTTCATGAGCAGAAATACTTTAACACTTCCAATTGATCAATATTTCCTTTTGTGGTTATTGCTATCTATGTCCTGTGTAAGAAATCTTTACCCCCAAATCATGATGATATTCCACTACGTTTTGTCTTGCAGCTTTATAGTTTTGTCTTTTAAGTCTGTAATACATCCCAAATTAACTTTTGTGTATTGTGAAGGTGAGTATGGATGCTGCTTTTTTCTATTTGTCTTTTCAGTTCTATCAGTTTTTGCCTTGAGTGTTTTGATGCCCTGTTATTAGGCACATGCAAATTAAGGCTGTTAAGGCTGCTTGGAGAATTGAGCCCTTTGTCATTAGGTAACACGCCTCTCTGTCCGTGATAAGCATCTTGCTGTGGAGTCTGCTCTGCCTGAGATTAATTTATCTGCTCCAGCTTTGGACTAACGTCAGCCTGGGATATCGTCCTCCATCCTCCTGCTTTTAATCTGCGCCTTTATATACAAAATGGGTTTCTTGCAGACAAGATACACTTGGGTCTTGTTTTGTTTTTTGTTCTTTTTTCACAACTACTCTGACAGTCTGTGTCTTTTAGCTGGTGTATTTAGACCATTGGTGTTTAAAGTGATTAATGATGTAGTGGAATCAATATCCACTCGACATGTCACCGTTTTCTCTAGTTGCACCTGTTCTTTCTTTCTCTCTTTCTTGTCGTCCACTCTTTTTCTGCCTCTTCTGGTTTTAATTGAGCATTTTATCTGGTTCTGTTTTCTCTTCTCACTTAGCATATTGATTATACCATTGAAAATTTTAGAGTCTGCCCTGTACATTTACAAATAATCCCAGCCCACTTTTGGGTAACACCGACTATTCTGCGAAGAGAGCAGGTGCCTTGTGACCGTATCCTCGATTCCTCCCGCCCGCCCCTTGTGACGCTGCCCTCCTTCCCTTCCCGCACCCGTACGCCAGGGCCACCACTTGCTCGTGTAATTATTTTGAACAAATTGTTTTCTGCCACCTCAATTAAGAATATGGAAAACATCTTATTTTATCTTTGCTTATTTCTTCTCTAAGGCTCTTTATGTAGATACAAGTTTCTGATCTATATATTGTAATTTTCCTTCTTTCTGAAGAACTTCTTTTAACATTTCTTGCAAGGCAGATCTACTGGCAACAAGTTCACTTAATTTCTGGTCGTCTGAGAAAGTATTTCTTCTTCACTTGCGAGAGATAATTTTGCGGAATACACAATTCTAGGTTGGTATTTCCCCAACATTGCGGGTATTTCACTCTGCTCTTCTTGCTTGCGTGGTTTCTGGGGAGGCGTCTGATGTGGTTCCTACTCTTGTTCCTTTATGGGAAAAGTGTCCCTCAGCTTCTTTCAAGATCTTATTTGTCTTTGATTTTCTGAAGTTTAACTATAACATGCCTGCCTAGGTGTAATTTTTTAGTATTTTCCTTGCTTGGTGTCGCTGTCTGTCATTAATTTTGGGAAATTCTTAGTCATATTACTTGAAATATTTCTTCTGTTCCTTTCTTTTCTTTCTACTATTCCCATTATATGTATATTATACTTTTTGCAATTGTCTCACAGTTCTTGGATATTCTGTTCTTTTATTAAATTATCTTTTCTTACTGCTTTTCAAGTTGGGTAGCCTCTGTTGATGTGCCTCCAGCCCCACCTGCTCTTTGCTTGGCCGTGGCCAGGCCACCCTTGCACCCGCGAGAGGTGCTCTTCATTTCCGTTACGGTGTTTTTGATTTCCAGTGTTTCTCTTTGATCCTGTTTTATTTAGTTGCCATCTCTCTGCATACACTGCCCATATATTCTTACATGTTGTTCACTTGTTCCATTACAGCCCTTAGTACATTAATCACAGTAATTTTAAATTCTAAGTACGATAATTCCAAAATCTCTACCATATCTGAGTCTTGTTCCGATGCTTCCTCTGTCTCTTCAAACTGTTTTTTTTTTTTTTTTTTTTTTTTTTTTGCCTTTTAGTACGCCTGGCAATCTTTTGGTTGAAAGCTGGACATGACGTACCAGGTAAAATGAAATGAGGTAAGTCAGTCTTTGGTGTGAGGTTTTGTTTATCAGGATTGGATTTAGGCTGTGTTTATGGTTTGCTGTAGTTGTTGATGTCAGAGGCTAAAGTGTCCTCTAGAGCCTTTGTTTTTGTCAACTCTGTTGCCTTTTGGAGTCCCTAGAGACTCCTCCTTAAATAGGGTTGGAGACTTGCGGGTCTTCTAGCTGTGATCCCCTGTCATCATGCAGAAGCCTGTAGATGTGGGGGGGTAGGGTGTCAGGGGGAATTCTGCAGTCCTGTGTTTAGCTCTTGGTCTTTCTGTGAGCCTGGGTTAGGATTCCCTTATCCCCACTTCAAAGCCCAGAGGAGTCTGCACTTGTGTGTTTTCCCTCCCCCAGGTTGGCTAGGCTTCCCCCACTTGTGTTGGCTCTGGTAAAGTAGTGTCTTTTGAGTGCACCCCTTGTTAAAAACAGCAGAAAGCTCTGGAGGTATTTTAAATGGCTGCTTCCCCGCCCCCCACCTGCTGGAAGCACCCGGGGTTTCCTCCCAGCTCCTTTGTGAGAATCCGGTAGAGCTCCTGCAGGTGAACCTCACAAAAGTGCCCCCCCACCTAAAATTGGGCCTCCCTGAAGTTTTTAATTCCAAGATATGTCCATAATAAACCCCCAACAATTTCCCAATTATAATTTAGAGTTTTCTACCTGCTTAGTGGTTTCCATGTTTCCATGGAGGTTTCCACTGATGGGCTTCTGCTCCTGGTAAGCTGTGACTCTTTGTATGCGCCCGTCGGTCTCTCCAACTTTGGGGGCAGCAGTTTGCCCTGTAACCACAATTCTCTGATGGGTCTGAGAAGACTTGCACAAATCTCCTATTTGTTCAACTATTTGTTCTTCTTATGAAAACAGAAATGATGTCTTTTGAGTTCCTGACATGCCAGTCTGAAAACCAGAAGTCTTGCTTTTCTTCTCCATACAGATATCCAGGTGTTAGAGCACCATTTTTTATAGATATTCTTTTCCATTTAAGTTGCTTTGGAGCCTTTGCCAAAAAAATCAGTTGACCCTATAATTGTTTATCTATTTCTGAGCTCTACCCTGTTCTGCTGATCTATTTCTCCATCCTCATGCTCATGCTTTATTTACTTTATTTTTATTGTAAACCCCAAATTCAGGATGTATAAGTCTTTTATACAATTTGTTTGCCTAGTCTAGATTTTTTATATCTCCATGCAGCTTCTCAATTTTAATTTTCAAAATGCTGCTGGGATTATGTTTGGGATTACATTGAATTGAGAGGACAATTTAGGGACAGTTGATCTAAAATATATTTAGCCATTTAATCAAAAAATATGCTCTATCTTTTCATTTACTTAGATCTTCTTTAGCTTTTCTCATCAACTTTTTTATTTTCAGTGTAGTTTTGCCTGTCTTTTGTTAACTCTATTCCTAAGAATTGCATATTTTTGATGCTATTGTAAATAGAATTCTTGAAAAATGTTTGTTTTCCAATTGTTTACGGATAGTATACAGAAAAGAAATTATTTTTGTATATTAACTTGTATCCTGAGGCCTTGATAAATTCACTTAATTCTAGTGAGTTTTTTTTGTTGTTGAGTCCTTAGGTTTTTCTATATTAATATCTTGACATCTGTGAATTCAGACAGTTTTTCTTCTTCCTGTTACTGTGAGCTCTTCACTTTTTCTGGTCTTCTTCACTTGCATAATGTTAAGTGATTGCTCTGTCTTTGCATTTTTTACTTATCACCATCTACTTGGCATTGGTGTAACTTTTTATGACATATAGGACCCTTGTAACAGAGTAGTCCTTTGTGCTATTGTTGCAAATTACCTCTACCTGGGTTATAAATCTCATATATATTTTTGCTTTAAACTATTTTATCTCTTTCAAATAAATTATGAAAAGAAAAGAAACTATATGTATATATTTATATATGCCAATATACTGTGCAGGAAAGGGTTGACTCAGTAGGTCTGAGTTGTTCAAACCCTTCATTCCCAAGAAAGGCCCATCTTTAGGACTAAACCTTAACCAGGATGACCTCTGAGCCCTTGGGATATCCTGCCTGTCTGAGGTCTTGGGCCGTGCTGATTCAGTTTGATCAGGTAGTTTACGTTAACAGTGTGACCTATAGTGAATGTCTTTTTCTGCATGCCTGAGGCTTGGGCCAACCCGCATCAGTTTGACCTCCAGGGGGATGGGAGTCTGAGTAGTTGAGGTCAGTCATGTGGGGGTTCCAAGCCTATGTGACTGACCCCCAGGAAAAACCCTGGACACCTGGGCTTGGCTCTGCTTCCCTAGTTGACAACACTGTGCATGTGGTTTCACACGTTGCTGCTGGGAGAATTAAGTTGGCATGTTCTGCGTAATTCCTCTGGGAGGAAACAGCTGGAAGCTCATGCCTGGTCTCTCCTGGACTCTGGCTATGCACCTGTTTCTTCGTTGAGTTTAATCTGTCTCCTTTTGCAGTAATAAACCACAACCATGACCGTAACAGCATACTGAGTCCTGTGAGGACTTCTAATGAATCACTGAGGCTGAGGGTGGTCTCAGGGACCCCCAAAACATAAATCTATACACATACATACATTTAGGTGAATATGTATATATTCACTTAAAAATTATTTTATATTTACTCACACAATTACCATTTCTGGCAACTTGTCTTCTTTTGTAGAGATCTGAGTTTTCTGTTGACATTATTTCTCTTCAGCTTGAAAACTTTCATAAGCATTTTTTGTAGAAAAAAGTCTATTTGCAATTAATTTTCTCAGTTGTGATTCATGCAAAAATATTTTTGTTTTACCTTAACCTTTGAAGCTTATTTCCTTTATGTATAGATTATGAGTTGACATTTTTCCCCTTTAAAGATGTGTTTCCACTGTCTCCTGGGCCCTGGTGATTCTGATGAGGAGTCAGCTGTCACTCATGCAGTTGTCCCTCTGTGCAGGCGCCACTTCTCGCTGACTGCTTTCACGATTTTCCTTTTGCCCTTGGAAATCAGTAATTTGATTTTGAGGTGCCTTGGTGTTTCATTTTTGTTTGTCTTGCTTGTGGATCATTGGACTTCTTGAATGTATAGATTTGCCACATTTGGGATTTTTTGGGCCAATTTCACAAATATGTTTGGTGTATTTTAAAATAATGTACCATCTTTGATTGTTGAGTGCAGCTTGTTAACTGTGCTATTATCTTTTGTGTTCTTACAGATCACTTTTCTGCTTGTTCTAGCAGTTACTGAGGGTGGCATTGCTATGATTGTGGGTTCATGTTTGCTCCATTCACTTTGATGCCACACTATGAGGTGTACAGACATTTTCAAACACAACTTCTTGGTATCTTGAACATTTTAGCATTATACAGTGGCCCTCCTTTTTTCTTATAAATGCCTTTAACTTGAAGTATTGTATCTCTGATATTAATATAACTAGATTAACTATATGCTTTTTGTCTTTCAATTTTTCTGTGCTCTTATGTTTTTATTGCTCTTGTTAGAGGAATACATTGGATTTTATTAAATCTGGTCTGATTGTCTTTGCCTTTTGAATGGAATTTTTATTCTACATACATCTGTTTAAATCAGTGATATATCTGGATTGATAATTACTCTTGTATGTTGTGTTCCTTTCCTAATCTTTATTTTTTCTGTCCATTTTTGCTTTATTCTACATTGACATTTTTTCTGTTTCAAATTTTTCTCTAGCAATTTAGATAATGTACACTATTTCTATTATTTTAGTGGTTAATCTACAAATTTCATGACTCATCCACTTAATTAATCAAATTGTAAAATTAGTCAATCTCTTTAGCCTTCTCCATATATCACAAAGATTCCAAGAATATTCTAATCATCTCTCTCTGACTTATTTACCTTAGATGTTATAAATTCAACATTCCTTTTTGAGTAACACCACAAGATATTATTATTATAGTTTTGCATATTTATTTAAGTTTATTTCGTATTTGCCAATTTCTTTGTACTTTATAATTCTTTTTCATTTCCAACCTTCCTTCTGATAATGCTGTCCTTCTGTGTGAAATTTATACTTAAAAATTTATTTTAGATAGGGTCTATTTGTGCAAACCATGTCTGTGTTTGGTTTTCTGAAAACCTGTATTTCATCCTTGCTGTTGAAAGATATTATTTCTGCTTACAGACGTCTAAATTAACAGTTATTTTATCTCAGCACGTGTTGGGCACCGTCCAGCTGTCCCCTCGCTTCCTGTCTTGAGCCTGGTGAGTCGGCTTCCAGCAACCAAACCTTGTTCTCGGAGGCCGTCTCTCCTCCCCAGCTTCGTTTGCATCTTCTCTCCGTCTTCGATACAATTTCACTGTGAGGTTTCTGTGCATAAATTTTGTTTATATTTTTTCTGTTTGGAATTAGTGGGCCTTTCTGAATCAGTAATATCTTTAATTGATTTTTATGGGTTTTTTGAGAAATTCATCAGTCAGTCACTGTCTCTTAAAGTATCGCCTCTGTCCTCGTGTCTGCCTCTTTCATCCCCTTCTGCAACTCCAGGAGTGTGTGTCAAGCCTCCGTGGAGCCTCCGACCCCTCTGGGCATCGTCCTTCTGTCTTGCTCCACGCATTTTTGTGTAATTTATTGTGCTTTAACGTCTAACTCATTAACTCTTCCTCCTCTCCTCTTCCTCCTCCCTTTTCTGCTTTGTCTAACCAGGTATTAGATCTATTCAGTGAATGATTAATTTCAACAATTATGTTTCTCACTTTAGCGGTTGCCTTTGCTTCTTTTACACTCCGCTCGCTCGCTGTTCACCTTCCCACATCCCCCTTTGTCTCTCGCGCCTGTCACTGGCTTGGGTCGCTTGTTTGGCTTGGGCTTCTCTCGCGGCTTTTCTGCCGTCTCGTGCTCACTGTGCTGTTCTCCCTCATTAGCTTTGTGACTTCTTTCACCGGGAATCGCTTATTGTTCTTGCAAGTTTCTCTGCGGAAATCTCTTAGCCCTGGGATGAAAGTAGTTTCTTCCGGAGAGTATTAGTGTTTGTCTCTGTAGAAAGATAACAGAATTGGAGGACCTTCCAAATTTATTGTGCCAGGGGAAAAGTTAAGCCCCAGCAACCGAGTCACGTGACGTGGCTGTTTCTTTCCTCTGGTGAGTGACTGTCGCTTCCTGGCCTTTGCGTTGAGATGTTACACATTAACCAGACTCCCCACTCTTCCTTCAAACTGAGACCAAGCTACGTTGGAGGCAGAGACCCCTGTGGTTTCTACCTCTTTACACCAGAATATGAAGGCAACGCCCTTGGAGTGTAATCAATAGTAGCCAATCAGATCTTGTATCTGTGTGGTGTCCTTTGTATGGAAAATGTCGTCATTCTTTTCAGTACCTCTGTTTTTGTCTGTATCAAAGATCTTTGCTTTTCCCTACACCAGGAGTACTGATCACTCTACTTTGGGGTCTGTGTGTCCCCAGATGGCTGCCCTCACACTTTGCACTTGAATAAACTCTTTTAACTGGTTCCTGAGCCTTTTGGTTATTTTAGGTCTCCATTTCTTTTGGGATTTGGGGAGAAATACAGACTATGACCTCTTTTAAATGAAAGCTTGGTTGACATTTTATTTGGACTATGCAATTAGTGTAAGTTTGGGTTGTTAATCCATGTCAGGAATGACATTTTGTTAAAAATACTTAGAGGAAATTTCACTCTCCTAACACCAATTTAGAGACAGGCCTCTTCCCATGCTGTCCCATGGGGGCCGGCAGTGTCATGGACATTTCACCCATTCACTAAGAACATGGTCCTGTGGACGGGTCGCATGTTGTGCTCCCTCTTGGGAAGATTCTAGCTTTGCCTTCTTTCTCCCAAAAGACCGACAATTGAGTTCAAGTTCACCACAAATGACCTCAAGGTAAAAACTAGCTTTCGTGCACTGCCCATCCTTTTTTTCTGTCTCCCTTTAGTTTTTGGCTCTTCAACAATAAGAAAACAAAGAGTCTAAGAGCTGGAGCTGTTGTTCTCAGCCTTTCTTCTGCCTCAACATACCAGAAGGTAATGGCGTAATCACAAATACAATCATGGCTCCCTAGCAGTGGTTTGGGAGAAGACGGGGCATTGTAACAACAACAGTGATGTGTGTTTATTAACTGCTTACCACCTGCCGATGACAGGTCTTTGAACCTTATACTTTCTATATTTGTCAATACATTTAAAAAATATTTTATCTGGCATTTTTTTTTGTCTTCAGGAGGCGATCCAGATATTCACACTGCCAGAATAAAATTCTAGAGCAAAGTTTATAAAATTGTGGGTCCCCATCAATTAGTAGATTATGAAATCAAATGGGAGGTTGTGACCAATATTTTAAATTAGAGCAGAGTGAAATGGAGTAGAACAGAAAATACCAGAGTCCACTGGATGTAGCGAGGGTAAGTATTCTGTCATGGAATTTGAGTTCACGGATGTACCTAGGTATGCATATATGCGTTTCCATGTTTCTTGCTCCTGGTAATATTGAAATTATCTCTAGACTAGAGCAGTGCCTCTCAAATGTCAGTGCGATTACCAGCCACCTGGGGATCTTGCTAAAGTGCAGATTCTGTCTCAGCAGGTCTTCATCACGGGAGGGGCCTGGGATTCTGCATTTCCAACAAGCTCCTGCCTAGGCAGCCACTGCTGGCCTGTGCTGTGCACTGAGGCAGGGCTCCTGAATGAACACATCGAGCTGGTGTCTCCATCTGCCACCTCCCTGCCATTCATCTGTGCAGGACACTCGGTCAAGAACACAAGTTTTTAATTCCCACAAGCCTCTCCCCCACACGAGGCTCTGCAGAGCCTTCCGTGCAGCTCAGACCAATGGGTCTTTCAAAGAGTCGAGTCTAAGAAGTATTGGGGTCATTGGACACCCCCCACCAGAGGTCTGAGTATGCCAGGGACATCCTCTATATCCCATAATAATAAAACATGTGCGCTCAGAACTGTCTTTCTAAGCTGCCTTCTGAAAGAGTGGGTGTCATTTATCTTCATGCACCCAGAGTTTTCTCTGCTGAGGATTCCTCCTCTCTGCAAGATGTGCATACCAAATTTCCAGAACGCAACACTGAGGGCTAATAAAAATGCCCAATAAATCCAGAATACACCTTCAAACAAGAACACCATATGCAAATGACAAAGTAATTCCACTGTTAAACGTTATTCCTGAAACACTTGTGTGGGGCACAGCTATTTAAATTGTGGGTCCAGTATAACTGCTGTTGTGTTTTCTGGCAGCAACAAAGACTGTAGTCAAATGGCTATAAAACACAATAGGCTGCGCTCCCTGCTTTTGTTTTCCAATGTAAACTACTTGCATTACTGTTTACATATCAATGCAAACTTCCTTTCACTAAATCATGCAAATGAAATAGCAGGGTTCAGTGCAGCCCTGAGTGGAGCACTGGAGATCACTTTGCAAGCTATTTCTTCTTTATTTATCCCAGATCTCCAAACATTTGGGCTGGCCAAGCCCGTAATGCAATTACTCTGAATCTCTGGCTCAAAAGCGCCTGTGTTTACTGTGCGCATTTGATCTGGCAGGGATTTAGAGATTAGAAGGCAGGAGATGTCTTCAACCTGAATCTCTGGTGCATTGGGTGAAAGACGGCATTGATCGTCAAAGCCGCCAGGGAACGCTAAAGGGACCTAGATTATTTTTAACTTTAGGAATTGCAAAAAGTTTTGACTTTTTTATACTCTTTTTTACAGTCAGACAAATCACAGTTGGGTTTTAGTGGAATATGTGCAATTAAAAAGGTGATGGCTGCTGTCTTCGTCCGTTCAGGCTGCTGCGACCAAACACCACAGGCTGGGGGGCTTGTAAACAACAGAAATTTATTTCACCTGGTCCTGGAGGCTGGAACTCTGAGATCAGGGTGCTGGTAGGTTTGGTGTCTGCTGAGGGCCCAGTCCTGGCTCACAGATAACACCCTCTTGTTGTGTCCTCACCTGGGGAAAGGCAGGGACCCCTCCAGGCCCCTTTTAAGAGGTGCTAATCCCATCCATGAGGCGCCACCCTCATGACCTCACCTCCTCCCAAAGGCCCCTCCCAACACCATCACCTTGGGGCTTAGAATTTTGACATATGAATTTTGGGAGACACAGACATTCAGACCATAGTGGTGTAAACTATAAATAAAATCCTGAATGGACCCCTCCTCAGTCCAGGGGACCCCAGGAAAACCTTAAGACTGAATTCCCAGCCCTGAAGGGAAGGGGGAGTTGGACACGCCTCCTTATATCCCCTCCCTTTGGAGTTTAGATGAAACAATTGGCCAGAATTGATGTTACAACAGAAACCATAAGACCAAAAAACAGATTTTTTGTGACAATAAGATACTAAATTATTAACTGGACCTTAGGCCATGCCGGGCAAAGGTTAAATCACTTGCAGGCCACCAATTTGCCCAACAGATCACTTGAGTCATATACCGTGGCTTGTCTCTGACAACAGACTCCCTTATCTTAACTTAAAACATTCCAGGCCTTTAGGCAAAGCTTCGTTTCTTCAACCAATTAAAAATCAAAGAATCTTTAACCCCTCCTATAACCTGTAATCCCCAGATGTCCTGTCTTTTTGGGTCAAACCAATGTACGCCTTCCGTGTATTGATTTATGACTTTACATGTAATTCCTGTCTCCCTGAAATGTATAAAACCAAACTGTGACCTGAATGCCTCGGGACCACTTACTGAAGGTTTCTTGGGTGTGGCTCCCCAAGCCACAGACAAACACATTGTCTCAAAATAAGCCTCTTTAAATTATTTTACAGAGTTTGGGGTTTTTCCTTTAACAGCAGCTACTCACACTTAGGGCAGACAGGGCGGCAGCCCACGCAATCAGCTGCAGGAATGCCCCCCATTTTTCTATGTTGACAAAGATGTTATATCTCCACTATAACTGAGTCATAATCCATCCCTTTCCCTAAATGGTTCTTAAATAAAATTATAAGTAATTGTGAAGGCTTATGATCTGTGAAATGTCAGAATGCCAAATAATAATAAAGCATTTGCGATTAAATCCTCCACCACCCCCGATTCCACCTGACAGTCATTCTGCACCAAAGGCTTCACATCTCCCTGATCCGTCTTGCGCTCTGAGCACTTCATCTGTGAAGGTCCCCAGATAAATACCACACTCCTTGAGAGTAAAGTTTAATGGGTTTGTTGTTTATGTGCACAGAATCACACCATGATCTAGGCAGGGCCAGAGGGACAGGGGGCTGTCCTGGAGCTTCCCTGTGGCTGGAGAGGCCCAGGGCGGAGCCAGCCCAGCCTCAGCAGACAGGGCGTGAGAGGGCCCTGCTGCCTCCCACATTGGACAAATTACATCACTTATTTTTAAATTAAGGAAACAAAGGAACAGCAGTGTGGGGAGTCCCTGACCCTAACATGGCGCCTTGGCCACCCCTCTTGGCCGCCTTGTGGAGTATCGGGCGGGGAGATTTCTCAGACTGAGATTTTTCTTGGCATAGACTCGAGGGACAAGCTTGTATCACTCCTCAACTCCAGAGCCTGCTGCACGTGCCGTGCACCATGCTACACCTCGGTTACATAATTTAGGGCAGGGTTTCTTAGCTTCAGCGCTATTGACAATTTGGGCCAGATACCTCCCCATGGTGGGGTCATCCTGTGCAATGAAGGAAGCTGAGCCACATCCCTGGTCCCTCCTCAGGACATGCAAGTGTCACTCTCTGGCCATGACAATCAGAAATGTCTCCAGACACTGCCACATGTCCCCCCTGGCAGGCCCAGTCACCCCCAGCTGAGGACCACTGTTTTAGGGCACAACCTAATAGGAATGCTCGTTTGCCTGAATTGTATCTATCTCTGTGTGTCCACACAGCTTCCAGGAAAGTGCCGGGCAGGGCAAAGGTGTCCAGTGAGGTCTTTAGGGAGTACATAAATGAGCCCTCGCTAAACTTAATTTGGTTGATAGGAAGCAAAGACTGTAAATCACTTAGGACAAACTTGTCTTCTGGGGCAGACTGCTGAATAGCAGGGTCCCAGGCAGTGAAGACCCCACATGCTAGAAGGTCTGAGGCAAGCAGCTCCAGGACTGCAGAGGCAGAGGAGCTGGGCTCTTCCCATTGTCCCACTCTGCTTTCCTGTGGCGGCTCTTCATCTCTTTGCTGGAAGCCTCATGGTGGCAAGATGACTGCCACAGCTCCAGACATTGCAGCCACATTCAGGAGCAAAGCATGCTGTGGGCTACCTCTATACGTTTCATCAGAAAAGCAGGAAAGCAAGACTGCTTCAGAAGCCTCCAGTGGACTCACCCTTAGGTGTCACTGGCCAGATCTGGGTCACGTGGTCACCCTTTGCTGTGAGGCTGACTGCAGAGAGGGAGGTAACACGGGTGATGGGAATTCAGAGGAGCTGTTAGGGCAGCTGTCAGTTAGCAGATGTCAGTGGCCAACTGACATCTACCACGGGCCCTGGGACCTGAGGGCTCTGGAGCCCATTCTGGGTGTGCCCGGCAGAGTTACCGGGACACAGAGAGTAGGACGGGGCATTTGGAGTGATGTGCGTCCCTGGGTGAGGACAGGAAATGTCTTGCAACACAGCAAGGGCATGGACGTGTGCGTGGGTGGCCCATGAAGCCTGCTGGTCACGCTGATGTGCACTGAGGGCGGGTGGACGTGCCTGTCCTGGAGCCGGACAGGGCATGGGACCGGCTGCGCTTGCTGCCCACACTGGCGCCCCAGGACTCCAGCAGAGAGTCTAGGCTGTGCCAGTGGAGAAGGGTCTCAGCTCGAGTTCTCTAGAGCTGTTCAGGAGGGAGGGCTGTGCAGCGGCAAGAAGCACTGACCGTGTGGGGCGCCTGGGGGCAGGGACAGGAGTGCGGCTGACGGTCTGCGTCCTGGGTCCTCTCCCAGAGTCCTGGGACAGGAGGTGGTGAAGGGTGGTCATCTGGGCAGGGACTTGGGGTCCATGGGGGCCTACAGGGTGGCCCTGGGCCTCCACCAGCAGGTGACAGCGGGTGACTTGGCCACGTCCATAGCCCTGGATCTCTGGGTCTGCTTCACATATGTGTCACATGAGGTGGCCGTGCTACTTTTTCACGCATGACTACGCACTATAGAGTTGTGAAGAGCACATCACTATCGTCAATTGCGTACATTTTTATTGACGGCGGCACGTTCCTTCTCTCTTCCTGCACTGGGAGAGTATTTTTGCTATTCTTCTATTTCAGCAATTTGACGCCTGCCTATCTGGTACAAAACACAACTCTGATTGTGGTTATTATAGTGGCGTGCTTTTGTTTTTATTTTATTTGTTTAATTTCAGGAGGTAAAGGAGGTGAAGAAGGTAGGCCAGCTCTGGTCCAATTCCACGAGCCAGAGCGTGTCTGTGACTAGCAAGGCGTGGAGCGTCCCGCTCCCTGCCGGAGCTTCTCCCAGGAAGTCCCAGGCATTGCCGGGTCACGCAGGGAGGCCTGGGCTGGGCGCCAGGGAGGGGCCATTTCAGGCTCCCTGCAATTCTTTACGTTGCTACCGGAGGGTGATAACCAGCCCCACTGCATAACTGGCCAAGTCCAGGCCCGAAAGTTAATGATTTAAACAAACCCACGTGGAAAATGCAATCTCTGGTGGCATTCACTCTTCCTCCAATTTTTTGGTGAGCAGGCTGTACCTTTAGCTTTTCCTACTTTTCTATTAATATTATGAAACATTTCAAATACAAAAGTAGAGCGAAGAATACATTGAACTCTGCATTCACATAACCCAACTTCAATGACCAATTCTTGGAAGAGCCTGTATCTTCTGTCTACACACTTGTTTCCTGTTACCTGGGATTATTTTTGAAGTAAATTTCAGACATCATTTACTTCTTAAGTCAATATTTCAACATAGGTCTCTAAGGTGTAAGTTCTATTTTCTTAAGCATGACTTTGACATCATTCCCCCCAGAACACAGTAGTGATTTCCTAATGTCACCCCACGCTGCCCTGCTCGCCTTCCGCTGACTGCCCCACCGCTTCCCAGCTCACCTGGCGGGTCACGGCCTCAGTAGCCCAGGGCTGACGTTGGTCGGCCACCGTGGGACTCTTAAGCTTCAGGTTCCTCCTCTTCCTCTTCTTTTCATTGCAGTTTTCAAACTGTTATTGTTGAAGAAACCGGGTCGTTGTTCCTGCGGAGCTTTCCAGACTAGACTGTGCTACCCAGAAGCCTGTGCTCTGCCCTTGGGATTGGACTCAGATGTTGAGCCCTGCTGAGGTTCCGGGTTGACCTCTCGGACAGACTGTGCCTTTGGCGTGGCGTGTGCTTCTGTCAGGAGACGCGTGATGTCCGGCGGCCTCTGATTTCGGGATAATAGGAAGCAGCCATGATGATTTCCCAGAGGTATTAATCTGTTACGAATTTTAAGCAGGTAATATTTGACTTTTATCATGCTTTTTTTGTTTTCTACCTGGAATATATCTGTAAAGAGGACCTTCTACTTACAGGAAAGGTGTAATAAATGCTTGAATCTTTACTTTTATTTACCATTTTGAACCTAATCAGCAGGGTCCTTGGCATTCTCCAGAGACGGCCAATGCAATTTTGCTTTTAGTGTCATTATGCATCCATGCAAATGAGCATATTCAATGTGTTTCAACACACTGCAATCAATGTTATCCTTGCTGATAATAACTGACGTTTGAGATCTTTGACACGAGGTCTTTGATATTTTTAGTCTTTCACTACATCTTTGTTTTCCAGTATAAAAAGATGTTTGGTTTCCTCTTATATTTATTGTGCTTCAGCCTTGGAATCAGCTGCTCTTCGAGGAATGGTGGTTCCTGCAATGGGAAACAATATTTAAATACTGCAATCTGTGCTCTTTGCTGTTGGGCTGGTCAATACCTTTGATTCGAGACTTTTCAATAGACAAAGCTGGTAAATAGGCATTTTTTAAAGATTAAAAACATTAATGATGAGCTCTTGTGACAATTATTTTTCACACTCAGGGCTACTTTGTCTTTATTTAATTTCATAAATAGGCCATTTGTATCTCTTATGTGATACAAATATGAAACATTCACCAAGACAGACCATACAATGAGTAAGAAAGAAAACCTTAATAAATTTGAAAGAATTGAAATTAAACAAAGTATGTTCTTATACATCATTAGCATTTGATTTGAGAAATGTGAATTAAAATCATCTTGAAGTACCATTACACATTTATTAGAATGGCTAAAATAAAAAATACTGACAGTACTACGTGCTGACAAGGATGTGGAGAAACTGGAGCTCTCATATGCTGCCGGTAGGAGTGTAAAATGATAACAGCACTCCAGAAAATAGCTTCACAGTTCCTTCTGAAGTTAAATGTACACTTACCACGTGACCCATTGACTCCACTCCTGGGTATTTACCCAAGTGAGTTGAAAATTTATGATGACATAAAGATCTGTACATAAATGTTTATAAAAGACCGATTCATAATTGTTCAGAACAATTCACCAGAGAAGATACATGGGGGGCAAACAAACTAAATACCCTTGGGCAGGTGACTGGTTAAACAAATTTGGGGCCATTCATGGAATGGGGCATTACTCAACAACTGCATGAGTCTCAAAGACATTATGTTGAGTGGAAGAAGCCAGTCTCAAATGGGTACATACTGTGTGTGATTCCATCTGTGTGATGTTCTAAATAAGACAAAACTATAGTGGTGGAGAGCTGGCCAGTGGTTGTCAGGGCTGGGAGTAGGGGAAGGTGTGACTACAAAGAGACAGCACAAGAGAATTTTGGGGTGAGGGTCTTGTTCTGTATCCTGACTGTGGTCGTGTCACACAAGTCCATATATGCTAAAATTCATAAAACTAAACACCAAAAACAGTCAACTTCACTACAGGATAATTAAAAGTTAAAATTAATAGTAATAACTGTAAATCGTATCCCTGAGCTGGTATTGTTTTCTGTCTGGCAGGTAATAGTCATAATGCTCTTAATAATAATTGCACCATTAACCACACGTCTGTAACTAAGATTCATGGGTGATATATACGTGTTACTTAATCTGCAGTAAAGCCCCTTGTGCTAAGTATGATTATTTTAGTTTTACCCATATGGCATTGGAAACTAAGAGAAGGCAAATAATTCTTCCAAGAGCCAAGCTCCAACTCGATCCTTCCCATTGGTTTTGTCCACATGGAGTGTCTTCAACCTGAGGAACAGAACAAACAGAAATGGGAACCACACAGAACGTCCACCTTGCCACTGCCCGTCAGCTAACTCCTGCTGTGCTCGCACCAGTGCCAGCCACAAGCCCAAAACACACAATCCAGAACACCATAATCCCCAATGTCGAAATCCCGAAAGCTGAATCCTGGAGAGGGATTAGTGCGTTTTCAGTGGCGTGTAGGGCAGTTGCATTGTGTTGGTCGCATCGTGTTAGGGGAACTATCACCTGGCTATTGTCTTCATGTGGAAATTAAGTGTGGTTTAAGGACATGCATATGCTGCCAGGTGGACAAGGGGTGGACTGCGGACTTAATTTTAGGTGTCAACTTGGCTGATTGAAGGAATGCCCAGAAACCTGGCAAAGCGTTGTTTGGGGTGTCTGTGAGGGTGTTTCCAGGGCAGATTAGTGTCTGATGGACTCGTGGGAAAGATCCGCCCTCAACGTTTGCTGCACCATCCGTTGGCTGGGGCTGGAGACGGCCAACACAGAAGGCGAGTTGGTCTCTCTGAGAGCTGGGGCAGACTTTTCCTCTGCTGCCCTGGACATCAGAACTCCAGGCTCACCGGCCTTCGGACTCTAGGACTAACAGCGGCCCCGGGTCCCGAGGCCTTTGGCCTTGGACTGAGAGTTGTGCCACCTCCCTGGTTCCAAGGCTTTCAGACTTGGACTGAGCCACGCTGCCAGCACCCAGGGTCCCCAGCTTGTAGACGGCTTGTGGGATTTTTCAGACTCCATGATTGTGTGAGCCAGTTCTCCTAATAAATCCCCTCTCGTATATCAATACAAATATCCTATTGGACCTGTCTCTCCGGAGAACCCCGACTAATACAAGTTAGGGATTGGGGAAGCCACATATCATTCCTTCTTACTGTTTTTTCCTTACAATACAACGGAAAAGATCGTGAAATTGTTCCCTCACACAAAGGCTGCAATAAGTTAAGAGTATGAAGCTACTTAAGGGTGAAAGATTAAAGTTTAAAAGCTAATTATTATTGGTGCTGCAAAAACAGAAAATTGCTTAATTGCAATGGCCAAGCAACAACCAGACTTTCAAATGGACAGAATGTACTTACAAAATGTAGATCACAACCACTCTCCAAATACAAGTGCAGAGAGTGTTTTAAAGATCATAGAAATGAAAATGAAGGCAAAAAGTAGAAGAGACTCCCTTGCCAATTATTCAATCTTGTGCAACTGCTGCCCCTTCCCACATAGCGATAATTCACTGTGCTGTGTATTTCATCTTTGTCTCATTTCCAACAGTTGAGGCATAAATTGTGTAAAGACTTTTAGAGAGTTCTAATTCATCTTATACTTTCTTTTTGCAAATTCAACTCCACAAAAGTGCATTATCACAATGTTGACTTTGTGTGTGAGCATTATCTGTGTACATAAAAATGTTGAAGCTTCCTCAGTAAATGAAGACATGTCTCTTTCGTACATCTGCATTTGTGAGAGGTAACATCTCTCAAGATCTCTGCTCTTTGGGCCACTGCATATTTGGTGGTGGCCCATTGAAGTTTTTGATCGATCTCATCAAAAGACTTAGGTTGTCCATCGTGGTCTTTCAGATTTCCATGTTTATAAAGCTGACTGCACACCATTACCAACCACAGTGATACATGTTCATACATTTCCCTTTCTGACCTGTATCTTCATGAATACAGTTCATCTGCTCATAACTGTCATACCTGTGTGACCGTCCTTAGCACACCTGAGTGTTTATGCAAAAATATGTATGTTGTTATTGTCTATTTTATTGTGTAAAGTGGCCTATGAAGCTCTAAGTATTTTTATGTTTCTCAAATAAATCCCCTTTAAAAATATAAATAAATGGCTTTAAAAATTTTTTAAATTATTTTTTCTAGAACTATGTTTTCTGGATTTTTATCTTTCCAGATTGTGATTTTTGAGATTTTAGACTTTAGAGATTTTGATTTTTCAGGATTTCAACATTCAGGGATGTGGCATTTGGGATTGTGTCTTTCAGGATTATGGCCCAAACCCTTCACACACACAGACACACACACACAGACCCACACACACAGACACACACACACACACAGAGTCCCACACATAGACATACACACAGTCCCACACATGGTCACACACAGAGACAAACACACACAGACACATGCACGGTCACACGCACAGACACACAGAGACACACACAGTCACAGACACACAGACACACACAGTCACACAGTCACAGACACACACAGATACACACACACAGATACACATATGCATAACTCCAGACACAAGTTGTCTGCATCTCCTCATCACTGGTCCCCGCATTGTGACAAACCCTGGACACGTTTCTACTTGGTCCTCATGCTGGTGGCCTCTGCTGCCCTCCCAAGCCCCCTAGGCTCCCCCAACACTCGGGTCCGGTTTTCTTCCTCCACCGTGGACCTTCCTGTGGCTCGTGGCAGTCCCCTCTTCCTCTGTCTATCCACTCAAGGTGGGGTCTGTCCTTCGGCGCAAGGCCCTTCCTCCCGGGGTGGCACCAGCACGTGGCCAGGGGAGAGCTGCAGGGGCCTGGGGGCCATCTGTGGCCAGGCCACCCCTCCCTCCCCACGGCCGGGCCCTGCAGCTGTTCCTCTCTGATGTCTCCATAGGCCTGTGTGCATCTCCCCCAGCATGACCCTGCTCCCTCCACCGTGAACGCTTGTTGGGAAAAACGGGGCAGCCTGCCAACCTGCCTGTTTGGATCCATGCTAGTGCCTTTCACATGCAGCCTTTGCACTGCACGGAGAATGAACATTTTAAAAGTAAAATCTGACCCTATCACCCCTGAAGTCACCATTGTTCCTCATCCGCCTATCCCCTCTGCTGTGAGCTTCTGCTAACTCGCCTGCGGTGCTGGTCTCCTCCGCTGCGCCCTGCCTGCCCCTCCCCTCCCCCAGGACAGGGCCTTTGCCCATCCCCCACCCTGTCTCCTCTCCACCTTCTTAGCTTCCACCTGTCCATCAAATATCAGACTTTTCATGGACAGCTGCAGGGCTTAACTCCACCATTACACATTTTGTCACACTTGCCACATTCTGTGTGCAGCCTACACTTCCTGCGAAGCCTGGGAGGGCTGGGCCACTCCTGTCGTGCACGCTGGCCAGTACTGGGCTGGCGTGTCCCACATGCTCAGTAAATACCTGTGGAATAATTATGTGACTTTAGGAAAGAACAAAACCCATCAAACCAGCATGCGATGGAGCTGCATTCAAAGCCAGGTCTTTCTGGCCACAAGGTGAGGTTGTTTTTATTTCAAATCATGATCACACAAAAGAGAACTTTGTGAGACTCCGTGTGTGAGAAATGGGCCATTGAGCTGCACACAACACCTGCCCAAGCCGCTCGTCTTGTCCCATGTGGCTGGGCACCCAGGAGGCCGCTGTAGACGTGTCTGTGGTGCCGTCTGTGTCCCTTGAAGCCACTTACCCCCACCCCACACACCAGTGGTCAGTCCACGCACCCTTCTGGGCTGGTCTTGATGGTGACTGAGGAACAACATGAGATGTCGTGAAGACAGAAGCTACAGCGACAAAGTGGAAAATACCGAGGTGGGTCATCCGTGTGGCAGCTGGTCCAGTGTGTCCTGAGCAGTTGTCCTGCCCAGCAATACCTGGCACAGCTCAGGCCAGTGGCAGCAAAGGGGTCAGACTGCCTACTTCCCTCTTCCTCATCTTCTTGTCTTTTAATGTATTCCTACGTGCCGGGTGCTTGCCATCTTCTTTATGTGGTTTCTCCTTTGATCCTCATGGATAGGGTCATCATTATACCCATTTTTACAGGGGAGGACACTGGGGGTCACAGAGCTTCATTATCATGCCCAAGATCACAAGCTTAAGGGGGGATCTGAGATTGGAACTTGTGTTGAGTGGACTTGAGGTTATGTGATCAATATCAGTACCCCAGATTAACCTGTTTTCTCTTAGAAATCACTTAGATGTGGGGCGAAGTGGGTCAGAGTACTGATAAGGAATTTATCCCACACCCCAAGTCCTTCCTCCCCTCCCTCCCTTCCTTCCAAATGCTTTTTGTACTAGCTCCGTGAGCTCTGTGGCTGACTCTGACACACCCTCTAAGAATCAGCCTAGGTGTGTCCTCCCTGGAGAAATTTCTGATCAACCCTGGTTAAATTAGGTCTCCTCATTTTGAGTTCTCTTCACAAGCTGTATCTTTCCACAGTAGCATTTATCACAAGAGTAAATAGATATTAGATCACTGTTTTCCATATTAATGAGGAGCTCCAGAGGGGACAGAGTCTTTTTTTTGCTATGGTCCCCTTTACTCATCTTAGTCTGTTTACGGTATGAGGGGACATATTCCAGGGCCTGAGCTGGGGTTTAGGGACACGGACACATTCATGGCATGGCCCTCCCTCAGGACCCTGCAGCCTGGGGGGAGAAGCAGCATGGTGAGCCCCTCTTGGTGTTGTGCTGAGTGCTACTGCCATGGAGCATGGAGGAGCCAAGGACAAGTGCTCAGTGCTGGGGGTCAGGGAGAGTTTCAGGGAGGGGAGCTGGGGTCAGCCCCCAGTTGAAAGTGAGGGGATGTCACTGCAGGGAAAGAAGGGAAGAAGGCTTTCAAGAGCTTTTCTTACTTTGCCGTGGACAGTCTGTGTCTAGAGAGTTCAGAGTGCCTGACTCTGTACAGTGCCCCCGGGTGGGCCTCCCCAAAGGGGCTTCAATGCATTTTTATTGTATGACTCAATTGAAATTTGGTGTTTTTTGATTGACCACCTTTCCTGGTCTGCTTATGCAGTCATGTTGAGAGGTCAGACTACCTGGGTTTGAATCTTCAGACTTCAGCCAGATGACTTCAACCAGGTGACTTCAACCAGATGACTTCAACCAGGTGACTTCAAACAGGAGACTTAGCCTCCTGTGCCTCACTTTTCCTATGGATATGTTAGAAAGAGTAAATAGCACCTTAGTCATATTCATGTGATAATGAATATTAAGTAGAACTCCTAGTACGTAGAGTTAACTATCACATCACCATTATCATCATCCCCATCACAATCACCACCATCATCACCACCATCACCATATCATCACCATCATCACCACCACCATCACCATCACCATCATCACCATCACCATCACCATCACCACCATCACCATCATCATCACCATCATCACCATCACCTTCATCATCACAATCATCACCATCATCACCACCATCACCATCACCATAACCATCACCATCATCACCACCATCACCATCACCATCACCATCATCACCACCTTCATCATCATTATCACCATCACTATCACATCACCATCACCATCATCATCATAACTGTCATCATCAGCACTATCATCATCGTCATCATCATCATTGTCATCACCATTGTCATTGCTAGAATCATTTTTCTATCTTGCTATCAAATTTATCAGCATATGATATATTTATGGGCAATATGATATTGACTTGTATCCACAGGATTCTACATGTAAGAAGCACATTTATTGTTTTCTAAATTGAAATGAATTTTGCCAAATGTATACCATTTGGAAACTAGAAATTGCAAAACTGTTGAATTGTCAGGGACAGTGGATTTAACATTTGGCTGTTGGCCCATTGGATATTTAGTTATGGCTCTATGTTTGGTTGGACTATAAGGTTTATGAGAAACTACCAATAGTACGGTCCTTAATGCTTGCTCAATGGCCTGGAACAAGTCAGGGGTGAGCTGGGCTAGCGTGGGGGTGGACCTGAAGGAGCAAAGCATGGGATGAGGCATGCACCGCTCAGGGATTTAGTGAGGGTCAGCCACCAAGTGATGTCCAGGGGGTGCTGCTGAGGCGTGGGCATGCACAGGGCTGTCAGACAGCAAAGCATTAGAGAGTACCACGTGTAGAGTCAGAAAAGCCCAGGTAGGATCTGAACTCTGTTGTGTGACCTGAGAGCATTCACCAAACTTCTCCAAGACTCAGTTTTCTCACCTAGAAAACGGATATGGAGCCACCAGTTCATAGGTCTGTTGTGGGCGTGAAATGGGATGAGGCAGGTGGAGGGTGTGAGACACAGTCTGAGATGCAGTAAGGGTTGAATCAGGATGGTCCTGGCTTGGTGTGGGAACAGGCAACCCCTTAATCTCTGTGGGTTAACTCATCCAAAGCTTATTTCTCACCATGCAAACCCAGTGCAGGCCACTGACTCTCTGGGCAATTATTCCCATGCCTTGGCTCAGAATTCCTGGCTGCTCTGATCCTGAGCACCCTCCATTTCAGTCTGTGCCCCTAAGATCACAGCGGCCAGGCCGCGGAGCACTGGGGGGGTTACATGCTCTGGCCCTGAGGTGGCACATGCTGTGTCTGCCCTGGAGCCATCCCCAAGCTAGTCGCATGGTCCCACCTAAGTGGCGGGTGGGTGGGAGTCACGGTGGCCCCGCATGCCCAAAGGGACAAGGGAACTGGCACGGGGGGTGGGGTGAGGGGCACCACCACACACCTTAATGCATGCTAGGTAGGGTTATTTTTGTTTCTGTTATTACTATTGTAAAATTAATTTTTAAAAAAGCTGGAAACTGTAATAATCTGTTTTTTGTTAAGCCATGTCTGGATGTTCCTGCATCAAATTGGCTTTGTCATAGTAGCTTGCTCCAGATGGCCACGGCAAAGGGTCTTGCTTCTGAGGCATGGAGAAGGGAGGGGGTGGTAGGCGGGTGGCGGTGCTGGAGTGTGGCACAGGGAGGTCAAGTCCAGAGGAGTGGCCCGAGGGCTCTGCTGAGGCCGGGTGCGTGGTCCTGACCAGCTGAGAGATGCGGAGTAAGTTACTCGAGGTCTTGGAGCTGTTGTCTGCTTTAACATTTTGCTGGGGTAGCAACCTGGTTTTAAGATGTTAAAAATCTTGATGAGAAGTGAAAGCTGTTATTTAAAATGGTGCAAATGGCCTCAAGAGTCAGACAAGCCAAACCACTTTGTGGCTGACTATAGCTTGGTTTCAAGAAAATTAGCAGGACTGGCTCTACATGATAATTTAGACCAAGGAATTAAATGTTTTACTTGGCAGTGTAAAAAAAAATTAATTGTTTAAATTGGTGTAGGTCAGCGAGAGCTGAGTACTTCTTGTATTCTTTTTTTTTTTTTCTTTTGGAGGAGGTATAGCTGAAAAATATATCTTGGCCAGATGAAACAGGCGGACTGGGATGAACAGTGTGGGTTGTCCTCTAGGCGCTGGGCATACTCTTATCCTGGAAGAAGGCACCTGGGAGATGTGTGCACATGAGGCCATGAGGCCTGTCTTCTTGAATTTTGGAATTCACCCAGGTGAGTTTACCCATGGAGGTGGAGAGGGCACGGGGTGCTGGCCCCCAAGAAGTCATGGACGTGGGGCAGGGAATGAGAGACCTCAGGTGGCAGATGACAACGCTGTGGGCAGGGCCCAGTGGTGCAGCAGGAGTCAGGGACCTCCGAGAGTGTGAGATTTTCCCGGAGCATAAAGGAGAAGGAGTTTGGAAGGTTTGGTGTGAAACAAGAGGGTGCACTTCACTGTGTGCATCTTCCTGTGTCTCAATTTCCCCTCTTACATCCAGTCACTTCTCTGTCTTCCACTTGGGACCTCATCAAGTCCTCAGCAAGAACTGGTCTCTGTGAGGCACCGTGTGTCTGTTCTCATGTTGGTCTTACAGATGGGAGGTCTGCAGTGTTTCCAGGAATGCAGCGCTCTCGGGGAGAGTAAGGCCAGGAGTCAGGCTGCCTGGGGAGCTGCTCCCCTGCGCCCCACGCTGCTCCCTGCCACTCTGTGGCTGACGTGCCCGTCTGGCTGCCACCGCCCAGCAGTGTTGAGGTGGGGTTCTGATTTTCCAGAGCTCCACTTGGACGTGGAAACAGTTGGAGTGAGGGCACAAGGAAATCTATTGTAAATTAATAACGACAAATCCAAGCAGATGGAGGAAGTGAAAAGCTAATGAAAGTGCAGATCAAAGAAGTGGAAAATGAAGATTAAGGATATGAACCTCTTGCAGACTTCCCAGTGGTTTCTGCTATTTGCAGCTCTGCAATTGCCTTTTGCACCATTTCAGTGATGCCTTTTTAGCTCGTCAAATCCTTTCCAATACGTTGGCTCACCTTCTCTCAGAGTCTCCTCACAGGTGCGGGGAGGCAAAGCTGTTTATCTCCTGACTTCCAACTGCTGCATCAGAGAACACGAGTCCGTGTGAACGTGGGCATCCTTGGAATTCAGCAGTGACAACAAAGAGCAGTAAAACAAATCTTTTCATTTGTAACTTAGAGAAATGACAACAGAGACAAGTCATTATCACGTTCTATCCTTCAAGCAGGTCCATATTGGTGAATCTATCTTGGTTTTCATAAAGTGTTATCAGGATTTACATTTTCCAATTTCAGTGTACCTGAAAAAAATAATCAATAATCAATCAATACATAAGAATCTGAAATCAATCATGCCTTTCCCCACATGCATACCTGCAGATGTGTATTTTGCATTAGAACTTGAGTCCATGAGCGTGGGATCTTGAGTTTACTGCAAGAGCAAATGGCTCTTGAGCAGTGGGTCTTAACCAGGGGTGACTCCACCCCGCCAGGGGACTCATGGTGATGTCTGAAACATTATTGGTTGTCACAACTAAGAGTGGTAGTTGCTTCTGGTGTATGTTATAACAGGTGGAGGCCAGGGATGCTACTGAATGTCCTACAGGGCATAGGACTGCCCCCTACAACAAAGAATTATCCATCCCTCAAATGCCAATAGTGCCAAAGTTGAGTAAAATTGTCCTAGAATAATTGTCCACAGGCAGGAAAAGAGGATCCATTACCCAATGATGGTGATGTGATGATGATAATGGTGATTATGATGGTGATGGTGATGATGGTGGTGATGATGGTGATGTGATGGTGATGGTGGTGTGGTGATGGTGGTGGTGATGGTGGTGGTCTGGTGATGGTGGTGATGGTGATGGTGGTGGTTATGGTGATGATGGTGATGGTGGTGTGGTGATGGTGGTGATGGTGGTGGTGATCGTGTTGGTGGTGATGGTCGTGGTGATGGTGGTGGTGGTGGTGATGGTGATGGTGATAGTTATAGACATGTGAAGGTAGGATATTTGTTCTCATCTGTGATTTGGATCCCCAAAGGCTGGCTGCCCTTCCTACGATGGGGCATCTTTGTGGGCTCCCTGGCACCCACTCTGCCTAGTGGGTGTTTCCATCCTTTCCCCTTCTCTGGCATAAGTCCAATGCAGGCCACACACTCTCTGACTTAGCCCATGTACCCTGGTCCCTGCCTATTTGGTGTGTAGCTCAGGGCCTCCATGTACACTGTCTTCTTGGCTAAAGGGCTTTCCGGGGGATCTGACATGGCTGCTGTGCAGGGTGCCCCTTGGTCTTTGCTCTGCAGATTCTAGAGGGGAGTCCTCTCTGCTGTCTGGGAGGCCCACCTCCTGCTCTGGGTCGTGGGGTGGGCTGCTTCAGCCAGCTGCAGACATTTGGGGTCTCTCAGGCCAAGTCTTGAGCTGGTCTGCACCACCAGCTCTGGGGAGCTGTGCCAGTCTTCCCCATGCACTCCCTCCCTGGGCTCCGCCAGTGTGTCCTGCAGGCTGGCCAGCTATCACCCGGGCCTCAGGAGGCTGGTTCACCTTCCGTTCAGCATGTGGACTCACATCCATGGCCTCTGTCCATCCTCCCGTATGTAGAGATGAGTGCACACACCTCCGTACTAAACACTCTTCTCTGCAATGACTCTGCGCCTTCTCCTTCAGGCCTAGGCTCTGGGCTGAGACTCTCAAGTTCATGTGTGCAGGGATGATTCCAGCCTCTTGTGAACCAGCATCTTCAGCTTCTAGGCCTCAGACCCAAGGGAAATATCATGAAAAGTTTCTCTCTAACATTAGTACAGGCATCGTTCTCAAGTTCAATGGATATTTGTTATGTACTTCTATTGAATTTCAAGGGCTCAACTTTATTTTAGGCCCTGAGCTGACCATTTCCCCAGACCTTCTTACTCATTTACAAATTACACAGTGACTCTGTAAATTAGACATCATTACTCCCATTATGCAAATGGGGAAACTGAGCCTCAGGGCTGTGACCTTCCCAAATGTATGTTTACTATTTGTAACATGTTCCTGGGAGTCCAGTTATTGTCTGTGATGGTTAATTTTATTTCAACATGAGCGGGCCACGGGGATGCCCAGATAGAACGTTGTTTTGGGGTGTGTCTGTGGGGCCTTTCAGGATGCAATTAGCATTTGAATTGGTGGACTCAGTAGAGAAGCCTGCCCTTCCCAAAGTGGGTGGGCCTCATCCAGTCCCTTGATGGTCAGAATAGATCACAAGGCAGAGGAAGGAGGAATCAACCCCTTTTATCCTGCCTCACTGAGCTGGGACATCTCATCCTCTCCTGCTCCTGGACTGGGATTTACACCGTGGCCTCCTGGTTCTCAGGCCTTCAGACTCAGACTGAGTCACACCATGGCTTTCCTGGGTCTCCAGCTTGCAGACCGCATATCGTGGGATATCTGTCTATCTGTCTATCTCATATTGGTTCTATTTCTCTGGAGAGCCCTGTCTAGCACAGTGTCAGTTTGGGTATTTGTGGAACTGCCTGTTCCTCATGGCAGTCTCAGGTTTGTTGAATTTTACTGCTCCTTGCTGCAAATGTGCTGCAGTCTTTTCAGCATGGCTAAGAGCACACGTATATGCCACGTCTGGTAATGAAAACATCATGGTCTATTTGTTTGGCACTAAGCCTGACTTTTTACTGTATATATTTATATGAACTCATGAATGGCAGTTGGGTGACAGTGCCGCTCTCCCGTGAGACCACATCAAGACAGTGTGTGGGCAGCCGAGGCTGGTGGGGGAGGAGATACTTTCCGGAAGCCACGGCAGTGGTCCCGGGGCTCTGACTCAGTTTGACCAGGAAAGAGACTTAAGCAATTTTCTGAGTATTCCCAATTTTTTTATTCCCTAGAGTTCATCTAAATACAAGACATGCTCCTTTCTTATTCTAGATGTCCATAAAGCATACTTAAAAACAAACAATCCTTAACAGTGAGTATAGAGCATATAGGGTATCCTTAGATATTTATAGAAGAAAGTGCAGCTGTTTGGGAAGAATGGATCACATGTAATCCAAGGCTTTGCTTGACAATTGGTGAGAATTTCCAACATAGTTATTTTTAAAAAGTAAAACAAACAAAAAAGGATTTCCTAAATAATGTGAGCCACTGAAAAATATAGCTATAAACAAAGTTCTTGGTCATTTGTTCACACCTCTGCTCAAGTCTCGTCCATCGCCAAGGACTCCCAGCTGCCCCTCCTGCCCCGCCAGGACCCGTCTCTTGCCTGTTCTTCCCCAGCGTGTGCTAAGCAACGCTCCCCACTAAAGCGCAAGTTCCACGAGGAGCAGAAGCTCTATTTCATTCACAGCCCTCTCCCCAGTAGCTAGAAGGGCGCCTGGCACAGAGTGGGAACTCTAAAAGTCTTTTCTTCTGGCAATGAATAAAAATAACACATGATGAATGAGCTATCACATTTCACACCACAGGTGCTCTTGAAGTTCAGAGAAAGGAGAGAGTAATGTCTTCTGGGAAGTCACCAGACCTTCACCACCCCCAAAGCAAAGGCATCCTGAACGTTGTGTCAACTTTGGATGGGGACTGACAGGGAACAGGGTAAGGGGTTCTGAGAGGCAGCAACAACCTAAGCCACGCTGTGGAGGTAAGAAGGGCCTTGTAAGGCTGTGGTCAGTTCCTGCCAAATGACTTGTGATAGGAAATCCAGTGGGATGTTTATACCTAGTCAGTATTAATAACGTACCATGTCTACTTCCACAGAACACACACTTGCTCTGTGTTGGGTTTGAGGAGAGGTAATTGCCGTCACACAGACGATCCCAAACCTATTGGTTACGTTATTCAGTTTTCTAAATGCTCACTTTGTATCTGCTCACTCATTCTACTACAGTCATGCACCACATAACAACATTTCAGTCAGCTAGGGGCCACATATATGATGGTGGTCCCATAAGATTATAATACTGTATTTTTATTGTACTTTTTGTATGTTTAGAAATGCTTAGCACTGTGTTACAACTGCCTGCAGTATTCACACAGTCACGGTCTGTACAGGTGTGTAGCCCAGGAGCAGTGGGCTTACCATATAGCCTAGGTGTGCAGTAGGCTATGCTGTCTGGGTTTGTGTAAGTGCACTCTGTGATAACCGGACAGTAACAAAATTCCTCCTGACACATTTCTCAGAACGTGTCCTCATTGTTAAGCAACACTTTTTTGGAGTGAACTGGACTAAAAACCTCCCTCTGTGTTTGTGAATCTGCTGATTTTTCCCTGTGATACTCTCAATTTTTCTTTGTGTTTTTTGAAGTTATGTTATCATATGCATTTAATCTTAACATAGCCATATCTCCTTGATGAATTGCTCCATTGGTCCTTTTTAAAAATTGGGACTATTTTTTTGTTGTTGCTTTTAATACTATTTTCTGAAGAATATGCCTTGAGTATAATTCTCTGGGGGTGTGTGTGTGTATGTGTGTGTCCTTTTTAAAGGCAAGTCTCTTGTAAACACCAAGTAGCTTGAGTTGTTTTAACTTGATTTGCTTGAGAGTCTCTATCTTTTAAGAAGTATATTTAACTCATTTATATTTATTGGATTACCCATTTAATTGGACTAATTGCTGTCAACTTATTTTGTGTTTTGTACATGTCAATCCTTATATTTGCTTCTTTTTTCTCCCTCTTTACTTGACATTATTTTGCTTGATTTAATTTTCTTGAGAGGCAGTCTAGCATAGTGGTAAAGAACACAGACTCTGGTCTAGTTTTGAATTTTAGCTCCACCACTTATCTGCTGAGTGTTCTTGGGCAAGTTACTTCACCTCTGAGTGGCTCAGATTCTCCATCTGTAAAATGAGGATGTTAAAGAAAAATAAAAATCGAGGCCACAGTTTAGATATACCCCATGGCCAACCACCCATAACTGTGTAGCCAAAACAAATCACCCTGCTTCCCCAAAATGTTAGTCATAAATGAAAGACAAAATGTAAGCTTTACATACTTGTCAGCACAATTCAGTGAAATTAAACCAATCGGGTATAAACAAATAGCTTAAACAGCTCTACTTGCCATAAAGAAAAAGGTTAATGTATGACAGCCAATCACGAAAAAGTCAAAATACTTCCTCTTTTATGCTTTGAAGACTGTTTTATAACTTCTGTAGGGTAAGGTTCTCACCAATTGCTTAAACCTCCTGGATTGTGGTCTGCACCTTCCTTTACTGTATGGTAATAAACTTTAAAATTTTTCCTAACTTGATATGATTTCAATTTTGACAGGGATAATTATAAACCTTTACTATAGCATTTGGGTGGAGAGTAAGTGAATTAATGTCTAGTTGTATGAAACTGTAGAAAAGGACTATGTAATTGTTAGCTCTTACTATTATTCATTTTATTTCCCTCTAGCAATTTGGTACATTTTATGTGTGTATATTTGTGGATAAACACATGCAAAGAATATTTATTACCCTTACATTTTAGCATATCTTTTACAACAAAGTCTAAAGTTACTCAGTGTCTCTACTATTCTGCTGAATGAGGCAGGAAACGAGCATGTTTTGACTTCCTCGCAAAGCCACCTTTCTGCACGGCACCCACGTGACTGTGCCAGTTATTCTGTCAGGTGTTATTTTTTGTTTTCATTTACACCCAATGCCTTTTTATATTTGTTACAAGTTTCACTATGTGTTTGGTGAACATCGATTCATCACAAGCGTGTGTCTCCACGTCACCAGCAACGTCGGTGGGTCCGCAGCATTCAAGCCTCGGCCACGTGGGGTTCTGTGGCTTCCTGCCTTCCGCTGCCAGTGCGAAGTCTGCCCCTCTGCAGGCGCCCTGCCTGTGGCCCGTGAGAAGTGCAGGATTTCTCTATTTGTGATGTATTCGGCCGCACTGGACGGTCAGAAAATCTGAGGGTTTTCCCCGCAGATTTGCGGAATAGTACTACCTGCGACCTCTTAGGGTGTTACCTCCCTTGGTTATCTGTCTCTGTCCCACCCAGTGGGACGTGTTTTGGACACACAGGGGCATTCAGACAGGCTGGGGGCCTCCGTCTGTCCCTCCAGCGTCACTGGCGCTACTCCCATTGCCCCGTCTCTGGCTTGGCTGTCGGAACACGCCGGCCTCCTGCAGCACGTGTACTTTCTGGTTGAGGCTGGGAGGACGTGCATCTCTTCTCAGAATTTAGAACTTGAGCGCGGGTTCTCCTTTGTTTGGCCTTTGTGATTCAGAATGGCACGCACGGTCCTCCTGCCCTGTGTGCACACAGGACCTCTCACGGCCAGAGTCCCTGGGACAGGCCCGCCCCTCCCCAGGCCCAAGTTCCAGACACCTGACCATGGCGCTGAGTCTGCTCCCTCTGCCCGGAGACCCTCTGTTTACCTGAAGGGGAAGGTGAGGCTGCTCACAGTCCCGGCACACCTGTCCACCTGTGGCTTAGCTCTTAGCTGGGGCCCGCCTGCCTCTCCCATGGTGCTGCCCACGGCAGGGGCTGGGTCCCTGGACACTGCCTCCCTGACCCTGGCCAGGGCCTGCCAGCCAGCTGTGGCCTCAGTGCTTACGGAAGCAGAACACACGGGTCAAGGTGTCTCCCACTTCTGTGCCTCCAGGGCCAGGCCATGGGTCCGTGTTTGCCCTGCGCCCTCTGCTCCCAGGGCAGTGGAAGTGGGCGGGAGCCCCACTGGCCGAGCAGAGGTGAAAAGGCAGGTTTGGGCCATTGCGGGGCCTGTCCTTGCCTGGTGAGCCTGAGAACCTGGGCTCGCCCAAACCCACAGCAACGGCAGTGAGAGTGGCAGCGTCCCCGCCCCGCCGGCGCTCACTGGTCCTCGACACCTTTGCCATGGCTGCTTTTGTGACACGTGCTCAACACTGAGAAAGAGCCGGTGCCGCCACCACACCCAGGCCTCCTGTGGCACAGCCCACGCATGGGAACAGGGTAAGCGTGTCATTTACCAGGTGAAGAAACCCGAATCCCAAAGGACAAGGTCTCCCCTCCCGCCTGGGGGGTCCTGATGTAAGAGGGGAGGGGTGTGCTGCCCAGAAATGTCTCCAAAGTTCCCAAACCGTCCTTGCAAAGGGAAAACCAGTCCCCACCATGACTCTTTCACTTTAATTTTTTTTAAGAAAATAATTTTGTATTAGGATCATTATTTTACTTGACACTCGTTTTTCAGCTAGAAAACCAGCTCCAAGCTAAGATAAATTTCAACTAAACACTGGAATAGAATCCGATTTAGATGTTCCACTAATTCAGTAAAGCTAGTTAACTCGGTTCTGCTCCTTGCACCCGTTTGCTGGGATGTGGCGTTTCTGTTTGGTAGGCAGATCAGGAGATAAATGGGTCACTGTATTTATGGCTCATTACTCCCTTTAACATCCACGCTGGAGAGAGTACGTTCTGATTACAATTAAAATGCTTTTATACCATTTTAGCAGTAATTGAGCGAACCCGGCAATTTGTACTTTGATTCTCTCACTTAAGTAATTGACATCACAAGCCATCATTGGATAATGACACATTCAATCACTTGGCTTCTGCCGGTGTATTTAAAAATAGCTCAGAAGTGTACTGAGTTATTGTGCGTGGTGACAGCCTCTCAGGGAACGTGGGCACTTGGTTACTGGCAACAGCTTCTGGAGGTCACTGCTGCGTGCACAGCCTTCTCGGGTTTGAGCCTGACATTGTCCCACGTAGGCCGTGTGGGCACTCGTGGGCGGTGACGCAGGCCCTGGGATCCGCTCTGAGGTCTCCGCCGTCCAGGTTAGCTCTTGATGTGAACCGACCACCTCCGCGGGCGGACTTGTGGGTAAGTTCGTAACCAGCTGGTGGATGCTTCGGGAAGCCCGCTCGGAGCTGGGGGAGCTACAGGAAGCTCATCTTCCACCACGGGCACAGGCTGTCGTGAGGAAAACACAGCAAGCGAGTCACGCTAGAGAGGTAGTTGGTGCTCTGGAAAGGAAGGGAGTGTGGGGGGCTTCCAGGTGGGGCCTGGTGGGCCGTGAGCTTTGAGCAAAGGCTCCAGAGGGTTAAGGGAGTCGGTGGAGGAGTTTCCAGGGGGAGGGAGCCGCTCAGTGAAAGCCCTGGGGTGGAGTGCCTGGTGTGGCCAGAAACAGCAGAGATGGAGGGGCAGCTGGGGAGGTGGGCCGGGGCAGGGTGGGCCGACCTGGGGCCAGGGGAAGGTGTTCTAGAGAGGGGGGTGGGCAAGACGAGGGCTGAGGACTGGACTCACCTGGGAGAATAGTCCTGGTGGGGATGGGGCATCTTGGGGTCTGGGATTGGCTCCGTCTGATGGCTGCTCTGGGGCCTTGGCTGTGCTGGGACCTGCCGCGGCCGACACACCTGTGCACACACCAGGTGGTTTCCAGCCTCCTGATTCCACACACAGAAGAGCCACCTGCGGGGGCCGGCTGGGGGAGGTGGGTGGGGAGGGTCCATCTGGCCTCATGGGACATGCTCAGCTTTGGGAACCTTGGGGCTCCTGAAGCCTGCCTAGGGGCCTGCGGTGAGGCCGGCTCTGTCTGGCTCCTAAGGTAGGAGGCCAAGGGGACTGCAGAACCCACTTTCTGGGCCGGCTCTGGGAAGGGGGCACGATGCGGCTGCCCACTGGCCGGGCGAGGCCCTGATGGAAACTGAAACTTGAGAGACCCACCTTCACTGCGTTTGCAGAATGCACCTCGCAGGGCCTGGCCCTCGGCCCTGGGGTGAGCCTGGAACTCAGGCCTGACTACTGCTTGCTGGTGGGGTGGAGGGCAGGGGGGCTCGCAGGCATCCCAGAATAGCCGCCCCCCCCTCTGTGCAGACTTGTCGCAGGGCTTCAGACTCAGAGGAGGTTTGGAGAGGCTCAGGGAGCGGGTGACGGTGGTGGTGACGTTGTTCACGGGTGTCCGTGCATTCACCACCAGAGGAGGGAGACCAGGCCCCTGGGCTGCTACGAAGAGGCACCTCTGGCTCACTTTGAATGAAGACAAACCCCTCTGAGCTGCCTGCGTCTGAGAGGCCCGGAGGGGAGGGGTGGCCGCAGGGGGCTCCTGTGTGGGGTCGGGTGGCTGGAGGCTGAGCGGCTGTCCAGGGCGAGACCCCTTCCTTCCTCAGGACTTCCAGAGCCGCGGGGAGCACTCCCGGCCTGCGCCTGGGGCAGGAGGAGGAGGAAGGCAGCTGGCAGCTGCAGGGGGGACCCTCACCATGTCTGCCTTCCCCTGCCCCGGGGGGAGGGCCCAACAGCACCTTCTGACTCTGGAGGCAGCAAAACCAAACACCACTGCGGGTGGCTCTTGCCTGTGTGGGACACGGGCCAGCAGCCTGGCCTCCTTCTTTTGAGTGAGGCCCAGGAAGGGGTGGGGAGAGGCGTCAGAGCCCTTCCCCTCCCCAGCCCACCCTGCCTTCCGCCTTCCTTCCCCTGCTGTCTGGGGAGCTGGGAGCTGAGCTGCACCCTCACAGACTGCAGGGCCCGGAATACACTCGCCATGGGTCTCGTTGTCACTCCTGGGTTTCCACCCTCACCTGGGCGGTAGTCAGGGCGGGGGCACAGCTGGTGCCCAGCGCAGGTGGGGAGCGGCTGTTATGGAGACACCACCCTGCCCGCCGCAAAGACTCCACCCCTCAAAGCCACACAAGGAAGGTTTGCCTGGGACCGGTGGCTGTGCCCCGCCTGCCTCCTCCTTAGGCTTCGGTTGTACCCTTGGCTGGATGAGGCTCCGTGACGTGGGTGCAGGCGGGATGTGGGGCAGGGCCCCGGCCACACGTGTCCTGGAAAGGACTCTTGGCTGGGGATCCACTGACCGAGGGTTTGGGGTGGAGTCAGGCTCGGCCACTAGAAATGTGTGGCCTCTGTTGGGGCACTTGGCGTCCAGGACTGGGGACGCCGGCCACCCCCACATATCCTTGTGGCCATCCCTTCCTTGCATGTGCCCTCATCTCCCCTGGCTGTCCTCCTCGGGGGGTCATCCCCAGTGTGTGCCCAGCACGGGGCTCTGCCTTGGGGCTCGCTTCTCACATGGGCACCTGTCCTCACGTGGGTACCTGTCCTCACGTGGGCTCCTGTCCTCACAGTGGGCACCTGTCCTCACGTGGGCTCCTATCCTCACAGTGGGCACTTGGCCAGCTCTGTACCCAAATCCCCCACCTGCTGTGCAAACAAGGCCTGTATTGCACCTGTTCTCTGCGGAGCCCTGGGCCCTAACAAGAGGCCTGGCCCAGAGCAGCCGTGAGAGAATGGGGGGGCGGGTGGCTGGGTGGGTGGGCTGCAGGCCTGCGTCCTCCCACACCCTCAGAAACTTCCCAGGAGGTGGGGCGTGGGAGCTGTCAAAGTCCTAGACTGGTCTGCATTGCCCGAGACAGACCCTGGCCAATGTAAAGAGGCCCTCCCACCCCGCCCCGTGTGTGAGAGAGAGAACAATCCCTCCTCTCTCCTGACCTGCAAATCAGGCCTCGGACGTGTCCAAAGGAAGCACTAACAGGGAGCGAGCGTGTGGAGGAGAGACGTCTACATCTAGGGCCAGCGGCCTGGAGGTGGAACTTGAAGTCCCCAGACTGGATGGAGTCACAAGACTTGACATACAAGAGGAGACCAAGGGAGCCCCATGCCCTGCAAGGAGCTGGGGAGACCAGGAGCCTGGGTAGCTTCAGCCTCGTGCCTGCAGCAGCTGCATGTCCTGGGAACCAGGTGCGGAGGTGGGGCTGCCCTGACGCTGGAGGCCTTAGCAACACGGGGTCTTCAGGGACCTGGAGTCGGCCCTTTGATGGCACAGAGGGTGGGGGAACAAATACTGGAGACATGGAGAGCTTTTGCCGCACAGTGGAGCCTAGACGTGGGCAGGGGCTGGAGGGGAGGGGAAGCTCGGCAAGGCTCCCTCCCTCCGCCTCCCCCTCCTCCCCTCCCCCCTTGCGCTCCCTCTTCCTCTCTCCCTCCCCCCTCCCACCTGGTGGCTCAGGTGCAGCAGGTTCAGGTGCGGGACAGGTGGAGAGATGATGGAGCAAGGGACAGCTGAGCTGGGGCTCTGCTTGTGAATCGCAGGATTTGGGCTGGGCAGCAAGGAGGACACAGCACAGGGAAAAGCTGCCCAGAAAACCAACCCCTTTTGGACAGTGGCCAGTCCAGGACGCCAGCTTCCTGTGGTCAGTCCTGCAGGAAGCCGGATCACTAGCTCGAGAGACGTCCCGGAGGCCACACAGTAACTTCTGCAGCAATCGGCCCAAATGGCCAGGGCTGGTGAGTAACTGCCGGCTTCCCTAATTTGTGCCCTGGTTCTAGCTCCGGACCAACCAGGCAAGGCCAAATGTGCTTCTGACCAATCATGTAGGATGCTCCCGTATAGTAACCGTCCCTTCCCCACCTGAAGGGGCATCCACGCGGGGCCGGGACACCCATCAGAGCCCGGCAGGGTGGCCCAGGTCTCTGGCTGGGCAGTAGGTGGGGAGAGGGGCTGCTGGGCTTCCCAGGTCTTGCCATGGTGACGGACGAGTGAGCCAGAAAGGCCCCTGTGGGTCCCACGCGCCTGGGGAGTGGCGAGGCCAGGTCTGCAGATGCTGCGTTCCTGGGGTCCCTTCAACACAAGATCCTGCCAGCTCAGGCCAGGCAGTCACCGGCAGTCACCAGCAGACCAGAGGGTGTCTGTACGCACAACGCAGACCCCGCGCTGGTCCCCGTCACTTGATGAAGCCCACTGGTGGCCACAGAATCTGTCTCTTTTCCTGAAAACCGTCTTCCTTCTCTAGTCTGTCTCCAGGCACCAGAAGTGCCCCTGAGGACCCCGATTTCCATCCGGCTTCCAGAGCTTCCTGCTGCATTATCTGGGCCTGGGACCTGCCCGTTCACAGCCCCGATCAGAGCACTGGGATGAAAGGGACAGACCAGCAGTGTCCTCAGCACGCCCGGACAGCCACCCAGGGACGCTGCAGCCGACTGCCACACAGATGTTTTCTTGGAGAGTCACTGGCTCTGTGTCCGCAGAGAGGTTTGGTTTACAAGCCGTCATTTAAAGGATGATCAAACCATGTGCCCACTTTAACCTCCAAGGAAGCAATAAAATCTTTTCTGAAAAACAGGTGGTCCTGCAGCCCCCTCTGGGGGCTTTGGGCCCAGCATAATCTTTCTCCTAAAGCTTCCTTGTCATGCCTGAAATAATGTGCCATCACTCACTTGAATAAATATTCAATAAATACGAAGTTCCCTAACTTTCTGAGTCTGAGATAAAATCCTTAAGCCCCTTAAGCCTCAATCTCATATTCTTAAAATGTCTAAATATTGCTTAAATTTGGGATGGATTTCAGTGCTGTCATATTTTATGAGTTACAAAAACTGTGACTTTGTTTCATTGTTTAATGAAGTTGTAAATGTCAAAACCGATTTAGTGCCTGCCGTGAAGGTTCTTTCTGCTTTACCAGGCATCTGATTAAGAATTTATATTTCATTTAATTTTCTGTGTGCAGAGTAGAAATAAAGCATTTCCCTTTGGTTTCTTTTATGAACAAAACTATAAAACTTATTTTTCCAGTAAGTTCTTTGATGTTTGGGGGGCACTGGAGATGTGTCGGGTGGGGTGGTGCATCCGTCGCCTGTGGCTGCCAAGTGCAGGACACAAAGGAATATAGAGGACATAAACAATAAGCCACACGTGTAGATTATGTTTTTCAACAAGAAAAATCATATTTTGTCATATCAATTGAATATATGGAAAAATAGATTGCCCTTAGCCACCAAAAAAACCTTAAAAAATTTAAAAAGGAGGGTTATTGAAAGTTGGAAACTCTATTTGTAATCCAGTGGTTTGCCATGCAAAAATGCTCAGGACCCATGAAACCTAGTAACATTATGCAATATATCAACTAATTTGAAGAGGAATAAAAAAAATTAAAAAATTTGCAAATTATTTTTAATAAAAACTGTGGCAAACAGAATTCTAAGATGGCCCAGATGTACGAGCCCCGTATACTTCCCTCCCCACAAATGCTGGTAGAACCTGTGGGCATCATGAGATGTCACCCTGTGACTATGTTATTTGCAGATAAGAGCTATCTGATCTAAGCAGTCAATCCCTGAAAAAGCAGTTTTCTCAGCTGGATGTAGAGGGCAGTCATGCTACCGCTGGCCTTGAAGCAACAGCCAGGTGTGTCCTGCCTGGAGCACCAAGGGGGGCACCCTCCTGGGGCACTACCAGGAGCAAGGACCCGGGAATGGCCCGAAGCGCTGAGAGTGGTCCCTGGCCAAGAGCTAGCAAGAAGGTGGGGCCTCAGTCACACAGCATCGAAGAAATGAATTCTGCCAGTAATCGGAGGGGGTCTCCCCAGTCCAGCCCCTGGATGGGGGTGCAGCCAGCAAACAATTTCAGCCCTACGAGGGGGGGGGGAAGGGAGGGAGGGAGAGAGAGAGGGAGGGAGAGGAAGGACACTTGGTGCCTCTTCTTCCTCGTAGGAGGACACCAGCCCTATTGGATCAGGCCCCACCCTTACGACCTCATTTAACTTTAATCTCCCCCTAAAGGAGTCTCCAAGTATGGCCTCATCCACAATTAGAGCTTCAATATATGAATTTTCAGGGGAAACCATTCATTTGGTAACACCAGGTAAGCCACGCCTGGCCATTTCCTGAACCATGATACTTGAAGATAATACAATTCACGCTGTTTTAAGCCACTGCATTTACAGAAACTTGCCATGAAGCAATAGAAAACTAGTATAAAAATCCAAAGCAAATATGTGCCTAGAAGGGAACATTGGGAATGATAAAGACCAGTGAAAACACTAAGGCATTTCCTCTAACATCGGGGCCACCAAACACTGTTCTCAGCATTGCTTTGGAAGCTCAAACTAATATAATATAACAAACACTCAGTAGTTAGTATGAACATTGGGGAAGCAGAGAAAAAGTGTCTTTTTAGCTAATGATCTGATTGTGCAGCTATGAAACCGAAGAGATTATTTTATGTAAGAAAGCCAAAAAGAAAAAAAAACCCTACTATAATTAATTTAAAAAATTTGGAATTGTTGCTGGGTATAAGATAAAATTTCAAAATCAATAGATATTCTTTATATCAGTAATAAGTAAGGAATTAAAATCAGGAAAGAGTTTGTTTAAAATAGGTATGGGTTTGGTATTAGAACCCACTGTGGGAGTCGGGAAGTTGTATCAGTCAGCTTGCTGCTGGAACGGGAGCACTGTGCTTAAACAGCAGGCGTCTATCTGTTCCTCACAGTCCCAGAGGCTGGAGGCCCACAGTCAGGCGCCCGCACGGTCAGCTTCGGTCAGCCTCGTGCTGAGGGCCTTTTTCTGCTCTGGCCTCCACGGCCTTTCCCTGGGGGGTGTCCAGGGAGAGAGCCCTCCTGTCCTTTCCACTTCTTATAAAGGCACAAGTCCCACCATGGGAGTCCCACCCTCAGGACCTCATCTAACCCTAATCACCTCCCAAGGACCCACCCCCAGATACCATCCAGTTGGGGAGTAGGGCTTCAACATATGAATTTGGGGGCACACAAACATTTGGTCCATAACAGAAATGATCCCATGTTTTTTAATAGAAAGACTTTATAAAAAAAAAAAAAGTCAATTCTCCTGAAACTAATATAAAATTTCAATGAAATTCAGGATAAAAGTCCCAATAGATTTATTGTTAGGGTGGGATAGAATGCTCTGCAAGTCCATATGGCAGAGTAAATGTCTTAGAATGCCAAGAAAATCATGTAATGAATCAGTGGTGCTAGGAGGAGTGTTAAATAATCAGATATTAAGTTATGCAGACACGGTAACTGAAACAATTTGTGACCTCGTGGGAATAGACAGAAAGGTCTGTGGGATGGAGGAGAGGGCAGAGCCCAGCACGTGTGGACTTGACCTCTACCAAGGGTGAGCCAGACACTGGGACACGTCAGTAACTGCACAGTGCTAGACTGTGCATGTGCTGTGACCACGTGCAGATAAGTGCACACATAAACACATGTATCCATCCCTTTGAAAACAAAGAACTTGCAGATAGTCTGAGCTAGAGGTCGTGCTACTGGTGTGTGGTACATCTGACTTTATTTCACCCCTGGATCATTCCAGAAACAGCCCCCTGTGTGGCATTTCACACTCTGGCAGGAGAGTTGAGTTACTTCTCAGTCACTGAGACAGAAGTTCTGTTAAACCACACACAAGCTGAGCTTTTTGTAATTTTCCAGCTCAACAGAAGGGGAAGCATTTATAGAACCTTCTGTTAACATTGCACATTTAAAGAACTATTAACTGAAAATGAGTTTGAATTGAAAACTTGCCTCATCATCCTGGTTCCCAGACGTGCAGGGCCGTGGAAAGTGGCCAGAGCTGGTGTCAGGACATGGGTGACGGTGGCTGTCCAGGGCATTTGCCCCAGTGGACAGCACCTCAGGATTCTCTGCAGGGGGACGCTTCTCCCCTTGCCTCCGGATACCCCCACCCTGGGAGGTGAGGGACTGGTCCTCGCCCTTGAGGGAGAAAAGGAGCAGGTGTGGCTCGTCCCATAGGGCACTGTCCTTCCAGGAGGGTCACAGCAGCCTCTTGCTGTGGCAAATACTTAGGACCTGCCCTGCCTGGCTGGAGTGGCTCCATGCGCCCTGGTCCGGTTCCCTGGATCAGGTGTGCTGGACACAGATGTGCTGGGGGTAGGTATGCTGAGAGTAGGTGTGCTGGGGACAGGTGTGCTGGGGGTCAAGTGTACTGGGGTAGGTGTGCTTGGGGTAGGTGTGCTGGGGGCAGGTGTATTGGGGCAGGTGTGCTGGGGGCAGGTGTGCTGGGGCAGGTGTACTGGGGCAGGTGTGCTGGGGGTAGGTGTGCTGGGGGTAGGTGTGCTGGGGGTAGGTGTACTGGGGCAGGTGTGCTGGGGGCAGGTGTACTGGGGCAGGTGTGCTGGGGGCAGGTGTACTGGGGCAGGTGTGCTGGGGGTAGGTGTACTGGGGCAGGTGTGCTGGGGGTAGGTGTACTGGGGCAGGTGTACTGGGGCAGGTGTGCTGGGGCAGGTGTGCTGGGGCAGGCTGCCACCCTCAAGGAGATGTCAGACGGCTCCCTGGGACGCCACTGCTCACGTAGCCGTGCTGCACCCCACGCCCTGCGCTGCCCTTGCTTGTCTCCTCCCTGGGCACTGACTCCCTGTCCTTGTCTGTCAGCCATTCTCATCACAGCCCCTTCTGCCTCCACCACATGCTGACCCCTTCTCCCAGGAGGACGTGTCCCTGTCCTCGGGCTGCTGCTGCCCGCCCCCCAGACCCTGCCCCACGTGGCCCTGCCACCCCGAGCCTGTTGGATTGCACCTGTCTCCGCCTGCCCCCTGCTGCGCTGCCCCTACCCCTCTCTCTTTCCCTCTCTGTCTCTGTCTCTGTCTCCTGCTCCCCCCCTCCACCTCTGCATCCTGCACTCACCCTGGCCGAGCGCAGCTGCCCGTCCTGTGTCCTCCTCACCTGCTCTGTCCCTGTCCCCACCTCCAGGAGTCTGCCCTGGTGCTGCTGAGGTCAGCCACGGCCCCTACCCCCTCTCCAGGGGACCCTCCACCTGCCTCCCTGCCCACAGCCTCCCGCCAGCACCACCCGGAGGATGGGGCAGGCGCTGCCCTGCGTGGCAGGGGCGGCCTTCAGAGGCAGATGCAGCTGGTTCTCAACAGAGCACAAAGGCTTCCCGTGGGGCTCAGATAAAGCTGGGGGTGCCAGAGAGACAGAAACTCGGAGAAGACAGTGCAGACGCCCCGGCTCCGGTTGTGGGTTTGGTTTGTTCTGAGCCTGGTTCCCTCTGAACCTGATTCCCGTATTTAATGCCCTTCTGGTCCTGACCAGACAGACTGGACCAGCTTCTCTTCTGAGCCCCTCTCCGGACAGTGAATTCCTGGAGAGTAGGAACCACGTCTTGTTCCGGTTTGTGTTCCAGGTGTAGACAATGCAGAAGTGCTGGGCACCGAGTAGAGCTGAGTCATGCAGGTGGGGGTCGCTGAGAGCATGCCGGCTCCCGTCCGGCACTACTCTGGGGTAGGAATTTCTCTAAGTCCCTAGATGTGGCAATACATTTAATTTCACCCCAACCCTAAGAGACAGGTACTCTGATTATCCCAGTTTCGTAGACGGGAGTTTAAGCTGTTTTCTAAGATGATGCATGACGAGCTGGATTTGCAGAATTGGTGGTCACCTACAGAGCCCCCATCCCTGGGTGCATGGGGAGGGGTCCCTGCACCCACGGGGCAGTGAGCTGTGCAGACAGGGGGACAATTTGAGGCAGCCTTGCTCATCCCAAACCATGTAAGGAACCAAGCAATGGGGCGTTCTTTGAGGCCCAATGATTTTCCTTTCTTCTTCCTTGAAGGAAGTGCCAGAGATAACCTGTGTGACCCAGTCCTTACTGGTCCCACGGGCCTTTGTTCCACCCCAGCATGATTCACCAGCACAGTGTCACCTTCAAAGGTGTGTCACCTATGGGGTGTCTGGAGAATCTCCACTGCCCTAACTAGGTACTTGCTGGGATGAGACTCGCCCACACCTGGAAAGTGATTGCACCTGCTGGGAGCTTTGATCCGTGGTTGGGGGGTCAACTGGACAATGTGTATTAACCCTTCATGGTGCTCTGCAGTGGTGGCCACGTGTAAACCAAAGGAATCAGCCACACCCTAACATAACTCACAGCTTAGTCGGAAGGGGAGAAGCACATGTCGTTGGTTCTCAGACTTCCTTGTGTTTAAAAGCTGCAGGCTCTTCGCTAAATTTGGGTTCCTGGGCCCAGAACCTGGTTCGGGGTGATGTCCGGGGAGCTGTGTGTTAATGAGGAATTCGAGAGATAATGATGCACACGGCCTTGGGACTCTCGCGGCATAGCTGGCATGATCGAAGCACTGGAGTAACGTGATGCAGGCTCCGTGCTGCCTGCCACACAGGGCCCTCATCACAAACAGCTGAGGAGAGACTTATTTTATTGATAATAATGCTAATAGCATCTTTCTGTGATTTCTATTATGACAGCCAGCTGCCTCCGGGAACAGAGACTAGCAAAGACTTTACACCTTCCTCGGAGCTCACAGGGCATGAGATGGGCCTTATCAGATGGCAACAGCGAAAACCCACTTGCGCACAACATATGGTTTATTCAGTGTGGTGCATACAGTAGGCACTAATGAAATCTTTGCTGATTGGCTAATGGAACAGGGCAGCTCCCGCAGTCCTCCTGCTGGGGAGAAGTGTGTGGGCCCAGGAATCCAGAGGTGAAGTGCTTTCTCACTGGGCCTAAATTTATTTTCCAACTAACTGCCTACCAGGGTGAATAATTCATCATCTGTGGCTTCGTTCTGGCTCTAATGGGCTTCTTAAGCCATGGAGTCCTGGAATCCCTCCTGGCTCTGGTCTGCTGCGCGGCGGCACCTCTCACACACTGCCTGCTCACTTGTGCCGGAGGAGAGACGGTAGGTGGGCACGTGCCTGTGGTGGGAGGACCAGCACCCTGCCCCCCGGCCAGGACCCCCTGGGCAATGTGCTGCCCGGAAGGGGCGAGTCCGGCCACACGTGTGCACAGGTCTTCCCCGGCGCTGCTCAAACGTGCCCCACCCTCGAGACCACCCCTGGCCCAACACACTCTTGCTGTCTTCCCCCTTATTCCCCTGCTGGCAGAGATGTCGTGCATGAACTAAGAGAGAGATGTGTTTAGCTTTGTTTAGTGTCTGCCCTTTCCCCATAGGACACACGACACTAGGGCAGGGGTTTGGGGTTGTTTCATCCAGGGCTGTATTCCAGGCATTCCCGAAGGGTGGGCCCTCAATAATCCTTCACCAAATAACAATTAAACCGATACATCAAGGGGGCTGCCTTGTCCTCTGAGGCTACGGTGGCCCAAAGTGCATCCGCCACCCGCGTGCACACCTTCCTCAGTGGTGTGGGGCTCTGGGTGTCCAGAGCCCTTGTGCCACGTTCAGAGGCCCTTGGGGGCTTTCCCTCATGATTCTGGCTGTAAAACAGCTGCTTTCACAACCCTCGGCTCAGGCAGGTGACAGGCAGCCACCGTGCCCTCGGCACGTCACAGAAATCGAGTGTGCACCTACTATGCGTGAGGGGCGAGGACTTGTGGTAGTCCCCGTGTCCAGGTGGGGTGCTGGGCGGGTCCAGGCCTCCTCACCTGATGGAGGGACTGGGCCTTTTAATAAAATAACAGCACCTGCCCCGGAAGCAGCCGCCGCAGAGACCGAGATGGGGAGAAGCCTGGCTCATTGCCGGCCCGAGGGCCTCGAGGGGAGAGTGGACGCAGGCCGAGAGAGGCGGAGGTGGCGTCAGGAAGAGGGGTGGCGTGGCTGACCCCACAGAGCAGAAAGAGCCCAAGGGATTTTTTGTTTTTGGTAGTGGCTGTACTAATTCCAAGGGATTTTTGAGAGCCGACTGAAGCTGGCTGGCTTAGTTGGACTGAAGAGACCAAACGCACGATGAAAATGCCCCTAAATCATTGGGTGGGTCTGGCACTGTCCCCTTTTCTGGGTTAGGAGGGAGTGGTCTCTTTCTTCTGCGACCACACAGTTGCCTAGTCCCAGGCTCACCGTGAGCACCTGGGAACAGGGGCCTCACCCACTTATGTTGGTAAACCCAGAGCCCAGCACGAGGCTTGGCGCACATTTGTTGCACAATCTACAGTCCCCTGATGAAAGAATGAGTGAGTGAGTGGGTGAATGAATGAATTGAAGGGAAAGGGGGCTGGATCTTGTGGATTTCACAGCACGTAGGTGCCGATAGGAAACATCCCTGTGCAGAGGGACAGACTGGTTGGGTGTGCACCCTCCCCCGACCACACTGCCCCTGGGGTCTGCTTCTAAGCGCTGGAGAGGACTGGAAACTGCCTCGCTTGTGTGTTCACCGGGGTTCGCGGTCATCCCTCCTTCACACAGCGGCGCTGCCTGTCTCCACCGCTGCCAGTCCCAGGCCGTCGCGACAGCGCCCGGCTCAGAGGAGGCTCCTGATAAACGTTCGTTGGGTGACCAGTGTGGAGAAGAGGACACCAGCCTTGCCTGGGGAGGGTGGTGCACAAGGGCCCCTGGGCCTGCTCTGGCCTCTGGCACAGGCGTTTTCCAGGGCTCTGGGGAGGGTGGGCGCCCCAGGGATGCGCCTCTTCCAATCTCCGATTCTTCCAGCTGGAGGAAGAAACCAGAGAGGTTCCCGGGAGAAGCGTGTGTTGCCCCCTTCCCCTCACGCTGGGATGACAGTGAATTATTAGTGAACGCTACCACTTACAGAGAGGACCTAGCTGATTAATAAGATTTGGTTCTGGGTTTTCTTCTGATCATCTATTTTTTTCCTGCATAAATCCTCTGAATGACATGTAGATAAATTCTTGAAATTATGAGTGTTCCCCTTGAGACAGGATTTTATCATCTTACCTATTTAACTAATTTATTAGTTACAATTACAACTCAAAATGGCACCAACTTCAGCATAATCAAAAACTACATTTCAATTATTCATTGAGCCTTTAATTAAGAAGCCCCACTAAATTAATGAAAGCTTCAGTGTGAATGTAATAAAAAAGCCTCAGGGAAGGTGACCACGTGGAGTGGTCTTGCGGGGTGGAGAAGTGTGACAAGGTTTAAACGCCTCTGAGGATGCTACCGCCGTCTGCCATTGGCTACCGGATAGGCACCCAGCAGAAAATCAGCCGTTCTCTGCCACCGGAACGCATGGAGGACGCAGGAGGCGTGGACCCGGCAGCGGTCAGAGGATTTTTGGGCGAGAATGTCGCCGTTCCATTTCTGGTACTGCCCCCCAGCGGGCCTCGGGGCTAGTTCTCTGGGAAGTGGTCCACCCACGGGCCCTTCTCACCTTCTGCGCCTCGGCTCCTGCTTGTGGGAGGCGCGTCTCCCACCCCGGGCGGGCGAGTTTCCCAGATGCTCAGCCTTAAATTGGGTGAGGAAATGCAAGTCAGGGTGAGGCAAGAGGGGCCCGTGTCAGTCTTGGCTCAGGTGAAGGCACGATGCTTGCTCCCCCCACGGCTTGGGCAGCTCCCGCACTGGACTTCCTGCAGGACGGAGTCCATCCTCTTCTGCCAGTGCCAGGAGCCTAATCCTCCCACAGCTGCCATGCCGCAGTCTGCTAAGCTGACATCTCCCTCGTCCCTAAGACTGTGACTTCCACAAGCCACTGACCCTGCTGGGGTAGCCCCCTGTGTGTGTGTCCACAGAAGAGACACGGGCGTGGCAGAAGGAAGTAAAGTCCAAGAGAGTCCCCGAGAGTTCAGGGCACACAGGCGGCTTTGATCTGTCTGTCCCCAGGGAGGGTGTGTTCACATCACCCTTAAAATGCTCAGACTTCAGGATTGCCCTGAAGTCAGGACTGCACTCTGCAGCCCTGCCCAGCCCCCCTTTAAATGTGTCTGTAGCCCCAAGGCCAGCCCAGGGGAGGGGCATAGCCTGGGCTGAAGGACTTCAACACTCTGGTTGCACCCCAGACCCAGGGTGAGCACAGGTGTGAGTCTGTTCTTTTCAGAACTTACTGGTGTCCGCCTGAGGGGACACAGGCCCCTGAAGACAGCAGGTCAGGGTATAGCCAAGCAGAGGCGGGTCCTTCTGGGAAAGAATCGGCCACAAGCATCATTACCAAGACTTTATCAAGAGATCCTGAAAAATTGAAGAACAAAGAATTTATGTGAGATTAATTCATTGTACTTTAGTGCTTGTCAGAACATTACTGAGATGGTAGCTGCCAATTAATAATGCATCTTTATGTAATATCTTTTATTTTATTGTCTTTAGCATTAGGGATTCTAGCACTGAAGCCAGCACTCTATATTCAATTATTTATTAAAAACCCAGACAAGAAATGAGACAATACAAGCAGCATTTACCATCCCAAAATAGTAGAAATGGATGCTACCCTGGATCACCTGATTTCTATGCAGAAAAATAAAAGATGTGCAGGTTCTCTCAGGGGTATTGTTTGGACTTTGTGTCAAAGGGTCTTAAGAAATAAATGCCCTGGGTTTTATCTTTCTCTATTGATGTTTTTCTGAAGCTATGCTCATATTTATACCTCTCCTGCGGTTCCTCTTTACATATCAACAAAGGGGTTACGCTGGCAGCTGGAGAGTGCCCTGCAGCCTTTCTCTGTCGTCCTCTCTGGACCTCCCCATCCCCCCTCCCTGTCCCTCACACACACAAACCACTTGCACACTCGAGCACACACACTCCCTGTATCTGACAGTCCCCCGCTGCCTGGGGAGAAGCCCAGTGCCTTACGTTAGAGAGTCTAACCCACCCTGAGTCCCCTCGAAGAAGCTCTTTGTTGAGGTTATTCTGACTCTGCTTGGAGGCCTCCGGTGAGAACAGTCTCTAAACGCCAGAGCAGCTCATTTTACCACTACCCGGGCAAGATCATCCGGAACCACGTCTAATAACACAAACTTAAACACAAAGAAGTGCTGTATCCATACATTGAACTCTAATCTTCCTCTCACTTCCTGGCGCTTCTAGATTTCAGATTGGCCCCTGGAGAGCCCCTGCGTGCGCACACACACACACGAAAACTACTTCTTCTACTTGAAAGTTCTTCAAATATTTGAAGGACTGTTTCATTCATCCACTTAATCTGAGCAGGGTGAACCCAGCCGTATCAATAGATTCTTCAAGAGTCACGGATTCCACGCAGTCACATGTCCGCTCCGTCCTTCAACAAACGTTATTGGGCACCTGCCATGGGCCAAACACCAGAGAACAAACGGCTGTGGGTCCCTGCCCTAGTGTGCATCTTGCACTCTTGTCAACGCACTTGGCTCGGGCCCGCGCTGCGACCCACTGGGAGTGGGTGCCCTTGGACAGACGGACAGACCACACCACCCTCCCACCCTGTCTCTAACATTTATTACACAGCCCAAATTTACCTAAGTCCTTCTGCTTCCCTATCCTATTCCCTGGGCTTCACATCACGTTGTCTGTAATGCAAACTTCTTGGATGGAGTTTTTTGTGCTTTTAAAGATTTCTTCATTTAATGACTTAGAATTAGAACACATAGACGCACTCTTGGAGCACCCCGTGTTCTTCCCAGGTTAAAATCAGAGCCGCATGAAACAACTGAAAAGGACTTCAGGCCCATCCGGCCTTACGCACTCGTGTTACAGAAGAGGAGAGCGAGAACCAAGTCCCGAGCGTTTAAATTCACTCATTTGCTCTCTCTCTCATCCCGTGACGCAGCTTTATGTTGTGGTAGCCACCGCCTGTCCTTTGCGTTCCTATCAAACGGCAGAATTTTAGTGACCGATTATATTCACTGACGCCCAGTTCTTCACATTCAAGGTGTACGTCTCTGCACAGCCTTGTGGGACATTAACTAATTCATTCTTTTATTCAACAAAATATTTTAACTTGTAAAAATTTCAGACAGTGGAGAGAATAATATTATGAACATCAGTGAAGACACCACCTATGCTCAAAAAAACCCCCCAAATTATGTTAATATTTCTTCATCTATTTCTTCAAAGTTTTTTCTCAAATATTTTAAAGTATATTCTGGAAGTCATGTCATTTCAACCATAGATACTTCATTATGCATCTTTACTTAAAAAGATACACATACACACTACATATATGTGTGTGTGTATCTCTTTCTATCCAACCACCCACCCATCCACTAACTCATCTATCCACGCATCCACTAACTTATCCATTCACCCACCCACCCATCCACTAACTCATCCACCCACCCATCCACTAACTCACCCACCCACCCATCCACTGATCTGTTGCAAAACCCACCATGCCATTATCACATCTAACAGGTTACAGTAATTCCTTGATATTTTGTAATCTTTGCCATATTCAAAATTTTACTATTGTCTTAAAGTAGTCTTTTTAAAAGTGGTTTATTCTTTGAGTTTGTTGGCTATGTATTTTCAGGTCTTCATTTTTGACAACAGTTCGACTTTATTTATATACCAGTGATTTATTTGTTGGAGAAACTGGTGTTGTTTGACTTATGCATGTCCTGTAAACTGCTGGACACATCTGCCACTTGATTTGATTCTAGTTCAGTTTTTAGCAAGAATTCTTCACATGTGGTGCCAGTTCTTGCTTCACACCAGGAGGCACATTATGTCTTAATGATATTAAGATTGTCGGGGTCAGACTTGCCCCCACTGCCCAGTTGCAATTTCACTTAATGAGCATGGAAAGCAGCCATTTATGATTACTGAATAGATCAATTATGTCATTACGAGTTGCAAAATGGTGACTTTCTAATTCTAACTTTACTTTAGAGTAAAAGCTGGGATTTTTCTATAAACAAGATTTTTTCTCATCAATTTTTAGTTAAAAAAAAGATAAACATTTGAACTTTGCTTTCTTTATTTTCAGAGCCAAGAGATGGCTCTACCATCTTTTGAGCAATGAAGACAGACCTTTAGAACATCACTGTGGACATACGGATCTTATATGTTTAACTGTTTTGATCAATTGTGGTTGTTACTCTTGTTGTTCCACATCAGGTCCGTGAGAACCTTTTACTTTAAGTGGGATTTTTAAGGTTTTCATTAAATTTAGGAAAAAACAAGTCTATTATGTCTTCAAATATTTTCCTGTACCTCTTTTCCTGGAACTCCAATCATGGGCGTGTTGACAGATTGGTGCTGTACCATATGTAACGGAGGCTCTGTTTCCATTTTTATTTTTTAGTCTCTCTCTTTATGCTTTGCTTTGGATGATTATTATTGCTGTGTTTTCCAGTTCAATTTTATTTTCTTCCGTTGTGTTTTGTCTGCTCATAAGTCCATTCTGTGTATTAGTCACTGTGAATATTGTGTTTTTCAGCCTTAGTAGTTGCATTTGTTTCTTCTTAATAGTTCCTCTTCCTCCTTCCACTTGCTCTTTTAAATCCTTAAGCACATTTATAACAGCTGTTTTTAAGTCCTTGTCTGCCAGTGCCAACGTCTCTGTCACTGCTGGGTACTTTTCTATTGATTGATTTTTCCTGAAGTTATAGGTGATATTCTCCTGCTACTAACGTGTTTACAAATTTCTAGTTGGATGCTTGACACTGTGATTGCTTTGATGATGGTGTTTGTACTTTACTGTCTTCCTTTAAAGAGTTTTGAGTTTTGATTTGGTGATATTTGTGTTATTTTCAGGCCAGACTGATCTTTTTTGGCTCTATGCTAAGGCTGTGAGCACAGGTGTGGTGTATTTTTTACTCTAAGGCTAGTTTAGCCACAGAGTCTCCCTGGTTTATACCAAACACACCATGTGTTCACCAAGTTCTCTCTACTTGGGCTGATGGAAACATGAATGGTTCCCAGCCCTGTTTGGATTCTTGGAATTGTTCAATTTATATTAATAGATCTCTAGGAGCTTGGAGAACAGCCGTATGGAATGTTGCCTTCTGTATGCAAACTTTAATATTCAGGAGAGACTCCAGGAGACCCATGCAGATTTCTGGAGCCCTTTGTCTGTGTAGATCCTCCCTCTGTGCTATCTACCCTGAGAATTTCAGCCACCCCAGCACCCCGAGAGCACTGATCTCTGTACCCTCACCTCAGTGAGCCTTTGCGCTCTGCCTGGCCCCTCCAAATCTGGGATCTGCCAAGAGCCACCAGGCAAGCTGGGCTGCAGCAGGGCTCACCACCGTGAACTAGTCTCCTCTCAGCAATTCTGTTCTTGGGCTACCTGTTAGTCAATGTCTAAAATCAGCTGTTTCATTCCTAGTTGTTTACTGCAGTGGGGAAAGTTGGCACCATTTACATTGTCCAGGTGTTAAGAGGAAGTCTCATCAACATTTGTGTTTGGGATCATTTAGCATAAAAAGAGATCAAGAAAATATCAGATAGGAATTCAAAAGGAAATTTAAATAATTGAAGTAATAGCAGGGGATGCAACATCTTTTTAAGTCACTGATCTATAAAGTAGCCAAACAATTTAAAAGATTGGTATGCAAACTTGTATTAGTGAGCTTGCTTAACAGAATCACGTTTCCGCGAGTATTTATGGGGCATTTACTTTGTGTGAGATGTTTCTGTAGTAACTGGGGACTAGAATGAACATGTCGGTGAATATCGTGTATTCATAACACTTACTGCAGGTGGGAAAGACAGACCCAAGTAGACAGACAAAGCAGTGACGTACGCCATGGACAACTTTTCCATTATGAGGGAAAACGCTTTATTCAAAGAAAATCTCAATTCCATAAGGCAGACATTTTATGGACAAAATTCTTAGGACAATGAAATAAAGTTTGATATTAACAGAAAAAATGAGTGGAGGAGGAAAGGGTGTGCTCCTTGAACGTTTTCCTGAAAAAATTTCATTTCTTACTGGTAAAATTGAAAAATTAAGCAAAAATTCCAAATTACAGTCTGTCTTAGAAAAGAGCTGGAGGCAGAGAGATGGTTCTTGGGCGTGGGCAGGGCCAGTGCAAGGCCCAGGCTTCGCGGCCTGTGGGACGCTGAGCTGCTCCTGAGTTCCCCCCGCAGGGAGGAGCCGGGCAGGGAGGAGCCGGGCAGGGCAGGGAGGAGCAGGGCAGGGAGGGAGCAGGGCAGGGAGGAGCCGGGCAGGGAGGAGCCGGGCAGGGAGGAGCCGGGCCAGCAGAACCCCCGAAGCTGACTCCTCACAGCCGGAGCTCAGAGCAGGAGCCGTTCTCAGCATCTGTCTGTCCCCAGAGCAGCTCTGCGAGGTCCGGCCCTGGCTGCGTGCTGGTCCCTCTCGTGACCTCCCTGGAGATGGGGCAGTGCTTTCGGTGACTCTGAGGTCGTGCCTCCCCTGTGCTGGGGGCCGAGGGGACCCGTTACCCATGGCCTCACCACCGCAAGTCGGGTCGGACTTCAGTGACAGGAGTTCACGTCCGGGAGCAGTTGTGATCAGATTATAACAAAAACATGAGGTTCCGGCTCTGACGCACTGTAGACAAACTGTACCCAACAAAAGAACCAAAACTTTCAACATTTCAGTGTTTAAGACAAAAAACAAAAGTAGGTGCACTAAGTATTCAGTTCAGGAAGATAAAAATAGAGTAACAAAGTAAAGAAATTAGGGTTCCTGAGTAAATCAAAGCAAACGCAGAAAATAATAGATTAGAAGAGAGGTATTAAGTATGCTTTGTACATAAATTAAATAACCATTTCTTTTAAGAGACTCATGAAAAAGATAAATATCTAGAAAATCTAATCAAGAAGAAGATGAGAGTGTGGCCGTGTGCGTCTCATGGGTTTTACGAGCAGGTGACAGCTACGTAAAGTTGGTATTCAATAAGGCCTGCAGGATTGATGAAAAGATATTTTAAATTAGAATTCTCTGTACAACTGTATACTAACAAATTTGAAATCTGGACAAAATGGCTCATAGTCCAGCAAAACACAAATCGCCAATATTGACTCAGAAAGAGACGTGTACTCCATGTTGGTAAATAGCTTGGCAGAAGATGAGCTTGCAAAAATCAATAGTTTTCCTTATAATAGAAATAAGTACCTAGAAATGATAATGAAGAAAAATTTGTTGTGCACAGCCTTGGCAAAAACTTTCAAATGCGTAGGAATCTATCTTGAAAACAAAGATACACGGCCTATAGGAAAGAAAGTCTTATTAAAGGACATAAAGCAAGGTGTGAAGTCATGGAAATACAGCTTGTCCTCCTGGGGAAATGCCCAACCCCCTAAGACAGCGGTCCCCAACCTTTTTGGCACCAGGGACCAGTTTCATGGAAGACAATTTTTCCATGGACAGGGTGGGGGGTGGGGAAGGATGGGGGTGGGGAGAGGGGACAGGAAGAGCTCAGGGAGTGGCTGTAAACAGGTGAAGCTTCGCCCCATGCTGCTCACCTCCTGCTGTGCAGCCCGGTTCCTGACAAGCCACAGCCCAGGGTCGGGGACTGCAGCCCTAAGACACCGGGTCTTCCAATCTTAATGTAAAGATTCCAGTGAAATTACCAAGCACCTTGTTTAATGATCTGAAAGTTCATATGAGAGAATAAACTCCCGAGAATAGTCGAGAAATCTCTGAAAAAGAACAATAATTGTAATATTATTGCCTGATGCAAAATGGTAACTGGTTTCCAAGCTGCTTTAATCAAATCAATGCAGTACCGGGCCAGGATTGTAAAAGCACGTCGGGGGAAACAGGGAACTGAGACACAGCATCCGGTCTATGGGGTTTGACTTGGGACGAAGGTGGTGCTCCAACTCGGGGAAGGTGCTGCTTGCAGGGCGGCGGTGCCCCTCTGGGTGACAATGAAGTCGGTCTCCGTCATCAAACCAGACATAACGTAAATGACAGACGGATTAAAGCTTAAATAATAATGATATTTATACCCAGAAGCAAAGGGTTTCACATACGACCTACAAATGGGGGAGTGATTTTTAACAAGAAATTTAAAAGCCATAAAAGTAAGTCATTTTTGCCCAAATAGCAATTAAAATACTTTGATGGCAAAAAGATACTTTAAATAGCGCCAATATAAAAGTAATACATCGGAAAAATATTTTTAATGCAAATGACAGATGTGGGATTATTATTCATAATACCCAAGAGACGCGTAATATTATTAGAACACTGGCAAAGGGTAAAACCAACAAACTGACAAATGTCTGAAAAAGATGTCCCAGCACACAACTACTTAGAGATTTGCCAATAAAAGAAACCATATGTTTTATAACCTTCAGACTAAATAAAATAAAAGGAAAAATAACATCTCCTGTTGGCAGGGAAAATGTTACTCTTTCATAATATTCATATAAATTTAAGTTGTTACAGTGTGCTGGAAAGCAATCTGGAAAATTCTATGCTAAGCCTTTGATACTGTTTGATATCACCAACCCAGTCTCTTTGGGGTGTAATTCTCGGAGAGGAAGGGCCACGCAAAAATATGTTTCCACTTAGATGCAGCAATCACACACTTGGGAATCTATCGCGTAGAAATAAAATGCTGGTAGAAAACTGTACATGATATATAAGCAGGTTTCCTCGAGCATACTTTTTGGGGGTGGCAAAAACAGCAAACAAACAAAACCCAGGAAGCAAAAAAGACAACCTGCAAGAGCAGCCCAGGAAGCGACGTGGACACCTTGAAGGACAGAGGACAGCAGCCGTCCAGCCGCACCCGCGCCCGGGACAGAGAGACCGCGTGGGAGCAGCTGCGCTCGGCCTCAGCCTCCCCTCCAGGCACGGCCACGGGCGCGGTCAGAGGAGAAGCTTCTGGACGCCCTGTCCTCCCCTCACACCTGCCGTCCGCTGCTCGCGCCTGCCGCCCGGGACGGTTGTCACCACCAGCGCAGCGACCGCTTGAGGGACGCCGCTCTGTCCTCCGTGCCGAGACCCGGGACCTGCTGGCGGCTCCTTCCTTCCGGAAGCACCTTTCTCGTTGCGGGCTAACACGTTCACGTTTTCCCTTCCACCCCGTTACGCACCGCTTCTCAGCGCCGTCTGCATTTCCTTGTCTATTCCTTAATTAGAAATTGTTTTCTTTGGTAGAACTATTCCCCTGTGTCGTCTTCTCTTTGAACCTCACTAGGAGACAAGACCACACCGAGGAGGGCCCACAAAGGGCTCTGGCCGGTGACACCTCGTTTGCTAAGCTGAAAAATGTCACAACCGGCCTCTGAGTAAACCAAGAGACTGGGCCGTAGCGGCTCACGTTCGCACGAGCAAGCGCTGGCCGAAGCCGAGTGCTCGCTGCTGCCCGCGGCGAGGGACGCGTTAGCCGCCTGGCTCCGGAGGTGGCCGCGCTGGGCGCCCCCCCCCCCCCCGCCGCCCTCTGTCCCTGGCCCACCCGCAGGCGCCTGCAGCTGCCGGTTCCCCCCCGCTACTTCTCCAGAGCCGTCTCTCCTCTGGGCCGGTCGGTCCCGTCACCCCCGGGTGGGGTCCTCCCTGCACCTCCGGCCTGTGCAACCCGCCGGGTCCGGGACACGTCCCTGGGGACTCACTGCTCTCCTGCTGGGCTCTCGGCTCCCACGACCGAGGCGGAGACCTGGCAGTCGTCCCCTCTCACCGCGGACACCATCAGCCACTGAGTCCTGGGGAGCGGAGCTGACACACGCCAGAACCCGTCCGCTTCGCGTCACCGGTGACAGCAGCTCTAGGGTCCGGGACGCGCCCGGACAGTCGGGAGCACCTCACACGCGCACACCGATTGGCCAGCAGCTCCGTCGCGCTGCAGGGAGTGTGACCACCGAGGGGGTGGCAGTGTGGGGCAGGTGCCCTCAACCCTGCTGGCAGAGTGACCTTTCTGCCAGAAAATGCGGACATTCTCATCAGAAACCTAAAAATGATGGCTTAGATCTAAAATTCTGCTTGCCTGATTGCATTTTCAACAATAAAGTAAGAGAACATTTACATTATTAAGACAGAAAAGTACAGTGACAAAGATGGCTTCCTGACTGACAGTGACACAGAAAGTGATAGGACACAGCCACGTGTGAGAGGCGTGTGTGAGGCATGTGTGTGGCGTGTGTGAGATGTGTTTGTGGCGTGTGTGTGGCATGTGTGTGGCATGTATGTGGCATGTGTGTGGGGTGTGAGACATGTGTGTGCCGTGTGTGAGGTGTTTATGTGGCATGTGTGTGGTGTGTGTGAGGCGTGTGTGGTGTGTGTGAGGCATGTGTGTGGCATGTGTGAGGTGTGTGGCATGTGTGTGGCATGTGTTAAGTGTGTGTGGCATGTGTGTGGCATGCGTGAGGCATGTGAGGCATGTGTGTGGCATGTGTGAGGCGTGTGTGGCATGTGTGAGGCATGTGTGTGGTGTGTGCGAGGCATGTGTGGCATGTGTGTGTGGTGTGTGTGCATGTACACTGATAGGATGCTTGCGTAGTTATGTGAGGAAGCAGGCTGTGAAGTCACCCGGGCAGCGTGCTCAGGCATCTGTACTAGTTGCCAAGCACAGGGTCCCTCAGCTCCAAACCCAGCCCCGTCCACGGTGCTGGCCTGGGGCCCTGGAAGCCTCATTTCTCTTGCAGTTTCTGCCCACTGGGGAAAGGGGAAGGGGCCTTCCTCACGCCCACGGGTCCCTGGCGCCAGCCCAGTGGCACCCCTCACTCCAGCGGGTGCAGCAGCAGCTCCCTGCCGCATCCACACCCGGGGTGGTCACTCCCACGGGTGCCACCTCCTGTGCAAATGGTGCCCCATTAAAACATCTAGTTGGGTTTCTGTTTCTCCGACTGGACCTTGGCAGGATACAATGAGTTTCCGGTGTCATATGGATTAAAGGATCCAAGTTATAAACTTCTTCCCTACAGTCATCAACTGTATTTAAATATTAGCCCTTAATTCCACTGAAAGCAGCCCTGGGGGCTTCCTTCCCTGTGCTCTGCCCGTGGGAAGAGGTTATCACGTTCTGTCCCCTCTTTGCTACCTGCAAGGATGGGCAGGGCAGTGGCCAATGGGGTCACCAGGACAGCCTGCTCCTGGCTCCTCTGTCAGCCCTGGGCTGGCTGTGATGCACCCACTCAGCCGTCTCTCCACACAGGCCCCACTGCCACATTCTAAGGTCATATATGAACTATGTGAGCCACGTCTGTCTGCCCACCCTGAGTTTCTCACGTTCTCTGGTGCCGGCTCATCATGGGTGCCCAGGTGCACAAGGTGCCATGTTTGCATGGTATCACGGAGAGAGCCAGGCAGTCACAGCACCCAAGCAGGAAATGGGCAGACCTTTAACCAGGAGGGAAGCTCACCTCATTCTCTCCACTATGGAAGCTCTAGGACAGCAGCCTGGGCTGACGAACACCTGCCCGTGTCTCAGGTGGAGCTCTAGGACAGCAGCCTGGGCTGACGAACACCTGCCCGTGTCTCAGGTGGAGCTCTAGGAGAAGAATCTGAGGTTTATGAACACCTGGTTCTTTTTCTCATGGAGACGAGGGAGGAGAGAAACCAGCCTACAGAGGAGAGAAGTGGAAGCTTGTGAGGGGCAAAGTGGTCCTGCCAGCACCAAGTCTCCAATCTCTTCGTGTATTTGAGCGTCAGCCGCCTGTTCTCACCTGTCGGTTACGGCGGGTGTTTTCTGTACCTTGCAAACAAGGCTTTCCGCCTGCCGCACTTCTGAACAGCATCTGGAGCTTTTCCTTACGCTCCCAGTTTTTACGGAGTGGTGGGAATAGTGTTTATCACACTGTTCCTACTGGAAAATGTCTTTCAAGGACCAACTACAACTTCCAAGCAAACTTTAGGTGTGACTTATTCGGTTTATAGGTGGAATTACACAGATTATTGGGAAGTTGCCTTTAGAAACAAAATCTAAAAACAATGAAAAACAAAATAGAAACACTATATGCTGCACTGTGAGTTTGGTATATTTGCACATTTATGAAGTTCTGCAGTTTGAAAAAACATTTCCATTTTTCCCCTGCTTTCTGTTTGGAAAGACATTGCCATGTGTCAAAATCAAAGCCATCAGAATCAGCCCTGCCAGCCCGGCAGCACCCATTTCCATCATCCTCTGTTACAATGCCGAGGTACCTTATTTATTCATAGATTCATCTACAGATAAAATTGGAAATAATTTGTCTAGTATCGATGTGTGAATTGTGTTTATCTTAAAAGTTGTTGCACAGTGGGTTTAAACATGCACAACAAATTATGTCAGGGGAAGTTTTCCTTGTGTCTTTCAAAAACCCAGATGCTTTGTCTTTTTAAGTATCCCTTGAACGGTTTCCTTTTTACTCTGATCTTTTGAAACTCTGCTCCCTGTTTGCAGTGTGCGGCCCCTGTGCCCACTCGTGGGCTCAGGCTGGTCCTGTCCCTCTGCCGACCTGCACGTCACCTGCAGAGAAGTACAGATAGGTGCTTCAGCCAGTAGAGAAATTATACCTTTTACTTTCAAATGGAGAAAACGAGAAGCACAGCTTTGGAGGCCCAAGACGCTGCAGTGAAGAAATTCGGCATTGACAGCGGTGTTGTCCTCCCTAGAGGAGCCCGACTCCTGCCCCGGCACACGTGTGCACAGCCCAGTCACACGTGGGGCGAGTTTCTTCCTCTCTCTCCTCTCACTGGGTATACATATCAGTACAAATGTGAGAATTTACATTTAACCCAAACGATTAAGGATGCAACCCCAACCCCGTCCTTTAGATGAGCCCCCCAAACGCTCTCGAGCAATCATACTGCACTTAGTTCAAAGCAAAATCCCAGCTGACAGCCAAGCCAGTTTTCTCGATGACTGTTGAGGACTTATTACGTGCTAGGGCTTGTGCTCCATGCCCCGTGTGACCCACAGGGAGCTTCCCACAAGCTTCTGGTCTCTCTGGGGAAGACTGACTTGGCAGGGAAAGCCGAGGGAGGTGTTAAGGCTGGGGGGAGGACGGGGCAGAGACCTGGAGGGACACTCCGGGGCAGTGGCCCTGAGTCAGCCTGCACCTGCTATAGCGTCCCCAGGGACAGCAAGTGACAGCTCTCGAAGTAGAATCCGAGGAAGGACGAGATGATGGATGACATCATTCAGGGGCCCCCTCCCAACGGTGGGTGGTACCTGGGACCCTCTGCTCTCAGGGGCTGCTCACCTGTCCTTACACGCTGATGCCTCATCTGTTCTGAACCACCACACGCTGTTTCTGTCTCCTAAGTTCCGCATATGCAGGTCCTTCTGCCGAGAACATCCAGTTCCAGCTTCACTGCAGCCTCAGCTCTGGCTTCACCCTTTCCGGAAGCTTTCCCTGACACCCCATCACCCTCCTGCCCCTGCCTGCCCTGCTCATGCAGGGGCTGCCTTCCCGTGTGCTCCCGGGGCACCCTCTGTGTGCCTCTGTCCAAGTGCCCATCATAGGGCCAGGGAGAGAGAACAGGCATGGACCAGGAAAGTGCCGGGCTCTGGGCATAAGTGGTCACGAGCTGCCCAGTTCAGGGCGGGGACAGGGCCTTGCCTTCCAGGTGTGAAGATGTACCGCCAAGCAAGGGGAGCTGCAGATCTGTTAAAGTTCTCCATCTGTGCCTTTCTTTTCCTATCATAAGTTTTGATCTTCATGATGCTGCTTTGATTCCTGCATGAGTTAATCACGAAATAACAGAAAGTAGCTTTGAAACTGTAGGCCCCTCTGACTGCTGGCAAAAGCAGCCTCTGAGCTAAGCCGCAGAAAGTGGCTGCTGTTCTGTCTCATGTAACACCTGGAACGGAGAACGTTAAACTCCAGAAGACTGCAGTTCCCACGGGTTATTATGTCAGCAAGGATTCCATGGCAGGCAACAGAAACCACTTGCCATTTTCACGGGAAGGCATGTGAAATTGAGCGTCCAGTGTGTATAAAATCACAGGGAGGTCTGGAAGAGGGGGCCTCAGCCCCCATAGAATGATTTCCGGAACAATCCAGAAGTGGTCTGCCAGTGCCTCGGGCAGGAAGAATGGGAAGCTGGGAGCCCCAGGATCCACTTCTGTCGCCGGTTCAAGGCCAGACCACAGCTGCTGGCTGCACCTCCTCACGGCGCCTGCCGAGACCCAGATCAGCAAAGACGGGGTGGGCTGTGCCTGACCCTGGACACTCAGAGGATGCTGGAACTTCTGCTGAGGCTACGGCAGGAAAACCCCTGCCCTGGTGCTGGCGGCAGGACCAAAGCCTCAACTCCACCCCGGATCGGCCCTAAAGCATCTGATCTTGGCAGGATCTCAGCCACTTCCAGCGGCAGGGAAGACACGTGCCCCTCCTGGTTCCTCAGTCTCTGTAGTGCAGGGGGTGCGGGAGAAGGGGGGTTGGACGAAGGCCAATCCGTACACCTGTCTTTTAAAAACATGTGTGCTCTGGCAACGGCACTTAAGTTCCTATTTGTCTTCTGACAACACAGAGACTTATGAGCTTTCTTTGTTTAAGCCAAAAAAAAAAAAAATTGTCGACCCTTCTCTGTATTCCCATATACATAGCAGTTAAGGGAAAAAAAAGAGAAAACCAATTACTTCATTTGATTTCTTATGTAATCAAAGAATTTTATCAACTAATTTCATTTCAATTAACACAGTGATGTCAGGGCAGAAATAGACACACAGACCATTGTAACAAAGAAGGCCAAGCAGGTGCAGTTCCTGCTTCATGCGGTAAGTCAGCGGGAAGAGGATAGACCAGCTGATGAATGGTTTTTGAAGAATTGGCTAACTCTCAAAAAAGAAACATAAATCCTTCCTTCAGATCAGAACAAAAATAAATTCCAGATGGGGATGGAGGAAAAACAAAAACAAAACAGAAACAAAAACAAATACCCAACAGCGTCACTGCAGGAACTCTCCCTCACTGCTGCGGGGGCGCACGGGACAGTCGCTGCGAGGACAGTTTCGTGGTCTCTTATCAAAGTTAAACATGCAGTTACCATATAAGCGCAATGCAACTCTCAGGTAGTGACCCAAGGGAATTCAAAACGCAGGTCGACACGAAACCCTGTATGTGATTGTCTGTAACAGCTTAATCTATAATTGCCCAAACCTGGAAACAGCCAAGGTGTTCTTCAGCAGGAGCAAGAAAGACGAACTGTAGTGCATCGCAGGCTGGAACGCGGCTCGGCGGGGGAAGAAACAGACTGTGGGTTCACGTACAACACAGACGAGTCCTGCGTGCATTTTGCTAAAGGACAGAAACTAAACCCCAAAGCCTCCATGCTGTGTAACCCCATTTATACGCCATTCTGGAAAAGGCAAAACCGTAGGACCAGAACACACGTCAGCGATTACCAGGGTTTGGGGCAGGGGTGGGATTGGCCAACAGGGGACACACAGGATAATTCTCAGGGTGAGGAAGCTGCTCTGCGTGATTCTGTGCGGTGGACACAGGATCGTGCACTGGCCCAAACCCACTGCACAAAGTGGACTTTACTGTGTGAAAATTCAACAATCAGACAGAAGGTGGGGGATCCCCGGAGGAAACGGGTTCTGTGACAAATGAATCCAACCGTGTTAAAGATGCATGGTGCACCCCGCTGAAGTGGGGAGCTCACCTGGGCAATTTCGGCAAAGAGCATTTTGACTGGAAAGTGTAAAACTGAAGATAAAAGGAACTAGTCCCCGCACGGGATCCAGGGGTAAGTTTGTCTCTCCTGGGGCACAGCTGAGCAATTATGGAGCCAGTTCATATGTATACAACGGTTGAATAAATGATTAAATAAACTGTAGAAAATGGGAATCAGATTTCTTTCTGAGAAAAAGTTATAGTTAAGCAAGGGGGAGGTAAGAATGAACTCTGGTGCCGTGTTTTATTCAGAGACACCAGAAAGACACACGTGCATGTATGAATGTGAGCGACAGTCACCCCCCAGCTCTGTCACCCGAGGCTTAGAAGCAGTGACACCCCAGCAGCAGCCAGCACATCTCGTGCCCTGGTCTTGGTTTCTAACACCTTTCCTGCATAAAGGGAACTCAGGCTGCTTGGATAAAGGCTGGTTCTAGGGATGGGGCAGGAAAAATACGTGAGTCCGGAGCATCTTGCAGTACCACAAAACCAGGAAATGCTATTACAAGAGGGATGCACGTGAGTCCACACTGACACAAATAAATGGCTTCATACATAAACAGATGGGGAGGCCTGACAAATAGTCCTCACATAAGAATCCCACACAACAGAAGGAGAGGGAACGAGGGAAGTGGACAAGTACCGCAAGAACGTCGCAGCGACCGTCGCTGCAGGAGTGTCCACCAACGTGTGCGACACTGGCAGGGAGCTCTGCGGAGAAGCGGGGTAGTTGCAGGGCCTCAGAACGTGCTCCAAAGTATCTGTTAGTGACTACGGTGGTTTTGACACATGTCCACAAACCCTTCCTACTCTTCCCCTGAGGTGGAGCTTACCTCTCCTTCTGTCGAGTGTGGGCTTGACTTTGTGACTCGCTTCTGATGAACAGAGCAGGAAAGAGGAAGTCGCAGGAACAGCAGAGGGAAGCGGCACAGGGCACCTCGGCCGCGGCAGGAAGGCTGAAGCACCTGCGCGCCAGGTGTGTCACGCACCTGCCTGTATGGCGGGGGACAGAGGGTGCTGCGCCTTGGGGTGTTCGTCCCCTGAACCCATGAAAAAACATCAGAGAAACACAACATTCTACTAAATACAGGACCGGAATCCAGTCTTTGACAATTTATCAATCTTTCTGTTAAGATCACCTCCTCCAATTATCAAAAATTGGAGGACTCTGTAAGGATATCTGACGACTAAACGCAACATGGTTTCCTGGACTAGATCCTGGAACAGAAAAAGGACATTGAGGGAAAAACTGGCGAAATCTGACCAGAGTCTTCTGCTCACTTCCTAGCATAGTGCCGATGTTCATTTCCTAGTGTCCGTGTCTCTGCCATTTAATACGCATACCAGCGTACGACGTGTTGGTGCAGAGGAAGGGGGTGAGAGGTGCATGGGGATTCTCTGTACTATCTTTTCAACTCTTCTGTAAATCTAAAATTATTTCAAGATACAAAGCAAAACAAGTAATACTTCCAAGGCTCCATTTCAATCATCTGCATTTGGGGCATTAATAAACTAGTAGAAAAATAGCAACAAAAAGTCCAGCCAAGTAAGTACTGGGGCAGTCTGTAGGTGCTGCTTGACTTTGGTGGGAATTGAGTGCAACTGGAGACCAAGCTCTTTCCCAGCCCGAGGAGCTGTGGACACAGGAATCTGCAGGTCCGGCTCACCTGCCACTCCTCTCCGAGGCCACACACTCCTCTGTCCCTCCTGGACTTCACAGGAGGGCTGGGTAGTCACCCAGGCCAGGCCCACCCGGGTTCGTTGCAGCCTTACCTTAATAATACAGGGGTCTTGGTAGCCAGAAGGAAACGTCATTGGAGGATAGATTTCCAGGCTGGAAAACCCTCCAACCATGACACCCACTGTGTGGGGTCCCTTTCCACGTAGGCTGCTGTTCCCCATGAAGGCTTTGGCCACATCTGGGACTCACATGCAAACAAAGCCACAACCACAGGTGAACACGTCTGGGTGTCTGCATCTACCACATGCTCCTGGGACTGTCTACCAGGTGCCACCCGAAGACACAGGCTGCCTTGTCCTTCTGAAGAGCCTTTGTCCTATGCCTTTATTTTATTTAAGACAATAATTAAATGGAACCAAATCTGCATCAGGGCAATGTCTGCTTTAGATCCCAGTGCCTCCCTGGTGTGTCCCCGTGTGTAGCCGTGCTTTGAGTCACTTGCCTATTCACCCTAAAACCTTGCCAAGGAGGGCCAGGGTGACACCCAGGAACACTCAATGGGAGGAACGTAGGCTCGACTTTGGCAGCAAATGAAAGTTCTACCTCGAGAGGAATGCCGTAGGGCGCTGGAAACGCCCTGTGGAGTTTCTGTTGTGAGGGGTCTTCTACCACAGCATAGACCTGCCTGTTCCAGGGGCTTCTCTGGGCCAGCCCACAGGCAGTGGACGGGCCACAGTGACCTTTCAGGGTGCCGGCTTTGCTGTAACATCTTCCAAACAGCTGACAAAGCCGAGGCATTCGCTGGCTGTGTGTACAAAATGGTGCAAGACCCCACGCCATAATCCCTGAACCTATAATGCTGATGTTCTAATGTAAAAGGAATATTTTCCCCCTTGAGATAAAATGCCATCAAGTGCCATCTGTGCTGCCTGTAATTTTAGCCATAAATCCTAGCTGTATTTATCAGAGATTTGTTTTTCAAGATGGCTAATTTTAGTCTCCAATTCAACTGCACACTAATTTCCTTGTTTCTTTCTTGCTGAGAAATCTGATATAACAGCTCCTCATGGAAAGGGTTTGGCAGGTTCCCAAAGCCCACCAGCCTCATTTACTTAGAGAGAGGTTATTTTCTTTCTTCCCCTCTCCTCTCCCTTCTTGTTTTGGCAACGCGGTTAGAATTCAGAAGAGTTGAAACAAAAACAGGATGGTCTCTGTAGAGACACAGAGAGATCGAGCCAGGAGGAGTGGCGAGGGGCGAGGGGTCAGCCTGCCCCCGCAGGGGTGTCCCCTGCACTTGGAGCCGCTGCGGGGCATCCCCGCCCGGGAGCCAGGAGCAGACAGCAACAGGAGGGGGGCAGCCTCAGCCCACTGCCCGCGCTCCCTGGGCACCGCGGCACACCGTGGAAAACACTTGGAAAGCTTCCTTCATCCCTCTGAAATAGCTGAAGTGGTGCATAAGATTGGCCGAAAGTCTAAATCTCATTACAATAGATAATGTGGAACAGCCCGTCAATAGGGAAGAAACGGTGTGATGGAAGCTTTTTTTAAAAAGGCACTTCGCCATGAAATCTGCATATACCAGTAAATTTTATTTAGAGCAACCAAAATACGCATTGCCTGCCCTATCTCCGCAGATTATGAGTTCTCTTGGGAAGCACAGTGAGCTGGGTGGAAAATTTCCAAATGGGAAGCAAACGGAGGGCATTTCCGGCACTTGGATGCCTGCAAAGGAGCCTGCCTCCTAGTGTCTCCCCGGACACGATTCTGCCGCACCGGGGGACATGAGAGGGAAGAGGCCCTCGAGCATCTTAGAAAGCTCCCGAGTTCAGGAAACAGACGACTGGGTTTGGGATTCTCTTAGGTGGTGGGTCATGTTGAAATGGGATTACTGGGGGGAAATCGACTTAACCATTAGGAGAAAGCTAAATACAGCTACACTCGCTGACCACAGTCACAGCAAAACTGCTCTGCAAACACCTTCACGGTGGCCGTTTCATAGACACGGCTCAGAGAGGCTAACAGTGGCCTGTGGTCACCTGCAAGTGCGGGGCAGACCTCGGTTCCGCTGTAGGGCGGCGGAGCCCAGACCTGTGCCCTCGACCACCACACAGCCGATGCCCTGAGCCGGACACAGTGCCAGACACACACGGGTTCTCAGCAACCGTTCATTATGTTTCTTTTTTGGTCAGCCTGGTCTCGAACTCCTGGCCTCAAGCGATCCCCCCCTCGGCCTCCCAGAGTGCTGGGATTACAGGTGTGAGCCACCACGTCCGGCCCAGTAACCGTTTATTGAGCCTGTCAGTGAAAGTCAATTTTATTTATCTCATATCTCTTAAAGAAGAGGCATTATATGATACACTGATTCGAACAGAAGTACGTGAAAGCAGCATTTCCCATTAAGTAAATCCATAAGTCAAATGCACGTGTTGACGGCAAAATTGAGAAGTTGGCACTTACTGAGAAGTGACGTGGGAACAGCTCTGCTCTCCCCCACCCCTCCCCTCTGTCTCCCTGTCTACCTGCAGCTGCAGGGAGACGTGACAAGACCACACTCATTAGCCTCAGTCAACAACGGTCATGCCCCCTGAGAGGGTGGCTCTCGCACGTGGGGGCTCAGTGCCTGGGTGTTAAGGGGCCCAGCTGCCCTCGTGTCGATAGTGACTCGTTTGTTAGCCACTCATCCCAGAAGCACTTAGCGACTGGATGCCAGACCAGGAGAAAGTGGAGTGAGTGACCGTCCCTCTCGAGCTCCGTGTTCAGGGGGAGTGCCGCGTCTTTGTGTCCCCAGGAAAGCTGAGCGCTCGTGTTCATTATAGAAGAGGCTTGGCTGATGGCTAATGATTTATTTGTAGATTCTTGTATATCAGCCCATAGTAATGGATGGACACAGCCAGGGGTGCGCTCAGGAAACCAGAAATGGTTACGATACCAATTCCAAATGTTCCCATATAGTCGCCAAAGTTGACACCTAAAATTCCAAGTAAAAGTTTCACTAAGTTTTCATCCCTACCACTAAAACATTCTCAAACATTTAACAGAACATTCGCCAAACTGGTCCCACAGGACGCCTCGTTCCTACTCCTAGGTTGTGCCTGGGAGGCGGGAATTTCCAGACCCTGGGGCAGCTCTGAGGGCCTCTCCCTGAGGCCTCTCGGCTGTGACCTCACCAGGGCGCCGTGGAAGCGGCAGTCGCACCGTCCTTGCATGGCGGCTGCCTCCACTCACGGGGCTGGTTCTGCACGAGCCACCCAGGGAGGTGACGGACAGGTGTCTTCCTCCCTGTCTGCCAGCCCTGCAAAGCTGTGTCTCGAGCAGGAGCCCACAGTCGTCCTCACCTGTCCCACGGCCTCCCAGCCTCATCCCGAGCCTTGTGGTTCTGTTGTATGGAGGCTTTTCCAGAGAGGTCTGAGCCTCCCAGGTGACTACGCTGTTCCCGATATAGAGCAGAGGCAAGAGCTGGCGCCACAATCTCCCTGTCTGGGATAGACACAAAAATAGATCCTCTCAATTATCCCTGAACTGTAAATCTCAAGTTTTTCTAGCAGAAAATCTCCCCCGAAGTCTGAGAGCCGCTTCCATCACAGGCGGTGGAAGCTCATGTACAAAGGGCACAAAACCACTTTGAGCATTTATTAAATGTCTGCTGGATAATTGGCCCCTGTCTGCATATTAATAAACGCCCAGAGGACCAGCGTCGACTCAAAGACCTTCATCTACAGAGACACCTGGGCCATTTGCGTGTTCACCTTATGTGCCCTCATCACCGTTTCTTTTATGTGTTACTAACTATGTGCCTTTTTATTTCTTTCCTTTTCTTCCATTTGAGAGCAGTTGAATTGCTCAGTGAACAATAGAAGGGGGAAATTTAGAAAGTGCATCTGTGCACACAAACACACTCAGTGGCCTGCTTCAGTCCCCACGCGCAGGGTTGGGGACGCCCGCTGGAGGATGCGCGCACAGGAGAGCTGCCGAGAGCCAGACTGGGGAGGCGGAAGCCTGCGAGCACCGAGCGGCGTCCGCGATGATCGCACCGACGCCCTTTTTCTGCTCCTTCTTTACCAGCAGAGGAGCGTTGCCTCTCACGGCGGCTGCTGACCGACAGGCACGGCTGAAAGAGGGACCACAGGGAAAATGGGCGCAGACCCAGAGTTTCTTCAGCGTGTCCGCCGTGGCGGCATGAGAAGCGCGACGTGAGGATCTGCGGGAGGAGGGGCCAGGGCCTCGGGAATCACAGGAGTCAGAGAGACGGAAGCAGAGATGGAGCAAGAGGACCGGATGAAGGTGAGGAGCACAGCTCTGGCAAGGGCCAGCAGGGTCTCGATGGGCAAGGCCAGCAAGGCTGAGGTCCTCCACACTCCCACACCAAGATCGAGGTGCCTCTGAGACTGCACGTCTCTCCCTGGGGACACAAGGACTTTATTATCATCCCAGTACAATAAAATCTGATGCTTCTTCCACCCATCCACCCACCCAACCATCCACATATCCACCCACCCATCCATCCACCCACCCAACCATCCACACATCCACCCACCCATCCATCCATCCACCCACCCATCCACCACCCACCCACCCATCCACCCACCCACCCACCACCCACCCAACCATCCACACCACCCACCCATCCATCCAGCCACCCACACCCCCACCCCACCCCCCCTCACCCCCACCCACCCCCCACCCCCCCACCACCCCCACCCACCACCCACCACAACCCAACCCACCCCACCCCACCCACACCCTACCCATCACCACCCACCCCACCACATCCACCACCACCTCCCACACCCCAACTCCACCCACCACCCCCACCCACCCATCCCCACCACCACCCCACATCCCACCCCCACCCACACCCCCCCCACACCACCCACCACCCCACCCCACCCCACCCACCCCACCACCACACCCACCCACCCACCCACCCACCCATCCACCTAGTCTCCAGCTCTGAAGGGTGGGGGTGCTGGGCAGGGCTGTCTGGTTGAACGCAGGCCCCATGTACACAAGCTGTGTGTCTGTGCACAAGTTACTTCGTTCTCCGGTAATGATAACACCTTCCTACTAGAGCTGTTGTGAAAATTAAATAAGATGAGCGATGTCAACTTAAAACAGTGTCTGGCCCATAATCACGGTTGCTAGCTGTGCTTGTGGTGGTGGTCATTTTGGACGTGGTGGTCATTGGACCCGGAGTGGGTGTGGACGGCTTTGGGGAAGCTCTGTGAGAGGACCCTCCTGGGGGGTTTTGGTCAGGAGGGGAAGCCTGATTAAAGGAAAGGCTGGGGCCCAAGCAGGGGGCGCAACCAGGGGGCCCAAGGAGGTGGCGGATGCCAAGGGGTGAGCAGTGCTTCGGGCGGCAGGAGGTGGGGACGGCTGGGTTCCTGCCTGGGAGAGGCCCTGCACCCCTGCCCCAGGGGCCTTTTGCCCAGCTTCTCGTCTTTGCCCAGCGTCCGAGACCCTGGTCAGGGTGCTGCTTCTCTGCAGGGACATTGGCTCAGCGCTGACACATGGGGCTCACGCTCTGGAGTCATTTAGGTCTGGGTCCAAATCAAGGGTCCTCGTTTATTTGTTCAGTATGGAGGTAGTGGCCACATCTTCTCCCCTTTACGATTAATGTATTGATATTCTAATATTAACCCTTTTGCAGACATAATGAAGTGACTCACTCACTCGGTCGGGACTCGTCCAGCCCCGCAGGTGTGCCGGGCTCTGACCTTAGTGGTGGGGACAGCGGAGGACAGAGTTCCTGGTGTGGGAGCTTTCACTGCAGTGGTCAGAGGCAGAGCTAGAGACACTGTGCAGCAGCTCTGGGGTGACAAGCACCTGGGGGGACACAGCAGGCAGGGACTGCCCAGCGATGGCGACATCTCTGCTGAGGTGACATCTGTGGGGACCTTTGGGTGCAAGGAGGGTGAGAGCCCCAGGGACACCCAAGGACAGGCGGAGGGGACAGGGCCACGGCGTAGCGATGCTCCGACACCGGCCAGTGGGAAGCGAGCACGAAATATCAGCCTTTTCTCTTGTTGGAAGAACAAAAAATCAGGAAGTAGCCAAAGGCAAACGCTAGCTGGCAGCCAACACGCTTCCCTTCTGGAAAGTTCATCAGTGATGGTCTGCGGGTGGCAAACTCTCTGGGATTTTGTTCCTCTGGAAATGCCTTCAGATTTCTCTCCTTATCAGGAATATTTCCCGGGGTTTTCCGTTCTAGTCTGGTGGTTATTTCGCTCCGGCGCTGTGCGGATCTCTGCCGTCCCCTGGCTCCGGGTGGCCGGGGAAGGCCGGGCCGGGGCCGCCCCCCTGCAGCTGCCTTCAGAGGGGACGTGTTGACTTGGCGATTTGCGTTTCCACCGCCATGTGCTCCCAGTGACTTCTCTGGGCGTATCCCCCGTGGGGGTCCCAGTGCTTCCCGAGTGCGGCGTCGGGGCGGTGCCCGCTGGCTCCCGTGCACACAGCGGCCTCCCCAGCCGACCTCTTGCCTCCTGGCCTCTCCTCCACGTTTGGCATCTTTGCTTCCTGGGGAGACGTCAGCGCTCGCTCTCCCCACTGGCTGCAGGCGTGTCTCGCTGACGGTGGGTGTTGAGTTTCTGTCTTGCACGGCGCCGCTGCCCACCCAGGACAGTCCCTGGGCCCTGGGCCCTGGGCCCCTTCAATCCCTCTTTCCTCTAAACTTACGGAACATACTTATTCAACTTCTGAACTGAGCACTCCCAATATTCTCAGGCTCTGTTGGCCTGATTTTGCATTTCTTTGCTTCTCTGGACTCACACGTCAGGTGGCCTTTCCCCGCAGGAGGCTGTTGATTTTTAATTCTGATCTCGTGTGCCCTGAACGACGTGTGAAGTACGGCCCTCCCGGCGAGCTGTGCGTTCGCCTCTGCTAATCGCTTGGTGGCACCGACGACTCGGCCCCCTTTAACCCCTGGGCCTTTCTTTTTGGGGGGAGACAGGAGGCTGCACAAGTGAGTCCCAAAAGCGCCCGTGAGCGGGGCTCCCGGGCAGGGTCGTCTGAGGGCAGGCGGGGGAGAGGAGGGAGGCCGGACCTTCTCTGTTTCGCCTGTGCCACCCGGAGCCGTGGCTGAGAACTGGTTCTTTCCTGTGAGACTGGACTTTCTCCAGTTCACGCGGGTCGGGGTTGCCCTCTGCGCTGCCCTGGCGTTTCTGGACGTCTGCGTTCTGAATTCTCCCACGTCCAGGGCCCTGACTGCGCCCCACGCACAGCCCTCGGGAACCGGCTTCAGGCCCCGGGACTGACCCGCCTGGGTTCCTGCCCTTCCTGCCCCACGGGGGGAGGGCCCCCAGCAAGCCCACTTCGTTGGTGTTTCTGTCCTTTCTTACGAGTGTAGCCAGGACTTTACAGAGGGGTTTTAACATTTTGTCCAGCATTTTAGCTATTCTGGAACTTCTCCAGCTTTCTTCTGAACTTAGCCATATGAACATTTCCTTTTATTTATTTATTCATATATATGAACAAAATTAATTGCTCAGTGGTGGTGGGGGTCTTTGCAATCAGTACTTTCAGGGTTAGGACACGTTTTGTCCCATTTCTGTGGACCCCTCTCGACCGTGGGACTTCCAGAGAGCAACACCTGTGGCGCGATGGCTTCTCCCTGCACCCCTCGATCCTGCTCTGGGGGAGCGGCCAGCAGTCTCCTTGCCTCGAGTCCCGGGGGGGGGGGGGGGGGGGGGGGGGGGGGGGGGGGGGGGGGGGGGGGGCCCCCCCCCCCCCCCCCCCCCCCCCCCCCCCCCCCCCCCCCCCCCCCCCCCCCCCCCCCCCCCCCCTTGTTATTAATGTTCAGAACTCATTTAACTTCACTTTTAACTGACTGTAGCCATGAGATAATTGGTTTCACCGGGGAGGCCGTGGTGGCCCCTTTGCTGGGAAGGCGCGGACACAGTGGTTGGGAAGGTGCAAGCGGGATGTCCTCAGCCCGGAGCGCCTCCCCCAGGGGCACTGACGCACCCTATTCCCCCACTGTCCCTCAGCACCTCACGCCACTCACTGGCAGCTCACTGACCCATAACAGTGGGATGGCGCCACGGAAGGGGAAGGAGCCAAGTGGCTGCTCAGCCCCAGCAAGGTGGCTGCACACGGCCCAGCTGAGCCGGAGGATGCGACGGTGCCCGCATGCTCCTGCCCTGGACGCGCTCCCTAGCGCAGGCCCTGCACAGAGGGGCTCTCCCCGCGTGGCCTGCCTGGAATGACAGGTCTGGGGGAACTACTTGGGGGCATTGTTCCCACTGCACTGCCAGGTGGGCCGGATTAAACAGGTCACTCTGAAAACCACAAGGAGAGAAGACAAACTCCAAGTCCGCCAGTGGCTTCGAGGAGCAGAGAGGCACAGACAGCTCTGAAGCCCAGGGACCCCTCGCTAGCCCTCTGCAAACGTAGCAGAGAACATGGTTGAGCTCCAAGGCGGGATCACATGCAGATACTCAGCTCCTAATGCCTTGGTAACGGTATTGTCTACATTTAACATGTGAAAATGTTATTTTTGGAATTCTCTCAAGGAAAGTGAATGAGAAGCAATTTTCTTGCGTGATGATGCTTAAAGCCATGTAACAACCTCTCCAGAAAGACATCCAGACACTGCAACAATGCAAGAACCATATATGAAAATTTTTGATGCTTGAACAAATAAATATTTATGATTTCTGTATGCCAAAATAAAATTAAAAGGCTGCCAACTAGGGAAATACTTGGAATTTATATGACAAAAAGTGAATGCACGCTACATAGATAGTGCTTCTACAAATCAATACGAAAATGATGAAAAACACTTAAAAATGGGCAAAAGAAACAATGTGGCAATTTAGAAAGTGATTTTTACAAATGTGCAACAAGCAGACCAGGAAATATTCCACCCACAGATACCTGGAAAGCTGCATCGAGGAGACAAGGTGGGGCCACATCCCTGTCAGAGTGGCCTCCTGTGCGGATGTCCTGCCACTGCCGGGGGAGGAGGGTCCACTCCCACCTGGGGGGGACAGGGACTGACTCCTCATCTCCTCCTGGAGGCACCAGATGGACAACATCAGAACCAGCTTTTCTACTCCAGTGATAACCTTCAGGTAGGCAAGAATATTGTGCAAACACATTGCTTGTGATGGGAAGAGACAGACGTACCCCAAGGGTCCTGCCGTAGGGAATTACTTAACCAGTCAGCTGAGCAAGGGTGCAGAGACCCCCTCACAGAAGGTCTGCCATGGTCTTGCTACAGAAGATGAGAAAATGAGAGCAGGCGTGTGTCTGCTGTCTCCCGCAGGGCCCCATGCAGGGAAGCAAAAAAGGCAAAAATGGCCTTGTTCTCACCAGCAAACAGAACACAGATTTTTGTTTGCTTTTAGTGGTGATGATTTTGTGTTGTTAGGAAAGAGAAACCAGTGGGTCCAGGGAAGAGAGGTGGGCTTCACCCGTGACCTTTGGGGAGCTGGCCGGGGAGGCCCTGCCCAGGGCAGCCCGAGAGCAGCCACCAGCCAGACCGGGAGACCGGGCGTCTCCAGCCCCGTGGGGGCCGGCACACCCACCTCCCAGACTTGGCCCCAGTAGGGTATCCCAGCTTCCATCACTGTGGTTAGCTTTGCCTGCTTTTGAAGTATAAATAAGGGAATCTCACAGTTTGTACCTTTGGACTGGCTGCTTTTGCCTGATGTCCAGTGTGGGAGGTTTATGCATGTTGCTGTGCGCAGCAGACGCTTCTTCATTACTATGGATGCACAGCTACGAAGAGCCTATATTTTATTTGCCTCTTCCACCATTGGTGCACGTTTCAGTGGGAACATTTCTAGGTTTTAACGAGTAGGAATGCTGCAGCTATTGGGTATGAACCCAGTAGGGGATTTGCTGGAACATAGAGTGGGTGTCTTTCTACCTTTAGTAGATACTGAAAAATAGTTTTTCAAGGGAGCTGCACCTACTAGAATCCACATGGGTAGGTGTGGGGCTTCCAGTGCTCTTCGAGCACCAGCGCAGGGCGGTGGCTGCTCTGTGGGGGTGTCAGCGTGGCTCAGGGTGTAACTCACGTCACCCTAGGGAGCAGTGAGGCCAGGGCCCTTCATGCGGTCCATGCACAGAGGGCTTCCTTTCTGTGAGGTTCCCGTGTGCGACCCCCACACCTTTCAATGACTCATCTTCCTCTGTTCTGCGGGTTTGTCATGGCTCCTTACGTGTTTTGGCTACGAGTCCGTGGCTGATAGAAGTACTGTAAATATCTTCCTCTGTGTGGCTCTCCTGCTCACTCTCTTAGAGCTGTGTTTTTCATTTGAATGTCTACCAATGTATACATTTTGCTTGTGGTGAGTGCTTTTTGGGGCCAGTTTAAAGATTTTTGTCCAACTAAAGGTCAGGAAAATATACTTCCTGTGTTTTTCTCTGTAAGCTTTTTTGTTTGATGGTTCGCATTTAAATCTATGGTTCATCCGGAATTAATTACTCAGGAACATACAATGCAGGACTAAGGAATCACTTTCTTTTCCTCAACTTGATCAAACACAATTTGGTGAGAAGACCTCTCTTCCTTGTGTACTGCAATGGAACATTTGTCATAAGTTTAGTGGCCATGTGTGCGGAAGTAGGTTTTGCAAATTTTCATTTTACTTACTGAATCTGCCTTTCTATGTTAACACCAGGACCACATTGTCTTGCTTACTATGGCTTTCTAATAGGTTACTTTCAACTCCCAGTTTGCTAAGAGCTTTGAACATGAATAGAGGTTGAATTTTATAAAGTGATTTTGCCTTTTCTCTTCAGACAACTGAATGAATTTTCTCCTTTGCTGTCAAGGGGGTAAAGTCTGTTAATTAACTCTTTTAGTGTTAAATTATCCCTGCATTGGTGGAATTAAATACACTTGATTATGATGTATCCTACATTTTACAAATTGCTGAATTCAATTTACTAATATCTTGTTTAGGATTTTAACCTACATGCTTGTGAGGAAAATCGGCCTGTGGTGTTCCTGCTTTACAAATTAATTGTCAGGTTTTGGTGTCAAAGCCATGGGGCTACCTAAGACTCTTTGGGGTGCATTACCTCTTTTCTGATTTCTATAATAGAAGAGGTGGTGTAATATTGTTACCATCCATGTTTAAATAATTAGATGAATTTACTAGTAGAGCTGTCTGGGCCTGAAGATTTTTTGCGGAGAGGTTTTCCATTGCAGGTTAAATGTATTTTCTAGATATTAAAGCTTTCAGGTTTTCTGTTTTCTCCCATGCCAGCTTTGGTGGGCTGCGCTTTGTGTTTTGTCCCCTTTATCCAAGTTGTCAAATTGACTGGCATAAAGTTGTTCATAATTTCCCTTGTTTTAAACCTATTTTATTTCTTTAGGATCTGCAGAGATGTCCATTTTTTATTTCTGGTTTGGTAATTTGTGCTTTTTGTCCTTATCTTCTTATCAATCTTGTTAGGGGCTAATCATTTTAATAAGACTTTTCAAAGAGCTAATGTTTGGCCTGGTTGATTTTTTCCCTGTTGTGCGATTGTTTTCTATTACACTGAGTTCTGTTCATTTCTTCCTTTATTGCCTTCCTGCTTTTTTGAGTATAATTTGCCTTATGTTTTCTAATTTTTTAATATACAGACCTAGATAATTGAATTGTAGCTTCAATCTCTGGTAATACAAGTATTTAAGTATTTAAATTTCCCTCTGAACACTATTCTAGCTGCATCTAGGACATTTTTGTATGTTGCATTTTACCATCATTCATTTAAAATATTTTCTAATTTCTTTATGATTTCTTCTTTGACCTGTGGATTATTTAGTAGTGTTATTAACTTTCTAAACATTTTAAAGTTTCACAGGTATCTTTAACTTATTGATTTCTAGGTTAATTCTGCTGTAGTCAGAAAACACACTTAGAATGATTTAGACCTTTAGAATTCAAAGAGACTTCTCTATGGCACAACATGTGGTCAATTTTAGTAAATATTAAGTAAATATTCAATATGCCTTTGAAAAGAACATGCTTCTGTTGTTGGGCACAGGGCCACACATATAAAATCAATAGAGGCAGTTTGTTATCTGTGCTGTTCAGGTCATCCTTGTCAAGGTCGGCATACTTTCTGTAAACGGTCAAATAGTGAATATTTCAGCCTTTATAGGCCACGCAGTCTCTGCTGCAACTACTCAGCTCTACTATTTTAGTGCAAAATCACCCTCAGAAAATATGTAAACCAATGGGTGTCGCTGTGTTTCAATAAAACTTTACTTACAACTGAAGAGAACACGGAGGCTCACAATTTGGAAAGGAGGGCTTTGCGTTTCATGCAGGGCTGCAGCCTGTGCGTGGCCACTCCGACAGGCTGGGCGTCAGAGCCCCGGCTGCAGGCCAGGAACGTGCTTTGAGCGGCTTTGAGGAGGGGACCGTGGGAACAGGAATTTGTGCTGAAGGGGGTGGCTAAATATACATATTCAACAGCTCTAGAAGGAGTCATGAATATTTATGAGAGGAGAGCATGCACCTGTGCAATTGAGCTTTACGCCCCTTTACGGGGTCCATGCTCGGAGATGGGGTCCTCTGATGTCAAGAGGGGAGCAAGGACACGAAAACCCTGCCCACCATGCTCCGCAGGCTGGTTAAACCGCACCGTGGCGGGCGCTCTGTCACTGGGGAAGAGCGCTGGTCAGGTCATGAGATTGGCTTCTGTTCAGCCCTTAGCAAAATAGGGAGGGGGTGTAATCGGGCGTGTCCGACCTCCCACCTCATCATGGCTGGGAACTCAGTGTTAAGGTTTCTCTGGGGTTCCCTTGGCCAAGAGGGGGTCCATTCAGTGGGGGGGGGTTAAGATTTCATTTCAGTTCACACAGCTTTGACCTGCTGGTCTGAGTTTGTTGGCCCCGGGGCTATATCATCGGTGATTATTGTTTTAATTACCAAGAGAGGCTTGTTAAAGATTTTCACAATAAATCAATTATTGATTTATTGATTCTTCTTTTAATTCCAAAATTTTTTATTTAAGAATTTTGATAATATTTTATTAGAGTCATGAAAGTGGAGGGTTTTGTTATATATTCTGGCAGGTTAACATTTTTGTCATTACCAAATGTCCCTCTTTTTATTATGAATATTTCTTGCCTCAAAGTCTACATCTGGTATTAATTGAGCTACACCAGCTCTCTCAGTTAGTGTTTATGTGATATGTATTTTTTCATCCTTATATAGTACTTTAATTTTCCTGTAATTTTTATCTAAATTGCTTAAATTTTATGCAATGTACAGTTTTATTTATTTCATTTCCGACTAACAATATTTAATTGAATATTTTATTTCTAAAATATTTGAGTTATAATTGTCAGCATATTTACTTTCTGCTTTCCCACATCATTTGGGTTACTTGTGCTCTCCTTTCCTTGCAGCCTTTGGATTAACAGGTCTCTTTGGGCATTCCACTTTCCTCCATTTTAACTGCTGGTTGGTGGTGTAGGGAGCAGCTGTCGGCAGAGCAGGCGGCCCAGGCAGGTGGCATGGGACGGAGACTGGCCTGCGAGAGACGTCGTCAGACACTGGCGAGGACCAGTGCTTGGGAGAGTTTGCATACAGCACAGTGGGGCCACAATGTGGAACCTGCACAGAGGAAGACCCCACGGCAGTTATCTAGAGAGAGACATTGAAATGCACTCTCGACGGCGCAGCGAGATCACTTGTAGCAGCGCGGCCAACAGAAAGGCCTGTATGTGCTCCCTGAAAGGCAGGCACAGGGGCTCAGACCGCACGCGTTGTAGCTGTTTAGGCCATAGCCAGGCGTGGCGGCACACGTCTGTTGTTCCAGCTGCTCGGGAGGCTGAGGGGGGAGGATCACTTGAGGCCAGGAGTTCAAGACCAGCCTGGGAAACCTAGTGAGACCTTGTCTCTAAAAATAGTAATAATTTAAAAATTAATCTATGCTGATAAAAGCTAAGGTTGCAGTTATCTCTGGGGGCAGAGAGGAGGGCGTGCTTCAGAGTGCTGTCAGGTCCTCTTTATGGCTCTGGTGACGTGCGCATCCTACTTTGTGAAAATTCATCAAGCTCTACTTTTCTACGCGCTCTTTGAGTATCCGTAATACATTATTAATAAATAACAGGGAAAAGAACAGAATCCACAAAGATGTATCAGGCAAATATAAACCAGCAGTAGGAATTGAAAACTTATTATCACACAGTACAGAATTAAGATTAAAATAATTGCATGGAATAGAGTGGTTACATATTAACACAAGATGAATTAAACTGGCTGATACAGCAATAAGCCCAGCAGCTAAACACGTGTGGCAGGGACTGGTTAAGCACTAGGAGAACGCCTTGAGAGACACGCTATTGCAACACGTCTGTCTCAGGATTTTAAAGATCCAGAGATAAATAACCAAAGGCAAGTAGGAATTAAATAATAAAATCCACAAATGTGCTGTGAAAGACATATAGAGAGATTCACAGACTTCAAGCAGATAATGTGCATTGCTATATAGCCATAAAAATTTGCAAAAATTGGTCAGGCACTTGGGCGCACAAGCGCACACACACACGCCTTAATAAAATTCATAGTTCTGACATGATCCACCCTACTCTCTGATCCTAACTCAATTACATTTAAAATACATACTTTAAGTGGCCACATACTAGATGTTGCTGGTACTCACTCAGGTTTGTGGGTCCTGTGTTTAAGGGAAAACAGCTTGGCTGGCTGTGGCTGATGGTGTGTGAAGGGAGTAGTGTGCAAAGGGAGGTGGTGTGCAAGGGGGGTGGTGCACTTCTGCTTCAGGGGCCCACTGAAGGGCCCTCACACCACTCTCGTCTTGTCCACAGCTGCAGTGACCGCAGAGCCGTGTGTCGGGGTAAAGGCGCTGGGAGCCAGAGCAGCTCAGGAGAGGGGCCGCAGGGAGTGGTGCTTAGAGGGAGCAGGCTGTGCATGGCAGAGAAGCAAACTCTGCCACAGTGAGCCGCTGAGAGTCTGGTCCTGTTTGTTGCCACCATACAACCTCGCTGACTGATACAGTGACGGAGAATGTATACACCTAGGAACCCTTGAATCAGAGATGCAGTTGTAAAGGAATGGAAACCAAGACAAGGAGAACATTCCACAACAAAGCCTAAGAGTCAAGGCTGAAAAGTGTACTTAGAAGAACTTGTCTAAGGTGCCTTCATCTGCAATGAAGAAAGACACAAATTAATAGTAACAAGTAAATAAGCACTATTTTAAGAGAGTGATAAAGAGCAGATGAAGTCGGAAGACTTTAAGAAGATAAAAGCCAAATTTTATAAAAGAAAACAAAATAGAAGAGTAAAAAAGATACAAACTCCAAAGGTGGCTCTTTGAAAAAACTAACAGAATAGATAATCTCCTTGTAAACTTGACCAAAGACAAAGGAGAGGGATGTAAAATGGACCAGACGGAGAAATGGAAAGAGAGCTTGAGAAACTGACAGAGGATTCCACGCCAGGCTGGTGGCAGGTGGCACGCACGGGCAGGAGGAGGCGTCCCGGGGTCGGCGCTGGAAGCTGCAGCTGCTCCGCGCAGAGACGGTGCGAGGGCTCAGGGAGCTGCCCCAGGAAGGCAGCCTGGTCCTCCGGGAATTCTCCACAACCTTTAAGGAGCGTTCAGTGTGATGCTGGCTATGCTATTTCAGTCTCTAGAAAAAGAGAAACCTCCTTAATTTAGTTGACAAACTCAGCATGATTTTATTATCAAAACCTAATAGAATGCAAAACAGAAAAGCAAATGAAATATAAACCTGTGGTCCAGTCTCACTTGTGAGGATGTTGTAAAATTTTAAATATATTAGCAGATGGATTCGGCAATAGAGCAAAACACTAACACACCATAATTAAACAAAGCTTACCATAGAAATACAAGCGTATTCAAAATCAGAAAATCTATTTAAATGATCCATATACATCCAGTAAATAAAAGAAACAACTTATGAATGGATTCTAAAAATATATCTTGACAACCTAGCAACTTTTTCTAACAAAAACTTTGAACAAAATAGAAGGAAACAACTTCACACAAATACTTAACTTTTAAAGCATTAAAAGCATTTTAACTAAAATCAGGAGCAAGATCAGGCCTTCTATCACTATTCTGAAATGGCATTGTCGTAGGGGTTTAACCACTGCAATAAACTGAAAACAAAAAACCTGACGTACATAATACAACGCTCCCTTCTTTGCTAGTGTTTGCATACCTAGAACATGCTCACAGCTCTGTAGTAAAACATAGCTAGGATTAGTGAGAAAATTTAATAACGTGGCTGGATATAACAGAAACATGGCAATCTACAGTTCTCTTTCTTCTAGAAATCCACACCTAGAAATCGAAATAGAATGTTCTCTTGTACACACATACACAGACACACTACTTAGGACAATATTTCTCAAGAAAAGTAAAGCACACATGAAGGAAAGTGTAATATATTGTTAAATGACACAAACGTAACTACAAAATGAAATAAATTTGGAGTTAAGGATACATACTATTACAAAATTGTCACTTCTCCTAAATTAATATGTAAATTTATCACAATTTCAATTAGATTCCAGCATTGCTTAGCATTAGGCCCAGCTGTGAATCACAGAAATCCCCAAATAATAGTGGCTTTAGCAAGAAAGAGTTTTATTAAGTGGTGTTTACCCTTTACAACCTGCACAAATGTTATGATGATAAAAATGAAAATTGAATCACAAAAGACAAAGAGTGAGTGGGTCTTGTGGGATGTCCTTCCATGGGAGGGGGTAGCCTAGAGACTCCCAGGGATTTACGCTCCAGTGCAGGGGACAAGGCTGGCCACGTCCCGCAGGAAGATGTGGCTGCCTCTGGAGGAGCCATTTGCAGCAGACAGTGGCCTGGACCCCAAGGTGTGGGTGGGTGGGGTCCCACAAAGCATCCTGGCTGGCCGGCCACCCCAGGTCTCCTGACCATGTCTGTGGGATGCCCGAGGGACAGCCACACTGCCTCCTCTGGCCAGCGAGTGGGGTATGTGACTCCAGCTCCACTGGTCTAGCTTGTGTGGTGCCATGAATGGGGCTTGGTCTTTTCTCTCCAGCCACATTCCTAGGGCCCCGAGGGCGAGGGCATCCCTGTCAGCGCCAAGGTATGGCTCTAAAGCCTTCTTGAGAAGGCACAGGGTCACTGCATGTCCTCCCTTCCGCATTTCTGCCCTTCAATACCTTTCACAAAAGCAACAAAGAAAATAAAATACCTAGGAATATATTTAACCAGGGAGGTTAAAGACCTCTACAGGGAGAACTAAGGAAACGCTAAGGAAGGAAATGGCAGAGCACGTAAACAGATGTAAAAACAGATCATGCTCATGGATTGGCAGAATCAACATTGTTAAAATGCTTATACTACCCAAAATGATCTACAGATTCAATGCAATCCCTGTTAAAATACCAACATCATTTTTCACAGATGTAGAAAAAATAATTCTACGCTTCGTGTGGAACCAGAGAAGACCCCGTCTAGCCAAAGCAATCTTAAGCAAAAAGAACAAACTAGGAGGCATCAATTTACCAGACTTCAAGCTATACTACAAGGCTATAGTAACCAAAACTGCATGGTATTGGCACAAGAACAGAGACATAGACCAATGGAACAGGACCGAGAACCCAAATATAAAACCAACCTCATACAGTCACCTGATCTTTGACAAATTCCAGAAAAACGTACACTGGGGAAAAGATTCCCTATTCAACAAATGGTGCTGGGAAAACTGGGTGGCCATATGTAGAAGACTGAAACTGGACCCACACCTCTCACCTCTCACAAAAATCAATTCACAATGGATAACAGATTTAAACCTGAAGCATGAAACTGTAAGAATTTCTCAAGTAAACATTGGAAAAACTCTTATAGACATCAGCCTAGGCAAAGAATTTATGAAGAAGACCCTCAAAGCAATCACAGCAGCAACAAAAATAAATAAATGGGACCTGATCAAATTAAAAAGCTTCTTCACAGCCAAGGAAACTATCACTAGAGTGAACAGACAACCTACAGAATGGGAGAAAATATTTGCATGCTACACCTCTGATAAAGGGCTGATAACCAGAATCTATACAGAACTTAGGAAAATCAGCAAGAAAAAATCAAACAACCCCATTAAAAAGTGGGCAAAGCACATGAACAGAAACTTTTCAGATAGACTAATGGCCAAGAAACATATGAAAAATGCTCAACATCTCTAATCATCATGGAAATGCAAATCAAAACCACAATGAGATATCACTTAACTCCAGTAAGAATGGCTTTTATCAAAAAGCCCCCAAACAACAAATGTTGGTGTTGATGCGGAGAGATAGGGACACTCATACACTGCTGGTGGGACTGCAAATTAGTACAATCTCTATGGAAAGTAATACAGAGATACCTCAAAGAACTAAAAGTAGAATTACCATTTGATCCAGCAATCCCACTACTGGGTATTTACCCAAAGGAAAAAAAGACATTTTATAATAAAGACATCTGCTCGCGAATGTTTACAGCAGCACAATTCACAATTGCAAAGATGTGGAAACAACCCAGGTGCCCATCAATACATGAGTGGATTAATAAAATGTAGTACATGTACACCATGGGGTACCACTCAGCCACAAAAACCAATGGTGAATTAACACCTTTTGTATTATCCTTGATGGAGCTGGAGCCCATTCTTCTAATCGAAGTATCACAAGAATGGAAAAACAAGCACCATCTCTACTCACCATCAAATTGGTACTGATTGATCAACACTTATGTGCACATATGGAAGTGACGTTCATCTGGTGTCAGGCAGGTGGGGGGAGGAGGGGATGGGTAAATTCACACCTAATGGGTGTGGTGTGCACTGCCTGGGGGAGGGCACGCTTGTAGCTCTGACTCAGGCGGTGCAAAGGCCATATGTGTAACCTAAACGTTGTACCCCCATAATATTCTGAAATAAAAAAAGAAAAAAACAGAAAAAAAAAGGTGGTTTAGAGCTCCCTCTGCAGCTCAGAAACCTGGGGACCGCGTCCAGCACAGTCCCGCAAACCCTAACCCTAACCCCGAACCCTAACCCTAACCCCGGCCCGTGTCCCCGAACCTTAACCCTAACTGCGGCCCGTGTCCCCGGGCCTCGCTGTCCTGCCCTGGGCAGGCACATGCGCGGCCAACCAGCCCCTTGCCGCCCCGCCTCCAGTGGCTCCCTGCGGCCTGGAGCCCGGGGTGCGCCCGGCCCTGCCCTGGGGGGGAGGGACGGAGTCTCCGCAGGCCCCAGGGGGCCCCTCAGGCTGCCCTGCTGGTTTCCGCCCCGCAGTCTTCCAGGCCTGAGTTCCCAGCGATGCCAGGTCCCCAAAACTGCCCGGTGAAGGGACATCAGGTGGCTGGGGCTCTGAAGGTGGAGAGTGTGGAGGCCCAGCGGAGGCTCCCGCCCCTCCCCGCAAAGCTGTGCTGGGCCGCTTTGCCTCTCGTGCCTTCCTCCTTCACTCCTCCTGCAGCTTCCTTTCCGTCCCGTCTTCCAGCCTCACATCTGCCCGGGAGTGGCCCCGGAGGTGGCCGGCTGCTCTTCACCATCAGAGAAGAGCGTCTGCTGCTCTCACCCCAGGTGCTGGGAACAGAAACAGCGAGGCGGGGTGACAACTAATCCTGACTGAAAACGGCACAAAGAGGAAAACCGTGAGACAAGGGAAGAAAAACGGTGGGGGTGCCCAAGGTCACCTGGACACGGTAACGCCCCGCTGTCCAGTGCTGTCGCCAGCGCAGCAGGCGTCTGGCCTCGGCACCGGCCCTCGGGCCTGGGGTCCCTCCCCGTCCCTGCTGCTTCTGCCCGACAGAGCTGCACCGATTCCTTGCCAAGAAACACCCTCTTCTGGACGTAAACAGGCTTCTTGACGCGACATGACTCATGGGGCAATTTAAAAGCACGTAGGTGATAACAACAGTGATTATTTTTCAGTGGAGACTCTTGCAGCCAAACACGTGGAAAACCAGGGATGTTCCTGTCAGCAGCTGACCTTTGCTTAAAATATGAATTTTTCCATTTTGGTTTTTGCCTCTCTGGGAATTGTTTTGTTTTTATCTGGAGTAAGAAGGATTACACCTAATTAGGCATTGTCACTGCCAAGGATTTAATTGCAATCTCTGAATATTTTGCCTTTTTTGAGCTGTGTGGCAAGCCTTTAATTACTGTCTACTGACTCTGCTGTTTTTGTCAACCATAAATCAGTCCCCGCTTGCTGTGGCCACAAACAATGCCACCCTCAGTGAGCACGTACAACCTTGGCCCTCCCCCGGGCGATCGATGTCTGGCAGTCACCTGCCCGCCTTCCTGCGGAGGTCAGATCCCTTAATTCACTGAATAATTAAATTTCCATAAAAATCAAAAAGAGCCGCTTGTGACAAAGTGACAGCGTTTCTGTGCCATTTACTGTCCCACACACCTTGGCCACTCTTTATGGATGGCTCTTTATATTTTAATGAAAGAAAGCCAATTAGCTATAAACTGATTACTAAGAACATAATCAGGGTCATTTCTTTGCAACAAATCAATCAACAAAATGCTAATTACGGATGGTCTTTTAGACTTGGATTAATCTATTAGTAATTAAAGTGAAGTGCAAATCCAACCTCAATCTTAATTGTAGCCAAAAGGCACAAACGTCTTTTTGTTGACCGATAAGATGCTGTTATTTAGCTTAATGTGGAGGGAAGACCCATCAATCGTCTGGAACATTCATGGATCTAACAATACTTTTGGGGAGGTCTTCGGAGGCATTCAGGGGAGACGTAACTGGGGTTGTGCTTTGGAAAGATGAGGATCTTTTTCTGATTCGTTTATAATCTAATTTGCATTTTTATTGTGCTTGTAAAAGAAGTATTTTTCCTAAAGCAGAGTAGTAAATTCCAGGTCTAACTCTCACGAAACCTATCTCGTGTCTTTCCTCGGGGAATGACAGTTGGATTAGGGTGAGGTGAAGATGACACAACGCAGTTGAAACAGCCGGGGCGGCCCGGGAGTGCCCGGCAGGAGTCGCTCACGCAGTCGCAGTGGACGGCCGCGGCCTCACAACTACAGGGACCCTCCTGGCTCTCCAAGTTCACCCCCTTTGTTTTCTTTACAAAACTTGATATTATTTTGGTTGATAATTTTGAAACTCGTATGTTAAAAGTTGTACTTTACAGATGAGGAAACTTGAAGTCAGGGAGGGGAATTCCCTGCTTGAGGTCACATGAGCAGCTGGAAGGGTCATCATGGTGGCCTTGGGTGAGGGCACGAGGCCGGGGGGGGAGTTAGGGACACAGATGCCACCAGGATCATGTCAATCAGCTAGTCAAGAAACCCCGTAAGCAGATCCGTCATTCCAGGGCTTGTGTGGAGGAACGGCTTCCGTCCTCAGGAAGGGGGTCCCGGGGCGTTCCAGGATGACCGCGCGTTTCCAGCTGACCCCGGCGGCCTGTGTGGCAGTGACAGGCCAGCTGGGAGCCCTCGGGGCCCATCCCGCAGAGGCCCCTAAGGACAGTGGTCGCCCCCACTGGAGCCATGTTGGCTTTTTGCTGGTGGTGGTGGTTGTGGTGGTTTTGTGTGTTGTTGGTTTGCATGTTCAACAACTGGGCTCAAGTCTTTGAAAATGAAGAGTCATAGGGAAGGTATGGAGAGAAATAAAAATAGCTCGTTGCCTTTTTACCAGTTTTCTCCCAGGAAATGGACCCACACTTACAGGGGCACCTACTGTGCTTACAGAGGCACCTACTGTGCTGCAGGCATTTTGCCAGGCAGGGGTCAGATTGGTCAGGCCAGGCCCAGATGGTGCTGTGGAGTCTGTAAAATGCCAGCGACAGGTCCCAGATTCCCAGGAAGGAACACGGCAGGTAAGAGGGCCTGTGGGAAAGAGCCCAGTGGAGAAGGGTGGGTGAGTTTGCCCAGAGGACGTGCAGGACCACACCGCTGGAGAGCGGTGGGTGAAGAATCCACAGGCAAACCTTCCCAGTCCGCCCTGTCCTTGGGTTTGGACTGGCAGTGGGGACAAATCTGGGGGGGTGGGAGATGCCAGCAGGTGTCTGCTCTCTGGCTTCCCTCAGTGCCTGGAAGAAACAGGTGTCAGGAGGCTGCCTTCCCCAGGCCCGAATTTGCAGCGGCAGGAGCAGCAGCCTCAGAGCCAAGACCAGACTCTGTTTCTTGTCATCCATCCCCACGGCCCCACATCTCAGCTCCTCGTCTGCCCTACGGGGATAGTCACAGGCATCAGGAGTAGCTCAGGGATCCTCTAAGGGTGGGGACAGTGCCACGGGCTTACGCGCGCTTAGCTGGCTATGGGCTCTCAGGAAGCCCCACGTGGGCCCAGGAGGCTGGCGGGGAGTCGGGTGGGCAGGGACCAGCTCTTTCCTGATGTAAGCTGCAGAACCAGCCTTCCGCCGAGCCCCTGTGTGGCCCAACACCACCCCTGTGCACACTGGGCAGTGGGTGAAGCTCAGAGCCTCGGACACGTCAGCTCCTGGTGCAGGTGCCAACCTGCAGAGGCTGAGGGAGGGGCTGGTGCCCGGTTTAGATCCGTGACCCCAGGTGTCGGGGAGACCCGTAGAGATGCAATCCCAGCCCGTCTGATAGTGTTTGCCTTCTGCAAGCTCGCGGGTATTTCTCATGACGAGGCAGGACTGGTGACCTTGCCGGGCAGGGACAGGGTGAGTGGACAGCCGGCTGCCACTCGGGGGACATGTCTGCAGCAGCAGGAGGTCAGAGGCGCAGCAGGGAAGATGGATGGTCGCTGAGGAGGCAGGAACGCTCATTTCCAATACGAAGAATACTTGCAATTTGCATTCATTAGCAAAGCAGTGGCGATTACAGCTATGATTTAGGGCACAAAGTGGAGGAAGCATCTGCGTCTCTCGGGCTGGGAAACGGGCCCTCAGGCACACGGAGTCGGCTTCACAGCCCCCAGGGGCCTTGTCAGGAGCTGCCCCCCTAGGCCTGCGTTTCTGGGGCTGTGTGTGGAAGGAGTGGCATCCAGAGAACCCGGAGAGTCTCGGGGCTGCAGGCCCAGGGGAGGTCTGAGACGAGGACAGGCCCAGCTGGTGCCAGTTCTGAGCGAGGGCAGGCAGGAGCTCAGTCTCTCTGCCCTCCCCTGAATTTTGCACAGGTTTGAAGGAAAAAAAGAAATTAAAAACCCCAGCGATAACACACCCACACTTTAGCGTGGCCTCTTCTGAGGCTTTTTGTTTTCCTGAGAATTTTCCTAAGTGTTTTTTTAATGTATAGCATTTATTCTAAATGTGCAATTACCTGCTGGTCTGAGTGTTCCCACAGCCGTTTCCCCACCTTGTGTGAATGTCGCCTCCTTTAGAGGATGGGGCCCAGCAGAGCACGGAGCCCCGTGCCCCTCCCCGCCAGTGGCTGTCCGGGTGCAGCTGAAGTTGTGCAGCCGAGTGACCCCAGTCCAGAGTGTCCGTGTGGAGTGTCACGGGACAGCAGCTTAAAGGACGACCCCAGCGCAGCCCAGGTCGAAGCAGGGCGTCCAAGCAGCCACTTCTAACAGGCGTCCAACCAGCGCCCTCACACGCCTCCTGGCTGCGCGGTGGGCCAGGCCCAGCGTGGGGTGGGGGCCGCTCTGCCCACTGGGGCCAGGGGTGACGGCCGGCAGGTGCCTCTGCTCAGCGAGGAGGCCATGGGAACCAGATTAGACAGACCAGAAGGGCTTTGTGTCCTGCGAGACCCTGAGTGTGGAGAGAAAAACTCACTCTGCTTTCCAGGGGTCACTCCACTAGATGCCACAGTGGGCAGTGGCCTGACCCCAGGAAGGGGGTGGGGCCTTCTGCAGAGTGGGCTACGGTTTTCAAGGCACCTTTCCAGGGGTCCTTTCCAGTGTGCGGAGGGTCTCTGTGTGTTTCTGTAGCTCAACCCCAGAGCACCTGGGGAGGCCGTGCAGCTGGGCCTGACAGGGGAGGTCTAGGCTCAGCGTGCACTGACACACGCACACAACATCCACACACACAGAGCACACATGTGCACACACTTACATCCAAACACACATACACTCACATCCAAACACACACAGCACATGTGTAAATACATATACACTTACATCCACACACACAGTGCACATGTGAGCACACACACACACTTCCATCCAAACGCACACACCTCACCTTAGAAGCACCTGATTTGGAGGCAGGCGAGCCTGTGCTTTGCTCATCCCTCATGAGATGCTTGGACGTGGCCTATGTGTTCAGTCTGCTCACTCCTGCTGGGCAGGTGCCAGGAGGCGGGGGGATTCCCCATTGCACAGAATGGCCCGGCCACAGGGTTCCCCGCTGCATGGAAGAGCTGGCCATGGAGTTCCCTGCTGCACGGAACAGCTGGCCATTCTTCTGGGAGCTCAGTTGAGGCAGGATCCTGGCCTCCAGCTATGGGGCTGGAGCTCTGGGCTGGGGGCGTGTGATTTTCAGGGACTGCCTTTCCCTGGGATGCAGGTCAGTCCATGCTGCCTGTAAAGAAACATGGTCCAGAGAGAAACGTGTAGTAAAAACCGTTTTCAGATGCAGGCACTGGAGACACAGAGCTTGCAAACTTCTAAGCCTCCCCATAGCTGGTGACATGGAAACTCTGAGTGTCCCTAGAAGCCAGAAAGGGGTGGGGAGCAGAGATAAACACACCCAGCTTCCTCCATTGAAAGGTGGGGAAACTGAGGCCCAGGAAGGGGAGGGATTTTTCTGAGTCCCATGGTCATTGAGCTCCCAGGCCAGGTCCTCAGCTCTGTCCAGCTGGAGTCATCCCCCTTGTGCGCGTGTGCCCTGTATGACCACAGAGCCCTTCTAGCGGGCCCCCTGCTGCCCGGCCTGCTGTCTGTGGGGCAGCCTTAGGCTGCGGTTGCCCCTGCTGGTGTGGCCGCTCCAGGGGCGTTTTCCTCTGAACTGTGCTGCTGCTGTCGTTGTCGCAGGGCAAAACCTCTCCAAGGTCAAGGGCTTAAAAAAGCAAAAAACCCTGCTGAAGAAGTGAGAAGTGTCATTAACCAGAGAATTAGCATTTCAAAGGCATGTGGGAGCAGGGCTGTGGTTCTGGGCCCAGCTCCCTGGATAACAGTTGTGGGGCCTCTGCCTGCCTGGCTTGCTGGCCTGGGTGGGAGGTTCAGGGACGCCGTCTCCGCTCAATTCCAAAGAGTCCTGTGCAGATGCTCCCTGCCCTTGGTTTTCGGAGTTTTACAAAAGCTCTCAGTCAGCGGGCAGGCCGCAGTGACGGGCCCGGGACTGGGCACAGAACCTGCCTGCTGCCAGTTTAGGACGCAGCCCTGTGTCCCAGAGCTGGGCCAACCACGCCCCTGTAGCTCCCCACTGACCAGCTTGGGGTGCCCGCGTCCCCACTGGGAATGCAGAGTGCTGGGTGGCTCCAGCTGCAGCCTCGGGCGGCTCTGATAACCCGCCTACTTCGCTGTGTGTTGTTGGTCAAAGAGGCCACGGACCCCCTGGACGCTGCCCGCTTGGGGACGAGGACAGCTGGGGGTTTGGTGTCTTCCTCGCCTGGTTTTGCTGCGCGCCTCAGTTTCATTTATTCACGGCTCACAGGCTGTGAACTTGTTTTTATTTGTCCTCGAATTAGCCAACTGTTTCACAGAAAGTCAGTTAAAAAGCATAAAGCGTCGGTGTTGTGAACTTCAGGCTGTGAAACAGGCGGAACAGTGGGCTGCAAGGTCGCTATATCGTGTGCAAAAGCATTCACGTGGGCAGCTGTCATCTGTCATAAACGCCGTGGGAGCTCTTCCTCAACAGCTGCTCGGAGAGGGCCCTCGGTCTAGGGATTGGGCAAGGGAACATCTTTCACGGAATATAATTAGCTTCTCTTTTCTACCTTTGATAAACACCCTCATTTAAAACGTGTTCAGCCGAGTCTCTCCTTCCGGCAGGCGGAGGGAGAGGGGACCCCCCGCGGAGGTCCCGGCAGGGACGGAGGGGCCACGTCTGCGTCCCCCTCCTGGGCACGTTTCCTCTGGAGACTTGGGGGCTGTGGACTTGCTCCTGCCCACCTGGAGAGAAAGGTCTGAGAGTCCGGGGGGTTCCAGGCACCTCTGCCCTCCAGCGAAGCTCCTTCTGCAGCCCTGGGCACTGGGTCGGGCCGGCCCCAAACCCGGGAGGGAAGAAGCCTTATTTCCATGGGGGGGAAAAGCATTTGTTCCTCATCTCCCCCCCACCCCATACTTCCATCCACTCATTCGGAAAGTGCAGCGCGTAAGGCTGTCCTCTCTCTGGTCCTATGGGGCCTCCCTACCCTCCCTGCAGCTTCTCCTGGTGCTTCCAGGGACGCCTCCCCTTGTCCCCCCAGGCCGTCTGCACCTCCTTTTCCATCAGTGAGTTACTCTCCTGACCCTCCTGCACTTTCCCATCGCACACACCCGTAACATGGGACAACCTATGTGAGGCCACTCTCAGGTGCAAACTTCTTATCAGTTTGGGTGATTCGAAAAAAATGTGATGCTGAAAAAGAAGAGAGAACATTTTAAAAGTTAAAACACAGCCGCTTGCTTCTAACAGAGGTTGGTGTTGAAGCAGGCGGAGAATTTCACGCCTGATCAGCCTCCTGAGCCCAAGTTGTGGGGGGTGAGAAAGAAATGGGGGACCTGGGTGCCGTATTTGTTTCACTTTGGTCTCCCAGAGGGAGTTAAAGTGAAAGCTTAGAATGAATTTACCTTTTTCCCAAGAAGGACAGAGAGAGGCACCCCTCACTCCCTGCTGGAGAGTCAGGCCGTGCTCAGGAGGGAGGGTGACGTCATGGGCCGTGGAGACCTGCTCGGAAGCTGGAAAAGCTCACTTCCACAGTCGCAAGAGTTCTTCCAATGTTTCTACCTGTTTAGTTCAACTTTTTCTTGAGACTATTAAGAAAATAGTCAAACTATACTGAGTAGCAGCCTCAGAAAGGTGAAATAAATATTTCTAACAAATGATTTAAATGACCAAGGTGTCATTATTTAAAAAGCCAAATTTCACATTTTTTTCTTTTGCTTCTATATTAGGTGAAGATCTAAAAAAATGCTTTCCTTTATGTTAGCAAGTCTGTGGGGAAAAGATATTTTTAACACAATGGGTAGGAAAGTCAACGGGAACAAAATTTTAAAGGCCAATTTAACAAAATAAATCAAAAGTTAAAAATAATACACTTAAGTAGTACACTTTTAAAACTCGCTCTCACGTCAATGGAAGTAGAACCTCCACCTTCAAATACTGAAAGGTTCTGTAATGTCGTGTGATAAAGGTGTGCACTAAGGAATTGTGGACAAATTGTAGCAAAACGTCCCATGTTAACCAGCGACGGGTCAGTTGAGGGACACAGGGACGTACTAGGTGAGTGTTGATCACGTTGGTTAGCTCTGTTACTAGATCTAAGTTGGGTTTATTTACAAGCGCGTTACTGGTTGAGATCTGGGAGGGATGCTGCGGTCCCATTTTAACATGGCAATGCGTATATGCACAGGAAAAGCCCGGAATGATATGTGCTTAAATGTGAACTCCGACCTTTGCTGGGATAAAGCTGCAGGTGCATTTGATTCCTCCTTTGGCCTTTGTTGAGTTCTGCGGACGATGTTCACCGAGACTTCTGAGATACGACGGGCGGCGCACAGCCCTGAGTGGAGGACCCAGGGCTGCAGGGCCCTGGTGGGGCAGGTGGTAAAATTCCTCACGTGGATTCCTCCGGAAGGCTCCAGAGCAGGCGACAGCTGGTGAAGAAATGGAGAGAAACTGATGCGGGGGCGGGTCACAAAGGGCTCAGCGTCCCCACGCTGCACAGAAGCCCGTGGGGAGCCCGGAGGCGCCCAGCAGTGGAGAAGCGCGTTAGGGATTTCGTTTCAGAGCCTCTGTCGTCCAGAGGAGGGCGGGGCTGCCGGAATCTCCGCAGAGAAGGCGTCTATGTTAGAAACTGCAGTGACCCTTTTATGACATTATTATTCTATGTTTTCAAGTTTGCAGGAGGTTGAACCAGAACAGGAGCCAAATGGTGGCATTTTGAGAATCTACGACTCCGGAACCCGTCAGACAGCTCTTGGAACCTTCCTCATATCTATTTGCAAAGCACGTTTTCAGCCTTGCAGACTCACTGCCTTGCCCCTGTTACTTAACTACAGCATCCCAAACTGGGAGCTGACGGGAGAGGTGTGTACTGATATTGAATTAAGGGAGAAAAAAACAAGATTCAGGGGAGTCACGTTGAAAATTTGCAGTTCTAAAAACATTAATGTTTTCCCTGCCAAATTCTGCATTTTTAGGATTTTGATTGGTATGAGGTGTCACCCATCACAAACTAGCTTCCTAGTTTTTCCTTTATTCCAACTACATGGACAGTCAGTCAGCCTTAGGCGTGTGCACAAACACATGGAAGGAGGTCCACCCTTCTCTGTTCCTTTACTTTCCAAAGAGTAAGCCCTGAACCCTGGTCTTCCCTGAACTCCAAGCATTCTCTTTATTTGCACATCATGTAAATTCCACAAGAGGCAGATTGTAAAATATTCAGTACCTAAAAAGAACAAAAGTGTCAATGAATTCCAAAGTAGACATCTTTGAATGAAAATTCATCTTGCTCACTGCCAAAAAGCAGCCCCAGTGGTGACAGAGACAGAAACTGCGGGCTGTAGGCTCTGGTGACCACCTTTCCTCCCCTCCCAGGTCTAGTGAGGGAAGGCGGGTCTACTGTGGGATTTTCAGCCCCAGGCACACACGGAGACACACGCTAGACTTTCAGGTCAAGCTGTGTCACTCACTGATAAAGCCCTTCTGCATCAGAGTGGCTAAGACCCAAGATACCACACACGTGCTCAATATTCCGTTCGTCCAGCACATGTAAGTGCACACGAACATGTGCCAGGCGCTGCTCTGGGTGTGGGGGTTCAGCTGTGGGTGGAAAAGACCTTGGCCTTCTTGGTGGGCTCTAACAATAACCACATGGGCGTGGCGCTTCCTCTGTGCCCAGCGCTGTTGGGGGCACTCTGTTTCCAAAGCCGTGATGGCAGAGTAAAGTAATTGTGCTCTTAACCACTGTGACTACTAACAACAGTTATAACCTTTTTATTATTACATTGTTGTCTCCATAAAAATTTTCAAATTTGTAGGCAATTGAGTTAGGTTAGAAACTGTCAAAGGCAAAAAAAATGAGCAAGTAAGATCTGTTTGACTCAGGGTGAGGACACCGCAGACCTGACGACGTGTGGTTTTGCCTTGCACTTACATAGGAGCTGTGTAAGCAGGGGAAATCCAGTCAGCTGGGCAGGAAATGTGTATCTCTGCGTCTAGCTGGTTTCAGGGGGGCCGAGAGTCTAACCCCAGTGAGTCAAGGGAAGGGCCTGTATCTGGTCTCGTCAGCAGGTGCAGGAAGGGGCAGGTATGTGTCTGGTCCTGCCACAGGAAAACGGAGTGGCGGTGAGTCCCACCGGAGTCTAGTCACGTGGGGGGTGGCTCTTTGAGGTGAGCCATTTCCTGGGACACCAAAGAGTGGGGGATTTAAGGACCGTCACTGTTTCTGGGAGGACAGGGCTCAGACACAGCCCGGCATTGTCAGCTCCCAACCACTATGTTTTGAAAGTCCGCGACTCCACCCTCACTCTGATCGCGTGTTAGCTTCAAACATGTGACGTCTGTGCTCGCTGAAGGTGCACACGGTGGGCAGAGCTGCGGAGGGGACATCGGCCTCTTGAGCCAATGGGGAAGAAAGTCAGCGTGGACAAGTGACTGAATTTACCGGGGAAAATCCTGAATATTCAAGAACTTACCAGGATGGCAACTGCTTTTGTTTGCCTTTCACATCCCTCCAGGTGTCCTGCTTCTCCAGCCTTGGCATTTTGTGGCTCACACCTTCCTTCATCCAGCCTTGCCGTGCGGAGCTTCTTCCAGTTCTGTAAAGCAGCATGGGGAGGCCTGCGCTCCAACTCTAACCGCCAACTGTTCTGACCCCTCACGCCAGGGTAAGGGACACTACTCCTGCTCTGGGGGTAGGTGGATCCTGGCATCCTGGTCTCCTCCTCCTTTCTGGCACCCATACTTCAGCTTCCACTTGGTGACCCGTGTTTTCCGGGAGAAGTAGCTCTGCCCGGTCTTAGACGGGGGGCTTGTGGCTGGTGCTCAACAGTGAGCTCGCTCCGTCCCTTGGCCGCAGGCCTGTCTCAAGGGTGGCATGTGGCTGCCCCAAGGTGATCCAAACAGGGAGATTCTTGCTATTTCTACTAGAAATGTCAGAACATGAATTTCTGCCCTCCCTGAATAGAGGACCAGGAGGCCGAGAGCTGCGGGACACCATCCTCTGATGTCGGAGGCGGCCGCACAGGATGAGGACAACCCAGAGGAAGGCACAGTGAACACCAAGGAAACCGGATCTTTGATGACGTGACTGAGCTTTGGGGTCCTGCCACACCCGAAGCTCACATTAACTCTGGCATTTTAATTTATATGAGTTAATAAGCTTCCTCTATGTTGGACAGATAGACAATACTACATGTAATATAAATGCAAGTCACATGGCATTATATTTAAAAGGAGAACCCGTGAAACTAGCTTCCAACCAAACACCAAGGATTTAAGGATTCGGAGAAAATTTTATCCCTTTTCTAGTCTTTATAAGAGTTTCTATCAATACAGGATGGGCTATCCCTGGAAGGTGGATAGAATTCACCTCTAAAACAATCTGGATCTGGTATTTTTAAGTATGTACTAAATTTATTGAATATTTATCAGACTATCAGAATTCCTGTTTTTCTTAAATCAGTCTTGATTTTTTGAAATTGTTTTTTATTTAAGCTTTCAAGTATATCCTATGAAGTTGTTTAAAGTTTTGTTTTCTATCTTTTCAACATCTGCTACATCATCAGCTTGTGTCTCAGCTTCCTAGTCACAACATTTAGTTGTTTTTCATCTGCTGTCCCCTTGTCGACCTCAGGAGAGACTGTTTATTTGACGAGTATTTCCACGGCACCAACTTTGTTATGTGTTTTCCTGTGTTGTTCTTTGTCTGAAGTCTTTAGTTCACTTGTTTTCAGCTTTTCTTATCATCTATACCTTTTATTTTCTATATTTTAGATTTCTTGTATATCCTGTATCTTTTCCCCAAAGCACTCCTCTTCCCGATCTGACACACCTGACGTGTGACGTGGTCACTGTCGTTCACACCTAAGTATCTTTCCATCGTTGCTGCAACTTCTCTGAACCGTGAGTTACTTAGGAATGTGTTTATCAATTTCCAAACTTGTAGGTTTTAACAGTACGTGTTCTTGGCCATGTGCTGGGGTCTGCTCTGTGCCCAGCGCATGGTCCTTGTCCTCTCCGCCACCGCGTGGCTCTGGCCAGGGGACACCCCGCCTCGCGCACTTCGAAGCTTTGCTTCCAGGCTTCACGTCTCATGCTGTCCACGGTGTCTCAGGTGGTTTGTTCAGATCAGCTCCAGCTTATTGACTCTCCCTTTGCCGTTTTACCCATCCATTGAGTTAATGATTCCAACAATCATAATTTTCATTTTTAGGGGTAATTTTTTCCCCAATTCTGCTCATTCTTGCTTTTTTTGTGATTTCACGAAACATTGTACACATGGTTAATTTATTTCCCATAGCTTATGTTTTAATACGTTAAGGCCATGTGGGTTCAAATGTATCGTTTGTTTTTGCTGCTGACTCTTATTCATGAAGGTTTTTTCCTGGTGATCGGTGATTTTTGCAGGTGAGCTTATTTGGTGGTTTTCAGAGGTCTCGGCTCTGGGAATGATGAAGTCTGCATGGAAACCGACTTTCTCCAGAGAGGGTCATGCTGTTTTCTGGTGGGGCCGGTGCTCTGTGAGCCTCATTTCCGCATAACCTGAGCTAAGCAAAGTCCAGGTCCAAAACCTGCTGAAAGGCGAGCGTGTCAGGATGGCACAGTTCCCGGTGGACACACAGGTCGTCGGGACCTGTGCACGGATCCGTGGCTCTGTGGTGTGTTTGGAGGAGGCTCGTGCCAAATGCTGCAGCAGAGCGTCGAGACACATCCCCACAACGTCTTTCCTGGTTCCACTTTTTCTCCTGGGCGGGCCTGCAAGCCGTGATCTCCCGCGTGGGGGAAACCACAGTGGTGCTCTCTGGCCCACGACGAACGCAACATCCCAGGCCCTGCCTGGCAAGGATCTGCGTGGCAGCACCTGCCCGCCTCGTGCAGCCTTTGCAGACCCCACGACACCAGGAGAGATGGACGAGCTCGGCCCTGGAGTTGTCATCTTCTCGACAGCCACATGGCCTCTGGCGAGTTGCTTCCTCGTATCTGGCTTTCCGTGTCTTCAGCAGCGAGATAGAGACAGTCAGGTTAAAATCTCCAGCTTGTTTGTGGAGGATTAAATCACAAAATGTCCACAATGTGATAAAGTTTCTGGGCCTGAGGCAGCACTCAATAAACGACCATTTTTATTAAAAGTGTATGTGCCATGCAAAAACATCTGGGTTTTGTTTTCATCATAAATCTGGTATAGACACTAAAATCATGACAGTGATGACAAGAATATTAGCTCCTCTCAGGGCCACGTCGGTATAAATGTGGAGTTTGGAAAGGACTTGCCGGTGCCAGGGCTGGGCACCCACCTGAGTGGTCTGCTGGCTCAGTCTTTGGGGTGCCCCATTTCAGGGGACATTGAAGGGCTGGTCGGTGCTACGGACCAAATGTTGGAGTCTCCCCAAAATTCATACACTGAAATCCTAACCTCCCACGGATGGTTTAGGAGGTGGTGCCCGTGGGAGGTCATGAGGGTGGAGCCCTCAGCAGTGGGATTTGTGCCTTATGAAGGGCCCGGGAGAGTCCCCCTCTTCCACCACCTGAGGATGCGTGAGAAGGCCCCGCCTAGGAACCAGGAAGCCCTCACCAGACCCCAAATCTGCCAACACCTTGGTCTTGGACTTCCAGCCTCCAGGCCATCGAGCAAAGGTGTTTGTTGTGTAAACCACCTAGTTTAGGGTATTTTTGTTATAGCAGCTCTAAGGGACTAAGCCAGTTGGGATGGTCAAAGTGGCCAAGGGAAGTAGGAGTGACCTGCTGAGATGTGTGGGGGTGCGGGGCATGAGTGGGGGGCGTCTGCAGACCTCTGCAGCCTGGGGGCCGGGCACTGAGAGGGGGCTTGGTCTGACCCTTGCTGCTGTGAGGCTCCTGAGGCCCGTCCCGGGCGTGCAGCTGCTGTGTTCCAGATGAGCGCTGGCATCGAGCAGGCCTTGATGCAGATTTTAAAAGATAAAACGAAACTCCAGAATTGGGTCCATCTGGAGCTGCAGGCAGGCAGTTTTTGGAGCAGTGTAAGGAAGACCATTCTGACCATCAGGGTGTCCCAGACAGGGCAGGTGACCTTGGGAGTGTGGGGCTCTGGTGCCAGGCAACTTCCGGAAGCCCACTCCTCAGAGTCCAGAACTGGGGTTTCTCCACACGCAGGGGCAGTCCCTCCACGCTGAGCTCCTGGGAGCCTGTAACTGAACACGGTGAGTGCAGCTGACCACACATCAGCAAGAAGGGCCTTGCTCTTCCTCCTTCCCCCACCCTGTGCTGCCTCCTCACCCCCAACTCACATAAAAAATTAAAAACAAATAACAGAATGGTTGTTCCTTCAAATTAGAGTTTCAAATTAGGGATTTAACATACTCTAAAAAATTGCAAAGCGTATTCATAATACTCTTTTGATATTTCTTTTCAGAACCTGTGGCATATTCCTTTGAATAAATGATCCATTTGGAATGGATTCAGATTCCAGAATGTGCTGTCATTCTGGCCTTGCAGGTCAGCTCAGGATGGTATGCCTGTGTAGACCATCACCGTTGGACCAGTGGTGGTTTGTGAGCCTGTGTAGACCATCACCGTTGGACCAGTGGTGGTTTGTGAGCCTGTGCAGACCATCACCGTTGGACCAGTGGTGGTTTGTGAGCCTGTGCAGACTGTCGTCACTGTTGGATCAGTGGTGGTTTGTGAGCTTGTGTAGACCGTCACCGTTGGACCAGTGGTGGTTTGTGAGCCTGTGTAGACCATCACCGTTGGACCAGTGGTGGTTTTTGCCTACAAAGTGACCAGACTGCTGTTATTTTCTGCCCAGCCATCTAAAGGTGGTGCCAGCACAGAACTCTAGACGCTCTCGGAGCAGCGTCGGTGCTGGTACAAAAAGATCCATGGCCCAGAAAACTGCGAGGAAGAAACCACTCTTTTCTCCAATACAGTTTAGCATGTCAGTTAAATAACATGGCCTGGACTTTAGAGCTTCACCTCGTAGGTTTCTTGACCTGCTTGTCCTAAAGTGATCAGCCTTCTTGTAACCTGAATCCTGCTGTCACTGGCCCTAAAAATTATATATTCTAAGCTGCAAGGTCTTCCACCAGGAAGCCTGCTGCCAAATCCCCGTGCTGGCGTCCTGACTTCCCATCACTTCTCATCCCCCACCAGCACGCTGCTGGGCCGTCTCCTCCCAGCCTGAGCAGCCCATTTAGCATCCCGAGTGCCGGCCGCACCTGGGGCACCCACGGCAGAGCAGTCAGGCTGCGACGGGGCTGCGTGGTGCCGTTGCCCAGGCAGGGTGGTTTCTCCTTTGAAGAAGAGTTCACTGGCAAACACAGGCTTTTTGGCCCAGCGTAAAAGGAAACTGCAGGCGTTTGCTCCGATGGAGAGCGGGTGCCAGCTTTCATTCTGCATGAAAATTCAATCCCAACTCCTCCCAGACCCGCTCTGTCTGAGCTGTGACAGGAGGTAATTGCTGGCGTGCCTGCCTTGCAAATCCTGAGGACTCTGCTGCAACGATGCGGCCGCTTTCTCCCTCAACGGCAGGGTTTAAAAGCCTCTTCTTTTGCTGCCACCGTGGGAATTTAGGTGAGCAGCTGTAGTTGCTGGAGAGTTCTGAGCACAACACTTAAGGCTGCTACTGCAGTTTCATGGACCATTAGCAATTTGCTAATATTGTTTTAGCTTGCAAATTAGCGCAGCTCCGTGGCTAAGGAAAGGCTGCGTAGCTGTCATCAATCAGACGGAAATTCTTCATGCATGAGATGAAAAACGATTTCTAGCCTTTGAGGCTCAGACAGCAATTACTGTAACCAAAATGGGCGGGGGTGGGGCGGGGAAGGAGTGTTCCTTGCAAAGTCCGTTAGCAATTCTGATAACTTTATTTCTCGATGCCCAAGAATGAGACTATGGAGACGTCAACCAGTGGGAAGTAGATTTTCCCCGTTACTAATGAAAGCACAATCTGCAGGAGCCCTGTCTAACGGACCTGCTTCCGGAGGGCGTCCGAGCACCGGACCTCACGACGGCTCTCCCAGCTCCTGCCTGGACGCCCACCGGGGCAGACACCACGGACGGTTCTGCTAAAGGCGCAGGCAAACCTCGGCCCCACTTGCCGGAAACCACGTTCTTTCTCCCTCATCCTTCCTGACTGAGCACCAGCGTTTTTTCCTGTTCAGTATTTTTGTGAGACTGTTGTGAAATATTTTCTCCAGGACTGACTGCCCTTTGCGTTTGGACGGCGGTTCGGAGAGAGGGTTAAGACACGGGTGGCCGAGGGTTGAATCCTGCCTCTGTCGCTTTTGAGTGGGTTGTTATTACAAAACATCCCATAATGAGTAGCACGGAATCGCACCTGGAGGTGCAGGATCTTCCGAAGGCCCCAGTGCGGTACCTGCAGCCCTACGCTGGGTTAAGACTCCGAAACTCTCCTAAGCGTTTGAGGGTGAATGCAAGTACTAGCTCATGGGGTGTCTCAGTCCCCCTATAAAACAGGTCCTAGTATTACAGCCTGTCACAGGCTGAGCTGTGCCCCCAGATTCGTATGTTAAAGCCCTAACCCTCAGGACCTCACAATATTACTGTATTTGGGGTCAGCGCCTTTAAAGAAGTGATTATGTTATGATGAGTCCATTAGAGTGGGGCCCTAATCCACTAGGACCGGTGTCTTTACAAGACGAGAAGATTAGGACACCCAGAGAGACTCAGGGGTGCACACAGAGGAGAGACCGAGAGAGGACACAGGGAGAAGACGCCGCCTACAAGCCACGGACAGGAACCAGCCCTGCCCACACCTTCATCTTGGACTTCTGGCCTCTAGGACTGTGAGGAAATAAATGTCTTTTGTTTAAGCTGTCCGGTCTGTGGTGCTTTGTTACGGCAGCCAGAGCAAGGCGATGGCTCTAATGCACAAGCGAGGACGCAGAAAACCCCAAAGGCTGAGAGTGGGCAGCAGCACTTGGGGTCGAGCTCCGGCAGTGGTAACCCAGAGCTGCCCAGGGCCTGCCCCTTCCGCAATGGGGATATTTAAACAGGTTTTTGACGTCACAGATGTGCATATTTGACAAAGTGCTGAGGCCAGTAGCACCCCAGGACAGCATTCCCTTCTCCTGCGATCTGGCCGGAGCGGGGGTCTGAGAGTCTCTTGGGCTCTGTCCACACCTGCGGCCTGAGTTCTGCTGTCCCTTCCCAAGGCCTCCTGGCTCTCCCTTGCGGGTGCAGAGACAGATCTGTTCCTCCCCTTACGGCCTGCTGTATTCCCTCACTGAAACGCAACAAATGTTCATCTATGGGATTTCTGTTTTTTCTCAAACACAAGGTTCCGATGGACGTCCCTGCACACGTGTTTCTGTGGGCGCGGGCGTTTCCACGGGAGAGGCAGGTAGCTCCCGCACGCTCCTGGGGCTCCCGGCACTTCCCGTCGCCTGGCACGTGGGGTGCTTAGAGGAGGCGCTCGCCTGAAATCAACGTGCATTTGCATTTTGGTAAGTCCTGACGCCCTGCTCTCCCAGAAGGTCCTTCCGTGTCGCGTTCCCCGCGGCCGGGTGGTGGGTGTGCCGGGGCCTTGCCCGCCTGGGGGTGGCGGGAGGTGGGTCAGCCTTTCTGATGTCCGCCAAGTTATGGGACAAATACTCATTTATTATTATTGCATTTTGTCTTTGTTTTGCTCCATTGAGGTTGAATCCCTTTCCTTGGTTCTTTACTGTTTTGTTTCTCCCTTCTGCTGTTTGCCTATTTATAGATTTGGCCCGTTTGTTTTCTCAGTTGGGGTGTTTGTGTTGACTTTAGGGAATTTCATATTTTATAGATACGAATTCTTTGGCACATAGAATGCAAAATGTTTTTATAGCTTGCGATTTATGCATTTGTCTTCTTTGTGCTGCTTTTAACACTTTCATATAGTCAATTCTTCCCTTTTTGTGGTCTGGATTAAGTGCTTTTAAAAATAAAAAAAGAAATTTTGTACAAAAATAATAAGAAAATACTGTGTATTTTATTCTAGTTCTTTTTTTACCTCAAGTCATTAACGTTTGGGAATTTAATTTGTATTAAGGAGAATTTTTTTTTACTCTAAATGCTTCACTGGTTGGCCAGTACCATTTAAATAATAATCAATTTTTAAGACTATGTTTTAAAATAATGCCCTTTAAATTTTGACGAAGCAGGTCCTGTTTCAGTCAATCATTTATTTGGCAAAACAAAGCACAGTGGCTGCTCTCAGGTCAGTCAAGAAATAAATATTTGCCAAGCTCCTACTAAGCGCTGGTGGTATCTGGGACCAGCTGCTGAATCTCCCATCTGGCTGGGGAAGCAGTGGAGGCTGCACCAGGAGCTCGGGGATTGTGTGGGTGCCCGGTGGGGCGCAGTCTCCACAAGGCTCCCTGCTGCCCACATCCCTGGACAGGTCTCTTCTAGTTTTACATTGATATTAAAAAAAATTATATATATGTAACATATAATGTATGTGAAATATATGATAAATAGAACAGTATTCAATAACTATATAAGTATTACATATAATATCTATTAGGTATATACTGTCTATGAGAATATTATATATGATATTATATATGTAAGAATGTTATATATTAGATATCTAATACATTATATTAATACATACATTACATGTAACATAACTATATATAATGTATTATCTATTTATAATTAGACACATAGTACTTATCAATATTTATATAAATTTTTTATATATATATATATTCCTGCAAAATGGGTGAAAAATGGTATCTGACTCATAGGATTGCTGTGAGGGTTAAAAGCAAAAACACAGGGGAGCTGAGGACCTGGCTCGGGGATGGCCGTGAACAAGCGTCAGGTGTCATGATGTTGTGTAATCACAAGTGACTGAACTGGCCGTAACGGGGTGGTGAGCAGGTGGGGACCCACACCAGGGGTCTGGGGAGCTTGTGGAGTGTCAGCATGTGGAAACGCGGGGACCCAGAGGGAGTCGGGGAGAGGGAGAGTGAGGGGCCCGGCAGAAGGGGGTCCTGGGGGCAGGAGAGCACAGGGCTCTGTCCGGGGTCCGGGATGTTTGGCTCGGCTGGAGAGGGAGCAGCAGGGCAGGGGCAAGGGGAGCTGAGGATCAATGCCATCTGCAGTGCAGGGCAGGGCGAGGGACTGAGGATCAATGCCATCTGCAGTGCAGGGCAGGGGCGAGGGGAGCTGAGGATCAACGCCGTCTGTCAGTTCTATGTTGCTGCTGATGACGATTAGAGTTAGAACCTAAGTAAAACTGACAGTGGCTGAAACTGAACACTGATTAAAGATTGATGGAGGAACGCATTGTGCTTGAAGGATAAATTAGAAATGTATAATTTAATACCCTCAAATTGGGCTTTATTGATACAGTTGCCTCAAAAATTCCTAAAGGCAAAAACTAAAATCAGGAAGAGTGACTTAGCTGGGAGGTGGGAGGACTACCAATCACATCATTATGAAAAACAAAAATGTGAAAAGTGACATCCCAGGGAGACCATGTCAACAAAACAGAAATGAAAGTGAAAATATTGGAAACATTGTTTTATCCACCCATGTTTGATCAAAGAATTAAGTTGGTTTAATAAAATATAAAAAAATTCCAACTTAATGGATGCTCATCAGATTCGGCATACGTCTGATTAAAATATTTGCATTAAAGTATCATTCCCGGCGAAATGGCTGGTTCCAGGGCTGTGGCAGGTACATTGTTGTGCTAGAGAATGAGAAATTGTTCAACAAATGATGGCGAGCCGCCCTGAGGACACATCCCCTGGTCAAACCGGGACTGCAGTAAGGGCGGGAATGAACCATAAGTCCTGGGTGACAGGGGCCCGCGAGTCCACACGATGTGGCCAGTCAGCAAGTGGCGTGGTGGTCACGGGAAGACTGTTTCTTACAGCTGAATACTGACTGGCGGATATGGCATTTTGCCACCACTGCAGAGACAACTGGTTTGGGTAAGAATGATCATTGGATGCTAAATTTACAGGGGAATTTTTAATTTATCATTTTTAACTTTTTATTTTGAAATAATTTCAAGCTTGCCAGAAAGTTGTAATGCTTTGTCAAAGAATTCTCACCCATTTACTCTAAAAGTTAACATTTTACATATTAATATAATCAAAACGAGGATAAAATACTATTAACTAATCTACAAATTTTATTCAAATATCACAATTGTTGCCTTTTTTCATTTCATGATTCAATCCAATATCCCACGGTGCATTTAGCTGTCCTGTCTCCTTAGTGTGCATTAAGATTTTTAACTGCTAAAGTAGATATATAAAAATACTATTGGTTTTTGTGTACTTATTTTGTGACCATCTGATGGTTATGTTTATTAGTTAATTTTATGGAGATTACCAGTACACCACTACTGCACAATCTTTATTTCATACAGTGGGTTTTGTTATTTTGTGACATTGCATTGCCTAGAATTTGGTGTATAACAATGGTGTAGGCCTGGATTATTCTCTTGTTCCTGCTTTAATGGAAATACTGCATTTTAATTTTACTCATGATACAGACTGGTGGTTTACAAAACACAAATGTTTTATTGTATGGAGAAATTATCATTATATTTGTATTTCATCAAATACTTTTAATAAAAATGGAAAATGATTCTATCAAACATCCAAGTAGAGGTGGTTTTACTTGGCCGAGGATCTAGACGACTGGATTTGGGGGCTGCCAAGTTGGCTCCACTGGGTGGTGTGTGGGACACTGGAAGAAAGAGAGCTTGGGAGAACTAAGCTAAAAATTGTGTACAGAGTTCTCTTAAACTCTTGGGCTATATTCTAAACTGTTCATGTGCATGACAAGATTCCAAAGATCGCAAATGTATACAGCATCTGGAAGGATAAATAACTGAGCAAAACTTTTATCAGGTATTTGTTGCTGGGGACGCAGGGGCTACAGTTCAAGCTGTGCCAAAGTGGAGGTGACCTCAGCTTTTAGCTGACATCCAATAAACGGCGTGGCTTAGGATAAAAGGGAAAGCTGAATTAGACCAGCCAGAAGAAAGCCTGCAACAAAACCTCAGTAGGGTCAAAATAATTGTCTGCTACTATATCTGCTTGCCAGAAGATAATTTAATTCTTTTTGGTGGAAGCTGGTTTGATTTAATACCTGTTAAACATTTTGTCCACTACGTTTAGCATTCAATCAAAAATTACAAGACTTACTAAATAAAAAGTTCATAAATAAATAGACAAAAATCAAGAGGAAAAAAAGACAATGGAAATTGGTGATTTAGATATTGAAGTTAATAGATAGAGACTTGAACTATGAATAATATGTTCAAAATGTAGAAAAAAGGTGAAGACATTCATCAGAGACCTAAGACTATCTTAAAGGGTCAAAGGGAAATGGTGCATACCTAGAACTGAGGACTGGTAAACCGTGAGGCAGGGCAGGAGAGACTGTTCTTACTGAAACGAGAGAGAAAACTTGTGAAAAGCCTTGAAGGGGTGTAGGCGGCACACAGATCACGGTGAACATGCAACGGGCGTGAACGGAGTCTTCCAAGGAGTGGCGGCAGAGAGCGGAGCAGAAGCGATGTTTGGGGAATCGTTCCCAGGAATTTTCCGAAATGATGAAAGAATCAGACTGAAGATTCAAAAAGCTGCGTGACCCTTAAACAGGATGAACGCGAAGAAACCCACAGCCAAGCGCACCAGCGCCGAGCGGGGACCTGGGACGGGCTTACAACTGTCAGGCAAGGCAGACTCTGAGGCAAAAATACTACTAGAAATAAAAGCAATATTTCATAATCATAAAAGGCCGAGCCGACAGGAGGTATGGCAATTACAATTTTGTGAACATTTACTACTTGGAGGATTTGTAAGGAGAAACAGACAAATCCACCACCACATATAAAGACTTTCTAGTCCTCTCTCGGCAACAGATGGAAGGAGGAAAAAAATCAGGGGGCCGCTGGCACACACGGTAAACGCACGGTACCAGCGGCGATGGGCGGCGCCGCGCCGAAAGGCGCAGAATGTGCGTCCTTTCACACCCACGTGGGCCCTCGGCCTGGTCACGGAGCGAGTCTCGGCAAAGGTCAAAGGACAGAAGTCAGAGCGGATTCTCTGACCACAGGGGATTACAGGGACATCGACGGCAGGAAGTTATACGACCTCCGCAGCGTTTGGGAAGTGTGCGGTACCCTTACGTAACTCACGGTCCCAGAGGACACCACGAAGGAAGTGACAAAACCCTTCAGTACTTGGAGTGCTGGTGACCGCCCAGCCCACCCCTGGGCCCAGCCTCTCCCCGTGCAGAGGTGTCAGGAGGTTTTGTGAAATTCCCCTCCCACCCCGTCACGCTTCCGCGGAGACTCAGAAGAGGGTCTGAGGCGGACCGGGGGGCAGACCCCCCCCCCGGCTAACCCGAGGGGCCTCCCTCTGTCTCTGTTCCCCTCCTGCTGTGGTTTGGTTTTCGGTGATTGGCACAGAGGCTGTTCCCTTTACTTCAAATGTTCTATTTTAGGGAGAACTATTTTAAGAACTGTCTTCTTTTCTGCATATTAAACTGGAAGTAGAGGACTGCTGTTTCTGTCCCCAAACTATAGCCGTAGTCCATGCACTTTGATAAGCCCTTGGATCCCAGCCTGGTCTGAGGTAGCCTCTCCCGCCTCCTGCAGCGCTGCTGCAGAGGTCCCCCAGGAACTCGACTCTATCTCCCACACCCCTGTACCCACTGTCCACTCACGTTTATGAACACAGGTGGGCTCACCCTACAACCCTCGGCGGCTTCTCAGTGCTCTTGGAACAAAATCTGCACACCTTACCATGATCGTCAACGCCGCGTGACCCAGCCCCTCCCTCCCTCTCCACCTGCTCCGATCCTGCCCTCCTGGCTGGGCACAGGCAAAGCTCCTCCGTGCCCGGTGTGTGCGCTCATCAGCCCCTCACCCGAGGACCCCTCCCTCCCAGGTGGGCAGATGTCGCCTCTTGAGAGGTGCCGTCCCTGACACCCCAACCCTCTACCCTGGGGGCGACTCAGGCTTAGAGTTCACAAGCATCTTAGATTTTCAGCTTGATACTTTCCATTCATTTGGGAACGTTCCTGGCCATTTGTTCTGCAAACATTGCTTCTGCCCCATCCTCTGCCTCCCCTCCTGCTGACACTCTGTTCACACGTGTTAGGTATTCTCCGTGTTCTGTGTGTCTCACAGGGCCTTTCGATGTTTTCCCAATGTTTTCTCCTTTGTCGCAGGGTGCGTCTTCTTATTCTCTGCCTTAGCGTTTAAGGGACCGTTAGGAGGTTTGAGTACGTGAATGACATAAAATGCAAAGAACACTGCCTGGCAGAAAAAAATACTGTTCATCAACAGCCAGCATAATTATCACAGCCCTCGCCAGGCTCTGCCTGTCCGCAGACCCCTCCGTTTAGCCCTTGAGGACTCAGGAAACACTCACTAGGGAGGTGGCTAGTGTGAGCCTCCTTTTGTAAAGGCGTGGGATGAACAGGAACCCCTGCACTTGCCGCTTCAGGAAGCTCTGGCGCCCGAGGACACCAGCTGCCGTCTGGGGCCTCCCGAAGCCCATCTCTGGGTGAAAAAGGCTGGTGACCCCAGACCCAGGAAGGAGCCTGCAAGACGATGAGACAGCGTACCCCAGTCCTGTGCACGCCGTGAGAGAGGGGACGAACATGCCCCCCGTCCTGTGCACGCCGTGAGAGAGGGGACGAACATGCCCCCCGTCCTGTGCACGCCGTGAGAGAGGGGACGAACATGCCTCCTGTCCTGTGCACGCCGTGAGAGAGGCAGCCCCAGACATATTGCAGGAGCTGGGCAGACAGTGGGGTCATACTCTGAATTCAAAGACCAAATTTCCTCTAAAAAATCCAGAGATACTGCCATTTTCATTAGACTTTTGACAAATCCACTTTAATTTCCAATAATTTTCTGGGGAATGACAAATAGTGACAAGCTGGGCAGGATGCTGTAGGTCCTAGGGGGACCTGAGGCCTGCAGAGCCTCAGGCAGGGCTGACCCTCGCTGGGCCTTGGCTGCCCCCCTGTGAAATGAGGTGCCCACAGTGGTGGTGTCTCAGAGGCCCCTGGGGGTCACACTCAAGCGTCCAAGCTCTCAGGCAACACTGCCATCCTGAACGCAAAGGACGCACGGCCGCCTCTGGAGCCCCGTGCAGATGTGGCCACCCAGTTGGGGGCTCCGTAATCAGGCACCCTTTCGTGTCTGAGCCACATAGCGCAGTACATCAATCAAAAAAGTAATCATCCATTTCTGTTTCTTTCCATTAAAAGGGGCATTTCTCATCCCCTTGGCAAAATGAGTTATGAGCTCTGTCCCAAAGTTCACCTTCTGGTAGCAGTCCATCTAGGAGCATCCGCGGCGCACAGTGAAACAGCGGGAGGGAGCTACCGCCACCACCTGCTCCGCAGACAGGCGCCTTTGTTTATGTGGACTGTCTGTTAGAATTAACGGAAGTGGCTCCCCCAGGGCGCTCCGGGCTTTGGAGGACGATTTAACGTACGTGGGGACCTGTTTTTTCACGTCGGTCTCCCTCCCACGCGGCACTCATGACTAATGTTTTCTGTCGCATTTATGGGACCAAATAGAAGAATGATAAAAATATGAATCATATTCTAGATTTCCAGGTTGTGAATATTTTACAGTCGAATTCATGAAAAATTTAGTTCAGAGGCTGCTGACTTGGCCATATAAATGCTAACCTGTGGCGCTGACTCTTGGTTCACGAGAAAGAGGAAAAAGGTGGTTTCTGGAGTGCAGCGGTAGGAATCAGTTTTAACTACTATTTCCTTTCTCTCTCCGCGTTATTTACACGAGGCCAGCACGGAACTCCAGGAAACTCCATTTTGAGCAAAGTTCGAGTTTCTGTAGAAAATGCGGCACTGCAGCAGGCTGTGCCCTGGACAAATGTTACTAACTGAAGGACAACACACGGGTCTTCAGGACACAAAGCCCACCCCGGTAGAGGCTCCGCAGCCCAACCTGCTCCTTGGCGATGGGTCCCAGCCCCCCACAGCCCAGCCGGGCCCGTCCAGGCCCTGCATACCTCGGCCACGCGCTTGGGCTCCACGTGGGCCTGTGTGCAGGGTCGCCCTCAGCGTCCGTGGACAGGTTTCCCCGCAGGGCCTTATATGGAGCCTCCTGCCCTCCGCCCGCCGAGACCAGGTCATGGCACCTCCTGCCCCTCCCCAAGACACCCTCGCAAGGTCGGGTCCCCTCCACCCTCGCAGACACAGCTCGACCTTCGTCCCGCCCACTGCCCTGGTCTCCAGAGAAAACATTATTTTCCTTCCCCTGTGCTTTGATACCATGTTGTTTAACGCTTTCTCCAAAGCAGCTAGCACAGTCCTCAGGCATTTGAGTGTGTGTGTGTTGTGTGTGTGTATGTGTGTGGTGTGTATATTGTGTGGATTGTGGTGTGTGTTTGTGTGTGGTGTGTATGTGCTGTGTATGTATGTATGTGTGGGGTGTGTATATGTATGTGTAGTGTGTGAGGTGTGTGTATATGTATGTGTGGTGTGTGTGTGCTGAGTGTGTATGTGTAGGGTGTATGTACCTAAGTGTGGTATGTGTATGTATGTGTGGGGTGTGTATATGTATGTGTGGTGTGTGTATGTGTATGTGTTGGTGTGTGTGGTATGTGCATGTATCTGTGGGGTGTGTATATGTATGTGTGGTGTGTGTGGTATGTGCATGTACGTGTGGTGTGTGTATGTGTATGTGTGGTGTGTGTGGTATGTGCATGTATCTGTGGGGTGTGTACATGTATGTGTGGTGTGTGTGGTATGTGCATGCATGCGAGGGGTGTGTACATGTATGTGTGGTACACGTGTGGTGTGTGTGTGTTTGCCCCCAGGACACGACAGCTTGTTGCTCATGGTCTGTGTCTTGTTCCCTTTCCTCGGGGTCCTTGCGGAGCAGCTGCGTCTGCACCACTAGTCCTGCGAGCGTGTTCCCAGGTTCTGGGCTTATTCTAGGGTCTCTGAGGTAGAGGCTGTTCCATACGAGTGTAAAGATGCCATTTGCCATTTTCACTCTCATCCCCCACGAGAACACAGTGGCGTTTTCAGGAAGCCACGTGGCCTGTGATTCCGTAACTGACTGGATGCGGGAGCAGGTGTGAGGAGCCAGCAGCAGGTGTGAGCAGCCAGGAGCAGGTGTGAGGAGCCAGGAGCAGGTGTGAGGAGCCAGCAGCAGGTGTGAGCAGCCAGCAGCAGGTGTGAGCAGCCAGGCACCTGAGACTGGTGAAAGTAGGAAAGGCTGCCTGACTCATCGCTGGATGTGCTTTCTTTCAGAGAACATAGTCATTGTCCATTAAAATGTGTATCTATGGTATATCACTGCTACTTTAAAATGAATTAATAAAAATATTTTTAAACTTCCTATTTTGCCTTCTAATATAATAAATATTGACAGACAAGACCCACAGTATAAAGCTCTTTGGTGCTGTCAACAATCCTTAAGTGTATAAAAGTGTCCCAAGACCAAAAACATCCAGAACTGCCGCTCTGAATGTCACGTAGTTGTACATGCCTGTGAACTTCATACGAATGGATCAGACTGCGTATTTAACTGTATGACGATGTGTTATTCCTGAGAGACAGCCTTTCAACGTGCGCAGCTGGAAATGCACCCACTGTCCCGATGGACAGCACCCCAGTGAGCACACAGCCCACAGCGCGGCTATTCTGCAGTGTCCAGGCCACGCGCTGTGTGACCTGTGGTACACGTGTGTGTGCACTTCCGTAGACTATGTGCCTGAGAGTGAATCTGATGGCTGTGCACATATGCAGCCTAACTAAGTTGTGCCAAATTGTTTTCCAAAGTAGTGGTATCCATTTATCTTCCCACCAGCAGGGTATGGGAATGTTTGCCGACCCACATCCTGCCAATACTTGACTTCTGAGGCCAGACCGTGAAAGGTATTCTGAATCCTGCCCTGTATCTCTTAATAACTTGCTGTGGAGGGGTTGGGTACCAGGTCGTGAGGACACACAGCAGGTCTATAGGGATGTTGCATAGTGGGGAGCTGAGGCCTCAAGCCGACAGCCAGGGTCCGTGCACTCGCCCTGGGCACCAGCTGGCCAAAGCTGGGAATGAACTGCCCGGGGAGATGTGTGTGTTCTAGGGCTGGCTTGAGCCTTGGGTGAGCCAAAGTCCAGGGCCCTGTGGGGAGAGGAGAAGCCCGGCTAATGCTGGCCAAGCCCGGCCGGGGGCGGGGATGCCGTGGGCAAGGGCCTATCTGGGGCTGTGGCCACCTCCTTCCCATGGCTTTTCCCCTGCTTAGTGTTTCGCCTGCTCCTCTGTGCTTGTGCACCTGGGCACTTCCCTTTCTTGATTTAGAGCTTGGCCACAGCTTTAATTCCACTTTATGTGTCCCATTATCGCTACGTACGGGGAGCAGGAGGGAGGACATGCCCACGTGCACACGTGTCCCCCACAACTCCCCCCACCCCTCAGGATGGCTGTTTGCATTTCACTCAGAGCTTGGAGCAAAATCTGCCTCAAGGACTTTCGTCATCTATGGCAAATTATTTTAAAATCAGGTCATTAAGAATATAAAGGACGTGTGGTAGTTTAAGGATGGACTTCAAGGAACCTGTCTGCATTTTAACTGCAGAGGTTTTTTACTCTGATATTGAATATTCTGGGTGGATTTTTCCTATGTTTCCTCAGCTATAAATGCTAGCATAAATCTGTCAAACTGTTCAATTTTCTGCTTTGCTCAAAGAATTACAAAAAAGGTACTCTCGAATTTGAGGGATAGTTGAGCTGATAAATGTCAAAATATATGCCTAAAATTGCAGGAAATGAGAAAATTCAAGAGTCGCTGGGTCAGACCACACCATCCCAAACTGTGGAACCAGAGGGCCTTGATATTTGCTGGCATAAATTTGAGGATGCCGTAATCTCATGCCCTGACAATTGGGCCAGTGAGAGTTCTACATGTTTCATTCATATGTCAGATTGTTAAATATTTTAAGGATACATTCCAAAGTTCAATTAAATTAGTGTATCCATTGCCAGACAAACCGCCGCACAGAACAGTCCAGCTTCAAAATCTCATCATGGCTGCCGGTTGGGGTGAAGTTATTCAGGCGCAGATCCCACAACGAGGCCAAGTCCAGACGGGGGCTGACTGCCGGAGGATCGGCCACGGTGCTGGGTACATGAGTGTACACCTTTGCCACGGCTCTCCAATTGTACACTTTTTATGGTACATTATTTATATATGAGTAAAGTGAATTAAGTTTGTGATAATATCTGATGATGAGTACATTAAGTACAGTATTGCGACATGATTTTTAATAGCTGCATCGTGTGCAGTCATTGTGTGGGTGCTGGATGGGTCCCACAAACAGCTGGTCTCTGTGGCTTCCTCCCTGGCGTGGCTGAGGCGGCAGCAGCCACGGAGAACATGGTCTGGATCCCGTGCAGAGACAGGAAGGTGCTGCTTGGGGCACATGTTACCACCCTTCTCTCCTTCCAGCACTGAAGCACTTTCAGAAAAAAAAATTACTTGAATCTTGGGTTATTTCAGGCAGAATCTGTGGGATTGGCATTCACAGCAAAGTCCTTAACTTCTATGTTCAAATGTTGAGTTAATAGATTTTTTTTATGGTTTTTACATTTCATAAAATAAAATCACTCTTAATGTGATGTGAACAGAATTTTGCTTTGACAAATTCATTCTTTTTTAAAATTTCTTTTTGTATTTGCTCAAAAAAGCAAAACCAGCCAGTGGCCCTGGGGTCTGCATGTGGCCTCCCTTCCATCGTCACCCAGCTCCCAGGGGCATGTGGCCACAAACCCCCGCTGTGCTTTGCGTGTGCCCCTCCAGAATTCAGGCGTTGAAACCCAACGTCCACTGTGATGGTGTTAAGAGGCGATTAGGCCACGAGGGCTCCTCTTGCATGAGTAGGGTCAAGGGCCTTATAAAAGAGGCCTTAGCAGGTTTGGCTGCTTGTGCTTCTTCCCTTTGCCTCGCGAGGACACGGCCTCCTCTCCTGCGGAGGACGCAGCGACCAGGTACATCCTGGAAGCAGAGGCAGCCCTCGGAAGACAGACCCCGAACCTGCCGGCACCTTGGTTTTGGGCTTCCCAGCCTCCAGAACTGTTCTTTGTAAATGGCCCAGTCTCAGGTGTTTTGTCACAGCAGCAGGGACAGGCCGACGTGCTCTCCTTGACAAGGGGTGGGAGATCGGAGGCACGGTGCCACGTGACCAGCCTCAGGTGTTTCTGAGTGCCAGACGGCTACATCGCACCCTCGAGTCTGGCTCCAAATCTTCATTTAATATCCAAATCATAGTAACTACTCAGCAAGCTTGAGGCTAGTTGCACCGGTACTTGAATTTGGCACCCTTCTTTATAACAGCGGTTTGCCCACACCTGCATTTATCACTGCTACTGATGCGGGTGGTCTTCTTTTGACGTTCTCATGTCTTCTGCTTTAATTTTTTAAATTAAGAAAAATGCTCCTTTCTGCCTTTTTCTTCCTTGCTTCCTTGCACAATGGATTTGCAATTTTTGCCATAAGTATTATGCCTTAGTTTATTTAGAATTCCCTATTTATCTACAAAGTCAAGTATCTTATTCTTTAATTTTTCTACTGATTACCCTTAATTAAAAAAAATACACTTACAACTTCATATCTGTAATTACTAACAAAAACACAGCGCCACTGCTTTACACCACCCTCACGTACAATGACTCGGGGGCACTGTTTATCCTTCCCCCTGCTTGCTGGCCAGGGTGGGTAAAATCTAGCATTTGCATGTGATTCTTTTAAGTCTAGATTACTGGTATTTGGTGTTTGTTTCAAGAATGAGTTATGCCAATTGTATTTGGTTTTGAATCCATTTTCCAACTGACAAAGAGCGCCAGGTCTCAGGGACAGGCCCCTGGTCACCATAGGGGATGCTATTGGTGCCCCTCCAAGATCTGCCTCTGGGGGAGGCATGTCCACCACAGTTCAGGGACCACCACTGCTCAAAGCTTACCACGGCCCCTTCACTGTGAGTGACTCCCCACTGCCTTGGGCCATCCCATCCGGAGGGGGGACCTGTGTTCCTGGGTCCCTCTTCCCTCGTTCCCCGCTCCTGAGTGCCCTCCTCAGTGGGTCCCTGTCAGCTGCCCTGGGAGAGGAGCACCTTGCTTCCACCATGCAGCACCTTCAGATGGGGAACCTGAGGCTCAGAGAGGGCGAGTTACCTGCCAAAACCCACGCAGAGCAGGTGTGGAGGTCTGCATTCAAAGTACGTGTGTCTAAGGGACTTTGCCTCTGCTCATCTCTCTGTCTGCCTCACTGTCACCTTCTCTCCATTCCTTACTGTTTTCTTCTCCCAGGAATGTTGAGAGAACCACTACCACTTATCCTCCCTGACCAAGCTGATTTTCTGAAATGCCTATTCTGCTTTTTACTGCTTTTTCTTTTTTAGTTTCTTTACATACTCAACCCCTGCTTTACAGAATGTAGGTACACACGCTCCACCCAACCGCTGCTCTGCAGGTATGCAGGTGCACCTGCTGTACCCAACCCCTGCTCTGCAGGTGTGCAGGTGCACCTTCTCTACCCAACCCCTGCTCTGCAGGTGTGCAGGTGCACCTTCTCTACCCAACCCCTGCTCTGCAGGTGTGCAGGTGCACCTTCTCTACCCAACCCCTGCTCTGCAGGTGTGCAGGTGCACCTTCTCTACCCAACCCCTGCTCTGCAGGTTCCTGGATTTTTGTTGCCCTTGGTGGCTTCATTTCTATCCTCGCCAGTTATCTGAGGTTTCACCTCTTTCTTCCTGGCGTCTCCTCCTTAGAGAAAATATCAGTGGCACAAATTTGTTTCATTTTTTTTCCCTAAAAACACGCACCATATCATTTCAGGGGCCCTAGGCTTTGTTTTGTTTTGTTTTTCTCTCCTTTTTCAAATCCCTGAGCCGCAGTCCACCTGGAGTCCTCGCTGTCCGCGCAGCGCGTCTGAGTCGCCTCCCAGGTCTCCACGCCCTTCACCTGGGCCCTGGCAGCCCTTTGCAGGCGGCGCGGGAGGGGTCACTGTCGGGAGCGCATCACTGCACCAAACCCCGGCTCCTTTATTTGCCACAGATTGGACGGGGAACCTCTTACTCTCCCCTCACCTTCCTCGTCCGGACGCGGGTGATGCCAGCCCCGGCGCGTGGCTGCTGCCGAGCTCACTCTCACCACAGAAAACAGGCCGCGCTTGGCAGGTGCAGCACCAGGCTCTCGGTCGGCCCGCGACCTGCCGAGCAGCCGGGGAGGAGGCCGGGCCACGGCCCTCCTGCCCAGGGAGCTCTGTCTCCACCAGGCCTCCCTCCGTTTCCGGCGAGGCCGCCGTGCTGGAAGCGGGGATGCCTGTCTTGGTTTCGTCTGGCCGGGCCTCTCCAAACTCCACTTCAAGTTTTTCTCTCTGGTCTGCGACCATCTTCCGGGGATCTACCCCCGGCAGGAAAACTCAGGTTTCGAGGTCCCACCCCGGCCCCGCCGCTAAGGCCTCTGGAACTTGCTGACGCTTTCACTGGCAAAAGAGGTCCAAGCGGAGCCAGCCTCACCTCGTGAGAGCAGCGGAACCACGCGGCTCCTCCCGACGTCCCTGGGCCCTGCCGTTCTCGGGGGACGGTTTCTCGTGGGCTTTCAGCATCTTCCTTTAACTCTGGTCCCAGCTTTGGTGTGCCCAGATTTCCTTTAAAAATGTCCTGAACGCACTTTTCATTTTTCAGTTTTCAAGACAAGAATGCAAATGGCATGTCTTCACTTCCTAGGGCTACCACAACAAGTTACCTCAAACCAGGTGGCTCAAACAGCACGAACTTCTCTCTCACAGTTCTGGAGGCCACAGGTCCAAAGCCAAACCGTCGGTGTGCTGGACTCCCGCGAAGCTCCAGGAGAGGACCCTTCCTGCCTCTCCCAGCATCTGGTGGCTCCAAGAGTTCCTGGCTTGTGGCGATGTCACTCCAGTCCCTGCCTTTGTCTCTGCGTGGCTGCCTCCTGGGTGTCTCTATCTTCTTATAAGGACACCAGTCATTGGATTGAGGGCCCACCCAGAATCCAGGATGATCTTATTTTGAGATCCTTAACCAATCTGCAAAGACCTCATTTACAAATAGGGTCACATTCATAGGTACTGGGGGTTGAGACTTGGACATATCTTTTGGGGTCACAATTCAGCCCAGTGCAGTGTGTTTTTTTCCACCGACATTTAATTATACACATATCTGGCTAATCCCACTGGGAGCTGGAGAAGGCAGGTGTTCATGGCCACGCACAGACGCTGAGTTGGGTGTTGGCCAGAGGAACAACAGAACTCAGTAGGAAAAAATACGAATGGTTTTGCTCGTGGGAATATTATATTCTGGAATCTGGAGCACATGGGTAGGAGGTGCATTTTCTAGGTCTTTCTGTGCCTTCGGAGTCATGCCAGGATGGAAATCACCTCCTCTCCCTGCCTCCCAGGGTAACTCTGGACCTGCATTTGATGAGCAAATTGGGGCTTTTCCCACCCCCGGCCTGGTGGATGTGGCACTGGCCCCAGGGACGTTTGCTGCAGGTGGATCATGGAGCCCCATGTTTCGGCCGATCCCTCCCAACTCCCTCTGACAGCACGGGATGGTTTTGGCAGCTCCTCCTCTGAGATCCAACAAATATGAAGCATTCCCAATGCCAGGCACTTGGCTAAGGAGCACGCAGTTGCACCTGCACAGCTGTGGCGACCCGGTTAATCAGCACCCAGGGACACTTGCTTTAACAGAGGAGCCATCGGGGGCTCCTGCTGGCCTGTGTGGTGGAGAAAGGGGTGTGGGCTGGGCCTGCACCCTCCGGATGGGCATCGACACATTCCAGGTGAAGTAGTGGTCACCAGCCCCAGGTTCCCCCGTCCAGAGGAGACACGCTGGAGTCTGTACAGAAATAATTCCAAACTGCAAATCGGCCTCAGCCTCCTACTGTTACAGGATTGCTTCTGGAATCGTAATTTTGTGTCTCAAATATTCACACATTCCCTGCCTGGCCATGGAGGGCTGGCATTGCCACGTGGGTAGGTGTGTTTTTCAATGGGTTATTTTCAAAGAACATGAACAAGTATAGTGATTACCACCCTTGATGCTGCCAGAGCTGTATTTTCAGCTTGTGTCAGGCCCGTTCATCTCTGTGACAAGTGTTTCCTGGTCCACTTCGGGGGCAAGTCCTTGGATTACACCAGTGGATGCAATCCACAGTAGAGCAGGGAGCGACACGTTCAGTGAGAACGTGTGTCATTTCTTTGATCAGAGGTTTGTGGGGTGCTGTGATGGGGGTTCAGGCATCGTCCACAGCAAACCCGTGGCGAGGGGTCTCCCTCAGGAGGAGCTGCTCAGGGATGAGGCCGTGGCAGTGATGGGGTGGAGCCCACAGGAGAGAGGGAAAGGCTGGGGTCACAGGCTTTTTCTCTCAAGGCGTTTGTGGATTCAAAGGCAGGTGACAAAGGGCTGTGAATCTGAGCAAAAGTAGCAAGGACCCTGTAACTAAAATAATCTTGTTTAATAATGATATTTAAATAATACCATTTAAGGCAAAAATAATCCCAATATATTTTAAAGCATATCTAGCATATAATACAACACAAGAGCACATAGGACATGAGGCAGTCACATGGAATTGCACTACTGCAAGGCGTTTTCGAGCTGTGAAATAGCATGGTGTCAGGTGACCATAATCAGTGAAATGTGTATATTTAATCTCTAGGATAATGGATAAACATAATTCAAAGACTAGCTAAAAGTGGATTGGACAAGTTACATAGAATACTAAAAATACACACTTTACCCACAATAAAGTACAAGAAAAAACTGACTGAATCAGTATTTAACAAACTTCAAAAAGAGAGACTTAAATCTTATCGTAACAATAATTTTATCAAATTTAAATAGACTAAGTGCTCAAAATGAAAAGTAAATATTGAGAGACTGAATGGAAACAAGCAAGGACCAGCCAAATGTTTCCTGCAAGAAACGGACTTTAATTATACAGACACAGAAAGGAGGAAAGTAAAACGGCCAGACCAGGCGTACCACGCGTGCCACGAGCGCGAGAAAACCGATGTGGCCGTGTTATCGCCACAGCGGAATTGAAGAGAGCGAGTTTTACCAGAAACAAAGAGGGAAACTTTGTAACGATAAAATGATAACTTTGTGAAAGGGACACAATACTCGTAAGTATATATTAATCTAACAACAGAGATTCAAAATACATGAAGCAAAATTGACAGAAATAGAGAGAGAAATACGTGGACCCCCCCAACATCATTAGCAGTGTTTTTCACCAATCTTGCAATTGCTTGATAAAATAGCCCCAAAATGTTTGTTTATAGAGTATAAAAAATATTATCAACCAACTTGAACTACTTAATATTTAAAGGACACTACAACCAACACCTACAGAATATGCATTCTTTTCAAATGCAGATGAAATTTTCCTCAAGATAAATTATAAAAAAGTGGTCTCAATATATACCAAATAATTAAAATCATATGAGACACTTAATCCACAAATATTTGAAAAGTAAACAATACTCTTCTGAATGGGTGAAAGAAGAAATTATAAAGGGAAGGAGATGATATTTCAAATTGAATCAGAATGAAAACCTAACATATAAGAATCAGTGATACACAGGTAAAGTAGAAATTAGAGGGAAATTTGTAGCTTTATATGTGGATATTTTAAAAAAAGTGGTGTAAATAAATAAACTATTCTCCCACCTTGAGAAGCTGGGAGAAGAAAGCTGAACTTAAACTGAAGTGAGCAGAGGAAATAATCACAACTAAGACCAGAAATCAACAAAATAGAAAACAGAAAAAAATCAACCAAAGTGAAAGGTAATTCTTTGAAAAGATCAATAATATTGACAAACTTCTAGCAAAGAAAAACAAAAGGAAGAAAACACAAATCACCACATCAGGAATTGCAGATGTTACATACACTGGAAATCTAGTGAGGGGAAACAATCAATTTTTCATGACAGTAATCTCGACAACTTTGATGAAAAAAAAATTCCTTTTTTTGATTTGTTTAATTAAAAATATTTTATTTATTACACACCTACTTTGTGCCAGGCACTCTGCTAGCTGCAGAGGATACAATGATAAACAATCATGTTATTTCTGAATAGGGTGTTGACAGAAGACATGAGGTGATAGAGCTTTTTTATTTTATTTTTTATTTTTTTATTTTTCAATTTCATAATATTATGGGGGTACAAACACTTTGGTTACATATATTGCCTATGCAGCATCCAAGTCAGAGCTACAAGCGTGCCCATCCCCCAGACAGTGTGCCCCGCACCCATCGGGTGTGAACATACCCATCCCCTCTGCCCCCCCACCTGCCCGACACCCGATGAATGTTACTTCCCCGTGTGCGCATAAGTATTGATCAGTTGGTACCAACTTGATGGTGAGTACATGTGGTGCTTGTTTTTCCATTCTTGTGATACTTCACTTAAAAGAATGGGCTCCAGCTCCATCCAGGATAATACAAGAGGTGTTAGTTCACTGTTGTTTTTTTGTGGCTGAGTAATACTCCATGGTATACATATACCACATTTTATTAATCCGCTCGTGTATTGATGGGCACCTGGGTTGTTTCCACATCTTTGCAATTGTGAATTGTGCTGCTATAAACATTCGAGTGCAGATGTTTTAAGACATGAAACCATAAGAATTCTAGAAGAAAATGTTGGAAAAACTCTTATAGACATTGGCCTAGGCAAAGAATTCATGAAGAAGACCCCCAAAGCAATCACAGCAGCAACAAAAATAAATAAATGGGACCTGATGAAATTAAAAAGCTTCTGCACAGCCAAGGAGACTATCACTAGTCGCTTTGGTTTGGACGTGCCAAGTTTGAGGCGTTTTCCACACGGCACACGCAGAGCTCACCCAAGCACTGACATTTCCTTCATTCTGCTTCTCTCCTTTCAGGTTTGTGGTCCAGCCTGATTCTGCTGTTTCAACTCACATTTTAGACTTCTAAACCCCACAGGTCCTGGTCTTTGATGGAACCTAAGTAACAACCATCACCTTCCTTTGAGAAGGACACGGCCCCTCCATTTTGCCCCTTCAGTCCCTGCAGTCACCAAGATGCTGCTCCACAGGAGCATTCGGTGAGTACTTTGGGGGGCACATGCTGACGAGGATCGTCTCTGCTCCCTGGGCTGGAGAGGAGGACTTTTAAGTGGGTTGCTATTCCATGTACTCAATTATTTAGTAGGCTGTTTGGCTGAAAGTGTTGAAGGGATTTGCGATCTGCCACATCACAAACGCCTACTATGAAATTCTCTGCGTCCCTCGAGTCCTTTCGGCAACTGACAAAATGAGGGTATGGAATAACTTTTTGTTCTCTGCTAATAATGTTGGGGGGATGCAAAATCGATGCTTTTAAATATTTCAAGGCCTCCACTCTGAGATGGGTAAACAAAGGAGAAGCAAATTGCAAGACTTACATGTTGGTTGGTGAAGACTAATGACCTGGCACATTAACTCATTACACAAGTTGGGCCGAAAACCTCCCGCTGAGGTCACATTCCCAGGGAGGGCTCAGATTTAATTCTTTGCGGCTGTGGCAGACAGGTGAACTGGCCGTGTGAAAAAGTAGGCAGGTGCCTCCTTCCCTAACCCCAGACCTCCGCTGCCCAGCATTGTCTGCTGGAGCGCAGGAGAAGGGAAGAGACGCACCTCTCCGCAGCAAGAGGACGTCACCCACAGGGGTGTTTTAACTACCCACTGAGCCCACATTTCCCCTTTATTCCTTTTAGAAGCAGAATGAACCCATCCAGCACCTTGCACTCTTCACTGGTTAGACAAAAGACATAGGTGGGTGATATTTCTCAACCACAGTTTTTTTCCTGAAATTTAGCTAATATTAAATTACCCTTAAGCTCCTCCAACTGAGCAATCAAAGTGAAGATTCCACGAAGCTGCCCGAGGCCCTCCTTTCTCGTCCAAATGCCTGCTCCAGCCCATCAATTCCGCCTGCAACCTCCTGTAGCCGGGCCATATTATTTCGCCTGGTTAAGTCTGCGCTGGGAAAATTAACTACCTGGTTCCACAGTGTCAAATCCAAGGGCGCAGTGAACCCTTTCATGTTTTGACACTGCCGCTGGCTCCCTCTGCCTCAACTCTCTCTTCACTGATTGTGGGAAACGATTTTTTGGTGGTTCTTCTTTTATCTCTCTGATCACTTGTCTTATTGAAGCATTTATTTTACTTAATGCACTTTGCCCGCCGCCCAGCCAGCGCTGCCCTTCTGCAGGTTTCCATTCTGTTCTTGTCTCTTCCCTTGCCCTGCTCGGGAGGAAGCAAAGGGAAGGAGGAGGGAGCGAGAGGTGTTTAACGTGGAAGAAGGCCTTTGCCACGCGGACGTCTGTAGTTTAATCGCGATGCACGGGAAGGGAGGCACGAGAGGTTTGTGTCTCTGGAAGGAGGGGGACCTGCGTCAGGGCCCTGGGAAAGGTCGTGTGCTCTCGTGGGAGGTCGCCGCGTGCCGGCTTTGGCCTCTGTCTTGGTGCTGGTAACGCAAGGGCGGGTATTCCAACCTGGACGTCTCTCTGGAATCCATCACGGTGACGGCCACCACACATGCACCTGCACGTGCCATACACACAGCTCAAGCCCGCCGTGACCCGAGGGAAGTCGTCACACAGGGCTCAGGTACCGTCTTTTCACGCGCTCCGTGCGTCAGCGGGAACTACCGTGAATACTTCAAACGTCTAAAATTTACACAGCGGCTCTCTGACCACTGCCTCCCGGCTTTAGAAAGTTCTCTGTTATTCCTAGAATATCCTTTTTACATGATGAAAACCCCGCCGACGGCCTCCACTCACCTCGCCAGTCCTCCCGTTCAGACCCTCTCAGTGAGGTCCAGAGTCCCTGCTCTCCGCCATCTCTGCCCGCTGATGCACCCCTTGGACGCCACTGCGGTACCTGCCAACAGTGTTGTGACGGAGAAGCGTGAAGGTGGCCGCCCTGTGGCACGACTGGCCGATAACCGTGCTGCCCACTCCACAGGTGCCAGCCCCGGCCTGCCTTCTCCCCGCTCCCAGGGGTGGGGACGTGAAGCTTCTCCACCTCCCTGGCCCTCCAACCCCCGCCCCCCGTGCCGTCCTGAGGGCATCTGCCCTCCGCTGTGGCCCTCTGACTCTCCCCTCCCCCCCCCCCTCACTCTCCCTCCCTCCTGCCCCCCGACCCCCTCCCCCCCCCTCTCTCTCTCCATCCCCTCCGCTTACTTCTTCCCCTACCCTCGACTCTCCCCTCTCTGCCCCTTGTTCCCCCCCCTCTTGACCCTCTCCTTCCCTCCCCCCCCCCCTCTGCTCTCACCCTCCCCCCCTCCCCTCCTGCTTCCCCTCCCCCCCCCCTGTCTCCCCCCCCTCTGACTCCCTCCCCTCCCCTGCCCCCTCTAACTCTCCCATCCCCCCTCCTGCCCCCTCTAACTCTCCCCCTTCCCCCCGCCCCCTCTAACTCTCCCATCCCCCCTCCTGCCTCAGGGCATCCACCCTGGACCGTCCCCATCATCCCAACCCAGTTCCCTTCCACTCCATGAACTCTCCTCTTCGAGTATTCCTCACTCCTGGGTTTTGCACTTTTGTTCCCAGAAAATTTAAACATGCTTTAAAAATAGATCAGTAAATAAACAGATGAAGAAAACATTTTTGTTCCAGTGGAAACCTCCATGTGTTCCTCCCCCCACCATGTCCTTGAAAGAGTGATGCTCACTTTGCTCCCGTCCAAGCCCCATTTCTGCGCGGCACTGAGATCTGTCTCCTGCACCCTGCAGCCCAAGGACGCACCTGCTGCCAGGGCAGCTCCGGCTGCTGGGCCAGTGGCTGCTCCTAATGCATCATCTTCTGACCGAGCCAGAGTCTTTAACCACTGGTCTCTCCCTTGTTTCTTTGCAGGGAGCAGGGGATTGAGGACAGCAGCTCCTCTTTGACTTCACCTTGCACACGTGGATGTAAAGTAACTCACTGTGTGGACGTGTCACAAAAACGTCTCCCATTCCCATATGGCACAGATGTAAACTTTTCAGGAGATGATGTCCTGAGATAGAGGTCAGATGGAGACAAGGATCCCAAGTGACTCCACCTCTCGGGAAGAAACATTGCTAAATAGCATCTCATTCCGATAGTGCATAAACTCGTGCGTCCTACACGTGTAATTTAAAGTCTCCTCTATGTGGTTTCTTCTTCATGTCTTTCACTTACGACACTTATTTTACTGTAGGGCTAAACAACGCTGCTAATGTAGTTATGAATCTTGACGTCAGTAACAATGAATTTGTAAGAGAAATGTGTGCATTTCAAAATGATCATCAGATCATAGTAATATAAAATCTCATTCTATATTAGCCAAATTTAGAAAATGGAATGGAACATGTGAAAGATATTAAATTATGATGAATCATTTTTCTTATATGGGGGATTGGGTTAGTTAATAATTAAACTGGTTGGCATATTTAAAGGACTTACAGCAAGGCTGAATGCTAGGTATACGTCAGCTGCTATTGTTATGATGCTAATAATGTTTGTTCTTCATACTGTTACTTCCTAAATGGGTGAAAATGAAGTAAATGATGCTAAATGAATTCAAATGAACTAAACTAGAAAAAATGAGTCAGTAGAAGGAAAAGAGCAAATAAGACATCAAATGGAATCCTGACGCCACAGTCGGACACGCTCCGAACGCCTTGGCTGTGAGTGACCGGGACCAGCCTAACACTGCCCAGCTCTCCTCTGAAGCCCTCCTGGGAGAACACGGCTTCCTGCTGCAAACACTCTCCTCCACCCACCCCTGCCTCCTCCCAGCCAGCAGGTGCCCCTCTGGAATCTACCAAAATCTGGGATTCTGCAAATATTAATTTTTTTTTTGCTTAAGTCTTCCTTTCTCTGTGCATGCCATTTTGTTTTGTTTTATTTTATTTTTTTAGAGGCAGGGTCTCACTCTGTAGCCCTGGCTGGAGTGCAGTGGTGTCATCATAGCTCACTGCAGCCTCAACCTCCTGGACTTAAGCCATCCTCCTGCTTCAGCCTCCCGAGTTGCTGGGACTACTGGCATGTGTCACTATGCCTGGCTAATTTTTAAAATTTTTTTGTAGAGATGAGGTCTAGCTATGTTGCCCAGGCTGATCTCGAACTCCTGGCCTCAAGTGATACTCCTGCTTCAGTCTCCCAAAGTGCTGGGATTACAGCCACAAGCCACTGTACCCAGCCTATTTTGATTTATTTTAATGAAAATACTTTAATAGAGGTATAGAGAAGCACTTACTGTCTTTCTCCATTTTCCTTACATTTTCTCTTTGTATAGGTCATTTTACTTTAAGCCACTTAATAAACGATTCCAGAACCTCAGGGGATTGAACATGACACAAGTTCATTTATCCTCATCCTATGGGGTCAGCTGGGGCCTCTGCTCCACAGGTCATTGTGCACCACGCGACGATGCTGCCAGTTCAGCAGCGTCCCCGTGCTCACAGTGGCGGAGGAAGAGGGGCTGGGAGTCCAGCCCTTAGCCCGGTAGTGGCCCCAGTTGCTGCTACTCCTGTTTCATTGGCTGCGCCTGGGACCGTGCCCACACCTAGCTTTAAAGATGAAATGGAGCATTCTGTGTGTCCAGATATGGAGGAAAACTGGAAATTGGTAAACATGAAAAATGAATGCCTTAATTCCTTTCTTCAAACACATCTGTGGAAGAATAAACCCAAACCAGGACATGCTGTTCGGTGTGAAGCCAGAGGGATGTTAAAATAAACGACTGCAGAGCACCTGCTGGAGCCCAGGCCTTGGGACACGGTGTGGACAGCAGTGCAGCGACCGGGAGCTCCGTGAGAACAGGGGACAATTTACAGCACAGGGAGAAGTGAGTGCGGAGTGAGTCGAAGCGAAGGAAGGGCAGAGAAGGAAAAGGACAGGAAGCCGGGACGTCTATCTTGAGTGCAAAGTTCTGCGAGGCATGTTTACAAATATGCTCATAGTTAACCCCAGAAGATAACGTGCACGTCTGTAGGATATTGTGGGAAGTGGTAGGCCATTGTTCCTGTTAAACAACGAGAAAAAAATGAGTGAAGTATAAAACTCCAGCTGGTAACCCGGCAAGGCGAAGTGGGATTTGGGGGAGTCCCACGCACACAGCCCTTTCCCCCCCGGGATCCGGAGCTGGCAGGGAGGGGGCTCTCCTGCCACTCTGTGGTGCGCAGGAGAAACCGAGGTCTCCCAGAAGGGAGGGGCAGAGGAAGCACAGGTCACGTCTGCCCTGGAGACCTTGAGGAACACGGTGGACGGCGTCCCACTGAGGCTGCACCAGCCCAGATCCGGCGCAGCTGCTGATTCGTTAGCGCGTGTGCCGAGCGCCCCGGCCCTCTGCCCGACGGAGGGGACAGTGTCCCCTCTGGGGAGACGATGTGGACTTCACTCCCTGGGGCCACTTTACGCACAACTTTCAGCGTACACATAGGGTAAGGAATGGGACAGAGAATTGTGCCCAGTGGGCAAGAGCCAATGGAAGCCCCAGGAGCAGACTTGTGGGTGACCCAGACGTTGAAGTTGGCAGACAAGGTTTTTAAAACGACAATTATAGATAAGTTGAAGAAAATGAAGGGAAAATGTAATAGAGCGGAGGAGAATATGGATAATTTCAACACAGAATGGAAGTATATTAAAAATCATCAAATGGACGTTTTAGAACTGAAGAGTTTAATATATTAGATTAAATGTGGGAGAAGAAAGGAGTGATGCAATCTAAGGTCTGCCAGTAGAAAAGACCAAATGCAGAGGAAGTAAGGAAGGGAAGGCAGAGAACACAGCTTAGGAGACGTGACGTGGTCCACATTCAGCTGCTCAGCGTTTGTGTGACTGGAGGGGGAGAAACTGCGACAGGAACAGTATTAGAGGCGATGTTGGTAAGGAACGTGCCCCAGAGTGATGAATACACCAGATACAGGTTAAAGAACTTCTGCCATTCCCAAACCGAACCAAAATAAAGAAAACCAACACCCTAAGAATATCATCATCAAAATCTCTAAAACCTGTTCAAAGAAGCAACAATAGGGCACTAATGGAGCTTTCAGGGGAAAGTGTGGGGCAAGAACATTGTGAAATGTCATCTCTAACGTGCCGAAGGAGAGTTAAAAAGACCTGCCAACCTAGAATTCTGTACCCAGCAAAGGTGTTATTGGAAATGGAAGGGAAATACACACGATTTCACACAAGCAGATTGAAAGAATTTAGAACCAGCAGACTGACACCAAAAATGCTAAAGTAAGTTCTTCAAGGTGGAGGAGCGTGGTCCCGGTTGGAAGCATGGAAATGCGGAAAATAACGGTGGTGACAATGGCTTTGCACTTCTAAAATGTGTGCTCACAACAGCCAAAGGGAAGATAGATGTAGTTAAACAGTTGTAAGATTCCCGCATTCTTCAATAAGTGATAAAAGATTAATTTAAGACAGATTGCAATAAATTAAGGATACACATTTAAATCTTAGTGTATTCAGTAAAAGAGTAACAGTAAAAAATATAACCAAAAATATAAAGGAGATAAAATAAAATAATGAAATATTTGATTAATGGAAATAAAGGCAGGAAAAGAAGAAACCAAGAACAGACGGGTCAAATGCACCACTCGCAGCGTGACGGTGGCCTCAGAACAGTCACAGCACTAAGCATACCATGTGGCAATGGGCCAGGCATCCTTGTTAAAAACCAGAGAACACCAGTTTGGATTTTATTCTAAAGAGACTATGTGTGGTGTGTAATATAAATACTTTAAATAGGAGGAAACATATAAGTGAAAGTAAAAGGGTGGAGAGAGATGCATCATGTCGACACAAACCAAAAGGGAGTTTCCGAGACTTCAAACAGGGCAGCCTCTCCGGCAAGGAGCACTGCTGGAGACGACGGGGCGTCTCTAACGACACGGGGTCAGCCCCGCAGGACGCGCCAGCACCGCGTGCACGTGCGCGGTAACAGAGCTTCACTTACAGCAAGGAAAACTCAGCAGACTGAAAAGGAGCCTCACAACCGTGTGATTAGGTGACGTTCTTAACAGACTTCTCTCACCAGCACCGCCAAAAACTACACCTGAAACCCACAAAATACATGTTCTTTTCAAGTTTTTAAGTTCCAATGCAATATTTACCAAAATAGACCATTTACTAGGCCAACAAACAAGTCTCCATAAATTTTGAATTATTGAAATCATAGAGATTATATTTTATTACTGTAATACAATTAAACTAGAAATCAATTACAAAAAGATTATGAGAAAATCCCAAATGTTTGGGAATTCTGGAATGCATTTTAGATTCCCCATGAATTTAAGAGGCAATCACAGTGAAAAAAACATTTGAACTGAATAAAAAGTATATATATACACACACATATATATTAATATAAAACAGATCTATACTTACGGGATACAGCTAAAACAATACTTAAAGGAAAATTATAGCTTTAAATGCATATGTTAAAAGGAACAAAGTTTGAAAATCAATGATTTAAACTTTCATTTCAAGGAACTATAAAAAGAATAGCATATAAAACCCAGAGAAACTGAAGGAAGAAAATGTAAATACGAGCAAAAATCAATTAAATAGAAAGCACATTTCCCTTGTTCTCTGGAAATATTAACTAATTAATTCATTTCCTAAGAATGTTAGTAAAAAATAGAAAGAAAATGCAAGTTATGCCTATGAGTAATGGAATAGGAAGTCACTAGAGATCAGTAGGTATTAATACCATACAAAGAGGATATTAAGAGCAGCTTTTTGCCTATAAATTTTATATCGAAGAAGCAGACAAAAGGCCTCATATGGTGTGATTCTGTTTATATGACATCATGGAAAAGGCCAGCTGTGGGGAAGGAAAACACATGAGCCAGAGAGCCAGCACACGGCCTCCGCAGGATCCCGTCTCTGCGCTCCGAGGACGTGTGTGGGGCAGCGCTGGCCACCGGGCCCCTGGTCAGCGTCCCTTCCTGCAGAGGACACTGAGGTCTCCAGAGCCCATTTACCAGGAGCAGGTGTCCGACTGCTCTGGTGCTCCCGAGGGAGCGCGTGCCCTCGTCTGCTCTCACCGTCCCGCAGGTGATGGCAGGGGACGCGTCTGGTCTGGCAGCTGTTCCCATCGCCATGGTCGGGACAAGTGCAGCACAGGGTGCGGCTCGATCTCACGAGTCGGGTCATCTCACGGCAGCTCCTGAACCATCTCTCCCCCACCGCTGCCGTGCAAGGAGTTTTCATTTGCTGTTTTTGGAGCTCTTTGTGTTTTGTTTTTTTATAGCAAACACAGCCCATGCTCTTTCCTGGCCTTCCTGCCTCCGTCTGTTTGGTTATCTGCGCCTCTCCCTTTCCCGGGGCTTGTTTGCTCCCTCCTTGCAGAGCTTCAGTCACACTTGCCTCCTTGTCAGGACTCCAGGCAGAGCGAGAGAGGCCGGGCCCTCGCCCCTGGGCTCCCGAGGGCTGGCCCTGGCTGCTCACCGCTGAGCCATCCTCACTGCCCTTCCCTTCTGCAGGCACACTTGTCCTCAGCCTGGAGCTGCTTCCCCAGCTGGGATCGGTCCTGCCTGCTCATCACTGCTGTGACGTGGGGCTGGTCCTGGGTTCACTTTTGCAAGGCTGGTGTCCTTCGCTTCCTCTGAAATGCCTCCCTTGACTCCTTTGCCAACTTTGCAAAGGATGTTTGGATCCTTTGCAAAGGATGCTGCCGTGTTCTGGTTCCAAGGCCTCGTCTGCTTGCCCCTTGGAGCTGACCCGTGTCCTCCCTCTCCAGTGGGAGTAACCTGCAGAAACCATGCCCTTTTCTACCCCCAAGTGACACATGCTGAGCCCCTCTTCCAGGTGCCACAGTAGCCCTCGCCCGGCACCCTGTCCCTCCTGGCCAGACCCACGTGGTCACCACCACGGCACCCACAGCCCTTCCTCCTCCAGCTCGGACTGGCTCTTCCGCACACTCAAAGCGACGCTTGCAGGCGGCTGGCCTCCCTGGCCTCAGCACGGGCCAGCACACCTGGCGCTTCCCTGGGCTCTCTGCCCCGAGACAGCCTCACACACAGCTTTCGGGAACCCCCTGCAGCAGGGGCAGCCTCCAACAGGGCCACCCAGGGTCTGGCCATTGCTGGGGACAGCAAAGGAGGGGACGGGTAGTTGGGCAGTCCTGCTGCATTTTTCTGGCCCAAGCCCTCCCAGCACACCAGGGGAGAGACGTTCATTCACCTCCATCAACCAACACGTCCTGACACCGTCCTCTGCGCCAGGCCCTGCTGACAGGGAGGCCACCAGAGGACCTCAGAGTGGATGGACAGAAGGACCCACCTGAAAGCCGTCCCCAGAGCAGACAGCTGAGATGGGCAGGAGGGGCCTCCCGTGTCCACGGCCCATTTTGAGCACTTTCCCTGGGGCTGAGGCTTAGAAAACCTGGGGGCTGGGTGGGGGTTTATGCTGCCTTTTCCTCCTAATTCGGTGGAAGGATGTGCGCTCCCTACTGAGGCTGGGACCTGGAGAGGCTGCGGCGCTATGAGCAGTGAGTGGTGTCTTGTTTATACTGAGGACACGGCTGCTCTCGCTGAGTTCCAAGGGCTTCCTTCAATGAAGCCAAGTTAAATCAGCTCAAAGAGCGAGAGTCACTCCAGGCGCCGAAGGCCCTTCCGCTGGGACTCCACCTTCCTTTCCCTGCAGCACCTTGATGTCCACCTGGACCCCGCACCACAGCGTCCCCATCTGCCAGCCCGGGGGCCGCAGCACAGCTGCTGGGGTCAGTGACCTGCTCTGTGTACACAGAGGCTGGACTCACCCTCTCCCCGGTCAGTGTCCTCTGAGGGCACCTGGGCAGCTGACACACGAAACAGAACTGAAAGCCAGGAAGGCCGGCGCAGCTCGTGGGGGACCCGATGAGCCTGCAGGGCCCAAAGAGCCCCTCGCAGGACTTTTGCAGAGGCTTGGCTGCGAGAGAGTTTGGGGAGTCCCGCTTGCCTCTCTCAGGATTGTCTGAGGAAAGATGAGCCAGAAAGTGCCTGGACATTGTGGCCGCTCCCAGGTGCAGCCGGATGAGCTTCCAGGGCTGGGTGACAGCCCTGCCCTGCTGGTGTCCTGTGCTGTGACTAATCATGCCTCTCTCACCCTTGAAAGTCCCGGTTTAAAGAGTAAGAGCTGCCTCCAGACCCAGCGGGCGTGTGCCTGCATGGGGCTCTCTCAGCTGGGGATCCTGTGAGTTTCCCAAGGGCTCTTTTAGGGTTTCAGACGTGGCTGGAAAACCCAGCCAGGACTCTAACATCCCGGGTGGCGCTAGTGGATGCGCTTTGCCGAGCTTGCAAAGAGGGTATGCACTGACCCCCACCTCCCTGGCCACGGGGACATGTCTCGGGTGCGGAGACACTGCAGGTGCGGCCACACCTCGGGCTGGGGTCTGGGCCAGCTGCCCACTGTGACGTGGGGCTCTGTCCACGCATGGCTGGTGAAAGCTGCCAGTGTAATTCATGCTTAACTGATGTGGATTCCCTGCAAACAAGCTCAGTGTCTCCACGTGCTCCCTACGACCGCCAGGCAATTGTGGCCCCGGCCAGAGCAGCCCTGAGAGAGCTTTGCTGCCTGATGCTTGAAGGGTGCATGCTTGGAGGGCTCTGAGTGAAAACAGAATCACCCTGGGAAATGAATTCCGCCCCGAGTGCTGTAAGAATGTACCAACACGCATGTGCGTAGGGCACGCGAGTGTGCCGCTCTCCTGAGAACAGGTGTGAAGCACCACCCGTGCGTAGACAATGTCTGCTTCCCTCTGGAACTACCAAAATGGTCAGTGTTTATCCCAGGGACCTTGTCGGATGTAAGTTCGTAAGAAAGCAGGTGTCGTTTGGGAAGGAGAGCAGGATGCCCACAGCCCGTCTGGCGCACCGAGTGGGGCAAGCCTCATTTACCAGCCACGCAAAACCTCTTCCCTCTGCATTAACAGATAACCCTGCCTGCGTGATCAGAGGCAGGCGAGCCCCGTCTCCCGCAGCTTCCAGGGAACAATGTGCTTTGAGCAAGGCGTCTGCCCTTCCATCGACAATGTGAGGGCTTGCATTATTAAACAATCTGCTTAATAATTTAGGCTGAAATAAACTTGCAACACAGAAGAAAGTGCTCTATCCACCAGCACAGTAATGAAATACTACTGAACTGGAGTGTGGAGGGATGTGGGCGTCCAGTCACATTGAATTATGCCACTTTGGCGGTCACTGGGAAAGTGCCAGTGACCAAAGCCCCAAGTGAGCCCGCTTGGCCCGGCTCGCCTGGCAGGGACTGCACAGCCTCAGGGGTTTCTCCCGTCCGGCTAATCACCACCTGGGGCCTCGGGGCAGCCGCGGAGTCTCTCCAGGCACTCTCGCCGGGCAGTCTGCCGCAGCCGCCTCTGCTCTGCGCCCAGCCACTGCGAGACACGGGGGTCCTTCATCCCCCCTCGGCCTGCCTTTCCTCCTGGGGCTCCTCCTGGCTCTTTCTGCTTGGGGTGAACATCACCCCACTAGGGTGCCTTGCAGCCGAGATCACCTCCACTTCCAGGCACAAACAGCTGCCCCCGCTCCACCCTCCTCGCATGGCTGTGCATTCTGCACCTTCGCGCCGTGTGCTACTATCTTCTAGATGCCACCTGCTCCCACTGTTGGACACCTGTGGCTCTCCCAGCCCCCTGCAGCCCGGCGCCCTCCCACCACCCACGCACCCGCCCCTCTGCCCCAGCGCCCCCATCCTCAGACCCGCCTCCCCGATTTCCTGCTCCATCCTCCCCACGTGTCCTGCGGGGAAGGAAACAGTGACCCCCCCACATGCTCCATCTCTGGAGCCCTGGTGTCCTCACGTGGGCACAGCTGCAGGGCTGGCCACTTCCACCCCCCAAGCCCCATCAGGCCAGGGCCCCTGAGCCAGGAACACGGACGTTGCCCCTCCTGAGCTGAACCTTGGCCTATTTTCAAGCTGTTTCCCACCAGTTTTTCTCCTTCCAGGAACCTGTCCGAGGAGGCAGGGTCTCAGGGTTTGATGAAAGCTGAGCTCCTCCAGTGTCGAGGCTCCCGCTGGGCTTGGTGGTAGGCAGCAATGCCGCCTGGTTACCAGCGGCCCCCGTGCCGGGTGGAGGAAGGATTGTAGCCAACCAGTCCATTTTTGCAATGCCACGTGGCTCTTCCCAAGTGCTGACACGGATCCAGGTTTTTCCCACTGTGGGGTTCTGCCAGCCCCACAGGTCTCCTCTGCTGGGACCCGTCCATCTACGAGGACAATTAGCAAAAAGCAGGAACTTGGCGCTCCCTGCAAAGGGGGCTGTGGTCCAGCTGACGTGGGTGTGGACTGCAGTCGTGGGACAGAGACGCTCCAGGCTGGGCACAGGGCACGACAGTGATCCCACAGCTGGCAGTTCTACGACGACAGCCTGGCCACGTGGGGCTTCTGAGCCGAGGCCTGGGGGCATAGGAGGCAACACGTGGCGCTGTCTGGGAGGTGCGTGTTGGGGTCACACAGAGGTACCCTGTCATGCCCACCAGAGGGGACAATCCCTTTTCAATGCCGACCCAGGGAGAACGTGGCCAGTCTCCCGGTAATGCGGGGAGGACACTCCCTGAGGCAGAGCCAAGCGCCACCGGGAGCTCTCCTTGGAGAGTTGCATGAGGCGTGGCCGTTCCCGGCCTTGGTGGCCAGTGTCACGTGGAGAGTACTGGGGCCAGGGGACTGGCTGTCCCGGGGATCATCGTCAGCACCTTGGCTCTTAGAGACTCCCCGGGCTCTGCCTGCAGCTCTTTGCCATGTTAACCCCTTGGCTTCCGAGGTAGCTGTGCTGCAGGGGAGGAGCACAGGCCCCAAGCGGGCAGTGAGTCCCTCTGCGAGGATTTGCATCCAGAGCCTCCGCACAGGCGCAGGTGGGAGCGGCAGTCCCAACACAGTCGGCAGGGCCCGGGGCGGCCGGTAGCTCCACCATTTGTCAGCAGAAACATCCAGGGCCAGCTCAGCCCCCAGCGCACCGTGCTGGCAACGGGATGGCACCCGCCTCTGTGGCTCCCGGCTCGGTATGCTGGCGTTGGACGAGCAAACAGTTTTGATGAGCGTGGTGGCCCTGTCACCTGATGTCCCAGTTTCCTGGGGGTGGCAGAACCAGTTGAGCTGACACAGCTTTGGGGTCGGGGTTACTCCCCAAAGTGACCACTCAGCGAGTCTGGAAGGGTGAGGAAGAGGCCCCAGGGCGGTGTGAACTGGGGTCCAGGTGGGCAGACCAGGGCTGGGGGCTGCACTGGTGCCCAGATTCCTGGGGTGTTTGGGGAGACTCAGAGGCCGGATGTCTGGGGCCTCGCGAGCCTGCAGGGGACTTTGGATTCTCTACGGCAGCAGCGGGCGGCCAATGGGTGATTCTGCACCGCGGAGAGTTGCGGTCAGATTTGTGCCTTGGGAAGGTCACACTGAGAAGACAGACGGCACAGGGCCATGCGTCTCCGGACGCAGGACAAGACGGCCGTGGTCAGAAGTGCGTTCTGGACGTGGGGTGGACAGAAGCAGGAGACTCTGAGACCCGAGGGTCGAGGGGAGGGAAGAGCTGAGGGTCTTTTCGTGGACGACCTGGTGGAGGGCCGTTAGCGTGCAGGCACGTGGGTGGCACGTGGGAGCAAGGGGAAGCTTCACGTCGTCTCCTGCAAGGCCCCGGGTCCGCCCAGCGCCTCACTCAGCTCGGTCCCAGTGGGTGGGTCTTCGCGGGTTAATTGCAGCCTCCTCTGTGAAGGGGGACTTGACACCTGCTCTTTTGGAGTTTGCCGTCTAGGTTATAGTGTAGAGATAAGTGTTAAAAATCAAGCTGTGCTGCATTTTTTCTGTCCATTCATTGGTTAGTGGACATTTGGGTTGTCCCCACCTTTGGTGTTGTGAATTACGCTGCTCTGAACAGGGTGTTTGAGTTTGTCTTTGAACACAATGGAATATTGTGGAGTCACTAAAAGGACTGGAACACAGACACAAGCTGTGATGTGGATGAACTCGAAAACATCACTCTGGGTGAAAGAGACAGTCACAGAAGACTGCATGTTGTACAATTCCATCTACGTGACGTGTCCAGAGTATGTAAATCTATAGAGACAGAGTAGATTAGTGGCTGCCGGTGCTGGAGGTCATGGAACGGGGAGTTACCACTGATGGGTGTAGGGTTTCCCTCTGGGGTGATGAAAATGTTCTGCAACTAGATAGTGGTGAGGGCTGCAGGGCATTCAGAATGTACCAAATGGCACTAATGGTAAAGTTTACACTCTGTGTATTTTACAGTGAAAAACATGTATATGCACATGCTACAGAATTCACACTCCAGACAGTGGGTTTAGTCATGCCCAAGCCCTTATTGTGGGTTCTTTTGAATTTGTGATTCTAGGAACTTGCTCCTGATGGTGCTGCAGACGGACGCCTGGGAGCACAGAGCACCCCCCCGACTCGATAATTATGCCAGAATGACAGGGAAGACCACCCCTTCTGCCATGGGCAGGCAGGCCAGCTCCCATGGCTGAGCCACTTCTCTGGCACCTGCAGGCCTGTGTCCCGCCAGTCACGTGTTGCAGTGAGATCCAGCAGTGGCAGAGGGCAGGTCTTCACAGAAGAACATGGATGCTCCGGCTCACTGGGTGGGTGTGACGCTTGCGTTAAAATAAAATCACCTGAAATGTTAGTTTGTGTTGATCAAAAGCATGAAACTTCAGGGCCATGAATATAAAGCCTAAGAATATTGTTCAACTATTGAGTCATCAATCCTACAGGGCAGGGGCAGGAAGGATGGACGGCTTCATATGTTCACAGACAAAATTACATGGAAAAATGCAAGAAGAGGCAGGCTTTTGTGGCTCATACTCCTTGCGGAAGCACACCTAACGTGCACACCACCCTGGAGCTTTTCCCCAAACACGCCTCCTGCTGCCCCCTGGCATCCAGAGGCCTCCCTCCTGGCCGTGCCTCCGTCCTCCCTGGCCCTGGACACTCACTTCGGCTCCTGCCTCATGCTCTCTCTTTCCAAACTTCTGCCCTGACTCTCCACAGATCCCTCTTCTAGAGGCCTCTCTCTGCTGTCTACAAACAAGCTCAGCTCACGCCCACTCCCAAATTCAGTCCCTGCACCTGCTCCCACTCCAGCAACCCCAGCATCTCTCACCCTCTCAGGGTCTCCAGGGGCAGCACGTGGCGCTTGGCCCCTGAGTGCCTTCAGCCCGACAACCATTGCAGCACCACCCTGGAGGTGCTCATGTGGTCCTGCCTGGCACAGCAGGCGCTCAGTAAATCCACATGAGGTGGCAGTGGATAGCAGAATCCTCCGACATGCTCTATGCCATCCCATTTGTCACTGCAGCCCACGCCCTGCCCTCCCTGGTGTCCTGCCCTGGCTTCGTTAGTCCACAATCTCCTTCCCTGCCTTCCTCACCTCTGGCCACTTCCCCACAGCCTCCGGGGGCCCCCGTGGCCAGGCAGCTACACCCCCTGCCCCACATGCCCGCGGCTAGTCCTCAGCCTCTTTCACTTTGTGCACTGAGCTGGTGTGGGTCCGTCCAGTAGGATTACGTGCATTTATGCATCTGTGCGGCCGCATCTCAAATCCCGACAGACCAGGTGTCCCCCACAGATGGAACCTGAGCACCAGCCGACTTGCTGGAAATTTCCATTGCACGTCCCACAGGTGCCAATGTGCCCCAGACACACCCGCAAGCAGCCTCCTGGGCTGTCTCCTTGGACGTGGTGGGGGAGGAGGGGCTGGGTCTTGTTCCCCAATTATCTGAGGTTTTGTACAAATTTGGCCCAATAAACACGTAATAGATAAAGGAATGAATGGATGGAGCAGCTTATGAACTCCGCTCAGGGCCATTCCTGACCATTCTGCTTTCAGAGCAGGAGACCAGGGACCAGGAGACAGGCTGAGTCTGATGCAGGGGCTGCAGGTCGGGTGCAGGTGTTAAAGTGAACAACCCTCAGGCAGAAGCTAACTGGAGGGGCTGATAACCACAGGCAAGAACCGGCTTCAACCGGCTTGTCAGCTGTCTCTGCCACCTCACATGAACTTTGGCTAATTATAGTATCATTACATTGTGGTTTTAAAATTTCTCCACCCTTGAAATCACCAAGAAATTTCCAGAACAACCATATAAAGTATGAAAAAGGGAGGGAACCCAATTCTAGGAATGACTACTCAAATTCTTAGTAAAATTCAACCCCTTAGCTTTGAATATTCCTCCCCTAAATTAGTGAGACTTCAAAAGACCAAAACCCACTTCCTCCCGGTGCAGCTGCTCTCTTTCGAGCCAGCCACTCTCCCGTCTGAGAGTGCACTTCGCCTTCACTTTAAAAAGCTGTCGCTTGCTTGGCTTACGTGGTGCATCCTGAAATTCTTCACCTGACATTCACTGAGAACTTGGAAGAACCTCCACTTGGAGGCTGCTAACACCGTCTGCCTGGCTCTCACCTTCCCTAGTCTTCCTCCCATGCCTGGACGTCCACCGAGTACCAGGTGAGCTTGGACTGTGGTGGGACAGGACACCTCAGGCTGTGCCCATGGGGAGGGACGACAAACCAGGAGGCTGTGTCAAGGGCTCGGTGGTGGGAGGCTGGACAATGTGGTGGTGCAGCCACAGCCCGCAGGGAGGGTGGGCTCATTCAGACGAATCCCAGGGAAGACCCGCAACTGGGAGACAGGCCAAAGGGGCAATGAGGGCGCAGCCTGGAGGGTTTGAGTGCCCGGAGGTACAGGGAGGAGAGTCTGAGCAGGGAGTCCTCAGCGGGTCACACTGCAAGTAAGGACTGAGAAGTTCCACTTGATTTATCAAGAGTTTGCTAGGACGATGTTGGGGGCAGGTGCAGAAGGCAGAGTCCAGGACAGGGAGGGCGTAAAGACCTAAGTAAATGTCTTTACATATCTCTTTCTTAGGGTACCAAACTACCCCTGTGAGGAGCAGGCTGCAGAAAACACTCAGGGTGCGTGTGGACGCTAGTCTACCCGTAACCTCACAGCCCAGACACTCCGAGTCCTGTCCGAGGGTTCACCAGTCACCTCCCATTGGCCGTCTGTGGCAGATCCACTTTTGGTAGGTGAGGCCGGCTCTGCGTGGTGTGGCCTGGCAGGGGAGAGGCGCTTGGTCGACACGGGAACATCTCGTGGGCTCCCACAGACCCTCGCTGAGCTGCCGATTCACACGCCATTGAACTCCATTAAGACCTCCGCAGCCTTTATGGACAGTTTAATTATCTGCTCCACGCATTGCAAAGGCACGAACGTTTGATTTACCAGGTGGATGGGTCACAAAGATGAGCAAGTTGATAAATGCCGCAAACGATCTTCCTGGTGGAGGTTCTTCCGTGTGTTTTGCCCGATAATTAAAGACTAATTAAATAAGAGTGCTCCTAACGGAAGCCTCCCACTTGCCACTCTCGTCACTGAGCCAGGAAACACGAAGCAGAAAAACACACTCCCTTTCCCAAGGGCCTGGGTTTGCACGGGAGTGTCTGCCCCATTCGCAGTGAAGCTGGGGTGTCCAGCGTGGGATCCAAAGGCACCTGTTGAAGTGATAACCATGGGGTCCCCAGGGTGGCCGGCATGTTCCGAGTTAGTCTCACAGCTAACGCCTGGAGTACAGTGCACCGTTTCTTATCACAAGGTTTCATTGGAACCCTCTGTCGTGGAAACCCAAACACCTATTTAGGGAAATAATTCACATACTCATTGTAAATATACGAGATAAAAGAGAAGGGCATGCAGGAAAAAGTCAAATCATCCTCGTATAATTGGTATGTGCACTCTTCAAGATGGTATCCATATATAAATATATAGAGAAATAACAATAATATAATATAATATACAAATATAACATAGTAGTAGGCAGAATCATGCCCTCCTAAAGCTTCCCATGCCATAATCCCTGAAACCTGTGACTCTTACCTTACGTGGCTGAGGGGAACTGGAGTTGCAGGTGGATTACGGTTGCTAATCAGCCTTAATTAAGGGAGAGGGGTTGGACTGTCCAGGTGGATCCCGTCTAATCACAGGGTTCTTAAAGGCGGAAGAAGGAGGCCGAATGCTATGATGTTGAGAAGAACTCGACCCTCTGTTGCTGGTTTTGAAGACAGAAGGAGACCATGAGCCTCTAGAAGCTGGGAAGGCAAGAAGAGGGACTCTCCCCCGGAGCTTCCGGAAAGGAGGCAGCCCTGCCAGCACCTGGGATTTAAACCCGATGGGACCCCGTGTTGGACTTCTGACCTGTAGAACTGTAAGTTAATACATTTGTGTTGTGTTAAGCCACTAAGTTTGTGGTAACTTGTTACAGCAGCAATAGGATTTTAATACAAATACTTTGTGCTTTTGAAGTTTTTGTCTTTTAAAGCAGGGCTTCCATTTCCCCAGGTGATAAAACAGGTGATTCTACATTTGTGTGTCTACACATTCTAGAACAACTTGTTTCAGGAATTGTGGGTTCCTTAAAAGTTTGATATATTTCCATTTTATTAGTCTTTTCCAGGCAGTTTTTTGGAGGGGGAAGTCTTTGGCTCTACTGTATCCCTTGTAATACACTGGGATTGGTTCCAGGAGCCCCGAAGTTACCGAAATCTGAGCACACTCAAGTCCAGCGGGCAGCCCTGAGGAGCCTGAGTATGTGAAAAGCCGGCCCTCTGCGTACGCAGCTTCCACGTCCCTCAAACAATGTATTTTCAATCCAAGTTTGGTTCATATTTGGATAGTCTGTCTTTTCCATTCATTTACTGTTGATCATTCTGTATTGTTTTGTTTTAAATATGTTTCCTATAGATGATATATGGTTGGGTCTTTTTATTTTCCACTCAACCTAAGAAGTTTTGTCCTATAATTAGTAAATTCAAATCCTTTAACTTTATGTTAAATATAAATTTATTAGGGCTCGTCTCTGCCATGGCATTTCATATTTACCATTTATCATTTATCCATTTATTTATTTTACTTTCATTGATTTCTTGTTTTCCATAAAAGAGATTGTGTTTCCTTCTATTTGCTAATTTTACGGTCTATTTTATTCTACTATCTTTATTGACTATTTACCTTACCAATTTCATGTTATCTCTCTAAGAAGACAACTACTTTGAGACACTCACGTCCCTTTCTGAGTTGTCGTGAACATTCTTTCTTTTATTCTTTGGCTTAGTTTATTTTCTTAAATTTTAAGACAATAATGGCACCTAGACACTAGATCACTCTTATTCCCCACGTGGCTTGTGACATCTCTGGATTTGTTGACTTTTATCTGAGAAATTCAAGCGTGGTTTTTGTTTGTTTTTTACTCATATACAAATAACAACATGACTAGATAATGCATTTCTAACTTTAAACTTCTTTTCTTTAATACTTACATGAATCACTGCCAGAGAAATCTGAGGCCAATCTCATTGCTACTGTTGTGAGCAAGCTGTTCTTTCTCTCCGCAGGCTTTGGTAAGTTTCTCTCTGTCCTTAGTGTTCTCACATTTTGCTATAATGTGTCTGGTTGGGGAGAGTTTCTCACTGTGATCTTCAAACTCATGATTTTTTTCCAGCTATATTGATTCTACCATTTATTGTGCCTACTTTTATATTGCAAATATTCCATTTTCATGCCTAATATTTCCACTTCTTTTTCAGTGGGTTTTCATTGTCTCTTTGTCTCCCCTTACATTCTTACGTGTGTTCAGCCATCCTCATTTTAAGTGTTTCTGTCCTTGCTCATCGCAGTAGAACTCTTGGCTGTCCACGTGTTTTAACCCCTGGAGAATGTGAGCTTCTCAGAGGGCACCAGCTGCTCACAGGGGCTTGGGAAAGGAGCACAGGGTAAGACACTTTGTGCATCAGTCCCTGGGTTTAAAAAGAAGAGGGAAGGTGTCTCCTAAGGTGGTGACCACTATTGGTCACTCTTGTTTGCTGCTTGGTCAGTCCACACCTGTTTACATCAACTCCCCCCTCAGCAGGCTTCTGGTGTGGGATGTCCTCAGACCTGGAAGAGAAGCCAAGAGCCCTAACACGACCTCTTCTGCCTGGACGAAAGGTGCCTTGGCTAAATATATTGGCATTAAATAAATTGAATTGCTAAATTCTTAAGGCTTTCTTGCATTAAGAATATATATGTATATGTGTATATATACACATACATATATACATACACACATGTGTCTCCTTAAAATAAACAGGATTTATGTTATGAGTGTCTATGTGTGTGTGTCCTTTAAACCAAAAGGAAAACAACTAACACAATTAAAGAATGGGAAAAAGATACAAACAGGCAATTTAAATAGATTTATGTAAGTGATAAACATAAGATACGATCAACCTCACTAGAAATAAAAAATTCTAACAAAAACAATAAAAATCTGTCAAATTGGCAAAATTGAAAGGGTTCGTAACATTCAGGATTGTCAAGAGACTGGGGAGGGAGCCCCTTTTCCAGTTTGCACAGAGGGTTTCTCTTTCCACCTGTGAGGTGCTGTGCAGGGGAACCTGGAAGGCTAAGCAGGATTTAAGCCGCTGTGCCTTGGTCTGCTCTCTCCCCCGTGTGGTGTTCCCAGCGCCCTCCTGCCGGGCTGAGCCCTCCACCTCCCTCAAGGGCAGCCTGGGCTCCTGAGTCCTCAGAGCATACACGGAGGAGTCTCTGGGAACCCCGCTGCTCTCGGGCTCTGTAGTCACCGGCGTCGAGGGAGGGAGGAGGAGGAGGGCGTGTGTCCCTGTCTGCTCCCCTCCCGGGAAGGTGCGGCTGCAGGCCTGTGCTCACCCTTGGAGGAACTGCTCCTTCTCGCCTTACTCCTCAGGCGCAGTTCATTAACGGTTATTGCCCAATTCCTGGGTTTGATTTTCTTCTTTGATAATTTTGGCAATTGGCATTTCCTCCCCAAATGGTCCATTTCAACTAGATGGGCTGGATTTTAGTGCATGAATGTACGGATAGCCTCCCTGTCATGCCAGAGGATTCACGGTACCTTATATCTCTTTGCTGACGCATTGTTCTTAATTAGAATTGACAGGGCTTCTCTGTCTGGTCTTTCTAGAGAAAAGATTCTCAGCCTTAATTATTCCACTGCACTACCATTCCCCAGTCATTATGCTCTGCTTTTGGGTTAATTAAGTTCTTCCTTCTGTCGTTCTTTTGCTGGTCTCTTCCTAATTTCTTAGATTTCATGATCATTTTATTTATTCTTATTGTTTCTTTTTAAATGGAAATAGTTATAAAAATAATGAAATTTAACCTGAGTTGAGTTTTTGCCTCATCTTTAAAGTTCTCAAATGAATTTTTTTCTTAATAAATCATAAATACAGTTTGGATTTTTATTTTTGGCCCAGGATTTGCTAGAAGAGGCATGTTTTCTCTCCTCAGTTCTAGGTTTGTGTTCTTGCAGGTCAAAGTTTTGTTTGGATTGTTATCTATTTATTATTTTGACATCATCAGGGAGCATTCTCCATATAATGTGTGATTTTGCAAGTTGTTGAACTGTGGTTTGTTTGTATATGTGGCATAGTATATCATTTATGTCTCAAAATCCTTCCTATGCAGTTAAAATAAATTATTTGATTCTTAATTATATTGTTCAAAACTTTTATAATCTCATTTGTGTCTGTTGTATTAAGCACAGAAGTATATGGGTTAGAGTCTCCATAAAATTGTGTTTCTATATGTTTCTCCTTTATCTTCTTGTATTTTGTTTTATACATTGCACAGGAATATGATTGCATAAGACTAGTATTGCATAAACTGTCATGCATATAATATTCCATCATTCAATTGAAAACTTATTTTGTGCTAATATTTGACCTTGAATTATTTTTGTCTAATATTTATAAGGTGGAACTCAATATTCTATACGTTCATATTTTACCCTCCTATTGATTTTGGTAATTGAAAATGTTAATATTTTGTTTTAGGAATGTGTCTTAGTAGCAAACAGGTGAACTTTGTTTTCTTACAATTTGAACAAATTTTTCCTTTAGTTGAAAGGTATAGTCCATTTAAAATTTTAAAACAATATTTTAAGTTGTAAAATATTGCACGTGTTTATATGTGCACAAAATAGTAAGATTTTATGTAGATTTTAAAACATTAATTATCAAATTAATAGCTAAGCAACCCATCACTCAGCTTAACAAGTGCTGTGTCCTGTGCCAAAGAAGTCCCCTGTGTTTGTCTCCGCTGCATCCCTGTCCTTGGCCCTGGAGGTTGTTACTTTCTTGATTTTGTCTACTTTGAACTTTAAGTGGAATAATGTTGTATTTAACATTCTTTTGACTTGACCTTTTTGCTCAGTATGTGTTTTTTGAGATTCATTCGTCTTGAAGTGCATAAAGTATTTTCACCGTTGTATAGTATTTCATCACACAGATGCATCATATCCGTACATTCTGCTTGTGGTGGACTGCTAGGTTGTTTCAACTACCTTTTTTTCCTATTAAAAATAGTGCTCAGCCAAGATGAAATAACAGGGACCAGATTTACTCTCCCGCTTGAAAAGCAAACAAACAAACCGCAGCAGATACAATTCATGAAACATGGTTTTCAAGACACTGGGGGTCAGTGGATGAACAGCAGTCATCCCTGAGAGGAAAGACAGGTGAGTTCTGAGATAGCCCAGGCTTCACCTGGAGAGAATGCAGGGGCTGGGGGTGCTGGGGTGTCAGGTGGAGCCTGACATCCCCCTGAAGTGAAGAGGTGAGGGCCATGGTCCGGGGAGGCCGAGATGTCGAGATTTCACGGGGCCTAGTACTCGAGAGGTAGGTAGTGCACAGAGAGAAGCCCGGAGGTTTGTAGGGTCTCTCAAGGACTTGTCGGTTTCACAGCGTGTGGGGCACTGGGCAGAGTACTCAGAAAGGTTGTGCCTCAACAGCGAGGTGCACAGGCCTAGGCTATATATGTCTCTGGTCCTGCCTGACAATCTTAACCTGAAACCCAAAGGGCTAAACTGTTTCCAAGTGACTTATTTCCATCCCAGAGCAAAGTGCAAGATTACAAGAACACAAAAATATCCAGCATTCACACACACACACACAAAAAGAACACATAATGAGAAGAAAACCAATGAATAACCAAAATAATTTAGAAAAAGGACAAAATTGTAGGGCTAACACTATCTGATTTCAAGACTTAAAGCTACAGTAATCAAGGCAAGGTGATATGGGCATAAATATACACAAATAGATCAATAAAAAATACTAGGATACTAGAAAGTTCTGGCATGAAGATAAACAAACACATCAAAGGAATAAGAATAGATGCACACGTGGGCAGACAACTGGTTTTTGCTGAAGGCAGAGACAATTTAGTAGGAAAAAAGGTTTTTCAACAAATGGTGCTACAAGAATTGAATATACACCTATAGGCAAAATGAACTTCTATCCATAACTTGTACCATATCTAAACATTAATTCAAAAGATATCACAGATCTAAACAGAAAATTTAAAACTATAAAATTTATGGAAATAAATTGGGAGAAGATATCCATGCCTGGGTTAGGCAAATATTTCTTAGATATATACCAAAACATGATCTGTATAGAAAAAATTGATAAGATGTATGAATCAAAAATACCTGCATTTTGAAATATACTATTAATAGAATATAAATGGAAACCACAGGCTGGGATAAAATATTTACAAATCACATATTCCATATAGAACCTGTATTCAGAATATACAAAGAACCCTTAGAACTCAATGATAAGAAAATTAGCAACCCACTAAAAGTGGGCAATATATTTGAACTGACAACATAAAAGACAGAAAATAAGCACATGGAGGAATGCTCAAGGTTGTTAATCATTAAGGAAATATAAATTAAAACTGCAATCAGATACCATACCCTCCCATTAGAATTGTTAAAATTTAAAAAAATAATCAAAAGGTGAAGGGACCAACAAATGTAACATAAGACTCTGCATTGGAAAGGAATGAACTACTGATATTCGCAGCATGGATGAATCTCAGAACAGTTAAGCTGAGTGACAGAAGCAGACAGAAATGAGTCTGTACTGTATGGTTCCATCCGTATGAAATTCTAGAAAACGTAGTCTGATCCATAGTGAAAGAAACCGATGGGTGTTTGCTTGGGAGTGGGGGGGGGGGGTAGGTCGGAGGTACAGGGAGCGCGGGGAAGCCCTGGGCCTGCGGGCACCGTCCTGATGGAGCAGTGGTTTCACAGGTGCACACGCCCCGGGACTTTTCAAATTGTGCTGTTCAAATAAGTGCACTTCATTGCCTTTCCGTTACACCTCAAGAAAATCGTAAAGCAAATCATGCTGCTACAACACTCTTGACTGGCTCTTCATATTTTCCGGACCTTTTCTAAGTCATTTTCCTAAATGTGGAACTGTTGAGTTTTAGCATAATTATGTCCAACTTCAGGTAATAGCATCCTGTTGCTGCTGTAACAAACTGCCACAAACTTAGTGGCTTAAAACAACACCAAGTTATTCTCCTAACAGTTCTGGAGGTCAGAAGTTTGAAATGCATATTATTTACTAAAATCCGGATGTCAACAGGACTGCATTCCCTTCTGGAGGCTCTAGGAGAAAATCCATATTCTTGCCTTTTCCAGCTCCTAGGGGCTTCCTGCATCCCCTTGCGGCTGCCCCTTCTTCCACCTCTGCAGCCAGACGTGGCCAGGGGGTCTCTGTCACGTCACATCTCTCTGCCGCCGCCGCTTCCCCTCTCTCTTCCTCACTGCAGGACCCTGTGGTGACATTGGGCCCACCCAGATAGATGATGCGGGCTAATCTGCACCGTTTAGGGTCAGCTGATGAGAAACCTGCAGTCCTCTGTGTGGCCAAAGCCTGTGTCATGTGACAACCATTCACCTGCTCTGGGATTAGCAGGAAGACATGGTGGGGCCCTCGCTCTGCCACACGCACTTGAGGAACTGGTCCCACACGCTGTCCCAAAGCGGTAGCCTCGATTTCCATTCCCCGGATGACGAGTGCGTGTTCCTGCTACTTTGGGGCAGGATTTTTTTGGCTGATCTGTGGAGTGTAAAGTGATGCCTCGTTTTGAGTTTCGCTTGCTTTTCTCTGGTAACTAATTAGGAAGAATAAACGTTTTAGAATTTACAAGCCAATCTCATTTTTTCTCTTGGGTGTATGTGTTGCAAATGTTTCCACTAATTGTGACTTGTATTTTTTAATGAACAAAAAATAATAATTTTAATGTTGCTACCTTCACCAGTCATTTGAGATTTCTCATACCCCTAAGTCATAAGGTATTCCCCAATCTTGTTTCTAAAACATCTATCATTGTGCCTTTCACATTTAAGGTTTTATCCATCAGAAATGGATTTTTACATATAGTGTGTGGTAGGGATTAAATTTTTATAAAATTTTAGACACACCTGGTTACCATCAAACTTACTGTGTAAATTGCACTGACATTGACTCTATAGCTACTATTTAAGACAGTTGATATTGTTGTGACATTGAGACTTCCCATTAAATGTCATGGTAAATCTGGACATATATTTAGTTTTACTTTACAGAATTTGAAGGAAGTGGCATCAGCTACCTGTATGCGTGCATACTCTCCTAGGTTTTCTCACTGGTTTTTATTTATTGTTGTTTTTGCTAATTTAAAATCAATAAGTTAAAAATCATGCTATCATGCACAAATAATACCAATATCTTCACTTCCTGTCGCTACTGCCCTTATATTCTGGTTGTTACTGAACGGCCCGACAGTTTTGACTCTATCTCCGGCAGTGGGTAGATGCCACTGCTGAGAGCGGGCATCCCTGCCTCGGGCTGGTCTAAGAGGAGAACTTTTGATCTTTCACTGCTGCATTGTGTGTTTGTGGTCAGTCTTCCCTTGGTGCTTTTTTACTGGGTATTGGAAGTGCCCTTCTAACGATAGTTGGCTGAGAATTTTAATCATGAATGGACAATGACTCTTCCAAGGATTTTTCTGCATCTATTGAGATGTCCCTGTTTTAGTTAATCTAATTTCTTTTACTAATAATGAATTTCATAAATTTCTTTTCTAACATAAAACCAAGCCTACATTCCTGGGATAAAGCCAATCTGGTCATGACGTGCTTCTTTCTTTATACATTATTGTACTCATTTAGCTAAACGCTTTATTTACAAATTTATCATCAATGTAAATGAGTAAGATTAGTGAATTAATGAGATTACCCTGCAATTTTTCTTCCTTATAGAGGCATTATCAGGTTTGGGTACCAAGATTATGCTATGCTAGCTTTACGAAATTAATCTGGAAGTGTTCTCTCTCTCTGTTTTCTGAAAGAGATTGCATAAAACTGCAATTGCGTCCTCCTTGACTCCTGGTGAATGTGTGTGTTTATGTGTTTGAACATACACATATATGTGTTTGCGTGTATGTGTTTACCTATATAGTATACACCTATATATGTATGTATATATACATATAATTTATATATATCTTTACATAACTACATATATAACTTAACTATATTATAGATCATATAATGATATGTAATACTAATATATTACTAATATATTATATACTATATATTGTATTATATATACTAGTTATTATATATTACAATTATAGTATTTTTATGTATAGATACATGTATATATTACTGTCATTATTTTCTTATCCTTATATCTTTTCTTTACAATTGTTTAAAACATTCTGGTTTGATTTTATACCTTTCATTGAGGTTTCAACAACATCAGTTTTTTCTTCATGGTTTCTAGTGTGAAATTTAATTGTTCTATTTTACTTTTTGTTTCTTTGTAATTATTTCCTTGGTTCACTATGCCTTGCCTTCCAGCCTGGTGGCTGCTAGTAAAGCCACACCTGTGTCTGTCCTCTGAGTGGCAGGTGTACCCCAGATGCTCTCCTGGGCCCTCCAGTGGCTCGTTGCAGAGCCAGGTGTGCTTTGGATCCTCCGGACAGAGCTCGCTCTTCTCTGTAAGGCAGCATTTCCCCCCGGGGTCCTTGTTTTGTTTTCCTTTTCTAAGCCATGAATTTGCCAAGGTCTGTTCTGCTGAGGTTTCTTGGTGTTTCTTCCTGGTGGTCTCCCGTCACTGTGTATCGAGGACGAGTGTATCTACACTCGCATAGCTGTCTACACCTGCGTAACTATGGCGTGCCAGGAACTCACTCTGGTCGATGATGTTGCAAACACGTTTCTTTCTTGTTCCGGAAATTTACCCAAATCTTATCCTAGTGGTAGCCACTCACCATGCTCCGTAGAGTAAATAGCGCCCTCGTCAAAGCGCTGCTGCTGTTCGCGACTCCCTGGAAATGGCCGAGTCGGGGCCTCTGGCCAGTTCTGGTCCAGCCCTGCGCTGAGAGACCATCTCACGAGACACCCCAAAACCTCGCGAAAGTCCCCACTTTTGTTCTTCCTCCTCAGAGACCCACCGCGACCCACCAAGGCGGTGACCCTCCTCATCGCCACGCGCAGCGAGCTGGGCTTGGCCGTGGGGACAGATTATCTGGGGCGTACCTGGGGCATGTTGAGGGAAACAGGCAGAACTGGGCTCCCTGCCAGGGAGGACGCGTCCTGAGGGGGGGCCGTTCCCTTCGCTGTGCCGGGGCTGCCTTTCCAGAGCCGCGACGGGCCACGGTGAATGCTCAACGGTGGTGAATGAACGAATGAATGAATACAGAGCTGAAACGCGGGAATGCGCTGAGCTCGAGCGTGGAGGAGCTTCTCTCGGCCTCAGCTGCTGCGTTAAAGTTGTGACGTCTCCCAGGTGGTGACAGAGGCTCTGTCAGACTGGGCTTTGATGGCCTTTTTAAAAACAAATAACCAAAACTGGATTTTGTATTTTTTCTGCCTTTATGAGTATCTGAGTGAGAAGGTAGGAGAAGGCACAGCGGGGGCGGCAGGACGTCTGCCTCGTGGCGCTGGAGACGGCTCCCTGGTTCACTCTGTCCCCGTCACTGGCAGAGTCCGTGCTCCCCCCCCGGGACTGCTGGCTGGGCCCAGGGCACCGACACGGCTGCTGGCTTCTCACGGGAGCCCCACGGTCCTCAACGTGCCCAGTCCTGTTGACCAAGAACGTCCCCATGGGGCGCAGCGGCTGCCACCTTCCTCAGCAGGTGACAGCGCCTAATTACCCACAGAGACAGCCGGGTCCACCAGGAGCTCGGCCCCACTGGCCTTGGGGTCAAGCCTGTCGTGCCTCCCAAACGGCCGACAACGGAAGGTCCTGCTTTAGGGAGACGTGCACGGCCAGGCCCGGCCGGGTGAAGAAAGGCAGGTTTGGGAGCCCTGGGCCTTGCCGTCCACGCGTGCGCACACGGTGCGAAGCGACAGGAGGAACAAGGCCGTGCGATTCGAGGTGCGGTGGGGAGCACTCGCGCCGATCCCTTTCAAGTCTTCCCTCACCCCGAAGACGTGCCGTAGCGCTCACCTGGCCTCCCTCCGCCCCGGGCAGCTGCGGGCAGGAGGCGGTGCACGGGGCCTCGGGCCTCGGGCTGTCTCCTGGGCCTCGCCGTCGGGTGGCATTTCTTCTCCCCATGTGGGAAGCGGGCTCTGCCTCGGGACTGCTGAGCTGAGTGGGGCACCCTGAGCCTCCCTTCCCCTGCGGGGAGCACAGCTGGGAAGGGCCCCGAGCCTGCCTTCGGGGGGTGGGCTGCACCCCAAGGCAGCCAAGGGTCCCGGCGCAGCCGCTGGGTGGAGGGACGCCAGGTCTGCAGGTGCGTGGCAGGCAGAGGCCACGCCATGGACACCGACACAGCCCATGAAGTGCTGGTGTGTCCACACCCTGATGCCGTGCACCACGGACCGTGTGGGCGCACCTGCTCAGGCAGGAGAAAGTCCCGACGGGCCCAGTGTGGAGGGAGAGTGCCTCTGAGGGCTGGGGCCAGGCAGGGACAAGGGGATTTCTCTCATTTAATGCTTCCCCATAAAGAGAAAAAAGTGCTGGGATTACAGGTGACTTTGGCTCTTCTATTTTTCCAAGCACTTTATAATGATCATGTATAGTGTAGTCAGAAACAATACAAAATGCAATTCAAAAAAATCCACACAATTTCTACATGCACCAAACCATGGTCATACAGAGCGATTTTTAAATAGTGTATTTATCAGGTACCATTTTACAACGCTGGGGAGCGTGGTGGCACAGCACATGTGTGTGCGTGTGTGAGGCCGTGTTGTGTTGCGCTGAGACAACTGATGAAGCGCTAGGTACATGCAGCATTGGCCTTCAGATTGTTTATTTTTCCAAGTACTTAATTACCACCAGAATCAAAATACATTTCCCCTTAGGCCAAAGAAAATGACTGACTTAGGAAGCTAAAAGGTAGAAACTATTAATTAGCAATGAGAAGGGAATTCTAAAAGCCTGAAAAGGAGCAAAGTCACAGTCAGCATAAAGGAAATAGGGCATATCTAGTTGATTTATATCAATAATATGGGATTTTCCAATTTCCTGTCTTTCCATTGTGCCCGAAATGGTGGCGTTTGATTCCCTGTCTGGACACAAGTAAGCATTGTCATTAAAGCCACTGCCACCAGAAGGTGCGGTCTTGGGTTACGCAGAAATGCATCTGGCACTTGAGCACCTGCTGTGGGCCCAATTCCAGGCTGTGACGGTCAACTCAATTGGCAGGGCTTACACCCATGGAGGTGACAGTTTAGCAGAAGGGACAAATTTTAGATAAACATTATCCTCATCACTATAAATTACTATCATACATCACAGCCATCCTCATCATGGATTATCATTAAATTTGACACGTGACTTGTATGGAGGAGGTGAATGGAATTCTGGGGGAATACAGGACATACAGTGATGCCTGTGTTTCATACACACACACATCAACAGTGGAGTCTGGACTCCCTCATCTGAATCTGGGTGGCCTTTGTGACTTGCGAGACCAACAGGAAGCAACAGACGTGACGTTCAGGACTTCCAAGGCCAGGTCATAGGAAACCCCGCCTCTTCACCTGACTTCATCTCAAAACCTGGCTTCCTAGTCATGAGAAGCCAGCGCCACATGACGAGGCGCGTGTGGTCACTCTAGCGGACAGCCCCAGTGACAATGGCCAGCATCCACTGCCAGCCAGCTGAGCGACTAGCAGAACCTTCAGAGGATGCCAGCCCCAGCTGCCACCCAACTGCAACTGCCTGCTGGACTCCAAGCAAGAACCACCCGGCTGAGCCCAACCAACCTGCAGAGTCACTGACATTAACAACACATGGCTGTTCTAAGCCACTAAGTTTGGGGCAGTTTTTTACCCAGCCAGAGATAACTGGAGCATGCATTTAACCTGGCCTTGGATGTCATCGAAGGTGGCTTGGGAGAAGCGTATCCATGGTGACATTTCAAAGGTGAGGAGGATTAGGCAGGTGGGGGAGTGGCCTTCCAGGCAAAGCAGCTGCCAGTGCAAAGGCCCTGAGGCAGCGATAGGCCAAAGGTGGCTGCACCAAGGGCATGAGGTTACAGGAGACAGGAGTGAGGCCAGACAGCCGTGCAGGGGCCGGTTTAGGTGGGAACTTGTAGGAGTACAGCAAAGATTTCTTTAAAGAAACTTCATAGTGAGGGTGGGTAATGTGCTCATTTTTTCTTTTTTTTGTTTATTTCAAAAACATTTCTCTCTCACATCTTCATGAAGATAGATCTGGGAGTGGGCCAGGTCATGGGCAGAGCACATCAGGACGTAGGGGCAGCCTGCAGGGAAACGTGGGTGTCACATCTAATTCCACACTCACAGGACCACCTGGCCAGGGGCAAGTCCAGGGGTGATAGCAGGCTGTCCTTGGATGCACATGAGTAACTTGAGACACAAATGTGTGTGTACATGTGTGCATGTGTGTATACACATGTGTATGCGTGTACTTGCTCCTATGTGCACACATGGGAGCAAATACACATGTTGCATGGACACACGTGTGCTATTGTGCTGTAATAAGAAATGTATATTTGGTCCCTGCCCCCCAGTTCCTGGCGAAGCACTCCTAAAACCCTTGCTCTAGAGGTGCTGGGAGATCTTTGTTCTAATATTTGGCCTTTGACCCCTGTTCCTGACCCAGAGCTCCTGAGACCTTTGGAATTCCCTGGGTGACAGGAGCACCTTTTGTTTTCATGGGGTGACTTTTGTTGGGCTCCTGGGCAGCCTTGGGCTGGGGCCGGTTGCCAGGGGAACCGACCGAGTGGTCAGGGGTCGGGACTGTCAGCCCCACGCCCTCTGGGAAGGGAGAGGGCGGGAGGTTGGGTTGATCACCAGTGGCCAGTGATGCAATCAACCATTCCTGTGCAATGAAGACCCCACAAAAACCCGAAAGGACAGGGTTCAGGGCACTTTTGGACAGCGGGACACATGGGGGTTCTGGAGGGGGGTGTCCGGGGGGCCTGGGAGCCCATGCCCCCCCATGTCCTGCTCTGTGCACGTCTCCCACCTGGCTGTTTGCCCATATGCTTTGTAATATCCTTCATAACAAAGTGGAAAATGTTAAACAAAGTTTCTCCCTGAGTTCTGTGAGCTGCTCTAGAAAATTAATGAACTTGAGGAGGGGATCGTGGAAACCGCGATTTACAGCACGACCTGGGCCTGCAGTTGACCTCTGCAACAGGGCGGGCTTGTGGGATTGAGCCCTCCACCTGCGGGATCTGACGCTACCTCCTACTACTCAGTGTCAGAGCTGAGTTATGTTATAGGACGCGGTTGTTGTCCACTGGAGAATTGCTTGGTGCGTGGGGGAGCCCCACACGTGTGGTGTCAGGAGCAGGGTGTTGAGCAACTGAGCAAGGGAGAGAGGAAGACACACGTGGGTTTGTTTTTTCTGTGTCTTAATGTGTGTTCATGTGTGTGCGTGAGTCTGTTTTTGTGGCAAGCTGACAACAGGACTGAGGACAGCGGCAAGTCCGCCCGAGCCGCAGTGAAGGTCTCGCTTCCCACTGCTCCGTTGTGGTCCCTGCCGGACGCCAGACAGGACCAGTGCCTTCCCCAGTCCTCCGGCCCACCAGCCCAGCCTGGGTCCCCCCATGCCTGTGGCTGTCCCAGCCCATATTGTCTTCTCTGCCCTGGACGCCGCAGGACCCTCCTTCTGCTCCTGTGCTGCCCTCCTCAGTCCCCCGCCCCACACAGCGCCTAGAACAGTCTAGCGAAACTTCAAATCCCAACCACGGTCTTTCTTCCGCGCTCTCCCTCCCCCTCTTGGGCACGAGGACCCTCCTTGCACGTGGCCCTCACTGATTCAACCTCTCCTTTGCACCGGACCCTCCGGCCGTGGCAAACTGCCTGTATTTGGACACACTCTCTGCGGCGGATCCTCGTCCACCCTCACACGTCCTGTCCCCTCTGCCTGAGATGCCTTTCACCACCACTGGGCACTTCCCTGGTCTGTGTTCACCACCCGGTGGGAGCAGACTCGAGTCCGCGACGCTGCCCCTTCCACAGCCGTCACAGGCCCTTCTAGCACTTCCTTAACTGCAGTGACATCCCCAGGCCTGCCCTTCCTCGGAGCAGATTGGCTCCTTGGGTCTTGGGGACCCTGCAGGGACGCCGAGCCTTCCCCAACACCTGGCCCTGCCCGACCTGGAGGGGCCGGTGGGGTGAGCCGATCGGGAGACGGGGCGTCGAGGGCCCGGCTGCAATTGTCACGGGGTACTCACGTGTGAGAAGCACAGATTCCGCGGTGGCTGTCGTCACGCAGAAAGCTTTACTGGCCAGAGAGGGGGAAAAAACAAAGGTTCTCTGCGTCCATTTCAACCCGACCACATTTATTTCGTTTAATTTTATTAACGTTTCTCCATCATCTACCAAGAGCGATGTCCGGTGCCCTGAAGAACACACAGACGGGCAAGACACGGTTCTCGGCCTCCAGATGCCCCCAGCGTGGGGAGCAGACTGAAGTGCCCGCGCCCACCCGCGGCGGGAACGGGAGGCCTGTGTGCGCGGCGGGGGCTGCCAGAAGCGCATTGCGGAGAAAGTAAAGACGGCCCAGGCTGTGGCTTGATTTTCTTCTATTAAAAGGACCAGCTTTCAAATACGGCGTATCCCATCTGCGCGTCTTCTTAACAAAGGAACAAAACAGAATAAAACCGAAGGAATACAAGCTCTAGCTGCAGAAAAGCCCCCAACTTTCTGAAACTTCAGCTGGTCTCCGCGGCTGACGGCCTGGTCCTTCCTCCCACTCAGTCTCTGGATGTTCATGCGCCTGGGCCTCTGCCAGGCCCTGCAGCCTCCAGCGGTGACCAAGCTCCACACAGCGGGACAGCTCGGCCAACAGGAGGTCGTCTAGAGGGGTTCCCGTTGTGAGGCAGCCGCCTCTCCAGACGCCACTGTGTCTGGAGAAACAGCCCCTCCCCACAGCCGCGTGTTCATGCCGGTGGACACACATGTGTGCACATGCACACACAGACACTAATAAATATACTTTCACACACAGACACACATGATCACACACAGACGCAGAGACACTAACACACACAGTCATGCACAGACGCACAGAGTCACACACAGACACAGGGACACTGACACGCACAGTCACACACAGACACGTGTAGATCACTCACACCCACATATGTGTCTTCCAATCTCTCTCCAAGGAAAATATTTCACTTCCTTCCTGCACCTTGATTTTCTTTCTACAGTCAAAATTTAAAACACACACACACACGCACGCACACACACAGAGTCTTTGAGGTCTGTGTGTAGCCCTGGGATCCAGCGGGGGCGCAGGGACCCGGCACCCAGGCCTCTGCTGGCAAACTTGGTGGGGACACAAACTGTTTGCAGAGAACTTGCAGCTCCTCTAAGCCTTTAATTCACGCTTCTTAAAGGGCCCGGGTCTCCTCCCACATGCTTGTTGGCCAGCACGGCTTCGAACTGCTCCCGCCTCAACGATCGCCAACGAGGGGTCAAGGGCACGCTTCCTGAGCGTGCTGATAAGACTCCCTTGAAGGTGAATGATATGATTTCTCCTTACAGACAAAATCCAAGAGTCTGGCTACTGATACAATTATCCAGAACTGAGCCACTGTGCCTCACGCGTCAGGACTCAAGATCGAGGCAGGGCCCTGGGCATAAAGGGGGGAGCAACTCACCGTTCCGTGCGCTGCATCCCACCTGCCCTGCTGCGCTGGGTTCGGATATCTGTGAGCTGCAGCCGAGGCCCCTCACTTTCGATTGCACCAGTAGTGGCTGCTCCTAAGTGGTCAATTCGGAAGCATTTACTGAGCGTTCAACATATGCTTAATTGGACTCGAGTGCTTGTGTCTCTGTAAATAAGCTCAAATTTTACGCATCTTGGATTTCGCAGCACAGACCAGACTTTGGGTAACACCTGTAGCCATTCTTATTTGTGATGCACATAAAAATGCCAGCAACGTATGTTTGGACTGAATTTCCCACCCCCTCCAAATTCATATGTTGAAGTCCTAACCTCTAATATGATAGTATTTGGAGGTGGGGCCTTTGGGAAGCAATTAGGCCATGAGGGTGGAGTCCTCATAAATGGGATTAGTGCCCTAATAAAAATGCACTCGAGACCCGCCTTTTCTCTGTCTGCTCTCTGGCCCGTGAGGGCACAGCAGAGATGGCCCTCACCACCGGCTCCGCGGGCACCTTGACCTTGGACATCCCGGCCTTCAGCACTGCGAGAAATGAGCCTCCGTTATTTAAGCCACCCCGTCTGTGGCGTTCTGTTGCAGCAGCCTGCACTGAGAGGGAAATTGGCACTGAGGGTGGGCGCTGCCCGACGGACACCTAGGCGTGGTGGCGGGCTGCTTCGCCCACCTGCTTCGTCCCTTCAGGACAAGGACGGCCTCTCCCCCGGTTTCCAGTAACGTGCTCCCCCTTTCCACATGGCGCCTCGTCAGAATGGCCCTTAACACCCACATTTCTACCAACATTCTGGCCTGATTACTTGTATGTTCTCTGAGAAGCAGAAAACTTTCTCTACAGCTCTGGTCTTTTCTTTCCGGGCCCTTGCGACAGCCGCCTTTCAAAGTCCCTCAGGGCTGGTGTTTCTGACACGCTGCAGAACTCTTCCCACCGCCGCCCATCACCCCGCCACCACGCCTAGGTGTCCGTCGGGCAGCGCCCACCCTCAGTGCCAATTTCCCTCTCAGTGCAGGCTGCTGCAACAGAACGCCACAGACGGGGTGGCTTAAATAACGGAGGCTCATTTCTCGCAGTGCTGAAGGCCGGGATGTCCAAGGTCAAGGCGCCCCCAGAACCACACAAGTTGTGCTTGTGTTCTGTTCTCCCGAGGAAGGTGAAACTTGCTCTGGTCAAGCCGGGCGCTGGGCTGGGGATGTCTGAGCAAGGTGCTGGGGGAGTGGCCCGTGGTGACAGTCAAGAAGAGAGAAATGACTTCTAGAGGGAACTGCTGAGGAACCAGAGCGTAAAGTTTGGAAAATTCTCAGCCTGTCTGTATCACAGAGCGAACAAGCGTGTTCACAAAGAACACCAGGAGCGTGGTGGACCGGCCGTTTTGGGAGGGGATTAGTGTGGACGTGAACCACAGGCTTAACCAGCGTCCCCACAGGAACCAGGACAGAGATGGGATTACGCCAGGGACACGCTGCCTGCCAGGGTCAGGGAAGCAGAGACAAGGGGCGGCATGGAGGAAGGCTGCAAGTCTGATCTGTCCTTCAAGAAAGGGAGGAAGGACTCCACAGGCTATTCAGTGATCACCACGACTGCGTAGGTCGAACAAGCCAGAGGGCTCCCGACAGAAGCCGTGGGCCAGTGATGCCTGGCAGGGTGGGGCCAGGGTGTGGGGGTGACACTGCTACCATGCTGGGTGCAGAGGCGGGGACACGGCCCCAGTGGGTCTGGGAGGCAGAGTGTGGAGCCAAAGAGGAAATTCTCACGGGATTTTCCTTGGCAGGTGTGCAATTGCGTGGGACCCGCCACCCTGCCCTCCTTCCCTGTTTCGACCCTTTGGAAGAAGAGTGTCTCTCCTGTGGCTGTCCCACCCGTGCGTCTTGGGAGCACATAACTTAGGTTTCACAGATTCGTAGGTGGAGAGAAATTCTGCCTCAGGGTGAGTCTGACCCTGAGGTCTCACTCGCATCTGATTTAGATGATATTTAGGGGAGACTTTGGATGTGGAACTTTAGAGTTGCTGGGACGAGTTACGACTTGTGGGGCCCTTGGGATGGAAAGGGTGCATTTTGCATGTGAGGACATTCGGGGCTGGCAGAGGAATTACAGACTGAACGTTTGGACCCCCCACCCCCAAATTCATATGTTGAAATCCCAACAAGTCTTCTGGTTGTTTCTCTGTTTCCTCAATCCCTGAGAATTTGTTTGAAATTTCCACTTAGCAGATATTGTGACAATAGAAGTTCTTTCGTCTCCTGTGAAAATTTTCAAACTTCTGAAGAACCTACCTGGAATGTGCCAATTACCCAGGAAAACACATGACCCTCACCTGTTCTATGTTGAAATGAGAGCTCTGTGGTCACCCAGCCAGACTTTGTCATGGGTCTTCAAAGTGGTCCTTCAAGTTATAATCATATTCTGAACTGGGTAAATGGGACACAGCGGCTCAGCTTGATGGACTTGCCGAGAAAGGGCCTCTGAGAGGGGGTCAGGGCTGACCTGGGTGTGCCGTGGCCCCCGAGGATGTGCCACTGCTGACTCTCCAGGGCTGTCTACACACAGACGCACAGAGGACTCTGTTCTGAACCGAGGCTGCAAACCCAGGCCCACCCCCTGCGGGCACCTGGCCTCGCTATGCTTGAGGCAGCATCCTGTGACCAGGGGTCAACAAAATGTGCCTCTTTGTTCATCCTCAGAGGAGAAAATAACTCGATTTTGTTAGGGCGAATTTTATAGGCCTGGTGGAGATCTGCTCAGTCTCAGGCGCTAGTTCAGTGGGCGCTGTCAGATTTCTACTTTGGATTTCGTGCACCATCTGTGCTTATGACCCATAGAATAGTTAGGAAACACACCTTTAAAACCTGTTCTAAAAAATATTTTTAAAAATTTCACTGTCTCTTAACACCATGAAGAATTTTTAACTAATTCTGGAATGTTTAAATATTTTAAAATCTTTAATGCTCAATTTTTTGTGTATTACTATTATCCCATATAGTACAGCCAAAAGAAAACTTAAAGACAATGACAAAATCATTGATAGAAAATACAGGCTAATTTATAGCTTATGACTCCATTTTGCACTTTTTGGAAAAATTGATTGAATTGATTGACATTGAATTGAATTGCCAGAATTGTAAAGCTTTTTTGAATTAAGATGATATATATCTGTATACATAATATGTATATATAACACAAATTAATAAGAAAAATACAACTAATGTAATTAAAGAATGGGCAAAATATATGAACAGACAGTTTAAATAAATATATATAGATGACAAACAAAATACAATCAACCTCATTAGTAATAAATATTCTAATAAAAAACAATGAGACCTCTGTCAAATTGGCAAAATTGAACGGGTTCATAAAATTCAGGGTTGATAGTGACTGGGGAAATGTACTTCCTCACAGACTATTAGTAAGACTCTAAATTGGTTCAGCCTTTGGTTCATTCATTCGATAAACGTTTATTGCACGCCCAACATGTGCAGGGCAGGGTGTCTGTCTACACGGCTTCTGCAGCCAATAGAAGCGCATCCAAGTAGACAATCGGAACATGGAGCAGTTACAATGAGCGAAAAATTCTATGAAGAAATCGTGATATGAACCCAGAGAAAATGGATGCCTTCCAGGGGCAAATTGACGGTCTCTATCAAAATTGAAAATGTGCATTTTCTTTTATGCAGCAGTTTTACTTTTAGAAATCTATGCAGAAGCTGTGCATGTGCAGACAGTGGCACACCCGGGACGCTCACTGCAGCTGTGCTCCTGAGAGGGACGTGTGCAAACGGCCCGAGTGTTCATCGATTGGAAACTGGTTATGTACATAAGGATGCGCCACGTCGTGGATCTGCACATGTCGGATACGTGGAGTGAGGTGGAGCTGGGTGTGAGAGATGCAGGAGAATTGTGGCTGGAACACAGCAAGTTGCAGCACAACAGACACGTCCTACCTGTGCCAGTTGGAGCTGGGAGCCCAAACTGACACCGCAGCACCCCGTTTCTCCCTGCGCCTCTCACACCGCAGCACCTTGTTTCTACCAGTGTGGGCAAGGAACAGAAACATGTGGAAAGAAAAGAAGGCACCCCTCTGTGCCCAGGAGAGAGAAAGGGGCTGGGGGACTGAACGCTCTATCCCCTGCCAGGCCCTGCGGTGACCGGCGTGCTCCACCCTCCCCACCAGTTTTACTGTCCTCGTCCGTCCCTGGTCAGTCTGCTCCGGCCGGTCTTGTCCATTCCCCATAACTCCGGCCTCAGAGGTGACCCAGCCTTGGGGGCTTGTCGTGGGGTAGCCCCTGCCTGGGACACGGTGCAAGGGTGTCGGTTCAGCTGCTCACACGTTGCTGCGCCCTGACGGCCGCCCTCTGCACAGCCTCCTCCTGGGCAGGGCCCCCACGTGCCCGCAGGCATCTGCCTCTCCTCTGCTGGCCCGTGACTGATTTTACATCCCCACCTCCTCTCTGCCCCACCGTGGGTGTGAGCCCCCGGGGATGGGCCTTCCGCCCCGGGCCCAGAGCAGCATGGAGCTCGGACTCGGTGAGCCCGGCTGTGCTCGAGAACCCCAGGAGGGGCCTGAGCTGAGCTCCTGGCCGTCGGGTGACGCCGGTGGCACAGGGTGTTCTGGAGGAGGGAGGAAGGTGTGGCTGTCGGTGGCTTACTGGGCGGCAGCTGCCCCCCCGCCCCCGCACAGGGGACCCCAGCTTGGGTCCACGCTGCCCAGTTGCCCAGGGCTCCCCGCCTGGCGAGGACCCACAGCTTCCCTCCTGCGGGCCGAGCCCCCCGCTCACTGGTCTTCCCCTGGGAGGGAAAGTGCAGGCGTCCAGAACAATAGGATTCCCGACATCCCCTGCCCTCCCCGATGGCCAAGGCCACTCACCCACCCTGAGGATACTAACCCCCGGCTTTGCCCGCGTGCCCGACGGCCAGAGGAGCCAGAGTAGCCAGGAAACCCCCACAGTCTAACTCCCCCCGTGCCGGAGCCCTGGTGGGGGTGCCAGAGCCCCGAGCCGTGCGGGTGGGCACCCAGGTCTGAGGGAGCATCATTGGGGGTCGTCTGGGACCCCACCTCTCGCTGGTCTAAACCTGGACTCTGCTCAGAGCACCATCCCAGCAGGGGGACGTGGCACCACAAGCACTGCCGTCTCAGCTCAGGCTGCCATGGCAACGCCACAGACCAAGACTTAAGTAACAGCGGTTTATTGTCTCTGAGTCCGGAGCCCGAAGTCCCAGATGCAGGTGTGGCAGGGCTGGTCCCTCCCGAGGCCGCCTCCTCGGCCTGCAGACGCCGTCTCCTCCCTGCGCCCTGTGCCCTGTTATGGTCGTCCCTGTGTGTCTGTGTCCTCATCCCTCGTCTTACAAGGACACCTGTCGTATTGGGTCAGGGCCACCCACGCCACCTCATTTACCCTTATTCCCCTCTGCAAAGGCCCCGTCTCCAAACACAGCCACTCTCGGGGGCACTGGCCCGAGGACCTCCACATGGGAATTTGGGGGGCACAATTAAAAGGTGTTATCAGTCGTCATCTTATGTCATCTTATAAACAGCAAAATCCTGGGGAGAGCAGCCAGGCGTGAGCTTCGATCATCGTCACTGACAAGCAAAGCCACACCTCGTCCTCCTGGGGCCGATCCTGCCGGTGTCCTGAGCACCCCCCTTCTGGAAGATACGAATGTAAAATTTGATAAAATATCATAATTTGGGTGAAAGCACAGGCTTTTGATGCTCACCACTCTACTCGAGGCAGGCCCACATGTGCACAGACACAGCCTTTCCTTGCCGGCCCGCAGCGTCTCTCTGGCCCTGCACACCCACCTGCTACGACTTGCTCCGTTTACCTGGAAACCCGACGCTCGGGCTTCCAGGCTTCTCTCTGGACGCTGATGCGGTGTCAGAGCCTTTCTGTTGTTTACGCTCGCCTGCGGGGAACCTCCTGGATGGGAAAACTGCCTTGGCCACAGCCCCTCCACGTGGAGTCCTCAGTGGCCCCCGACTCGCCTGTCCACGGGCACACGTGTGTCCAAGGGCAGGTTGGAGCTCAGTGATTTGTGTCAGTTTTCTGCACATGTTACACAAACCAGCTGTTCCCATTCCCTTTTCCTAAGCGTGAGCCCCTAGAAGCTGTGCTTGGTAGACGACCACACAGCTCACGTGCAGGTGACAGCGCGCTCGGCCGCCTCGGCGCGCATCAGCATCACACGCTTCCCAGAGAGAGTGCGGGCACTGGGGCAGGGCGGCGGGACTCAGGATGAACAGAGATACCGTTTTGGCAGCTGAGGCTGCAGACACAAAGACACTAAGCCGTCTTCAGGCCCTGTTTGACATTGGCAGGAGCTCGGGCCAGCCTTGCACGGCCTCTAGCGCGACTCCAGCCCAATAGCTGACTGGAGACCGGGACCTCTCCGCACAGCTGCTTATGCTGTCACACAGGTGACCTCCAGGCCTCGAACCTGGCCACGTCTTGACAGCAGGACAGGGACTCTGTGGTGTCTGCCCGCTAAGACCCACCGCTGCACCCGCCTGGTCCTCCGGGTGGTTTGTGAGTTTCCTTAGGGAGTCAGCACATGTAGGGGGGATGGGGAGGGGACGATTGCTGGATGTCAAATAGTGGGAAATGATTTTTTCCCCAAGTCAGGTTAGGCCTGGACTGTGGCCTGACTCTTGCGTGTGGGGCACCAAGATGCCAAGATCAGTATCCCTTCCTGACACTTTGGCCACCAGGAACCTGAAGACGGAGTAAGGAAAAGTCCAGAGGTGGAGGAGGTGACAGGTGCCAAGGAGGCCTTGCGGTGACCTCTTGGGCAGGGCCGTGTGGCCCCAGAACAGCCTGGTGGTTTGCAGAGCTGGGCAGGGCAGCCCGAACCCTCAGGGCCTTGCTTGGACTCTTGTCCTGGTCCCTCGAGTCCCTCACTCCTCTGGGGTGTACGATCAAGCAGAAACCATTGTAAGCAAGCGTTTCTTGGGATAGTTCCTGGCCTGGGGTGAGAATGTCAGAAACACAGGACAAGAGCTGGAGCAGGCAGAGTGGGGCCCTTCCCTGTGGCAGGCGGGAGGCCCGGGGTGAGCAAGGCCCTTCCAGGGTGGAGCAAGACTCTGCGAGCTCTGGATGATACGGGAGAAAGCCAGGAGGTGGCCTCTGCGTGGCTCTGTGCCGGTGGGCAGGGAGGGTCATTAGCTCGCTCCATATGGCCTTTGACCCTCTGGTCCTGCTGATCCGGCCAGGAGCCAGCCCTGGACACTGGCACGTACCTCGCCGTGAGGTTCCGGTGTCAGAGCCCACGTGCTGCACGTGACCCCTGGGACACAACCCTCCATGCCCGCTCAGTGCTCGGTGTGCCATCTGGAGGTGGCTTGAGGGGTGTTGGGTTGAACCTCCTGCGGCCCCCACATCTCTCTGCCCCTTTTGTTGCTGGCACACCCGACAGTGTTGAGGCTCGACCACCCCCTCCCTGCCTCCGGGGCGGCTCAGTGCCAGCTCCTGCGCACCCGCCCCTCCCCGTGGGGTGGGCGCTTCCCCTCCCTCAGGTCCTCCAGCCGCTGGACCTGCTGGGGCCGCAGAGGTACAGCCTCGCCTCTGCTCGCTGCGGGGTCACCCAGGCGTGCGGTCTGGGCTTTCCCACGTCCCACAGCAGTTCCCAAACGCAGACCTCCCAAGAAGTGCGCTGGAGTCCGGGTCATGTCTGCAGTCGCCTGCCGGCCACAGCTTCCTGAACCACGCTCTAGGGTTTCCATTCCGTGTCCAAAGCCCCCCACGACGTGCCCCGTGTTCCCACGGCCCTGTCTCACCTGACGTCACCTTCGTCCTCCAGCTGTCTGGGACCTCCGGGCGTTATCTCGGTCTTTCCTCGTTTACGTCCTGTGAATTTCCCTTCTGCACACTTCAGACATCACTCGCGTCCCCCCGTTCTTTGTACTTGCACCGTTCACCCGGATCAACTCGGCAAGGAGTGGGGACGCCCAATTTTCCTGCCTGTTCTCTCCTGACCCCTCCTTGGCAGATATAAAAAATCAACGGGGGGCCAGGCGCGGTGCCTCACGCCTGTAATCCCAGCACTTTGGGAGGCCGAGGCAGGAGGATCGCTCAAGACCAAGAGCTCGAGACCAGCCTGGGCAACACAGAGAGACCCTGTCTCTACAAAAAATAAAAAGAAATTAGCCAGGTGTGTTGGTGCTCCTCTAGTCCCAGCTACTCGGGAGGCTGAGGCAGGAGGATCACTTGAGCCCAGGCGTTGAGGCTGCAGTGAGCTGTGATGACCCCACTGCACTCTACTCGGGTGACAGAGCGAGACCCTGTCTCAAAAAAAAATAATCAGCCAGGAAACTCCATCCCCTGAAAGTGGCCTCAGACCCTCTCAGCACAGTGCCCGGGGCTGCCCTTTCCCGCCTTTGGGAGCTTCACCACCCCCATCCCACACCTGAGCGATGCGCAGCACCTTCACCAACCTGTTCTTGGCCACTGTCACCACTGTCCACCTCCCACTGCCTCTCTGTGCTCACCTCCTTATTCCAGGCGAATATGATACCCAAGACGGGATTCCAGCAACCTCACTGTGTCCTCTCAACTTGGAGGTGAGTTCAACCTTTGACACAAGGGCGCTGCTTACAGGTCTGCACCCGAATAACTTTTTGTGATTGTGCGATAGGGACCCGGCAGGCCCTGCTCAATAAGGCGTCATAGGACCTGAGCCAAAGTCTCCAGTACAACAGGAGGTGGTGGAGAAACGGCCCAAACCAGCTAGAACCCAGATGGCCACGAAAATGACCTCAGGTTACCCTCCCTGCTCATTGTACCTTGCTGATAATGCATTAGCTACTGACACCCCCCAGCACCAGGACAGGTTACAAATGTCATGGCAACTCCCCAAAGTTGCCCTATGTGGTTTAGAAAGGGGAGGAGCCCTTGGTTCTGGGAACTCCCCACCCTTTTCCCAGAAATCTTAGGAATAATCCTCCTCTGCTTAACATAAAATTAAATAGAAGGTATAAAATAAGACCCTGGAAACTCAGAAAGTGCTGCTCTCTGTGACCTGAGAGCCGCTGCTCTGCCTGTGAAGCAGCCGCCTCTGGTTTCTTTGCTACCCGACCAGACCTGCTTGGGCTCTACGCCGTTGGCTCGCCCGTGAATTCTTTCCTGCGCGAAGCCAAGAACCCACTTGGCCTTCAGGCTGGACCCCAGTTCTGGGGTCCACTTTCCTGTATCAATTGTATACAAGTAGACATTGTTTATCAAAACAAAAACAACTCCCCAAGAAATCGATTAAACATTCATCAATTGCAAATGAGTTTTCTACATCATTGAGGAAATCACATTTGTGCGATGAAATACCACAGCACAGTTAACGTGGATGAACTAGACCCACTCGCGTGGCGCTGGCGCAGAAGCTCCTTGGTGCAGGCGTTTTCTTCCCCATTCACTTCTAGGCTGTGTGGCACGTGGCAGGGGCTTGTATCTGCAGCTGTGGCTGCATAGCCAACTCACCAAAACTCAGTTCCTTAAAGCAGTAGCACTATTTAGATCGGGATCCTCTGGGTTGACAATTTGGGCTGGGCGCAGCGGGGCTCACCCACGCACACTTGATCAGCTGTTAATTGGCCGTGAGCTCTGTGGCCTTGGCTGGGCCAAGAGTCCCACCCTCCCGTGGGCCAGGCCAGTCTTGCTCACGTGGCGGCAGAGTCCCGAGAGCAGCAGGTGGGCACAGCGCGCGTTGCTTGTTGGATCGGCTGACATCTGAGTTTCCGACGCCAGCCCCGGGGGTCCAGGCTCAGGGGCTGAGGAAACAGCCCCACCTACCGCTGGTGGGGAAGGAAGCCGTGGCGTCCGGCTGTCGGACACGCTTCTCCGTGATCAACACGAGCACCTCTCAAAATCATTGTGTTCTGCCAAGAAACAGCACATTCGTGAAGTTTAGCAGCCCAAACACTAAACATGGTTTAGTGATATGTGCAATAAAATATAATTTAAAATGTCAAAGCACGGGGTCAAATTTCCTTCCGGACAGTGGTCGACTGCGGGGGACAGAGGGGGTGGGAACATCTGGAAATGTCGTTCTTTTAAGAACTAAAGCAACAGATGTCAAAATGCCAACATTTATTAGATCTGGATACACACACACGGCAATAAAATGCGTGAAACCATAGACTTGCACACCACACACACACACCACACAGTTCACACCCCACACACATGCCACACACTCACGTACACCACACACACACACCACACACTCACACACACAACATACACACCACATACACCACACACACTCCACACATACCACACAGTTCACACCCCACACACACCACACTCACATACACACACTCCGCATGACACACACACTTCACACACACGCTGCATATCCACGCACATCTTTTTCTTCCCTAAATCCCTCCAGGGCACCCCCTGGGCAGAGGACGCGTCTGGGCTCTGCAGGCCTGGCCGCCCCCGTGACATCACCGTGTGGGGCTCAGCCCCCGCCCCCTTGCACCTCTTCTGGTCTCTTCAGAGCCGCGTGCGCTTCCTCCCACGCCCGTCCCCCTTCTGAACAACTCCCTACCTGCAGCCTCCCCCTCTGCCCCCTCGGGCCTCCTCCCGTGGCGGGGGCTTCGGGGGCTTCTGGCTCACTCCCCCTCCCCTGGCTGAGCCCAGGCTCCCTTCCCGGCCTCCACCTGTCCTGCGGGCTGCGGGACCCCGGCTCCCCACGCCTCAGCCCCGGCCTCGGCCCCTCTCCGCGCGCCCCAGGAGGGCAGTCCCAGCAGGTGTGGCATCTGCCTGCCCCTCTGTGGGTTATGGAGCACGGCAGGGCTGCGTGCTGCCTCACACCACTCAAATGAGCCACGCTTGAATATTAATTAATGAATTTTTGATATTTTACATAAGAAGACTGTGATAATTTAAAAAAGTAATCAGTTATCACCCAAACATGTCTTTAACGGCGACATTGCTAGCTGAGTGTTGGCTCCCAGCATGTTGGGGGAGGAAGCAGCAGTTTTGTTTCTTGTTGTGCAGGTCACTCAGTGACAAATATAATGCAAAATGTCAACTACCATCTCAAAATTAATCTGCCGGGTTTAGACCTAGAACAAAAATTCACAATTTGTAATAGTCAGAATCACCGAGTGTACAGGGTTTTCCTGGGACCAGATGCTAATCTGAAAAGGGCTGGAATTACTTGGAGGTATTGTTTCAATTTCTTCCAGCCCTGCTGGAATCTCCTGTTGATTATATATAACCACATATAATTTCTGATGTGACACCTCATTTCCCAAACTGAAGCAGAGCTCGCCCTCCTCAATCCCCGCCTGGCAGTTGGTCCTGCCCGGTGGAAACAAATTCCACGCAGACAGCTCTGCCGTGTTTCAACAGCCCGGCCGCCTCCTCGAGGCCTGGGGCACGTCGCCTCCCGCTCCGCAGGGTGGAGGCCAGCTCCAGTTCCGCCCCAGCAAAACGCTCTCACATGCTGACACAACCTACACCCCAGAGTCGAGGCTCTTAATAACGTTTTCCAAAGAACTGAGTGCTTTTTTATGAAGGCGTAGAGAAAATATGGTGTGCGTTTAATATTGTATTATGAGCCTCTGACGAAGGATTTTAAAAATATGCTTTATGCATGAATATATAAAATGGGCATATGTTGCCGTAAAGTTTCACTGTTGTACATAAAGTATATTATAATAAAAGTTGTAACGTTAGTCCTTAGTGGAGAACCAAAAAAAGAAAAAAATGAAACGCTTCTAGCCAGAGGGATGAATTCTCCCAACACGGTCTTTTTTTTGCATATAAAGCCACTCGCTGCTGCTGGAATCGTGACATGTGGCCACGCCGGCTGAGGAGCAATGGCAGCCCGTCACGTGGTGGACAACACGGGTCTGAGCCGGGGGCCTCCCGGCGGCCCAAGCCCAAGCCAACAGCAGATGCAAATTTGCCTCAGAAATACACATGGATCAAAACCTTAAAACCGTACTTTGCAACGTTCCTGGAATGCTTCCAAAGAAAAATATGAGGGCTTTCAAAGCATGGACACAGAGGATTTTTATCCAGGTAGGTTAGTCAAGAATTAACACTGGGGTCACTCGAATTGCGCAGATCGCCAACCACTGTGCACGGAGTGTTAATCCTCAGGACAGGTTAGACGCTCCTTCAGTGCAGGGACTTCCCAGAGGCACTTCCTGTGAGAAGGAACCACACACACTCACACACCACCTAGTCATATGTTTGTCACAAGAGGCTTCAATGAATAATCACTTAAATCCATTACTGAATTTATTTTTTAAAAAACACTCAATGAACTAAATACAGGTGTTCCGCAGAGACATTGCAGGTTCTGTTCCAGACCACCACGATAAAGTGAACATTGCAATAAAGCAAGTCACACAAATTTTTGGTTTCCCAGTGCATATAAAAGTTTTTTTATAACTACAGACCAATATCCCTTAGGAATATAGATGCAAAAATTCTCAATAAAATCCTTGCAAACAGAATTCAAATGTACATCAAAAAAATAATCCATCACGATCAGGTGGGCTTTATTCCCGAGATGCAGGGATGGTTCAACATATGCAAATCTATAAATGTAATTCACCATATAAATAAAAGCAAGAACAAAGATTATATGATCCTTTCAATAGATGCAGAAAAGGCTTTTGACAAAATCTAGCACCCTTTTATGATAAGAACTCTTAACAATATAGGCATAGATGGCTCATTCCTAGAAACTATTAAAGCCATATACGATAAACCCACAGCCAATATCATACTGAATGGGGAAAAATTGAAGGCATTCCCCCTTAAAACTGGCACCAGACAAGGTTGCCCACTATCTCCACTTCTTTTCAACATAGTGCTGGAAGTCCTGGCCACAGCAATTAGACAAGACAGAGGAATCAGGGGCGTCCAGATAGGGGCAGAAGAGGTCAAACTTTCACTATTCGCAGACGATATGATATTATACATAGAAAACCCCAAAGATTCAACCAAGAGATTACTGGAATTGATAAATGAATCCAGCAAAGTCTCAGGATACAAAATTAATACACGCAAATCCATAGCCTTCATATATGCTAATAACAATCAAACCGAGAAACAAATTAAAGATGCAATACCTTTTGCAATAGCAACAAAGAAAATTAAATATTTAGGAACATATCTAACTAAGGAGGTCAAAGACCTATATAGAGAGAATTATGAAACACTGAGAAAAGAAATTGCAGAGGTTGTAAATAGATGGAAAGCCCTACCATGCTCTTGGATAGGCAGAGTCAACATAGTAAAAATGGCTTTGCTACCTAAATTAATTTACAGAATCAATGCAATCCCTATCAAAATACCAACATCATTTTTTGCTGATCTAGAAAAAATAATTCTACGCTTCGTGTGGAACCAGAGAAGACCCCGTCTAGCCAAAGCAATCTTAAGCAAAAAGAACAAATTGGGAGGCATCTGTCTACCAGACTTCAAACTATACTACAAGGCTATAGTAACCAAAACTGCATGGTATTGGCACAAGAACAGAGACGTAGACCAATGGAACAGGACTGAGAACCCAAATATAAAACCAACCTCATACAGTCACCTGATCTTTGACAAATTCCAGAAAAATGTACACGGGGGAAAAGAATCCCTATTCAACAAATGGTGCTGGGAAAACTGGATGGCCATATGTAGAAGACTGAAACTGGACCCACACCTCTCACCTCTCACAAAAATCAACTCACAATGGATAACAGATCTAAACCTAAGACGTGAAACCATAAGAATTCTCGAAGAAAACGTTGCAAAAACTCTTATGGACATTGGCCTAGGCAAAGAATTTATGAATAAGACCCCCAAAGCAATCACAGCAACACAAAAATAAATACATGGGACCTGATCAAATTGAAAAGCTTCTGCACAGCCAAGGAAACTATCACTAGAGTGAACAGACAACCTACAGAATGGGAGAAAATATTTGCATGCTACACAACTGATAAAAGGCTGATAACCAGAATCTATACAGAATTTAGGAAAATCAACAAGAAAAAATCAAACAACCCTATTAAAAAATGGGCAAAGGACATGAACAGAAACTTTTCCAAAGAAGACAGAATAATGGCCAGCAAACATATAAAAAAGTGCTCAACTTCTCTAATCATCAGGGAAATGCAGATCAAAACCACAATGAGATATCACTTAACTCCAGTGAGATTGGCTCATATCAAAAAATCCCCAAATAACAAATGTTGGCGGGGATGTGGACAGATAGGAACACTCATACACTGCTGGTGGGACTGCAAATTAGTACAACCTCTATGGAAAAGAATATGGAGATACCTCAAAGAATTAAAAGTAGAATTACCATTTGACCCAGCAATCCCACTACTGGGTATTTATCCAAAAGAAAAAAAGACATTTTATAATAAAGACATCTGCTCGCGAATGTTTATAGCAGCACAATTCACAATTGCAAAGATGTGGAAACAACCCAGTTGCCCATCAATACACGAGTGGATCAATAAAATGTGGTATATGTATACCATGGAGTATTACTCAGCAATAAGGAACAACAGTGAATTAACACATCTGGTATTATCCTGGTCGGAGCTAGAACCCATTCTTCGAAGCGAAGTGTCGCAGGATTGGAAAAACAAGCACCACTGGTACTCACCATCAAACTGGTACTAACTGATGAACACCTACATCACAATGGCAATAATATTCATCAGAGGGCGGGCGGGCGGGAGGGGGTGGAAGGGATGGGAAAAACTCTGACTGAATGGATGTGGGGAGCACAGTTTGGGAGACGACCACGATTGTGGCTCTGACACGGGCAGAACAGGGGCAATGTGTGTGGCCAAAGTGTTGTACCCCCATGATATTCTGAAATTAAAAAAAAAAAATTTTTTATGCTATACTGTAGTCTATGAAGTGTATAGTAGCATTATGTCTAAAAATGTAAATATATTAATTAAAACATACTTTATTGATAAAATATGCTAACAACGTTTTTACTGGTGGAGGGTCTTGCCTCGGTGTTGACGGCTGCTGGCTGAGCCGGGCGGTGGGTGCTGAAGCCTGGGGTGGCTGTGACAATTTTGTAAAATCAGTCAGCAGTGAAGTTTGTCACATGGATTGACTCTTCTTTTCACAAAAGGTTTCTCTGCAGCATGTGATGCTGTTTGATAGCATTTTACCCACAGCAGAACTTCTTTCAAAATTGGAGTCAGTCCTCTCAAACCCTGACGCTGCTTTATCAACTAAGTTTATGTAATATTCTAAATCCTCAGTTGTCATTTCAACAGTGTCCGCAGCATCTTCACCAGGAGAAGTTTCCATCTCACGAAACCATTTTCTTTTTTGTCCATAAGAAGAAACAGCTCATCTGTTCAGATTTTATCCTGGGATTGCAGCAACCTGGTCACTTCAGGCTCCACGTCTAATCCTAGTTCTCTTGCTGTTTCACCACATCCTCCTCCACTGAAGTCTTGAACCCCTCAAAGTCACCCATGAAGGTTGGAATCAACTTCTTACAAACTCCTGTTAAGGTTAATGTTGATATTTTTACCTCCTCCCATGAATCATGAATTTTTTAATGGCATCTAGAATGGTGAATCCTTTTCAGAAAGTTTTCAATTTACTTTGCCCAGATCCATCAGAGAAATCACTATCTATGGCAGCTATAGACTTACAAAATGTATTTCTTAAACAAGACTTGAAAGTCAAAATGCCTCCTTGACCCCTGGGCTGCAGAATGGATGTTTGTTAGCAGGCATGAAAACTGCACTAATTTTCTTGTACGTCTCTGTCAGAGCTCTTGGGTGACCAGGTGCATTGTCAATGAGCAGTAATATCTTGAAAGGAATCTTTTTTTTCTGAGCAGCAGGTCTCAGCAGTGAGCTTAAAATATTCAGTAAACCATGCTGTAAACAGCTGTCACCCGGGCTTTGTTGTTACATTTAGAGACCACAGGTTTGCATTTACAACTTGGCTAACTGTTTGGCACGAGAGGCCCAGCTCTTGGCCTATTTTGTTGGGTTTTGACCTGCCTTCCTTACGAGCTTAATCATTTCTAGCTTTTGATTTAAAGTGAGCGACATGCAACTGTTCCTTTCACTTGAACGCAGAGAGGCCACTGTAGGGTTATTAATTGGCCTAATTTCAATATTGTTGTGTTTCAGGGACTAGGGAGGCCCCAGGAGAGGGACAGATGGGGAACGGCCCGTCTGTGGAGCAGTGAGAACACACAACGTTCACCAAGTTTGCCCTCTTGTGTGGGTGCGGTTTGTAGAGCTCCAACACAATTACAATAGCAATGTCAAAGTCACTGACAGCAGATCACCATAACAGATAATAATAATGGAAAAACTTAAAATATTGCAAGAATTGCCAAAATGCGATACAGAGATACAAAGTGAGCACCTGCTGTTGGAAAAACAGTGCTGACAGACTTGCTGGAGGCAAGGTTGCCACAAACCCTCAATTTGCAAAAATGCAGTATCTGTGAAGCACAGTAAACAACGTGTGATGAAGTGAGGTACCCTGCAGAAGACTTCTTTTGTTTGTTTGTTCCCTGTGGTGCCCAGGCTGAACAGACAGAAGGGAACCTGCGAGAAGGTCACCGACACTGGAGAAATGCGCGGAAGAGACAGAACCTGAGCCTGCCCTTGGCTGGAGGGCTGGACGCGGCTCAGACGGGAGTCTGCCGGGGCTGGAAAGCGGAAGGGGAGGCCGGGGGCAGGCGGGGTCGGGGCGCGGTGGGGCATCCGGAAGAGGTTGGAAGGACTGAGCCACTGGATCGTAGGTTACACAGAAGACACGAACAGGACGGAGTAAGTCTCTATTAATGCTGGAGGAAGAGGAGGAAGAAGACAGCAGAGGAACAGAAAAAGAAAGAGGGGAAACATAGTTCTGATACGCCACGGGGAACACTTAAAATTGTTTGTAAATGGATTTCTGCTTTCATAAAACATGGGTTAAAAGGACCAGATATACCCTCTACACAAAACAACCAAAAATGGACAAAACATATGAAACAACAAATGCTATTTTGACACTGTCTGTAAGGTGACAAAAGTCATCCCCAGAGACGGACAACAAACCAGGGGCTGAGGACTGCGCCCCCCGTGCCCTGGGGTGGTGCCCCCCCACCCCGCCGTGTGGACGAGGGCTGCTGAGTTCTCCCGATCGGGGGAGAGGGCTCACAGGACAGGTATGAGGGAGGGGAACTGCAGAGAGAGAGAACTGCATAGGTCTGCAGAGGGTCTCCCTCAAATGTTCCTGAGTAGCGATCAGCACATGCATGTAGGAAAGTGCCTGAGGGCAGGACAGCAGGTGTGGTGCTCACGGGGCTGTGGGTGATGCCTGCCCCCACCAGCCAGCCCAGTCGACCGGCAACCCCAGGACTCTGGCCGCCCAGCAGGGTGTGCAGAAGGGTCCACCCCAGTAGTGGACACAGTGCAGGGACTGAGCACCTCTTTGGTTCTGCTGAATAAAATCCTAAAAGCAAGGCCCAAGAGGATGAACTTGTTTCCACGTAACTTAATTATATACCAAAACAAGCTCAATAATATTTTCAGGAATATGAAAATATTTATTACCCAACAAGGTAAAATTTACAATGTCTGGCATTCAATAAAAACTACCAGGCATGCAGGAAAATATGATCCGTAATGAGGAGAAAAATCAATCAATTGAAATTACTCTGAAGAGGCACAAATGTTAGAAGCAGTAGAAAAGAACATTAAAAGGTTATTTTGTAATGAGGAAAGGGTTAATGCATCAAGAGAACATAAAACTTTTAAACATTTATGCACCTGACAACAGAAGGGAACTTCAAAATTCATGAAGCAAAGACTGATAGAACTACTAGGAGAAATAGAAAAATCCACAATTATAATTAGAGAGTTAAATATGCCTACTTCAATAATTTATAGAAAAAGTAGACAGAAAATCAGCAAAGATACAGAAAATTTAAGCAACACCATCAACCAACTTGACCTAATTGACGTTTATAGAACAGGCCACCAAGTAACAGCAGAATACACATTCTTTTCAAGTCCACGTGAAATATTTACCAAGGAAGACCATATTCTGGGTTATAAAACAAGTCTCAATAAATTTAAAAGAATTTCAACCCATATAAAATATGTGCACTTAACACAGTGGAATTAAATTAGAAATTAATAACAGAAAGAGCTTTAGAAGATCTCCCCATATTTGGAAACTAAATAACATTACTAAATAGCCCATGGATCAAAAAATGAATCAAAAGGTATTTTAAGAAATATTTTGGACTGAATATAAAATTTGACAATGAACTGAACAGAAATATAAAAATTTTAAAAAATCAAAACGTGTGGCGTGTCGTCAAAGGAGTACTTAGGGGAGAATTTATAGCTCTAAAAGTCTATATTAGGGGAAAAAGTCTTAAGTCCGTGATCTCCACTTCCACTTGAAGACATTAGTAAAAGTAAACCCAGGAAAGAAAATAATGAAGACTAGAGTGGAAATCACTGAAATAGAAGAAAACAGAAAAACAATTGAGAAAATAACCAAAACAGAAAAAGCTAGTTCTTTGAGAAGATCAGTAGAATCGGTGAGCCTGTAGCCGTGCTGACCAGGGAAGACAGGAGACACAAACCACTGCTGTCGGAAACGAAGAGGGGTCATCGCAGACCTCACAAATGTCAAAGGATGACAAAGCAACACTATGAGCAGCTTCGTGCCAATAAACCCAACGGCTTAGATGATATTGACAAATTCCTTAAAAAACGCACATACTAAAGTTCACTCAAGAAGAAATAGATAATGTGAATATCCCAATAGCTGTTAAATAAATTTAAGAAATAAGTTTAAAAACTTTCCTACAAAGAAAATCCCAGGCCCAAATGGCTTCACTGGCGAATTCTCCAATTCTTCCAAACATTGAAGGAAGAAATAATGTCTACATACTCTTCCAGGAAATTAAAAGGAATAAGTACTTCCTAATTCATTCCATGAGACAGTAGTGCCCGATTAAAAAAAAGAAAAGGCAGCACAACAAACAAAAATTACAGACCAATGTCCCTCATAGACACAGATGAAAAAATTCTAAACACAAATTTAGCAACTGAACTTCAACAATATACAAAAAAGATACTATATCTTGAATAGTGAAATTTAGGCCAGGAATGCAAATATTTTTTAACATCTGAAAATTAACCAATATAATTCACCATATTACCAACTAAAAAAGTAAAACCATGTGATCATCTCAACAGATCCAGAAAAATGATTTCACAAAACCCAACCCCACTTCCTGATACGCTGCCTCGGCAAAGTGGCTTGGGAAAGGAACATGCCCAGCCGGGTAAACCTGCAGCTGCGAAATGCCAACAGCTCACATCATACCTAATGGTGAAGGAGCAAATGCTTCCCCCTAAGATTAGGAAAGAGCAACAGAAGGATTTCCATTGTCACCCCTTTGACTGAACTCTGTACTGGAGGTTTTATCCAGTGTAATAAGACAAGAAAAAGGGATAAAAGGCATCTAGTTTGTTAAAAGGAAGCAAACTATCTTCCTTCACAGACAGCATGATCTTTTACGTAGAATATCTGACAGAATATACAAAAAAGCTACTGTAACTGATGAGTAAACTAATGAGTGAGTTCCGAAAGGTTACAGGATACAAGATCAATAAATGGACATCAACTGGTGAGGATGTGGGAACTCACAAGTTAAGTGCAGGCCTCTCGTACGATCCGGCCACTCTGCTCCTAGGTAATTACCTAAAAAAAAATGACATCACAGGTCCATAAAAAGCCTTGAATATGAATATTCATAATAGCTTTATTTGTAATAGCCAAAAGTGTAAACAACCCAAATGTCCATCAACAAGAGAAGGGATAAACTTTAGAAAATCCATACAATGGAATACTCTTCAGCAAGAGAGTTAATGATGTGTTGGGACCTGCAATGACACGGGTGAATCCCAAGACAGTGATGCAGAGTGGAGGTGCCCAGTCGTGAGAATGTACATAGAATGACTCCATTTATGTCAGATTCTGGTACACGCAGACTGACGTGTGGGGGGCAGAAAGGCTGGGAGGAAGGAAACACAAGGAGCCCCAAGAGAACTTTTCGGGGCCATGCACATCTTCACTCTCTTGGCCACACTGATGGAGTCACAGGTGTGCACAGATGTCAACACGTAGCAAAGTGAACACTTCAAATATGTGCAGGTTACTGCATGTCAATTTTACCTCAATAGAGCAGTTTAAAAAAATGTTAAAAAAATGGGGTAGCAACTGAATAAGAATTATGTTTATGGAGATTGGGCAGGTGGGAGGGAAGAGGAGGGGATGGGTAAATTCACACCTGACGGGTTGGTGCACACCGTCTGGGGGATGAGCATGCTTGTAACTTTGACTTGGGTGGTGCAAAGGCAATTTATGTGACCAAAGTGTTGTATCCCCGTAATATTCTGAAATAATAAAAAATAAATAAACAAAAACCAAACAAAAAGAATTATGTTTAATCTTAGAATTCTGCCTCTACAATCTTGCTCTGGCTAATATTATGGTTAAAATTATCAAGTTTAAACTGTTACATTCTGTTATTATTTATATATAAATAACTTACTCTTCAGGGAGAATGAATTATCCAGATAATGAGATCACCAGGACTTACTTTATTATGACCAAGGGAGCGCATACTTTCTCATCCAAACTAGACCACTTCTGAGAGTGTGTTAAGCCAGACTGTCCCAGCAAATTGAGCACAGCCGAGATCCCTGCCCCCCGAGCACCCACGGGAAATCTGGACTCTAGTTGACACGGGTCCGTCTCGCCTCCGGCTCCCTGTCCCCACTCCTCCACGGAACCTGCTTCCTTCCCCTCCCTGAGCCGTCTGGCTTTGTGGTCAGCTCGGGCACCTGCCCAGCCCCACCAGGACTGCAACGGGGAGCACCCCCAGGGCCACGCTGGTCCTCAATAAATCTTCGGCAGATGAATAAATGAATAGATAGGACCTTACTAGGTACAGGCTGGGAGCAAGCATCGTGGACAGGTGCTTGTCTCCACCTGAGCGTCCCCAAAGGCTGCAAAGCCCTTTTCTGTGTAGAGCGCGTGGAGCCTGCAGTTGAGGATCCCGAGGAGGCGCTGGCGCCGTCTGCTCAGCTCTGAGTGTGGATACGGCAGCTTCTCCCGCGCAGGCCAGGCTCCCTTCCCAGGGCCTAACTCCTGGGCTGAACGAGCACATTAGCAACCCTTGTCTTGGTCTTTGTCTTCCAAAGAATGTCGCCCTGAGTTGCAAATGGAGCAAAGCTCTCTTCAGACAGAAGGTTACATTACCTGAGCACTGACTGGTGACTCCCAGCTTAAGATTAAACAGCGGGGAATTCCCTGGACCTGGCAACGCTTGCCCTAGCGGGCAGGCCAGGGACAAGCCATTCCGGACCCCCACTCGGGCCCCAGGGGGCCCTGTGGGCCGTGGAGGGGAAGGGGCACCAGGCCTGGGCGTTGGTGTTTCCTGGGGCCTGGAGAGGATGCTCTCCGGTGACGTCAGCCCTGCCTGGTTCTATGGACAGACCCCTCCCCAGACAGACTCCTGTCTCCTCAGCGGGTTACAAGCCCCTTTCATACCCTGCCCTGGTCAGAGTGCACAAGGAACACCGATGCAAAGCTGGTCTGCAGAGGGCAGGGGTCTCTGCCTCCATTAGGAGTGTCACCACCACGAACGGTGCATCAGTGCCCTCTTGGGGCGCTTTTCATGCACGGGGGCCGGCCCCGCCTGCTCTGGAAAGACCCCTGTTGTTGCCCTTCTAGGCTCTGGGTGGGGTGCGCCTCCAGGATGGGCTCCCTCCTGCCCACCCCCACCTGGGCTCTTAAACCGCTTCACTTTCCTGCGGGATTAGTAGAGGAAAAAATACGTTGTGTCACTTGAAAGGATTCAGATTCCACCTGTTATCTCAGAAGCTAAATAAAAAAATCCCCAGGGAACGAAAGAGGCTGAGGAGCCAGCAGCTCGACGGTGGGACTCAGTCCAGCTACGTATGTGACAGGCTGCAAAGGCTTTGGGAGCTGCACGAGCACCGTGACGCGTCTGAATGAGCAGGCAGGCAGCTCTGGAACACACTGGCGCACCTGGGACCCTCTTTAGGATCCCGTGGAGGGAGGGAGGGCGGTGGGGACGGGAGGTCCTTGACCTGACAAGGGAGGGATGGGCTTCAGTCCCTCGAGGCGGCAGGGTCCGTCTGTCCCACCACACCTGCGGAGAAGCCAGGGCTGCCTGGAGGCCTGCGGTAGGTAAATCTATTAATTAACGACATCCAAGTGCTCGACGGTGCACAGAGGGGCCTGCAGCGAGGCGCTTGGGCCGGGGTGATGTTCTGGGACAACGTGGGCTGGTGCTGGGCGGGCCCTTCCAGGCAGAGCTTCCTGCTGGACGTCCGTCCCTCCCCAGCAGCACCGGAGCCGGGCCCGCTTCTCACACCGGAGCCGAGTGACGAGTTATTTATACAGAGCAGCAGGTCTGGAGCCCACACTTTGTTTCCTGGGCTCTGCAAGAAGGTGCCATCTATGAGCAGGGACGCGGCCCTCACCGGACACGGGGTCTCCGGCAACTTGAGCTTGGACTTCCAGCCTCCACAACTGGGGGGACAGACGTCTGTGGTCCATAAGCCCCTGGTCACAGCAGCCTGGACAGACAAAGACATCAAATATTCCTTATCTAAATCCTGCCTCCCCCACTCCACCTTTCCGAGGCTGCTCATGGAAACAAAACCCTTCCTGCGGTGACCTTTCACTGATGGCACATTACTCACTAGATCTGGCTCCACTCAGACACAGACCCTTCCCTGGAGTGCCTGACCCCGCCTGCGGGGCCTCTCCTCTGTCCCTCGGTCTCTGGGATTGTGGCTAGTTGTGAACAGCTGAGTCGACACTGAGCGGACTGGCGTCTGTGAAGTTGCAAACCTTGGGAAGAGAACTCCGCGGGGTTGGGGGTGGCACCAGCCCTGACAGGTGAGGCCAGAGGGCCTGGCAGGCAGAGGCGGCAGACCCCAGTGCCAGTGCCAGGGCCAGGCCAGGGGACTCCGGCCCTCGGGGGAGATTTGCACAAAAGGCTCTTTGTGACAGCCTCACAAACATCACATGGGACGTTCAGGAATCTTACTGTCTTTTCATACAATTTGTTAAAAACAAAACTTACATTTGATTCCTTATTTATTTGGTGGAATAATTACACTATTTTATGGTTATAATTATAACCCACATTTTTAAAATATAAAATAAAATGAGCTCATTCTCATAATTGTTAATTTTATTTTTAAAGATAAAATCCAAGTCAGGGGTCAGCGAACCACAGGCCATGGACCAGACCCAGGTCATAGTGGATTTTGAAAATAAGTGTTTGCTAGAACATGATGGCGCCTCTTTGCTTCAGCCTGGTCTGTGGCTGCCTTTGTGTTATGTGGGCCCTGCAGTCCCCACTTCTGTGCCCTGGTGCCATCTCCCCTGGGCATGGCACCTGTGACTTCCTTCTCACCAGGAGGATGTGGGAAGGTCGAGGGTGTCATGCCTGTGACTGAGTGGTGCTGGGGAAGGCCCCTCTCGCTTGCTTGTCCCTTGCTGTCCTGCAAGGAGCAAGCTGCCACTGCCGGGGCCATGCATGGGAAATGCAGGTGCCTCGAAGAGCTGAGCGGCCTGCTCAGTCCTGGGGCCACAAGGACATGAATCATCCCAGCACCTGCAGGAGCTGGGGGACAGGTCCTTCCCCAGTTAAGCGTCCAGATGTGAACCGTGCCCCAGGCAGCACCTCAACTGCAGCCTTGCTGAGGACCCAACTGGTCGGTGCCTGGACTCCAACCCTCAGAAGCTGTAAGATCACAACTGCGTGTGTTAAGTCACTAGCAATGAGGTCATTTGTTACACAATAGGAGACCACGGCCCACTGCGGCGGTAGATGTGAGCCGTTTTGGTGGAGACCATATGGCCCCAAATGACAAAATATAAAATATTTATTATCTGAGCTTTACAGAAAAGTGCAACTGGCCTGCATTAGGAACGTTTGTCTGAGACCTACTTACTTAGCTGCTAGTCTCTGAGGATTTGAGGTCCTGGTGTCTGACTTGGTCGGGTTTGGGGTGTGGTTGAGGCCTCCCCAACCTTACAAGGTCACCATTCTGAGCATTCTACCCCGGAGTAGTAACTGGCTGCTTTTGGGGTATTTTGCCAGTGAATCAGGGCGACTGCACTTCCTCTGGGCTGACTAATTGGGCCCTCTGATTAGGTTGGCATTTCAATACGTTAGTGGGGGAACGTGCAGACTCCCCGAGGGAAGGCTGGTCCACCCGCCCCAGCGCCCGTCACGGCTGTTTGTGTGCGAAGCTGGGTAGGGTGATTAGGATGGGACCCGCAGGGGCCTGAGTGCTGATGGCGGTGACCAGCAGACAGTGAAGGGGACTTCAAAGTTGGCGACTCTGATTAGGACAGATAACATCCATTCCCACAATGAGTGAGAGCTTTGTTTTGTGTCTCTGCTGCTTGGCAGAAGCTGTGCTTCTTGGGATGCAAAGCTCATTCTGAGGAACCGCCCAAGCGTGACCCAGGAAGATCTCATATCGGGGAGGCCAAGCTGTGTCCTTGGCCCCTCGGGCCCACAGTCCCCCTAAAGCCCTACACAAAGGCAGTTCTTGATACACAGACTTTATAAATGAGGCCATAGCTCCTAATTTGCTTTACTTTTATCCATCTATTCTGTCCCCAAAGGGTCTTCCTTGGTTTGCATCAAGTGCTCACAGTCAGGCTGGGCTGTTCGTGGCTCCGGGTCACTGTCCCCAGGAGGCCCCTCGCCTGGCATGGCCACGGGAACCTGAACTGGTACCTGTCCATCTCAGGACAGCCTAGGTCTGGTAGCAGGATATGCACCTGACTCTACTGGCTGGGTCCCTGGAGTGGTCCCTTTCTTACCCTCTGGCCCGGCTTCTCTCCTCCTGCAGGTGCCTGGACCCCAGCTTGCCCCCGAGCTGGGCAGCACTAAGACACCAAGATGCAGAATGCCCCGTGTCAGCTCATGCCACGTCTAAGTCAGCTCAGGCTGCCACAACAAAGTACCTTATATGGGTGCCTTATAAACACAGGCATTTGTTTCTCACAGTTCTGGAGCCTGGGAAGCCTAAGGTCAAGGTGTCGGCAGATTTGGTGTCTGGTGAGGGCTTCTTGGTTCACAGACGGTGCCTGCTCGCTGTGTCTCGAGTGGCAGAAGGGGCGAGGCAGCTCTGGGTGCCTTTTGTAAGGGTGCTAATCCCATCTGTGAGGCTCCACCCTCGTGACCTCATCCCCTCCCAAGGCCCACCTCCTAACACCATGCCCGGGGGCTAGGATTTTGACATGTGGATTTTGAAGGGAACACAAACATTCAGTCCACTGAACCTGAGAACCAGCCGACCTCAGCAAGACACATTTGCTGCCAAACGGCACCGACCACGCTGTCTGCTCACGGACCTTGCATGGCTGCCTTCCCCTGGAAAGTTTCTGCTAAGCCCGGCTTCCCCTCCCCGTAAAGGAACAGGTTTTTTTGTTTGATTTTGAGATGCTTGCAGATTCTGGGATGGGAGCGACCTCCCTATTACAATAGTCTTTTTGCACAAAGTTCCTCCCTTTCCCTCTGCATTTGTTTTATTTGAAACCACCCAGGAGGTGGCACGGAAGGGCCAGGACAAGGTCCTGCCAGGAGCTCACGGAGCCACGCAGGTCTGGGGAGCCCCGGGAGGCACAGCTCGGCCGTGGTCCTGTGCAGCAGGGTGTGAGGAGAGCAGGTGGCCCAGGAGTCGGGCTGGAGCGGGCAGCCGGGCCCCGGTCTGGCAGGACCCCTGCCCCGGAGGCCTGGCCTTGACCCTGAGCTCCATGGGGGGCCTCTGCTTGTCTGGACAGTGAGTCCGCATGTTAGAGGCCCCTCCGGCCTCAGTGACGTTAAATCCACCTGCTCCAACAGCACCGTATGGCCACTGCGGGCTCGGCCCGTTTCTCTCCCTAGTTGACCGTCAGGACGCTGTGCCAGGCCCGATCCCCGGGACTCCCGACTGGAAGTGAGTGAGACCAAAGCCCTGCTGGGGAGGAGCCACTCGGCGGGGCTGTGCTTGTAAACCTCATTCTCTTCCTGCAACCGAGGCTGGCATTAATCGTATCTATTTGTTTACTTATTAATGTCCGTTTGTAGCCAAGAATCATGTGTATACAGTTAAGGAAGAAAACTTGGGAAAATCTCCTCCCAAAATAACAGCCCTGCCCACCCCGACTCCCAACCTCAGTCCTCTCGGGCAGGACCCCGCAGAAGTCCCTTTGGCCGCGTCTTCCAGGTGGTCTGCTAAAGTCGGTGACTGTGTCCTCGCCCCTCCCGCGGCCCCCTCCCGGGACTCAAGGTGCGGAGCACCAGTGGGTCTTGTGATCACGTTGGCATTGACAGAGTCTGTTTCGTTCTCCTGTCCTGGAGATGGTTCAGGGGAGACAGCCCCAGCTCCCAGCAGAACCCCTGCCCTCAGGCTTGGCGGCGACAGCAAGACCTCAGCCCTTCCGGACGTGTGTGAAGAGGTGGGGTCTCCCCCAGACCGAGGAGCGGGGCCGTGTCTGTCACAGCTGCCCTCAGCCCCATCTGCGGTGGGACGTAAAGCCCAGAAAGACCGGGCTGGGGTTGGGTTCGGCCCCTCACCACCGGCCAGCCTGGCCCCTGAGAGACACTAACACCCAAGTCACAGCGCGTGTGACCGGAAAGCCACTGCCGCCCCAGACGCCTGTCAGCCAGGTGGCCGAGGTGGACGTTGACGGTGCCTGCCGCGGTGGGGCATGAGGACGCCACCTGGCCTTTGCTCCTCCCTCCCAACATCCTTCGGCAGTTCTGACTGCAGAAAACACACGGGGCAAACCAACCCGAGGAACAGCCCGCAAAGGCCCGGCCAGTCCTCCCCGGGGCTGCCCGGGGCATCAGAAACAAGGAAAGCCCGAGGAACCGCCACAGTCGGGAGGAGCCTGAGGAGCTGTGGTGTCCCGGCACCGAGAGAGGGATGCTAGGTGAGAATCCGGAGCCCTGGCAGGTGTGGGCGTCGGCTGTGGCAGTGCATCCATGTCGGCCCGAAAGCGTGACGAGCGCTGCGTAGTGGCCGGGACAGCTCCCGGCCTGCAACTCTGCGACGCTGCTCTTCTCCGACTTGCCAGTAGGCCCGGCGGTCCCAGGTGGAGGGGACACGCGTCCGAGGACCTGGCCCGGGCTCGGGACCCCCACCGCACTCTGGCTGCGGGTGAGGGGTGCGCCCGGCAGGGGTGTCTCTCACTGTGGTCGGAAGGGCTGCTTCCCAGCACCTGCCTCCCGCTCCCGTCCCCGACAGGGGCCATCCGCAGAAGGGTGCGCGTCGTCTGGGCCCTGGATCCCCCAACTGCACTTACGTCACGTGGCCACAGGCGCCTGCACGGGGCTCAGGAACGGAGTAGGCTGAGCAGCGGCCGTGCTGGGCTCTCCGCCTCCTCTGCCTCCTTCCCCCAGGTCCGTGCAGACGTGGAGAGGCTGGTCCCTCTAAACCACATGCGTTCAGTGACACACGCACCTCCGTTCCCCATTGGTCAAACCCACAGCCTTTCATTCCCGTGTTCACGCGTTAAGACTCATCTAAGTGCTTTAAAAAAAAAACGTTTCTGAGGTGTTTCTTTCCTATTTTGCTAAAATTTGCGCATTTAAAACATTATAGACAATCAACCTGAGGAAGAGTTTTTCGACCTTCCCAGCAGAGGACAGGGCGTCTCTGTTGCGCGAGAGGCTGCCTGTGCGCTTGGGCCTGAGGGGCATCCCTGCCGACGCCTGCTGGGTGCAGGAGCAACCCTCCGATTACGGCCACCTGAAGTGTCTCCGGACACTGCCGAATGTCCCCTGCGGTCAAACAGCTCCGGTTGGGAACCGCTTATCTAAAGTGTACTTCTGCATGTGGGTTTCAGGCAAAAACAAGTTATGCCACCACCCAGAAAGTGAACACAGAGAAAACTGGATGTGGAAAACAGCCAACGTGTGCTTTGTGATTGAGGACGAATCCATTGCCATACCTTGTAACGGCCACTGTCACCTGCGTGTGCATGTGTCTGTGCATGTGTGTGTGTGCGTGTATGTGTGTACATGTGTCTGTGCGTGTGTGCATGTCTGTGTGTGTGTGTCTGTGTTCATGTGCATGTGCGTGAGTGTGCATGTCTGTGTGTGTGTCTGTGTTCATGTGCATGTGCATGTGCATGTCTGTGTGTGCATGTGTCTGTGCATGTGTGTGTGTGTCTGTGTGTGCACACGCTCACAGTTTATCAGGAAGAGGGTGGAGAGGAAGAAGACAAGGGCTATTGTTCCGGGAGGACACAGAAGCAGGCGCCACCCACCCACGCTGGGCTGACTGACACACACAACGTGTCCCTCACCCCTAACCAGCCCCTGCAGGAGATCTAGGTGCACTCATGTGCTATAGATTTAACAAGCCTTAAAACCTGAAAGAAAAACTACAAAGATTGAATTAAATATTTATCAAACTGCTGAAGGGGAAAGAATATCATAAGTTTAGAAATAATAAAAGAAATCATAAAGGAAAATGAAGAGATTAGACACTGGGAAAGTTAGAGACTGAAGCCATTTGGTAAAATACTGTGAGTTAGATAAATACGAATCTTTGTGAGTACATCGCTGGGGAAGTTAATTCAGAGTCAATTTTCCATGGGCAGCCCTAGGTGATCACTAAGGTGAGCAGGAGATGCACCTTCTAGAAGCTGGTAAGTTATATGGTTTCAAATGAACCACACAAAAAATGGGGTTGAAAAGCTGCCCGAGGAGAACAGAACCCTCTTCCACCTGAGCACATTCCCACCTCGCCCTGCCCACCCTCGCCAGGCTTCCCTGGGTGCCTGCACGTGGACAGGGTGGGCCACGCCGGTCCCTGTGGCCTCAGCCTGATGCCCCCAGGGCGTGGCCCACCAACCGCCGACCGCCGGAGGTCAGGGTGACGGGGCAGGAGGGTGCTGACTCTCACGCAAAGCCACCGTGGCCAAAAAGCGGAAAATCTCTGAGAGGAAGGAGAGACAGTGCAGTGCCCCAGCCGTTGGGGACGACCATGTGTGCAGCTGGGCGCCCTCAGAGAGAGATTCAGGAACAGGGGTGGGGCCAGGCTGTGCTGAGCAGGTGTCCCTGGTCCCTGTGCTGTGGTCTCCCGCGTGGACGAAGGTGCTCCAGACCTGCCCCCTGTCATCCTGGCCCGCAGCCCGCACCCACCTCTCCCTCCAGCCTCCTCGGGGGACGAGCTTTGCACTGGCCCTCACCTGGGCAGCTTTTCTTTGTGTGCCAGGAATGCTCCAGGCACCTGCTAAATCGCCACAGACAAGAACAGCCTCTGGACATTTGGCCAGGGTTTCACATTTCAAATCAAGTCACACCCACTACTGTGTTCCAATGTCACAGTGACACTCCAAAGGACGGGTTTTTGTACCCAAGCCCATTTTTCATCTGCAGAAACTGAGGCTCTGGTCAAGTCTGTGGCTTCCTCAAGGTCACACAATGAGAGGTGAGGGGACCCGGGTGCCCTCACGTCCAGGACTTTCTACACAGTCACATCCTCTGTCTCCTTATGCTTGTGGGGAGCCTGTGGGGGTTCTTTTATCTCTACTTGCAAGTTTCCAAAACTCATGCGTTTGCTTAGCCTATGTTTGAGGTTGGTGGAGGAGAAACCTCTTCTGAGTCCGAACCCAAAGATCAGGTGAAACTAACAGACTTCACAGGGATTTAGCATGATTGTGTTAGTCAGCTTGGGCTGCGTAACAAATACCACAGGCTGGGTGGCTTAAACAACAGAAATTTATTTTCCTACAGATCTGGAGGCTGGAAGTCCAAGATCAAGGTGTCATAGAGCCTGCCTCCTGGTGAGGGCCCTCCTTCCTGCCTGGCAGTCAGTCACCTTCTTGCTGTGTCCTCATGTGGCAGAGAGAGGGAGAGACACGTCTCTGGTGTCTCTTCTTATGAGGACACCAGCCTCACGACCTCATTCAGTCTTGCTTTCCTGCTACAGCCCCTGTACCCGAACACCGTCGCATTGGGGGTGGGGATTCAGCATTTGAGTTTGGAGGGGAGCACAGCGCAGCTCACAGCAATGACGTTGTTATGCTGCGCTTGCATCCGAGTCTCCCTCAGATGTTCTCCAACATCTCACTTTTCCAGTTTGCTTGAGGAGAAAGTCACACTTTGTAACTGAAACAGGATAAGTTGATCGGTCTTTCCAGAGGGAGGTCTGAACGCTCGGCCCTCGGATGGAGCTACGAGGCCATCTCGCCTAGGGATGCCCGCTATTAATTTAGCAATTCATTTTCCCTTTGCACTAAATTCTTATCCCCATGGCCTCAATAGGACTGATTATTCATCAATATTAAAGTAGAAAATTCATTATATTCTAATAATCTGGCATCAAATATTAAATCTCATTATGCGATTGGCTGGGGACATGTGGCTGTCATTAGTTATCTCAGGTGAGCGGCTCGTCTCCCGCGGAGGAGCGTTAGCAGGCCCTGTGGTCCACGCTGTCCCTCCCAGGTGAACTGGCTGAGCAGACACTTCGAGGAGACCTCCCTGATCTTTGGGATGTCTGGGAGGTGAGGGCTTTGGCCAAGCACCGGGGACATGGGGACATTCCACGCGCTTCCTTGAGGAGGACCATTGCGCCATCAGCAGAAACACCCTCCTGCATCAGACAGGCTCCTGGGAGTGCCAGAGTGGGTGTTTTCTAGCTGAATTGTGTGTCTTTCTGCCCGGGGCTCTCCCACCTTCCCTCTGCCTTCACACTTGCAAATCCTTCGCCACTAGGGGCCGGGCAGAAAGTCAGACCTGCAGTGCAGCAGGGCGCTGTGACCGCTGTGTCTCCCCGGCCTGGGGGCTCCGGCCGCTAAAGGGAAACGTATTCAGTGACACTTGTTGAAGCACCGTGCAGGAGACCTTACTCAGGACCATCATGATAGGGACAGGGGCCACTGCAACGGGGTCTTGCAGGTGCAGGGAGAGTGGGCTTAACTCTGAAGACAGTGGGGCGAGTGGGGTTCACAGCTGGAGCAGGTGGGGGTCGGCGGGTGGAAAATGACTAAGAGGAAACACGAGGTGAGGGGGACTCTGGCTAAACCGACCTAACAGGATCTTGCTGGGGACAGGCCGGGGTGACCAGCCCGCACCTGGGGTGCTGGAGGAGGAGGGGCCTGACCGGACGTCGAGGGTGGTTCCTGCTAAGCTGACCCAGCGGGTTCTTGTTAAAGCAGCGATTTACAAGGAAGCGCACGGGGGAACTCCGAGGCGGCTCGGGAGCCTGACTACAGTCTGGCCAGGCAGAGAACCACTGTCACCGGGCAGCAAGGATCACTCCATGCCGCGCTGGCCCTCCTGGCCCCACGCTCGCCTCGCAAGAAGCAGGCACGTGGTACGTCTTACTCAGGGCTCTTCCTCCCATCGGTGGGCAGGTGACGTTGCAGGGGACCCGGGCCCGTGAGCCTCCTCCTCCGCAAGAGGGTGTGAAGACCCCTGTTCCCGGGCACGCCCCCGAGGATCGGGAAGCACCGCAGTGCCACCGGGAAAGCTTTCTCCACACACTCCGGCTGCAGCCGCGCCCGTCCTGCTGTGGATGCTGCTGGGACTTCTTCGTACGGTGTCCTGACCAGCTCACCTGCAACACGTGCAGGATTTGTTGATATTCGCAAACATGGCAGCAACAATTGTGTTGGCAACGCAGGGGGTGGAAATGGCTTTGGGCAGCTCACAGTGCCGAGTCCCCGCTGAAGGCCAGTGTGGCGTCCTCTCGTCTGACCTCACCGCCTGCGTGGAGGGAGGGGTCGTGTGTGAGGCTGGCTGGGCACCGTGCCTGCCGAGACAGAGGCCATGGGACCTCACACAGCCCTCACCCGAGGGAGCGGCAAGGGAGGGGTGGATGGTGCCATGGAAACAGCTGCCGGCAGCACAGGGGCCTGCGGGTGGATGGCCACGCCACTGCACACCCCTGCTGAGGCCTGGCCTGGGCAGGGAGCCGGGCTGGCTGCTGCCGCTGGTGCCCAGTCCCCATATGTGTGCGACACCACAGCATGCTCCACACTTCATCCTCCCTCCCCTGGGCCCGCGGTGGACACCACCATCCCTCCCCTGGGCCCGCGGTGGACACTGCCATCCCTCCCCTGGGCCCGCGGTGGACACTGCCATCCCTCCCCTGGGCCCGCGGTGGACATTGTCATCCCTCCCCTGGATCTGCGGTGGACGTCCTCATCACTACCTGGATTTCTGAGCTGGGTCCTCAGTTCTCCCCGAGGTAGTGATTCGCACCTGTGGTGTGGCCAACCACCACCTGAATCAGCTGGACATTCAAGGATGATTTACTTACTCAGTCCAGTTACTGACTACCTTCTGCAAGTCAGACATTTATTAGGCAGTATAGATAAACAATAGCCATAGCCCTTAGTCCAAAAACCAATACAAATATGTCTTCTATTGATGTTTTATGGCATAATTTGCAGTCACCTCTCAAGATGTATGAATAGGACTGTCCACTTGCTGCAGAGGGAGGGGCCAGGACCCAGAGGGTCTGGGGCCCCACGCTGCTGAGAGGCCCCTGGAGGGCCTGGCGTCCTCCGCAAGGACTGAGGCTGAGCTGGTGACCCTGGGGTGTGAGCCCTTCACGTGTGAAGCGGAAACAGCCACTGTGCCTCCCACTGTGCTGAGGGCTGGGGGAGGACGCAAGCAAGGTGTGCAGCCCACGCCTGACAGTGAGCGAGCAGCGGCCGATGCGAGATGCGGGTCTGCGCCACAGGCGGGCACCGGCTGGCGTGCAGGCTTGGCTCAGGCCCGACGCAGCCCAGAGGAGCACCCGGCCAGCCCCAGGACGCACTTGAGTCTGCTGTTCAGGCTGTTCTTCCCCGGCGGCTGCTGGTGGCGGAGGCAGGAGGGTGAGCACAGCCCGGGCCTCGGTGAGACTGACACTCCCCCTGCGGGTTTTCTTCTGTTTCCTTCTGCTGGGCAAGTCCCCAAAGGCAGTTTTGTGCAACAGGGGGCCTGGTTCTTCCCGAAATACGTTCCCGATGCCGAGCGAAGCCTGTGTGTGCACGGTCTGAGGTGTTCAGTCCTGGAACTAGGCGGAGGGCCGGCGAGGCGTGCTCACGGGCTGCCTGGTGGAGGGAGGGCGGCCGGGGCGGGCGGGCTCTGCGCCTCGGGTCTGGGCGTGGAGGGGAGGCCGGCAGTTGCGGAGCTCAGGGTGGGGGTGGGGGCGAGGTCGGCCGCCCTGGGCCTCAGGGGTGACTAGTGCTGCCAGTTGGCTGGAGTGCCATGTCACTGCCTGAAGTCCTCTCTCTTTTTCCTTTTCCCATCCAAATGGTGCTGCCCCAAATGCTGGAGCATTCCCTGCACGTGGCCGTGGCACACAGCAAGGGCGTGGGACCCGGCTGCACCCGGGTGGGCTTCTCCTCCTGGGGTCTCCCTTCCCTGTCTGGGAAAGGCAATGACAATCCCCCAGCAGGTGTGCACAGATGAGTGTGCGTGAGCACGCATGTCTGAGGGATCATTCCCCAGTGCCTGCTGCCGTTCACTGCCATTCCTGTCCCATGTTCTCGCAGCACAGCCTCCCTGCCCTGCCAGGCACACAGTCCCATGTCCCTGCACGCCAGGCACCGGCCGAGCACCCCACTCTCTCCCACCCACAGCCTGGCTGGTCCCGCTGCTTCTCCTGAGAACGTTGCCGCTGACCCTCCACGGCCAGCCCACGTGTCCTCCCCTTGGGATGGAACCCCCTCTAGGAAGCTCTCTCCTGTCCACAAATTCTGTCTCTCTCTGGCAGGGTCCCCCCATCCTTGGCCGTTTCCATTCTCCCTGCTGGCCCTGGGTCAGTTGTTATGTGTCTGTCTCCCTCTCATGCCCATTGGGCAGGGCGTCCACACCCTCCTCTCTGCCTGAGAACAACCCAGCCCAGTGCCACGCCGGCACCCTCGTGGGGCTCAACGTGGCTCCAGGAAGAGGCGTGTGGTCACTCTGAGTGGCTGCCTGGATGGTTTCCTGGTGGAGACCCAGAAGCGATGGCGCCGGGGTGCCGGTTTCCAGCAAACCAGCTCTGGGGACATCCTGGCGCTGAGTCAGGGCAGGGCTGAGCAGGGGGAAGCATGTGCTGAGCACCTCCTCCATGTGGGCACCAGGTCCAGGCTCCCCCCAGGAGAGCTGGCAGCACGGCCAGGCAGGGGTGGGACACCCATGTGCCCCCATGGGCCTGCGGAGATGTCCCTGTGTGGCCCTTGCCCCTTGCCTGGTCACTGCACCCGAGTCCACGCCTGAGTCTCCCTGAGTGTGGGCTTTGTGGGGGCACAGGGTGAACACGTGAGACAGCCGCTGACCGAGGTTTAGCAGTCTCTATAAGCACTGTTCACACACACACCACACGCCACACACACATCCCACATGCCACACACACACAGAAACACATCACACGCACTACACACACACAAACATACCACACACATGCCACACACACACAGAAACACACACCAGACACACACTCCTCCTGGAGGCTCCGGGCCCACCCGAGCTCCTCTCCCTCCCGCGGCGTCTGGCCCCACTCAGTGTGTTCTGGCCGCGGCTCGCGCGCAGTGTCCAGTCTCAGTGCCTGTGGTGTTCTCGTGACCGGAGCTGGGCGCCTGCCCGTGTCTGTCTGAGAGGACGCGGCTGGGCGGCGGGAGCTGCCGGGGCAGAGAGAGCGGCGTGGCCGTGGGTCTGTTTCCACCCGCAGGAGCCCACAAGCCCTGGCTTCTCTGCACAATTGTGCCCGGCCTCTGACCCCGGCACGGCACTGCCTCTGCCGCCCGCCGTGGTCGAAAGCAGTCCCTGGGCCCACCCGGGTCCAGGGGCAGGAGAGGGGATGACCCCTCTCGACGGTCATGCTTGTGAGGCCTCTCTGCAAAGGGACCTGGGGACAGGGACAAGAGCAGTCACAGCCATTCTGTAAATTGTCTGTGAACACAGTGAGGAGAGTTCCAGAAACGATGCAGGACCGAGCTCAGAAAGTCATGTCAGCATCCCACGGTCAGGCTCCCAGTCTCCCACTCACACAGCCACGAGGTGGGGGCGCCACGTAGTCCACGTCCCCAGTTGTGCGATCACAGGGTGAGAGTACCACGTCCCCGTCCCCAGTCACGCGTGAGGTGGGGCGCCGCGTCCCCGTCCCCAGTCACGCGTGAGGTGGGGCACCGCGTCCCCGTCCCCAGTCACGTGTGAGGTGGGGGTGCCACGTAGTCCAGTCCCCAGTCGTGCAATCACAGGGTGAGAGTACCGCGTCCCCGTCCCCAGGCACGCGTGAGGTGGGGCGCCGCGTCCCCGTCCCCAGTCACGTGTGAGGTGGGGGTGCCACGTAGTCCACGTCCCCAGTCGTGCAATCACAGGGTGAGAGTACCACGTCCCCGTCCCCAGGCACGCGTGAGGTGGGGCACCGCGTCCCCGTCCCCAGGCACGCGTGAGGTGGGGCGCCGCGTCAGTGCAGGCCCCCTGGGTGCAGTCCCAGCTCACCCCTTGTGCCGCGTGGCTCACTGCTAAGGTCAAGGCAGAGCAAACGCCCGAGTCGCCTGCACCGCTGCCCGCAGTCCTGCTCGCATCCGCTTGCTCTCGCCAGGCTCCCCCTGCAGGCCCCTCCTGGCCTGGCCGGGCTGTGCTGACATCCCCAGGTTGCGCACAGCCTGGGGCCCGAGCTCTTCGCGGCCCTGCTAACCCTCCTTGCTCCGACCACGAGGGTGAGGAAGGGAAAGGCGCACAGCGCCCAGGCTCGCAGCTGCAGACTGGACGGTCCTGAGCCCTCCACAGCACCTGCCAAGCTCGGGGTGAGAAGATGCTCCCCGATGTGAAGCCAAAGCCTTCCTGGGCTTCCCGGGCTACGTGCTCCTGTGCAGGCACAATGCGCTTTTCTCCAGTCGCACAGTTCGTGCCAGGACGACCCTGAACCTCTCCCGACCTGTGCTCCCCGACGCCAAGCTCAGCGAACGCTGGGTGTGACCCAGGCCCCCAGGTTGGGGTCCAGCGCCCGGGGTCCGGCCCCAAGCTCTGTCCACTCTCGTCTCTTCACCCCTGCTGGGCAGGACACCCCGGAGCAGGTGTCACAGCCCCCGTTTCCCCAACGTTGCTTGGTAAGACTTGTCCCTGTGGCCTTAGCTGGAGGGGCTACTCCAACCCTGCCGCTCCGCACCCACGTGCCGCCCATTTGCTCATTCATTCATTCAAAGGAAGGTCCCCCAGTGCCTACTATGTGCCTGCACCCTGGGTAGGAGCAGAAGAGACCACACCCTGTCACTACTTTCAATGTGTCTTGTGTCCTTCACCAGGTTTGCAGACTCCAAAGTGTCATATAAATACGAGATTTAAAAATAATCATTGTTATATTTTTCTGGAAACAAAATAACTAAAACTAAGACATGTCTCTTATACTCAAATGACAAAACTCCAACTGCTGGGGCTGATTTCTTGTTTCCAAGTGCCCGAGAGCAGCTGTGTTTTGAGCGAGAGACACCTTCTGAGCGGCAGACTTGGGCAGGCCCATGCTGTGGGTTAGAGGGACGCACACGCCCACACGTGCACTACTTCATCCCGGCTTCCACAGACTTTCCATTATCTCCATATATCTCCCTGGCGCACCAGGTAGAAGCAGCGCGGCCCAGGCCACCACCTCTGGATGAATACGTCCCCAAAGCTCAGGAGCTTGCAGAACCGGCTTCCGAGGCGATGGGCTCCTGTTTCAGACGAGACGCAGATGCTGGGAGTGGAGCCCAACAGTTTCCTAAGCAGATGGAAAGCCGATCATAACTGAGGCTTTGCCACGGGGAAAGACACTCCTGGAAACAGCCACGCTGAGTCCCCAGCAAGCGTGCTGGAAGTGCAGAAACAGGGTTTGCCACGGAATTATCAGCACAAGCAGCAATAAGGCGCTTTGTCTGCCGGCGCTGCTGCTGGAAGCCCTCGGGGTGTAAATGCCGCTCATGCCGGAACAGAGACAGAGGTGTGGGGCACTCCCGCGGGTCTGGGGTGGTGGAGCACACAGCTGATGCCAGGCCTCAGGGCTCCTGCGGCAGCACCTCTGTCATCAGCCCGGCCCCACGATCCACTTTAGATGATGGGTTTTGAAAGGCAGAGTCAATTATCGTAAAAGAGGAATATCCCAGAGAACACACAGAAACAGAGGAAATGCAGACTCCTCAGGAACTGAGCCGCCTCCACACCTTAATGGATAGTTGGAAGCGATGGGTTTTATTCCCTGCAGGGCCCGGAGTGTGGGGTGCTGTGGTCCCAGTGGGTGAAGCCCAGTGTGTGCAAGCCCACGGGCCACCTGCCACTGGAACAAAGGCATCCGAGTGTCCCCATCCCACGGGCAGGAGCTCTGAGTGCCTGACGTTCAGCCAAGACCCCACACCACTCAGAGCTCAGGAGAGTGTGGTGCAGGAGGGAATCCCAGACAGGAAAAGAGAAGCCAAACCACAGGTCGGAGCAGGTGAAGGTGCGTCACCCGGAACCTCGTTCCTGGGCTTTGAGTAAGATGTGAAGGGGCTTCGCTCTGCACCCTGGGCTGTGTACCACCTCACCGCACCTGCGCCCCATCCAGGGAGCAGGGCTGTCCCCAAACCGAGAGGGAGGCAGACGTGGCGTACTCGCCTCTCTGGGCCCAGGACCGACGGCCTGCAGCGGCATCGTGGCTGAAAATCATCGTAGCCTCTACTCGTAAGAGTTCCACTTTGGAATCCGCTAAGGGTTTGTCAGTGCATGCAGGATACAGACAATGTGGTGTATGTGCACAACGGAACACTATTCAGCCTTAAAAATCAGAAAATTCTGTCACATGTGGCAACCTAAATGAACATGGGGTACATTATGTTAAGTGAAATAAGCCAGGCACAGACAGACAAACACTTCCTGATGCTACTTACACTCGGTGCCTGGAAATGATGCTTCACTCTTTCGAGGGAGGCAGCCGTCGCAGGCCAGGCCTGGGGAGGACAGAAGCGGTTAACAACCGTGCCTGGGAATGTGCATTTCTATAGCACCATTAAAAAGAAATGGACCCATCTTCTTTAAGACACCCCGAATACTGCCTAGTGGATGCAGAAGAGGTCACTGGGCTCCCTTCAGCAGAGGGAATTGCTACAGCGTTTGCAGTAAAATTAAGCTCACTGTGGCAAGATTTTAAGCCGTGCAGGGAATGAGCAGAGCACACTCCACGCGGTGGTGTACCTGTGATGTGTGTTTGTGCTTGGGTAAGCGTGTTTACCGTCAGAAGATAGAGGTTTCTGCAATACTCATGAAGACGACTATTTTAAATACCAGGTTTCTCAAAACAGCAGACGGAAAACCATATTAAGTATCATGTGCTACCAAAATATTACTTTTCAAAAATAAAGTTTTGCGTTTTTTGGTAATTTTTGACTATCATCTCCTTTTTTAAAAAATATCCCAAGGCCATAATGATTTAAGGAGGAGATTTCAGCCCCACAAATAGAGTTATTTATGATGACCCTGGTGTGTAATTAGCTACAAAAGCAGATATAATCTTTGGAAAATTACTGAATAATATGTTATGATTTCTATGTTAGGTTCATAAGATGTGATTTTTCCATTTCAGTTATTGTATTTTCAACTCCAGAATTTCTATTTGGTTCTTTTTCATTAGTTTCTCTCTCCTTGTTGATATTGAGACATAATCCTCATACTTTTCTTTAACTTTTTTAGACATGGTTTCCTTTAATGCTTTGAACATATTTATAACAGCGGCTATAAAGTCTTCCCCTAGTAAGTCCAATGTCTGGGTTTCTTCAGGGACAGTTTCTACTAACTTTTTCCCGCCTGTGTATGGGCCATAATTTCCTCGTTTTTGTATGTCTCATAAATTTTGTGAGAACTGGCTATTTTAAATAACATAAGGGAGTACGTCTGGAAATCAGATCCACTGCAGGATTTGTAATTGTCGCTGTTGTTTAGTGACTTTCCAGGGATAATTCTATAAAGTCTGTATTCTTGACTGTGTGTGGCCACTGAAGTCTCTGCGTGGTTGGCTTAGTGGTCAGTTAGTGATTAGACAGATATTTCCTAATGTCCTTGAGCCAGTAAGTCTCCCGGCCCTGCTGTGTGCCTGTCGGACTCACTTTCAGTGCTCCTGCAGGCAGCTCGTAACCAGACTTCTGCCTTTACTGTCTCCTGCGCAGAGCCTCAGGGTCAGCAGAAGTGGGCAATTAGGGCCCTTCAGGCCTTTCTGGGCGTTAGCACAGCCCAGCATGTGCATGGGGCCTCACAGGTATCCGGGCACGAGCTGGAGCTTTTCAAAGCCCCCTTTTCGCTACCCAGCTTCCCATCTTTGGGAAGCTTTGGGGCAGTCTCTCGTGTGTGAGGCCCAACCAGCACCACTGCCTCAGGCAGCTGCAATGTTAAATACCTGCTGCCGGTAGTTTTCAACAAACACTCTGGGTGTTGGGCTGTTGGCACAGGGTGGGCTCTGAGTCAGGGCAAATAGACAAGCCCCTAGAATGTAGCTTTTCAGGGAATTGACAGACAGATCAAAGAGTGACAATTGTCTAGGAGGAGGCTTTTGGAGTTGAAACCCATTTTGCCCTGGTGGCTGCTGGGTGGCTGGTTCTCATGGCTTTCATAAGTGCAAGGCTGTTGGTTTCCAGGAACACCATAGAGCTAGGGAAAGGAGGATGGGACTAAGTTAAAACACCACAAAACTCACCATTCTTACCAAAACTCATTGAATTTTCTTGAATAAATGTTCCTGAGATTGCTACCAGATTTTGGTTAAATTCCGTAGTTCTAAAAATGTTGGTTTTGACAGTTGTTGCCAGAGACTTTGTCACTTTGGTGAAGAAATGGGCTTTTGGAGGTCGCAGTCCCACCAATCTGGAAGTGCTTTCAATTGCCTCTACAAACTCACATATAGGGGTGCGTGTAGATTTCATAAACATGGTGGGGGTGTTAGCCATAGGGCATCATGGAGAGGTGCTCCGGGGAAGGAAACAGCTTGTCCAGAGGCACCAGGCGGAAGTGTGCTAGAGAGTTCAAGAAACAGTAGGAAACCCATGAGTCTGGAGCCCCTGTAGATATTACTCATTCACCTGTAATGAATGTTGCAAATATCTTTTTCCCTGAAAAGGGCTTCAGATCCCTGTGGACTTTCTATTACATTAGGAACTCCAACATATTTATAATGGGAGACCCAGAAGGAAAGATATAAAGAGACAGAAAGAATATGCATTTTTAAAGGGCAGAAAAAAATTTCAAATTTGATGAAAAACTTAATCCACACACTCTAAAACTCAAAGACCACCAGGTAGGGCAAACTAAAAGGGATCCAGAACTGGACATGTCATAGTGGGACTGTTAAAAGTCAGGGGCAGAAGAGAAAAGCTTGAAAAGCAGCAAGAGAAAAATGACATATTACATACAAGGGAGCTCCAATAAGATTCACATTTTTTTCTCATCACAATTGGTGGAAGACACAGGAAGTGAGATATTCAATGTCCTGAAAGAAAAAAAAACCTTATCATCCAATTATCTCATATGCAGCAACTATCATTCAAAAATGAAGGTGAAATGAAGACATTTCCAGATAAATTAAACCTGAGAAAATGTGTTGCTAGTAGACCCAAGTTACAAGAAATACTAAAGGAAGTTCTTCAGACTAAAAGCAAGTGACTCCAGACAGTAATTCAAAACTACATGAAAAACAAAGAACACAGATAAAAGTAATTATGTAATTAAAATGAAAACATAAAAGTCTCTTTTTTCTTTTCACAGATTGTAAACCAATCGTATAAAACATGCATATAGTTTATTGTTGAAACCATAACATACTTTACAACATACTTGACAATAACAGTACAAAGTAAGTGGATGGAAGCAAAGCTGTATTGGACCAAGGAAATGACACTAGATATAATTTAAATCCAAAAATAAATGAAAGGATGTAAAATATTAAATAAGATTACTATAACAAATTTTATATATAAATGCCTCTTATCCTTTCTTCTCTCAGCTTTTCAAAAAAGATGTAAAACTATATAAGTAATAAATATAACAATAGATTGTTGGGTTGATAAATTATAGACATAATAAAAATAATAACACAGAAAGGGGGAAGAAAGAATAGAACTATATAGGAATAACATTTCTATAGCTAGATAGAATTAAGTTAATATAAATCTAAAGTAAACTCTGATAAGTTAAGAAGTTTGTGGTAAACATTAGAGTAACCATTAATATAATAACTCAAAAATATAGTGAAAAACCATTAAAAGAATTAAAATATTACACTAGAAAATACTTACTTGGTGTGAAAGAAAACAGAAAGGAAGGAAGGGAAGAAAAAAACAACAGACATGAAAAAAACAAAAAGTAAAATGGCAGACATAAATCCAAGCACATCACTAATCCCATCAAATGTGAAGGGATTAAACAATGTAATCAAAAGGCAGATATTGCAAGACCGGATTAATAAACAAGATTAATTTTATGCTGTCTACAGAAGACAGACTTTAGATTAGAATATACAAATAGGATGAAAGTAAAAGGATGAAAAAAATTTTCATTCAAAGATTAACTATAAGAAAGCAGGAGTATTCTAATATCAGACAAAATAGACCTTAGACAAAAAAGTTACTAGAAATAAAAATATTTTACAATGATAAAAGACCAATTCATGCAACAATTATAAACATATAAACCCTCATAATAGATTCCCCAAATACATGAAGCAAAACCAGAAAGAGTTGAAGGGAGAGATAGATAATCAAACAATAATCATTGAAGAGTTGAATACTCCACTTTTAAAAATGTATAGGACAAGTACTGAGATGATCAACAAAGCAATAGCAGACTTGAAAAAACACCATAAACCAGTTGGACCTAACAGACATTTATGCAGCACTTCATCCAACACCAGTGGAATTCACATCTGCTCAAGTGTACGAGGAATGATCTCTAGGATGGGCCATATGCCAGGCCATAAGATACACCTCAACTCATTTAAAAGGACTGGGGTTATACAAAGTATTTTCTCTTATCACTATGGGGTGAAACTAGAAAACAGTAACAGAAAAAAAAAACTGAGAAGTTCACAAATGTGTGGGAATTAAATAACATACTCCAAATAATCAGTGGGTCAAAGAAGAAATCACAAAGGAAATTGGAAAACAGAGATGAATGAAAAGAAAAACACAGGATGTAGCCAAAACAATGCTTAGAGGGAAATTCATAGCTGTCACAGCCCCCCCTAAGAAACCAAAAGAGAAAAAGAGAAACCTCAAATCAGTAACCTACACTTCCACCCTGAAACACCGGAAGTAGGAAGAACAAATTAGTCCAGTGCAAGCAGAAGGAAGGAAATAGTGAAGATTAAAGCTGAAATTAATGAGGTGGAGAATAGGAAAACAACAGGGAGAAGTGATGAGGCTGAAAATCAACAAAATTGACTAAGCACTAGCTTGAGCGATGGAGCAAGAAAGAGAAGACTCAAATTGCTGAGCTCAGGAATGAAAGAAGGGCCACTACCACCAGCCACACAGAATAAGGAGGAGCATGGTGGGTTGCTATGAGCACGACATGCCAACACAGTAGTGAATTAGTCGAATTGGAAAAACATTCCTGAAAGACAGACTCCTGACTTACCCAGGAAGGAAGGAAATCTGAACAGACCCACAGCAAGTGAAGAGACTGGTAACCTAAAAACTATCTACAGAGAAAATCCTAGACCCAGATGGCTTCACTAGTGAATTCTACCAAATGCTTAAAGAAAAATTCATAGCAGTTCTTTACAAATGCTGCCAAAAAATAGATCAGGAGGAGACACTTCCTAAATCATTCTGAGGCCAGTATTACCCTGATACCAAAATCAGCCAAAAACATTCAAGAAAGCTATACACCAATATCTTTTATAAATATAGATGCAAAAATCCTCAAGAAAACACTAGCAAGCCAAATCCACGAGTATATAAAAATGATTGTATGGCAAGACCAAGCAGTGTTTGTCCCAGCTATGCAAGGTTGGTTTAACATTTAAAGTCAATTAAAGCAATAATGCACCATGTCAATAAAATAAAGAAAAAAGTATCCGCACAATCAGCTCAATGGATGCAGAAAAACACTTGAAAAAACTCAACACTCCTGCACAATAAAAACACTCCCCAAAGTAGTAATAGCAGAGAACCTAATCCAATAAAGGGTTCATCAGAAATGAACCACTGCACATTATACTTAATGGTGAAAGACTGAACATGTTCACCCTAAGACCAGGAACAAGGGAAGGGTAGCCACTCTCACCATTGCTATTCAACATTGCCCTGTAATTCTAGCAAGGAAATCAGACAGTAAAATGAAATAAAAGCCATCAAGTTTGGAAAGTTAGAAGGAAAACTCTCTCTATGTACAGGTGACATGATCTTGTATAGAGAAAATTCTAAGGAATCCACTAAGAACTATTCAGACTAAGAACTGAGTTCAGCAAGATTGCAGGGTACAAGATCAATATACAAAAATCAGTTACATTTCTATAAACTTGCAATGAACAATCCAAAAAATGAGATTAAGAAAATCATTTCATTTACAATAGCATGAAAAATATAATACTTACACATAAATTTAACAAAATTAATGCAAAACAAACTATAAAACATTGTTGAAAGGAATTTTTAAAAACCTAAATGAAAAGTTCCCATATGTTCATGGATTAGTTCATAACAACTAATCTTGTTATGATGGCAATATCTCCCAATTTGGTGTAAAGATTCAATGCAACTGCTATCAAAATTCCAGCTGGCTTCTTTGCAAAAATTGACAAACTCTTCCTCAAATTCATATGGCTATTCAAAGTACCCAGAATAACCAAAACCATTTGAAAAAGAACAAAGTTAAAGGACACACACTTCCCAATTTCAAAACTTACTACAAATCTCCAGTAATCATGTCTGTGTAGTACATTGTGTAGTACATACAGTATAGGATAGATACAAAGATCAATGGAGTAGAATTGAGAGTCCAGAAATAAACTCTTACATTTATGGGCAGTTGGTTTTCAACAGTGGTGCCCACTGAACTAGACGAGGGAATTAACAACAGTCTTTTCAGTAGATGGTGCTGGGAGAACTGGATACCCACATGCAAAGGGTGAAGGTGGATGCGTACCTCACACCTGTATTAAAAATTAACTAAATAGAATGAAACACAAAATATAAGAATGAAGATTCTAAAACTCCCAAGAGAAAGCATAGGTGTAAATTTCCATGACCAGTGATTTTTTGAGATGTGTCACCTAAAACACAAGCAACAAAATATAACAAAAATTAATTATACTTCATCACAATTTAAAACTTTGTGCTTCAAAGGATGTCACCACGTAAATGAAAAGACAACATTCATGATGGGAGGAAATATTTGCCAATTGTATATCTGTTTAGGGACTTGTATCTAGAATATACAAAGAACACAGAACTCAATAATAAAATTTAAAATGGGCAAAGGATCTGAATAGAGTTTGATTCAAAGAAGGTATGCAAATGGCCAGTGAGCACATAAAAAGATACTCACATCACTGGTCATCAGAAAAGTGCAACTCGCACCCACAGTGAGACACCACCTCACACTCACTGTGAATGCTATAATCAGCAAGACCGGTAAGTCAAGGGTGTAGAGAAATTAGAACCCTCACACACTGCTAGTGGAAATATAAAATTGTGCAGTTTCTCTGGAAAATAGGCTGGCAGTTCCTCAAAACGTTAAACACAGTGTTTAACATATGCCTCAACAATTCCACTCCTAGCTATATACCTGAGAACAAAGAAAACATATGTCTGTGCAAACACTTGTACACAAGAGTTCACAGCAGCATTGTGCATAATAGCCCCAAAGTGGAAACAACCCAAATGTCCATCAACTGATAAATGAGTAAATAAAGTGTGGCATATCCGTAGATTGAACTATTATTTAGCAATTTAAAAAAAATGAAGTACTGATACATGTTACATCATGGATGAACCTTAAAACATTATTTTAAGTGAAAGAAGCCAATTACAAAAGACCACATACTGTATGGTTTCATGAGTAGGGAAGTCCAGAATATGCAAATCTATAATGGCAGGAAGTAGATTAGTGGTTGCTTAGTGTTGCAGAGCAGGTTTGGGCACATGTGGGGAGTAAGTGTTAAGGGTATGATGTTTCTTTTTTGGGTGATGAAAATGTTCTAAAGTTCATTGAGATTATGAGCATGCAACTCTGTAAATATAATAAAAACCATTGAATTGTACACTTTAAATGGGTGAATTTTATGGTATTTGACTTTTATCTCAATACAACTGTTAGAAAATTGAAAGGTTTTAATATTAACATTTGAACAATAATTGCCTTGGCTTTCAGGCAGTGAGGTATCGAGAGGGCTGAGACCCAGAGGAAGGGGATGACAAGGAAGGAGTCAAACGTTCTCACTGCAGCTTTTCCCTCTCGGTCACGTCCTGAGTTGTAAACTGTGTGTGTGACGAGACAGCAGTAAGGCAAGCTGAAAACAATGGCCAACAGGCTAAAGCGTGTGTTCACTAGTTTCAGAATCCGCCAAGCGGAAAATGATCTGGTAGACCTTGCAGGCGCCCATTTGAGACTCTCTGAAAGGCTGCACTTCCAGGATAAGAGCAAACTGGATGTGGAACGACCTGTTTCAGGTAACTGGATCAAGGTCATCTCCCTGTGCTCTGCCAACCCGCTTGATTACAAGTAATTCCTCTCTATCTATCTGCTGGTTTAAAAATAAAGCATAACTAAAATAATAAGATGATATAAGAAGTCTCTCTAAATTTTATACAAAATGAGTAGAATCCAATTAAAAATATTCAAGTATCTAAAAACAAACACTAAATGAGTAAAATCTCAGAGTGAAAAGAGACCTTGGAACATATCTATGGGAGGGTACAGATATTGGAGTTATTGGGTTTATACTTAAAATGACTATAATTAATATGTTTAAGAAAACAGATAAAAACAGGTCATAATTTTACCACAGAAGTGAAATCTATAAGAAAAAAACAAATTAATATTCTACCACTGAGAAATACAAAAACAGAAACTAAGAATTCAGGAGATATTTTAATAGCATATTAAATAATGTAGAAAGGAACATTAATTAACATAAAATAGGCCATTTGAAAATACTGAGATTAAAGCATAGAGTAAAAAATATTATAAAGTTAAGAAAAATAAAGTAAGAGACATATGGGGCACAATTAGAGAACTTCTTACGTATAATTGGTTTCTCAGAAGCATAGAAGAGAGAATATTTGAACAAACACATTCCTTGGTGATATATAGGCTGAGAATTTTCCAAAACCATAGAATAAATCAGGCCAAAAATTTAAGAAATCTTATGAAGCCACAAAAAGATAAGATAAATGAAAAATCCATGTAGATACATCACAGTAAAATTCAGTACACTGTCAGACACATCATACAAAAAACAAAACAAAACAAAACAAAAACTCCAAAACTTAACATTATCCAGAAAAGACTTATTAATTTACAAAAGGCAAGAACAAGGAGAATTGATTATTTAACAAAAAATATTGAAAGCCAAAAGACAATGGAATAGACATTATTTAAGGGGCTGAACACATATTTCCAAAAGAAGGCAATAGGCACATGAAAAGATATTTCATATCATTGATCATCAGGAAAAAGCATATTGAAACCTATGCTTTCAAATTTCATCTTGTTTTTTGTAAAGAACATATGGTTGTATCCTGCTTTTTGATCAAAACTGACGGTCTCTGTCTTTCAATTGGCATGTTTGTACACTTCATATTTAATATACTTATTAATATCATTGTATTAATATTAAATCAACTATCTTGTTAGTTGCTTTCTATTTGTTTCATCTTTGATTTTTTTCATTTTTCTGATTTCTCTTTGTTAGAGTGTTTTTTTAATCATAAAATTTTATCTCCACTATTGGCTTAATATTTATATCTATAGAAAATGTAATTTATTTTACTAGGGTTTACAATATATGTCTTTTAACTAATCACTATCCACCTTAAAATAAAATTATACTCTTCACATGTGGTTAAGAACCTCACTGTGTGTTTACAAATTGACTTCTCCCATTATTTGTGCTGTAACTGTCATACAATTTACTTTACATATGTTATTAATACACAATAAATTGCTACTATTTGTGTTGTAGATAGTGAATTGCTTTTTAGAGTGATTAAAATAAGAAACAACAATTTTACATTTACTTTCATTTATGTCACTTCCAGCACTTTTATTTCTTTGAGTAAATCTAAGTTTCTGCCTAATGACATATTGATTCAGCTTGAAGAATGGCCTTTAACATTTCTTATAGTGTAGGTCTGCTAGTAAAGACATTTATTTCTCTTTCATTTTTGAAAACTAAATTCACTGGATATAGAATTAGGTTAAGTTAAGTTTTGTTTTCATTCTGAATTTTAATATGCCACTGCATTTTCTTATGTCTTGCACAGTTTCTGATAAGACATCTACTGAAATTCTTACATGTGTTTTTCTGTATACAATGTGCATTTTTCCCTCTCTGGCTATCTTCAAAATTTTCTTTTTATCTTTGGTTTTGGAAGTTTAAATATGAAGTGTTTAGATGTGTGCATTTTTTGTTTGTTTTGGTATTTATTGTTTTTGGAGTTCATGACATTTTTGGATCTGTGGTTGTGTGTCTTTCATTAATTTTGCAAAATTTTACCCCATTATGTCTTCAAATATTTATCTATTTTGTTCTTTCTCTCTTCACTTTTTGGGAATCCAATTATACGTATGTTAGTCCATTTGATATTGTTTCATATAATAGCTCTTGAATGCTTTGCCCTAGTTTTATTACTCTTATTCTCTGAGTTTTAGGTTGGATAATTTCTATTGACCTATCTCCAAGTTCACTAATTCTTTCCTAGACTTTTTTGAAGTTACTGATTAGCCTTTCAAAGGTATTCTTTGTCTCTGTTATATGATTTAATTTCTATACTTACCGCAAATTATTTCTTCTGGTATCTATCTCTGCTAAAATCAAACATTTTATCATACATGTTTTTCACCTTGCATGCTAAAGTCTTTAACATACTAATACTTGTTTATTTAAATTCCATGTCCAGTAGTTCCATCTTCTGGATCATCTCAGTTCTGTTGATTCATTTGTCTTTTGACAGTATGTGTGTGTGTTTCTTATTTTTTCATGTGTCCCTTTTTTATTGAAAGGCATAATTTTTGTGTAGTATAGAAAATGAAGTAAATAACATATGAGGAAATAGTTTGCCTCTTACTTTGCTGGGCTTTTAGTGTAGTTTTTGAGTCAATATAGTCAACAGTTGAGTTGGGTTTGGGTTTTCTAACTGCTATGCTTACTCTAAGTAAACTACAGGTTTCAAATTCCTCTAGCATTCCTATAAATTCAGGGTGAAGCTATATCACTGGGAGGTTTTCCTCAAAGTTCCTGTTCCATCATTAGTGTCAGCTTGTCCTATGATACTGCTCCTTAGAGAGGTTCTAGTTTCCAATGCTTCCCCTTTCCCCAGCAGTAGACAGGTGTTCTTTGTAATTTGGTGCTGACAAGTCTTGGAGGGGTGGATATTATCTTTGTACATCCAAAGTGGCAGCAGAAAAATCTTGGGATAGGTTCTAGAATCCTGCGTATGGCAGTGACCGAGTAAGCAAGGCGGAGATGCCATCTTTGGTATGATTCTGAGGAAGGGGTTGAAGAATCAGGACTTTGTGAGTGTTAGAAAGGAATTAATATACAGGACCTGAGGACTTACCAAGTGACTCTATAGTCCCTTAGATGGCCTGGGGGAAACTCCCTTCACTAAGGCAATAAGACGTGTGCTGGCAAGAAGGAAGCTGCATCTTTGAGAACCTCAGGCTGACTTCTGGTTGATAAGAGAAGATGATGCCATAAAACTTGGCTTCATAATATTGTTACAATGGTGGGAATGTAGAACAGCAAAGTAGAGGTGACATCCCTTAGTGGTCAGGAGTAAGTGATGCCACCCTCAATATTAGTAGAAAAGCCAGAATGGCAATCAGGTTATCCCTGGAAGTCAACTAATAAACCACAGGGATGAGAGGGATGCTTGTCTGTGGCTTAGTTTACACAACACATAAAAATTGAGATCTCACAGGCAGACAGATGCTGTTGGCTTCGACAGTGGAAAATCACGACTCTCACTGAGAGTATATATTTAAACCGGTTACCAGACCAGAGCCAGTGGACTGAAGGAGAGATCTTGAGGAGGGTCTACATGTCCACTGCAGGGACATATGGTGGATATTTTTTCAAGACTTACCAAAGGGTTCTGTAGACACTTGCCAGAGTATTCCTGCAACAATAAGAGGACTAGCCATTCTCTTCAAGGACTGCTAGTTACAGAGCCTGAGTTTAAATGAACATGAGTGGAATTGACATGCCAGCTGTGTGGGGGCTAATGTCGTGCAGATATGAAATGGCATCAGTGCAATTCCACCTTGCTGTGGCTCAGCGGATCCCTGGACCGGACTTCATGGTTACTTCCTAATCAATGGCTGAGAGACATGGTCTTAGTGCCATGAATATAGTTCCATTGGCTCCATGACTTGCAGCATAAAGGCTATTATGATAGGAAGGACCAAGTAGAAGGCCCTGGAACTATTCCCCCCTCAAGGAAGATACTACTAGTACTAGCATTACTACTACTACTATAACAACAGCAGCAATAAACTAACCCCAGGAGGAACGGCAGACCTTAGAGCCACCATTACAATTTTGAAGGAGGGAGGAAAGTTCAGCCCCATCATACCCAATTCAGTCACTCTTTTGTCCTCTGCAAAGGCCACGTGGCTCATGGCTAATCATGAACTTTACTAAGCAATAGTCATTCTCACAGAGTTTTCCCATCAGTGGTATTTATTGGAGCAGGTCACCCCTTCTCTGGCACTCACTACCACCCACAGCATCTTCTCCGCAGTCCTCACGGCGTGCCTACCTGGACAGTGCACTCGGTGCAGTGCGATGGGTTTGCAAATGCTTTCCTCAATCCTTGTCGGGGCGGGGGGAGCAGTTTGTCCTCACCTGGCAGACGTCTCTCTTGTGTTGTTTGGGGTCATGTTAACTCTATCGCTTCTGTCATAGTAGATTCTGAAGGTACTTTGATCAGCTGGACTTCCTGCAGGATGGTATCTCGGGCCTCTCTGTTGGCCACATCACACTGATTAGACCTGGAGAGTAGGAAGTGGCAATGCCCTTTGAACCCTATTGGATCATAATGTATTATCAGGGTTATTTTAGAGACATCGATTGACACTAATTTCAAATAGAATTTTGCATTTACACTCGTAACTATTGGCAGTTTTAAGAATTTTATGTCTTTATTCAACTACATGATACTCAAATGAGAGGTTTTTGTTAAAAAATACATTCTATGTTCTGGAATATTTTAAATGACATAGACGAATTTGTTTTTACTTTAATAGATGAGATGAAATTCAGTTTGAATGCATTTAATCCTGGTGATTTTTTCAGTGGTAGGTCTTTAATCAGATTTCCAATATTTTTTATGGTAATTCACCTATTCAAGTTTTCCATTTCTTCTAGGATATATTTTTTATATTTCTAAGAAATTGTCTTTTTAAAAAATTTACAATTATGTTGTCATAGATATACAATTACTTTATAATTATCTTAATTTTTCCTTTATATGTGATTATTCCCCAGTCTCTCTCCCTCTCTCTTTCCCATAGTTAACTGGCAAAGGTTTCCTTCAAAGAATCAAGTTTGGATTAAGCCATGCTTTCTACTTATTTTGTTTACTATTTTATTGTATTTAGCTTTCATGTTTATTACATTTATTCCTTCTAATGTTTTTGAATTCATTTTGTTATTTTCCTAATGTTTAGCTGAGGACCAAATTCCTTTATCTTTGTTTTCCTTCTAAAATGATGAAGCTGTTTTAAGGCAGTGTATTTTCTTTTAATAGAGCTTTTCCTGTATCCAATTCCTTTTGACATAAAATGCTCTCCTTTTCAAAGCTTTTGAAGTACTTTGTCATTTCTTTCTTTATTAATTATTTGATCAAAGAATTATCTATAAATGAATTTCTTATTTTTCAAGCATTTAAGGTATTTTTAGTCATCTTTTCATTATTATTTCTAATTTTTTTGTATCATGGTCAGATAATATGACCAGCAAAATTTTAACTTTTAGTTTCAGTAGTTTTCAAAGATTTCATTTGCAGCCAAGCACATAATCAATTTTTGTAAATAGTTTCTGCAAATAGATTAGTTGCTTCTTTCTGAAGGATGTTAATGTGCTAATGTTAGTGTGAAGGATGTTTGTGTGTCATAAATCTATTTGATCAAGTTTAGTGGTTGTTTAATGAGATTTATCTGTGTCTCTATTTACTGTCATTTTCAGCATGTACCAGATCAGCAGTGTAATAAAATGGGTGCAGGGAAGTCTCTCCCCAGTAGCAGTTTTACAAGGTCCCTTGCATTTCTAATAGCGTTTGCTGTAAGAATCACCCACATTTATCATATGCTAAGTGCTTTACAGAGTAACTCCTGGGATCCTCACAAAAGCCCATGTGGGGGGACCTCTGCTAGAGGGAAGAAGTTGAAGATTCCATGCAGGGACCCCTCAGTAGCTCCCACGCTTCCCGGGAGAGTTGCAGGTGCGGCCGGCCTCCACCACCAGGCCACGCAGGTCTGGAACTTCCTTGGCCACCAGGGCACTGCAGGTCCCCCGCCCACGCACGAGTGTGGAACTCATAACTTCGTAACATTTGCCTTTTATTATTAGGTAATGTCTAGCCTTCTTTATGCCATTAGTATTTTAACCTTAAATTCTATATGGCTTTGGTTAAATAAATTTTGCGTATTAAATATTTTCCTATTATTCCTGTTTGACCAGTATTTTCATCAGCAAACTTCTCTGCCACGTCCTGTTGTTGCTGACACTTTCTGTCTCGTCTGCCTGTTTTTTTGTTTTCACAGCCTTCCTGGGAGCTCGGGTTGCTTCTGCTTTCCAGTGTTCCGTACAGCTTGGTTTTGCTTTTGATGAAAACCGAGAGTTATGCTCTTTCACGGGGAAGACTGTCCATTCACAGCAGTATAATGACTGGCATATTTGACTCTATTGTTTTCTGCATTTATCATGTTTATTATTCATTTTACTGACTTGGTTTTGCAGGTCTGATCAAATTATTGTCTGTGCATTACATTTTTTCCAATAGTTACATTTTTACTTGAAAGCTCTACTGCAATTTCTGCTCTTAGAACTTACATTCTCTTTCACGTGATTATTGTAACTAATTTTTACTATTAACTGGAAAACACGATGCCCACTTTTCCCTCTCTGTGATATTCTTTTTCCCTCATACCAGTGTGGTGGGACATTTACGAGCTTGTGTTTCCCTCCACGACTCTTCTCCCATTAACGAGGCCTTTAAGACTTTTTTTTTTTTTACTTTCTCCTCCCTCTCCCCCTTCAACCTTCTAGATTTTGCTGAGATAGTTTAAAATATTTTCTATGTGAACCATTATTAGAATTTCCATTTTGGTTAGCAATTGCATTTGTATTTACTTAGCCTACAGAAATACTTGCATATAAGAAATGATACAGGAACAAGGATGTTCACTGCAGCATCATTAGTAAAAGTTAATTACTAGAAACAACCCAAATGTCCACCAATAGGCAACTGATTATACAAATTATGATGCTTTCACGCTACTGAACTCTATGCAGCTGTTAAACATAACAAGAAAGCTTTTTATATACTGCTATAGAAATGTCTCTATGTTGAATTTTAAGTAGAAAAAGCAAAGCACAGCTAAATGTATATAATATATTACTGTTTTATTTCATTTGTGAAAAGGGGGGTGCCTGGTTTTATGTATGCATGTGATTATGAATTCGCTTTGGGAAGGATACATGTGAAATGAATTCTGTTTTGTGCCAATGTGGAGAGGAGCCAGTATTGATCCCCTTCTTAAAGTCTCAGATTGGATTTATTTGTTATTTACTTTTGCCCTTTATTGAGTATTTTCTGTGGATGAGGTGAGCAGGTGGTACCTGCTCTGAAACTTGCATACCTGCAAATGCTGCCTTTCGTGCTGACGGGATGCTCTCGGGCTGGGTTTGGGATTCTGGGACAAGGCCCTTCCCTCTGCCCCAGGGGATGGGAGATGTTGCCACTGGCCTCTGATTTCTAGCATGGACCACGAGAGGGTCATCAATGTGTCATTCTTTTTTTTTTTTTGCCTTGCTTGTGCTTCCCATCCAAAATCGTGCACTCCTGTTTTACCTTATTATTTAGGAATTCCCCCAGGGAAGGCCCAGGGCCGCGCCCCTCCCTGACCTGCTCAGAGCTGGGGAGCCCCCCAGATTCCGTCTGCAGCCTCGCCCTTCTTTGGTTCAAAGTAACGTCTTCTACTATTTATTCAGTTGTTGCCCCTCCTGTTTTCTCCCTTTGGAATTCAGGTGCTAATATGTCTGTTCTCCCAATTACCCTTCCCAACCCCCATCCTCTCTTCTCAGGACTTCTGTGTTGTGTTTTGTTGGTTTCTGCCTTGAGGTGTGCGCAGCCAGGCGTCAACAGTGTGTCCTCACCTTTGAACACAGATTTTACTTTTTTTCGTTTTGTTTTGTTTTTCCTTTGAAAAGCATTGTTTGTTCCCTCTGGAAAGTCTTTTCCAGGTTTTACCTCGCTCTCCTTTAGGAATCCTGTTTTGTTTTGGGTGGGGGGTTGCTCATTTTCAGGTTTCCCCCTGCCCCAGCGGTTGGTGCCTCTGGTCTCTGATGTCCTCCCTGGCCACTGAGGGGGTGGGTTGCGAGAGGCCTACTTCCCGTCTGCAGGCTCAGCCTCAGGTGGGGCACAGCCTCACCCCCGTCCCCTCCCCTGGACTCCTTGGAGCCAAATGTCAAGACACACTCCAGGTCTGGCACTGACCTCACGCCTCTGGCCTCGGTCTCTGGGTGCCGCCCAGCCCAGCCCAGCACCTAGGGCCAGTCCCCCCAGCATCCCCTCCATCCCACACCATCCGCTGAGCCGGTGACCCCAAGGGCCTGGGGCTGAGCCCTTCTCACTATATCTTGTCACTTGTGTAACACCATCGTGGCCACACCCTACGTGGGATGCAGTGCAGTCCTAGCTGAGTCAGGGACGGTCTGGGTTTTGTCCCCCCAGGCCAGAGATACCTGCCCAGGCCAGGGTCCTCCCGATGCCATGCAGTAAGAGCTCTTCCAGGAGGCATGAGTGTGCTGGTTGTTGTACTTGTAGGGCCACTTCCCTGAACTTGGGGGAGGGCGTCCCAGTGGCCACCTATGGCCCCAGCCACTCTGCTAAGATGCATTTTATTTCTGACCCAGAGTACAGCCCCAAGTCCCTGAACAAAAATCTTCAGTTGTGCCAAGGTGATCTTTTATTGTTGTTATTACACATTTATTAAATACTCCACACTGAGCCAAAGCCAGGGACAGCAGTGATGGGACGAGTGTACTGGACCCCTGGCTGGCTTCAGGGGCTGTGGACAGCGTCTGGAGGGGTCCTAGTCTGCCCCGGCTGGGCAGGATGAGCGGCTTCAGCTTGGGATCCTGGGCAGAGAAAGAGCCAGAGGTGGAGGGAGGGGCGGCCAGGTGGGGTGTGGGTGAGGAGGAGCCAAAGGTGCCCTTGGAGTGGGCACAGGTGCACCCAGGCAAACCGAAGACACAGGGCTCATGGCAGGTGATTTATTTTTCAATAAATGTTTTATCTTGTAATAATTTTACATGTACAATTTACAAAGGTCTGCAGAGAGTCCCTGCACAGACCTCACCCAGTGTCCCCCATGCTCATGTTGCACCTCACCATGGTGCATTTGTCACAACTAACAAATGGACGTGGGTGCATTACCATTAACAGAATCCCAGACTTTATTTTGGATTTCACAGGTACGTCCATTAATGAGATTTTAAAAGACAAAACAAAGTTAAAACCCCGGAGAGCCGCCTGTGGGGAGGGTACAGGCCACCCGGGAACACGCTGGGACACTGAAGGCCTCGTCCTCCCTTCCGCGCGCCCTCCCGCGTCTGGGCCGCCAGCCCCGTGACCGCCCACGCCGGTCCGCACAGGCGCCGGGCGGGTCTGCAAAGGGGCGGACGCGCCCCGCTAGACGCACGCGGCGGGCTCCCCGTCAGGGATGAGCGCGCACGGACGGGGCGCCGTCTGCATGCCCGGCGCTGTCCCGAGGGCTCTGCGCTCTACCTCCCGGCGTCCCACCCAGGGTAAACCGAGTCCCAGAGAGGCCACGCGACTTGCCGGGTTCAGGCGATAATGAGGGGTCCCCCAGAGCCCGTGCCCTCGCCTGGCCCGCCCCTGCCTCAGGCCCCCCCAGGGGCCGGCGCTCCGGCCCTTAGACTGGGAGGCCGGACTCCTCCCTCGGAGGCGGCCCACGTCCTCCCCAACCGCACCTGTGCTTGGCCAGTGCCGCCCTCTCACGACCGCATCTGGGTGTCGCCTCCCCCAGGAAGCCTTCCCTAGGCCCTTGGCTGAGACTCAGGAAGGCCGCCCCAGGGGAAGGAGGGGGGCGCGGGGTCCACCGCCGCGGGCGTCCCCCGCGCGTCCCCCGAGGCCGGGCGGGGCGGCGGCCACCAGGGGGCACTGTCGGCCAGCGCCGGGCGCGCTCGGTGGGTGCGGGCAGCCGCGGGGACCCGGGCGGGGCGGGCGCGGGGGGCGCGCCAGGCAGGGGCTTCCCGAGCGGCCGGGCGGCGAGGGCGGCGGCGCCGTCGTGGGGGCGGGCAGGGGCCGTGTGGAGAGCTGCGGGGGTGCGACCTGGGCCGCGGGGACCCCCTCCCCCGACATTCTGCTGCAGCGTGGCGGGGAGAAGCGCCTGCAGGGCGGGGCGGGGCGCGTGCGTTCTTGTTCTGCGCTTCTGTCCTCTGTACTTTCTGACTCCGCGCAGGGAACCCCGCGAGTGCTGGCGGTGGTTAAAGCCCCGCGTTCCCGCCACGGCGATGAGACGGGCGGGAACACAGCGCCTGGCCCCTGGCGTCCGGCGCCGGCGGGGCCTGCGTGTCTCGTCCGGCCCGCGCCCCGCGCTGTGCTGTCCCTCGGACCCTGACTCGCCGCGTGTCTGTTCCCCTCGACCTGTGCAAGTAGCCGGCGGACGTCTGTGCCGCGCTCACCGTCCTGGTCCTTCCCGCTGCTGTAGCGAGTGCCCAGACCGGTTAACCGGGAACAGCTGGCGCCTGTTTCTCAGCTGTGGCGGCTGCGAGTCCAAGACCAAGGGGTCGCAGAGTCAGCGTCCAGCGAGGGCCTGTGCCCCTTCCCTGTGTCCTCACGTGGGCACGGGGCAAACAGGCTCCCCCAGACCTCTTTGATAAGGGCAGAATCCCACCCACAGGGCTCCACCCTCACGGCCCAATCACCCCAAAGGCCCACCTCTGATACCATCACATGGGGGTGAAGTTTCAACTCGCAAATTTTGAGGGGGTACAAACGTTCGGACCACAGCCCTCACCGTCTGCCTCTGGCACACACGGGCCGCCGACGGAGGACGTGCTTGGGAACTGCGTGCACGTCTCAGCCTTCCAGCTGCCCCGCAGCCTCGGCCGCGCTCCGGGTGGGCGCCCTGCTCTCGGCCATGCTGCCGCCGCGGCGTCACCAGTCCACTCTGTCCCAGCCGCTTCCTCCTCTGCTCTTTCCCGATGAAACTGTCACACCGTTCCTGGTTGGACCCGCTGACTTCTATTTCTTTCAAACCTGGAGGTAATTAATGGCTTGTTCCGCCCAGCCTGGCTCTTCCCTAATTGTCTGCAGCAGTGATGTGCGTCCTCCAGACCTCTGTGCTTCTGGGAGGCCCCTCCCATGGGGTCAGGGGCTCAGTCACATCGTTGCCTTCACATCCAGACGTTCCACGGTGGACAGACAGCTCCTCGGGAGGCAGCCCCCGCGGCCCCACAGAGCCCCTCCTGGCCCAGCTCTGCAGTCGTCCAGGAGGAGGAAACGGTATCCAATCTGCAGAAAGTCACTCTTCATTCACTGTGTTTCCTTCCAGAAATAGGCCTCTCAGATGTGCAGGGATCACTAATTCCAGCCCAATCTGCGTTCCACGCCAGGCTTCCTTTCCTGGGGTGTTAGAATTGCTTGTTTCACGCGAGCTGGCCTGTGGCTGCTTTGATCGCTGTCTGTTGGGGCAAAGTGCACTGCGCTTTGTGATGCTTAAACTAAACGTGTGTGGCCTCCTGTGTGCTGGATGGGTCCACCATGCTTCCTGGTTTATTCTCCAAACAACCACCTCAGAAGAGAGATGCTGTCCTCACTTTACAGGTGACAAACGACCCCAGAGACGGCAGATTGTTTCCCAGGAAAGAGGAAGAGGAAAGACCCAACCGAGTGTGTCTGACTTCGAGGCCCTGCAGGTCCCTGCTCCTCACAGCGGGCTGACTTCTAAAGGCCCCGGCGGGGGTGGGGGTGGTGCCACGCTGAGGCTCCTGGCTCAGCGCTGGCCATTACCTGCAGTTGCAGCCCCCAGGCCTCCCCTCTGCACCTGCATGGCTGCGCCTGGGGCAGACCGTGCTCAGGGCCCTCAGATGCCACCTTTTGTCCCAGGACCTGTCCCTACCCCGGGGAGGGGCGGAGCCGCTCTCTGCAGTCAGACCTGCCCCCAGGCATTCCCTCTGGGCGTCTTCCAGCCTCTCCAGGGAGGCACCTTGCAGACACAGGCCCCTCCTGGGACATTATCTGTAGCTGCATCCTGAGCTCTTCCCACTTCTGGGACCTTCCCATGAGGTCTCTGTTGGCAATGCCTTGTCTGCCCCATCCTGGGAGGATTCGTGTTCATTTTGCACGTATGCACGTGCCACTTGGTCTGATGTGGTTCTTATGCAGACCCATGGAAATACTGGTCTCCACCCTCTGAGTCCCCCTGGCGCCTTCCCTGGCCTCTACCTTTTCTGCCCCAGCAGCACACTGACCCGCCTGTCCTCTTCTCCGGGACTGGGCTGCCCAGGGGTCAGGACCTGTCGGCTGACCTGGTGGAGCGAGGTTGGCCTGAGTGTCCTGGGCGTGCGTGGCTGGTGCAGATGGCAGGAGGAGGCTCCCATGGAGCGGGGTGCTCAGGTGCCTGTTGGTGCCGCCCGGGGAGCCGCTGCTGCTCCAGCCCTTGGGACAGTGCCCTGAATCCGCAGGTACAATTACGTGAGTTTCCTCGGAAGTGGGAGAAGAGGGAAGGCAAACCTGTAGAAACAAGAAACATGAAGAAAAGAGCGCGGTGTGCCGTGGTCTGCGCGCCTCCGTGCAGGCCTGTGCACGCCTGTGCACACCTCTCCGTCTTCTCTGCTCTCGGCTTCCTTTGTCTTTTGTTTCACTATCTCCCTGTCGGTGATTTGAATGAGGGACGACTCCTGTCCCCTGTCTCCTTTTCCCTGAGTATGTGAAGCCCCAGGGAGTCCTGCCTGTCACGGAGCTCCCTCGGAGTCCTCCGCTCAGCAACAGGCCAGGCATGGTGGGGAGACGGGGCAGGGTCTGGAGCCCGGGTGGGTGTTCCGGTACCGGCTCCGTGACATCAGGCCTGAGCTGGCGAGGGGCAGGGGTGCCGCAGAGAGGGAGGGAGGGCCCGTGCTGCACGCAGGGCGCGGCTCAACCAGGGCGGCCGCGTTTTATCTTTCATGCTCCCCCAGGGTTGCCATGGGGGACTTTGAGGAGAGGGTCCCAGGGTGGAGAAGGGGAGAAAACCAGGGTGTGGCCAGTCACCCTACAGGTGGGTGGAACCAGGGAGAGAGGGGAACCCTCCGGCAGCCGCACAGCCGGGCGGGCAGAGCTAGACCGCAGGCCCATCCCCTCCTCCCAGCCACGCTGCCCTTTCATCACCCAGGAATTAATTCCTCCTTAGGCTGCAGGTGGAGGGGGTGGGCGGCCTTCGGGGGCGTGTGTGGCGGTGGTGGCCGCTGACCACTGCCCTCGTCTACGAAGCCACCCTCACTACAATGTTCAGGGAGGGGTTGTCCACATTGAAAGAATGATTATAAACACAGGGGCTGCTTTTTCCTTCCCTTTTGGTGGGCTGTGACTTGAGGTGGGCCCAGAAGGGGCCACGTATCCCCATGGAGGGGGGTACTTCCTCCCTGAGCCAACTGAGTGCTCAGTGTCCAGCCTGGATGCTTGGGCTGTGCCATCCTGGAGGCTGGGGGGTCGACTGGACACGCGCCCTTGCTCGGGGTTAGTGCTGACTTGTTTTCCTTGGTGTGTTTCTTGGTAGGATCTTCACATTGCTGATGCCTGGAGCCACCGGCCTCTCAGGTTGCAGGTGGTGACATGGGCCCCTGGACCGCGTGTGGGAGTGACTGGAGCCTGGGAAGGCTGGGCCAGCCTTGCTCAGGATCAGGAGCTTCCTCACCCCGGCAGCTTTGCTCGCAGCCTCCCAGGCTACATTGCAGGGAGGCCCAGCCTGGGTCCCAGGAAGGCCGCGTGGCTCTGCCGAGACTTGGTGAGCTGGGGATGTCCCTATGTCCATCAGATATGGATGTGATGGAGTCAGCAAAGCAGCAAATGTGGCTGTGGCGGCACCTGTGGTCAGTGCCATTCCGTGGTTCAGTCCCCCACCCAGACTTGAGGGGACTTCTCCACTCTGGCCTTCCAGGTGGTCACCCGGCTCTGGCTGGTGTCAGAGTCAGGAGAAGGGGGTGGCTGTGAGGAAGGGGCTGGAGGGGGCAGAGGAGGCCCCAGGATTCTCGTCTCCAGCTGGGGGCTGGTCATGCTTCATGCTGATTCTGCAAACTGTGCAAGTATGATGTCTGTATTTTACTGTTTGTATGTTAAGCTTTAAGAAAGGTTAGAGGTGGTTCGCTGGGTGTGTGACGTGTGGGGCGGGCATTCCCCAGAGGGGCCTGTGCGGGGCAGCGTCGGCCACTGTGGCTGTGCTTCTGGGAACCTTCTCCTCCGAGCATTTGCTCTTGCTGTCGGGAAAGCTTTCTCCATCCCCTGGATCCCGAATCCCCCACCCTCGGTTCTTGGGACGGGCATTTGCACAGGTGATGGGCAGGCCCTGTGGTGGCAAGGCCCTGGATGTCCCCACGCCCAGCAGGTCTCTCTTCCCTGACCCCTCTCTGGGGGGCACTGGGGGCTTCCCCTGCCCCTTCTTCATGGCTGAAGCGCCACTGCAGGCTGCAGAGCATATGGGCCGTGTCCCTCATTGGGCATTGCCCTGGCTGCAGGGAACTGCCAGGCTGAGACCCTGCCCCTTCCCCGGGGAGCCCCGGCGCTGCCCTGAGATGGGCTGAGGCCTGGCACTATGGATCAGGTTTTCCCTCTGGCCAATCCCACCTTTCTCCCTCCTTGCAGGTGGGTTTCCGGGGGGCTTCCTGGTCAACCTTGTACCAAACCAAACCAAAGCAACACATGGCAATCCTGGTGCGTCAGACATCCTCCAGAACTGTCTTGTCACCCTTAGGTTAGCAGCTCCTCTGTTATCCCTTGGGGGAAGCAAAATTTGCCCACTCTTCCTATGTGAGACGAGAGCGGAAGCACCACAGGCCAGCGCCGGGGACCCAGCCCAGGGCACTCTGTCCAGACTGCAGCAGCAGGTGGGCTGACATTGTGTGTGCATGGTGTGGCCCGGGTGTGTGCCGTGGCCTGCGCATGCAGCTCTGTAGCTCCAGCTGGGCCTGCTGCATGAAACCCAGACTGGAAGCCCGGATGGCCAGAGGCCCAGTGTTGCCAGAGCCAGTGAAGGGACAGGGACCTGTGGAGGTGGGGGCGGGCTCGTTGGTGCCTCCTGGGTGTGACGGGGGAAGGTCAAGTGGTCAACTCCACGTTCCTCCTCCCCCTCTTCCCAGACCTCACTCACCCACAGCTTCACGCACGTGCCTGTGTGGCCACCTAGGATGCAGATTCCCAAAGGTGGATATTGAGGACTTTGTATTGGGGGTTCCTCTCCCTGTGTGGGTGCAGGAGGGTGGTCCAGAGTTAGGCTTCTGCCCTATCCAGAAACACAAACACAATTAGCTCATAATTGAGGATGAGTCTGATGCCAAAGCTTTGCTCAGCTGGGCTCACCTGCCCAATCGCGGGCACGCAGGACTGGCAGCCGTGTTCTGGTCAGGAGGTTCGGGCTCCACCAGGCCCTTCCTTCCAGGGCTGTGTGACCTCAGCAGAGGACTTCGCTCCCCAGAAGTTTAGGGGTCTGTGCAGTGGCTGAAGGCAGAGGGCCTGACCATCCGCTGAGGTGGGAGCCCCTGCCGACGCGCTGCAAGCGTGACATGCTCCTGAACTTACCTCCTTCTCCTCATTGAGGGTGTTTGGGAATTGAAGGAGAATTTGTTTCAAGGTGTGGTTTGCCTTCATGGCCGCTGCTCTGTGCCTTGCGTGGGGAGGAGTACGGCTTCATTTCGTGTGTGTGGTGAGTCCAGGAGACCCGCCTCGGCCCGTCTGGGATTCTTTGATGTCACAGTAAATGGTCACACACTGTGTGCTTCGGATGAAAGCCACACTGGAGTGGAAGTGGGCCCGACGGCCTCCAGCACACCCAGGCACCCTCTGCAGGCTGATGCGCACCTTCCTTCAAAGGGCTCCCCTTCGTGGGAGCTGCCCTGCAGCAGTGATGACAAATCCCGGTGGCAGCTCTCACCAGACAGTTAATTTGTCTTGAAATAACTTCTGAATCCCTCACTGCCCAGCATCAGTGATGCCCCAGAGGGGTCCGCCTGCCTGGGGGGCTGTGGGGACTCTGGAGCCGGGTGTCCCCTTGCACCTCCCTCCTCCCCGAGTCGGCCGAGCCGCTCTCCTTCCTTGCCGGGGCCCACAGTCCACTCCGGGGCTGCTCTCTCAGGCGCTGCGGAAATCCCTGCTTGAAATCCTGCTGTCCCTGGAGGAAGCTGGGCGTCTGTCACCATCCCACAGCTCATGCACGGGGGGGAATGGCGTGGACAAGAATAGATGGACGCCGTGGGGTCGGGGCAGGGAATGGGTGGCTGGTGTCCCAGGAGACGTCTCAAGAGGGGGCAGAGGAGGAGAATGAGGGGACGGCCCAGGGAGCAGCCTGTCGTTCACGGCTGCGCTGATGGCCCCCGACACATCCCAGCAGTGGGGCGCGAGCGCCCAGCAGGGGCCCTCTGGGGACTGGTGGGCTGAATCCCAGAGGCTGCCTCTGGGCAAGGTCACTTGTGTCTCTAGAGTTTCCTTCCTTTCAAATGCACGTTTCTCTGACGGGAACCCCAGTGGCGCAACGGGCTCAGAGCAGGGCTTGCTGCTGGGACAGCGCCAGGTCGCCTGGTCCCCGAGGACCCGTGTCCGCCCAGCCTGGAATCAGCCTTGCTCTGCCTGGACCCTGGAAGCCAACTCGAGGGTCACCTCAAGAAGCTGCCCTCCGTACCGTGTGGGCCCTGGTCCAGCTCTTTCCTGGGCCCCATGCTCTGATCCCTCAAACGCCAGCTCCAAACATGCCACGGCACAACTGGACCCCAGAGCTGAGCTCTCCTGACCGCACCGCCCAGGCCCAGGGAGGCATCAAGGCCTCAGGACGTGAATGGACGGCCCCCGAGTGCTGCGGGATCTGCGTGTCGAGCTGCTGCTCACGGTGGAGAGGACGCGGCAGTGGGTTCCGCAAGGTGCCTGGAGCTGGGTGTGAGCAGCCGTGGCCCTTTGAGGGGTGAAATCAGCTGGACTGACTTGAATTAATTGAGTGGAATCAAAGTGAACTGGACCTGAACACAATAGAAAAACAAATGTACAAAAATGGATGTTACGGGATATGCTCAGCGAGCGCGTATTGCTTCTGCAACCTCCAGAGCAGGCTCCCTGCCTCAGATGCCCCCTGCGGTGGTTAATTTTGTGTCAGCTCCACTGGGCCACAGGGTGCCCAGATAATTGGCAAAACATCACTCCTGGGTGTGCCTGTGCGGGTGTTTGCGGAAGAGGCGGCGTGAGAACTGGGGGACTGGGTAGAGCTGGTGCGGGTGGACCTCACCCGACCGTTGAGGGCCAGAGGAGGACAAGAGGTGAAGGCTTGGATTCTCGCCGTCGACTGAGCCGGGACACCCCTCTCCGCCTGCCCCCGGTGCCCTGGCCTCGGGCCTTTGAACCGCACGCCGGCTTTCCTGGGTCTCCCCTTGCAGAGGGCAGATGGGGGCTCTTCTCAGCCGCTGCACCTTGGGAGCCCTTCCTTACAGCGCCTCTCCTCTGTCTCCTCTTGGTTCTGTTTCTCTGGGGAACCCTGACTGTCACTCCTACTCGGGTCCATCTCTGCTCTGCTCTCTGCGTTGTCTCACTGAATCAGGCCCCCCTGCAGAAACGCTCCCGACGTCCATCTCCCCAAGACCTTCCCTCCCTTTTCCAAACACCCTCCAGCCTGGCTCCCCCTCTGCATAGTCTGTGCCTCTTCCTGGGCACCTCGGTGCTGTGAGTGCCGTCTCCTTGGCCCAGAATGCCACCCCATGCCCCACACCGGTGAGCCCTAGGCCTGCCCAGGGCCCTGTCCTATCTCTGCAGCCAGCGAGTTCTGAAGTTCTGACACGCTTTGGACCATGTTCCCTGGACACAGCACACAAGTCTTGCTGGGATAGTGTGTGCACGCTCTGCTGCCCAGCTCCACAGCCGGGCGTGGGGCTCAGTCATCTCGGAGCCCGGAGTGTCCAGCAGGCACCAGGACACGGTCCTCAGCCGGCGACCTTGAAGAGCACGTGGACTTCCAGGCTTGTGGAGCCAGACGCATCCGTATGTTTCAAAACAATCCATGTCGTGAAGCTGCAAGTTACTCCTTCGAAGCACGTCTAGGGATTTTGGTGACTCCAGTACTTTATTATTGGGTTAATTATTTTTCTGCCTTGATGGGTTTCCTGACTGCTTTGCCTTCTTCCCAGGGAGGTGCCTGGGAGGCTCTGGGAGAGCTTGGCTTATGATTTGGTTCCACAGCACGTTTGGGGGCTCCTGGGCAAAGAGGAGCTCAGCTGGTGGCCACTCCTTGCCCTTGTCACCTGGGGGAGTGTCCCACGTGGCCTCCAGGGAAGCGTGTCCCATCAGGGGTCAGGTTGTTCTGGAAGGGCCTGCTGAACCTAGTCCAGCGAGCAAAGATGCCTCCTGTAATTGGATCCTGAGCCTGTGCCAGTGCCAGGGAGGGACCCGGGCCCTTCGAGGGCCGGATTAAAGCCCTCTTTGGTCGGCTCTCGCTCCGTCTTTAACCCCTGGCAGGAAATCGGTTGGGGAAGGTCTCCCGGCAAGATCTCCTCTGAGCACACGTCGCCTCTCCAACGTACAGAGCCACGTAATTTGAAAGTTCATTCATTTCAGCCAATTCCTGTCCACTGTCCATCTATGGCTGTGAAATTAACAGGAAAAAATTACAAATTGCTGGAAGACAGAGACCTCTAACTGTGGGCATGTTGGCTTATGTGGGTTTGATAAGCTGAAGACATTAAAAATAGAAAAGACACGACTCCAGGTAGACCAGGAGGCTTGAAAATTTAATAAGCTCCTGCTCTAGCCAAGCGCAGCCGCTGGAGGAGGTGGCAGGGAGCCCAGCCGGCCGGAGGAGCCGGCCACACCCACTGTCCCCACGCTGCTCTGGTCCATCCTGCTGTCCTTGGCCCCATCCAACAGACCCCTCTGGGGCCGGCACAGGCTGTGGTCACCCCACATGTTGCTTTATTCCCCCTCCAGGCAGGGTGCTTACCTCTGTCATGGGGTGGGGGGAACCTGCAGCCTTGGGCCACGTGTGGCCTCTGGATCCTTGAGTGTGGCCTTTCGACTGAGTCCAAATTTTACAGAAAAAATCCTTTTAACAGACTCTGACATGTGTTAGGGAAAGATTAAATTCTTATTTTATAATTAATCAATTAATTAAACACCTGCAGAATTCATAGAAATAATAGTTGGTGGAACTGTTAATGAAGCAATAAAATTTCTTGCAAAAGCCCTGAGAGAGCATGTGAGGGAAGTTTGAGGGATCTGTGTCCGCCATGGGCGCTGATCTGTGAGTCTGACTCTGCAAAGCCCGTCCCCCTGCTCCGTGGCTGCTCTGCCATCCAGGGTGGCCACCCCAGGACGGTCCAGCCAGGATGCTGTGAGGGTGCAGGGTGTGTCTACATGTTCCGATGAACGTGGAAGGGCCTGCAGGGCCGATCGAGCGGGTGGTCATCCCGGCTGTGGCACTCCCGCAGTTAAAGGCCCCAGGGCTCCCCATCACCCATAGGCACCACGCGCACCTCTCAGCAAGGTGGCCGAGGTCCTCACATCCAGCCTGCCCCTCCCTGGGTCTCCCCTCTCACGGCCCCTGCCTTGTGGAGCAGCAGCCCCTGCACGGTCTGAGAGGCCATGTCTTCTCCCTTCTCCTCCCCTGTCTCTTCTGCCAGGAATGTCCTCGCCACCCCCTCATCACCCGCCCAGCTGGGTGCCTGGTCCCCTCCTCCCACCCCTCTGACATCTGGGCACAGCTGCCCCATGGTGCCACCCACACAGCAGGAACCAGCTGCCTCCTACAGCCTGACCTCCTCAGAGGAACACTGGGGACTCTCAACTGACTGGCCTTTGTCCCAAGAGCCCTGTCAAGTTCCTCACACCCCTCTGTGGGAGCTCTGGGCTTATTTCCACATGTGTGAACTACTGGCTGAGGTCAGAGCTCTGAGGTTAGGGTTAGGGTTATGGTTAGGGTTAGAGGTTAGAGTTAGGGTTAGGGGTTAGGGTTAGGGAACTCTGGGATTATTTCCACATGTGTGAACTACTGGCTGAGGTCAGAGCTCTGAGGTCAGGAGTCCAGACTCCCCAGGAGAGTTTGGAGATGGGAGGGGCAGGTTGGGAATGGTCATGTGTCCATGTGACTGGGGTGCCCAGATATCTGGTTAAACACTGTCTGGGAGTGTCTATGGGGGTGTTTCGGATGAGATCACTGTTTAAATCAGTGGGCTGAGTGAAGCAGGTGGCCTTCCATGTGCCATATCCAGTCTATGCAGGGCCCGAATGGGACAAAATGGTGGAAGAAGGGGGAATTCGCTCTCTGTGCCTGGCTGAGCTGGGGCGTGGTCTTCTCCTGCCTTTGGGCTTGGACTCAGACTGAACTATGCCATCCACGCTCCTGGGTCTCCAGCTAGCCCACTGCGGAGATTTCGTGAGCCAACTCCTTGTAACAAATCTCTTTACACATCTGTATCTGGACCATCTCTGTGTCCCGCTGGTTCTGTCTCTCCGGAGAACCAGAGCGAGACGGCAGGAGGCAGCGGGATGCGTGAGCGGGATCTCCGGGAGAGGCCAGCCGAAGATGCAGGAGGGGCGAAGGGAGGGGGTTGGTGACAGTGTGCGGCCTGCTGGGATCACGTGGCGGGGCACGGGTGGACGAGAGCCCGTCCAACTGCACAGCCCCAGGTCTCAACGTCTGGGCGAGGCGGAGGCCAGAGAGGTGGTGGGCAGCCTGCAGGGCCACCCCGGAGCACTCGCTCCTGCAGCATGGCTTGGGTGCCACGCAGGTGCTGGCAGGTGGGGTCTGCGGAGGACGCCCTGTGCCCGTCTGTGCCCACTGGACAGGGTGGAGCTCTCAGGCCCAGGGATCCAGTGACTTGCCCACCACCTGGGGGTGCTGTCTGGCCCCCTGGAGCCGCGCCCAGAGAGAGTGGATGTTTCTTCAACTGGAATTGCGCACCCAGGGCAACGCCAGGGAAGTCTGCAGAGTGACCAGACTCAACCCTTTCACCTGAGCTCCGGGGCCGTGGCCGCCGGTTCTCAGCCTGTGCTGGGGCCTGGCTGTCAGGGAAACGGCTCTCTGTTCCACCCTTGCTCATGTTCTCGGCTTCCTCTGGTCCTTCCAACCTCGACTCTGGGCATGCTCCCGGCCTGGCTCCCTGCCTTTCGCCCGCCCTGTCCCCCGAGGCCTCCCTCCCACGGACTCCCGGGGTCCGCGGTGCCAGGAGGGCGCACGCCGAGCTCAGCCGCGCTCCTGGTCCCAGGAACGGATTCTGCTTCCCTTGTGTTTTCCCGACAATAGTCAAGAATGTTCCGCCGTGAGGGACCCTGGAACCAAATGGACCTGAAGCAAGTGGAATGACACCTCCCTGTCCTGGATATTCCCACTGTCCATTAACATATAAGAGGCTCGGGCCATCCTGCGGAAGATCCACCCCTGTGAGCTGATTCAACCGTGCATTTGACAACCACGCTGACTCTCCAAATTCTTTCCTCTGGAAAAAGATTATCGTGGCTGAGAATAACACGCTCTGGAATGCGCAACCCGAAAGGTTCAGACTTCACTTTTGGAGACTGTTTTCCTGTCCTCAAAAGGAGCTGTATACACAGGCATTCCAGATCTTATATCTTGGGGTTTTGATCTAAGAACTTTATGGATACAAAACCACTGAGTGACTGAGGCAGGATGCTCAGGGGTCCCCATGCCCTCGGCCCTGCACTCCCCGCAGGGACATCCGGGTTGGGGCTGCCCGGTGGGGGTTCTTGCTCGAGCTCCCTACAGACCCTCCCCCTTCTGCTGGCGTTGGTCCTGGTGGGAAGCAAGGCAGGGGGAAATGGCTCACAATTACTCAAGGTTGAAAATTGTACCCACAGACATCCGCAGAAGAGGAGCATGTTTTGATCAATGATGCATGAGTTGTATGAGTAAAAAGAAAGAAATGACAAGTTTCCTCCCCAGTGGAGACCCTGCATAATGCAGCACCCCGGGAGAGAGGGCTTTCTCTCAGCACGAGGTGTCCTTGGGAAAAGGTTGCCCCCCACACCCCTGCCGAACATGCATGTGTCTGTTTTCAGGCCAATGCAGGCTGGATTTCTGTTCCTGCTCCGAGTGGGCGCCAGCCCTGTGCCCCTGGCAGGCTGGAGACCCCCTGGGCTTGGACAGGTTGCACCTGGGAGGATGGCGGGGAGGCGTGGGGGGATGTGGACACAGCTGCCCCCCCAGGCTCCAGGCAGAGGCCAGAGAGGTAAGGGCCCTTGGTGTCCAGCCCAGCGTGAGCGTTTGAAGAGTTTGGATGGCTCATGAAGAGAAATTCCAGAACGTTGAGATTCCAGCCAGGTGGAGGGAGGGGCCAACGTGCAGGTGAGAGCGTGAAGGTCAAAGTCCCCAAGGTGGGACCTTCCTTCCTGCCAGAGGCGCTGTTGTTCTTGCGTGTCTGACTCCACCAAAGCCTCTGAGTGCTTGGCAGCCGCGTCAGCACAGCTGCTCCCTGGAACGTCGGGGCCCCCTGGCCCAGGGAGCAGCTGCCCTTCGGGGAACAGGAGTGATCCCTGATTCTGGGGCAGCTTGAGGTAAAACTCTGGACTTCACACTGTTTTCTCTTTTGAATCACGTCCATCCATACTAAAGATTTATTCTAATTTTCGAAGTCATACTTTTTTAAGACAACAATGAGAAGCACAGAAGTTGTAAAAGGAAAGTCTGCCCATCACTTCTGAAGCAGGACGCTCGGATGGCTCTGACACCAGACTGGGTCTCACGGCCCTGCCGGTTGAGGACGAAAGCCTCAAATTACATCCACCACAATAAGGGTGACCAGAAAACAGCAGAAAAGGGATTGCAAAGGGCAGGGAGGGAAGTGTTAGTGGGAAAAAACCCAAACTCTGTAAATTTATTTAAAGAAGCTTATTCTGAGCTGTATGTGTGTGACCAACAGGCCAGAGTGCATGTTTTCAAGAGGCTTTAGGAAAATGTACCTGCAGTTTGCAGCCCAGTTTTGTTGAGTGCATTGGTGGAGACAGGAATCTCACGTCAGACCCTGAGGCAATACGTGGAATGTGTACATTGGCCCGAAAAGGCAGAAAGTCTCAAAGCGGAGGAGGCGTTACAGGTTATAGGTGGGTTTAAAGGTTCTTCGATTTGTAATTGGTTAAAGAAATGAAGCTTTGTCTAAAGGCCTGGAATGTTTTATTTAAGATAAGGAAGCCTGCTAATCAGAGACAAGCCGCAGGACCTATACTCAGGCTCACAAGGTCTGTTGGGTAAATTGAGGACCTGCAGGTGTGGTTTAGGCTTTGGCTCGCATAGCCTGAGGCCTGTTAATGATTTTGTATCTTACTCTTACAAAGAATAACTCCAAAAGGGACAGGGCATAGCTAGGCGCGTCTGACCTCCCTTCTCCTTACGGCCAGCAACTCAGATTTAAGGTTTTTCTGGAGTCCCCTTGGCCAAGAGGGGGTCCATTTAGCTGGCTGGGGGCTTAAGATTTTATTTTAGTTCACAGAAATAAAGACGAGACCAACCCCACCAGTCACCAGCCTCAAATGTGTCACCAGTACTTGTTCTAGTGCTTTCTGCAAACATTTTAAATCAGAAAGAAAGAGGCAGCTGTCATGTTCCTCATCCAGGAAGGAAGAGGAGAAGGTCTGCCTGTCCCCACACAGGCCTGTGTGCGTGTGCGTGTGCGCGTGTGCATGTGTGTGCGTGATGTGTGCATGTGCATGTGTGCGCATATGCGTGTGTGCATGTGTGTGTGCGCATGTGCGTGTGTGCGTGTGCATGTGTGCGCGTGTGTGCGTGTGCATGTGTGTGCACGTGCACGTGTGCGTGCACGTGTGCGTTTAACCCTGGTAGATGTTTCCGTTGGCTTCCAAAGAAACCAGTGGGGCTTTGAGCCCTTTAACCAGAACATCCATGACGCCCGGCCTCACCCCCGCCTCTCCGGGAGGAAGCCCGGAGCCACCTCAGGGGCCACGGGGGTTGCAAGGTGAGGTCTCAACCTCCAACGCTCACTTGGGGAGATTTAAAAATACCCAGGCCCAAGTCCCATCTAACCCTTTAAATCAGAACCTGGAATGGGGGTAACTTGGGAAAGAAAATGTTCCAGACAGAAGAATTTCAAGTAATGTGTGGATATTACCCCTTCCAGGAGGTGGAGCTTAACCCCCTCCTGGAGTGTGGGCTGCACTTAGAGGGTCACTTCCAAAGAACAGAGTAGAAAGAGGAAAACGGGAGCTTGGCAGACACCACCTTAGCTGACATCACCTGACATCACCTGCTGTGTGCACCAGGTGCGCCTGGCGCCATGCGAGAGGGGGCATGTCACCTCTGCCGCCTTCCTCCCCCAGACCCACATCCCTTCTAATCACGAGAAAAAGGTCAGACAAAAGCAGAGTGGGGACACTGTGCAGGCCTCCCCTGCCGTCAGTCCTCCTGGGCGGTGTCAGCAGGGAGGGGCCCAGAGACTGCCTCAGACTGGGGGAGCTCGGGAGGAATGACCACTACAGGCAATTCGGGGAGCTTTACCGGATCCTGGGACAGCAAAAGGACCCTAGCGGGAAAGCTGGCGAGATGCAAACAAAGGCCGTGGTGCTGTCGCGGCGTGTGGGAGGCGGTGAGGAAGGGCAGCTGCGCTCACGACAGGGAGCTGAGGCCCCGTCGGCTCTTCTCCAGGGGGTGACCCTGGTAACTGGGTAACTCGCTCCCTCTCCCCACCACTCCCCACCTCTGTGGCCTGGATGTGAGAAAGCCCAACGTGGAGCCTCCAGATACTGTGCACGTCAGGGGGCTGGTTGACTTGGCCCCGGGGGCGCCCACGGCAGGGTTGGCTGCTGCATGGCTGTTGAGCTGTGTGAGTTCCCTGTACGCTTGGATATTAATCCTTGGGTAGATACATGGTTTGCGTTTACCTCCCGTAGGTTGCGTTTTCATTCTGTTGAATCTTTGCCTTTGCTGTGCAAAAACTTTTTATTTTGATGCAATCCCACAGTCTAATTTTGGCTTTGTTGCCTGTGCTTTTGGTGTCATATTTAAAAACTCATTTCCCCAACCAAGAAGTTTTTCCCTATGTTTTCTTCTAGAAGTTTTATGGTTTCAGGTCTATTTCAGTCTTTAGTTCATTTTGAGTTGGTTTTTGCATATGGTATAAGATGAGAGGCCAATGTCATTCTTTTGCATGTGAATATCCAGTTTTCCAAACACCATTTATTGAAGAAACTGTCTTTTCTCTTCAATTCTTGGTGCATTCTTGGTGCCCTTTGTGGACAATTAGTTGACCGTGTATGTGTGGGTTTATTTTTGGACTCTATATCCTGTTCCATTGGTCGGTATGTCCGTGTTTATGCCAGTACCATACTGTTTTGACTACCACAGCTTTGTAATATAATTTAAAATCAGGAAGTGTGATGCCACTAGCTTTGTTCTTCTTGCTCAAGACTGCTTTGGCTATTCAAGGTCTTTTATGGTTCCATATGAATTTTAGGGTTGTTTTTTCTATGTCTGTGAAGAATATCACTGAAATTTTGATAGGGATTGTATTGAATCTGTAGATCACTTTGGGTAATATGGACATTTTTAACAACATTAATTCTTGCAATCAACAAACACAGGGTGCCCTTCCACTTATCTGTACTTCCTTAATTTCCTTCATCAATGTTTTATAATTTTCAGCGTATAAATCTTTCACCAATTTGGTTAAGTTTATTCCTAGGTATCCCCTTTTTGTTGCTATTGTCAGTGGGATTGTTTTCTTAATTTCCTTTTTGAATAGTTGGTTGTTTGTCTGCAGAAATGTGACTGGTTTTTGTATGTTGATTTTGTATCCTACAACTTTACTGAATTTTTCCATGAGTTCTAGCAGTTTATTTATTTGTTTTTTTGTGGAATCTTTAGGGTTTTATGAAAACCCGTGCGTATGATCATGCCATCTGCAAACAGAGCGAGTTTTCCTTTTCCTTTCCCTTTTTCATGCCATTTATTTCTTTTTCTCGCCTAATTGCTCTGGCTGGGACGTCAGTACTGTGCTGAGTACAAGTGGCAAGAATGGCCATCCTTCCCGGGTACCAGATCTTGGAGGAAAACCTTCAGTGATTCTGCACTGATTACGATGTTAGCTGTGGGCACTTCACGTACGGCCTTTATTTTGTTGAGAGTTTTAATCATGAACCGATGTCTAAGTGTGTCAAATGCTTTTTCTGTGACTATTAAGATGGTCATGCGTTTTTTTCTCTTTCATTTTTTAAGTGTTATGTCACATTGACTGATTTGCAAATATCGAACCGTCCTTGCATCCCAGGGATAGATCTCACTCGGTCTGGTGTGTGATCCTTTTAATGTGCTGTTGAGTTCAATTTTCTACTGTTTTATTGAGGATTTTTGCATCTATGTTCATCAAGGACGTTGTCCTGTAGTTTTCATTTCTTGTAGTGTCTTTGCCTGGTTTTGGTATCAAGGTGATGGTGGCCTTATTAAATATTTTTGGAAGTGTTCCCTCTTCTATTTCTGGAAGAGTTTAAGAAGTATTGATGTTAATTCTTTTTTGAGTGTTTGGTGGAATTCACCTGTGAAGTCATCCGGTCCTGGGTTTTTCTTTGTTGGAGGTTTTGATTACTGACTCAACCTCTTTATTTGTTATTGGTCTGTTCAGTATTTCCGTTTTTTCTTGATTCAGTTTTGGCAGGTTGTATGTTTCTAGGACTTTACCTGTTTCTTTTAGGCTGTCCACTCTGCTGATGTGTGACTGCTCCCAGTAGCCCTGCGTAGCCCTTTGTGTTTCTGAAACCTTCATTGCAGCATCTTCTCTTTCTGGTTTTGCTTATCTGAGTCACCTCTCTCTCTTTTTTTAATCAGTCTAGCTAAGGTTTGTCAATTTTGTATATCTTTTTTAAAAAAGCAACTTTTGTTGATTTTTTTCTTTCAAAAAAATTTTCTATTTGATGTATTTCTTCTCTAATCTTTATTATTTTCTTCCTCTGGCTCAGTTTTCTTCTTTTTGTAGTTGCCTGAGGTATAAAATTAAATTGTTTATTTGAGATCTTTCCTGTTTTTTTTTAAGAGAGTTTTTTTTTTTTGGAAACAGGGTCTTGCTCTGTCACCCAGGCTAGAGTGCGGTGGCACAATCACAGCTCACTGTAACTTCAGACTCCTGGGCTCAAATGATCCTCTCACCTTGGCCTCCCAAAGGCTGGGATTACAGGCATGAGCCACCACACCTGGCCCCTTTCTTCTTCTACAATGCAGATGTTTATCACTATAAAATTTCCCCTTAATACTGCTTTTACTGCATTCTATAAGTTTTGGTATGTTGTGTTATTAGTATCATTTGTCTTGAGATCCATTTTAAAATCCCTTTTGATTTCCTTTTTGACCCAGTGGTTGTTCAAGAGGGTGTGTTGTTTAGTTTCCACATATTTGTAAATTTTCCAGTTTTCCTCCTGTTATTGAGTTCTAGTTTCATTCCATAGTGGTTGAAGACGATACCTAGAATGACTTCAGTCTCTTTGAATTTGTTAAGACTTGTTTTGTGACCTAACGTATAATCTATCCTAAAGAATATTCCAGGTATGCTTGAGAAGAATGTTCATTCTTCTGCTGTTGGGTGGAAAGTTCTGTGTAGATCTGTTGCATCCATTTGGTTTATAGTGTTGTTCAAGTTGGTGGGTTTTGAAAAATTTATTTGCTACCTGGATGCCCTGCCCATTGTTACAAGTGGGGTATTGAAGCCCCCAGCTGTTGTGCTGTTGTTAATTTTTACCCTCAGATCTGTCAATATTTGTTTCATGTATTTAGGTGCTCTGATGTTGGGCAAATACATATTTATAATTGTTATGTATTTCTGTTGAGTTGACCCTTTTAACATTATATAATGACTGTCTTTGTCTCTAGAGACAATTTTAGACTTAAAATTTGTTTTGTCTGATGTATGTGTAGCTGCCCCTCCTTTCTTTTGATGGCCATTTGCTTTAAGTATCTTTCCTAACCCTTCATTTTCAGCCTGTGTATGTCTTTAAATTTAAAGTGAGTCTCTTGTAGACAGCATATTTCTGGGTCTTGTCTTTTATTAATTCCAATACTCTATGCCTTCTGGTTGGTGAGTTTAATCCATTTACATTTAAATTAATTATTGACAGGTGAGGGCTTACTATTTTCATTTTGTTAATTGTTTCTCTCAGTTGTGCAGTTGTTTGTACCTCACGTCCCCTCTTGCTGTCTTCCTGTATTATTTGATTATTTTTTGTGATGATTTGCTTCTATTCTTTTCTCTTTATTTTTTGTGTATCTATTATAGATTTTTTTTCTTTGTGGTCAGCTTCAGGCTTGCATAAAATATTTTATAGTTATAACCATCATTTTAAGTTGATAACAACTTTACTTTAGTCACATACAAAAATGCTACAACTTTACTCCCCCTCACACAGTGTTCTTGTAGTCAGAGTTTGCTTTTTATATTGCATATCCATTTCCAAATTTATATCTTTTAACTGTTATTTTAGGGTTAAAAGTAATTTATGCACCATCACTACAGTGTTACATTATTCTGCATTTGTTTATATAGTTACTTTGACAAGTGAGATTTATGCTTTCATATGATTTCACATTGCTGTTTTGTGTATTTTCATTTCATGTTGAAGAACTTCCTTAAACACTTTTTAAAGACAGATCTAGTGGTGATGACTTCCCTTAGTTTTTGTCTGTCTGAGAAAGACTTTATCTGTCTTTCATTTTTAAAAGAATTTTTAAAAATATAGTTGCTGGGCATACTTTTCTTAGTTGGAAGGTTTTTTTTTCTTTCAGTAGTTTGAATATATCATCCCTCTTTCTCTCGGGCTGCAAAGTTTCTGCTGAGAAATTTGCTGATAGTTTTATGGGGGTTCTCTTATATGTTACGAATCACTTTTTTCTTGCTGTTTCAAACTCTCCTGTCACTTTTGACAACTTGCCTATAATGAGTCTGGATGTGTTTTCTTTGGCTTAATCCTGTTTAGAGACTTTTGAGTTTCATGAATCTGGATGTCCATTTTTCTCCCAAAATTTGGGAAATTTTCAGCCATTATTATTTAAATAACTTGTTAGCCCCTTTCACTGTCTGTTCTCCCCCTGGAATTTCATCCATGTGTGTATTGGTTCACTGGATGATGCCACATAAATCCTGTAGGCTTTCCTTACCCTTCATCAATCTTTTCAAATTTTTTTCTCCCCTGGATAGTTTGAAACCACCTGCCTGGGTTTGGGGCTTCCCGTGCTTGGTTGAGTCTGCTGCTGAAGCTCCTCTACACGCTTCTTCTGTGGTTCATTGCCTTCTCCAGCTCCAGAGTTTCTCTTTGGCTCTTTCTTATGATTTCTATATCTTTCTTGAACTTTAAACTTTATGTGTTATTTGCCTGGTTTCATTGTGTTGTTGGGTTCTCTTGTAGTTTGCTGAGCTTCTTTAAAACATTTATTTTGAATTATCTGTCAGACAATTCACAGATCTCCATTTCTTTGAGGTCAGTTACTGGAAAACGGCTGTATTCCTTTGGTAGTGTGTGTTTCCTTGACCTTTGATGTTCCTTGTAGCTCTGAGTTAATTTTGTGCATTTGAAGGAGTATTCACCTCTTCCAGACTTTACAGACCGGCTTTCATGGGGAACGACCTTCACTATGGGTGAATGTGATGGTGCCCTCAGAGGGTGGCAACTCTGCCTCTGGAGAGGCACAAGAGCATAGACTCTGGGCAGCTCCATCAGCTCAGGTGAGTGTTGGTGAAGATTTTGGGGGTCCTTGGTTGCCAAGGCTGTGGGTGCCTGCTGCTGCAGCAAGGGCTACCAGGTTTCTTGGTGGCAAAGGCTGCTGGGACCCTCCTGATCTTCTTATTCCCTGCAGAGAAAAGCTGTGGCTGATCCCTTTATCACCTGTATTCTGAGCAGGGTATGCCCAGTAGCGTGGACTCCAGGTAGATCCATGAGCTGGGGTCAGTGTTAGCAAAGACTGCAGGATCCTTGGTGGTGAAAACTTCTGGGGTCTTCCTGCTGTCCTTTTCCCTGACATGGGGAGGCTGTTGCTCAGGGGATCCCTCTTGGCATTGTGATTGCTGGACTGGGGGATGGGGTGACTCAGGTACAGTGCTTCCTAAACTTTTCTGTGCAACCATAGAAAATGTTTTCTGTGCTCCACTGGTTTACTGCAGCTTCTTCAGTGTACTGTGAGCTTTCCCAGAACTATTTTCATCAGTGGGTGGTTGTTTAATTGTTGTCTTTGTGGGAGGTTGAGTGTTGGGGTCTGCTAGGCCTCCTCTTCCTGACCTACCCTCTTGAATCAATCTCTCTAACTTTGCATCCCCCAATTTATCTCTCCCAGAACCTCCATTCTCCACAGAAGGCACACTGGGTGGATGCTGTTTTCCTTCTCCTGTCTGGCAGTGTGTGCATGTGTGCGAATGTTTGTGTGCATTTAAGGAAGGTGGCAGAAAGGTGGAAGAAGGTGCAGAGGATGGGGCCTCTCTGGGTCCTGGCCTCACATATGGAGAATTCATCTCTCCTAGTTTCAGCTTGACTCTCCAAGAAGATGGCCAGGTGGACCTCATTAATTCCTCTTAAAAAAATTCCAGGGCACCTGTCTGGAACCCCTGTGGTACCCGACTGATGGTTGCTGAATGCATGAATGAGTGGTAACCTTTGGAATTCTATGTAGTGTTTCCCCACTGGCCAGCAAGTATTTTGGACACTCTGGAGCCAGGATTGAAAAAGGCCAAGCTCCCCATTTGGGACTTTCCTTCCTGGAAATGTCAGGAATCCAGAGGAAAGCACCAAAAAGCTATCTCTGCCCATAATCTGCTAAGGCAGGGAGGAAGTGCCTGGGGAGATGGTGACACCTTTACCTGTAAAACAGCACATGGAGGCCTCTCCTTCCATAGAACAGGTGCAACATGGAGGCGAGGTATGCAGCAGAGCCTCACGCTGTGACCCTGAATTCAGTGCCAACTCAGGAGGCCCTAAGAGCCAGCCTCTCCTTGATCCACTGTCTCCTCGGGGTTTGTCTTTTAACCTCTGTTTTTTGGTCTGCAACCCCCCCCCGTCTGAGTTCACCCCTGACTGGATTCTGCCTGTGAGAAGGCACATTTCTGCAGTGCTGGCTTTTCTCAGCTGCCTGCTGATTCAGATCTGCCGTCAACTGTGCAATCTTTGTGGTTTCTCATGCGCTCTCCCGTGTGCACGCGGGTCAGCCTCTCATCACAGCAGGTTGCTTCCCTTGGAGCTGCTGGAGTGTTAGGGAGACCTCTGCTCCCTAGCACTGCTTTTCATCAACAATTTTATATTCATCCTCCATGACCTGAAGATTAAACTGGATTTCTGCTCCACCTGGAGCTGGAACACACTAGGCTTTCTCTCCAGGTGTTCCCTGGCCCTGAAGTCCAACACAGAAACCATCTGCCCTGGCAGTTCCTGCACCAGGGAAGTGGCATAAATATCTCTGGTTGCTGGTGATGGCCAATGCTCTGCGGAGGGGGAACGGTGATCAGCGCAGCTGCTCATGTTGGGTTATTTCCTTAACGCCTCACTCCCCCGCCTTTCTGCACAAGAAGCTGGAGCCGGTTTAATGCATGAGACTGTGAGGAGGAGGATGCTGGGAGGGCAGCAGGAGCCCCGTGGCAGTCACCGAGTGAGCTTCCAGGAATGCGACTGGACACTGAGCTCTGCCTCTGCAGCTAACGCTGGCTGCCAGGAGCTGCCTAAGCCAGCAAGGCAGAGTGGCCTGGGAGGGCCCGGGACCTCTGCCACGGCCCCCACCCCGGCATCCCCTTTCCTGGGGGACTCTGCTCAGTGTTTCCCTCTGCAGGAAAGGAGTTGGGCTCAAAGGGAAGGACCAGGTGATCTTGGAAGGCGCAGAGACATCTCCGGCACTCGAGCTGTCTGTCCATGGGATGCACACTGCTTACGGCCCAGACAGGCCCTGCCTTCCCCAGGCACCTGCCTAGGCCACAGATATCCCGGATAGATGAGCACCTGGACTATGTAATGTACCTGGTGGACCTGGGGGTGCTGAGAAAAGGGCCAGTGGATGCCGTTTCTTGGCAGGAACCTGGAGGAGACTGATGGCAGGAGCACAGTCAGTAGTTGGGTTCTTCGTGGCCACCCTGGGGCCCAGAGGAGATGGAGTAGGCTTGATGGTGGCCCCAAAAGATGTCTATGTGCTGACCCCTGCACCCTGTAAAGGTGACCTTGCTTTGAAATACGGTCTTTGCAGATGTAGTCAAGGATCTTGAGATGAGATCTTCCTGGATTATCCAACAGGCCCTAAATCCAATGACAAGGTCCTTATAAGACACACAGAGGAGAAGACACAAGCACCAGCAAGAAGGCCGTGGGAGGATGGAGGTGGAGACTGGAGTGATGTAGCCACCATGCAAGCCACGCCTGGAGCTGCCAGAGGCTAAAAGAGGCAGGGAGGGTCTCCCAGGGAGCCTTCGGGGGAGCACAGCCCTGCTGACACCTTAGTTTTGGCCTCTCGCCTCCAGAACCATGAGCACATATGTTTCTGTTGTTTAAGCCGTCCACACTGTGGTGCCTTGTTACGGCAGCCCCAGGACACTCGCAGTGGCTGGGGGGATCTAAGAGGGAAGAGAAGATTCTGATGAGGCTGAGTGGCTGAGTCCTTGTCGCTCCATAGGCCAGGACACAGCTGCAGGGGTGGTTGAGGGTGTTCAACCCCCAGCATGGAGGAGGAGGTTCCGAGGACAGCTCTACCCCCCGCCAAGCTCTGTTCCCTCCAGGGCATCCCTGGGCCTCGGCAAAGGCAGCCCTTGTCCTCTGGTCCCGTTCCAGGCACCCGAGTCTCTTCTTGGCATCGTGTTGTCCTCTTTGCTTCTGTGAACAAAACCAGGCAATGGCAAGGTCTCCAGTCCCGTTGTATTGAACAAATAAATTCAGAGCGTGTTCTCCATGAAGAGATGGTTCTCATTGAAGAGAAGGGTGGGCTGCCCCTGTGCTGGGTAATGTCCTTCTGTTTTAATCAGTGTTTGTTTCCTGCAACTCCCAACCTCCTCCCAGAAGGCAGCCAGCCAAGCCCTTGGTGATAATTTGCCTTGTGGATTTTTGCTTAGAGTAGAACCAGCTTGGCGTTGGTGCTCCTCCTGCCTTTGTGAAAGTAGGAAGGAATGAGTGGCCCGTACGGGAAATAAAGGAGGTGATGGGGGAAGCTGCAGCAGAGGCAGCAGGGAAGAGTCTGCGGGTCTCTGGGAAGTGGGGCCAGCATCTTGCTCCCCAGCATGGCCCCCAGAGCCTGTGGACCTTGGAGAGAACCACCCTGTGCTGCACTCAGAGGACCTGGGAGCTGGGCCAGGTTCTGGGGCTCCCCAAACAGGTACTGCCCCAAAGGTCACGGACCAGCTCAGCACAAAGGCACCACAGAGAAGGGGCTGCGAGCCCTTAGGCTGGGATCATCAGGGAGTAAACAATGAGCAGTGAAGCTGACATTAGGACACCAGCATGGTCAAGTTCAAGCAGTATTTTAGATATAAATAAACCCAAAATGTGAAGAAAAACAGACCTCTGCCCAGAAGCAGAATCCTACATTCAAGGCCAGAGAAAAACAGGTCAATTTAATACCAACTGGGTTCAGGAAGCTGCCGCAGGAGGGAAATGGCCTCGCACGTGGGAAAGGAGCCGCCCGCAGTGCCCACTGTTTGGGTGAGCGTGACATCCCTGTCCCAAGGACAGCTTGCCCAGCAAAGTGGGGTCACAAGTGACTTTATGCTTCATTTCAGGGACTTGCTGAAAATCCATTTATCTCAGCAACAGACTCCTCAGGGTGAACGGCCCCGTCTCAGAGAAACAGGTCAGATCTCTCTGAGGGGCTTGTCAGACGACCTCTTGTCCCTCCAGCCTCCCTGCTAGACCTGCCCTCTCCATGTGCACAAACCCTAAATCAGTATAGCGAAAACTGACCAGTGCCCATCACCCGTCCCACTAGACGTACACACCCTGAAAGATGCTGCCTGAGTGGCTCCGGTGTTTATATGAGTCCCTCCGCTGATGTTCCCCTTCTGAGATGTCAAGGGGACTGTCCTGCTGTGGCCTCTGCCACGGTAGTGAGCAAAGAACTTGGCTTTGTTCAAGAAATGGGTCATTTTGCTGTGTCCTTTGCAGTATATTTGGGGTCTATTTGTTGCAATTAATAGGCCAATATTGATGGATTATTATTAAGTAAAGTCCTCATATTTCCTTAGTCTTTACCAAATGTCCTTTTTCTGTCTCAGGACCCCATCCGGGATCCCACATGACATTTAGTCGTCACGTCTCCTTAGGCTGCTCTTTGCTGTGACAGTTTCTCAGACTTTCCTTGCCTTTGTTGACCTTGACAGTTTGGGGGAAGACTGGCCAGGTGTTTTGTAGAATGTCTCTCAGTTGTGATTTGTCTGTTTTTCTCATGATTCGACTGGGATTATGGGTTATTGGGAGAAAGACCACAAAGACCACAAAGCCATTTTCGTCACATCCCATCCAGGCTGCACACTGTCAGTGTGACCCACCGCTGTCGAGGTCGACCCCGGCTGCCTGGCTGAGGTGTGTGCGTCTGGCTTCTCCACGATGAGGATTCTCTTCCTTTGCCCTTATTCATGCTCTGCTCTGAAGGAAAGTCACCAAGCGGAGCCCACGCTCAAGGGGTGGGAGTTCTGCTTCCCTCCTCGACTGCAGAGAATCTACATAAATTTTTTTTTATTTCTTCTGCATGGGAAACTTGTTTCTTCACCTGTTTATTCATTCAGTCAATCATTTATGTATATTAGCATATTCTCATGGATATTAATTCATACTTAGGGTTGTAATCTAACACTACATTATTTATTTTTTTGCTCAGTTTGTCCCAGCTCTGGCCATCGGGGATCTGTCAGCTGGCTCCCGTGTCCTCTGAGACGCCCGTCCTTTTGTGTCTGAGTGCTCCCTTGCTCTTTGACACGGCAAGAGGCTGCTGCCTCATCTCCTCTGTTTCCTGCCGCAGCCTGACGACCTGCCGTTTTCCCGAGGAGCCCTCACTCCTTTCACTGGAGAATGTTGTCAGAAACCAAGATCTAGCACTGGGTGTGCTCACTGCTCCTGGGGTGTTGCTGCATTTAGGCCTTTTTAGTGGACAGAGCTTGGAAGTATATGTGTATGTGCCGTGTATACATATGTATCTAAAAATAGTGCTACATGTAACCATCTCTGTCTATGTTAAACTTAACATGGGCTCATACTGGTGTCTCCAGCCCTAACCCACCACCTGCTGGGCCATTCTACCGCACAGCCTTGTTGATGGTCAGTCTCCCACCCCAACATCGGGACCTGGCTCCCACCACCCGCCACCCACCTCCTTTGTCTGTTCTAACCCAGTACCTATGGGCAGTGTTTTCAGAATTATTAAATCAAACCCCTGTGAGCAACAACCTTAACATTACTACCATTGAATTTAAATAAACAGTAAATGATGGCAAAATTAATACACGATTCTTCTGGGATTTTGGAAGAAATTTTTTAGGGAGAACCTGATGCTCCAAATTAGAATAGGGAAAACTGTAACTGGCATATTACAATAATTTTTGTAACGTTTTACATGCGACACATGTTTACCTCTGTGATAATGAAGCAATTATCAGGAAATGCAAAAGCAGGGTGCAGATGAGTCTTAGGGAATGCTCAGACATAAACGGGGTCTCCGTGGTCATTCTGACAAATAAGACTGTTGTCACAGTCCTAGACGTGTTTGCATTTTGCACCAAATCATTCCAGACCTGTAAAGTGCTGAATACTGTTTTATAAGAAACTAAAAACTGGTGGGAATTTGCCAAAAACATCCGGTAATTCTGTTTAAAAGAATGGGGGACTCTCCAAAGATAAGTGAAAATGGACTGTGACCAAAATTTGTTAAATATGTTCTGCCCTTGTCTGTATGAGAAGGGCATTTTGCAGCCTGGCATGACGTGGTGGAGGTTACATGAGCTGGTTGCTCTGTGGTAAAGCCGGGTGGTCACTTCCAAGTTGTAATAAGAGGCATATTTCGATGATAGCCGTCAAGGCCTGCCTGGATTCGTTTTCCGACAATGCTGGCTTCCTTAAGACAAAATGTACTGCAGCATAGGCCCTTTAGGCTCCAAGCAATCAGAGTTCTGTACTAACAATGCCTGAGAAGAGGTCCCCCAACATACACGCACACAAACACACGCACGCATGTGCATGCATGCACACACATGGCCCCTCTACAGGGAAAGCATGCATATGAACAACAGCCAGAGTGACCACAACATCTCCTTTGTGCCTTGGTGATCGCTGAGGTTCTGCAGCTTGGCACAGTCCTGCAGGAGGAGACCAGGGGTGATCCAAGCTGACTTTTCCACCACTCTGAGTCTGTTGGAGGCCAGAGTCAGAGAGCCCTTGTGTAGACAGTGGGGCCACAGCTCTGCACACTGGAGCCTGTGGACTAAACTTCAGGCTCACCTCATCGTCTTGGCCATGGTGTTTTTACAAATCAGTGATTTTTAGGGGCTGCACAAAGTGCCTACACTCAGGTCCTGGGGGTCTGTAAGGGGATCTGCACGTTTTGCTGAGTGTATGTGTAGGTACCCCCTTTCCTCCCGCTCAGCTCGAGCAGAGCCAAGACAGCTGCTTCCCAGCCAGGACAGTGCTCGCTGGAGCCGGTGGGCCAGCCGGCAGGGACTGGACATGTGCAGCACCTGGTGTTTGTAGGAGATGCAGTCTCCGACCCTCCTTAGACCTGCTGAATCAGAAACTGTGAATTGGGCCCAACGATCTCCATTCCAACCTCCCGGTAGTTCTGATGCACGGGGATGTCTGAGAGCCACAGGGCAGGAGACCTGCACACATGTGCCCCCAGGAACTCGTGGATGTCAGTAAGGAACAGGAGGCAGCTGGGGGAGGGGTGGAGCTAGTGTAGGAGGGTCCTGTGATGGACTGAATGTGTGTGTCCCCCACAAAGTCATATGTCAGATCCTTAACCCCAGTGTGATGGTATTAGGGCCTTGGAGAGGTAATTAGGGTTAGATGAGATCGTGAGGGTGGGGCCCCGTGATGGGATTAGTGCCCTTATAAGAAAAGACAGGAGAGCTTCATTTCACCCTCTCTCCCACGTGAGGACACAGCAGGAAGTTGCCTTCTATGAGCCAGGAAAGGCTCTCACCACACACCAGACCTGCCGGTGCCTTGGTCTTTGGCCTCCAGCCTCCACCCCTGTGAGAAACGAACTGTTGTGAAGCCCGATTGACTGAGACAGGTCGTGGAGACCAGTGGGCCCCATAGGCAGTGAGGCTCCACGGGGACCTTTGGATCTGTAAGAGGAGACGAGAATAGTAGAACACAGGGCCTCTGAGCCAGGCCCAAGTTGGGGGCTGAGCCTCTCCCCACCCCCTTACCATGCCCACCTTCCCAGCCCAGCGCGAAGGCGGCCTGGCCGGGCCCCGGCTTCCCCCGGGCAGCCGAGTCCACCAGCAGTGATGACTCTGCGCACCCACGGCTGTGCACGGCCCACTGCGCCTGGGCCTGCCTGCTCCGGCGGCGGGGAGGGAGGACAGCGCTGGCACACAGGGCTCTGAGGTGAAGTCTGTGACACTCCCAGGGCCCCTCCCCACACCCCGGCCCTCCCGGGGCTGTCTGCATCCACCCTGGCAGCTCTGCACCTGTCTTCCCTTCTGAGGACGGCTGTTGTCTGGCGCTGTCATTACTCCCTCACCTCTCTGCCTGTCGTTATTCCAAAACCTGCTTCCTCTTATTTCCCAAAGGCCCCCTTGAAATCAACTTTCTCCACTTTCCAAATCAGCAGAGACAGAGAGAGGATGCGTGTTTTTCTTCCCCGGTTGGATTGCTGCTTCTGCAGACGCCATTCCCACACGTCTGGTCCCGTGACGGTTGGATTCCGTGGGAGCCTGCCGAGGGGTGGAGGTCGCGCCTCCCGGGGTGCCCGGCACGGCCCCGGCGCAGGGGCAGGCGCCTGGTCGGCCTGTGAGCTTCATCTGGATCTGCCGACCCCTGGGGGTTGCAAGAAAAGAGGAGGGATCCAAAGTTAAACGAGGTGATGGACAGGGTCCCGCACAGGGCGACGTGGAGCTGGCATGCCACGAACCACACGTGCAGCAGCCGCCCCGCCCCAGGCGCTGGAGAGGAAGCCAGACGCCCACCGTCCTGCCTGAGGTGGAAGGGACTGAGAGGGACAAGGGTGGGCGACGCGGGCCCCTGTGTCAGCCCAGTGCTGTGCGCGATAAAAACAAACAAGTAAAAGTAAAACAAGAAACACTTGCCAAATGCCTACACATCCACGTACGAGACCTGGGCGTATACATGACGTGGCGGTACTACGCAGCCAGGAAAAGAGCGAGGCAGGGGGGAGCCCCCAGACACAGCGTTGCGTGCAGAACAGCAGGTCGTGGCCGCCACGCGTGTGAGACGGTGTTAGTCGTCTGCGGCTGGCCCCTGGCCGCTCCCCGCCGTCGTGGGGCTGGAACCCACACGGATTTATTAGCTGACCGCCCGACGTGGGGAGATTGCGCAGGGCCGGGCGCTTTCCCGTCAGCTCTCGGGCGTCCACCCTGCCTTCCCAGCATCCTGCGTCGCGGCCCTTTCTGCGTCTCCCAAGCCAGGAGTCGCAGGCTGCGTCTTCCCCACATCACAGCGCTCTGGCCTGTCCTCCTCTGCCTCCCTCTTCTGCTTAAAAAAGAAAACAGACTATTTTTTTAGAGCAGTTGTAGATCCACGAAAAATAGAGTGGAAGGCACAGGGTGGAAGTCCCCGTACAGCCCCCCATCAGCATTCCCCACCAGAGGGGCACATTTGACACAGGCAACAACCTACGCAGACACGTCCTTGTCACCCGCAGCCCATGGTTCACGTGAAGCTCATTCTCGGTTGTGCACTCTGTGGGTCTGGACAAGTGTATAATGACACGTATCCGCTGTCCTAGTACCACGCAGAGCAGTTTCACTGCCCTAAGCGTCCCCTGTGCTCCGTCTAGTCACCCTCCCCCCCCAACCCCTGGCAGCCACTGATCTTTTCCCTGTCTCCACTGGGTTTCCTCTTCCAGAACGTCACAGAGTTGGAATCATACGGAACGTAGCCTTTTCAGATTGGTGTCCTTCACCGAGTAGTATGTGTTTAAGGCTCCTCCGTGCCTTTTCATGGCTTGGTAGCCCCTTTCTTTTTAGCACTGACTAATATTCCGTTGTCTGGACGTACCACAGTTTGTTTGTCCACTCACCGACTGAAGGACATCTGGCTGCTTTCAAGTTTTGGCAGTTATGAATAAAGCTGCTACAAACATTCACGTGGACATAAGATTTCAACCCCTGTGGGGACATACCAAGGTGCGTGACTGCTGGAGCATACGCTAAAAGCAGGTTTAGTTTTGTAGACTGGCTACCGAAGTGGCTGTGCAGTTTTTCATTCCGTCAGCAGTGAGTGAGTTTCTGTTGCTCCATATCCTCAGCAGCATTTGGTATCGGTTTTTTGGATTTTGGCCATTCTAGTAGGTCCGTGGTGGTACCTCCCTGTTGTTTCAATTTGCAATTCCGTAATGACACACATTTTGTCATTTCCAGCCCTGGGGTGTATACACACACAGAGTTTTCTAGACATAGGGATGACCCTATGATTAATTTAAGCCAGGGAATTTTCTATTATAATTATGGCTCACTTTAATTTTTCTACAAACACACAGGTTCTTTACAGCTGGAGGAGCATTTAGCTTTAGCTCCTGGAAGCAGGGCTCACAGAGAACCTCAGTTTGCTCGCTGCTCCCCGGCTCCCCGAGGAAAGGCACGTCTCCCCCTTATATTTGCTGCTGTGGTGACGTGGCCCCTGTTCTGGTGTTGGTCCCGGGAGTGGTTTTCTCTCATCAAAGGTGGGGCCTTTGGGTTGGGGGGAAGATAAAGCAAGTCCTGGGGATGCAGGAGATGGCCGGGCCGTCCTGCTCTGCCTAACGCAGCACGCTCTTCGCAGCCCCGCGCCCCTCCCATCCGCTCTGGCCCCGTCTCTGCCCCGGGAGCTCTTGGAGGGCAGGGCCTGGTGTGGTTCACCTTCCCCTCCCTCACATCCCCAGCGCGAGCACAGTAGAGACTAGAGAGTATCTATTAAGTAAACCTAAATCAGGAGAAATCTTATCCCTAGTTTCTGCAGCGAGCCCACCTACCTCTCTAAGGCCAGCAACTTCTGGCAGGGTGTGAGTCTGAGTTATTTGATCTGATCAGGCTATTAAGAAGCTGAGGTTGAAGCTCCTGTTCTGATGAGGACACTGGCTGACCCATGGTCGGGCAGGCCTGCTCTCGGCCAAGGTCGCACGGGCTCCACGAGCTGCAGCGGAGGAGCCCTGTGTCCTCCCGGAGAACCTGGCCCTGGGTGGGGGAGGATGGGCAGAGGGACAGTGCTGGGCTTGAGGACTCCTGCCCCTTGTTCAAGGACAGGACTAGCTGAAACCAACACACAATTAGAAAAAAATAATAGAGGACAGAAAATAGTCAAACCCTAAGCAAGGAAGCCCCCTCCTCCTGGCGTGTTAGCTGTGGAGAGACCCAGCACCGTGGCCAGGTGAATCCAGCAGCAGCCGTGTGGGATGCGGCTGCGACAGAATTCAGTGCCCCATCATCAGCGCGCTCAGAGCACCAGAACCGTAGGGTGCTTACAGTGAAGGAGACTCATTTCAAGTATTGGCTTAGGTGACTGTGAGGGCTGGCAAGTCCACAGTGCCTAGGGGAGGCTGGCACTCAGGCAGCAGCAGACGCTGCAGTTTGGGGAGAGAATTTCTGCTTCTCTGGGAAACCTCAGTTTTTGCTCTTAAGACCCTCAGCTAATTGGACAAGGCCCACCCGCAGGGAGGGAGGTTCACTGGAGATACTAACACCTGCCAAACACCTTCACGTTAACACCCGGATTCATGTTTGATTCAATCCCTGGCTAGTGCAGCCCAATGGAGGTGACATGTAAACTGACCATTACACCCAACTGGCAGGTGAGGAAACTGAGGCCAGGAGAGGCTGAGTGGATTTTCTAACATTACACAACTAGAGTTGAATGTTGGTGGAACAGCCAAGTTGCTTTTCTTGTGTTAGCTGTTATTCCTTGTTTCTCAGACTGGTGGATGTGGGAACCCCCACCCCAACTTGTCTCTGTCTGTTCATCTGCACTCTCTCCTGAGTGAGCCAGTCGCGCCTCCTGGCTTTGAACTCCATCTTGACGTTGCTACTCGGGTCCCCATCTCCCGCCCCGACCTCCCTGGGCTCGGGCTCCTACGTCTTGCTGTCTCCTCCTCACCTCTCTGTGGATGTCCAGTGGCATCGGTGCCTCACACTGGACGTTCTCGTCCCCACAAACCTGCGCTGCCTCCTTTCCAATGCTGACTCCATCCTTCTAACTCTTTGGGACAAAGCAAAGGTTTCTCTACAAAACACACTCGACCCATCAGCAAATCCTGACTGAGCACTTGACCTTCAAAATATGCCCAGACCCAAAACCTTTCCACACCTTTCTGGCCACCACCCTGGTCCAGCCACTGTCGCTCCCCCTGGGTTATGTGATGACTTTCTAAACTCTCTCTTTGCTCCTGCCCTGCCCACCCGTAGGGTCCTCCCTGTGGGATTCTGGCTGCTCCTCTTTTCCCAGCCCTGCACGGCTCCCCATTGGTCTCAGAGCAAAGTTGGTTTCTTCACAATGGAGGAGAGGCCCTGGGGGGCCAGCTCCCTCTCCTGGCACCCCCTTCTCCCTCTGTTCACGTTGCAGTGTCCTTCCCGTCCCTCAGATCACGAAGCCCACCCTGGCCCGGGGCTGCAGGGCCACCCCGTGCTCCAGCTCTCAGCTCCCTTGGGTCAATGCACAAATGGCCATTTACCAGCGAGCTTGGCAGCCTTTCCACTTGCCCTGTGCTTGTACTCCTTCCAGCATCTCCACAGTTGCTTTGAAAACCAACGGCTTGCAGTTACAGTGACAGCCAGTGCCTCGCACTCACGGAAGGGGCAGCATGGGGTCGAGCTCCTGCCAAACCTTATCTGCAGGGAATTGAAATGAAGACCTGACCAGCAGCTTCCTGGAGGGCCTCACTTGCAAGGGTTCTTCACTTGATCTGACTCAGAACTTGCACGATACTTAAAGCCCTTTCTCTGGAGGTGTTTGTTAAAAATAATTGGAGGAAATTGTTTAACTTTGCAGCTACCTGAGGTAGTGGATAAGAATTGAGGCCAACATCAGGCTGACCAAAAACTTGAAAGGAAAATCTGGGGAATGAGAGGTCCACTGCAATTAAGGAAATCTATGATGTATTCTTGGGAATCTAGACAGCTACCTGCCTGTGTAGGGCTGTGTCAATGCCCAGGAAAGGTCTGAGAAGCTCATCCCTAAGCTTTCACCCTTGACTGACTTTGAGGCTCTGCACACATATAAGTTAAGGCTAAGGCAAGACTGTAAACTGTCTGGCTGTGTGGAAGGTGCACTCCCACATGAACTTAGAATGCCTTGGCAAAGACCGGGAGAATTACAGATTCCAGGCATTTAAGAAATCTTTGTCCAATATTAATCAAGCAGAGAATTCAGTGGCCAAACGTGACAAATACACAGACTTTACAGAAATAGTTAAGAAAAGTCACTAAACAACAATGATGACAAAAGCAGTAACAACAAACCCTGGGAAAGGGACAGAAACTGATTTCCAGAGCTGCCACACAAAATTATTTAAAACATTACGTTTTCAACAACAAAAATTGCAACATGCAAAGCAACAAGAAATTATGGTCCATTCACAGAAACAAAGCAATCAGTCGAAACTCCTCCTGAGAAAGCCCAGACATTGGACTTAGTGGACAAAGAATTAAAATCACCTATTTTAAATATGTATAAAGAACAAAAGGAAACCATGTTTAAAAACTAAAAGAAAGTGTGAGAACCACATTTCAACAAATAGGCAATATCAATAAAGATAGAGAAACTATAAAAAAATAAATTTCTGGAGTAGAAAAATATAATACCTCAAGTGCAAAATTCACTAGAGGGACTCAAGAGTTGATTTGAGTGGGCAGAAGAAAGAACCAGCCAGCAAACGTGGAGTAGGGTCAGTTAAGATCACCCAGTCTGAGGAAAAGAGGGAAAATAATGAAGAAGGATGAGCAGAGGCTCCGAGACCTGTGGGACACCACCAGTCACACCAGCTCATGCACAATGTGGGTCTCAGAAGGCGAGGACAGAGATATAAAGGGTTGGAAAAATATTTTAAGAAATAATTCCTGGAAACCTTCAAATTTGATGAAGAAAATATTAGTCTACAGAACCAGAAGCTCACAGAGCTCCATGTTGGATAAACTCAAAGAGCTCTACACCAAGACATACAATATTCAAAATGACAAAAGCTAAAGGCTGAGGGAATCTTGAAAACAGCAAGAGAGAATAGGTTCATATGTACAAAAGAGCCTCAGTAAGATTATCTGCTCATTTCTCATCAAGAACCATGGAGACCAGAAAGCAGTGGGATGAGATATTTAAAGTTTTGAAAGAATAAGACTGTTAACCAAGGGATCTATAACCAGCAAAGAAAGGAGAAATTAAGACATTCTGGGGGGAGGGGAGAATGGAGAAAGTTCATCCTTACCAGACTGCTTCTAAAGGGAATTTTTCAGGCTGAAATAAAAGGACAAATTTGTTTGAAAACAATAGCACAAAGTAGGAGGAAGAAAGGTAGCTAATAGGAGTAAAGACTTTTTAATTTGCTGAAATTAAATTGGTGGTATTCTAAACTAGATTGGCATAAATTAAGATATAATTGTAACCTCCAGGGCAAAACAACTAAGAAAATAACTCAAAACAACATAGTGAAAGAAACAACAAGGAAATTAAAATGTTATGCTAAAAAATATCTATTTAACACAAAAAGGCAATAATGAAGGACTAGAACAAAAATAATATACTGTATATAGAAAACAAGTAACAAAATTGCAACTATATGTTGCCTACAGGAGATGCTCTTTATGGACAAATATACAAATAGCTTTAAACTAAAAGAACAGAATAAATTATACTGTGCAATGGTAACCAAAAGATCTGAACTGGCTCTATCAGTATCAAATACAATAGACTTCAAAGAAAAGTTTATTTTTAGACGCAAAAGGAGTACATTTTATAAGGCTTAAAGGGTGAATCCATCAAGAAGCTATAGAAATTATCAACATATACTTACCTAAAGAGAGTGCCCCCAAACACATAAAGCAAAGCTGACAAAATTGAAGGGAGAAATAGACAATTCAACAATAACAGCTGGGGACTATGCTGAAGATCAGTGAGGAGAAAGAAGACTTGAACGGCACCATTAACCAGCCAGACCTAACAGACAGCCACGGGACACTCCACCATGTATGGATGTACGTTCTTCTCAAGTGAACATGGAACATTGTCCAGGACAGACTCGATGCTAGGCCACAAAACAAGCCTCAGTAAATAGAAATGGTTAAAATCATACACAGTGTATTCTACAAACACAGTGGAATAAAATGAGAAATCAGTAGTATAAGTGAATTTGGGAAATTCATGAATATATGGAAATTAAACAACACAGCCTTAAATAACCAAAGGTTTGAAGAAGAAATTACAAATAAGTATGAAATTATTTTGAGATGAGTAAAAGCAAAAACTCAACAAACTGAGACTTATGCGCCTTGTCCATTTTTCAAAGAAGCCAGCTGAGACTTGACAGCTAAAGCCATGCTTAGAGGAAAATTCATAGCTGTAAATACATGTACTAAAAAGAAGCAAGATCTCAAATTAACGATCTGATCTTCCTCTTGAAGACTAGACTAACCTCACATAAGCAGAAGGAAGGTAATAATAAAAGTAGAGGGGAAATACCTGAAATGGAGAATAGAAAACCAATGGAGAAAATAAATGAAATCCAATCTCCTCAAACTGATGGACAGACTCAGTGCAATTCCAGGCTTCTTTAAAGGAACAAACAAGCTGATTCTCAAATTCCTATGAAAATTTTTCTAGAACAGCCAAATCAATCCTGACAAAAATAACAAAGCTAGAGGACTCAAACTTCCCAATTTCAAAACTTACTACAAAGCTACAGTAATCAAGACTGGAAACCATTGAACTGTACACTTTTTTTTTGAAAAGGGTTAATTTTATGGTATCTGAATTATATCTTGAAAAAAAAAACTCAAGGTAGTGATATTTTTGATGTCCTAACATGTAAGCAATATCATGTCTATGCATGTGAAAATTAAACCTTCTTAAAATTAGTCATATTAACATCTCTGGCAAATAAGTGTCTTGGTTTAGAAACATACTGGCATTACAGAGAACACTCGAAGGTACTTGTAGTGGGAAAAAACCCACAGTGTGTGTGATTGGAGTACTCACGAGAAACCGGGACGGCGCTCAGTACACCTGCCTCCTGCAAGATGCCTGAGAGTGTCTGTTTCATGCACACCCTTCGTGGTTCCACTTGACCTGCTGACCGTGAGCTGTTCTTCACCTTTGTAAACCTGTGTGTTATCAACTGGCCTCTGTGCACATTTTCTAATTTGAAATTAAAGTCAGGAAGCATGGTTATAAAATTATCTGCTGCTTGATTCATTCATCTTGGTAAGAGATCGAGAACACAGACTCCCGCCCACCCCCCACCCCCAGACTCTTAATGAAGGCTTCAAGACCATGGATAATAAATCTGATTTCCAAGGCTTGACAGCAGCAATTAAGGCCTGGCCACTCTATTTGCATATACTCCCAGAATGGACCCCCAGGCCCTGCAGGCACCCCACGTACACAGCAGATGCCCAGCCTCCCCCCAGCAGCAGGAACTGTGTCTCTGTCTGACTTCACCTAGCTCAGGGGCCCGTAGAGGGGACAACAGTAGTGCTCCCAGGCCTCTGTGTTCCCAGTGCAGGCGACAGCCAAGGAGACAACCTGTTAATGAGCAATTACACCTCCTCCTTGGCTCCTGGTTTCTCAGAGAGTGCTGGGAGATCCTTTCATCTGTGGCTTGAAAAGATTACCTTGTTTTTCCATTGGACTGGTATGAGGTCTACAATAATTATGGGCTGTTTTTCTGCAAAGTTTTTAGGGGAAACAAAACTTCCCACTAAAGTGAATTACCCTATTTTCTATCCTCATGATGATATTTAATAAATGAAGTCATTTAGAAGCCATTTAAAATGTTATTGATGAGGGAATGCCATGGAAATCAGCCTTGAGACACAGAGTAGCCCATTGGCCTGTGCAAAGCAGGTGTCCAGCCTGGCAACAACCTCAGGGCCATAAATAATAAATGCAGGATTTCTAGGACAAGGAGCTCCTTGGAACATGGAAAAAGAATTTAAGTTCTACACAAATATTTCTGAAAGGCAGAAGTGCCCTCCCCAGGCAGCTGTGCCTTCCCTTGGTGACACAGTCCTCTTGTCTTAGCTCTTCTCCGTCCACCACGGAAGGTGCAGCAGAGAGCTCCCCTCCCCCATGTGATACAGGCTGGCCATCCTGGCACGTGGTAGATGTCAGCGCAATTTTATTAAAAGAAAGATCCTTTTCATGACCCACCATCACTGGTTTCTACTTTTTTAAACTTGCAAGCACACTGTCGATATTACCCAGGACTTATCAAACTGGCCACATTAAAAAATACTGTCCTTCTACTCTAGAGTTGGTGGCATGTCGATGCCGTGTCACCTCTCTAGGATTCCACTTGGGAATCTCAAGATGATGGGTCCAAACTGACCCAGCAGAAATCATGTACTACCTTGCCCTTTCACAACAAAAATTCCCGCTGACAGGTGCCTAGGCAGGAGGGGCACAGGGGCTTGGGTTTCCCCTTGGTTTCCAGAACCGGCTAGTTAGGCTCACGTTCCCCGTCCTGCCCCATGCTTCAGAGCGATATGGAGAGGTTGGATCCAAGCAAGGAGTGTAGATGTGCCCTTCCCACCATCCAACAATCAGGATGAATGTGGCTGAATGTGTTCATTCCAGCAATGACCCCCTAAAATGAGCCAGGCAGCAAGAAGGCTGCAAGGGGCCAGGCACCCTGCCCTCCAGGGCAGACTGTGGTTCCCAATCTAGGCTCAGACAATGTGTACGGGCACACACGTGATGTCAGACAGGGTGAGCGTGGTCCTCACAGCGCAGCAGAGCACGCGGGAGCTCTGAAGAGAGGAGCTTACGTCCAAAGAGGGTGCTCCGTGGAAGTGTCCCAAAGAGCAGCTCTTCCTGTGACTGGCAGGTGTTCGGAGCTGGAGGCCTCAGCCAGGGCACTGGGCTGGGCGTTGACAGGGGCGGGTGGCTGTGAATGGCTCACCGAGAGGGACACGGGCTGCTTCAGAAGCACTCTGCTGAGACTCCTCGGGACTCCTCAGCCCCGCACTGCGCCTCCATCCCCTTGCTGAGGGGGACGGTTTCCTTGGAATCTCTGCAAACGCCTCAAGGGAGTGACTGTTATGTGTCTCTTGGTTTGAGCCATTGAGGACCGTGCTGTCCTCGGCATGACGTTGCATCACCTCACGCCACTTTCCTTTGAGCATCAGGATGTCAGGGACAAAAATCCACAGACTGGCTCGACCCTGTGACAGATGCTGACTGTCTTAAATATTTGCAAAGGTTTGGGGAGCTGGGAGGGGGATGGGGGAGATGGGGGACTTGGGATTCTGTTGAGGTGCCAGTGTATTCATTTGATTAAAAAATTCTGTGTTCATGTGAATGTGAGGTTGACGCATATTCTCAAAATGGTAGTTGAGGCATCCTCCCAGCTTTGGCAGTGAGAAAAATTCAAGATTAGTGGATTAAAATCGTACCTTGGTGAGGGGATGCAAGTTACTGGTTGTCGCTGGAAAATATAATGTACAGTAAGACACCACTAACAGCAAAACATTAAGTCTACGTGAAGCATATATAAACTGTTTTAGACATTCCTATATAAAGTAGATAGGAACTTTTAAAATTTTATTCTGGGACCTAAAGGAAGACTCTGGACAGGTCGACTTAACATGTGCAAGGAGCAGAGCTGTCCACACTCCTGCCCCATTCGACGCAGAGCCAAGCGCCGCTCAGCAGAAGTCTCTTGGGGATCTGACCACGCAGTAAAAATTTGGAGGGCGGAGACGTCCGCTGTGAGAGCAGAAGGGCCGGAGGGATGCTCGCTCTGCTCGGTGCCAGCAGCTATCCAGAATCATGATAATAATAATAAAAGCCAAAACAACAATGTTAAGACCTAAATATTGAGGGAATTTGGATGGTGACACAAGTGAACAGGGAAGAGAAAGATTTCCCAGTGATGCCAGGGGTGATGCGGGCTAACCACGTGGAGAAAAGGAAGGCTGGATTTCAGGTGAATTCGGGCCTAGATGCACAAGGTGCAACATGACAGCTGACAGAAGAACATGTAGACAAATATCTTTGAGGCCTAAGAATAGGGAAAAATAGAACACCACAAGGTGAAAAAGTGGTGATTGTTATATCAAAACTGAAGATTTCTCTTCAGTAGGTGATGCTATACTCAGATGATAGGCTAAAATAAAATATTTCCAATATCTAAAACCACACCTAGACCATAAAGGGAATTCCTACATACAGAAAGAAAAAAAGACAGAAATCCCCGTGGAAAATTGGGGGAAAGCTTCATATCTACCAGATATACACAGGCTTCTCAAGCTCGTTTGTAATCAGAGAAATACAAAACGCATCGTCACCACCATACCACCACCTGCGGAGACGGGACGACACCGTCCTCCCTGGGCGCAGACCCAGCGAGCCCTGGGTGGGAGGATAAAGTAGCAGACGGGTTGGGAGACTCAGAGCAGTGGGGGCACCAACCCAAGGAGGGTGGCTCGGACTGCAGTGGAATGAAGAGGCCGTGTGGCCCCCGGCCCAGCAATGCTGCTCCCGGGACACAACCCAGGGGAGCAGGAGCCGGAGGCCTCCGGAGCGCTCGTCTGCAGGTGGTGGTGAGTGGGAGGCAACAGGGCACTCCACGAAGCGAGGCGGGGCAGCAGCTGCGGGCGTGTGGGCACCGAGGCGGGGCAGCACGAACTCCACGCGGTGCAGAACAGGGAGGGGGGCGAACACAAAACCCTTTGTGTGAGTTGCAGATACACGTATGAAACAGCATCCCGAGTCTTGCAGGCTGGCATGTGTGTTTCAGCGCGGGGTACATGGGTCCCAATGCAGGGAGAGGGTGGAGGATGCAGGGGGAATATACCCCAGGAAGATAGAACAGGAGGGGCCTCAGACAGCTGAAGGGAGCGATGAAGGTGCTGACTCAACTCTGAGCACCCAGGTTCCAAGGAAATTAAAAAGGGTAAACAAAGGCAAGAAGAAAGGAGGCTCTGATCTTACCAGGCTAGTCGGACAGAGCCTAAATGGGAATTAACTGATTTTAGCAATTTTTCTCCTGTCCTCTCAAATTTTCTTCTATTGTATTAAGAAGAAGGCCAAGAATCCCCTCTGCCCCCATGACCCCGGAATGGCAAACTCCTGTTTAATCTAGCGAGGGAAGATGACCATTAGGGATAGCATTTAAAGGATAAACTAAAATACACCTGCAAAATTGCATAAGAACAGCACTGCCCTTACTGCCTCCTTTCCCGTGCCAGCTAGCAGGTGCTGTGCGGGCAGGTGGGCTCAGTACCTGCGCATAACCTCCTGCGTCCAGTGCATCTTTGCTGAGCTCCTGCATCAGTCTATGATCTGGGGAAAGTCACGGAGCCGCTGTGCCTCAGTTTCCTTCAGTGCCATCACCTGGGTTGATCCAGTAAGCGTGACTCGAGGGCCTGAGTGTGGGCTCCGTCTGCGGTTACCTGGAGCCGTGCAAGGACAAGTCCAGATAGCACCTGCCTGTGTGCAGCTGAGGATGGGCGAGGACGTGAACCAGCATTTGCACAGATAATAAGAACAGCTACCAACGCTGATCACTTAACGTGTGCCAGGAGAGGAACACGCCACCCATCAGCCCCGACCGCCCTGACTGGTGACGCTCTGAAGCCCCTGTCAGAGGAGCATGTGGAGGCAGAGGCTCCGTGACGTGTCAGGTCTGGGCCTCTGATTCCAGAGGTCGAGGGTTTTCACCACCATGTGCCTGAGAGCCCAGTGGTGAAGCCCAGCGTGCACAAGCGGGCGAGGAAGTGATTCGTTTACCTTTCATCAGTCCAGTTCTTATTATGCACCTACTGCATGCTAGGCATGGGGGCAGGAGCAGAGGACAGAAAGCACACCTTGCCCCTAGGCGTTTGCCTGCTGGTGGACACGGGAAGTGAGCACAGGTCTTTGGGGCACAGGTCCTTGGTTTTTCTTTAAATTAACAGCATCTCTAACATTACATGATTGCGTGAAGGTGTCACCACGGCGTACGGGGAGTGTGTCACAGACAATCTTAAATGGTACGAGGGAAACGCTACTCCTTGACATGTTCAGGCTCCTAAGCTTTTATAGTTAGGAATGGGCTGTGGTCTTCAGTGTTAGAAAGGATCTCTGGGTCACGGCAGTGGATGTGACAGCCACATTCTCCTGTGGACGTGGGTGGCCCAGGCCTGGGGACCACACCGTCCCTGCCGAGTGTGGGCTGGTCTGTCCTCAGAGGGGGTCCCGTCGCAGGCTCTCGGCAGAAAGGAGCAAACCAGCACAGGTGCTCTCGGCTCTTCCCCGAGTGGCCGCAGGAAGGCGAACGAGGTGGCCTTTCTGGCGGACGGGGAGTGGCTCCTGTGAGCATTTGCTCAGTGTCTCCCCACCCACGTCCTTCTAGAAGGTGCTGTTGCCAACTGTCCTCTCTCCTGTCACGTGCGGCTTTGGGCACTCCACTTTATCTGCGCCTGTCTCGCTCGGCACAGAGAGGGATGGGGACAGCTCTGTCCCCAGCCAGCCCTTCCTCAGACAAATGCTCATTTGTCCCCCAAGCGGAGCACAGGGCAGTAGTACCAGAAAGGCTTATTTTGAAGATGAAATGACTGTAAAATTGGGAAAGGAAAAAGAAAAAAGATGGGTAAGGTTATTTTTGAAGGTGGAAGCCAAAGTCCAGAGGATCAAGCAGGATTGCACAGGCCCCTTCAGGAATTATAAATTACACCTCTGCGTGCCAGTTAAGGTGATAAGATGCGGGAATCCCCAGCGAGAAAATGTAAAAATGACGTTGTGGGAATGAAGAACCAGCCAACGAGGTGAAATATAACGAGGTAAAAATAAATTATTTAATGAGAGGCCAAGCTCACATCTCAGAAACATAACACATTTTAAGGCTCTTTGTGTTCATTGTTTTGTATTGTAATAATTTGTGAATTTGCTTATTTGCCTATTTATTTGTGTTTTCCCTGCACTTGAGATATTTTCCAGATCCTGTTATTGTACAAGATACAAATATGCAAATACTGAGTCAAAGTGCAGGAGAAGTGAGTACACAGAGGGAAATACTAAGGGGCCCTCAGGTTCCACACAGCAAACCAAAGAGGGAAACAGACAAGCAACAGCCCTAGAGCGTCCTGAGAGCGTCCTTGCCCACCGTGTGCATGGCCCTGCTTCCCTGTCACGGACAGCTGAGGGGTAGAAACGTCCCTGTACCTCTCCAGACAGCCGGGCAGGCGCATGGGTGCACTGCCCTCCTGGGCCACAGCACAGGTGCGGAGCAGGGTCCTCCTTCCCCTGCCGACAGCACCTTTGGGTGAAGCCCATAAGGGGTCCCCACCCCCACACAGAGCAATTATTTGAGAGACCAAAACTTTGCCACCTTGATAAGACGTCTGCTGACGGTCTGGCCTAATCCAGGAACAATGTTATCAGCAGGAACGGATTTAGGAGGTGTATTTAAGGCGTGATTTCTGTTCCTGGGTGGGTCTTGGAGAATCCAGAGTGGAAGGGCCACGGAGGCATGTGGGATGGCTTTAGTGGCACAGGGGCAGTTATTTTTTATTTTAATAGTTTAATAATTTCAAAATATTATAAGGAATATAACTAGTCCATCAAACCTGTAATTTCACAGTGATAAAAGTTTTCCTTCAAAATAAAAGTATTTAAGAAAAAAATGAGTAAATTTAAAGGAAAAAAATGTAAGTTTGAGCATATGAAGGCGAGACAAGACCAATGCAGACGTGCATGCCCCTGCAGAGCTGGCTGGGACAGGTGTCCCTGGTAACTAATTGAGTTGACCTTCTATCTAGGGTTGCCAGATATAGTCCAATTAAATATTGAAGGATTCACACCAAAAATGTCTGTTTTGTTTTAGAATGATTGAACTCAGACCTTCATTTCTGACAGTAATTAGGAAGCAGATTTCCGAGATGGCCCTAGTTAGTGACAATAAAATCAAGCTGTCAGCTTATCGGGTAATGTAGTCTTCAGTTTAATCACCGTATCAGCCACTTTTGAACTGCAGAACTGTTTTCCAATAATACGGTAACAAGGGACTGAAAGCTTGGTGCTTGACCATGGTATTTGCTGAAAAGTAATGAGAAATTTGCACACTATTTTGGCCAGAACATTTTCATATATAATGATTGATTTTGAGCTGATTTTTTCCCAGTGACGTTAACTGTAATCTATTTAGAGTTCAACTATTCTATAATTTGCAATGTAATTTATAAATTTAAACAGTCACAGTGACATTACCAACAGAACTTTAGTGATTATTAAGAATAATCTCAAAATTATTTTGCACATTAGAAAACAGATCTATTTGATTAACACTAAGAATCATAAAATTTCACATTTATGGATATTTCCAGTTTTCGTTGAGATTTTATTTTGAGCAACCCTGTACCATCAGGAAAGCATCACAACTTGACAGTGGATTGGCTCCTGGTGAGGTCTACAGATTTAGGCAAGTGCAAAACGTCAGCGTCTTCACTGCCCTTGAGGGTGTCGAGTAAGATTAGGCACATGCCGTGTTTGACATAGAGCGACTCCTAGTGCACAATCACTTCTGTAACATTGGCTTCCTTTACAGGTATTTTTTGATATATAGATGCGTCATACGTTTGGCAGATGTAATTGTTATTCCCCAAATATCCAACTCCCCTCCTCCTCCTGTGTGTGGAATACAGATTCGTGTCTTAGCAAGCCTGGGCTGGGTCCTGTGTCTGCGGTGGCCACTTGAGTGTCTGAGGGCATGGGGTGAGCTGCAGCCCCGGAGTGTTCACGTGGCCCGGCGTGGCTCAGAGATACTTGCCGTGATCCGCCTGGGCCTGATGCCAGCCCCTGTGCTCCATACCTGCGTCCAGCTTCAGGTGTGCACCTGAGCTGCCCAGAAATGCCCAGCTGGGATTCTCGAAATTGCAGGTGCCCCGTAGGCTCATGGGCAAGAGAACGAACATTTCTCTCAGAGAACCAGTGGGTTTGGGGGTAATTCATTACCCAACGTTACTGTGGCCACACCTGACTGGTGTAGCGTACATTGGCCTTGTTAGACCCATGGCTGGAATGTGGAAGTATGGACAATTAGAGTTTGCCCAAGATACAATATTTATTGAATTTAAAATAAGTATTATATGGATGAAATTTACTGTGTTCTACACAAATAATGCATTTATTAAACTACTTTCAATTGAGGCCATAGAAAACTCTGGAAGAGAATAAGACATGTATGAGTGGAAACCGTGAATGTAGATACTTTTCTTTGTAAAGACAGTATTTTAGAGCAAGAAAGAGAGCTGAAATTTCATTTAGCCTAATAGTTTCTGCCTTGAGTTCACCATTTTTCTTATAGGTTTTCGAAGCTCGTGATCAGGGCATGATCTATTCTCAGTAGTTGAGAATACTCCATGCGTACACTACACGTGTGCTCGCCTGCACTCAAGTGCAGCTCGAGGCCCACACTGAGGTCACATGGCTGGTCACAGGGCAGAGGTCTGCTGACCCCAGGCCAGGGGCTTGTCTTCAGGTCTCTCGTCACGCTGAAGGCGTGAGAAGCGTGAGCCTCCACGGAGCCGGGGCTGCGGGTGAGCACAGGGATGCGTGTTCGCCCCGAGGAACCTGGTTCTATCTTCAGGCTTTACGGTTTGCTCTCACACCCTCTCTGGGCTCACTCAGCTTTGCTGCAGCAACAAGCGCCGCACATGCATTTACTCTCATCCCCACGACGTGGCCCCGAGCATCAGCTGCTCGGAGTCTGCTGGGCCTGCCGAGGGTGAAGCCCTTAAACAGGACACGCAACCCTCACACTCACACGGCCCTGGCGCTTGCTCGATGGGCTGGAGCTCAGGGGGGTTCACAAAGCAAGTCGCGTGGCCACGGCTACGCGAAACGTGTAGGAACTGGCTCCTCCCGTGGTGGCACCACTGTCACGTGACGAGTCTTCCTCTTGTGGAGAGGCGAAGGGAGACCTGGAGTGAGGGGGACCCGTGCACCCTGCGTGGAAACTCCCGACGCTGGTTCTGCAGGGTGGAGGGTGCCTCTTCCCGGCACCCGCACACATGAGGATGGCGCCTCTGCAAGCCCTGGTTCCACGAGGAGGGGAGTCTTAGACTGGCTCACACTTGGTCTGGGAAGGACTTTTCCATAAGCCCAGGGGTTCCTTACGCGTAGAATCACTTCGTGAGATGTTAAAGATCATCACGATTAGGTAGCCGCAGACAAAAGCCAGTGCCCTGGTGGATTTCTCTGGAGGCTTCTGCAGTTGTGACTCAGACTCGGGCTGGTCTGAGGGCATCGCAGCTTGCTCTGCTCACATGGCGAGAGCAGGGAAGGGTCTGGGTGCTCAGGGCACCATCGCTGTCCCAGGGAGCTGGATATGACTCAATTCCTGCTGTCTTTGCTTTTATGTGACAAGTTCGTTACTAACCTAGCTTCGCCATTACTGTGAGGCTCAGTCTGGCATATTTAGCTAACCCCATGGCAGGAGTTGGATGATGCATAATTTTGGTGAGTGTTTCTGACTCAGATGGTTCCAATAATTTTACTTTCAGATACACGTAATGCTTCAAATGTGAATAATCTGTTCATTAATTTGTAAGACAGACATATAAAGAATATCCCAAATTTGCCTACACAGAAGTGTCCAGCATTGCCTCTGAGTTCTCTCTCCTTGGAAGGTGACCAGTCGCTTGGCGGGCAAAGGCCCTCCCTTTGCCCTTCCTGAGAAGCCACAGGCAGAAGCGTTTGCAAATCCTCCCTCAACGGGATTCAGAGACTCGATTCAGGGAGCCTCGGCTGGCAGAAGCCCGGGGACGAGGCCGTGATTGGGGCAGGCTCTGACGCTTCAGCCTTCACCCACTGTCCAGCTTTCTCCTGGGTCCTGTGAGTCCAGTCCTGACACCCGCACGCCCACCCACTTACTGGCCCCGGGACTTCCCAGGGCCCCGTCACCCCACAGTGCAGAGTCACCCCTTGCCTGCATCAGAAGCAGAGGGAGCTTTCCCACAACCCGGTGCGTGTGCGATCTTCCTAGAAACCTCCCTGGAAAAGGTGATATTTTGCACAGAAACTACCATGCAGTTTATTTAAAAAATGATAAAGCTTACTTTCAAGACATTTAATTCCACAAAGGAGAGTTGCTGGGACATCTTTGAAAGGGCTGAAGAGCGGCCACAAAAATGAGGAAGAGTCAAGCAGCGTCTGTAAACAGAAATCGGCACGGACTTGCAGGAAGAGTGAGGCAGGACCCCGGGGAGCCGGGGGCAGCTCCTGTCCTGAGTTTTTGTGAGGGGTGAGCAAGTTCTTTGACGTCAGGCTGGCTATCGTGTTCTAGGTAGATTCTGTGACTTGCAATTTAAGAGGAAAATGCCGCAGGGGGCAGGCAGGGAGCTGCGTGTGGCTTTGGGTCCCTGGGGTGATGCAGGGGCTGAGGAGACCTGCGGCTCTGCGCTGGGAGGGGACAGTGCCTGAGACACAGCGCACAGGTGCAGACGACAGATGGCTGTTGGATCGGGGACGCGGCGACTGGGAGCAGAGGTCGGGGAAGTGGAGCCCGCGGGGACCTTCCCGGTGAGGAAGACGTCGAGGCGGCCTGGGGCTGTTGGTGTGTAGAGCCTGCTCTGCTCCCGCGTGTGCGAGAAAGACCTCAGAGACAAATCATGAAAAGGAATATTTTGCTAAAGCTAAATTAAGACAGGCAACATCCATCCTTACTCTATATTCCTCAGTAAATCCCCAAAGGATTAACATTTTTAATATAAACAAAGGAATCAGAAAAACAGATGTGATTTCTGACATGCAACTGTTGTGATGGTAACTCTGTGTTAGAAATGAAACCAAAGGCAGAAAAAAGAAAATATTTCTGGTAATTTTGACTCTGGCATAACAAATACATACATAAAGAATAAAAATCACTAAAATAACATGACAACATAACAGACAAGAAGTGACTCTGACACACAGCCAGAAAAGGTTTATTACGGCTCTTAAAAATCAAAAGGAAGAAAAACACTCTCAGAGAAGAACGGGCAAAGGACCCCTTCATTCCCTCATCCAGCAAATCTTCCGGCATCTCTTCTGGTCAAGCCCGGCACAAAACCCTTGGGGTACAGGTCGCCCGAGACCCCGTCCTGCTTAATGGGGAGTGTGTTCAGTGAGGGGTGGGGTGAGCAGGCCAGGCAAGGGACACGTACATAAACAAATCTAAAAATGATCAGTTGGTGACAGATGTTAAGGAAAAAAGTGAACAGAAGTCGGGTGGAAAGTGACCTGTGCATATGGAGTGTCTACGCAGACCCCACACTGGGAAGAGGAAGGGGAGGAGGGAGGGAGACGGGGAGACTCCCGGGTGCAGGAGAACCCGGTGCAAAGGGGGAGCCGGCCTGTCGGGGCACAGCCAGCGAGACCAGGGGGATGAAGGAGATGCTGAGGGCGGGGGCCACATGGCCTGGGGACATGGCCGGAACAGGTGGATTCATTCTGGGTGGGGCAGCCTCGCGGGCCGATTGTCCTTGCCTGGGTGCTCTGTGGAGACGGAGGAGTCAGAAGTAGCAGGAGGGGGCAGGACTTCACTGCTCCTGCTGAGCCACGAGCACCGGCACCCACTATTTTTGTCCCATTTCCTTTTAAACTCAGTAACGGCTTTTAGAAAAGGGGCTCACTCACACAGTGCTGCTTAGATTCACATGTTTTTCTGGAAGGATATTTGAAAATAAGCAACGAAAGCCTTAGAAAATCTCGTCCTATTAGCAACTTTCCTTATATTATGCCCCAGAAATTCTATTCTGAGGAGATATTGATGGATCTACTAATGGACTGTGCAGAGACACCACTATAAGAATGTCCGTCGCAGTGTTGTTTATAATAATGGAAATTAGAAACAACCTAAGTATTATATTTGACTCATTCATAAACCCCATATTCATAAAACGGAATATTGTGCCTCTATAAAAATTGACGTTGAGGAAGGATGTCTCATAAAAGGGAAAGTATGCATACTCAGAAAGATGGAAAACAATTTACAAAACAATATATCATAGATAGAGCTAATGAGGATGGTAAAATTTCTGCTTGAAATTACAGCAGTGTTTTATGTTGTTGCAGGAGAGGAAGCAGAAAGTGGAGCAGATAGTCTGGGGACCACATACTCTCATGGACGGTGGCCACACCATCGCCTCCACACACTGCGCCAGCCACAAGCTCCACAGCAATCGCGTGTGGACAGACACCCCCAGCTTCCTTAGTTTTTGTGTCCACTTTCCACTCAGCACCAACCGGAGAAAGCCAAACGTGCTCCCCAGCCAATCCCACGGGACGCCCTGCCTCTAGCGAGCTGCCCGGCTCCGCCCTCCACAGCCTCGGTCAGAGAAACCTGGAGCCGCCCAGCTTCCACCATGAAGCTCCCCCTCTCTGCCCTCCTGTGAGTCTCCCAAGCAGAGTGTCAGCGGGAGGACTCCCTGCAGCGTCACGGTGGGTGGAGGACTCCCTCACTTTAGGAAACTCTGAATAAACTGCCCCTGCCTGTTCTTCTGTGGGTGGTCTGGGTTATTCCAGTTTCCACGGAGGTCCCACTGGAGGTGGTGTCCAAGGCCCATGGCTGCAGACCCCAGCCCCTGGCCCGGACCTTGCCGAGGCCCCCGGCCTGTCTGGGCCTTGGAAGCCGGTTGTGGGTGTGGACTCAGCACTCTGCACTGAGTTTCTCGGCTGTTTATTCTTGGTTTGTTGCTGGGTTTGTACTTGTTTCCTGTGTGTTTGGCAGCCGTGGTAGATTGTCTTTTGTGTTAATTTATCTGTATTGTGCCGTCTACAGTGCGATGTGTCCTAACGAGGAGAGTCTGAGGCAGAGCTCAGGCTCACACCCCACAGTCTGGGCTCACACCCCTGGGTTTGCGGTTCTCACCGGACTGGCGTCCACTTGGACAGACTTTGCTGTGGGTGGCCATAGAGTTGGTTGGGGTTCTCCTGTCTCACTTTCATGTCCTGAGAGCACGGCTCCTTCAGAGAGAGAGCTCTGTCTGTTTCGCCCCGTGCCAGGGGCACAGGTTGCTGGGTCTGCATTTGGAGGCTGAGACATGGTGCGCAGGTGCTGACCGTGGCCAGCTCCCGTGGGGTTGTCACGTCTAAATCTTCTCCTCCACCAGGAAACCTCCTGCCGCTCACGGGTCCTTCCATTACAATCCTATATCTTGCGCCTGTCATTGTAAAGGCCACAGCTTCACCAAGGGGACACGGCGGCTTCGGTGGTCGCCCTGGAGAATACTCGACTTTGTGGAATTGCTCAGTTGAGAGGCACCTTAGAGAAGGAAAGGAACACGGTTTCTCAGGCCCAAGGGGCAGCAGTCCGTGATTGGTATTCAGAGGCCTCCAAAGGAAATTCTGATTTTAAAAAAACGCTTCAGTAGAAAAAAATTCTTTGGCCAAAGTTAATAAGTAAATCAACAAACTTAAGCAACAGCAAACTAGACTCGCATCCCTCAGAAACCCCCTGTCCCAGCTGCCTCTGTGTCCAGCCCCCACCTCTCTCCTCTGTGTCCCTGTCGACTCCCCGCCATCTTCCCCTTGTCCAGACACCTTCCTTTTGCCCAGTGACCCATCTAAGACCCCAAATGCCGGGTGCCCCTAAAGACCACCCCTCCTGTGAGCTGGGTACGCAGGCAACTGTAGAATTTAAACCTGGGGTGGAGCTGATTTAAGAGCTATAATGAAGAATTCCCCTAAGCCCAGACAAGGCAATTATTCATAGAGGAACAGATTTTTTGGGGTGCATGAAATATAAGGTTTCCTGACCTATATCGACGTGTACACCATTGGTCAGAACCTCAGATACTAAATCCTGGAGAGCAAAAGCTGATTGGACTGACCCAGAACAGGAGTAAGAGGATCCTCTTCCAACAATAAACCTGAGGGTCAAAAAAACAAACACACAACAGCAACAATAGAAACACACAAGAAAACCCCAAAACCCAAATACAGGACAAAGTCTCATAAAAGCCATAGCTAAAACATTTCCAGTAAAAATCAATGAAACCACAATTCAACTATGCAAACCGAAAAGAATAAGTCATAGGAGATTATCAGGGTAGCCCTGAACATATTTTTCTATAATATTCATGAATTAAAGAAGGTGCTGAAGTAACTGTGGCTCTTTTATCTCATTTTATCAATAAAATCAAACCTGAAATAGGAGACCTAATTCGAAAACCAAAACTTAGAATGGGAAATAAACTCTTTCCTTGGACTACGGTGCTGAGCAGATTTTGAAAGAGCTCCAGGGGCAGAAAGAGGAAGAGAGAGACGGAGAACCCAGAATAAACTCAGGGCTCTGCAGCTCCAGCAGCCAGGTGGCCCACGTCCAAACGTGCCGCCTGGGGACAAGGACGTTGGTAGACATTGTGAACAGAAGGGACACTGTAAAGACAGATTGTCTCATGTTATAAGAGAAAACCCAAACCAATGAAAATCTTCCATCAGATCAATCAGGGAATTAAGTATAAATGTCGGTAGTGAACTTCATCAGTTCCTGGTAGTTGCGTGAGCTACTCTTTGTATGTCAAATCCTTCCAGCTCGTCCAACCTCCTCCTCAGAGTAAACACACCACGCAGGTAGTAAGTATTTCAAGTAAACTACAGACCTTTCCCATTTCCCAGCCCGTAACTGTGACCCCGGGGCCTCGCCTGAGAGACACTCCGGAGTAGGGCCGCACACCTGGGCAGGTGAGCCCTGGGGGCCCCCTGAACCCCCCTGCTTTCCTGCGCCGTTATCAAGACACAGGATGACAAAATTACAGAAACGGAGAACACACTAGTGGTTCAGGGGTTGTGGCAGGGATGGGGGGATGGAGCTAGTGTGGTGATGAAAGGGTGGCCTGAGGGCTCCCTGGGATGGTGGAAAGTTCTGGACGTTGACACTGTCCACATGCCGGTTGTGGTCTCTGGCTGTGGTTCAGCAGGGCGTCACCACTGGGGAAACTGGGGAAACAGTAAACAGGACCTCGCTGTATTATTTCTGATAATCACATGTGAATCTACAATGACCTCAAAATAAAAAAGTTTAATAAAATAACTGAGCAGCCATAGTGACCAAGAAGACAGCTCTCTGGGTTTCTCAGGACGCTGTGCTCCATGCCGCCAAGGTCCCCGCAGGGGCGCGGGAAGGGCTGCCGGAACGCCCAGCTGCACAGACGAGGAAGAGCTCTGCAGCGGGAAAGGCCAGTGGCAACAATCCCGAATAATCGGGATGACCTGGGGTGATCCGTCCTTACTCCTGCTCTTGCCCGGCAGCACCTTGCTCCTCTGAGGCAGCGGCTCCGCTGTGCAGACCTCCGTGCCCTCCTCTGTTCAGTGGGGAGGACCCTGGCGCAGTGACCGACAGAGCGGACACGAAGAGGAAGACCGGAAATGTGTGGTCTGGTGGGGAAAACCCTGGAATGACGGTGTCGTGGGCGGTCTGGTCCTCACTGCCTGGACTTCACGGGTGGACACCAGGCGAGTGGCCCCACAGGGGTGCCCAGTGCCAGAGGAGTAAGGTTTTCAGACGACCCGTGGCAGGTGGGGTGTGCTGGAGGGGCGGGTCCCATCCAGCTGTGTGGCCCCCAGAGGCCTCCCAAGCCCCCCGAGGCCCCCCCACGAGGTTCCCGGGCACTGAGTGGGGAAGACCCCAGGAGGGCAGAGTGAATGAAGGCGATTTTCCCTGGGGGCTTGCCAGGGGTTTAGAGTCCCTTATTTAAGCTTTTCTGTGTCCTCAGAGCCAAGGTGGGGCAGGAAGGAGATAAAGACCCAAAGCTAGTGATAAGTTTATGTGGCATTTCTTCCAGCCGGCGCCACAGGACACAAGGAAAGCTGAGTGTTAGCACAGGTCACTCGGATGTCCACATTCTGCAGTAGATAATGGGGGTATAAGTCGTGTAGAATTCTGTCTCAAAATTAAACTAAAATAATGAAAATAACTGTATTTTCCTACTATTTAACACAAATTAATTTATAATTGCATGCATGAGCTTGTTCCTAAAACACGCCAAGGTCGAATCCCATGTAGATTGCTCTGTGTAATTCGTCTGGCCAATGGACCGAGGCCTGGCAGGTCGTTGCACAGCGAGGTCACTTGGCAGCTCCTTCACAAAGCCTGAGGGCCTCAGGCGTCTTCTCCTGGGTGTCCTACACCTTGGACGTTCACTTCTGTCTCCCTGAAGTTCCCCTCCTGCCCCAGCCAGGACCCCTACTTCACACACGGGGACACCCACTGGGCGGGTGGTGTGGCTGACCCAAGCGGCCACCATCTGTCTCTGGAGGCCCAGCTCACGTGGACGCTTCATCCTGCATCCCACCCATGACAGCACTCCCAGGTCTAAGTGCTTCCCGTGTGACTCTGTGGACACACAAAGGGCTCCTGTCCACTCGCTGCAAAGTCACAAAACCATGATGCTCCCTCTCCACCCCTGCTGCCTTCTCTGGGTGGTGCAGGGTCTGCTCTCACCCCGCTGTAGCCTCCGTGGCAGAGCCACCTCTGAGCAGCTCCCCCGGCCACCTCCTGTCACCGTGCACTGCCACACTCCGAGGCTACTCCCCGTGCTCCGTCAACGTCCCTGTCACCGTCTGTTTATTGTCGGTCTCCCCAGCAAGACCGTACGTTCAGTGAAGGGAGGACATCAGTTTGGTTTGGTTTGTCTTCTGCAACCTCTGCCTGTGGAAGGAGGCTGGAGACGTAGGAGCCCGTGAACACCAAGTGAAGGGATGACTGGATGCAGGGCTCCGGCGCTCGGTGCTGCTCGTCATGGCACCTCCAGGCCTAACGTGAGCCAGCGAGGCTGTATCCACGTCTGCACAGTTGCTGTCTGCTCTTGGCAAACGGCGAGTGCGGTGGCGGCGGGCCGTGGGGACGTGGTGGGCCCCGTGCGTGTGACTGGCTGTGAATAATTGAGCTTGGTCTGTCGTCAGTTCTAGTCAATGTCATTTTGTGCCTGGGATTTTCTCGTGGTTTTGCCTTTTCCTGGACGCAATGTTGTTTTCCCCTGGAGCAGCACTTGGGAATGCAGAGAGGTTTCCTATTCACTTGACTTAACACCCCACATCTTCAGCTCCTGATTAAGTCTGACATTGTCTTTATAGAGTGAGTTGTTAATAGAGGTGAAAAACTATTTTCACAATGATTCTTTTTGCATCCCATGAGATGACTTGGAAGAAGTGTCCTTGTTAAAACAAACACTTTGCTTTCCTGACCTTCAACAGCGTAACACACAATGGAAAATCCATGAGACTGGCTTGGAGACTGTGGAGACCTAAGTTGCGTTAGGACAGATGTGGAATTGCACGTGATTATCTGGTGGGGTCTGTTTAAGAACATTACAGATTGTTTTAGTGACATTTAAAATATGCATAGGCGGTTGGCACTGAGGGGGAGAACAGAAACGCTGCCTGTTGCATTCTTTCTTGTGTCTGTGTCACACAGCACTGTGCCTCGCACATGACAGATGCCCAGTAAATATTACCTGGATGTGTGAAATAAAGATCATTTTATGCACAAAACACCAACAAGTCACAAAATCAGGACTAGAAAGTGGGTCCTCAGCCCCCTGAGTCGCTCTGCGCATCTGAGCGTCAGCGGGCTCCATCGCCCGGAGGACCCTCTCAAGGCACCGCTGCCGCTGCCGCTGCCTGACCCGGCCAGGAAGCCCACAGGCAGCCTGTTCCCCCGAGCTCCCTGGAGCCTGCAGCCTTTCAGGGGGCAGCTGGCCATGCCCCAGGTTTCTTAGGACAGACCCCCGACTCTGAGACCTCACCCTTCAGGAATAAGACAACAGCTATTCATGGGCCAATACATGGAATGTTGCACCCGAGGATGTAGGTAAATCGACTCTGTGCTCTGTGACTGAAGTCAAGGCTAGTTTTATTCCCTGTGCGCCAGGGTACTTGGAATTTTTCATGACAAAGTAATAACTTCCAGGGATAAAATAAACCCTACACACATTTTCATGGAAAATGGATCATTTCTGGAAAATAATTAAAATGAATCAGATGAAGTCTTTTCTAGCAGTGCGGGAATACAGAAACGGGCCATCCATCCATAACCATGGGGAGATGTGTTTGGGGCCAGCTAATCGCCACATGCATGCTATTAATAAACGCTCTTCGTGAGCGTCAGGAATCTGTGTTCTCCCCGTGTCTTCACTCCCCTAACCACACTGTCTTGAAGCCATGGGGCTAGGCAGTGCCAGGAAGGTAACGCATCCAAACAGCGTGCAGCGCTAAGACGGCTAACCGAAAAAGAGACGGCTCTTTTCTCAAAACCTGTAGGAGGTTCTCGTGAACGTGTGAATCCTTCCTAAGAAGTGATTGCAGGGCTTCCTGCTCAAAGCACTCAGTTATGGAAGCATGTTTGGGGTGTGCAGAGAGAGCCAATGTGTCTGACGCCTTCGAGGAGGAAGCAGAATGTGGGGATAGAGTGTAAAATTCAATGAGGACTTTCAGTTTAAAATAGTCTCTGGCTAACAGCTTCCGAGATGGCCCTTCCAAATTTCTCAACAAAATAAATACCTGTCAGGACTCAGAAAAAGAAACAGCCAGCAATATTGAGAACTAAAGCCAGCAGACATGTTATAATACCTGCCCCCTCCCGCCAGGGGAGGAGACCCTGCCCCGGGGCCGTGGGCTGGGGCAGAAGCCGGCAGGGCCTTTGGGAAAGGGTGGGAGGTCTTCCCACCAAGCTGTGCCTGACCCAAGACCTGGTCGTGAGCAGGATCCAGTGTGGGCGCTGTCTGGATGCCCCCGCCTTCCTTCAGATATCAGAATCGATGTCTTTTATAAAACTAAACAAAGCACAGTACAATAAGTCTCTGCAATTTTTATTAGAATGTATTGAGGGTTTTTGAGGGGTGTTATGGTATGACTTTTAATTGACTCTTTCCCTGCCCAAATAGATTACTAATTGCTCAAACACCGTATCTTGACTAGCACGAGTACGTCATCAGCCCAGGCTGCCATAACAAAATGCCACAGCGGTTTATTTCTCACAGCTCTGGAGCCTGGAAATCTGTGATCAGGGCGCCAGCTGATTGGCTTCCTGGCGACGGCTCTCCTCCTGGTTTGCAGACGGCCCCCTTCTGCCTGTGTCCTCACTTGCTGCGGAGAGAGACAGGCAGTTCCCGTGTCCCATCCTCCTCCTGTAGGGACGCGTTCTTATAGGATTCAGGCCCACCCTGTGACCATATCTGACCTTAGTTACCTCCCTACAGGCTCCATCTCCAAATACAGTCACACGGGGGTCAGGGGTTCAACACATGAATTTTAGGGGGGTGCAATTCAGCCCATAGCCACGAGGGTCCGGGCCCCAGGCACGAGGGTCTGGGCGTCCATTCCAGCCTGCGGGTCTGCTGCACCTTGCCCGTGACAGCATCCTGTTGTCTAAAGCTCTAATCCGTGCACTTTCGTGGTTTTTATTTTTATTTGTTTATTTTTATGTAGAATTCTCTTTGCAATACTTCCATTGCTATACTCTTTTCCCCCTTTCAGGTAAATTTCAAGTTGGCAAATCGCACTTCAGGAAAACTCCTTTTGGGAATTTGGGCAGGGTCCTGTTCCTGCCCTCCTTTGCTCCGTACAGATTCCTGGGTCTTCTGCTCCTTGCCGGGTCCTGGGAACTCGGGGACAGAAACGGAGGTTGGGGACCTGGCGGTGGGAGCGCCTGACCACGCGATGCTCCCGTCCAGGACACCGGCCACCCCTCCAGTTCCTCTTCTGCGGCTGCACACCCTTCCTGAGAGGCCCTTGCCACGTTCTCGGGCCTGTTTACTGGCACACAGCCAACATGCTTGGGCCGGTCGTCAACGGGGGACTGGACCACATTCCCTAACGAGCTTCTCGCCCTCACAGGCAGCTGCTGACCACACGTCCAATTTCTGCCCTTTCTCATCGCTTTTATTAGTTCCTCAATTTTTCTCTTGCATTTTCTGGGTAGCAAAACATATTGTTTCCAGATGGTGACCATTTCCCTTCTACTGTCTGTTGATTTATTTGGGGGTCTGGCTGTTTCTGACAGTGCCGCGTGGGGACAGAGTGTCTGGGTCCCGGACTTTGATCCTATTCCTGCCCCTGTGCTCTTAGCTGGAGAATAAACAGCTCCACACCTCAGTTCTCCCCTGAGCGGGGCTGCGCCTGTCACGCCTTGCAGGTGTGTTCCTCACGGGCCTAGCAGGAGCCTGTCACGCCTTGCAGGTGTGTTCGTCACGGGCCTAGCAGGAGCCTGTCACGCCTTGCAGGTGTGTTCGTCACGGGCCTAGCAGGAGCCTGTCACGCCTTGCAGGTGTGTTCGTCACGGGCCTAGCAGGAGCCTGTCACGCCTTGCAGGTGTGTTCCTCACGGGGCTAGCAGGAGCCTGTCACGCCTTGCAGGTGTGTTCCTCACGGGGCTAGCAGGAGCCTGTCACGCCTTGCAGGTGTGTTCCTCACGGGGCTAGCAGGAGCCGGTGAGCACTCGGAGAGGGCTGGGAGGGGCCGTCTTCAACAGCCATCGCTCTCCCGTTTGATTCAACGTCCCAGGAGGATGTTAACGGACAGTGATCCTGGGTGCCCGGCTCTGAGGTTATGGAGAACGATGTCAAAATTCTACACTTTCCCGTGGTGTTTTCCCAGTGCTCTGAGAACAAGTCCTTTGTCAGGGTGAGGAACTTCCTGGAAAGCTGGGCTGGGTTTTGCCAACTGCTTTTCAGGACAGCGGGTGGCCCTGGGGGGAAATCCCATTTGCAGGTTTTGTGGGTGGCGGAAGCTTCGGATCCTCCCGCAGGGCTCAGATGAAGAGGTTTTTGTGAGGCCACAGAGAAGGGCACTGTCGGAGGAGCTGGCTCCAGGGCTCGTTAGGGCGAGAAGGAAAGAAGAAGAGTCCCCAGGAAGAACGACCCTGAGGTCGGACACCAGCCTGGGAGGCGGTTTCAGGGGGCCCTGGGCAGGGGGAGCTGGCCTGGAACGTTTAGCAAGGGCCTGTTGGCAGGAGTCGGCAGAGTTACGACCCGGAGGGGTCTTCACTTGGGAGCTGCTGCCTCGGGAGCCGGGGGTCTCGGGACAGCGCAGCCCACCCTGCTGCCCCAGGCTCACTGCCCGGCCCTGCCCCGCTGAGCCCTGCTGGACGTCCAAGCTCTGACGCGCGGCGGGTGCGCCCCAGGGCTAGGAGAGCGCACAGGGCCGCGGCGCAGGGGGACCAGCGGCCTTTCCAGAGGAGAAGCGAGATGTTTCCATTCGGTCCGGGGAGAGGCGTGGCTGTAATCCAGCCTCCGCTGGCCAGAGTGCTGTTGGCACAAAGGCAGCCCTGGGTGTGGAGCTCTTGTATTTCTTCAAATCCTATAATCACATATTATAAAGAGTCAGCTTGGGCACACAATTGTAGGTTTTGATTTTAATAATTTATTCTCCATAGATTATTTTGTGACGTGGTGGTTTGAGCAATTCTCCCGCCTGGCCTGGAGACCCCGCAGCCCGCGCCCCTCCCTGCCGGCACCGCCACGCATCACGCTCCCAGCTAAGCAGGCACCATGCTGTGCGGTGCCAGCTTTTTCTCACTGTGTGTTTGTCAAGTGCTTTCACCTTTTCCTTGAGCCAGAACCTGCTTACAGCAAGGCAGACAGAGCTCACTGCTCCCAAGGGTGTGACTCCGTGAACTTTAGACGCGGTTTTGCCCGAGTGAGCCCCACACAGACCTGACAGGACGTTCCAGCCCCATCACTGACCCCAAGGTCACCAGGACCCTGACCTCAGTCACCAAGGGCTACTTTTGCTGCTTCTTGAACGTCATGTGGATGGAATCATTCAGTCGGTAGCCGTTTATGTGAAGTGAAATTTGCTCATCATTGTGTCTGTGATGGCCCTGTTGGATGCATGGGGGGGAGGGGGGGAGAGACAGATTATAAGGAAATGGTTCACCTGACTGTGGGAGCTGAGAAATTCCTAACTCTGTGGTCTGCAAGCTGGAGACCCAGGAGAGCTGATGGCGTAAGTCCCAGTGTGAGACAGGAGGGGACGGATGTCCCGGCTCAGCAGTCAGGCAGAAGAAGCAACGTCTCCTTCCTCCACCCTTGGTTCTGTTTGGGCCTAGTGGGGCTGGGTGACTGACGCCCACACGGAGAGGCCCAGGGCTCTACTCAGTCCCCCAGCTCAAGTTCTGATCTTACCTGGGGACACCCACAGACATACCCAGGAATAACGTTTAACCAAATGTCTGGGCACCCTGTGGCCAGGACAAGCAGACACATAAAATTAGTCATCAGAGGCCATTTCCAGTTTCTGGCTCTTACACCAGCAAAAGCCTCTGGGATGCCCTTCCCACGTGTGTCCATGGTGAGCGTCCACACGCATTGCCCTGGGTGGGGCGCTGGCTGCACAGACAAGGGCCGGCTGGCGTGGGCACCGGAGCGACCCCAGGTCATCTGTGGTTACTCCCACCAGCTGCGCACCAGGGTTCCGGTGGCTCCACGTTTTGCCAGCACGTTTTTGACGTTGGCTGTCCAGGCGGGAGGGTTGCCCGTGTTTTACCCACACTTGTCTGCACACTGGTCTGTGCCCAGGCCCGTGGCTGCTGGGCAGTGTTTGCTGTTCTTTTCAGTGTGTGCTCAGTGCCCGGGAAGAGTAATGAATAAAAGCGGTTAACTTCCAGCTGTATTAGCTCCTGTTCTTCAGCGAATTCACTACCTCTGTGGGTCTCAGTTAGTTCATCCCTGGGACACGGTTGCAAACCAGCAATTCCCGGTCCCGCCTCCAAGACTGGGGGTCTCGGGAACAGCTGTGCCCACACTGGAGGGGCCTCGTGTTGGGGCACCCCGCGGTCTCCTCCTGGCCCGGCGCCGGCTGCCTGTTCCTAACCGAGCACTGAGGGAAGAGAACGGTTGGCAGCTGTGAAGAGGGTGTGAGGGGAAGGGACACTCCCATTTTAGTACATTCCCACCGAATTAGAGCTTGTCCCGGTCGTCGGAAATGTAGGCAAGCGCTCGTGTGGCTCTCCGTCCTCCGTGGCTTCAAGTGGCTGTGGGTGTGGACTGCAGTGGCCTGTGGGGAAATGCTGTGTCTCCTAGGCGACGTTCCCGGGCTCGACCTCTCCTCCCGGCTGCCGCCCACCCGCCCTCCCTGCCTTCTTTGTCAGGGACTGTCTCAGCGTGCACACAAGCGGAGACAGTAATTTCCTGGCTCCATTCAGCTCCTGCGCTCGCTGCCCACGGGCGCTTGGCCAGTGCCTCCCTGTCCGGGGCCGCGTGCAGGAGCCCGGTCCCTCTCGGGTGGGTGCTGCCAACGTCTGCTCACACCCGCCCGTCTGGACGTCCCTCCGACTGACTCATTTGCTAGGAACAACACATTTACGGGATAAAACCTGTTTTGACCCTTGATTTTACCGCAACAATATGTAACATATATTGTACCTTTGTGCTAATGAGCAGTGTGAGACGTACGAATTTCTTTTCTTTTTCTTTCCTGTTTTTAGAGCAACACACATTAAATAACTCTGCGTGGCACTATGCATGATCTAGAAATTGCAACAGTGGAAGGGGCAGAGGGAAGTACTTGAACAACGAAAGAAGTAGGGAAGTGTTTTGAAACAGGCCGAGGCGCCTGCTCTCTGTCCGTCGGTGCCCGCTGATTGCCACAGGAGGCAGCTGGACGCGGAGTTATTTTATACGTTTATTTTTCTCACTATTCCCTGTAATTCTGCAGCAGCTTTCATCTTTCCCTAACCACACAGGAAAGTCTGGTGGGTCTGGCCTTTTTCGCTCACTCTTGGGAAATGGAAAGTGATTTGGTCACTTTCAGTTGGAAATGCAGTCTTTGGTCAGAAAATGCAGCGTCCGTTCTCTGAAGTTGATTTTGTGTCGGATTTTCCTCCTCCCCTCGGCTCACACTGGTCAGGCCGGAAGTCCACAGGGAGACTGGAATACGCCCGTTGCTCTCGGCTTTTCCCACAGCTCTCATCTTCGGTTTGCCGGCCAGCGGCCAGCGGCCAGCGTGTGACCCGCAGGGCAGGAACGGGGAAGAAAGGCGGAGACAAGTGGGCCTGCGGTGGCCATGGCGGTGGAAGCTGCTGCTCTCCCTCCCGATCCGGCAGACTTTTGCATCTTGCTGTGGCTCTCAGGGAAGTCCCTGTGGTTCCTCCTGCGTCGGCAGGCCGAGGACAGCACCTTTTCCAGGTGGTCTTCAAGATGACCTCACGGCCTCTCCTGCTCTTCCTCCTGCCCACATCTGGTCCACGGGGACCACACCCACATCCCCACCCTGACAGAGCTCAGAGTTGGGGCCACCCTCCAAGAACACACGTGAAGCTCTCCGAGCGGCACATGGAAAACATTCGTTATGGGTGTGGCATGAAACTGAACAGACACAGGGCTCTTCTGAATTTCTGTTTCTTCTTAGACAATTTTGGCAGGTTGGATTTTCAATCAATTTGTCCACTTCAATTAAGTTGTTAATTGCAATTAATTTGTTGGCATAGAGTTGTTCATAATATTACCTTTTGTCTGTTTATAGCATATGTAAAGGTAAATTTTATGACCATAGCACAAAGAATAGGTGGAGAAATATTGTAAGTTTCTTATACTATCTGTGAAGTATCACTTGAGGGCACACTGTGATGACTTCAAGATATATACTCCACAACCTAAAGCAGAAGTGATACAGAGTTATAAAAATAATCAATCCAAAAGAAGTTCAGAAAAGGAGTAAAAAGGAACAAAAAACACATAGGACAAATAGAAAATAATTTGCAAGATGATAGATATAAACAATGGCAATATTCACATTAAATGTAAATGATTTAAACATCCCAATTAAAATGAAGAGCTAGGTTACTTAAGAAAGCAAGATCTAAATATATTCCGTCTACAAGAAATTCACTTTAAATAAAAAAAATGTATGTTGAAATGAAAATAATAAACACATATATCCCATGCTGGCACTTACATTATATTAATGACTAGATTAATATCATTGAAAGTACATTTTGGAGCAAAGAATATTACCAGGAGTGATATCATTTTATAATGATAAAACGGTAAATTCACCAAGACCACAATCCTAAACTTCTACATGCCTAACAACAAAGCTGCAAAGTATATAAAGCAAAAATTGATATGGTAAAAATGAGTTTAAAAAACTATAATTATAGTCTGAGATTTCAAAACTGCTCTTTCAATAATTGATAGAATAAATAGACAGGAAATAAGTAATGATATAGAAGTCTAAGCTTGACATAATTGATCTTTATAAAATACTCCATTTTATGTTCTTTCCTAGTCCACATGAAACATTTACCAGACACACACTGCACTGTGGGTCATGAAAAAGTCACAATAAATTTAAAAGTCATACAAAGGCCATTTCTGAATACAGTGAAATTAAATTACAAATCAATAGGAAAAAGATCCTTGAAAAATCCCCCAAAATTTGGAAACTAAAAAACACATTTTTAAATGACCTATAGGTCAAAGAAAAAATAAAAAAGAAATTTAAAAAATAATTTGAACTGAAATAAAATTCAAATACCACAGTGATACGCCAAAACAGTTCTTAAGGATAAATTTAAAACAATGACTGCCTTTATTAGAAAAGAAGAAAGAGCTTCATTGATGAGCTCCAGGAAACTATAATAAGAAGATTAAATTAAGCCTAAAGTAAGCAGAAAAAAAAATAATAAACTAAGAGTGGAAAACAATAAAAGATGGAACAAACAATAGAGAAAATCAACAAAACCAAAATCTGCTTCTTTGTAAAGATTTAAAAACATGATGAATCTCCCATAAAGAAAACTCCAGGTCCAGATGGCTTCACTGGTAAATTCTACTGAAGATTTAAGAAAGTAGCAGTACCAATTCTACACTCCTTCTCATAATTGGAGAGAAGGGGATACTTCTCATCTTATTTTATAAGGACAGCATTACTGTGATATAAAACCAAAACCAAAACACAGACATAACAAGAAATCCAAAGTACAGATCAAAACCTCTTATCAACATAGACGCAAAAATTCTAAACAAAATTTTAGCAAACAGAATTAAACAAAGTGTAACAAATGAAGTATAGTATTACCAAGTAGGATTTATCCCAGGAATACAAGGTTCGTTAACATCTGAAAATCAATTAATGTAATTGACCACAGTAGCAATCTACAAAAGAAAAAAGCATACAACCATCTCAATTGATGCAAAAGCAACAAAAAAAGCCCTTGACAAAATTGAACATGCTTCCATGATGAAAATTCTGAACAAATTAGAAATGGAAGGGAACTTCTTCAAACTGATAAAAGGCATCTATGACAAACTTAAAATTAACATCATATTCAATGGTGAGAGACTGAATGGTTTTCTCCCAAGCACAAAATGAAGATGTCTGCTCTCATAATTTCTCTTCAACATTGAACTAGCGGTTCTAACCACTACAATAAGGCCCAAATACACATACACATACATAAACACGTAGTATCTAGATTTGAAAGAAGTAAGTAAAACTGTCTTTAATCAGAGATGGCATGGTAGTCTATTTAGAAAATTCAATTAAATCTACATAAGCTTAAAATTAATAAGTGAGTTTAGCATTATTGCAGACTCAAGATTAATATACAAATTTAATTACATTTTATATATTTGTAATAAAAATCCAGAAAATAATCTAAAAAAATACTCTTTACAATAGTATCAAAAAGTGAAATACTTATGGACAAGTTTGACCACAGATGTGTAAAACCTATGCACTGAAAACTATGAAGTACTGCTTAGAGAAATTAAAGAACTATATAAAGAGCTATAATGAGTTCATGAATCAGAAGACTCAATATTGTTATGATGTCAATTTTCCCCAAATTGATCTATAGATTCAAGACAATCTCAATAAAAAACCCTTGCACCATGTTTGTAGAAATTGGCAACCTGATTCTAAAATTCACGTAAAAATGTAAAGGACCTAGAATTACCCAAACAACTTTGAACAAAAGAACAACGTTGGAGGACTCACACCGCCTGATTCCATGACTTGCTACAGCAGTCAAGACAGAGTGAATTGGTTTAGAAATAGATAAATAGGTGAATGCAACAGAATAGAGGGTCCAGAAATAGATCCCTACGTGTATGAACAGCTGATTTTGACAAAGTTGCAAAAGCAATTAAGCAAAGAAAAGATGGTCTTTCAGTATATGGTGCTGGAACATTTGGATGTACATATGCAAAAAAAATGAACTTTGATCCATATCTCTCACTATATGCAGAAATTAATTGAAAATGGGTCAGAGCTCTAAATCTAAATTCTAAAATCTAAAACTCCTAGAAGTTTATGTAGGAAAAAAAAATCTTTGTGACCTTGGTTAAGGCAAGTAATTCAGATATGCTACCAAAACGTAAAATCCATCAAAGAAAAAATTGATAAATTAAACTTCATCAAAATTAAAAACTTCTGGTCTTCAAAAGATTATTAATAAAGTAAAAAGACAAGTCACACACAGGAAGAAAGCATTTACGAGGCATAAGTTTGGTGAAGAAATTTTTAAAGAACTCTCACAAAACTCAATAAGAAAATAACAGCTCTGTAAAAAGTGGACAAAATATTTAAACAAACCATTCACCCAGAAATATATACGCATAGCAAACAAGAGCATGAAAAGATGTTCAATTACATTGGTCACTACAGAAATGCAAATTAAACCACAATAAGACACCACCACACGTCAATCAGAATGGCTAAAATTAAAGGCTAATCACACCCATGTCAGGGACATGGAGCAACTGGAAGGGCCCCACGGCACTGGGGGAGCGTGGCCGCTTTGCTCCACTGGCTGTTTCTCAAAATAGGTTAATGGCATGTATAATCCCAAAATGCCCGCTTAAGTCCTTTTGTATTAGGAGGAAATCTCTCCTCCCTGGGTATGCAGCAGGGAAAATCAACAGAGTGAACAGGGGGCCCTTGAGTCACCAGACATCCACGGGAAGATATTTGCAAAAATAAAACGAAGAGGTCCACGGAGCGCGGGAGGGGCCGCTGTCTCCCCACCCGGCCTTCGGGGCCCTCTGGTCAACTCAGGCCTCCATGTCTTCCTGCATGACTCTGACTCGACAGCGTCACCCAGGTGGGGCCCTCTCACGGCCCAGGGATAATTCATAGAGCCGACATTAGGCTTATGGAATGACATGCGCGGGGAAAGCCTCCGGGGCCGTAAGCCTCTTTGCCTGGTCCGAGTCCAGAGTGAAGAAATCGGCGAACGTGCGCTGTCTTTCCTGTTCCTGGCGTCCCCCTTTTCAGATGCAAGTTAATTCGGGTGCGTCTTAATGCCCTGAAATGCTTTGTTGAGTGGAGCCACTCACATCTGTGTGCACTAGTTTATTCCTTCCTCAACATTTATCAACACAAAACGCAGGCTTAAATGCAAATTCTCTTTCATCCTCTCTCTTTTCACGTGGGCTTTATCCTTCTCAAGGGTGATAAAATGATGGATTAATCAGGAGTTTCTCACTCAGAAAAATGTTGCACTGCTGAGTGTTTATTTCCTGAATTCAGTATCTTCAAGTTTCTCATCAGCCTGAGGCTTTTTTGCAGTCCAGGAAAGATCATCACAACGATGTCTGTTTAAATCAAGAACTTTCTTTTTCTCAGTCAACCATAATTTGATCAGACTTCAGAGAGCTTTTTTTGGTCCATGCTCGTGGAAATGGGAAATAACTGAGCAGTTAAAATTCATGATCTACACTTTTGTGTCATTATTATTGCATTAGCATGAAATTATACTTCTAGTTAGTCATAATTATACTCATAATTATTCAATTTATCACTATAGGTCCTCCTGGAAGTTTTATTGGTGGATTTATTAACATTAATAAATTGTTTTTCTTCATCTCCATGTTATGAATTCTTCTCATGTGTAATATGATCTATTATCCATAAAATTATAACAAATGCCAAGCATTGGTGGCTGCTCGGCAATGTGAGGGAAACCTTTTGTCAGCTCATCCAGTGTGTGACTCAACTGCCAATGTCACAGGGGAGTAGCTTTGTGCCACCAAAACTTGCTGCAGTTAGAAGACTATCCAAACAAAGGCTCAAAGTGCGTGGGATGGGAACATGTTTCTCCCGGCTGTTCCCACCCAGCCAGCAGCCCTGATCCTGGAGCCATCTCTGCAACTCACAACAAGGTGTGGAGCTGGACTTCACATCCGGCCAGCTGGGCCCTTCCGTCTTCAGACACGGCGCCACCAGACACACTGTCACTGCCCCATCTTTGCTCAGGCTGTTCTCACCACGTGATGGTCCTTTCTCACGCTCTCCTAGAGACAGAGTCTCCCTTTCATGAACCCATTCCTGGCTGCTGCCCACCTGCCATCCCCTCTCTGGACTCTTACAGTCTTGCCCCACCTTTCTGTTCAGCAGGCCGCTGTTGCAAAGCCTTAGAATACGTGATAACCCTTGGTGAGTGTTAGCGACTGTATGTTTGTTTCTCCCCAAAGGTCATGTGTCAAAGCCCTAACCCCCAGTTTGGCTGTATTTGGAGAAGGGGCCTCTAAAGAAGAATTTAGGTTAAATGAGGTTGTAAGGGTGGGGCCCCGATCTGATAGGATTAGTGTCCTTATTAGAGACACCAGAGAGCTCACTCTCTCTCCACCAGGTGAGGACACAGCAAGAACCCAAAGGGAGAGCCAGACACAGACCCTGCCGGCACCTTGATGTCCAACTTCCGGCCTCCAGAACTGTGAGAAAATAAAGTCCTGCTGTTTAAGCCGCCCAGTCTGTGGTATTTTGTTAAGCCTGAGCTGACTAAGGCAAATGAGGCACCGGGTGATGGTTGCTCACGTTTGCTGAACACAGTGAGCCGCGCACTGCACTGGTGACTCAGCTGGGTTGTCTTATGCTAACTGGTTTACACGGGATATTTTACTTAATCCTCACAGCACACCTGTGGGGTGATCCTTTTCACAGATCAGACAGCTGAGGTGAGGGAAGGTGACCCGGGCGGCCGGGCAGGGAAGGGGAGCCCCCATGTCTCCCACCCCCAGCCGTGTGTGTGTGTTTTCATCCTGACATCCTCACAGCGGCCCGCACTTCCCTGAGAGCTGAGGGCCTGGTTGGCCACCTGCGGGCAGAGCGAAGGTGGGGGTGCACCTGCCGACTTATGAATGAAGGCGCTGGGGCAGCTGCGCAGGGAGAGGGGTGTGCACACCACACACATCGGGCCCTGGAGCAACTGTGGGTCTCTCTCCACGTGACAGGAGGCCAGCAAGCCCCACCATGCTGCTGTGAGGGCCTCTGGTTGTCAATTCAACTCAAAACGGACAGGATGTGTCAATTCCTGTGCTGGGTGCTGACATCACATGGATGCAGAACAGCTCTGACCCTGGGGACGACTGCCGTCTACAGGAGGGCACAGCCAGGTGAGACAATTCAAAGGCAACTCACATGCAGGTGTGATCCATGTGGGCTTCTCGAGGGGTAGGACTTCTCCTCTGTCTGCCCTCCCCGGGCCACCACTGCCTGGAGAAGGGGGCAGGCACAGTGCTGCTCCGGGGACTTCCTTTGCGTTCTGGTCCACAGGACATTCTGGACCTGGTGGCCTGGGGTGGGGACACCCCTCCAGCCATGCTTCACTGACTGCTCCCCATGCCCTGAGAGAGGACGGAGGGGTCCAGAAGCTCCCACAATCCCGGATGGGCTCCAGTCCTGGGGGCCCTCCGGCCACTGGCCATCTCAGGATGCCACACTCACTCCTTGGGAAATCATTTCCTAGTCTAGCTTTCTGTGGGACTAGAGTCACATTGCATTTATCTACATAGCTGCAGGATGAGGAGATAAATATAATAAAAGTAATGAACATCCATTACACAAAAATACATAATGAATGACACCTCCTTGCTCCGCTCTTCCTTGAGGCACAGCTCCTGCCTGGGGAGCAGGGTCACGAGGTTTCCGTCCCCAGTGAACACACGCTCTGTGCACAGTGGTGGGTTCTGAAGGCGCTCACCCCACCCAGGCAGGCCCAGAGACCCCTAAGAAGAACCGTCTATGAGGTCCTGCTTGGGGCCCCTTGAGGCTCGGGTTAGCTCTGCCATCCAGTATCCCACACTCCGTGCAGCATGGTGGGGACATGGTCAGAGGCCCTGGGGTGAAGCCTGACCTTTAGGGGTTGACCAAATGCGTCCCTGTTTTACCCAGGCCCAGGGCAGGCCATGGACGGGGCTGAGGATTTTTTGGGAAGGTGTGGGTGCAGCAGGCTTCCCGCAGCCATCTGAGCACGGGAAGTGGTCCTGAGGTGGGGCTGGGGCTGGGGGTGGGGGGCAGCCCACAGCAGGACTCTTAGCTGGGCTTTGTGCATCCAGCCCTGCTGCTGGCTGGCGCCCACCCAGTGGGTGCACATGGCTCAGGGCCCACACGGGCCGTGGGGGTGCACTGAGACAAAGCTCTGCTTCCTCCCCTGGCCTGGACACAGGCACCAAGAGCAGGGGGTTTCTGAGGAAGAAAAATCACCGCACCAGCATAGGCGAGTCTCATTCTGTGGCTTGTCCTAAGGTCTGCACAACACGAGTTAGGGAACACTCAGCTCCCAGGGCCATGCAGGCGGGTGAGGTCCTTGCTGGCATCTGGTCACGCCATTCACATCAACAGGTCTACACCGGAGGGAGCCAGGTCTGCAGGAAGGAGTGACCTCTCCGTGGGGGACGTGGCATCTGCACTATCCGTGTGAACCTCAAGGATGGACACATCCCCCTTGCCTCTGGTTTAGAGGGAGCTTTTCTCTGAGAAGCCCTTGCGTGTCCTGCCCTGGCTCTCTTTGAACCTCTTCATCTCAGAAACACCCAGGGGATGCCGGCCTGGCCTCCTCGGGGGTCCTCACCTGCGGTTCCCTGGGGCACCGGGAGACCCGCGGCTCAGGCAGCATCACCCAGAGCTTTCCCCGGGGGTGAGTGAAGTTCACGGCCCCCCGTCACACTCGCTGCCCCTCCCCTGTCGAAAGGCTGCGTCTGCCGCCCCCACAGCAGATGGAGACCCAAGCCCGGGGGTGTGGGGCCAGTGGCCCACATGACCGTGGTTTCGCTCTTCCCCCGAAGGATGCCTCAGACATGAATTACAAATGGGCAAGTTGTTGGAGTCTGATTTGGAGCTACCTTGGTTTAAATATAGAGCTTTTTATTCATTTTAAAAGTGCAGGGGCTGCTTACCACATAAAAATGAAGGAAAATAAACTCATCTGCATTACAAAAAATATGGCTACACCATATTCATTATGTAATTAATTTAATACTTTGATTTACAGTTGCCTACAAATTGTGAATTGCTTTAAAATACCTCCCAAATTGAAAATGCATTTAAAATATGAATGCATTGCCACGGGTCAGGGCAAATCACCCAGCTGCACTTCACAAGCTAAGTTCCTCTCTTAATGGTGGCTTTGCTCAGTAATGTGGGCACAGACCTGCGGACGTCAGCCCACGGCTGCCCCGTCCCCTGGGCCTTATCTGGGCCCTGTCGGCCACAAAGAATTGAAAAGTTTTATATGTGGTTGTGTGGGGATGGGTGGTATTCATTACTTTTCACTTAATTTTTTTCCCTAAATATGGAATGTGAGGTGCAGATTACTTTTTAAATTATATTCTTACATGATAAACCAGCGCCCAGAACAGCAGCGACGTAATTGAATAGAGATGGAAATGTTAATGCAGAAGTGATGACCAGCAGGCAGCTATTTTGGGGCCGACGCAGCCGGGGACGGAAAGGGAGGGCTCCCTTTCACACAGACACCCATTATCATCTTCGTAAAAAATGGGCTAATTTGGGGACGGCGTCCGTGACCATTACACTCTGGACATCAGCGAGGCCATCGGCTGCCCGGCCAAACGAGGGGCTTCTATTTTTAGCCTCCTGTCCACTCCAGCATGGCCGCTCGCGGTACTGGGGGGCCCGTGGCTGGCAGAGCAGGCGCCCTGAGGACCCCCAGGAAGGGGCTGACGGCCACAGGGGCCTTGTGCTTGGCCAAGTCTCGGAGGAGGAAACAAGGAGAAAAGCCCATATTTCTCCCACAAAACAGGTCATTCAGGGCCTCTGTCACCCAAGGAAAGTGGAAAATTGCTGCCTTTGCTGAAAAGAAAGTTCCCAAGCAATAGAAGCACATTCCCTTTAATCAATCCATAATCTTTTGGCAAAAAAGTCCTTTTGGCCGGATCTATCTGGATTTTTACTGGAATTTTTCCTGGATAAAATAGAGTTTGTCTGAGGAAAAAAATATTAGGAATTCTTAATCCATAAAATATGGAATGACGCCAGTTGGAAAGACCATTTTACAAAGGTGAACAACGAAAAAACATAGAGCTTAATTAAATTTATCTTTCGGAAGTAGAGCCCTATTAGTCCCATCAGCCCTGACCAGAGCCGAACGCAGCAGAATCGTAAAACAGAAGTCGGTAACACTCAGGTGCTGTGACGGGCCAGACTCACAGGTACTGTCCGAGGCACCTGCTGGGTCTCAGGGGCTGTCCCTGAGCGCGTTCTGCCGTAGGTAGAGACCAGCAGACCCAACCTGCGGCCGTCCCCACCTGGGCGGGTGCTGGGCCTTGGAGCTGGGCTGCTGTGAAGGGGCCACGCCTGTTCGGCCAGTGTCACCGTGTCCTCCCGGGTGGTCTGGCCACCGACGCAGCGTGCTCACACACGTACCACCCATTCAGCAGACTTTCCAGGGACCCTTCTGTGCACAGGCCCTGGAGGGGCAAAGAGAGACTTGAAGGCAGGGGACCCTCTGCAGGCAGCTCCTGCCTGTCCTGAAGGCAAGGTGGCTTCGAGATGGCACTAAACACCCCGGCCGTTCCCTCCCAGAGCCTTTGTTTTATCTTATTACAATTTCTGAAGTTGATGAAAGTGTCATCTTCTGCACTGCTGCGGGGGGAGAGGGATGTTGGTCCCAAGTTCCTGGTGCAAGTGGCTCCTCTCAGGCACGTGGACGGGTGGCCGTGCTTGGCGCCAGCGCTTGTCTCTCTCTGCTGGTCTCCAGGAGCTGGAAGAGGCAGAAAATCAGCTCGTGCCCATGGCTTTAAGGTGCTCACCTGCGAGAGTCGGGGTTCTCCAGAGAGCGGAGGCCGTAGGGTTTGTTGTAAGGCTCACATGGTCACGGAGCTGGCAAGTCCCAGGTTCTGCAGGGAGAGTCGCAGAGCTGGACACCCAGGAGGAGGCGATGATCATTTCCAGTCTGGGGCAGAAAAAGACCAGTGTCCCAGTATGAAGGCTGCTCACACGGGGGGAGGGGACCTGACACTGGGGAGGGGACGCCCACATGGGAGAGGAGATACGCACACTGGGGAGGGGACACTCACATGGAGGAGGGCATGCCTACTCTGGGGAGGGGACCCCACACTGGGGAGGGGTCACCCACTCTGGAGAGGGGACGCCCACTCTGGGGAGGGGATGCCCACACGGGGGAGGCTGTCTGCCTTACGCAGTCCACCAATTCAAATGCTGATCTCACCCAGAGCACAGACAAACCAGAGTGACCCCGTGGCCCAGCCAGGTGGACACATGAAACGAGCCAAGTGTCCCAAAGAGCCCAGGGAGGCACAGGGCAAGGGTCCCAAATGTCCTTTTCTCTGAGTTTGTGTGTTTTTCTGTGTTGTCTTCACGAGTCCCATGGGGGAGGCCCCCCGCCAGGCAGAGCCTTTTCCTGAGCTGATGGAGGAAGTCAGAGAGACCCAGAGAGTAAGAGGGACCCGACGTTGCAGTTTGTGGAGGGAGGGACCACGTGATAAGCAATCCGGGCTGCTGCAGAGGCACAGCGTGGCCCAGGACAGAGACAGGACCTCAGCCCACAGCTGCGAGGGCCTGGCTGGTGCCACACCTGAGCTCGCTCGCAGGGGGCTTCCTCCAGACCCCCAGACGAGGACCCCTCCCAGCCCACACCTTGATTTTGGTTTTGTTGAGAGCCCAGTCCTGCCCGGCAGACTTCTGACCCACAGAACTGTGGGATGACGCACGAGCGCTGTTGTCAGCTGCGCCGTGTCTGGGGGTTTATTACTCAGCAGCAGAAGCCAGGTGCAGGGCAGCCCTGCTCTCTGGTCCCGTCCCCGCACAGGCGAGATGGCTCAGTGGTGGTGCCGGGTGTCCCTGCTCTCTGGTCCCGTCCCCGCACAGGCGAGATGGCTCAGTGGTGGTGCTGGGCGTCCCTGCAGATGGAGCCGGGCCTGCCCCCCCCCCCGCCCTCTTGTCCTCTGCGAAGCCTTGGCCTCGGCATCCTGCTCATCCTCGACCTGTCTCTGCGGGCGAGTTCCCCCCCCACAGACGGGTTGGGCTTCACAGGTCTGGGAAGGGGGAGCGGAGGGAATGGTGTGGCAAAGGTGAAAGGGACGGCCTTGCAGAAACAACAGGAAAACACCTAATCCCACCGTTTCCCAGGAACAGTTAAAGATCCACCCTATAAGTTCTCCCACTAACAGGCACCTGCGGGAGTTCTGTTTTGCACAACTTCTGAAAAGAGCTGAGTGGACAGAAAAAAGGTGTAAAACTCTCTCTTTCAAAACTGTTTTTTGAGAATCTGCTTTTTTACAGTCTAAAGAGCTCCTGAGTGAACAGCAGGGTGCAAGCTCCAGGCCTCAACCATGTCTCGAGGACGCCTCACCTCTCCTGTGATAATGCCTTCTCCAGGAAAGGCAGGAAGCGCACTCTGGACTTTGACATCCTCGAAGTTTTTGTAAGTGGTCGGGCAAATGCCCTCAGGCAGAAACTCAGGGTGCAGGCTCCTGGCACACCCCAGGGCTCCGGAGCCACGAGTCGGGTGGGTGTGCCGGGCATCCCTGAGCCTGAACGGTGTCTCTCACCCAGGAGTGCTTGGCCGGCACCTGTGCAGGATGAGGCAGGCCTTGAAGGAGGGGGGCACCCACAGCTCCCCAACCCCCCGACCCCATCCCCATCCCAGCCCCGTTGGTGCCCCCCACCCTCCCCAAATTTCTCTTGCAGCTCCAGCCCCTCCCATCTGGAAACGAGGGGCCCAGAAAGGCATGAGACTCCCTCCCACCCTCTCCTCACGGTGCAGGGTCAGGCGGGCCAGTAACTGAGTTTTCAGGAACCCGTGGCGTTTCCCATTAGCTGTTGGCTCTCCCAGCACACGGCACAGAAGGCAGGTGATTCATCACAGGGCCTGGGCTTTTTCTGGGAGTCCAGGGGGACGGAGCATTTGGAGGGCTGGCTGCAATGAAGGGTCCCATGACTTATGGACGGGGCGTCGTCCAGCTGCGGGGCCAAGGTGCCAGGCCCCGGTGTGCAAACGGGGAACGTGTTTGGATCCTGGCTTCACGCTGACTCCCTGCACCCATAGGCAACCGCTGCCCCACCCTGGCTGGGATCACTCACAAAACACTGAGGCTCTAAGGTCTTAATTGTTAGTTGCCTGCCTGGGACACCCCTGTGGGGGCTGGAGGGCCCTGCTCTCCCCAGATTGAAAATGGAGCATTTGAAACTCTTCAGCTCACCCTGACACGAAATGTGAGTTGGCTCTTTGCAGTTCTTAGGTTTGTCCTGTCTTTCCCTGATGGCTTTGTGTCTGTGACTCATCTCCCCAGCAAGACTGGTCACCCCTTGACGGTGGGGATGCCCAGTCCTCTGCCCCACGTCCCCACAGAAAGGCCAAAGCCCTGAGATGCCACCCCAGCTCCTCTGTGCGACAGGGTGGCCAGGCCAGGGCTGTGTGAGCACCAAGTGTAAGGATAATTCAGGAAATCATTTCGTGTATGTTATGGAGTAAACTGTGCCCTCCAAAATTCACATGTTGATGTCCTCACCCCCAGGACCTCAAAATGTATTTGGAGATGGGCCTTTAAAGAAGTGATTAAGTTAAAATGAGGTCCTTGGGGTGGCCCCTACCCTAATCTGACTGAAGCCCTCATACGAAGGAGAGATTAGGACATGGACACACCCAGAGGGATGACCCTGAGAGGACACAGGGAGAAGGTGGCGTCTACAGCCAAGGAGAGGCCTCAGGAGGAAACAGCACCTTGATCTTGGACTTCCAGCCTCCAGAATCAGGAGGAAATAAATTCCTGTTGTTTAGGTCGCAGGTCTGTGGTGCTTTGTTATGTGGCCAGAGCAGACTAAGGCAAAGTGCAAACGCAGCATCTGATTTAGATGATGAAAAGGGCATTTCCGGAGAGTCACTTGCTCCCCTTCCTGCTGCTGTGCCTGTGGGACCCTACGCACCTGCCCAGCTCAGAAGGGTCTGGGGCATACTTTACTTTCTACCCGGGCCCACCATGTGAGGGTCTGGTCTGGACACCTCCCCCACCCGCCCAAGGAAGGCCCTGGTGCAGTCACCCCCTCCCATCACCTGCAGACGCAGGGATGGGGAACGCAGGGGCCCTGCGTCCTGCCCTGTGACCTCGTGGTTCATCCCCGTGGACAGGATGGGGTCGGTCATTCCACCTGGGAAGCTGAGTCAATGTGTGGAAGCAATGAGGGGCACACGAAGCACGTGAGGAGGCGAGAACCAGGTCTGCTCAGCCCTGGTGCAGTAGAAAGAGGGACTTCAAGGACTGGTGTCGACAGGAGGGCGAGGTGACAGTTTGCACCCCGGGCCTGCCCTCCAAGTGGTCACCACTGAGCACCCGAGTCCTCCCAGGAGTCAGCAGACACCTCTCAGCAGGAGGCAGAGGCCTCGGGGGAGCGGCTGCAGCCACCTGCCTTCCTCCGCAGCAGGCTGCTGTGATCTGCCGCGATGGGACGACCTGGGAGGTGAGCCAGGCAGGGCCTGTGAGGGGCTGGGGGACGCCGCTTTGAATTTAGGGGAAAAATATAAAACCAAAAGAAAGGAAGATAAAAAGCCAGTGAATGAGCAGGAAGGCATAAATACAATAGTTTATGTAACGCTGAGTTCTACTTAAAATATTCCTGCAGGCCGGGGTGCGTGGAGAGAATGAAGGCTGAGCAGTTTCCTGGTGATTCGACGCTGCTTGTCCTTTGGGCACGCGATTTCCTTACCTTTCCTCAAACGCTCCTAGAATCTCATGTGCCGGGTCGGAGCTGCCTCCTTTGCTCTTTCCTCCTCATTAAAACCAGCGTTTGGTTGGGTCTTCAGATAAGGCCTAACGGAGACAACACCTTAGTCTGACCGCTAATGAGCCGCAGCACCTTGAAGTGCTCAGCCCACATGCTCCACAACGCCAACGGGCGCTCAGTCAGAGAACGTGGGAACGACTCTGTCCTGGTCATACAGGCTTAAGGACGTTGAGAACCAAGTCCTCGACAGGTTTTAAACCTCACTCAAGTAATCTGAGTTTGCAGGCCCTTGTGAGTACTAATCGCTGGGGCTTAGAGTTGTCTCTGAAATGGTCACAGAGGGGTTTCTAGGGCCCGTCATTGGGTGCAGCTGGCTCTGACCCACAGTGTCCACGGCGAAGAGCTCTGTTGGCCTCTGCTGGCCTTGGGCTGCCAGGACAGCACCTGCTCCATGGCGTGGACGTTAGAACGGAGGATCCCACAGAGTCCCAGGCCTGGAGCATCCTAGGACACCACCCTGGGCCTGGGATGGAGCTTAAAGGATTTGCTTTTTGCTCACGAGGCAGCCCCAGTGTCCTTGCACCTGCTTCCCCAGGCTGGGGGAAGTGGAGATGTCCAGGGTGTTCTCAGACCCTGCCCCAGCCCCACCCAGGAAGGTGCATAAACAAGACAAACCCAGTACGAGTTCTCCATTCCTTGCAGTTCTGCAGAATGAGTGAGGCCCTCCCAGCCTCCAGGGCTCTCAGCCTCCTGCTCCCAAGCGCAGGGAGTCGGGGCCATGAGCGCTGACTTGGAGAGTGGGTGCTGGGGTCCTGTGGGTATCCGAGCCCACAATTTGTAGTGAGGGCCTTGTGAACGGGAGCAGCTCCTTCAGCGAGGACAACACGTGGGCTGCCCGCGTGGCCTGCTCTCCACACCCCATTCTTTCGGTGGGGGCGTCCTCTGGGCCTGCCTTACCCCACAGGGCCACGGGCAGCTCTAAGAGACAGGCTGGGATGGCGTGTGGTCAGTGCGGGCACCCAGGGAAAATCAAGCCCGGTGGGTGGTGTGCAGGGTCCTTCACATACAGGCATGCAGAGCCCAGTGACAAAATCTGTTTTAACAGATCCACATTTCCTCCAAGAGCTGGAGAGCAGACCATTCTTCTGTCTGGGATGCCTTTCAAAGTTAGACGCTTCGGCCAAGCTGGCCTCCTGTGCGTGTCCCCACTGGTTCGAGGGCTGCTCTAGGCCAGCGGCCACTCCTGGCATGCTGTCACTGTGCCTTCCTTGCTCCCGTCACCCTATTGGTCATTCAACACCCGGCATTTGCAAAGCGTCACGTTTTCCAGATAGCAAAGGCAGCTGCCTGACCCAGGAACAGGGCTGGGCTCCTGCGGGTGGGTCAGTGCCAGCCTGGTGACCCCATGCCTCCCTCTGCTCAGAGGAACTTCGAAAATCCATCACCCTCATCTCCACTAGGAAGCCCAGGAGTTTCCAAGAGCTAAGCTGTTGCTAATAGCTTAGTAGACCCGCAGGCCTGGTGTTGCAGGGCCCATCCAAGGCCACCTGCAAACGTGAAAGCAGGTCTGCGTGCCTCACTGATGGTAGCTCGTAAGTGCGGGATGCTTAATGCAAGAGATGCTGTTTACTGGCAACGTACCTAGTTGGAATATAGAGAGCAGTGGAGATCTTGCTATAATGTAATTTTATTCCACTTGGGTTCATATATAAACGAGAAGCAATACTAGCATATGAGGAAAAATGGAAACCTAGCGGTCGTGGGTGGGGTGACCTCAGCCCATGCTGTCTGCGCCTGGCACCACAGCGCACGGTGCTGGTTTTGCATTTCATAAGTCGGATGACAGGGAGCACTGAGCGTTCAGACAGCCATGGGGTCCTTCTTGCTCCCTGCATTTCGTCTGGGGACTGTGCATTAGCACCACACCCAGCCCCATCAGCACCCCGTCAACGCGGCTGTTGGAATTGAGAGAGTGCCAGGCTCCACACCGTTGGGCACCACGTTCCAGCCACTGGAGCAGTTTTTCTCAGCAGGGTCAGCCCCTCAAGGTCCACCGGGGAGCGGATGGTCCGTCCCAATTCACACCTGGCCCCTCGGTTCCCGTCACCCCTGCCCAAGCCTGTGCCCCGGCTTCTTGGCACCCAGGGAGGGGGAGCGGCCCCCGGGAGTCTCCCCCGGAGGAGGCGGAGGAGGCGGAGGAAGCAGGGTCCCCGACGCCGGGCTCCTGGCCCGGACGACCTTCTCCTCTCAGGCCGGGGCCCTCCTCGCACTGCCGCCGAACCGAGGTGGGGAATGAGCTCCCGGAGCAGCCGCGAGGTCAGCAGCTCGTTAGAAAGAGACAATTAACCACTCTCTGATCTAAACGTTGTTTCTCTGCTTATTTAGTGTGATTTTGAAGAAATCACTTCCACTCATGCGCCGAGACTGGAAGGCATCGGGGCCCCGGGTGTCCCCCGCATAAGCGACAGGTGTCCCGGCCGCCAGTCGGCCCGAGGCCGGACCACCAGGCAGGACCTGAGGGCCGCTCTGTGTCCACAGCCTGGGGACCAGCCGGTGAGAGAGGCCGGGGCTCAAGGGCTGAGGCTCTGGAAAGGCTCACGGAACGCGGGAAAATACATTCCTGCTGGATCCCTGAGCAGAGAAAGCTACAGCAAGGCCCTCGGCCTCCTGCGTGTGGAGCCGTGATCCTGGCGCAGGGAGGAAGCAACGCCGGTTTCCCCAGGGCCCAGACACTCCCGTGTCGTCCACCACGGCTCACACCGCGGAGACTCATGGAAACAGTGGACGCCTGGGCTGGGCGTGGCCTGGACACTTTCCCTGGTCCGGCCGAGCCCACCGTCCTCCCACCACAGCAGGCTGCTCACGCGGGCGCCGTGCCCCTCTCCCCACGGGGCGCCTCCCCACCTGCCGACGGGGCCCCCAAGCTGGGGTCTGGCTCTGCTCCCTCCTCACTGGCCACCCGTCCAGGAGAACCTCGCCCCGGGGGCTGGTGAGGTCTCACGCTTTGATGATGGATTTATAAGGTTCTCCACAGACAACAGGATGATGAGGTTATGCATTTGGATAAAAATGCAACTCATCAGGTCTTGTGGTTATTAACAAATAAAACCATGGTACCCATAATCAAATGTGTTAATCTAAACATGGGGGGGTCACATGCAGGAGCCCCTGCGAGGATCTACGTGTGCCCCGTGTCCCAGGAGAGGAGAGGGTGGGAGGAGCTGTTCACGGCCTCCCTGGGCTCCCAGGTGACAAACACCCAACAGAACGGCATGGCGGGTGCTCTGTGGACCCATCAGGCAGACGACGCCACCTCTGAGACAGGCGGGCCAAGGAGAGCCCCGGGGGCTCTGGGACAGTCCGCACAGGGGGCCTGTTTCAAACCAGAGCAGCTGCAGGCCGCCAGAGGAGGCAGGGAAGGGTGAGTCTGTGTCTGCAATTAGACGTTCACAGTGCAAAGGAGACACAGGGAGCCCCAGGCCCGAGGAGACAACGCGGGACCCGGAGCAGACAGGGACTGGCAGCGACAAAAATAAATACAGCTCTGCTGGCGACTGCAGCTTCCTCAAACCATCCCACTGCCCTTTACTTATAAAATATATAATTACACGTGTTTAAATTTTATATGATTCATTAAAGCAAGGGTGGTAAGTGCTTTCCAATAATTAACATGCAGACAAGCCCATTCTCGGATTTGAGGCCATGAATAAAAGTGACACTTCGCCAATTGCACCTTGCTGGGCTGCAGTTTAGCCGCAGCCACCGACACCTCTCAGGTAATTGATTGTTCCTTGCTGGGGAAAAACAAATGCAGGATGAGCTGGTTTTATTGCTACTTATTACGCTTCACTTTAGCATGGAAATTGCGGCTTCAGATGAAACAAGTTAGCCCACGAGCAGTGAAAATAGCAGTATTTTGTTTTTTTAAGGTAGGAGGGCAGGACACAGCCGAGATTTGCCGAGAGCTGACCCAGGCCTGGACTCGGGCAGAGGCAGGTTCTGACCTCAGGCTCCTTCTCCCCTGTAGAAAGGCAGGATGGATGTTCGCTGCATTCCCTGCAGCTGGTCGGGGTGCTGACGTGGTGACGCGCTGGGGCCAGGTCTGCCTTCTGCCCAGAGCCCCTCCCGTGGCCGGCGTGGTCAGAGGGTCCGGCATTGTCCTCCTTGGGGCTGCGACAGGGAGGCCTGAGTGGGCTGCGGGGCACACTGGACTCCAGGAGACGGGCCAAGACCACCCGTCGTCTCTTCCACCTCGGCTGCCTGGTGCCCCGGCGGGTCCTCGCCCCGCATCATAAGTGCTGGCACTCAGCCCTGGGCTTCCAGGAAGCTGTTTGGCCCGACTGTCACCTGGGCGAGGGTGTCCTCTGCTCCCCACGCAGCTCTCCCAGGTCCTCGCTCGGCTCCTAGGCAGGAGGCCCCGCAGTCCTTGCTCTTGCGGCCTCGGGGTCTGGCTCCTGCATCCGTCCTCACCCGGAGCTGCCGTCTGAGCTCCTCCTGCTTCAGTGCCCCGTGCTGTCAGCGTCCGCGTGACAATGGGCAGCGGTGGGCGGTGGCTGAGAACACCGGGAGGTGGAGGAAGCTGCTGAGAAAGGAAAGCAGATGCTCTTCTAGACTGGCGGTTGAGGGCGGTCAGGGGTGAAGTCTGGCGCGTGTGAACAGCAGACCGCGGGCCCTCCATAGCTCTGCCAGGTGAGGCGGGGGCCTCTGGAGGGCTCTGGCCGAGGCCTGGCTTGAGTGATGGCTCTGGGTGTTGCCTCGCAAGCCCGCAGGCAACAGCTGTGAGGGGAGGGAGCCCGGGGTCCAGTCAGGGGCAAGTCCCGGGTCCAGGAAGAGGCGTGTGGCTTGGCCAGCCTGGCCGTGAGAGGGGTGGCGAGGTGGTCGGATTCCAGACGTGTGTCTGAGGATGAGCCAGCCGGGGCTGGCTGCCGGATCAAACGCGGGGCGAGACGGGGAGGCCTCAAGGGGACTCCAGATTCTCTGCCTACGAGTCCAGAGGATGGAGTCTCGGGAAGCAGAGATGAGCTGGACCGACAGGCGCTTGGTGGCAGAGAGGGCGAGCGGGTGTTCAGCGTTGGACGTGTTGACTGGAGAGGCCTTTGCAAAGACGTCAGGTACACCATCGAGAGCTGCAGGGACTGGGGGACCGGCTGAGACCGCACATACACGTGGGGCTTATTGTACGCAGACGGCGTCTGAAGCTGTGAGATGTTTAGTCCCCAAGGGTAGGGTTGGGGTGGGCAGAGAGGGTGCGAGTCCTGTTCACACCCTGGCAGACACATAATCCAGGACTGAGGGTGCAGCTTTGCCATTCCCCTGCCGCTGCCCGGACCCCCTGCCGCAGAGACCCCCGGGCAGCTGACTGAGCCGGCACCCGCGCATGGGTGGGGGGGCTGGGATCCCCCCACTCCCCGCCCCCGTCCAGCCTGAGGGCTGTGCGAACAAAGGTCTGAGAACCCTTCCTCCGCGAGGCAGGGCAGGGCCAGCCCTGGGTCAGACGGCTTCTCAGGCACCGCGTTCACCACCTTAGCCAGGGCAGCACAGAGGCAGGAAGACTAACTTATCCCAAACTCACCGAACCGTGTACGTTAATTATGCATAGCTCTGTTATGTCAAAATAAGTAAACAAATACAGGCTGTCCTGCCACCTGAGTGAGCAAATGGGGCCCTGCTAAGTTGGACTTGGGGGGAGCAAAGGTGAAGACCAACTGCCTGCCCCCCACCCCCGGCGGCTGGGAAGGTGACCACTGCAAGGGCGGTGTCAGCCGGCCCACCACTGATGCAGAGGAAACATCTCTTTTGAGACGGTGCGTTTCTTTTGGTGCCACGGGTGGACCTGTGCCCAGAAACATCCCCTGGATTGCAACCCCCATCCTGAAATTTCAGCCTGAGATTCATACCTTTGATAACTGCTCTACTTCTATGTTAAAAAATCAATACCCTCCAGAGAAGAAGAATATTAATATTAATAATTTTTTAAAATAACAGCTTTATTGACACAAAACTAACATACCATATAATTCACACACAAAGTATAAAATTCCAAGTTTTTTAATATATTCACATAGATGTGCAACCAATACCCCAATCAATTTTATGACATTTTTGTCACCCCCAAAAGAAATGATATACCCATTTGGTGGCTCCTCCCCATTTTGTCTAAAACGCCTACCCTAGGCAACCACTGATGTGCATTCTGCCTGTTCTGGACATTTCCTATAAATGGAATCATACAACGTGCAGTCTTTCATAGCTGGCTTCTTTCAGCCAGAATAATGTATTCAAGGTCGATGCATATTGTAGCATGTATCAGTATTTCATTTTATTTATAGCTAAATAATATTCCCTTGTATGGGTTTAACACATTTTATTCATCCACTCATCAACTGATGGGCAGTTGGGTTGCTTACTGTTTGGGACTGTTATAAATGCTGCCATTATAAACAATGAAGATTTGCGTCCACGTTTCCGTTTCTCTTGGGTATATGCCTAGGAGCGGAATTGCTGGGCCACGTTGTATCTCCGTGTTTTACATTTTGAAGGACTGTGAGGTGGTTTCCCAAAGTGGCTTCATTACTTTACATTCTCAGCAAGAGTGTATGGGGTTCCAGTTTCTCTACATCCTCACCAACAGTTGGTACCTGCGTTTTTTATTGTAGTCAAACTTGTGACATTGAAGCAGCAACTTACTGTGATTGTGGTTTTGATTTCCGTTTCCCTGGTGGCTGATGATGCTGAGCAACTTTTTGTGTTTACTGGACATTTGCATATCTTCTATGGAGAAATATCCATTCAGATTGTGTGCCCATTTTTAATTGTGTTATCGTTTTATTCTTGAGTTGTGAGAGTCCTTTTTATGTTCTGAACAGAAGTCCTCTATCAGACACATAATTTTAAAAACTTATCTCCCATTCTGTGGGCTGTCTTTTCACTTGCTTAGTGATGTCATTTGAAGCACAAAAGTTTTAATTTTGAACATGTCAAATTCATCTACTTTTTGTTTTTGTTATTGTTTTTGCTTTTGGTGTCACATCTAAGAAACTGTTGCCTAGCCTAAGGTAATGAAAATACATGCCTGTTTCTTCTAAGAGTTTCATGATTTAGGCTCTACATTTAACTGTCCCATTTTGAGTTAATTCTGTGTGTGGTGTGGGTAGGGGTTCACATGAATTCTTCTGTACCATTTGTTGAAAGACTATTGTTTCCCACATTGAATTGTCTTGGTACCCATGTCAAAATTCAACTGACCACAGAGCACAGGTTTATTTCTGGATTTTCAGTTTTATTCCACTGGTCTGTATGTTTATTCTTATGTCAGTACCACACTGACTTGACTACTGTAGTTTTGTCACAAATTTAGAAATCAAGAAGTGTGAGTCTTTTTTATTCTTTTTCCAGATTATTTTGGCTATTCTAGATCCTTTGAATTTCCATATGAGTTTTAGGATCAGCTTATAAATTTCTGCAAGGAAGTCAGTTGGGATTTTGTTAGGCATCACATTAAATCTGTATAGCAGTTTGGGGATTATTGCCATCTTAACAATTTTAAGATTTCCAATCTGTGAACATGAGATGTCTTTCCATGTGTTTAGATCTTTTTAAATTTTTCAGCAATATTTTGTAGTTTTCAGAGTATAACTTTGAACTTCTTTTGTTAAATTTATTTCTAAATATTTCATTCCCCTTGATACTATTGTAAATGGAATTTTTTAAAAAATTTCAACTCTGGGTTGTTTATTGTAAGTGCATAGAAATACAGGGTTGTTTGTTTTTTTATTGACCGTGTATCCTAGGACCTTGCTGCATTTAGTTGTTGGTTCTAATAGTTCTTTGGTGAATTACTTAGGGATTTTTATATGCAAGATCATGACATCTGCAAATAGAGATAGTTTAATCTCCTTTACAATCTGGAGAATTTCATTTATTTTTCTAGCTGATTCCCTGAGTAGAACCTCAGCAAGCTAATAAACGGGAAGGTGAGAGTGGGCGTCTTTATCTCAGGGGAAGAGCACCCAGTCTTTCGCCATTAAATACGATGTTAGCTGTTTCTATGCAGATGCCTCTATCAGGTCGAGGAAGTTCCCTTTTGTTTCTAGTTTGTTGTGATTTTCTTTCCTTTTATTTTGAATTGGTATTAAGTTTTGTTATATACTTTTCTGCACATATTAAAATGATCATGTGCTTTTTATTATTTATTATATTGAAGTGGTGTATTGCATTAATTGATTTTTGGATGTTAAACCAATCTTGCATTCCTGGGATAAATCCCATTTTGCCACGGTGTACAATCCTTACTCTATATATATGTCGCTGGATTCAGTTTGCTAGTATTTTGTTGAAGAGTTTTGCATGTTCGTTCATGAAGGATGTTGGTTTGTAGCTTTGTTTTCTTGTGATGTCTCTCTGGTTTTAGAACCAAGGCAATGCCGATCTCACAGAACCGCTTGGGAGGTGTCCCCTTTTCTTCTACTTTTGAAAGAGTCCGAGAAGAATTTACACTAATTCTTTTCTAAGTATGTGGTAGAATTCACCAGTGACACCATCTTGGCCTGGGTATTTCTTTCTTGATGCTTTTTCCCTTTATAAAAAATTTTCAATTGTGGTAAAATACACATAAAATAAAATGTATCATAACTATTTTAAAAGTGTGCAGTTCAGTATTGTTGAGTGTATTTACCCTTCTGTGCACCAAATCTCCAGAACTCTTTTCCTCTTGTGAAACTGAAACTCTACGGATTAAACAATGTCTCCCTTTTCTCTTCCCCACCCCGCCCCTGGCCCCACATTCCACGTTCTGTCCCTATGGATGTGACTCCACCAGGTACCTCGTGCAGGTGAGATTATGCGGTGCTTCTCCTTTTGTGCCTGGCTAACTTCACTTAGCAGAATGTCCTTAGGTTCATCTATGTTGTTGCATGTGTCAGAATTTCCTCCCTTTTTAAGGCGGAATAAGGTTTCATTGTATGGACAGACCACATATTGTTTATTCAGCACTTGGGTTGCTTCCACCTTTTGGCTATTGTGTATAATGCTGACATGAACATGACTGTGCAAATATTTCTTTGAGATCCTGCTTTTAATTTTTGAGGGTATTTACCGAAAAGTGGAATTGCTGGATCATATGGTAATTTAATTTTTAATTTCTTGAGGAACTGCCATGCTGTTTTGCACAGCAACTGTATCTTTTTACTTTCTCACTAATAGCACACAAAGCCTTGAATTGCTCCACATTCTGGCCAACACTAGTTTGGTTTTCTTTTGTTTGTTTGTTGTGTTTTCCTTAATAGCAATCATCCTAAGGGGCGTGGGGTGGTTTTGCTTTGCATTTCCCTAATGATTAGTGATGTGAGCATCTTGTCATGTACTTGTTCGTCATTTGAATATCCCCTTTGAGGAACTATCTATTCAAGTCCTTTGCCTATTTTTAATTTGGGTTGTTTGGGTTTTTTTGTTGTTAAATTGTAGGATTTTTTTATATATTTTGGATATTATCAGTCATATGATTTGTAAATATTTTCTCCCATTCTGCAGGTTTTCTTTTCGCTCTATTGATTGTATCCTTTGATGCACAGTTCTTAATTTTGACGTAGCCCATCTGTCTATTTTTACTTTTGTTTTCTGGGGATTTTTTTGGTGTGATAATCAAGAAATCATTGCCAAATCCAATGGTATGAAAATTTCCCCTATGTTTTCTTATAAGAATTTTATAGTTTTAGGTCTTATTTTAGATCTTTAATTTATTTAGAGTTAATTTTTGTATATGGTGTAAGGTAAGGGCCCAACATCATTCTTTTGCATGTGGACATCCAATTTTCCTGAAAGCATTTTGTTGAAAAAACTGTTTTTTCCCCATTGGCAATACTGACACCCTTGTCAAAAACCCTTTGACCGTAAGTGTGAAGCTTTACTCCTGGACATGCTGTTTTGTCCCGCTGGTCTAGATGTCTGTGTTTACGCCAGTACCCCACTTTACACTAGTTTGGATAACTGCAGCTTTGTATTAAGTTGGAAATCAAAATAAGTTTGAATCAAAAATAAGTGTGAGACCTCCAACATTGTTCCTCTATTTCAAGATTGCTTTGGCTATTTAGGGTTCTTTGAGATTCCATATGAATTTTAGGCTGGATTTTTCTATTTCTGCCAAAAGTGCCTTTGGGACTTTGATGGGGGTTGCATTAAGCTTGTACATCACTTTGAGTTGCAGTTTTCTGATCATTCAATTTCTTTATTCACTTTAGGTCTACTCAGAGTTTCTATTTCTTCTTGAATCAGTTTCAGTAGTTTGTGTCTTTCTAAGAACTGTGCATTTTATCTAAGTTATTTAGATTTTTTTTCATACAGTTTTTCATAGCATTCCCTATAAAGTCAATAGTAATATCCCCTCTTTTATTACTGATTTTTGTAATATAATTCTCCTCTAGTTTTTTCTTGGTCGGTAATAGCCAAAAGTTTGTCAATTTTGCTGATCTTTTCAAAGAACTTTTTGTTTTGCTGATTTTTTTCTATTCTTTATGTCATTAATTTCCGCTCATGATTATTTCTTTCTGCATTCTTTGAGTTTACTTTGCTCTTCTTTGTCTGGTGTTTTCTGGTGGAAGGTTAGTGTACTGATGTGAGGTATTTCTTCTTTTATAATGTAGATGTCCACATGAATTTTCCTCTAAGCCCTGCCTTACTGAATAGCACGTTTTTGTATGGTGTGTCTTCATTTTCATTTATTTTAAAGTATTCTCTAATTTCCCTTGTGATTTATTTTTGGCCCATTGGTTATTTAGGAGTGTGTTGTTTATTTCCACATATTTGTGAATTTCCTGTATTTCTCTTTGCTAGCGATTTCTAATTTGTTACCACTGAGGTTGAAGAAATATACTGCACAATTTCAATCATTTTAAATTTATTGAGACTGGTTTTAAGGCCTAGTCTATGGTCTATTTGGGAGAAGGTTTAATGTGCACTTGAGAAAATTGTGTATTCTGTTGTTGGGTGTAATGATCTATCAATGTCTGTTATGTCCAGTTGGTTTATAGTGTCATTAAAATATTTTATTTCCTTATTGGTTTTTTGCTCAGTTGTTCTATCCATTACTGAAAATGTTGGACTGAAGTCTCCAACTCTTATTATTAAATTTCATCAGCTTCTACTTCATATATTTTGGGGCCCTGTTAAGTGTTTATAAGTTTATACTTTTATGTCTTTCTTATATATTGTCTTTTTTCCTTATGAAATGCTTCTTTTAATTTCTAGTAATGTGTTTATTTTAAAGTCCAATTTTTCTAATATTAACATAGCCACTACAGCTTTGAATGGTTGCTGCTTGCATGATGTATTCTTTTCCATCCTTTTACTTTCAACCTATTTGTATAATACCTTCGAATAGAAAGTATGTCTCTTCTGGAAAGCTTATAGTTGGACCTTGTGTTTTATCCACTCAGAAAATCTCTGCCTTTTGATTGGATTGTTTAATCCATTCACATTTAATGCTATAATTGGTATAGTTGGCTTTACACCTGCTATTTTACTTTTTGTTTTCTATGTCTCATGTCTTTTATGCATCTCTTTTCCTTCCTTACTACTTTCTTCTGCATTAAGAGAATATTTTCTAGCATAAAGTTTCAGTTCTTTTTAAGTCTTACCATGCACATCTTATTAGTCTATTTTAGATTTATACTAACTTAATGAGAATGATATATACAAACATCCTACATAGTTCTATTCCTTCTTCTCATTTTGTGTGATATTATTACTATAGATATTGCAACTATATATGGTACATACCCTACAATATTTTGTTACAATTATTGCTTTATATAATTTTATGTCTATTAATGAAGCTGAAACAAGAAAAGAAAGTACACATTTATAGAGTCTGTAATATTGTCTTTCCTATTTATCATTTCTTGTTCTCTCTATTTATTTCTGTGAATATGTTTTACCATCTGATGTCATTTTCTTACTCCAATATGGCTTTGCTCTTACCCTACTCTGTTCTTGCTATTGCTAAATATATTTCTATGTGTTATAGGCCCAACAATACAACTACACACACAATGTTTTATGCAATTGCTTTTTAAGTCAGTTAAGAGAATGAAGTTGAAAATATGCATTTATACTGCCTTTATAATTACCTGTACCAGTGCTTTCTTTGGTGAGGATTTGAATTACTGTCAATGGTCATTGGCTTTTATTCTCAATAATTTCTTTATTATTTCTTGTAAGGCAGATCTGATACCAGTGAATTCTCTCAGGTTTTCTTTATTTTATATTTTTTATGCAGTTTTAGGTTTACAGAAAAATTGAGAAGACGGTACATAGATTTATCATACACATGCTGACCCCACATGCTGTCTTCCCACATTATTAGCAATCCCCACCAGAATAGTACATGGTCACAATTGATGAAGCTACACTGACACATCATGATAGCCAAAAGTCCATGGTTTACATCAGGGCTCACTCTTGGTGTCATACATTTTATGGGTTTGGATAAATGTATAATGATATGGGTCCACCGTTAGAGTGTCATAGAATATTTCCTCTGCCCTAAAAGCCTCCTGTGCTCCACCTGTTCATCCCTCTCCTCCCTCAACCCGTGGCAACCACTGGTCTTTCTACAGTTTCCATGTTTTGTCTTTTCCAAAATTCCTTATAGTTGGAATCGTACAGTGTGTTGCCTTTCAGTTTGGCTTATTTCACTCAGTAATATGTATTTAAATTTTCTCCTTGTCTTTCCATGTTTTGAGAGCTCATCTCTTTTTAGCAGTGAATAATATTCCATTGTCTGGACGTACCACAGTGTATCCACTCTCCTACTGAAGGACATCTTGGTTGCTTCCAAGTTTTGGCAATTATGGACAAACCTGCTATAAACATCCATGTGCAGGTTTTACATGGGCATAAGTTTTCTATTCCTTTTGGCAAATAACAAGAAGTTCAGTTGTATTGAACTTCTTCAGTTGGATTGTATAGAAAGAATATATTTAATTTTGTAAGAAACTCCCAAACCGTCTTCCTGAGTGGCTGTACCATCTTGCATTCCCACAAGCAATGAAGGAGAGCTCCTGCCGCTCCACATCATTGACAGCATTTGATGTTGTCAGTGTTCTGGATTTTGGCCATTCTAGTAGGTGTGTAGTGATATCAATCTCATTGTTGTTTTAATTTGCATTTCCCTGGTGATGTATGATGTGGGGCATCTTGTCATGTGCTTATCTGACATCTGTGTATCTTCTTTGCTGAGCCACCTATTAAAGTCTTTGGCACATTTTTAAACTGAGTGGTTTGTTTTCTTATTGTTGAGGTTAAGAGTTCTTTGTATATTTTGGATAACAGTCCTTTATAAGATATATCTTTTGCAAATATTCTCTCAGCCTGTGGCTTTCCATTCTCTTGAAATTGTCTCTTGCAGAAAATAAGTTCTTAATTTTAATGTAGTCCAATCAATCAATTTATTTCTTTAATGGATCATGCCTTTGTTGTTGTATCTAAAAAGATACTGCATTCTCAAGGCGGCAATAGGTTTTCTCCTATGTTACATTCTAGGAGTTTTATACCTTTGCATTTTACATTTAGGTCCGTGATCCATTTTGATTTAATTTTTGTAGAGGGTGTAAGATCTGTGTCTTGATTCATGTTTTTTGCATGTGGGTTTCCAGTTATTCCAGAACCACTTTTTTAAGACTATCTTTGCTTCATTGTGCTGTCTTTGTTTTTTTATCAAAGATCTCAGTTCACTACATTTATGTGAATCTATTTCTGGGCTCTCTGTTGTATTCTATTGATCTATTCACCTATTCTTTCACCAATACCACATTGTCTTGATTACTGTAGCATTATAGTAAGTCTTGAAGTTCGGAAATATCAGTCCTCCAACTTTTTTATTTCTTTCAATATTATGTTGGCTTTTCTGGGTCTTTTGCCTTTCCTTATAAACTTCAGAATCAATTTGCTGATATCCATGAAGTATTTTCTGGGATTTTGATTTGGATTGCATTGAATCTACAGATGAAGTTAGGAAGAATTGACGTCTTGAAAATATTCAGTCTTCCTAGCCATAAACATGGAATATGTCTCCATTTATTTAGTTCTTGGATTTCTTTCAACAGAGCTTTTTATTTTCCCTTATATAGATATTGTATATATTTTGTTAGATTTATATCTATGTCACTTTTTTAAGGTGCTAAAGTAAATGATATTGTGTTTTTAATTTCAAATTCCACTTGTTCGTTGCTGGTATACAGGAAAGCTATTGACTTTTTAACGTTAATCTTGTATCCTCCAACCTTGCCGTAATCACCTGTTGTTGCAGGGTTTTGCTGCTGTTGTTGACTCTTTTGGATTTTCTACATAAGTGATCATGTTGCCCGCAAAGAGAGTTTTTTTTTTTTAATTTATTTTTTAAATTTCAGAATATCATGGGGGTACAACACTTTGGCCATACACATTGCCCCTGCTCTGCCCGTGTCAGAGCCACAATCGTGGTCATCCCCCAAACTGTGCTCCCCACATCCATTCAGTGAGAGTTTTTCCCATCCCTTCCACCCCCCTCCCGCCCACCTGCCCTCAGATGAATGTTATTGCCCTGTGTGATGTAAGTGTTCATCAGTTAGTACCAGTTTGATGGTGAGTACCAGTGGTGCTTGTTTTTCCAATCCTGTGACACTTTGCTTTGAAGAATGGGTTCTAGCTCCAACCAGGATAATACCAGATGTGTTAATTCACTGTTGTTCCTTATTGCTGAGTAATACTCCATGGTATACATATACCACATTTTATTGATCCACTCGTGTATTGATGGGCACCTGGGTTGTTTCCACAACTTTGCAGTTGTGAATTGTGCTGCTATGAACATTCGAGAGCAGATGTCTTTATTATAAAATGTCTTTTTTTCTTTTGGATAAATACCCAGTAGTGGGATTGCTGGGTCAAATGGTAATTCTACTTTTAATTCTTTGAGGTATCTCCATATTCTTTTCCATAGAGGTTGTACTAATTTGCAGTCCCACCAGCAGTGTATGAGTGTTCCTATCTGTCCACATCCCCGCCAACATTTGTTATTTGGGGATTTTTTTGATATGAGCCAATCTCACTGGAGTTAAGTGATATCTCATTGTGGTTTTGATCTGCATTTCCCTGATGATTAGAGAAGTTGAGCACTTTTTTATGTGTTTGCTGGCCATCATTCTGTCTTCTTTGGAAAAGTTTCTGTTCATGTCCTTTGCCCATTTTTTAATAGGGTTGTTTGATTTTTTTCTTGTTGATTTTCCTAAGTTCTGTATAGATTCTGGTTATCAGCCCTTTATCAGAGGTGTAGCATACAAATATTTTCTCCCATTCTGTAGGTTGTCTGTTCACTCTAGTGATAGTTTCCTTGGCTGTGCAGAAGCTTTTCAATTTGATCAGGTGCCATGTATTTATGTATTGTTGCTGCTGTGATTGCTTTGGGGGTCTTCTTCATAAATTCTCGCAAAGAGAGTTTTATTTCTTTCTTCCCATCTGTATGCCTTTTACTTACTCCTCTTGTCTTATTTCAGTATCTAGGACTGCCAGTAGGATGTGGAAAAGGAGTCGTGGGAGGAACATGCTTGGCTTGTGCCTGATCTTAGTGGGGAGACTTTGGGTCCCCCATCATTAAGTGTGGTGTTAGCTGTAGATTTTTGTAGGTATTATTTATTTTTGTAGATATTATTTATTTATTGAGTTGAGGACCTTCCCCTCTATTCCCAGTTTACTGAGTTTTTATCATGAACAGGTGTTGGATTTTGTGAAAAGATTTCTTCATGTGATTTTCTTTTTTAATCGGTTGATGTGATGGATTACATAACTGATTTTCATATGTTGAATCAGACTTGCATACCGAGATAAATCCCACTTGGTCATAGTATATATTTCCTTTTATGCATTGTTGGATTTGATTTGCTAATATTCTGTTGAGAGGTTTTGCATTTGTGTTTATGAGAGATGTTGGTCTGCAGTTTTCTTTTCTTTCAACATCTTCGTCTGGTTTTGGCAGGACGGTGATGTTGGCTTCCTAGAACGAGTCAGGCAGCATTCCCTCTGCTTCCATGCTCTGAAAGAGGTTGTAGAGAATTTGTATAATTTCTTTCTTCAATGTTTGGTAGAATTCACTAGTGACTCCACCCAGGCCTGATGCTTTCTGTTTTGGAAAGTTATTAATTATTGATTCAATAACTGTAACTCAGATTATCTATTTCTTCTTTTCTGTGTTTTCAGATATGTCTTTCAAGGGATTAGTCCATTTCACTTAGATTATCAAATTTGTGAGCATAGAGTTGCCCACAGTCCTTCTTTATTGTCCTTTCAGTGTCCGTGGGCTCTGCAGTGGTGTCCCTCTTTCATTTCTGGGGTTAGTAATTTCTGTCCTCTCCTCTTCTTTTCTCAGCCTGTCTAGAGCTGTATTGATTTTATCAATCTCTTGAAAGAATTAACTTTTGATTTTGTTGGTCTTCTGTATTAATTTTCTGCTTTCAATTTCATTGATTTCTGCTCTAATTTTTTATTATTTCCTTTCTTCTGCGTCCTTTGGATTTAATTTGCTCTTCTTTTTCTAGCTTCCTAAGGTAGATATTTACATTATTGATTTTAGATCTTTTTTTCCCTAATGTATGCATTCAATATTATTAATTTCCCTATTGTCTCTGAAATAGGTTCGGGTAAAAAAATATTAAAAAGAAAAATTTCCCTCTACACACTACTTTTGCTGTATCCCACAATTTTTGGTAGGTTGTATTTTATTTTCCTTTAGTTCAAGAAATTTTCAAATTTCCTTTGAGATTTTTTGACCCATATGTTATTTAAAAATGTGTTGTTTAATCTCCGTATATTTTGGGATTTTCAAGCTTTTTGTTATTGATTTCTAGTGTAATTCCACTGTGGTCTAAGAACCAGACATTGTGTGATTTCTTTTATTTTTAATTTGTTAGGGTGCTGACTTCCAAGCTCCTTTCAAGTGAAACTGGAATGCACCTTAATTTTTCAAAGATAGTTTCTCTAATAGTCTTAATTAGCCTTTTTGTTGCTGTTTCTTCCTTTTTTCGCTCAAATATGTCATCCCACTGCCTTCCGGCTGGCGTTGTTTCTGGCGAGAAGTCAGGTGTGAGTCGTAGCTGGGATCCCTCCACGTACCTGACAAGTGATTTTTCTTTCTGCTGCTTTCAAGATTCCACTTTGTCTTTTTTTTTTTCTTTTTTGCATTTTAACTACGACGTGTCTGTACGTGAATTTCTGATTTCTTTCCCTTTGTCCTAATTAGAGTCTGTGGAGCTTCTGGATGTGCAGATTAATCACTTTTCATAAATTTGGGGAAGTTTTCAGCCGTTGTTCCTTCTAATTGCTTTTCTGCTTTGTTCTCTCCTTTCTTCTGGTGCTCTCAGTGCACACATGCTGGTGCTCTTCATTGTCCTCATTTCTCTGAGGCTCCCTTCCTTTAATTCATTCCTTATTTTCTCTGTCCCTCAGATTGCCTAACCTCTGCAAATCTACCTTCAAGTTCCCTGGCTTGTTCTTCTGCTGATTCAAATCTACTCTTGAGCTCTTTGGCAAATTTTTATATTAATTATTGTACTTTCCTTGTTCAGAATTTCCATTTGGTCATATTTTATAATTTCTCTCCCTTCAGTGATATTATCTGATTAGTCATTGTCATCATTGATTCCTTTACTCCCTTAAGCATATTTTCCTTTAATTTTTAAGATATCTTTGTAATTGCTGCTTTGAACTATTTGTTTATTAAATCCAATATATGGGACCTCTCACGGCAATTCCTGTGACTTGCTTTTTTCCCTGTGTATGTATCACACTTACCTGTTTCTTTCTATGTCTCATATTTTTAAAAAAACTGGATATTTTATGTAATATATTGTACCAACTCTAGATACTGATCTCTCACCACTACATTTTGGGATAGCTGGGTTTTTAGCTATTTTTAATTTATTTTTTAGTATTTAGAGTATTTTAATTAAATCTGTTTCCATGCAGTGGGAAGCCTCTGATGTCACTACTCACAGGTGCAACTCTGGCCATGTCCGCAGATGCCGGGGATGGCAGAGGTTTTAGCAGGGCCATCTCTGACTGTCTCTTCCCCTGATTTCTCTACTAAGCTGTCTGTCTCTTTGGTGTTACACTCAGCTGTTGGTATTTGTTAATTGCTGGCTATGTTTTTGTTTCTTCACCCACTATGCCCTGGTGCGTAAATCACGCCACAATTTGATATAATTTAATTAAAGAAGACGCAGTTTTGAGCCAGTCTTTGAGGTTTGTTCTAACCCCAGGAGGACTCTTCTTAACTGGTTCTCTCTGGTGAACTGGTGAGACCATGTATAGTGTGTTCTGATGGAGCTATGGGCCTTTTCATTGCTTACCACCAAAATGTTCCTTATTTTCAAGAGAATCCTTAGTTTTAAACACTCTGTTTTGAATAAAGTTAATTCCTTTGGGGGAGAGCATTGGCAGACTGCATTCTTGTGGACTGCCTTTCCCCTGGGCAAACTCTCTGAGCATTACTCCAGTGATGGCAGCTTCTGGTCTTCTCTTGTCTCCTCCAAGGTGGAACTTCAACCCTTGAGCCTGACCTGGAGCCCTGATGTTCTCAGCCTGCCACGCCTGGGGCAGGGCCCCGGCCCTGTGAGTGGGGCCTGGGTGCGAGGGGGCCCCTGCCTGCTGGTTGCATCCACCAGGAACTTAGCTGCTGCACCTTGGAGTTAGTAGGGGTGCGAAATGCTGGCACCTGCCCTTCCTCACATGCTGCACGTGTTGACTGGAAGCTGAGGAGATTAAAGACCCCATCTTCATGGCCACAGCCCCTGCAAAGGGAACTTCCATCAAGCTGAGTAGGGAAGAGGTGGGGGAACAGGGTGGTGGCTCGAGCATCACAGACCCGCACTGTTCTTACCAAGATCTAGTAGATATTGTAAATAAATGTACCTCTATTTTTTATTACTCTTAAAACAATTTCTAGAGACTTCAAGTTGTTGTTTTTAAAAATAATTTTCACCAGTTTGGGTTGTTTTGCTGGGGAATGGATCCACGAAGCTCTTCATGCTGCCATTCTGGAAGCTTCTTAATGGTCTTTTAATACTATCCTCATTATCAATAAATGAGTCCGGGTATTCCTGATGGGGAAGGGACAGAGAGCAAAAATGAGATGGTTAAAAGACTCAGAGCATGAGAACTCCCAAGGGTGTAGATTAATCAGGAAGAAAGTTCTAGAAGGCCAGAAGCTCAACTTGACATGTTGTGATTGCCTAGTGGGAACATTGCCAGTGGGAAATTAGCAGACTGGGATGCACACCCTTAAGGTTTTAGAGCATAAAACATAGTCCAGGTGGGGTGGCTCACACCTTTAATCCTAGTACTTTGGGAGGGAAGCGCAAGCATCGCTTGAGGCCAGGAGTTTGAGACCAGCCTGGTCAACATAGCAAGACCCCATCTCTACAAAAAAAATTAAGAAACATTATTCAGACACGGTGGCACGTGCCTGTAGTCCCAGCTACTCCAGAGGCTGAGGCAGGAGGATGGCTTGAGCCCAGGAGTTTGAGGCTACAGTGAGTTGTGATGACACCACTGCACTGCAGCCTGGGTGATAGAGCAAGACCCATCAAAACAAAAAACAAAAAACAAAAAACCGTAACATGTTACTGTGGCCTCATGAAGGAGGATGGCCAAGTCATTGACCAAGTCATTCTAACTCCTGTCATCCTTGAGAATAAGAAACAAAACACGGTGCATCTCCTGTGCCTGGAGGGGTGTCCGTCCTGCTGTAAACTGAAGCCAGGCAGGTCCTCACTGGGAGTCAGAGGAGCGGCCCGGTTCTCTGCAGAGGCTCCAATGCCAGGCTCCAGTGAGCACCAGAGAATCGTGAAAGCACCAAAGGAAGAAAGAAAAGTAAGAAGGTGGCAAGGAGAAACCCAACATTAAGAGTCTCAGCACCCGAGACTCGTGGCTGGAACGCAGGAGTGTCCTGTGGGTGCGGCCGTGGCAAGAGGGAGCTGGTCTCTTAGGTCTTAGGGACGCCAAGGTGCCCCACTGTGCCTGTGGGTTTGTTATACACGATGTGGGAAGAGAAAGAAGCATCTGGCTTCGTCACTGGTGGCTGGCCACACCCGTCCCTTCCCTGCTGTACAGGACTCCTAGTCTCTCGAAGGAAAGGTCGTGTCTCATTGCCGCCATGCTCCACACGCCACAAAGGGCTCGACCTGTGGTGGGAGCACCGCGGGGGTGTCTGTGGAGCACCGTGGCTGGGCCTGCTGGGCGGGGAGGCTGGTGCGGCAGTGGTTCCAGATGCTCCTCCTTCTGCAGGGAACCACAGACACGCCCGTCCACAGCCCACAAGCAAGGCTTTCACACCCCGCTGGAAGACATAGGGACTAGGAGAGGACAGTCGAGGGTGACAGATAGGACATGCGCTCTGGGCACAGGCACGCAGGGAACGTGCAGCTCCTGGCAGTCCCAGCACACGCGAATTTCTTCCAGCGGGCTCTGTGTGCATGAGCCAGTGAAGGGCAGCCTAAAAGATACTCTTTGTGAGTGTCTGCTAGACTTTCTCTCTGAAACACAATTTTTTATTAATGCTAATGACTAAGGGTTACCTGTACTATGAGGTAGATGTTCTCAGGAGTACAAAGCCAAGAGGGCAGCCCTGCCCACAAATGTCTTCTTGGATTAGTGGCCGGGGGCTTCCATATGGCAAAGCTTCTCAACTGTGGCACTAGTGACATTTGGGCTGGATCATTCTCTGTGGTGGGAGGGGATGTCCTCTACGCTGTAGGGTCTTTAGAAGCATCTCTGGCCTTTACCCACTAGATGCAAGCAGAACCCCCCACATACAAACACACAGCAGTTATGACAACCATAAATGTCTTCAGACATTGCTAAATGAACTCTAGGGGGTACAAAAGCCCCCAGCTTAGAAACGGTGCATGATTGGGGGGTGCTGTTGACACAGTGCTACATTTACACACCTTTCCCAACACCTGTTTCAGGGTCCTAGGCATGCAATAAATGGGTTAGGGTAACTAAGTTAATGGGTAAATGAACATGGCGAAGGCAGTTGGGAACAGTCAAACAGCTCCACTGGTTCCCGGGTTTGGCAGAAATGCCAGGTGAGGAGTAGTAATAGTTAAGATACAGGGCATTGAAATGGAGGTGCTGGCCGACTTGCATTCCACTGTGAAGTGCTAGACCAGCATGAAGACACTTTCAAGGTAGAAGACACAAAAATGTTTAGATGATTCTTCATTACTCATCAACTGAGGGCATAAACATGGTAGGTGTCATATTTCTTTGGACAGTGCTGTGCTGTAGATGTCACCTACCACAAGGTACTACCTCCAGACCCTGAGACCAGTGAGGGGTGGGAGGAGATGACTCCATGGGGTCTGTAGACGACTTCTCCAGTGCTCTGTGGGTCCCCTGCCTCCTGCCCACCAAGGGGACGGGGGATCTGCCGCCTCCTGAGGCTAAGCTGGTACAATGGGACTCAAGGGCACTGTGGAATGGGACAGTCGAGAGATCTGAGCCTGCAGGGTGCTTCACCTTTACGTCTCGACAAAGGAGAGGTGCTTTGATGACACTGTCCACAGTGGTTAGTTCGTGCCCCTGGTAATGTGGGGAGAGGGGAATTGCATCTGAGTCATCCCTGAAAGGTCTAGGGGTGGGAGTCTGACTGGGGTAGCTCGCTACGTGTGAGTGTTACCCCTGGACTAGGCAGAGCCACCCCCAGGGGTGGTTGTTTGGGGTTGTCCTTGATTCTCCCAAGTGGGGCAGGAGGCTGTCCCAGAAGAGATGGGCTCCTGGAAGCTTAAAGCCCTGAAAAGAGCTGGACACAGTCGTCCCGAATAGAGAGACCTTTGGGCATGTCAGGGGATTCCACGGGAGAGATCCCGGACATGGAGAGTCGACCCAGACAATTGTCATGCCCCGAAGGGCTGCACAGCTGGGCCACCGCCGCAGTGCCAGCGACCCGGATGCGTCTCACTGCCTGGTTCCCTCCCCACCCATTCGAATCATCCAGGGGTCCCGGCTAAGGAGGATCAGGAGGGAGGGAACATGGTGATACCTCACCCTCCCCGGTGCAGTCACGCCCCACCTAAACCTGAGCTGTGACGGAAAAGCCTCAAATTTGCACGAAGTCCAGAGCTGTGGTGACTGTGGGTGGAGGACAGTTGCTTTAGTTCCGACTCTGAGGCTGTGCTTTGTAACTTAGAATGACCATGAGACATTTTGTTACCTGAGAATGACAGACGGCGTGGTGAGAACAGCCAGGGGGTGAACAAAATGTGCGGAATAACGTAGAAGGACAACGGTGCCCACACCACTTCGTCCGGGGCACAGACGCACCAGCATCGTGATGTGGCCGTGCTGTTTCAGGAGCTCTTACTGGCTTGTCACGTTCAGTCCTCACAAGTGCCCCGTGAGGTGGGCAGTAACGTCCCTTTTTATAGTGCTGTGAGGTTGAGCGACTTGTCTGAACGCACACAGCTGACTGGCGGTGGAGCCTGGATTCGGGTCAAGAGATCCAAGACCCACATCGTTGGCCACTCGAGTCGAGGGTCCACTGCCCAACTGTAGACGGACCAGACCTAGGGGACCTGCTGAGGGCATCCTGGCAAGTGGGCACTAGATGCCATGTACTGGCGTGTGGGGGACAATGCGGCCACCCGTGATGGACGCGGGGGTCAGGGAGAGATGGGAAAAGGCGGCACTTCCTTGGGGTGGGAAATCACACTTCCGAGGGGCTGTTGGGAGGCGGCTGCCAGGAAAAGCAGGAACACGAAGTCTGATTTCGGGACACCCTCGGCAATGCCCAATAGCCTTCTGTGTGCAAAAGCTGAGATGGCCGTAGCTGGCTCTTCACCCTCGAGATGCCCCACGATACCTGCTGGGCACTCCACCGTCCCCAGGTGTCAAGGGTGACCAGATCAAGCCCCGATCTAGGTTGGTCTCATCCTCAATTTCTGCCGGTGCCTGTCTGGAAGTCACGTTTCCTCAGAGAGCGATGTGTGACGCAGTTTCTGCCCACAACCTTACCCCAGCAGGATGCGAGCCCTGTCACTGTTTCTCGAGTCAGGGACCAGTTAAAATCGGCCTCCCGGCCGCTTGGTACCATCCTGAAGCTGCTGGTGGACACCCAGTGTGGCCACCTGGCTCAGCCCTCTCCCTCTGTCCAGGGCAGCCGGCCAGCTCCCTCCCGGGCTGTGATGGGGAAGCTGACCACTCTCCTGGCCCTGACCTGCCAGGCCTGGGAGTGTCCTCTTCCCACTGGTGACCTGAGGTGTGGACCCTTCAGAATGGAGTCTCACCGCACATAAGTTTTGGTCTTCAGACCCACTTGACTTCTGGACATTGAGCATGGCTTTAAAGGGTTACAAGAATCCATTCTGGAACCAGATGGTCGGGTTCAAATCCCAGCTTTGCCCCCTGCTAGCTCGTTGGCCTCGGGCAGGTCACTTAACCTCCTGGCACCTCAGTTTCCTCCACTGTAAGGCAGGGGTCTTGCTCGCACCTGTTTCTTACGGTCATGGTAAGGGCTGAGTATGTTTATATGTGTGAGGCTCCGCAATCAAGCCCGGCACGGACTGGGTACCATATTTCTTTGATTATTAATAGCTGTGGCTATTAAATGGAAACACCCTTACATTATGTTCCAGAATCACAGATTTTGCTCACTTCACTTTATTGGAAAGTTATAGAGAAAGGAAAATTATCTTCTTTGCACTTGTCTGTTGAGATGTATTATGATTTCCTCACAAGATCCGTGTTAAACTAAAAATTAAACATAGATATTGACTGACATAAGTTAAAGGCCACAGCAAATACTCTACATTGACTTTATTTTTGCTCCTCGTTAAACCTACGCAACCACTGAGCCGACGTTGTGCCAGGCACTGCAAAGCCCATGGTGCGGGCTTGAGGGTGACCACGGTGACGACCAGGATGTGGCACCCTCGAGGTCAACATCCCCGAGGGAAGCAGGAAGTTTTATTCCACCGGCAACAGTTCAGTGTGAGAGAAATGACACCAGAGACGCTTGTCTTTATCCTTGTGAGTCTTCTCGGAAACCGCAAGTTAGACAATATCCTAGTACATTAAAACTTACTATTTTTGGCATCAAAATGTCAAGATTTCATTGTGCCACAGGAAAATGTCTTGAATGGTTCCTGCTTTTTCTGTTCACTATAGGAAACTATGAGTAGGAGGTGCATGAGATTTGGGATGAAGGTAAAATATTACTTCCCCAACTAGGGAGCAGGGACCCCCGTATGCAGCTACCCCTCCCCCCACACCATCCATGGGCCGCCAGACCGTCCCTGGCATCCAGCCCAGAGGAGCCCAGCTCCTTTCAAATGGCTTGGAGCAGATGAACATTTAAGATGATGGAATACTCTGGTAATTTATTAATGACATTGCGCAGCAGGTGTTGGGTTTTTTTTTGTTGTTGTTTGTTTGTTTGTACTGGAGAATAATTTGTTTCCTTCCAAAGTTAAAGTAAGCTTAAAGTAAAAATAAGAGAGGAAATTATTCCAGGGAAAAGGTAAAGCTGCCTTCCCAAACCAGTGAACTTTCCAGCAATTAAAGTATAATGGAAGAGAAGGGGCTTATTTTTCTCAGACAGCTCAGCCTGAGACAGGGCAAGGGTCTGTGCAGAAGCAAAATTCTACGACTCATTCCACAGCCGGAATGAGCACCTACTATGTGAGCGGTGGTGTTCAGGGTGCTGGGACCCCATGGGGACACAGGTAGCCGAGGTCCCAGGCCTGGTGGGATTTACACTTTAGTGGGGGCAAATAAGTCATTATGGGATCACAAACTGAGCCAACCAATGGATGGGAAGGCCAGGGCTGCAGAGACAGCAGCTTGCAGAGGGCCCTGCATGGACTGTGCAGAGCTCACAGGTGTGCAGGACTGAAGGGGCCCCTCACCTGGCCAGCAGGGATCTGATGAGAATATGGGCAGAGAGCACATCACACTCACCGTGTGGCACACACAGTTTTCCAAAGGTGTGAGTCCATTCATTGATTTATTCCTCATAATCATCTTATGGGATCACAGCATGTCCCTGACGAGGAACCAAGTCACAGATGTCCATGTAACTGTCCCAAGTTCTCACGGCAGTGAGAAGTGGTGGAGCCCAGACAGGAATCCAAAATTCTAGCTCCAGAGTCCAGCTCTGTCTACGGGGAAAACTTGGAGGGACACAAACCCTGCACCAGCTGGACGGAGTCAATGGTCAGCGCAGCCGCGAGGTGTGTGTGGCTCCCCTGGAAGCCTGAGGGGTGAGGTCAGATTTGGGCTCAGAAGGAAGGAGAGAAAGCGACACTGACTGCTAAGACCAAGCACGTGAATGAATGAATGAGCAAACAAATGAATGGATAGATGGGTGAGTGAATGGAGGGCAAGTCTGTGAAGGCCCGCCGAGTGCGCAGAGGAGGATGCCCCTGCCAACACCCGCATTTCGGGCTCTGCCTGGGATTCTGCACACCTGCCCTGTCCATCCTGTGTCCGAGACGTCTTCAGCGCCGGGGACAGCTCCCGCCACTGCCCGGCTCAGGCCACAGCTCGCTTCAGTCCGGAGAGGGCAGGTGAGATGCAGCTCCATGGATCGGGGTCTGGCCGGGGCAGAACTCGGCCACGAGGGAAAAGCAGGGGACCTGGCAGGTGGAACGGACACAGGACTCTGCCCAGACCCTAGCAGGCAGCTGGGGCTCCCGAGCTGAGGGTCACTCCCGTGCTGAGGGTCACCCCCGTGCTGAGGGTCACTCCCGCGCTGAGGGTCACCCCCGAGCTGAGGGTCACTCCCACTGAGGGTCACTCCCGCGCTGAGGGTCACTCCCATGCTGAGGGTCACCCCCACTCACCCCCACGCTGAGGGTCACTCCCACTGAGGGTCACTCCCGTGCTGAGGGTCACCCCCACGCTGAGGGTCACTCCGTGCTGAGGGTCACCCCCGCGCTGAGGGTCACCCCCGTGCTGAGGGTCACCCCCGCGCTGAGGGTCACTCCCGTGCTGAGGGTCACTCCCGCACTGAGGGTCACTCCCACGCTGAGGGTCATTCCCACGCTGAGTGTGCCCCTGGAGAGCTGCTCAGGCAGGGGTGAACCGGGCAGGGCCTCCTCTGCTCTCCCCTAAAGCTGAATGGGCTGCAGGCAGCCGTGGTGTACACCTGACTCTCCTTTCTGGGGGGTACGGGCTCCTGGCAGTCCCAGGTTTGCTGGGCCTGTTCCACAGCCACGGCCACGGCTCCTCAGAAGCCATCGGGTCTGGCCCCACAGCCTGGGGGGTTTGGGAGCTGACAGACAACTTCGGTTACCAGGCAACTGCTGATTTTCATAACCAACCAGCACACTACCACACACGATGCGGTTTTCCCACATCCCCATGTGCTGACAAAACCCCACAGAGCTGCTTTGCCCAGGACTTGGGGACCCCGAGTTAGGCAGGACCAGAGACACAGCACGGAAGGGAAAGCCCCCGGAGCGGAGGTGGGAGACCCTCTGCCAGCATCCAGCCGGGTCTTGTGGCCGAGCCTCTGTGGGTGGCCACACAGTGTCACCCGTGCAGTGACACCAGGCTGAGAGAGCCGGATGTCGGACGATCCACCAGCTCAGCCCGACTGCGGCTTTGCCCCTGTGAGCGCAGCCTGTGGGTTCAACCTCTCCTGTGCCTTCTCTCCGTCTCTCACCCTCAGGAAGAAGGACGGTGGCCCACCTGCTGGGGCCTTGTCTCCTCCAGACCGGGGAACCCCACAGCTCCGTTGACGTGGCCACAGCTATCGGGGGATGAGCCACCCTCCTAGTCCCTGGGACCGTGCTGACAGCCCTTCTGCAGGAGTCTGGGGTTCAGCCTGTGCTGCCTCTGAGCAAAACTGGATCCCAAGGCTCCATCTGGGGAACCACAGAGGGCCGCTGGATAGTGTCCGGAGGACAGTTTGCTGCCCGTGGGCCTGACCACTCTGCCCCGTAGCCCACGGCCCTGCACTGGGTCCTCAGACATCCACGTCCATGCAGCTGACTGGGCGAGAGCTCTGCCTGCAGGAAGGCAGAGCAGGACCCCCCCCGCCCCCGGGGAGGCAGGGACGCGCCCACCTGGGACCTGCGCCCCTCAGGCCATACCAGGCCCCTTTCTGCCTAAATCACGGAGTCGCTGTGGTTGTTTCCAAGCAGCTAGGACAATGTTGGGAGCGCCTTCGGCTACTTACAGCCACTGTTAACCCATTTGCAGTGTCTGTCCTTGGGGTTCTCGTGTCACTGCCAATAAATTCCTTCTGGAGAGAGGATGGGCGGGGCAGAAGTGAGAAAGCAGTCAGGTTGTCACGAACACGCCCAGCATCCTCACTGTGAGGAACACCTGGAGGGTGTCGTCTGTCTTTAATAAGCTCCTTCCACACTAACCGAGAGGTGGTGACACATGCTCGCTGCCTTTGGGACATTACTGAATGATTAGTCCAATAACGAGGGGACATTTCCTCGTGGAGAAGCACGCATCGTGGGTGGGGTGGGCTAACATGAGCTACAGGGGGTGTGGGCTGGCGCCACGTGGCACCACAGACCCCGCCAGATACTGAAGGACAGCAGGGCACAAAGGAAGGGGGTGGGGGGACAGTGGGGGGCGGCGGGAGGACGGAGGGCGGCAGCCCCTCCTTGTGCTGTTGCATCCTGAGGCGGAGCAGCCGTCCCAAGGCCTCCCTGGGGGAGCGAAAGGCTCTTGCTGAAGTTCGGAAGACACCCCTGCGACAGGAAGGAGACCAGGCGTCCTGGGAGGGTAGTGTGTGTGTCCAGCTCACGTTTCCTGAGCAAGCGCCACGCAGGTGACCAGGGGCTCAAAGGTCAAAGTTGGGCAAAACCTCCTGGGGACAGCAGTGTCCTGGGGCTACGAAGTACTGTGGACGGGGAGGCGCAAACAACAGAGATCTGTTTCCTCTCAGTCCTGGAGGCTGAAGTCCCAGATCAAGGCGTCGCAGGGCTGGTCCCTCCCGAGGCCTCTCTTCGGCTTGCGGATGCCGTCTCCTCCCTGTGTCCTCACAGGTCATCCCTCTGCAAGTGTCTGTGTCTCCACCTCCTCTCCTGAGAAGGACATCAGTCCTGGTGGATTGGGGCCCACCATGGTGACCTCATTTACTTAATTACCTCCATAAGGACCCCGTCTGTCTCCAAGTGCAGCCATGCTCGGGCTCAGCAGGGCTGGGAATTAGGACTCCCTGTGAGTCTGGGGGGACAGCTCAGCCCCCACACGGCACAGGCACCCTCCTCCCTGCTGTGTCACTGTGGGGTGGGCCCTGACACCCTGGCCTCCCTCAGGCCCTTGACCTCCCTCTGCTCCACATCGGTCCCCAAGGATGGTGGCAGGGCCACGACAGTGTCGGAAATGGCACTGTTCCCAAATCTCGATTCCAAGCCATCTGGAGTAGTGACCTGCGCCATGACCTCTCGCATCCAGGGTGCTGACCCCCTGCCCACTTTCGCAGTTCCTCCGCCCTCCTCTCTGTGTGCGTACGCACCTGGCGAGGCTCAGTCCTGGATGAACCACCAATCTGCTCACCCACCAAAGCAAAACCATCTTTCCGCCCCTGCTTGAAACTGCGCCCATCCCCACTGCCTTCGGACACTATGTTGACTCTCTGTCCGTCGTGGTCCACATGCTCTACTGAGTCCCACCCTGTCCCCAGATCTCTCGTGTCACCCTTGGTGTCCCAGCCACAGGGTGGTGGAGTCAGGTGCACAGACTGGAGGCCATTAGGATAACCAAGGGGACACCTGGGAGTGACCCAGGCCAGGGCGTCTGCTGAGAAGTCCAGTGAACCAGACAGACTGCAGGGGTCAGGAGTTAGATCAACAGGTCTCGGCCACGACCACCAGGGTTTCAGAGCTAAACCCTCAGCCCTGGCTAGGGGACGGGGCATGTCCATGCAGAACAGAGAGCTGCGGGTGGGCGGGAGGCCAGGTCCCGTGGGCCGGGTTGTTTAGGTCCACTGAGGCCACCTGCAGTGTCCCTGCTGCAGCTTCACTCTCAGGACTGCGGGGCGGAGGGCAGCTGTGAACGGGCAAGGGTCACCAAGCCTCCCACTCTGCCGGGGCTCAGGACAGTCCCAGGACACAAGAAATTCGGGGTGTAACTGGGAACATCCAGGACTAGCAGGGAAGGGCTGGGACCCGAGGGCTGTGTCAATGTCCTGGGGCTGCCAAATTACCACCAAGTGGGGGGGCTTAAAACAAAAACATTTTATTCTCAAAAGCCTGGAGGCTATATGTCCAAAATCAAGCTGTGGGCAGGGACACAAGCCCTCAGGGGCTCCAGGGGAGGATCTTTCTTCCTCTCCAGCTCTGGCGATTCCTGTCTCTTGGCTGTGGCCACTGCCTCCCCCCTTGGCCTCCATCCTCCCAGGGATGCACCTCCCTCTCCCTCCACCTCCCTCCCCCTGCGCCTCCCTCTCCCTGGGCCTCCCTCCCCCTGCACCTCCCTCTCCCTGAGCCTCCCACCCCCTCTCTGTTCTCTCCTACGGACACCCGGATAAGCCGGGGTGATCTCATCTGGGCATCCTTAACTTGATGACATCTGCAAAGACCCTATTTCCAAATAGGGCCCCTTCCCAGGTTCTGAGGGTTAGGATATGAACAAATCTCTTCGGGGGACGCCGTTCTCACCACCAGGGAGGAGGTGCTCACTGCTGCTGCCTGTGAGTTTTGTTCCAATGGCAGCCTCCCCATCCAGCCTTCGTGCCACGTGCTCACGCTGAGTTTTCACTCGCTAACATACCTTAGAAAACATCCAGGACAGCACAGGATGGCAGGTCACACCCGTGCGTGCTTGCTCGCTTGGCACCGGTCTTCATGGCACTTGCAGAGAGACACCGGCCGGGAAGGGAGCTGGCGTGGGGAGGACGGGTATGGTGAGGTCGGGTGCTGGCCGGGGATTCCAGGCGGCCCTCTCATGCTCTAAAACTTTTCAAATTTTTGGTAATGTTATTGCATCACCATAAAGTTAAAATAATTTTAAACAATGTAGTGCAGCCTTTTTTGTGCCCAGTGAAAGTCACCTTGGAAAGTTTGCTTTGACAGCGGTGAAGTCATACCGAGATCCACGCTCACAGCTACGCTCCGCGAGCAGAGCCGCGATGACCTGCCTCTCCGACGGTCAATACCACACAATTAAGATAATAACACGTGGAGGTGGCAGGAGCCTCTGAGGTCACCCAGCCCAACCCCTTCGTTGAGCAGCCGAGGAAATCGAGTCCCGGCGAAGGGGAGTGGTGGGCCCAGGTCACCCGGCGCTCGGCCCAGGAACGAGAAGTGGCCGTGATCCGATCCCTGCGCACGCTGGCTCCACAGCGGGCGCCCCCTTCGTGACAACGAGCACGTCCCTGTCTGTCCTCTGCGTGAGCTGCGACCCCGACGTGCCTGGGGAGTCCTTGAGGCCCGTTGCTATCGTGCACTCTTGTTGCGAGATTGATTCTCGGCGCGATGCGGGTCCCGGCTGCACCAGCCGTGCCGCTCAAGACGAGCAGAGCGGCCCCGTCCCCACCCGACGGGGGCAGAGGGAGACGCAGCCGCGGAAGCCCCGTGACGTGGAGTGCTGAGTGCGAGCGCGCCTTCTGTTTGCAAATACTGCGGGCGTATCATTCTATCTACTCTGGGAAGACACATTTTAAGGGTCGTTTTGGTGCCGTGAAGAATTCAGGCCTGTCAGCGTCAACCCTCTGAAGCCAGCTGGCTTCGAGCAGGGCCGGCTGCGTCTGAAATGAGGCACAGTGTGGGCATGTGCGTTTCATCCATATTAAACGAGGCCGCCAGAGCTTAATCATCCGCGCTTCCCTTTGACACACAAGCAGGCGGAATGGAACATTGTCACTTCTGTTCGGGTAAGAGAGCAGAGGCTGAAGCAACTGTCAGAAGCTGGGAATGACTCAGATTGTGCTCTTGTGAAATGAAAGTGTTGGGAAAAACAGAGGAGGCAGGGAGAGGGTGGGCTGCCGCAGAGACGGGATTCTCCAACTGCGCGCCGGCGGGAGGATTGCCCGGTGTAAATAAAAGGCGCACCAGAAGGTTCCCCTTTGGAATTTAAACTGAGCTGCTTTTCCAAGGCGGCTGAAACACGCTGAGCACAGTGGGTTCCGCCTCCTGGGAAGTGCCGGCGCCTTTCCCCGCTGGATGACACTGTTTGATCAAATTTTATTGCAGTGACAACCAACCGAGGCTTGTAAAACCTGCAGCACAAAATGATGTATTATCTTGGATTAAAACCCCCTTCCTTCCTCTGCGTTTGAGGAGCCTTGTTGCGTGGAAACCCGAGGCTGGGTTCTCCGGCTCCCCCGCAGTGGGGAGGGCATCCCAGGCTTCCAGAAAGAACAGGGCAGTCAGCAGCAGAGGCAGCCTCAGGGCAGGGCCCAGGAGGCCCACCTGTGCCTGCAGGTGCGGAGAGGCCGGCCGTGCAGACATGGGCTCAGGTGGAGGCTGCTGCAGCACTGTCTTCCGAGAGCTTTCGACCCAAGCCCCACCAGCTCCCACCCAGAAGTTACATTGGACCTTTTGGAGTGGGGCTTTGGCATACTTGTTTTTCTTTAAAGGTCCCCAGGTGATTAATAGGGAGATCGTGCAGATCCAGTGAAGAACAAATGATGCACATACATAGTAAATGAAACAAAAACCAGGAAGGTAGCAAGAGATGCCTTTTCCCTTGGGGGTGCTGTTGTCAGATGATGGGTAGGGGCGTCTGGACAGAGAGTCTCCTGGAGCACACAGCCCGAGGCCACCTCACACTTATTCCTTTTCTACCTAAGGCTGAGGCCAGACATGTCTTTAAGACTCCCCTGCCACGGGTGTTACTCTACAGCAAGGCACTCTGCAGGGGCTCTTGGAGGTACCTCTGTGCAGCTGTGCCAGAGCCCAGGGCGAGAGACCTGCAGTTGACAGGGCCCAGTGTGCAATGAGGGACTTTCATATTTCGGTGATAAAACTAGGAGCAAACGTAGACTGAGCACCCAAGAACCGTATGTCTGTCCTTCATCCACACCAAACAAAGGAAAGAGGGCCAGACTGGACCGTGTGAGCCGCAGAAGCAAACCTGTAGACAGCAGAATCAGGGGCCACCACAGGCTGGATTGGGTGACTCCTGGCCATTCACAGCCAGGGCACAGGTGGCTGTTTATAGTTTTATGCTTGAGTTACTTGCATAGGGCTGGCGCCGTAGTTCATCCTCCTGTCCTTGCACCAAATTCCAGATGAGAAAATCTCATGCAGAAACCAAGGAAATGGAGACCAGAGGTGCTTCCCAGCTCTGGAAACACAGGGAAATGTACCGATCCAGGGACCGGGCACGCACAGGAGGATGGAGCCCCAGGGCAGGACAGTTTGCAGCAGCAGCAGCAGGTGCAGGTGACCTGCACTTCCAGGGAAATGTGTGAATCTGTGGGGCTCACCCAACCTAGGAAAGCTCTGCAGTCATTTAACTTTGAGGTATGTCCGAAAGCAGCTGAACTGGCAAAGGACTTAGGACAGTGCTGGCACACTGAAACTGCAATGGTTTGCTGTTAATATTTTGAAGGTTATTGGTAATATATCATGTGGCAATATTAATACAGGACAAAATAAGTCAAAAGCAAAGCTATAAAAAGAAAAACAATGATTATTTCACACTGATAGAAGACAGAATCCATATTTTAGAAAGGTAAAAATTTACACAGCACATCATAAAATGTCTAAACACACAGAAGAACTATAAAAACCACCTGAAAGACAAATGTAAATTAAATTGTAGAAGAGCCTTCTGGCATGCAAGGATGGCTCCAGCACTGCAGAAGTAATTGTGATGTATCACGTGGGTAATTCTGTAACACGTGACCCAATATGTGTATTTCAATACACACGTGCACATGTAGTTTTATGCTATATAGTCAAAGAAAATGACTTGTTCTACATTGATGGGAAGCTCGCAAAATTTATACCAGGCCACAAAGAAAATGTCAAGAAATTACCAAAACACAATCAATCATTGTATCTAACAATAAAATAAACCAGGAGTTTAGTAACACAATTCAAACACAGTTTGTTTTACACTGGAAGTGTAAAACTTAAATAATATTAGTTTGAAATAACTGGTCAAGGAAGTTTTGTTGCTATTGTCATTGTTTGTATACAGATAATAGAGCATTTCTGAATATTTATTCCAACAATATATGAAGCGTGATAGTTGGCCAAGGGTAGACTTTGAGGTATATTCACAGCCTTAAAATGAAAGAAAAACAATACTAATATTCCTTCAACTGAAGAACTTAGCAAAATAATGGAGAATCCTGAACAAGTCAGAAGGAAGGGAATTGTAAGAATAAAAGAAGAAATTAATGAATTAGAAAACAGAAGAATTTATAATCATTCATTGTTCTGGTACTTCACAAATTAAAATTTTAAAACTCTGAGGAACTCTAACTAGAAAACAAAATGAAACATGATTACTGACATAGATGAGGATCAAGTTTAGACATTTACACTGTATACAACTGCAAACATTCTAATAAATTGGGAATAAAAAGTTTGACAAATGGAAAACAAATTATCAAATAAGTTCCAAGAGGCAGAATTCCCCCAGGGCTCCCTGGGTTCGAAGTACCCACCTCCCAGGGCAAAGGGGAAGAGAGTGGAGTTCAGAGCTTCTCGTCTATGAGATGCTTTGTTGAGAGAGTAGGAAGATTTGTTAAAATTGTCAAGAGGAGGGCTGGTCGTGTCTCAGGTAAGCCAGTGCCCAACCTGTGGTCACGGTCCAATAGATACTTGTCGAATGAGTGGATAAATGGATGAATGGACCATGGCTGGCAAAGGAGACAGATGTTTAGGAACATCTTAATCGTGGCTGGATTTGCCTGCAGGCTGCTAGTCAGAGCTCAGATCAGAAGCCCCTTGCCCGTCTCCCCTGCAGCGTGGAGCAGCTCGGCACACTCCCCACTGCACCAGCCCGACTTTCCTTTCTGAGCGGCAGCTGGGATTGTGCAGAGGAAAGATGTCTTGGACCTTCACCGCCCAGGCTGAGAAATTTGCCTGACACCAGAAGGCATCCACGGAGACTAGGAACTGATCATTGCTGCCTGGAAGGGTTCTGGGGACGGTGAGGGGGGCTGGCAGTGAGTGGAGAGGAAGGTTGCTGCTGGGGGTGGGTGCAGAATATCCTCAGTGAAGCCCCCCTGGGGCAAGGTGTCGCCACATGACCCCAGAGCCCTCCCTCAGTCCCCCACCCCTTGCCCACATGCTCAGGCTTCAGGCTCCCCCCGCCCCGAGCTACAGAGTGGATCTGTTTCCAGGGTCTCTCTCTGTTCTCAACTCCCCTCTCAAGGGATGCTGTCTGTCTGGGTTCCCATCTAAATTTGCATCCTTCATGAAGCTACATTTGCATCGGGACACCCACTGCATTTTCTGATGCTAGTTAATTAATACTTCCACCCAAAATAAAGTTGTGGGCTCCATGTAAGCAAATGACTGTGCCTGTGCCTGTGTTTTTCAAGGTTCCATCCCAGGGCCACCCTGCTGATCCACGCGTTCATGTATTGCTGAGTGAATGTACGCACGCCCACCTGCTCTCCTTCCACCCCGGGCCTGGTCCCAGGTGAGCCCCGACAGTGCTCGGTGTGGACCATGTTCTCTGAACTTCAGCCCTGGGCAGGGTCTGGGGCCTCCACTCCCCAGAAGAGGAGCTTGGAAACTTCCAGATCCAACGTCTTATGACTGTCACTCTGGCCTGCCGAAAGGTGCTTGGGTGTGTCTAGAAAGGAACAATCTAAACGCTCGTCTACACTGGAAGGAGCCTTCGTATTTTTCCTTGAGAAACTGTTACCTTGTCAATATTGAGCAAAACACCATTGACAGGTTCGCTGTATAGTGAAGCCCGAACCCAGCCTGACACACACAGCTGGTGTTCACTACGAGTGGGACACACACCCAGGTGGCTGCCAGCGCGGGCCCCGAGTGACAGGCAGGGGTGGAGGGGAGCGTCTCCCCCAGCAGAGCCCTCTCCCTGCACCTGACCTCCCGCTGCCCAGTCGCGGTGACTTCACCGCATCTCTGTGTCTGTGGATGCGTTTAGGTGCCTCCAGGGCTTTGCACCTTCTCTTTCATTTTCTGCCACCCCGATCACCGCCAGAGGGCCGCCCTGAAACTCACTCGGCTGAGAAACAGCCGTCGGGTGGCCCTGCGGGTCCCAGCTGTGCGCGTGGAGCGGCGTCAGCGCGACGTCTGGCCGCCAAACTGTGGCCGCTGCTTCCCAAAGAGCAGAAACGCAGCCCCGTGCGCCCCGTCAAGTGACACCTCCGGGGTCGCAGTGCTGCTCGCTGTGTCGGCACTTATTTGAGGGTGTATTTCTCCAGTTTGTTGTCTCCATTCCAGTTCCGCGGGGAGCACCTCCGCCGGGTGAGGGCTGCACACGGGGGGGGGCTGAGTCCGGGTGATCAGTGAGAGGCACCTTCTCTTATTCGTCTTTGTTTTGTGTTTTTACTTAATGATAAAGGAAACCGGCCTAATGCAGGATTGAAAAGGGAGCAGCAGAGTGAGCTCGAGATCCCCCGTTCTGCCTGCTGTGCCTCCTGCTCGGGCAGCTCAATTAGAAGGAGCAGCCCTGCTTGTGGCTGGAGCCGCGTGGTTAGTGTCGCGCCGGAGGGGCTGTGGTGGGAGGCGGAGGGAGAGGAGCCTTGTTAGGAAGGAGCGGCGGGCTGGGCGGGCGGGCATTTCCCGCTGGGGCTCAAGACACCCTTGAAAGTAGCCAGTGAGCTTCCAGAACCTTCTCGGGATCCTGTTTGAGGACAGCCGGCTCCGTCCTCCTAACCGCGTTTCGTCCCGCTGTCAGCTCAGCGTCCTGACTGATCACAGGGCGCCCTGGTGGTGCTGCTGTTCTGTTGCAAAGCGGCGAGCTTCCGGAGGCTTCTAGAAGAATTATTCCGCAAGCATTACCGAGGAATGCTTGCAAGACTCTGCAGCCACACGGACAGCGTTTGAGACCGAACAGTGAACAATTGGACGCCTAGGGTGGCTTGTGTGCGGAGGTTGCAAGGATGCAATCTTGTCACCTGTAGCCCTGCCCCAGCCTGCCTTCTGGGGGCTGACACCGAGCTCCTGCTGGGGACCCCTCCCTGGGCCGGGCCAGGCCACCACTCAGAGCTCTCCGTTAGTCCACTAAACGGGGGTGAGAAGCTTGCTTTTCTGCCAGGGTTGAAAACAAAGATGACTTAAGAGAACCAATCTCAGCACACAGGGGCCCAGGTTTGGGCAAAAAAGGAGCTTGTTCTTTCTTCAAATCAAAATCATTCTGGATCCCTTTTGCTTCCTGGGGAGTTGGCTACACGTGAGGTCCCCCGTCCCCACCCGCACCCGCCACCGGCCGCACTGCGTCATGGAAGCTGCCTGGGTTCCTCCAGGTCTCGCCCCTTGTGCTGCTGCGTGTGCCCCTCTTCTCTCCCAGCCAGCTGGGGCTCCCCCGGGGTGGGCCCCCGGGAACCAGGACGTCTGTGGCCCAGGCTCACCCACCTCCCTGAGCGGCAGCGAGGAGGATGCCGATGACCTGGGCTCTTGTTCCTCTTCCATCCGGTGAACAGACAAGTCCCACCACAGGTGACTACGTTTCTGCGGAGCCTGCCGCTCGGAGCAGCGTAAAGGATGGAAATGCCACCTGGGCACCGTCCACACCGCGCCAAACACAGTCGATGGGGACACCGCCTGCCAGTGACTCAGGGGCGAACCTGCACGTGGCTCCAGCTCACGGAAGGCACCTGGCGAGTGCGTGTGGAAGGAACGGACTCAGGGATGGATCCCTCGTCCAGCCCTCGGGGTCTCACGAGTTTCCCCTTCCGCTGGGTCTGCCCGCTGCAAGCTCAGGCGGAGCCGTCACAAGCGGGGTCTCTTCGTTCACTCGGTGACGGAAACACAGCAACAAGAGAGGACAACGAAGCTGGAGAGTCTCGTCTCTCATCAAATAATGACGCATTAATCGGACCCCAGTGTGGGGTGGTGAGCCCAGAGGTAAGTGTCCCAGTTCCCAGGTGGACCAAGCCAGTGGTGGTTGGGCTGCACCATCAAAGATGGGGACCCACGTGCCGGTGGGTGACCCAAGACCCCTGGGGCTTTGGCGGCACTTGGGAGAGTCGACGTGGAATGTGAGAGGGTTACGACGGTGACCTCAGTTCCCCAGGTGGTGCAGCTCTGCAGATCTCATGCGCTCAGTGGCAGGTGGTCACGGGGGACCCCCACTCCTGGGGCCTCCCTTTGCCTTTCTGTGGGGTGCAGGACAGCAGGCTCCGGGTGGAGCCCTCCTGGCCCGGGACCACTTAGCATCAGTGAGCCCCCTTTGGAGGGCAGCGAAGGGGCTGCCCTTCCTCTCGGAGTGGACGCAGATCGTGCTGCGGGGCTTTCAGCAGGAGATGACCCAGAGCCATCCAGTGTCCCTCTGGAGGAAGTTGCAGGCGAGTCCCCACCCTGACTTTCTCGCGCCTCCCTGCTGGCGTCTCTCCTCCCAAAGCCGCGCTGGCTGGCACTGAGGGGGGGTTGCTGTTTCTCCCTCTCTGCTAAGCTTAGCGTGTTTTCTCCTTCCGAGATGGAACAATGAGCTGTTGGTGTGTTAATGGAGCTTCTGGGAAATGCATGATTAGCCAATGCACCGCACAGACTGGAGAGTTTGGGGAAGTCACGGACGGTGGGGGGTGGCCGGCCGGTCAGTGGCGCGTGCAGGCGGCCCTCCCCCACGTCTGCAGAGTCGGGGACAGGAGGGGGTGGCGAGGTGCGGCCTCTGCGCCAAAGCACCCAGGCTCTGTGGGCCGTGATGTGGTGGGAAACAGGAAGACCCTTCACCCAACAAAGACCCATATTCAAATGGCCTCCTTGTCCCAGGAATTATTTGATGGCTGATTATTTTCCTCCTAACTCAGGATCCAGTCGAGACTCCCGGTGGCCCTGGGCACTCAGGTCTCTGTGAGCCTCCTTGTAAATGCCTTGAGGTTGAGTTTCGCTGAGTGGCCGGAGGTGGGGGGCAGCTCCCGCAGGCATCCACTGAGCAGGAGGTTCACTTTAGACACGACCACCGACCTCTGACCCACCCTCCCCTCTGAACCGGGAGCTCCGGGCTCACCCGCTGTCCCCTGCCCCAGGCCCGGCGTCACCGTTTCCCCAGGAGCCCGGCGCTCTGAGCAGCAACGATGTCCATAACCCACAGGTGGGAGCCGCTTGAGCACGTGGCTGCTGGTCTCGCTTCTTTTTGTAAGATCTTTACAGTGAAGAGATGTGAGAAATGCATTTTTTAAAAAGCTCAAGTCCGTACAATGATATCAGCTTAAATCCAGCACCACAGCATTTGTCCTTAAATTCTCCCATTCAAGAGTGAAAATCCCAATTCCCGACTATGTTTAGTCCCAAGTGTATTTACTTATTTGCTCTATTTTGCAACCACTCAAAATTGTTTCAGATTTACAATCAAATACCATGATCAACACAAATACACCAGGTGAAAATCTAAAAATGAGCACTTATTGTCAGTTTTTTAATGTCCTCAGAATATATCCTTCTAGGTTTACATAATTAGAAAACTGTTTTTGTCATTTGCTTGAATTAGTTATTTTATTTATGTGTGTGTAATCCATTATAGATGCATATTTATAAGTTTCATGTAATTTTGTTTGTATTCAGTTTTAGGGTTTGCTTTGGTATCTGTTTGATTTCATTTTACTTTTTGGATATTACATAGTTTTATAATAGTTCTACACACCTACTCCACTTGTTCACTCCACCCACGTCTATGGGTAACCATTGCTGTTCATTTTGGGTTTATACTTCTCATATTCTGTTTTGCAAATATAAGTGTGTGTGTATGAATGTATATGGTGTGGCGTGTATGAGAATGTGTAGTGTATTGGGTGTGTGTGTATGGTTGTGTGTGTGGTGTGCATGGTTGTGTGGGATGTGTGTGTGTGAGTGTGCAGAGTAATCATTTTAATTATACACTACACAACCCTCCTCTTGGGGATGGGTGTTGACCATCTGTGCAATTTTTTACTAGTATACATAATAATGCAATGAATACCCTTGTTTCTGTTGTAAGCAGGCATGCCAGGGGTCAAGGGGTAAAGGGGTATGTAGCGTGTAGTGTTGCTCCCCTCCATGGGGTCTGTGCTGTCAATGTGCCTGGGTGTGTAGGAGAGGGCCTGTTTCCTGTCTCACTAAGAGGGCAGCTAAACAGGCTCTGAAGTGTCACCATCTGATAGGCGAGGAGATACCTCAGCACAGTTTTGATTTGCATTTCTCTTACTGAGTGTAGCCCGAATGTCCCTCTGGAGGGCACCTGGCCCTTTGGAGAAACGTCAGCCCCATCATGCTGGCCGGCTCATCCCTGCCTGACAGGTCATCTGGCCAGCACAGCCCACCCACCAAGCTCAAGGTCCAGGGAAGGTTTGAATCTTGGTCTTTCCTGGATTGGAGCTCTTGTCACTCACTCCATAGTACAGGAACACACATATTCCATCTTGCATGCTAGACTCTGTGGTTTACATCCACCTAGGGTCTCCTGGCCTGTGAGCAGACACCTGAGGGTCCACAGACTCTCTGAGTGGCAGTGGGTCCCATCAGCTTATTCCAGTTTTGTGCAGTGGGATCCCTTGAAGGATGGGTGGGAGGGCGGGTGGATGGATGGATGGGTGGGTGGATGGATGGATGTGTGGGTGGATGGGTGGGTGGGGGATGGATGGGTGGGTGGATGGATGGATGGGTGGGTACATGGAGATATGGGTGGGTGGGTGTGTAGGAGGGAGGCTCTCAAACCCATCTGAAGTACAGAGCCAATGGAGAACATGGAAATGAAGAGACCACTGTGACCCATGCTGTCCTTCCAATCTGAAAGGCTGTAGAACAGAGGCCAGAGGTAACTGACTATTTTTTTTTTCATGGTGTCAACTAAGAAAAAGAAGTAAAAATTATGGGGATGAGAGACTGTGGCAGTTACAAGTGACATTGAGAAGAAGCCCCTGTAAGAAGGAGGCACCCAGCCAACATCAAAGAAACACACAATCATACAGAAAACAGAGCTCACAGGAAAGAAAAAATATTCTGGAACTCCCAAGAGCAACGCTTAAGGAAAATAATTATGGGCCTGAACCTAAGTGACCCAGAAGCTGTGTGGGCCTGGCTGGCACTTGCTCCAAGTTTTACTAAAGTTGCAAAACGAAACGTCCAACAGCCTAGAGCCCTGAAAATGCCCCTTCCCCTGCAGGGGCTGGGACCATCCAGGAGCGGGTCCACCGCCTGTGTGACCACACACTCCAAGTTCCCCAATGTGACTGACTGAACACACAAAAGCAGGTGACAGTCGGTGACCAGGGTGAGGCCAGCTCCACCAAGGCTGGGCTCAGAGGAGTCTCAGGCAATGTTGTGCAGAAGCATTTTAGGGAATGTGATTTTATCAATTGGCACCGAGGTTTCTGTTAGGGAGAAAGCTGCCCGTGCTTGGGAGAACACACTGTCCTCTCACTGAGCGGTGGAAGGTGAGGCCGTGGGCGCGGCTTGCAGGAAAAGGGAGAGAGGGATGGAGGGGGGAGAAGAGGGGAAGGAGTCGCAGAGACACAGCCAGACGGCACAGGGGACCTGGAGGAAAACTGGGCGGGGTAGGGCGAGGGAGGGGTGGGGGGCTGAGAACCCACGTGCAGTGCGCCAGGCCCGCCACGGCCAGCCAGGGCCTCGTCCCTCCTGGTCGCTCACCCTGCTCTGCTCAAGTCCCTTTGAGGAAGCCGGTGTCCCCTGGGCGTCCGACTGTGAGCACGGACTGACGGGGCCTGCAAACACTGGCACTGAGGGACGCGTCAGTCCCGACTCTCCGGGGGATGCCTGCGCTTTCCCGGGGCACAGAAGTTGGAGGCTGCTGGTGCAGGATCGCGGGTCCTGGAGAGCTTCCTGCTCCTGAAACCAGCCCACCCCTCCTGCGCTGTGCCTCCGTGGGGATTTGTAAATCCAGTTTTGTCTCTGCCCTTGGAGCGCGTCTGAGAGCTGTTAGCATCTCTGATTTTGTTGCCTGATGCCAGGAACCAGCGCTGACCTGAACAATTCTTTTTTCAAAGAGCTCCTCTGGGGCACCAGCTCCGGGAGGCTGTGCTCTGTGGCTTTTCTTCTTTTAATCTACTCCTTTGCTGCAGGAGACAGAGCGAAGCACGGCTCTATTTACTTGCTGACTTCTAGACAGCCGTGAACGACTTGGTTGAGCACCTTGGCCAGGACAGACTCCTGCATGTCAAGGATCTATCAACTCAGCCCCCATCTGCAGGGGGCGTTGGGGCCACCTTGCGGGATTCGAGGCAGGACAGCCCCTGCCTCCCACCGCAGACACAGGTGCACAGGGAGGGCCCCGGAGCGTCCCTGCATCTGCCTGACCCTGCGCCACAGAGTCGTACCTGGGCGCCAGAGGGCCACACCCCAGGGCTCCACGGGGGCCCCCAAACCACTGGCCCAACAACATCCCCCAAAACAAAACTGTAACGGGATAAGGAGAGAAAGCTGAGTCAGAACTTTTAAGGAGATGGGGCCCACAGAAAGGAAGCTGGCACGGTGGCCTGGCAGGGCCGCGGCAGGGTGGGGGAGGGTGAAGCTGGCATCTGTGCTCCCCCCCCCACGCCATCTGGTTTCTGTGCCTCGTGGCTCCTGCCCCTGCTGCCTGGGGGAGGCCCCTCCTGCGGAGTCCTCAGGAAAGCCTCATGGCCTGGGCTCGCCGCCTCCCCGCTTCCTGCCCAACCACCCTGTCGTCACATCGCACACCCCGTGGTGTGGAATCTCGCCACCATCGCGAAAGCTGATGTTCACACTCAAAGCTGCCCGTCCCGCCCTCCACCTCCCCAGCCCTCCCGGCCCTCTTCCCACTTCCTACGCTGCCTCCTCCAGGAAGCCCTCTGCACCCCTCCCCGCAGGGCCCTCCGAGCCCTTGCCGCTGCGCCTCGACCTGTCCTCTGCACACAGCAGCCCTGGGCCCCAGGCAGGGCCCACATCAGGGGTGATCAGGCCAGCACTCCCTTCCCTGGCCACTGGTTTCCTTAAATGTCTGACCTTCAGACCATAATGACCGGGCAGGGAGAGAGGCCTGTGCCCGGCTGCCGGTTGTGCGGGGGTGGCTGAGGCCCCTGGGGCCCCCAGGTGGCTGGACCACACAGCAGCCAGAGCCACAGCCTCCCCTACCCGACGTGTGGGCACAGGGGGCCACTGACCTCGGCCACCCGTGGAGACCTCCCTGGCCACACACGGGCTGAGGCCCTCACTCTCCTTTCTACTGTCTCAGCCCTCACGGCCGTGCACACAGCCTCTGACCCGGTGGCACCTCTGCTGGGAGAGGGCCTCACCCATGGTCCAGTCATTCCCTGTTTCCGCAGCACGCGCCCCAGCACAGGTCCCGAGGGCTCCCCGGCCAGTGAGGAGGGAGAGACCTGCGGTCAGGGCCGTGAGGCCTCAGCAGGACTCACTTGCCCATCGGGTCTCAGCCCCCCGAAAGCAGCAAAGTCTGTGGGGCGTTGTGGGTCCTGCAGTGCCCTGGGCCAGCTCAGATGCAGTTCCAGAAAGGCGTGAGCTTTGGAGGCATTCAGCCCTGGGTCTGGCTCCACATTTTCCCACTGAAATGCCGTGTGGCCCACCCTGGAGGGTGTGCCTGTGGGGTGCTCTGTGCAGTGTTGGAGGTGGTGACTTGGGTGGCCAGAAGAGGAGAGGAGAGGCCCAGGAAACAGTTTATTATGCTCGAAGGTCCCGGAGGCTCCTCACGCAGGGCTATCAGGAGGCAGCAGGTGCAGGTCTGGGGAGGACCGAGGTCCAGCCTCGATCGGGTTTCCAGCAAGGGCACAGCAGGCCCGGGTGCAGGACTGGCTGGCTCGAACAATTCCAGCAGGCTCTGGCTAAGCTGTGGGGGCAGAGGAATATTACCTTCCGGGGCGGGCTGGCCAGAGGCAGGAGCTCAGCCCCTGGGTGGGAGGGTTTGCCAAAGGCCTGCTCCAGGCTGGGCCCTTTGCTGCCTCTGAGAACTGACCACCCTGGGAGGGCGGTCTCTTCCACACAGAAAGGTTTTTTAAGATGTTAAAACATCATTACATGTAGAAAATAAAAAATAGGAACCATAGAGAGAGTTCCTATCTGATGCCTGCCCTGGCGGAGCTGCCCTCGGGCTGGGGCTCCCCACAGGCAGGTCTGGGAAGGGCCGGACTTGGGGAGCTCCGGGGGTGGCTCGAGCCAGGAGGGCTGGGCGGTGGCCAGGATGGTGGTGACTGGGCCCCATCCCACCAGGCATGGTGGACACCATGTGTCTGCAGGGCTCGTGTGGCCTTTACCTGGAAGGATGTGTGGTTTCTCTTTTTCTAACATCTCTTGCTTTGTAAGTCCACCTCTGGCCCGCTGGGCGGTGGCCAGGGTGCGGAGTCTCTGTCCCAAATCGGGCTTGGTTTTCTCCTCCCTCTGTTCTTTCTGCCCCAGCACTTCCCAGGAAGCTCCGTTTGTCACATTTGGAGCTCGTTCTTTGAGAGGAGCTTCAGGAAGTCGAGATTCTACCTTTTTAAAGCAGGGTTGTGGTTGTGCTCTGGGCTGCTAGAGAATGTAGCTACGACTGTGCGTACGAAAGATGAAAACGGCCCACCTGCCCCTCCTGCAGTCCTGTGCATAGGGCCACAGCGGCCGGCCCGGTGGGCTCAGGGATGTGGCAGCGTGGGCGTGGGAGCGGCTCTCAGGCCTTCTCTGGCAGGTCCAAACTCCTGGCACCAGCTGGGGGAGGTGAGGGCGCCACGGTGACGTCGTTCGCAACCTGGTCCTCCTCAGTAGATACTAAATCACGGCCTCGGAAGGCTCTCAGGCAGTGGATCTTGCGGCTGCGGTGTTGACAGCACTCATGCCTTAATCCCCTCTCTCCCTGAGCTGGCAGCTTCCAGGACTGCTGCTACTTAGTGGTGTTTCCTTCAAGGCATTGACTTTCCTTCACAGAAAACCCCCTTGTTAGCAAATAGCAACACCTTCCAGCCCTCAAAGCATCTTACTATAAAAGCAATGGGGTGTTGTGCTCTTAAAAATGGCTAAGGTGGTAAATTTTGTTGTGTGTGCTACTATACGCAAAAAAAATTGGAAAACCATGAACAATGGGGTGGCATTTTCTGATGTGGGCTCTGACACACAGGGGATGGAATTAACCCCCGAGCATCAGAGGGCAGCGAGGTCCACGGGTGCCTTGGGAACGTCCAGGCCTTGGGGCCAGATCTGTGCTCACAGGGTTTGGGTTGATGGCTGAGGTGTGGATTGTGCATTTGGAGCTTCAACCACGTGGTCAGACGTCCTTTGCTCGAACCATTCTCAAGCTGGGAGCCCCTGTGTCTCCCAAATGCCTCTGTCAACGTGGCCAAACATCCTGAAGCGTCCTGGGGGGCGGGTGGGTTTCCTGGAGGCCGTTGTGCACCACGAAGCCCCTTTATGGACCCCCACCCCACTGCTCTTGCCTCCTCTGGCTGCACAAGTCATTGCCCACCTCGGGGAGTGTATCCTCAAGCGGAGGTGCCTGCTCCATGGGGTGTGAGGACAGCCTACGACCAAAACTCCCCTCTGTGTCCCCGGGAGGACGCCGGCCTGGGAGTGAGAGACCTGCACTGTAGTCCTGCTTTGCTGCCCGGCTGGCTGCTCCCAGCACCTGGCAAGTCCTTCCTCCCTCTGGATCCTGAAGGATTCCACAGACGCCGCAGGCGCCTCTCGCAAGTCCTGCCCCCGCAGCCAGGCCTCCCGTGCTTTCCGTGCGTGTGGGGGTAGAGATTCCCGTGACCCCATGCGCTGAGCCCCACTTGCAGACTGTCAGCCACCATGCTGAACAGTGGTGAGAAAGTGGCACCGTGGCCCAAAGTAACAGCCACCCCTTCTTCCACACCTGACGCAAGGCTCTCCCGGCACAACTTCCGTGACCATGTCGCTCACCCCATTCAACGGCCTGTGCTTGGCAGACGGGAAAACAAAGGTCAAAAGAGTCTGAGCTCTTGCAGGGTCTCTGCACGGCCAAGGCCCCTCCTTCCGCAAGTTGCCCGTCTTTGGAGACTCTTTCCTGACTGCCTTCACCAGGGCCAGCTGCCTCCTCCCGCACCTGCCCAAGTTGCCCTCACTTCGCTCTGTGCTGTTGTAGTCCTTGCTCCAGCAGTTATTCTACACGCCGGCTGGGCCATCACCGCCTCTGCTCCCGGGCAGGCTCCTCGGTGTGGGGACCCGGGAGCCCTTCCGCGCTGTTGCCCAGCACCCTGGCCCATGCCCGGCCCTCAGAGGCACTTAATTGCTGTTTGTTGAGTGAATAAAGGAGCAAACACAGAACAGATGTCACACAGCTGGTGAGGGTGGAGTCTGGATTTGCACGTAGAAAAGCTTGTCCACCCTGTGACTTGGCCCCAAGGGAAATACGCTCATAAATGAAAAGCAGGTGACACTGAGCAGGGATTTGTGAACTGTGGGCTTCCGAGTTCACGCTTAGTGACGACTCTATTCAGAGAGTGAACAGGCAAATCAAACCGCAAATGAGCAAACAGCAAAGCAAGTCACAGAACGTCCAGGTGAGGACCTTTCACATCCCGTGGGATTTGACAAGCTACCAGGGGTGGCGGAGCCCTGAGCCCGGGGTTTCCACATCTGTGACCGGCTTTGTCTCTGTCTTGGCTGCTGTGCTCCTAGCTCCACGCCACGGTGGTGCGGGAGAGGTCAGCACGGATAATGGAGGAACAGGACAGAATTATGCTTTCTGTGCCCCAAACTGCTTAGGATGCTCATTCACCTAATAGTAGCACCACCGCTTTTGTGACCCTCAGGGCATGGCTAGGCCTCCTCTCGACGCCATCCCTAGCGGGTGCAGCCTGGCTGAGCCCCTGACCAGGGCCCGTGAGTTCACGCTCTGCTGAAGGCCAGCCCCGTCCTGGGTGGGCCCAAGTATCGACAACTTGTTAAATACTCACTTCGGCAGGCAAATAACATCAGCCTTGATCCGGCCTTGATCGAGGCTGTGGAGGGTCCCAGGGATTAAGAAGCCACCGACAGAGAGTTCGCCGCTTCCTCGCACAGTTTAGTAACATGTGAGTGTGAGCAGCTCAGACGTTCACGTGCGGTGGAGTCCTGTTGGAGTTCCACGTCACGCATGTGGTCCCTGAGCTCAGGCGCCCACGGGTAGGAGCTTGCAGGATGCCCGTTGTAGTGCCCACAGTCACGTGAGCCAATTTCCTAAACTCTCTCTCTCTCTCTCTGTATATATATATAAAAAAAAATATTGGTCTGTCTTATACTCACACGTGTATATGTGTGCCCGTGTGTGTGTATGTTCTTATTCTCTGGAGAACCGTGATGAACACGCGCTCCCTGGACAACTGTACATGAATCAGGACAGGGTGCGCAGAGCCAGGAGGAGGTTACGCCAGGTGAGCCCGAGAACCGATCACTGGACTCACCGACATGGGCGTCACCAGGGGCTTTGACACGTCCAATTTCCGTAGAGGGACAACGGGTGCACAGTGTTAGGAGAAAGCAGAACGAGGGGAACACGTAGTGACTAGAGACCCTCTTTGGGCATTTTGATAGGAAGGGAAACAGAAATGGGGGGCAGGTTGAGGCAGATGTGGGACCCGATGAGGCTGAAGAACATGGGACGAGCTGAGGACTTCTGGCATCCAGGCAGGGACTCAGGGAAGGAGCTGGAAGGACTCAGGGGCCTTGAGCGCTGTGCACAGGCCCATCCCCCCACCCAGGTCATCCCCAGGGGCTCCAGGCAACACCATGTGTGCAGAGAGGGCCCGGGGCTTGGTGGTCTCCCTGCCCACGCTCGAGTAGGCGTGACCCTGTGGCCCTGTGGACGGGCCCTGCCGACCATGAGGGGCCAGGACCAGGCTCATGCCCTCTGCAGCTCCGTGTCACCGGCTCTGCTGAGGACCTCCTGCAGCAACTGGCACCGGAGCCTGGTCTGCTTTTCAACCCGTACAGCTGCCAGCAGAAAAAGGGCGAAAAAGTAACGCAGCTCCCTCAAAACCATCAGGGGCAGGAGGACGGTGGCCTCTGCCCTCGGCACAGGGCTGGGCTGTGGTCAGAAAGCGGGTGTTGCAGGCCCGGGGGCTGTGCACACGGGCCAGAGCCACCCAGCGGGGACACCATGGGGTGGAATTTCTCTTAAAGGATCAGCAGCATTCGCGGGGGCTGGAAGGGGCCACCTTTCCAGGATGCCGTGTGCAGTCCTCCCAGAGTCAGGATGCACGCGCCCTGTGAGTGCCCCGCAGGAGTGCCCGGGGCAGGGCCGTGGCTGGCAGGCTTCTTGCCTGTGCACCCTGCCCTGTTCCAGAGCCCCGAGGGCGGGCACGGCCAGACACACAATCAGCCAGCACTGAGCGCAGAGCTGCATCCAGCAGTGGAGACCGCGGAGGGACTCACAGGACGCCACCACCACCCGTAACTGGGCCAGAGACAGGAGCCCTGGGGCAGGAGATGCCACCGCCTGACACAGGGCTGACCCCCTGGCGGCAGAAGCGCTGGGAGACGGGAAAAACTCGCGCTTGCGGGGGAGCGCGTGGACACAGGCTCACGTGGGGGGTCGCCTCCACAAATCCTGGCGTCCCGGGCGAGGAGCGAGAGCGGCAGCGCCCACAGTGACCGCGGGCCGCGAGCACCTGCAGGGAGGCACTGATAGCCCCCGGCGGCCCGGCGGGCTGAGCTCACGGACTGGAACACTTAGTGGGCGTGGCGCAAACTCACAAAACCCCCAAACCAAAAGCCATGCTGAGCTTCCAAAGTGATTCAAACAAATAGCAAATAAAAGTCTAAAAATATTGAAAATCTTTTCAGGAGATTACTCCAGAGGCCCCGTCGGCCCACGCGAGCTCTCTGTGAAGATATCACAGCTTTTCTTTCCTGTTTTTTTTGACATCATGGTTTTTATAAGAAAACACTTGGCTACATTTTTCCCCCACTGAGTCTATCATTTTAGATCACTTTTGAAATAGAAGATTGATTTTTAAATAATTTACTGAACAGCTGAAGAACGAGACATGTCCTCTCCATAATGTGCCACATCCAGCTCCTGCGGGGGCACCCCCATTGGCAGGGACCCCTCGGCCCGTCCTCTGGTTAACCCTTAGCTGGCGGCCACCCCCGCCCCCTCCACACTGCGCAGGGCACGTCTAGCAGGAAACAAGGGTCGTTCTCGGCAGGCGCGCGTGACGGGCAGCTCGGCAGGACCAAGGAGTAAACACCAGGGCTTGGGCTGGCCTGGTCCCCAGGCGCCCTGCCGGTGCTGAGATCCAGACAGCGGGCTCCTTCTGGGCTTGTCTGACAGGCAGGCTCCCATCCTTCAGAGTCCCGGACGTGAGAGGCGCAGGATGAAGTTCCTCCGTGTGCACAGTGAGTGAGCTGGCCGCCCTCCTTCCTCCCGCCCTGGCCTGCTCTGTCCACCGCACGTCTATTCAGCCCATGCCAAGAGCAGCTCCTGCTGCAGGACCCGAGGGGGGGCTGTCTGCGCTATGAAGTCCAGGGCGGGACCATCACAGGACGTTGTGGGTGATGGAAGGGGAGCTGCCCCGAGGACTCCTGATTCAGGGACTTGGAGAGACTGAGTCTGGGGGAGCTGCGCACTAGTCTGCCGCGCCAGACAGGGGTGCTGAGAGCCAGAGCCTGGGGAGGGGCGAGCCCAGTCACACACGCCACCGGGCAGGGGTCACCCTTGCTGGTTTGGGCCTGGCCCGGGCTCTCGGCTGCCCTTACTGCAGGGTCCTGGCTGTCTGAGCTTCCTGATACACCACACCCGACTTCCACGTGATGTCACGGTGTCTGCCCTGGGCCGGGTTCTGTGTCCACTGATGTGTGTCCCATCCCTGGGATGCAGGGAGTTCTTGCCCTGGATCAGGGAGGCTGAGGCCCTCCTGGTTGTCGGTGGTGCAGGACGGCCTCGGTTGCCCAGGGTGGGTGTGTCTCCTCCCACCCACGAACTCAAGCGGCCTTCATTTTATCCTGTTATAGGATGTGGGGGAGGTGCACCCCCTCCGGTGGCAAACCTCTCTCCATCTGCCCTCAGATTGACGTGGCCCCTTCACCACGGCGTGCCAACACAACGCTAATTAAACACCGTGCTCCCTGCGTGAATTCCTTAGTGACCCGGCAGCGTCTGCTCCACCAAGACCCAGTCATGTGGTGGGGGTTGTGGGGGTTGTGGGTGGCGGTGACGACTTTTGGAGGAGAATGAAGGGGGTGTTCACCCTAAATGGGCCAGTTCTCCATCTCACGGAAAACACCTTCTCACCCGTAGAATCTTATTTCCCAAGATGTTGAGGTAGAGCTTCATTCCTCTATGTATTTTATATTAAATAACTCTGTTTATATTTTCCTTTATTTATAAATAAATTGAACACGCCATAAAAAGGGGGGAAAGTCAGACTAATTAAACAGGTGCATCTAAGGACTTTGTAACTTTTCTTGAAGAAGGAAGGGCCCGCTCTGGCAGGAAGGGCTGTTTGTGGGTAGCCAGGGATGGACCCCTGGGCGTCTGTCAGCTGTGGTCGCAGCAGGGGCCCTTCCTGTCCTAGCCCCGACCTTCCCAATGGTCTGGGGGCCTTTGCACCAGGGGTCCATGAGCAGAAGCTGCCACCTGCTCCTGTCGTGTATGTGAGTGTGTGTGTGTTGGTGTCACGGGGTGCTTGGGAATTTCTTGCCATAACAAGGCTTGCTTTGAGGGGTCTTGTAATAAATGCTATCACACTTAGAAGACCAGCGGACCCCATGGTTAAACTAGCTTTGTGGTCTTGCTGGTCTAAGGTGGCGGCCATTCCACACGGAACATGAAGTATCCGGGCTATAGCCGTGTTATCATGCACACGGCCAGGGTGGGACTTTCTCTACCACCCAACACATTCAACCCGATTCACGGTCAAGGAGAAGTGTGTCCCGGCAGAAGGGTGAGCCTGCTCAACTTTCATAGCAAGGCACACAGTGTGTATTCTTTTCTTCTCCCAAAATACATTCCCTTCATTCATAAAATAGATTTTCAGATGCCAAATGTTAGCCTGGATTTCGAATACCTCTTCCACCATGTGAGGACGTAGACAGAACGTGCCGTTCATGAACCAGAAAGGGGCCCTCACCAGACACCGGCTCTGCAGCACTTTGATCTTGGACTTCCAGCCTCCAGAACCGTGAGACATAAATTTCTGTCGTTTGTAAGGCACCCAGACTACGGTATTTTGTTGTAGCCTGTACAGACTAAGACAGAATCCCCTATGAGGAAGAGGTATCTCTTCTCTCCCATTAATTTATGGATCCAGTTCTTTCTTTTTATCAACATGGACTCAAGTGTTGCGCTTTGACTAAACCATTTGTACACTGTGTTCCTTTCAAGAGAAACCAAGACACTCCTTCAACACTTTGCTTGGAAATTGCCACAGCTGAATACGACATTTCAGCACTTACGAGTTCTGCGTTCCACAAAGCACTAGGACACAAGCGTCATTAAGCCCGATTCTTTGTCACTTTACCACGGGGCGGCCTCTCCTCTGATGCCAAATGACACATTTTCACTTCCAGCTGAGACCCCATCAGAACGGCCTTTATCACCGTGTTTCCACCTGCCTCTGCCTAGGATTACCCGGGGATTCTCAGGGAAGACAGAGACTTTCTGCCTCCCTTTCTGTCTTTCTGAGCCCTCACCTGAACCACCTGTAAAGGCCCGTGCACATCAGCGTAGGCTCTTCCTAGCCTGCACCTCCAAACTCTCCCAGCCCCTGCACATGACTCAGCTCCAAAGCCGCTTCTCCATCTTCAGGTGTTTCAATGCCAGTTTCCGCCTTAGACCGTTTGGGCTGCTGCAACAAGATGCCGTAGACCAGGCAGCTTATAAACAGCAGATGTGCGTGTCGCACAGCCCTGGAGGCTGGACGTCTAAGGTCCAGGTGCCGGCAGATTCCATGTCTGGTGAGGGCCACTTCCTGGTTCACAGACGGCACCTGCTCACCGTGTCTTCACGTGGTGGAGGGACCAGGGAACTCTCTGGGGCCTCTTCTGTGAGAACACTGATGCCACCCACAAGGCTCCACCCTCGTGGGCCAATCACCTCCTAAAGCCCCTCCTGCTACTGCTGTCACTTTGGAGGTGAGGATTTCAATATATGAATTTTGGGGGGACAAACATTCAGTCCACAGAAAATTTTGAGTAATATATGAGGATACCCCCCAGCATGGAAACGGACCTCAATTCCTCTCTCCTTGAGTGTGGGCTGAACTTCCTGACTTACTTCCAACAAACAGAGCATGGTCACGGATACAGTTACCTGCAGTGGAGAAACCTTAGCCAGGCGATGGAAGTCAGCACCACCTCTGATAGGTCACGGTGACACGATGTGATGAGAAGGACACTCAGCTCTCTGGTCTTCCTCCTCCAAACTCAGCACCCCCAAACCCCAGCATAACCATGAGGAAAACAGAGAAACCCAAATTGAGGGACATTCTATGGCTATAGTATTCACGAAAATTGTTAAGTTACTTAAAAAAAAAAATTTAAAAGAAGCAGTCACAGACTGGAGAAACTAAGGAAACAAGATAAATAAATGCAACACGGTATCCTGTATGGGAACCTAGAACAGAAAAAGGTGCATTAGTGTAAAAACTGGTAAAATCTGAGTACAGTCTGGAGTTTAGTTGATGGTAATTCACCAACGTTAATTTCTTAATTATGACAAATGGACCATCATTATGTATGATTTTAACAATGGGAGAACTGGATAAAGGGTATTCAGGAATTCTTTGTACTGTCTGTGCAAAATTTCTATAAACATAAAATTATTCCAAAATAAATTTTATTTTAAAAAAGGAATTATGGATACATGTGAAAATGTGGATGCTCCTCAAAAACATATGCTGATTAAAGGGAACCAGATGCAGAAATGGGACACACTGCATGCTTTTAATTAAATAGATTTCTAGAATAAGCCAAATTAATACAAAGTGATAAAACCAGTGTTTGTCTGAGGTGGGAAACAAGGACTGACCGGGAACTAGCATGAACCTTTATGGGAGATGGAAACATTCTATATATTAATTACATGGACGCTGCCTGGGGATAGACATTGGACAAAACTCACCGAACTATACAGTTAAAATGGGTGCATTTTATTCCATGTACCTTGATAAATTTGACTTAACTATGTATAGTATATATTACACGTGACCCACTGGTAAGTAAGTATTCCAGGCACGTAAGTATGGTTTAACTCTCAAAACATCAAAGCAATACAACACACTGGCAGAAAGTGTAAGGAAACATCATATGATCATCTTGACAGAAGTAGGAAAAATACTGATAAAATTCAACACCTATTCATGATAAAAAATAAACAGACTTGGAACAAAAGAGAACTTCTTTAATATGATGAAGAGTATCTGCAAAAATTCTATAACAAACATAAGTGGTGAAATGTCACAAAAATTCCCCTGGGTCTGGACAAAAGTGAGGACACCCAGGGTCACCTGCCCTCCTGCTGGTGATGTCGTCCCGGGGTCCTGCCGGTGCAACCCGCAGCAAAGAGGAGTGGAAAGCGCTGGGATGGGAAAGGAAGAGACAAAACCGCTGTTACTCGCAGATGACGTGATGTGTATAGAAAATATTAAAAAATCCACAAACTGTTAGATTTACAAGTCATTTCACCAAGGTCATGAGATTCAAGGCCAATGTACAAAAATCAATCATATTTCTTTAGAACAGCAACAAATAGGAACAAAATTTTAAAATGCTACTGACAATAGCAGTAACACATTAAATTTTTAGGAATAAAAACTAAAGGTGTGTAAGCCATCTATCATAAAACTATAAAACAATGAAATGAAAGACACCCAGCATAAATGGATGGAGATAACACACTCATGGATGGAGTCACTCAGTATCGTAAAGATACTGATTCTCCCCCAAAATAATCTAAACATTCAAATATGATATCGATTAAAATCTTGGCAGTTTTACCCCAGAAATTGACAAGCTGATTCTAAATTCCACGTGACAATTCAAAGAGACAAGAAGATTACACGGTCTTGAAGAAGCTGAGGGTGGGCCCACAGGTATCAAGACCACGCCCCATATTGCTGTAAATCTATAGGAATAAAGACAGCGAAGGTGAACAGATTGGCCGAGGCAACAGAAGCGAGTCCAGAAACAGACTCAAAGATACACAGTCCACTTGTCGGTGGCAAAGAAAGGGCTGTGTTGCAGCGGGGTGGGGCGGTCTTTTCAGTAAGGTCCTCGAGGAATCACACATCTGTGCGGGAAAAGGTTAGTCTTGCCTCCTCCATTACACCATACCAGCCATCAGCTTGAGACAGGCTTCAGGTTTAAACGCAAAAGGCAAGACAACAGAAATTTTAGAGGAAAAACACTTTTGTAACCTTGGAGTGGGCAAAAATTTCTTTGAAAAGATAACAAACGTACAACCCCTGGAGAAACATTTGGTAAGCGGGAGATTGTCTTTTCATTACAGGACACCATTAGGAGAGGGGAAAATCGATCTGCAGAGTGGGAGAAATATTCTCAGTTCATACACCCAGCAAAGGGCTGAAATCCACAGTACACAAGATTCCCACAAATCGGTAAGAAAAAGGTACATCACACAACAGGGCCAGGCGAAAATACTTGAGTAGATCCTTCGCAAATGAGATTATCCAAATGGCCAACAAACATGTCATTAGTTGCTCAATTTTTGTAACCATTGGGAAAATGCCACTGGAAATTGAAATCACAGTGTGTACTACTAACTACTCACCAGAGTGGCTAAAAAACATAAAAATATTAAAGTGTTGACAAAAGTGTGTAACTAAAGATGTGTAACCAGAACCCTGACCCACGGCGGATGGGCCTGTAAATTGATAAGTACCACTTTAGAAATTTTTAACTTTTCAGCAGTATCTAACAAAACCAAGCCTACCCTGAGACCAGCAATTTGATTCTTAGATATGTACCCAAAAGACAGGCATAAATATGTTCATAAACACGTGCACCAAGAACGTGCAACCATGTTCACAGCAGTGCTGTCCATAAACGCCCCAGACTGGAAAGAGTTCAAACGTCTCGTGGACAAGTAAATCGGGGAATGTTCTCCGCCTGCACTGCTCAACAGCAGCAAGAGTGTGCAGTTGCCAAGGTGGGGGCCACGTGGCTAAATCTCGTGAACATAATGGTGAGTGGAAGAAGCCAGATGCAGGAGAATACACACATCACAGGAATCATCGAGACACAGTGAACCAACCTGGGGGAGAAGTCAGAGCGGCGTTGCCCTCGGGAGGCTGAGGTGATGGGAAGCCAGCAGGAGAGAGGTTTCCGAGAGCCAGTGATGTTTCATTTCTCGGTGCAAGGACTGCTTACTCAAGTATGCTCACTTTGTGAAAATTCAGAGCTCTACATTGATGATATTTGCACTCTCCTGAACGTGTGCTATTCTTTAATAAAGGTTTTTTAAAATGTCCATAATCCTTTTGCTTAAATTTGATCCAAGCCATCTCCTTGGGCTTCTGACTTACGGGCAAGCCAGAACTGAGCACACTGTGAAACAGCCTCAGTGGATGTCTTTTGTGTCCATGTCCTTGGCCAGAGGCTGTGCAGACTCTCCCTCCCTGTCCCAAAGCCGTGCCACCTGCTTTGCCCAGGGTGTTAGCAACGTAGTGCAAGCAGAGGCTCGAGCAGCACATGCCATTTCCCTTCCATCCCGCGTACCTCTGTCTCGCCGTGAGAACACGCCTGGGGCAGCCCGGTGGTGGGATACACACAGCAGACACGGGAGGAGGTCGAGGCCATGCTAAAGCAGCAGTGACCAACTCACCCCAGACGTGGCAGTGCTGCCCCCCCAAACTGCAGCCTGTGTGAGACCAGACCTGCCCTGCTGAGCTGCAGACTCATGAGCAGTAATGCGCAGGCTACCGTTTCAGCCGCTGAGATGCTGACACGTGGGATGGTCGTTACTCAGCATGCCTGCAGCAATAGATTACTGACACACCGTGACAAAATGCTAGCTGTTCCTGCAGACTTCACGCGCTAGCCACCCCTGAGCTGAGGGAGCAGGTCACGTGCCCCCCTGGCTCCTACTTCATGTTGGCAGGAGCCTGAGCACCACCCTCCTATGCAGGTGGGAAGGTGTGGAATTTTTAAGTACATCTTGAAAGCATCGTATAGAAGGAGGAAACTGACTCCCAAAGCCACTGCTCACTTAGTCCTGACAGAGCCAATCTTGGTGAGCTGATCACTGGCAGACCGCTGGCTCAGCCATCACAGAATCACCTGGAGACACAGCTGGGTGGACATAGATTTTCTTGCATGAACACAAGAAGCTCTGGACAGGCAACCGACCCAAATGGGGACCCTAGACCACAAAGCCCCACTGGCGGCACCAGGCTGGCACGGTCAATTTTCTCCCCGGGCGATGGCTCCGTTCTGTGCCTGGAGGGGCCCACGTTCCTGAGATGCTTCCTTAGGCTGGACCAGCCCTCAGGGGCCAGATCACCCTGACCGCTGGCCCTCTGGTGTGGCCAAGCGCTCAAAACTTAAAACCAACGCAGGCTTCCGCCTGGAGACACTGCCAGGCCGTCCCTCCCTCCCAGTGAAGGTTTGCCTACCCCCGCTGAGGAAGATGCCCTCCGAGGACCACTCTCGTTCAGGAAGAAGGGAACTTCCCCCTCCGTGAGGGGTTTGCTGGCGGGTGAGTCAGAGCCCAGAGTCGTCTGTCAGGAGGGGTTACCGCGCCTGTCTTCGTCCTTGGGCTGCCACAACAACATACCACTGGTGGCGGCTTAAACAGCAGAGATTTACTTTCTCACAGTCCTGGAGGCTGGGAGTCCAACATCAAGGTGCCACAGGGTTGGTTTCTCCTGAGCACCCCCAAGCTTGTGGACGGCATTTTCTCGCTGTTCCTGGCATGGCCTTTTCTCCGTGCACGTGCCCCCCAGTGTCACCCTTCCTCGTGTGAAGACACCAATCCTATCAGATCAGGGCTCACCTATGACCTCATCACCCTAACTCTAGCCCTGCCTCCAAACACCTTCTCACTGGGGTTAGGGCTTTGGCATGCGAGTTGCAGGGGACACGGTTCCGTCCACGACAGGACTTAACAGGAAACCCTGCTCCTATTTCATACTCTCTGGTTATTCCTGACAGTTCTCTCCCTACATCTCTTTGCTTTCTGTTTCCTTCTGATAAACATATAAACTGACTGTAGTCCAGGGGAGGAATTCAGGGACCGGGCTGGCAGTGGACCCGGGGAGCCCCTTGAGCACGGCCATGTCTGCCTCCGCACCATGTTTGGAGCACATGGATCCGTCCCTGCTGCATCCCAGGCTGCACCCCCCTCTGGCTCCTGCGTGCTGGCTTACGTGGGGTTTCTCACCCCATTTGGCTCTCACTCCTTGGCAGAGAAGGAGGGATTGAGAACAGGGAAATTCAGACCAGACACGCGCAGCACATGGCTGCCATCCGAGGAGCGGTCACGAGGCTCACACCCCCATCTCAGGAGTGAGACAGAGCCCCTGAGCGACGCCTGCCGACAGACCTGTGCCAAGGCCTGAGAAGATACTCAGCACACGTGGCTCTGCCACGAGAAACTGAAGCAGCAAGGCCTAGGACCAGAGCAGGAAATATCAGCGCCCAGCAAGCCAGGAAGCAAGAGACCCCTCTAACACCAGGGGACATTGGCAATGACACCGACAGCCCTGGGGAATTGCAGCTTCACAGGTCCATGTTTCATGCAGACCCGGAGAATTTGTTCAAAGCATTCGGTGGTTCCTACGTGGTCTCAGAGGGTGTGGGGTGCAACGATGCTCAGTGAGGCCCAGAGCTGTGTGGTGATGTCCAGCAATTCCCAGTGATGCCCACTGATGCCCAGCGATGACCAGCAATGCCCGATGGTGCCCAGCGATGGACAGTGATGACAGAGCTCCGAGGCTCTGAGCACAGGGGTATAAGCCACACGAGTGCCAGATGACCAGGCCATGCGGGAACACTGCCAGCTGTGGTTAGTTGTCTAGGGGGATCAGAGAGGGATTTAGGGAGTAAGAAATAACTGAATTGGTCTCAAGGCAGCCCCAGAGATTCCCAAAGTGAAAAGAGGAGAGGAAAGTCAGAGGGAAACCGCAGGGAAAGAAGAAATGGCCCGTCCCACACGCAGAGGCAGGAGCGTGCTGCGCGTTCTGGGCAGAGGAGGCTTCGCTCCGCAGCCTGCCCGGACGCTGCAGGGAGGTCAGCGCCCTGCAGACAGCGTCTCAGGAAGGCAGGTGCCTCAGCTGACCTCAAACCTCCCGGAGGCTGCTGCATGAACTGGGCCCCGTGGGGCCACCCTCCCGGGGAGTCCATCCCCACACTGCGGCCAGCCGTGCCTGCACCAGGCCAGGAGGGAGGGGGCGGTGGCAGGCCCCCCCGAGAGCTCGGTCACTCACGCCTGGCAGTGCAGGGACCCGGGTGGCCCACAAAGGCGGAGGCAAGGTCAGGGAGGCCCTTTGCATAACGACCCCAGGTAGTTTTAATGGGGAAAGAAGGTGGGGGAGGGGGAACGGGGGAGGGGAGTCCTGGTGCTTAAAGGGGCAAAATTCAGTTATCTGGGAAATTCTTTGAGGTTGAATAACTTCTTCCCGACAATGACAGATAAATGAGATGTCACCGTAATTGGTCACATCTGATTCTCTCCCCAGCCACAAGCGCAGGGTGCCCACATGGAGAACACTTTAAAGTTTGATGAAAATGCATCCGCCTCTCTCCCTAGTTCCCTGAAACTGGTCAGCGGCACGCAGCCTTTGCAAATGAACTCATTACAGGGCCAGAGGGTGGAATCAGCCAGCCGGTTCTGTGACACCGTCCGGTCACAAACCTCTCCTCTAATCTGAATATTCAGGTAGAATTCAAAATTTGCCATTTCTGGGCTGTGCCCTTTGGTGAAGGCAATCAAGGCAGTTCTGTGCAGCTCGGGAGGCAAGTAAGGGGTGTGGAAACCATTAGGATTCCTCTCCTCTTCCTTTGCAAAGTCCTTTCAAAGCTTTGCTCTGCATTCTCCGAAGAGAGCTCTATTTTGTGGGGAGGGAAATGGCTGAACACAACACATCCCCACCTTCCTCTTTCCGTCCTACAAAATCCAGCTACACACTGTCTCCTCCAGGAAGCCACCCGGATCACCCAAACAGTGCACAGACCCCTTCAATGAATGCCCTCTCCTCTCCCTAGGGGAGGCTGGGGCACTGCCGCTGTCCTGACCACTCCCCCGTTCTAGCAACTTTTCCCCAAGCAGAGACGCGTCCTGGAGCAGGACCCGGCATGGATACTGCTGTCTACAGTATCTAAGTGGAATCAGCCATCCACGGACAGGGCCACGCTTGTATAAAGGGGGTGGGGCAGGAACAAAGTCCCCTCATGGGAATGTTGTAAAAGCCTGTTTCTTTGCTATTATTAATATAAGGCCATTTAGGAGAAATATGCATCATTTGGTACCAGAGGCCCCAGGAGAAAGTCCACACTCTGCAGCCCGGCTTCTCCGCTGCCCCTGCCCCACGTCCAGCCACAGGTGGCCTGGGTGTCCCGTACTGCCTCCTCCCTCCACACCGTTCCCTCCCGTTGCCCTGCCAAGCTCCTGCCTCTTCCAACAGCAGAAAATAGCACCCAGACAGCACCCTAACCGTCTCTGTCCTGTGAACTAAAATAAAATCTTGAGCTCCCCAGACAATGGAATGGACCTCCCTCTTGGCCAAGGGGACCCCTGTCCCCCCTAAAAAACAACACTTAAAGCTGAGTTTCCAGCCATGAGGAGGAGGGAGGTCAGACACGCCTAGTTGTGCCCTGTCCCTTTTGGAGTTATTCTCTGTAACAGTAAGGTACAAAATCATTAACAGGCCTCAGGCCATGTAAGACAAGGGTTAAAGCACACCTGCAGGCCACCAATTTACTTAACAGATCACTTGAGTCCGCGTGTATGTCCGGTGGCTTGTCCCTGATTAGCAGACTCCCTTATCTTAACTTAAAACGTCCCAAGCCTTTAGACAAAGCCTCATTTCTTCAACCAATTACAAATCAAAGAATCTTTAACCCCCCCATAACCTGTAACCCCCTGCTTGGAGATGTCCTGCCTTTTTAGGTCAAACCAATGGATGTCTTCCATGTGTTGATTTATGATTTTACATGTAATCCCTGTCTCCCTGAAATGTATAAAACCAAACTGTGACCCAACCAGGGCGAGGCCACTTGCTCACGGCTTCTGGGCATGGCTCAAGGCCATGATCGCGCATACTTGGCTCAGAAAAAACTCTTTCAATTATTTTACAGAGTTTGGGTTCTTTTCCATTGACACCCCAAATAATGTCCCCGCACTGCATTCTTGGTGCTGGTCAATAAAAAGCACCAAAAGATGAGGGACCCAGGCACAACCGGGAAGGTTCAAGGAGGTAGAGGGATGAAGGGTTGCAGGTCAGGGGCCAGCCTGAGCCAGGCCCGGCCATGCCGCACACGCCTCGTGCAGGGAGTGTGGTGCTAGCGCATGCTTGACCTTAAGCATATGTCCCGCCCTGGGTGCTGTGGCAGGTGCTTCTGGGCTTCATGATGGCCTGCAGGTGTGGTGTCGTCCTCGTGGTGCAGGCGAGAGTCAGCGCTGTGCCCGTGCCCTGGTGCAACGCACACCAGGGTCTGAGCTGAGCCCGTCTGGCTCACCTTGACTGTTCATCCTGCCCTGTGCTCGTCCCGCCGGGCCCAGCCCGCACAGAAACCCTCTGTCATGCTCTCAGCTTGGAAGGTGAAAGGCCTGCCCTGTCAATTACACTGTGGGATCTTTGATGTGTGAGGTTGTTTTTCAATGCACAAATCACAAGAAAAGAATATAGAAACTGCACTCCAACGTGGGTTCTTCCATGAGAAGCTCTGTCCTCACTCACTGGCCTTGATGGGGGGGATACGTTTGGCCATCAGCCTGTCAAGCTGAGAAGGTGAGTCATCCTGGGGACCCCAGGTGGGGAGATCGGGCCAGGCAGAGCCACAGGCCCAGACGCAGAAGCAAGAACACTGGCCGGGCTCACCACGCCCTCACACATCCTGGGCAGTGTGAGTCCTTCCCACCAGCCCACCGGCATGGCCCCCAGGCGATTCCTGGCATTTTTTGAGCCGCACCCAGAGAGACCAACATCCTTGCTCCCTTCCTGGGAGAAGAGTTTGGCTCGGGGGCTGCCTCTGCACCCCACAATTCCAAGGCCCTAAACACCACAGGCCTGATACCATGGTCCTCTTCCCCCATCCCAACCAGGAGGCCTGGGGAGGCACAAAAGAGACGGACAAAGACAGACAAAGGCAGGCCCGGGGCAGGTGCATCGTGATGCCTCTGACAGCCTCAGCCAGCTCTGGGGATGGCTGGGCAGAGCCGCCCCGCAGAACAGCAGGCAGTGAGGGACGGCCGAGCAGAGGGTGCAAGGCCAGCCGGGCCAGCCAGTGAGCCCTTGGAAGGAACCTCATTGTCTACTTTTACCCTTCATGCAAGCGGCCGAGATTTTACCATCAACACCTCCTTTCGGGAAGTACAAGGAGGGGACTGTGCCTCAGACAGGAGCTCTCAGCGAGGCAGGGCGGGCGGGGAAGAGACCTTGGGCCAAGCAGGCATCTCTGCAGGACCCCAGGCAGCTGCAGCTCCCGAGAGCCAGGCCCTTAGTGGTGGGGCAGGGGCTTCAAAGAATAAGGATTGGGTGTGGCAGGAAAATCCGGAGCCACGTGTTAGGTGGACACCCTCACACGTGGCCGGTCTCCAGCGGGGCTCCCCCGTCGGGTGCAGGAAGCTCTCAGCCTCCATCGGGCTGGGCAAGGACTGGGCCTCCTATTCCACGGGAGCACGAGGGGGTGTGCTCAGGGCATCGCGCCCCTTCCCTGGGACGGAGCGGCCCTCACTGCCTCCTGACTTCCAGCCTCACGCCGTCTCAGCGTGGGCCGCCCCAGTACGGGGCCATCATCTGCATCTGCAGCTAACCACCTCCTGCTCTCTGGGGACCTGAGCTCTGTCCTGCACGGGCAGCAGGGCTGGCTCCTGTGGTCCCGGAGAGCTCTGTCCAGACAGGACCTCCTCCCGTGGAGCGAGCTCTGTCCTGCGAGCACCGGGAGGCTCCGCTGATGTATCAGCCGGCACAGGCTCAGCTGGGACACAGGAATACGCACCTGCCTCCGCAGTCCTCAAGGGTCATTGAGAAGCCACATCCATTCCTCTCCCTCTGCATGTCCATGGAAGACGTGGGGTTTTGCTCCACGTGGTCGACTCACTGGACTCAGGCTCATGGGCGTATTGGAGAGTGGCAGCCGCTGTCACCACGAGAACAGAAGCCCCCGGGGGCGGGCATGTGTGCTTTGTTTACTGATGTACGCCCAGGACCCAGGACGGTGCCGCTGAGCACTTGTGGAGTGAGGGAAGGAAGGAAGGCGGCGGCCTCCAAGGGCCCCTCCCATGCCGCAGTCCACGTAAGGGCTGCTGTGGCCTGAGGTGAGCCCCAGTCCTCCGCCCCACACCCAGAGGGGGAGGGACGAGGGCTGCCCCCACCCACACAGGGACTTTTGGTTGGGAACACGGTGTCCGCTTGAACGGTGGGGAGGATCAGAACCCAGTTCTAAGGAGCTTATTCAAGCAAAAGCTGCGAGTGGCCATCCGGGGACTCCCCCCGAGAAATGGGCTCAGAGCTCCCAAGTCACGGGTTAAGGTCTCGCTTCCATAGGCAGACGAGGGGGCTTGGAAGGAGGGTGACGTTTCTATGCAGGGCCGGCTTATGGGTCGCAACAACTTCATTAGTTACAGTTTGTTTTCTTGTTCCATTTTCCACAGGTCTTGTTTTCGTCTCGAGCGTATTTAACGTTCCGTGTTAAGGCACTGTGGTTGGTCGTGACGTCTTCGTGCGAGAGTTCATCTGTGTGAAAATCAGCAGTGAACAGAGACGGCGTCTGCCGTTACCACGTTTTACAGGACGACGTAGGTGGGGAAGGAGGCTGGTCTGCCGCAGAGAAGCGAAGGCTACGGCCCCCTGTTTGGGCCACTCACGTCCCATAATCACATTCCCGTAAGGCTCAAAATATTTCAAAGTTCCAACAGCTCCGATTTTGGCTTTCTTGTTTTCCCAGCGGCACAGCCCCGCGTCCTGGAGGGGGAAGGAGGGCTGTGGCGGGGCGGGGGGCCAGGGCTGCGAAAGCCGGGGCCTGCTCTGGCCCGAGGCTCGGCAGCAGTGGGGTGACGCGCTCGCGTGGCTCGGGGAGCTGCACGGCGCGGTAGAGCTGGGGGCTCTGCCTCCGTGCCAACTGATTTTGCGTATTCCTGAAATGTCCCAAGAAGACAAAATTCAAATGATTTTAAATGGTGTACGCTATCAATGATGCGACTGGCCGTGCTCAACTGTCGGATGTGGGAAGAGCTGCCAAGCGTGCAGATGAAATTTCCCTGATAAGTTACCCAAAGTGTTCTGAGAACTGCCAGCCGAATGATGAAAAACCACCTCGGGAAAGAAACTTTGTCGTCTCTAACTGGACTCGGCAGAGTCAATGTGCCTCGTCCTCGGGACGATTTGTGAGACTCCGCGATTATCAGAGCTGATGTCACAGGGAGTGTTCACCCTGACGGCGTGATGGCTTCTCTGAAGGGTCAGGTCTGCGACGCTGGTCTAGCTGATCTGGAGCACGCCCCACGTGACGTGGCTTGTGACAGATGGCCCGTGTGGTCGGGGCTCTCTGTCTTGCCATTTCTTCCTAAACAACTCTTCTTGTTGTTTTAATCCAAAGCACATTTTGAAAGACTCAGCAATGAGAAATACAAATATTTACTCACAATCCCCACATGTTTATGGACACATTATATTTGCATTTATTATAGGCGTAGACATAGAGAGATGCATCTATCTATCGTGTATGTCTATCAGTCTATCATCAATCTATCTACCATCTATCTACCTATCACCTGTTGATCAACCATCTCTCATCTACCTACCTGTCTACATATCTACCCACCTATCAATCATCAGTCCACATAGTGTCCATCTACCAACACAGGCCCCTGTGCCGGGGCCCGCGGGGAGATAAAGGCACGCTGGCCTGATACTCCCACGCAGGAGGCAGGGTCTGGACATCAGAACTAGGGTGCCAGGATTGAGCCGCAACATGGAGAACCCGTCCAAGACCTTTGGACTTTATCCCTGAGGTATTGGGAGCCGCAGTGGGAAGTTTTTTTAATCAGAACAAGGTTTTAAGAACCATCCAGAATGATGTGCAGCACAGCCTGGAAAGGAGGCATTGGGGGATGAGGGAACGCTCCCGGGGGCTCCCACCCACTCTGCTGGCTCCTGGGGCTCCCGCCTGCTCCTGGGGGCTCCCACCTGCAGCCTGGTGGCCTCCCTGAGCGCGCTCTTGGGTGCATAGCTGTGTTCGCCCACGACTCACTGGTGTCCCTCTGGAGGCCTTTTCCTGAGTTGACCAGCAGACCTGTGGACTGTCTGCTCCTGGAAGGACAGTGTCTGATTCCTCTCTCGTCTGGCACAGTTAGGAAGGGCTGGGCATGCTCACCACACAGGCACCAGCTTCCACCCCAGCCCGTGAGGCGAGGCGGGGGCAGGCACGGACTCTGCCCTGGGTGGCACCAGCCCCTGGCACAGACCAGGACTTGCGCCCCAAGGGCAGGTGGCTCTGGTCCTGGGACGGCTCAGGAAGCCCTGGCCAGTGAGGGCAGAGGCCAGAGGCCACACCAGAGCCAGTCAGGCAGAGGGCAGTGGGCACGGACGTGGCTGGGCAGGGGGTCCAGGCAGACAAAAGGAATTTGCAGAGCCCTGAGGCGGTTCCCACGCACAGCACTGAAAGGTTGAGGCGAGGTCAGAGCAGAGCCTGGTGAGCTCTGGGAGCATGGTGGGGTCTTGAACTTGGGTGGGGGCTGCAGGGTGGACCGAGGAGCAGGACTTGGGGTTACTGAGGTGAGAATGTGTGACGTGTGGGACGTGGGGTTACTGCCTGAGCATGAGCTGTGGGGGCAGGACGGCTGAGCTGCTGACCTGGAACCTCAGCACAGGCCGGGCACCCTGACCCTCCCGGCACCGCCGGCCACCTGCTGGGGGCCTGGCCTCTCCCGCGCTGAAGGCGTCCGGTGGGTGTCCAGAGGGCTGGTGCAGGAACTGGGCAGAGCTGGCTCCTCAACCTGCAGGGCCCGCGTCTCCCGAGGGCGCCCGGCAGCCTGAGAGCCACGTGGGCCCCGTTCCTGCCCTCCACCCTGTCAGCTCCCTACACCCTTGCAGGTCTCCACCCTGGCGTCCCCGTCCTCCTTCTGGAAGCTTCCAGGGTTCTGATCCCAGGTCTCTGCCACCACCTTCCCTGCCTGCCAAGGGAGCGTGTGGCAATGGCTGGGTTGCCCCAGTCCCCATGTCACTCTGCCTGTCTCGTCACAGCAGGAAGGGTCAGAGCATCCTGGCCCTTGCTGGTCACAATGAGGCCACCATGGCCAAGAGGTGAGGGGCGTGGCATGTGTGCACTGCAGGGCACACGGACCCGGTGCTCACGCACAGCTCAGGTAATGCACCGGCCCCTCCGCGTCCCCATCTGGAAGACTGAGCTGTCTTCATGAGGCTGCCCTGGGCCTCTGCCCCCTGAGCACTCTCCATGTCCAGACCCAGATGCCTCCTTGCAACATCTGCGTTCAGAATCCATGTTCACACTGTGGCCACTGTTACACACGTGACTTCCTAGGGCGCCCTTCACATGGTGTCACAATAAGGCAACTCTCCCCCGTGCTGGGAGCTTTACACTGTCACCAGGATCGGTCAGCCTTCACCTGGAACAGCGACCTCTGGGAAGGGACCCGCCTGCTGCCAGCAGCTTGCAGAGGAGACCCCAGAGAGGAGGGGGCTCCATCCAGAGTCACGTGGCTGGAAAGCACCTTGGTGCCCTCCCAGGGGCCCTCCCCGCTGTCCTCCTTGGCGGGTGCTGGGGGCGGGGGGGTTTGCACAACAGGTGTTCTGGCCCAGAGCCCCGCTCTGGGGAGGAACGGTGGTGAGGCCACCAGGATGAGCCGCGTTCATTTCCGCGATGAGGCTCATGCTGAATGATGGCGGTGCCTGGCCAGCTCCCCCCACCCCACCTGCCACTTGCGCAGCTCATTGCCGGGAGGGGCAGCGGCGCTGGAAACAGGCGTCTCCGGCAGGAGAGGGAGCGGCCAGCAAGCTGGGAGAGGAAGAGCTGAGCAATTACTGTAACTACTGCAGCGTGTTATCCTATTACCATGGACTACAAAAGTTTCTGAGCTTTTGCTTCCAAAATGTCATGTCAGACAAGACCTGGATTTACTCCCGAAATTTTTAATCTTCTGAGTAGAGCGGGCTGATGCCTCCTAATAGGATGGGCACAGCGATAGCCTATTGTTGGTGGCCGTGGCACGGCTTCACAGCTTTCTCCTGGCACCAGCTACAAACAGCGGGCGGCGCCGGGAATGGTGTCAAATCCAAACCTCATCCTCGGGGCCTGGATGTTCACACTGAGCTCGAAAGCTCAGATGTTGCAAGGCGGTGTGTTTAGCAAAATTAGGCCAGAGGATTTACCGCATCGGATGCAAGGGAAATAAACACAGATTCTCCTACAGCTCAGCTGTAGGATTTGACGCCCGCCTCGTGCTCCCGCCACTATATGGCCCTGCCGGGGACATCTGGCTGCATGTTCCCATCCAGGCTGCCTGCCCCGGGGCTGCACCTGTTCAGGTGTGCACTCGCCTTTCAGCAAGTGGACTAACACTCATTCAGGAGCACAGGGAAATTGCACGGGGCACATGCCTGTACAGCCCTTTGCATCCATCTTCCTAGACGTAGTATATTTAAAAGAGCTGTGATGATCTCTTTGTGGAATGTTAAAATTTTACTTTCCAGCCAAAGTAACAGTGTGATTTCAGGTGTCATTGAACTTCCAGGAGTCCTTTTCTGCCACGGCACAGCACCTCATCGCGTGGTGCCACCTGCTTTACAAAGCCATCCCCTTTGTCATAAGTGATGCTTCAGTAAACATATCTCTGCATAGACTTTCTACATTTACGCTTTATTTTAGAACAGTTTTGGATTCATAGGAGCAGTTGTGAAGCTGGCACCCCATACCTGGCTCTGTCTTGTCATTAACATCTTGCATTAGTGGCACACATTTGTTACCATCGACGGACCGATATTCAGGCTGAAGTTCGACTAATGTATCAACTGGAGCTTACACTTTCTTCAGGACTTCTAGCTGCTCCCTCATGTCCCGTTTCTGTCTTGGGATCCCATCCAGGGCCCACGTGACGTTCAGTGATCGCATCTCCTTGGGCCTTGGCATGTCCTCAGACTTTCCTCGTTGTGGGTGACATGGGCCCTTTTGCGGAGCACTGTCAGGGATTGGCAGGGCGTCCCTATGTTAAAATTTGTCTGACTTTTTTCTTGTGAGTAGACTGGGGCTATGAATTCTCTGAGGAAGACCACAGAAGTGAAGTGCCCTTCTCATCATACCACCCTGAGCTTCCGTACCATCACCAAGACCCATCACTATGGGTGCTGACTCGGCCACCTGGCTCAGGTGTGTCCGTCAGGTGTCCCCACGCAGAACCCCTCTCCCTCCCCTCTCCCCATACTTCACCCTTTGGAAAGTTGGGGAGGTGGCTCTTGAGGGCAGAGCATCTACACAAATTATGTGGAATTGTGCACAGACACTCCCTAATTCTCAGAACATCCCCTTGGACGGCATTACAAGAAGCAGCATGACCAGGTAAAAGACGTGTTCAAGTTCATGGCTCTGAGGACCAATACACTCCCTTGAAGACAAACTGGACTTTCACAGCTGGTGTCTGTTCAACAAGTACCTATCGATCACTTAGCTTGGGCTATGTACCCCTCTAGGCCTTGGGAAGGTACACGGAACATAAACCTGAAAGATTTCAGAGTGACGAAGACAAACAAGGTGGGTGAATCGGCATGTGACTGGGAGCTGCAGGTGCTTCTGGGGCAGGGGCCGGAGGACCCTAGGGGAGGGCAGAGAGGAACAGGCCAAGGAGGAGGGGCTGGACGTGCTGGGACCCACTGTGGGTGTCAGGACCAGCAAGGAAGGTCAGCATGGGTGGAGGACGGTGGGTGGGGCCTTCCCTGGGCTGACAGTGACTGTGGAAGCTGGGGGAAGTGTTGGGATTTTATTCTAGAAGTGACGGGCATCTGCAGCAGAGAAAAGATGCCTATGTCCCCATTTTTGTATTCTGGGAGCTTGAGGGCAGGTGAGAGAGTCCTCATTTCCTCATTGTGCCCCCTGGAGGGTCCAAATCTCAGAGAGAGGGAGCCCAGATACACTTGTCATCTTGGGAATGTCTCAGAGGTACAGTGGGCAAAGCCACATCCATGGACACGGTCCAAGGGCCCCCCAGTCTGTGTGGGTCACCTGGGCTGGGCTGGAAGGGCACCCTCCAACTGAAACCCTGGGGCATCCCAAACCACACGAGCAGAAAGGCTGAGGGTCAGGTCACCTGTCACAGGCCACTCCCAGAGACAGTGGGGCATAGGCTGTCGTCTGGTGGATGGCGGGGAGGGTGAGGCTGGGGCCGAGCACACCTGGCTCCTGGCTCCTGGCACCTGGCACCTGGCGCCTGGTAAAGCCTCTGCCTGCAGGGAAGCTGCTCCCAAGTCCTCCTGCACAGAGAGTGATCACACAGCCTGAAGGTGATGGAAAAATTACATCTTGGTTAAAATAAAATCAGTGGGGAAAGAAACAAGATTTCTTTTCTTTTCATTTTTTTAAAAATAAAAAGGTCAAAGATTATAGATGAAACAAGCTAATTAAATTGGGCTGTGGTCTGTACTAATGCAGAGAAATTCTTCAACATACATACCTGATGAGACTTGCACTGCCCCGGGGGCCCCACCATTTGAGCCCTTTCCCCCACACGGCCCATGAATTAAATACAGAATGTGAAGCTGTGTTCCATCATTCAGAAGTACTTTCAATTCCTGGCAAAATGCAGCCTCGTGCCTCTGACCCCCTGATGTGGCCGACCCCCCCCGGCTCAGATCCCATCTGAAATTCCTGCCAAGTCCAAGGGTCCTCCTGTCCCCCAGGGTTCCTCCACCACCCGGGGCAGGTGGCCTTTGCTGGAGAACCAGGAAGGATGGGTGAGGTGGTTGCCGACTTGAGATACGTGGCCTGTGAGCCCGGCATACCTGAGCACCTGCTCACGAAAGAGCCCCAGGTGGGTGCAGTGGGGGCATGGCCAGAACCATCTCCTGCCCATCCTTCTGGGATGCCCCTTCCCAGGACACTGCTGAGGCTGAGGCCCCCTGGTTGAAAGACAGCGAGTCACCCTCGACCTTCCAGACCGTTGGGCTCGGGGGTGGGCCAGTCCTGGCTTCAGCCCCCATACCAGCCTCCTCGTCCATGGAGAGGGCATCCTCTGCAGCCAGCTTACCCAGTGACCAACTGGAGCAATGTGGGGAGCAAGCCTCAGCCCCTCCCCAGTCGACTGCCAGCCACCCGCCCCCTGCCCATGCCCCCCAAGCAGGCGGGCCCCCCCACAATCTAGCCAATTACCCTGGACAGAGTGATGTGCACATGGTAGGCTCCCTGCCAGGCAGGACATGCATGGATGCCTCTGAGGTGCCCCCACCTGTCTGGAAACCCACAGTGGCCGGCAAGGTGGTTGGTGCAATCCTCACGAGCGGGTCTGTTCCCTGGTCACCGCCTGCGGGGCAGCCCCGGACTGGGAGCTTCCTGCAGGAGATGCACAGCTAAGGGTGAGGAAGGGACAGGGCAGGGTCCCAGGCCGGGGTCTCCGTTGCCTCAGGGAGGGGACGTGAGGGGTCGCACTGAGACCTGGTTCTTAAGGACAATGACAACCCCACCGTTCAGAGCCCAGGCACAGCCACACGTGGTGCCAGCAGGCTGCAGGCACCATCCCCTTTAGTCCTCTTGACAATTTTTCCAGGCAGTGATGATTATTCCCTAATCTCAGATACAGAAAGTGAGGCTCCAGGGACCTTGGCAGACAGTCCCATCACATGGTTTCAGGCAATGGCAGCAAGATACCCGGCTGGGAGCACAGACACGCCTCAACTTACGATGGGGATGTGTCCTGACAAGCCCACCGTAAGTTGAAAATGCATTTAATACACCCACCCTACTGAACATCATTGCTTAGCCTTGTCTACCTTAAATGTGCTCACAACACTTGCATGAGCCTTCAGTTGGGCAAAATCATTTAACACAAAGTCTATTTTATAATAAAATGTTGGATATCTCATGTAATTTATTGAATACTGTACTAAAAATGAAAAACAGAATAATTGTAGTCAAGGTACAGTTTCTACTGAATGTGTATTGCTTTTGAAACATTGTAAAGTTAAAAAACTCTAAGTAGAGCCATTGTAAGTCAGGGTTGGTCTGTATTGCCTGGGCCCAGGGCCTGTGCCATCTGCCCATGTGGCTTGGAGCAACCTTGCACGGGGTGGAAAGGATGGGTTTTGATCCTGGGGTATTCCAATGAGAAGGGACACAACTCTCATCAGAAATTTGCAGGTGATTCGCTTGGAGGTTTAAGAGGGGGGTCGCAGGGCTGTGTCCCACCAAGGGGTACTGGGCAGAAGCACTTTTGACATAGCCTCTGCCCTGCATTGCCAGTGGCCAAGGAGCAACCACAGACAGGAGCTGTCCCTGGCCACCCAGGTCCCCCAGCCTCAGCTCAAACACAATAGTGTTTGTTCCCTTAAGTTCTATCTCCTGTCATTTGTGCCAGCATTGGAATATGCTAGACATAAGATAGACATAGTCTCTGACCTCAGGAATGTACAGTCCAGTGAAAGCCAATCACCTTCCTCTTGAAACCAACCCTTCTCTCCACTCCCATCCCAGGAAAAGGCACCCACACTCACCCCGTGCCCGAGCATCACCTCGGCTCCCCTTCCTCTGCCAACCCTGCCTCCCCGGGCTCTGTGTATCCACCCGCCCCCCCCTGCCCACCCCAGGGCCCCACCCTGGTCCAAGCCACAGCCTCCTCCGCCACGGACCTCTGCAGTGTGCTCCTCACTGGGCTCGGCAAATCCTCTCCAGCACCCTGGAGAGCTCCGCAGCTGGCGCAGGGCAGGTGAGACCGGCTGCAGAGCCGGCGCAGGGGCCTCTCTCCATCCCGAACCCCAGCTGGCTGCATGAAGCTGGAGAACCAGAACACATATGCACAGTGCTGGGGTGGCCGCCCACAGCCCCCACAGCCGCCTGGAGCTCAGGAGGCAACAGGGCAGACGAGTGAATGGGTAGACAGGTAAATTCACAAGTGATGAAAGTAATGAAGGCTAATTAAGGAGAAATTAATGAAGGCTAATTAAAAGGAAATTAGCAAAGGCCCACCTTTACCATATGGACTTTTCGTATCTGTTATATTTTCCCATAAACAAAGTTAAGTGTGTTTCAGAACACTCTCTCCAATTTTCTTATCTTGCAAATAATAATTGATAGAATCTCTCAATAAGCAGAGAGTCTTTTTCATAGTTTTTCCTGCACTAAACAGCCGTGTGTCTTGGGGCACGCTGTGCATGTCCTGGAGCCCGGGGGCTGGGATGAGGACTCCCCTGCCTGTCACCACAGCTGGGAGAGGATTTCAATTCAGCATCCTCCTCAGTGTGCCTGGGCTGATGCTGCCAGGGCTGGTGGCATTTGGGCGACTGAAGATCTAAAGGCACGTGTTGCTGGAGAAGAAACACGTGAGAACAGGCGGCACATGTGGGGACCCAGGCGCTGCATGGGTTGGGGGAGCCGGTGCCGCAGGCCCCTGGGCTTTATTTAGAGCCAGATGATTCATGACTCTTTGAAGGAGGGGAGATGGGCCGGCCCTCGTCCTGCCCCCCAGCCAGCTTCCTTGGAGCAAGGTGGTGGCCTCCACTCATTGTCATAGGCACATTTATTTGAAAACTACCAACAATACAAATGGGCACATTGAGTTGGAGCCAAAGCAGGTACGCGGGCTTGGACACTGGCCAAACTGCTTCTGACAACAGCTGGGAGCAAAGCACTTGTGTTTACAGAGCTGCGCCCACAGTCCCTGCAAGGGACAAGGAGGGCACTGTGCATTGAGTCACAGAGAAAATTAGCTGCTTATAGTCATTTACGTTGGGAATTATTCTTATAAAACCTGCCCTTGTTTCATTTGGCTCTGAATAGACATTGACGAGAGTGCAGACAGCTCCGTCAAGGTCCACCAAAATGAATCTCTTTATTGGAAAGGGTCCAGAAAAGAGATGGCAGTGAAGGATGGTTGTCAACCACACGCTTCCTAGGGTGAGCACTGGCACCTGCTCAGCATGGAGCCAACAGGGGAGAGCTAAGTTAAAGCCCTCAAGTACCAAGGCGCCTGTGATATGGAAACTTGCCACCAACAGACCTCCCTCTGGGGGAGGACAAGCGTGGAAACCGCACAAAGTCGTCTGTTGCTCAAGGGCCTTCTGTAAGGGGGGTCTGGAGTCTGGAGAGGGGGCGGCACTTGGATCCACCGCACCCCATGGATCTCAGGCTGCCCCGGGCACAGGAGGCACCGTCCCCAAGGCGGAAGGGACCAAGCGCTCTCTGATCCCTTCTCGCGAAGCGGCCATTATCCCCCAGCAGGGCACAAAGCCTGACCGAGAGCGGAATCAGGTGGAAACCGCGTGTGCAAGGCTGTGCTTCAGCGCCAGGGCTCAGAAGGTAGCCAGTCGACGCCAAAGGACCCCAAAAGTGCTGGAGCCTTGCTCTGCCCCTTCCGCCTCTCCGCTGCTCCCTCATTGCCTTCGCTCTCACCCGGGGCTTGAGGAACCGCAATTAGCAGAAGGTTCGAGGTCTGTTAGCCAGCGCCCCACCCCCGCCACTGGAACCAGAGATTGGATTTCTTAATGACAGAAGAATTAAGTAATAGGTCTGAGCGGTGCTGCAGGCAGCCGTGTGAAGCCATGTGCAAAATTGATATTTCAACAAGCCTGATAACGTATCAGGGCGATGGCTGGGCCGTGTCACAGAGCCACACGATAAATCTTCCTCCAAATGCCTACGGTACCGGCCACAGAGTCAGCCAGCACTGAGAGCCTTCTGGCCTTTTGAGAAGCCGTCAGTCCCTCCCCAAGGCCTCGGGGCGGGGAAGAAGGTCCCCAAATGGTGCAGGGGAGGGTGGGAGGAGCCCAGAAGATCCTGGGGGCCGATGGCAAGGACACGGCAACCACCCTTCTCTGAGGGCACGACAGGGGCAGAGCCGTGCGGGTGTCGCCAGCGGGGAGGCCCATGTCTTCCCGGGGGCCCAGACAATGCCCACGGACGCCTTGGCCCTCACCGCTTCCACCTTGGGCTGTGGACCACAGGTCGTGTGTAGCCGTCTTTGGCTTTGATTTGTAACTGCAAACCAAAGTACAGGGGCCCCAGACAAGATGCTCTGTGACAATTTTATGAAGATCAATGTTATTAAGGACTGAATTCTTGTCCAAAATAATTTCTATAATATATAGTCACATTAGATGAGAATCTGTGCTGAATTATCAGCTAATGAGGTGTTGAATTGTGAGAAACCTCTGGCTTTTTTTGCAGAATAATTGAACATGACGTATTCTATATCAGTCTGTGAGGCTCCTGCACACAGGAGGGGTCTCTGGCCCTGGCTGGTGCATCCAAGAAGCTGGATTCTTCCCTGTCCCTGTCCTCATGATGGTCACATGCCCAGCCCTGCTGCTGTGGACCCTCAGCATTGTCCCCACATGAGATGGAGACACCTGGGACCCCTGCCCCACCACGCTGTGCCCCCTGTCAATCATGGTGAGCTTCCACGGCACTTCACAGCCCAGATGTTCTCCAGGCACCTGCTTGTCCTGCTAAACGGGCCACGGAGAAGATATAACCAGCCCTAGAGGCACCGTCTTGCACCCACCAGGACCCAGTTCTGCAAAGGAGAAGGGGGCATGGAGAGGGTCCCCCAGCCCTCTGGGCTTTCCTGGGGGCCTTCATCCCAGAAGGTGCCTCCCACCCTGCTCAGGCTCTGGCTCTCCACGGTCCCCGGGCCCGAGGGTCTCCCTCTGGAGCAGCGAGGGGGCCAAATGTTCAGGGACATCCACCTCCCATGGCAGGGAGGTCACCAGGAAGGGTCTGATGAGAGAGATCCCTGCCGGGCTGACCAAGGTCATCACCAGCTTTCCCTCCCCAGGGGATTTGCTCTGAAATGGGGGTGGGCTCCATCCAGACTCCCTGGGCCCCCCACCCCTGAATCGCTGCCATCCTTTTCAGAGTGTCCACTCTTAGCGCCCATGTCCCAGCAGGCTGGGCCTGCACGCAGTGCAGCGACCAGGGAAGAGCCATTTCCCTGCAGGTGTGTGCTGGGCATGGGGCCCCCTGGTTCTCACACACCCAGGAGCAGCTCAGGGAGGACAAGGACGGGGGCTCTGATAAGGGACCCAGAGCCCACACCTGCTCCAGGCTGACCCTGAGCCCACCCCTTCCATACAGAGGCCAGACGGAACACAGAGGGGCTTCCCCAGTCCCACCCGGCAGGGCAGGGGCTCCTGGCTGCAGCAGAGACACCGCCGGGGCTTACCGGCCTCCTGTTCACCTGTTAGCTAGATCCTCCTGAGCTCGGGGCTGCCTGGGCCTCTCCCTGCCACCGCCTGGAGGGGACACTTTCCCGGCACCCGGCGTCCCTGGCGGGGCTGGGGCCAGGCTGCCAGGAGCAGAACCCTGATGTCCTTCATCCTTCTCAAGCTCCATTTCTGAAACCTCTGCCTGTCTTTGCGCCACTGGCCATCTGGTTCCTGACTTCCGATCTCAGCCCCGGGTGGGCCGGCATGTCGCCCGGGAGTTGAAGCTCCGAGGTCCCCCGGCCCCCCCAGGCCCATCTCTGGGGAGCGAGAGGCACAGCCAGGAACCCAGTGGTCAGAGCAGCGGCAGCCTCGGCCCTAGGGCCCGTCCTTAGGCCCGAGCGCCCGGCCAAGGGGAATGTGAAAGGCACGTCAGGGTCCACAGGCCTGCGGCTCTCACCCTGCGACCCGCCCGCACCAGCGGACGGCTCAGCACAGCGGGGGCAGGCGTGTGTCCAGGCCCAAAGGGGCAGAAGGGAAGCAAGGGGGCAGGGGCGGGAGGGGGCAATATTTCCTAAAAGTGGAGAACCCAGAGAAGCTTGTGCAGGGGATGCAAGAGAAGGTGGGATTTCTGTATTTAGTTTACAGTCATAAAGACGATAAACCGCCTCAGGTTCTGGCAGACTGGGTGGGTCAGTGCCCTCGGTGGCGGGAGGAGGCCAGGGCGCAGCACCCTTGGAGGGCGGGTGAGCAGGGGCTTCCCCCGGGCTTCCCTGCTGAGAGTCCCCCAGGCTCAGCTCCCTCCCCAGAGACCCCCCTTCCGGGAGCAGCTGAGCCTCCTGCGCCGTGGACCTGCTGCCCAGGGGCCCTGCTGGGCGGCTGCACAAACCCTGCCCCAGGCTGGACCCTTCCTGGGACAGGATCAAAGGTCAGCATGGGGACAGCAGCCCCCGGGGGAGCCCGAGTGAGTCCTGGCCGCCCTCGGGAGGCATCGCAGAGCAGGTGGCCGGAAACAGCAGCAACCTCTTCTCTCGCGTCCTGAGCCGTGGCGGGGCCGCTCCCTCCAGAGGCTCTGGGATCCCACCTCGCCAGCTGCCGGGGGCCCCAGGCCTCCCTTGGCTGCGGCTGTGTCACTCCAGCCTCTTCCATGTGCCTTCCCGTGGCCGTCTCGCCCCTGTGTGTCTCTGTGTTTGTGTGTCCGTGTTTCTGTGTGTCTGTGCATGTCCATGTATCTGTGTGTCTGTGTGTCTGTGCGTGTGTCTGTGTGTCCATGTGTCCATGTATCCATGTGTCCATGTGTCTGTGTATGTGTGTCCATATGTCCGTGTGTCTGTCTGTGTCTATGTGTCTGTGTGTCTGTGTGTGTGTCTGTGTGTCCATGTGTCCATGTATCCGTGTGTCCATGTGTCTGTGTCTGTGCGTGTGTCTGTGTGTCCATGTATCCATGTGTCTGTGTCTGTGTGTCCGTGTGTCTGTGTGTGTGTCTGTGTGTCCATGTGTCCATGTGTCTGTGTGTCTATCTGTGTCCATGTGTCTGTGTCCGTGTCTGTGCGTGTGTCTGTGTGTCCATGTGTCCATGTATCCGTGTGTCCATGTGTCTGTGTCCATGTATCCGTGTGTCCATGTGTCTGTGTCTGTGTGTCTGTGTCCATGTGTCTGTGTGTCTGTGTGTGTGTCTGTGTGTCCATGTATCCATGTGTCTGTGTCTGTGTGTCCGTGTGTCTGTGTGTGTGTCTGTGTGTCCATGTGTCCATGTGTCTGTGTGTCTATCTGTGTCCATGTGTCTGTGTCCGTGTCTGTGTGTGTGTCTGTGTGTCCATGTGTCCATGTATCTGTGTGTCCATGTGTCTGTGTCTATGTGTCTGTGTGTCTGTGTGTGTATCTGTGTGTCCATGTGTCTGTGTCTGTGTGTCCGTGTGTCTGTGTGTGTGTCCTGTGTTCTGTGTGCCTCTCTGCCTCTCTGTCCCGCTGTGGCTCCCTCCCCAGCTGCCCCTCTCAGCCCCCCCCTCAGAGCAGGTGGGAGGAGGAGCCCAAGTGACCCAGCACCTCCAGACCTGTCCCCAGGCCTTGGTGAGGGTGGCCCTGGGTGCAGCTGACCAATGGCATCCCAGAAGGGGCAGGCGGGAGAGGACCTGTCCAGTGAGGGGCCAGGGCAGAGGGAGCAGGGGCCAGGCCACTCCTTCCAGGGCACAGGGGCTCCTGGAGGCAACGCGCTCCCAGTGCTCAGCGGCTGCCCACACCTGGGAGTACAGCACGGGGACAGGTCCTGCCTCTGTGAGCCTGGGCGAGGTCCCGGGAGGAGGCACTGGACGAGATGACGTCCTCCCTGTTCACTTCCGTCCTTGCCACATCCTGTCTTTCCTCCTGCTCCTCGGCCCTCCGGTCTCCTCGGGGCAGGGCTGCGCTTGGGCACAGACCCCACCTCCCCGGAGTGGCCTGTCTGCCCTTTCGTGTGGTGCCTGGAGTCAAATCTGAGGAAGGTCAGCCTCAGGGACAGGGCGGGACAGAGACAAACCCAGATGCACAGGAGTGTCCAGGAGGCAGGTCGGCCTAGAGTTGGGAGCGTGTGAGAGGAGATTTCTGGGGGCTGTGGCTGCTGCCCTCGCCAGACGACCTTGCCGGCCTCCCCTGATCAGTGAAGCCACGGATCTTCCTCCACTCATGTGGGCTCCCCTGGCGTGGGCAATGCATTCTGCCGCACAACGGAATGTGAACACTGTCCAGTTTCTGAATTAAAACCCAGACGGATGGCCCCATCCCCCCCAGATGGTATAGGGCCTGGGGGTATGCAGCGTCCCCTGGTCTGGAAGCAGGGACAGTACACATGCTGGGCTGTGCAGGAGGGTCCTGCCTTGATCCTGCAAATACCCCGGTCCCCAGCTGTAATTCCCTGAGTCCTGAGGTCTAGGCGCGTTGTGGGAGGTGAGGGTGGCTGAGGCTGCCCCGTGTCCTGACCTGGTCCGTCTGCGGAGCCCCGGACAGGCTCAGAGCCGGGGGAACCAACCCTCTGGGCTCAAGGTCAGGGGTCCAGGGGGAAACATCAGCCCTGCTGCCTGGTGGCCGAGCCAGAGCCCCACCCTCAGCCAGGATGCTGACCTTTCCTGGGGGCAGGGCAGCAGAGATAGGCCGACCTCTCATGGACAGCAGCACCCAGGTGGCCCTGCGCAAAAATTCTAGAGCAAACGCTCTGACTTGGCAAAGGGTCCTGGTGTCTTCTGGGATGATGAGCTGGACCCGACAGCAGGGGAAGCAGTGTGTGGACACAACAGGAGGCCAGGGGGCCACCAGCTGCCCCAGCAGCCCCCAGACCCCAGGCAGAGCAACCTTACCTGCTAGGACCTGGGGGTGGAGTTTGCAGGGTGGTCAGTGAGGGAGCAGGAGGGGTCTGGATGCCTCACAGTTGTCTCTCCAGCCTGTGTCCCTACTCTGGTGACCGGCTGTCGGGGTCCCAGACAAAACCACCTTGCCGAGCCCTGGACAGATAGCTCCTTTGGTCACTCCGGAGCCACGCAGTACCTTGTTCCTCAGGATGCTCATCCTGTGGCCGCAGGCAGGTGGCCAGGTCACCTAGGGGCCCCCAGCCATCCGCAGGTGGTCCTTCTTGTTCTCCTCCTGGGGCTCCCCTAACGATTGCCCAGTGATCCTTCCCTGGGGCTCCTCCCCACACCTGCCTCCCTCCCCTCACCTGACTGCACACCTTGCTGTCTCCCTCTGGTCTCCCTGCTTCTCTGTCTTTTACAAGTGGCAGAGGCTACACACTAAAGGTCCCCCTTCCAGGGAACTTTTTGCAACCCCCAGGCCCCTGGTGTGTCCAGCCTGACCTCACAGGTTTAAAAGGTGGTGCTGGTCCCAGGTGCAAGGGCAGGGACCATGAGGTCACTTGCCATCCTCCACCGCAGCCCTGGGCACAGCGGGGCAAGCCTGGGGCGTCCCTGACCCATGCTGGCTGCTCCCCAAAACCCACGGCTCTGTGTGAACCACCAGCTGAAACAGCGACCACCAGGCGAGGTTGACCTCATGTTTCAATCTTACAAGTGAAGTGTCCTTCCGTGCAGGCATTCACCCCTCACCCACACCCTGGACTGTTATTACCTGGTATTAGTGACCTACTGTGTGCCAGGTGCTGGACTGGCTGGGAACGCCCAGGACAGGACAGCAGGCCACTGTCCCCACGGCTGCATCCCCACACCTGGGCCTGACCCCAGGGTCCCCGCATCCAGCTTCCTAATCTTGGGCAAATTACTAGACATCTCTAAGCCTTGGTTTCCCAGTCTCTATGTGGGTATAAGATCAGTCCCTACTTCACAGGGCCACAGGCAGTTAGGACTGGCTGGGTGGGCAAAGCACTGGGCACCAGGCCCAGCCTGCCTGAGGCCCAGAAGGGGGAACTTGGGGTGCTGTGTGGTTGTTCTAGAAACATCCCCATAGCAGGTAGGCTGGACTCTGCTTAGATATTGCAGACAGAACCTCCCCAGCTGGTGAGGGGAGTGTCAGGGATGCCACTGTGGGGTGCCCAGCCAGAGTGCCAAGGGCCGGGTGCGGGCAGTAGGCCAAAGGCAGCCCTCAGATGCACGGTCTGAGCAGGGAGACGCTGTCCATCCTGCCACAGGCTGGCTCCAGACTCTCCAGGGCCAACTCGACATCTGCACACTCAGGTTTGTAACAGGAAATAAAGCCGTAAATCGTGCGGTGGCTGCCGCTGTCAGCAGTGGGCTGGGTGGCTGGAATGCTAACTGTGCCACTCTGCCTGCTCCCACATCCATTCGGGAGGGAGGAGAAAGCGCCAGAAAATCCCTCTGGGGGCACCCGGGCTGCATGCCGGTTGCAAGGTCCGAAGGTTCTCTCAGCCCCCCAGGACCAGGGCCTGGCCTGGCCCCGCAGGAGGGCGCAGCAGCCTTCCTGGTCCCAGTGGGCTACGCAGGACCTGCCTGTTGACCACTTTGGGCAGCTCTGGAGGACGGCCCTGCTGGTGGGTGCTGCACCCCAGCCGGCCCAGCAGCCAGCGTGAGGGTTCCCTGTGCCTGTGGCAGCTCTGGGGACAAGACCTCCGTCCATGGCAAGACAAGGACCGGGTAAGGCGCTGTGTCGGGAGCCTGGAGGTAAAGGGAGAGGCCCAGGCACCCAGTGGGAGGCCGGACGGGAGGGCCAGCCGGGCGTGGGTCCTGTGGTGGGGGGTCCTGACTGCCGCCTCTCTGTGGGGCCCAGAGGACAGTCCTCAGTCCACTTTCTGGCCTGGCTGTCCGGAGGGCAGCTCCACAGCAGGGAGGGGCTGGGCCCTCTGGGACCTTCTCTCCGAGTTAAGGGACCCAGGAGCCCCCCATGGCCCCCCCACCCCAGGGTCTGCTCTCACTTTGTAGCTCACAGCCCCTCCTCCCCGCTCCAGGGGACCCTGGCACATCGCTAAGTCCTTGTTTCTCTGCTGAAAAGCGGGGGTCCCAGCAGCCTCAAACACATGGAGATGGGGTGGGGATTGGAGACGACAGGGTGACACTGGTGACAGCTGCTGATGCTGGGCGCCCCCCACCCTGTGTCCTGAATGTCCAAGGGGCCTGGCGCTCCTCACTGGATGGGGATTGTACTGACCAAGGTTTGGTGAAAATGACCGAAGCCCGCCAGCTCCCCTAGGCCCTGGGCCAGGTGACAGAGGGAGGGGTGCATGTCCTGTCCTGCTGAACCCACTCCCTGCCTCTCCCCCACCCCCCATCCTGGCATTGCCAGAGCACAGCCAGGTAGGCACCATTATCTCCCTTCACAGGTGAGGGGCTGCCGCAGGTCACCACCTGGGGGTGAGGTGGGAGCCCGGCATGGTTCACCCACCACTGTGGGCCCAAGGCCGGGGTGTCCAGCAGGAAGGAGGGCAGGTGCCTGCCACCACCCAGACCCATCGCCAGCCTCAAGATGCTGCCTCTGACCCCAGCTTGCAGCTCCGCCTTCCAAACTGCTTGGTGAACATTGGCAAATGGGCAGCATTTTAATGACCTTAAAACAGCAGAGGTGGCCCCTGCGCCTTGAAATAAGGCCTCCCGGCCTCCCAGCCTGCTTCCAGCTGCCCGGCATCGCGCCCGTGCAGGCTCTCCAGGTTGTCGGGGGTTGGGGGGTCGCACAACCAGGAGACGGGTTCAGACGCAAGATTGGGACTCCCTGGAGGGCAAACCAGGCACCCCCTTCAGACAGGCACTCAATGGCACATCAGAGTCCACGCCCCTCAGTCTGCACCTGCCCTGGCACAACCCACCACACGTGCTCAGGCAGCCGCTCAGCAACACATGCCGGGGCTGTACCTGGTGGAGGGGACAGACCGCGGGCTTTAACCCCAGATGTGGCCGGGTCCTTTTAGTGTCACTGATGTCTGTTGGCTGTGTGACACTGGGTAAATAGCTTGACCTCTCTGATCCTTGGGGTTCTCATCTGTGAAACGGAGACTCAGCTTCGAGTTGTGGTCAAACACAGGCCAGGCCGGGTGGGGTGCCGGAGTCCCCGCAGCCCTGGCCCTTCCCTTGTGGCTCTCGTCTTCTGTTCCCCCTCCCTCCCTCCCTTCAGGACATGCTTGACGTGTGCCAGGGTGTCAGGCTCTGTTCCAGGCCTTCCTGGGGCTGGTGTGTCTCCATCTGTCCAGGGCTGAGCTTGGGAGAGTTTCGCGCTCGTCCAACATGGCTCAGCAGAGAAGGGCAGCGCCAGCCTGCAGCAGGGTCTCCGGGCTGCCCAGACCCCCCATGGCACCGAGGGGACTTTGACCCTATTTGATTGGCAGTTGTCTCTATGAGGCGGCCCAGAGGGTCTCCCCGCCCCCATGTTCCCATTTTCTCACTCTGACTGAGCTGCGCGCACACCGAGGCGTCCGCAGAGGCCTGGCCAGCCCTGATCTACCCTGTGCTGAGCGCTCCTTCCCCAGCGCACCATAAGTCACATGTCTCTGAGGTTGAACGGGCCTCCGTACGAGACGCTCCTGAGAACAGTCCCTGTGGCCACGCGCGGGCAAGAGCAGTGCAATCACCCACTCGTGCTCCTGACTGTCAGCACAGGGGCAGGTGTGGCTCCACGTGCCAGGCACGTCCCCCTCCTCCCACACCAGAGTTGCTGCTGCTGTAAACAAAAAATGTGGGGGTTTATTAAATCCATCATTTCTTAATTTGCTCCTGCACGTTGTGGGTAATTAGCAGCCACCGCGTGGTATCTGCATCTGCTGCTGTTTGCACCAGGCCCACACTCCCGGCCCTGCGGTGGCAACAGGGAACTCCGGGATGGAAGACCTGGGCTCCAGAGCGCACCCCATCTGGCACCACTGTAGGGTGGCAGGGAGGGTCTGTGCAGGGGAGGGCCCAGCTGGGACAGGATGGGGGTGGGCAGGAGGGGGGCAATGCTGGGCAGGGGCTCTCCACGGACCAGTGCAGGAACCTTTCCTGCCCCTCACTCCCCTCAGCAATACGGGACTCAAGTCAGCCAGGAGATCCTGCAGTTTTTAAAACTGTCCCCAGTGCTGGCCCAGTCTCACCTGGGGAGCTCACCTGGGGAGAGTCCCCACCATCCCAACAATCACAACACAATGAGTACCCCTGTGCAGCGCTGCCACCCACACAGCCTGCCTTCCCTCGTGCACGGAGTCAGCACCAGGACCTGTAGCTTTGGGCTTCAAGCAAGGGGGCAGCTGCCCCGGGTCCAGTCCATCAGCTGCAAAACCAGCGTCTACCCTTGGGGACAACTTCAGGGAGTCAGGGAAAAACTCATTTCCGCCAGTAGTCACTCCTAGCCTGACCCTCTTCCTCCTCTGGAGTCAAGCGGAGGGTCCCAGTCAGCACGATGTGTGTCCTCTCCTTGGATAGGGCCTGTGTCCTGTGAGCATCTGAGACACCGGGGCTCGGGCCCCTTGTGAGAGTGAAGGTCCAGCTGGGTCCAGTGAAGGCACAGGCCCCACATAGGAGCTCTGCCCAACTGTGTTCCGTCCCAAAGCCCCCACTGCCTTTCATGTCAGGACGTGGGCAAGGCTGGGTCTCCTTTTCTTGGCAGCTCCAAACGCGGGGCGTCAGCCGGCACTGTCCCGGGGAGGTGAGATTCCTCTTGGGGTTTCCCCAGGGAACCAGGGCTGGGACCCTCCACCTGCCGTAGCTTCCCCCGTCTGTTCTGCTGGGGGCCTCAGCCCTGACTCCAGCACTGCCCGGCTTCAAGTGTAAACTCTGGTAACACGCGCTCTGGGCTCTCACCAGGCCTCGGACGTCCTGGGCTCAGCTAACAGGTAATGCTCACCTCAAACGCTTTGACTCATGGAAAGATGTGAATAATGTTCTAAACACAAGTTCTTTTTGAGTCCTGAAGTCACTCGTTCTTATTTAAAAACCTCTTTGTTTTTGGGGGTGGCTCCATTTCTTGAGGACGCAGGGGCCGCTGTGAGCAGCCTTGCGCATGTCTTTGGCGAGCATCTCCTTGGGCGCATACCTAGGCCTGAGACCAGGGAGCCTCGAGGTGTGCCCTTGTTTACAGAAAGCAGGTAACGCCAAGATCCTCCAACCGGCAGGCCCAGGTCACGCAGCGGCCAGCAGAGTCCAGACGTCCCAGGGGTCCGACTCTCACCAGCACCTGGGGCTTCGCGCACGGCCCTGGGTCTTGCAGTGCTTCTGGTGACAGATGTCGCGGGCCTCTCTCACTGGGTCCTCGCTCTGTCCGCCTTGGTCTCTTTGGTGGCGCTCGGGTTGCTCTGTGGGGAAAATCCTTTCTGTTCCGCCTGGCTGACTGCGTCTTACCTTTCAGGAGTGGGCAGCCTCCCCAGAGCCCTTCCCTGACCTGCTGGGCCAGCCCTGGACACCCCTCACTCCCTGCTGAACTCCCAGCTCCTCTCTGCTTCATTGAAAACACCGGCACTTCTCATGGCCTGGGGTCCCTGGAACCCCAAGTGACGCGCGGCTGTGCCTCCCGGGCCCTGAGCCCCTTCTGCACAGAGAGCCTGGTGTCTGGCTCTGGCAGGCCAGTTCTCAAAGAATATGTGAACCCCTCTCCCTGTGGTGGGCAGTGGGAACGAGGACCCCAGCAGTTAGTGTTCCAAGGAGTGAGCTCCCCGGGAGGAGAAGGAGGCAAGCCTGATGCCTATCTCGCCCTGCCTTATACTGTGACAAAGGGATCAAATGTGGCAGGATGTGTAGCCTGAAACCATATTGGCACAGGGAGGGTTTGGGGGAGGGCACCGACTGGGAGGCCCCAGAGGCTGGCTTTGGGGGACAGCCCATTGGGGGACGGAGTGTGGAGGCTCAAAACCCTTACGAACTTGCCCCTCCCCGCCAGGTTGGGGGTTTGGGTATAAACGGCTACAGAAAGCGTCTGGGTCTCGGAAGATGAGACAGCAGAAGATGCTGCTGGACTCCCAGGCTTCTCCCAGCTCATCCTCCCGACAGTCTTTGTTACTATGGTAGCAAGAATTTGTCATTTTCTCTTGCTTGTTGAGACTCCTTTCAATTTCTGAATAAAGTCCCAATCTCACCATGAGCTCCCGTCCACGTGGATTTGCCTCTGACTGGAGGGCTGCTTAGGACGTGGAAGGTCTATGCGTGGGCAGGATGGTGGCCGCAGAGCCCCGGGCAGGGGCAGCCTGTGCTGTGACCCTCTCAGGCTGGCAGGCACCCTCCTTGCCCCAGGGGGAGGCAGGGAGAGGCGGGTCAGGAACACTGGCCCCTCTCTCCTCAACTAGGGTCCAGACTGCAAAGGCCACCTGCCTCACCTGGAGGATGTGTCTGGCTTCCGCTTGCCTGGCCCTGTGTCCAGGCTGTCCTGTGGGTCAGTCACGACCCCAGGCGCACAACTAGCCCCTCAGCCTACCTTTCCTTTGATGGGGCCCCAGTGCGTCCTGCCCCTGGACATCTGCAGGAGCTGGGATGGGCCTTGCTCCTTATTCCCAGAAGGCCAGCACCCTGGGGTGTCCCTTTCTGCCCAGGAAGACTTACCCAGGTCTGCACCCCAAACCACAATGTGAGCACATGGGGCTCCTCAGGCCCACCCCCCACCAGGACATGTCATTTCTCCCACCAAGTGAGTTAGGAAGGGGAGCGAGAACAGCCTCTCCTGCTCTAGATGCCGGGGCAGCTCTCTCCACATGCCCCGATGTGGATGCACACACCTCAGAGGTCATGGTGCCCAGCAGCTTGGGTCCCCAGCCAGGATAGTACATGACAGTGCAAGCCTGGGTGGGACTCTTCCAACCCCACACCCCTGCAGACGGGGGAGGGCCCTGAATTCTAAGCTCCCCTCACACACAAAGCACAGCCACTGTCCACTGCAATTACTTTAGGCTCCTTATTTTTGACTTTGGCAGAAGCTTTTATACCCAATAAATATATACTTGAGCAATTAGCATATTTTGAACAGAATGTCTGTGCCAGGCAGAATTCTAAGATGACCCCTGAGATTCCTGCCCAGTGCACAGGCCTAGTAATACCCTCCCCTTGTGTGTGGGGCAGGGCTGTGAATGTGGTGGGTGTCACTCCAGTGACCAGCTACTCATCAGCTTGCTTTGAGTTAATCAAAGGGAGATTTCCTGGATGGCCTAACCCAGTGAGCCCTTCCAATAAGTTGAGAGTCACACAGAGAGATGCCATCCTGCTGGTCCCACTGTTTTCTTCTAAATGCTTTTTTTTTTTTCTCTTTTATTTAGGACAATGATCATTTTCAATCATGGTGTGAGGTAGAAATGGAGTTTCTTTTTTTCCACAGGGGTCAAATTGCTAAGACACAATTTACTGAGATCCTTCTCCTCCCCCTGGTGAATCCTTGGTATATGTGTGGGTCTATGTGAGGCCTTTTCATTGGGTTCCACTGATCCATTTCCTAACTTCATGCCAATACCATGGTGTCTAAACTACTACGGTTTTGCAGAAAGTCTTGAAATTTGTTGATCTGTCTTTCAATGAGTTATTCTTCTCAATTGTTGTCTTGCCTCTTCTGTATCATTTGAATTTCCTTATTAACTTTAAAATTAACTTGTATGCTTCTTAGAAAACTACAATGAAGTTCTAAGTGTAATTGCAATGAGTCTACAGATCAAAGTGAGATGAACCAACATTGTAATGATGCTGAGCCTTCCAATCCCTGAGTATGGTATATCTCCATGAGTATGGTATATCTCCATGAATATGGTATATCTCCATGAGAGTGGTATATCTCCATGAGTATGGTATATCTCCATGAGAGTGGTATATCTCCATGAGTATGGTATATCTCCACATTTATTCAGACCCTCTTAATTTCCCTCAGCAATATTCACTTGCCTTTTATTTGGCTTTCTTGCACATCTGTCATCAGGTATTTAATTTTTTGATGCTATTGTAGATGGTATTTTAAAAATTAATTGTTTGTTGCTGGTATATAAGAACAAAATCTAGTTTTTATATTGGCCTCACTAAATTCACTAATTAATTCTAATGATTTGTTTGTAGATTGCCTTGGATTTTCCTCCTACATAATAATGTCATCTGCAAAGATGTTACTTCTTCCTTTTCTATTTTTTCTTTCATTGTAGCACTGCAGAGGACCTCCAGTACAATATTGAACATAAGTGGTTACAGCAGAATATCCTTGGCTTATTCCTGATTTTAGAAATAAATGCTCTCATTAACAGAAAGCAAGCCTGTGAGGCTAGGAAATCAACAGAGAATGAGACTATGGGTTCGATTTTCAGCAATCTTAGCCCTGTGGCTACAGGAAATAAGGGTTTCTTTCAGGGCAGAGAAAGAAGCTTTTGGGTTATGTGATGACTAAGCTGGTAATTCTAGTCCTGAGCTCAATGTCTGCTCTCCCCACTTGGCTCAACAACATTGGGGGCAACTAGTAAATCTCAATATACACATTATTTGGGCAGAAGTGTTCAAAGGTATCATGTACTTGGTCACCCAGGGCCTTGATTCTTATAAGTATTTGATTAGCATACCCAGTGGTGATATTTTGCATATTTCTCTTGCCACATCACTGACAAGGACCCCGCCTTGACCACACTTTAGTCAGACTCCTGAGAACCTCTTCTCAGGCAGGCCTTGACCTTGGCTTTGGGGTGCTCCCCTGCCCAGCCTGGTTTTAGCAGAGAATCCTGCCAAGGTAGTTTAGCAGGATCACCTGGGCCTGCCTTTAGCAAGCATCCTGTTAAGCCAGTTCAGCAAGAATCCTCCTACCCTTGATATCTGATCAACTTCCTCTAACTAGTTTTCCATCCACTGACCTCTCACTGTCTTATAAGTCCCCAGCTGCCTTTGCCATACACAGAGTTGAGTTCAACATTTCTCCTCTGTTGGAATAATCTTGAATAAATTCTTCCTTGCTTGCCATTTTAAAATAAGTGTTCAGTACATTTTTTTTCCTCAACACCACAGACTATCAGTGCTGTCTTACTACTGGAAATAGAGTCACTAATGCTTTTAAATCTAACCAGTTTAGAGAACCAATTCCGGAAACCCCAGAACAATGTCTGAAAACTCATCCTTAAGATTTTGATCCTCTAGAATCACTCTCTGTATCCAAATCTTTGTTAGTCAAACTTTTCCAGAGAAACAGAAGCAATAGGACAGCAATAGATGAATTGATAGGTAGATAGACAGATAGACAGACAGACATAGACATTTAAAGAAATTGCAGTGGCTGGCAAGTGTATGTAAGGCAGGCTGGCCGGCTGGGAAGCAAGGCAGGGTTTCTGTGCTGTAGTGGGGTTAGAATTCCTTCTTCAGGAAACCTCAGTCTTTGCTCATAAACCTTCAAATGATTAGACAAGGCCCACTGGCACTGTGGAGAGTAATCTGCTTTACTCAAAGTCTACTGAATGTGAATCACATCTAGAAATACCTTCATGGCAACATCCAGACAGGTGCTTGACCAAACAACTGGACACCATGGCCACATAAAACTAACCACCACAGGAGGACAGCTCTTTAACATTAAGTATAATGTTTGCAGTAGATTTTATCTGTAGATGCCCCTTACAGTATTAAGGAAGTTCCTTCTATTCCAGTTTGCTACGAGTTTTTATCATAAATAGATTTTGAATTTCATTGCATGTATTTTCTGAAATACTGGGATGATAATTAGTTTTCTCCTTTATTCTATTAAGGTGGTGATTTACATTGATAGTTTGGCTTTTTGCTTAGTGTTAAACCAATTTTGTATTTCTGGGATAAACTCCACTTGGCCAAGGCGTATCCTTTTTATATATATATATATACACTTACTATTCCCGAGCATGTCTCATGTTAGTGAAGGACACAAAACAGACAATTGTAACATCACGTGGAAAGTTCAGTAATACAAGGTTAGGTGTGCAGGTGAGGAAGCCTCTCTCAGGATGTCTTCCTGCAGGAGGGATGCCAGATCCAAGTCCAGAGGGCTGAACACAGGGAGCGAGGCAGAGGGGGGTGTGGGGCTGAGCCATCAGGCGCCGAGGCCAGGAGCAGGCTGTGCGCCAGCTGTCTGCGACCAGCGTGGTGCCGGCCCAGGGTGCAGAGACAAGCTCCTAGGGAGACTGAACACACACGGAGCGCTAGAGAGTTACCCAGGGAAGGCCAGAGGTAAGGAGACTGCTGGAAGCTGAGTGTAGGGGGGTCCTTGGCAATTACAATTAACTATTGGAAACAGGGGGTGCATTTGGGAAATAATTGGGGAGTAAAATTAGTGGCACTTGGGGAGAGAGGACGTTTGTCATGGTCCCAGGCTTCCAGTGTGAGAGTTACAGAGATGGGGCTCTACCCACCAAGAGGGCGCTGCACAGGGAGAAGCGCGGGAGGAGACCTTTCTACTTTTAGAGATAAATGTGGATAGTGAAGGAACGTGCCGTACAGCAAGCGTCACAGGAGGGACCAGGGAAGATGTTAGAGACGGGCTGGGGGGCGCCGGGTCTGACGCACGGAGCTGTGCATCTGCCCGCGGGAGAGCAGCGGGTGGCGTGGGCCGGTGCCAGCGCCGCACCACACAGGGACAGAAGTCCACGCTCTTCAGAGACTTGCAGGAGGAAAAGCAGAGAAGACCTGCCGACGGGCTGGATGTCAGGGGAGAGGGACCAGGATGGCGGCAGAGGCGGAGTGACTGCCTGAGTCCCAGGTTGGGGAGTGGATCGCGCCACGTTCTCACGTCGTCTTGTGTTGTGCCTTCAGTCCTTGGTTCACGACACGCGGTGAGTCAGCTCAGAGAGCCCCACAGCCTGCCCGCGGCTCCCAAGCTTCACCAGCACTGTCCTGAGGGACCACCGTGCCCCACCAGCCCTGCCCCACGGGGGGCGGCCGGAGGCCCGTTTCTGCCGCAGACGCCACCCCAGGCCCCGATGTCCCCAAGCTCACGCCCGGCGTGCCCAGGTAACAGAGAAACAGCGGGTCCTGCCCACACTCGGCCGTTCCCTGCAGCTGCGGTTTGTGACTCCAGAGGAAATGTCAAGGGCCTCCCGGGACAGCTCTGGAGCCCACCGGGAGGTTTGACATCCGTTGAGAAGCTCCATCAGCAACGACCGGTTTCCTTCTTTGCACAAGTGTTTCTCCAGGCAGTTTTTTCAAGAGGGCAGAGGCACCTAGACCGGGCGCGGGAAGCTCCCAACGTCTGCGTTCCTCTTGGGGACACTGTCTCCCCTCCCTCAGTTACGGATCTCACAGCCTGGACGAGCACGGAAATGAAAGTTGGCTCCGTCTCTACCTGGGCACCCCCCAGCTGGGCCAGATCTTCCGCAGAGGGGAATTTGGGGGGGCCCTTGTGTCAAGAAAACAATTCAATGTAATGTAAGATTTCAGAGGGATACGGATAATACGTCTTTCTCTGTCAAGACTGCGTCTATGTACTATGTTTGAAAGAAACTGAGGAATTAAAGAAAAACCTGAGAGAAAATTCTGAAATGTAATAAAATTGGGCTAAAATCAAACTACCTTAGAGACTGGAGAAGTTAATTATATCATCTTAGAGCTGTGCAGTCTGCAGAGACTAAGAAGCTAAAGTCTATTTTTCCTTCTAGAGCGGATCACAGGCAGAAAATTCAACCGGGACTTCTAGTACAGGATAATAGTTCTTTTTTTATTGACCAAATTGGGCAAATTAAACAAAAAATGTATGGTGCCACTGCTGTATGCAAACATTGTGCTTGGTGCCTGGTACAGAGATGAACTAAATCGTGGCCTCTGTCCTCAGGGATCCCCACCAGTGAGACACAAAAACCAAGGACCATTGTCTGTGGCTGGAGAGACAGAGGCCCAGCACCAGGGAGCACCAAGGGGGAGAGACCCACTCACCCTGTGCAAGGGAGTCAAGGAGGGCTTCCTGGAGGAGGTGCCCCCAGAGCCACCTTAGAGGTAGAGGGGCAATTGAGTGTGAGGAAGTTGGATATCCCAGGAGGTGCCCAGATGGAAGGTGTGGCTGCAGCACAGTCGACAGCCCCCACGTACCTGCCTTTCTCCTGTCCTAACAGAGTGGCTGTTGTTTCAGTGTCAGAATGGGGAGATGCAGTCAGCACTAAGGGTACAGCTGGGTACAGCTTCAGGGATGTCACCACCCCCACCCCAGCACCAGATGTCCCCTGTGAGGGGGAAGCTGTAGGAGATCATTGCAAAGCCCCCCAGGACCAACGTGGCACCCTGGTAGGCGTCCTCCAGACCTGGACTGCACGGCATCATCTGGGGAGGGAGGTACGAATGCCGGCTGATTCCTGGGCCCTGTGCTGAGAAATCCTGACTCCCTCAGTCTGTGGTGAGGCTCAGGAAGCTGCAGATTTTACACCACGCTCTGAGGAACCCAGCTGAACACACCCTTCCCTTGCGACTCCTCCAGGGATTCTGGGAAAAGTAAATGCTGCCCCGTGGTCATTCAGGCAGCAAATGCTCATTGAAAACCTGCCAAGTGTCTGGCATGTGTGTATATTCACAAACACACACACGTAATATCGTAATATAATTATCTGAATTGTAAGTATGAAAGTTTGCAAACCCATCTGCCTATCTCCCTACCACCTACCCATCTATCTATCTAGCTATCTATGCATCTATCACCTGTTTCTGTATCTATTTCTACTCATCTGTCTATCCATCTATCTCTGTCTTTCTGTCTGTCTATATACAACTATGTATCTGTCCATCTGTCCAGTGTGTGCAATTTAACCTGCTACAACCAAAAAAGACACCAGCCAGAGCTGGTGTGACTGGTGGTATCCCCTGAGCTCTCTAAGCCTTAGTTTCTCCCCCACTCCCTGTCCTGTCACCAAATTCACTTTCTTTCTTTAGTCCCCTTGCCTTTGTCACCACATGACACATGACACATGACATGACAGCTGAGCTTTGGAAGTGCAGCCTCTGGTGCTAAACAGTGCAACCTTGAAGGAGGAGCTGCATAAATACCCTCTGGATGGATGGAAGGATGGGTGGGTGGGTGGATGGGTGAATGGCTGGGTGGGTGGATGAGTGGGTGGGTGGATGGGTGAATGGGTGGGTGGGTGGCTGGGTGGGTGGTGGGTGGGTGGATGGGTGGGTGGGTGGTGGGTGGGTGGATGGGTGGGTGGGTGGGTGGGTGGGGGGGTGGGTGGGGGGTGGGGGTGGGTGGGGGGGTGGGGGGTGGGTGGGTGGGGGGGGTGTGGGTGGGAGTGGGGTGGGGGGGTGGGTTGGTGTGGTGGTGGGATGGGTGGGTGGATGGTGGGTGGTGAGGGTGGGTGGATGGGGAATGGTGGGTGGGGGATGGGTGGGTGTGATGGGTGAGTGGTGGGTGGGGTGGCTGGGTGGGTGGATGGGTGGGTGGGTGCATGGGTGGGTGGGTGGGTGGAAGTGGTGGTGGATGGGTGGGTGAATGGATGGGTGGGTGGGTGGATGAGTGGGTGGGTGGGTGAAGGGATGGGTGAGTGAATGGATGGGTGGGTGGGTGGGCGGATGGCTGGTTGGGTGGATGGGTGGATGGACGGATGGACGGATGGGTGGGTGGGTGGATGGGTGGGTGGGTGGGTGGGTGGGTGGGTGGACATATGCAGGTAATATCGAGATCGCCACTCTGGCTCTCCTTTCTTGAGAGCAGCTGGGTGAGGACAGAGTTCTCTGTGCTTTGTGCCCACCAGAGGTTTGACCCTGGCTTCCTGGAGTGGGTCTTGCTCTTCCTTGCCCTGAAGAATGAAGCTGCTTGAATTAGATGCTTAGAAAGACATTTCAACATTTTTGCTTTAAAGATTTGGACAGTGGGAAGAACACAATTAAGTGAGCTACAGTTGCCTTTAAAATAAAGTTTACCCTAGGAAACAATTTGCTAAACTGATCTCAAGATAAACATATTGTTTTCCAAGAATAAAGCTTAAAATAAAAGGCTCTCAGAGCTAGAAACAGCTTTTGGAATTAATTGCTTTAATCCTTTCATGCTACAGAGGACGGACTTGGCCCCAGCAAGGCCATGGGCTGAGTCAAAGAGCACAGTCATCAGTCATCCGTGTGTGTCCGCGCTCACACACCTCGCACGCTGCTGGAGAACATGCTGGCCCAGATGCACCCCTGTCAGTCCCAGTGGGGGCCCAGAAGGCCAGGCCAGTCACCTTGACAGCAGAGGAGGGGACAGCTCCAGCGAGGGCACAGTCCATGTCCTTCCCACACAGGAAGGATATTTCCACGGCAGAGGTCCCTCCTCTGGGGTGATGTCAGGAGTGTCCCCCCCTCCTCCTGCACCCTCCACACCCCTGGAAAGGTGAGAGGAGCAAGGAGCCACCATCCTGGCTGGGAGGGCACCTGGGTGCACAGCTTGGGGTTCGCCTGCCCCTTTTTCTCTTCCTCTGGGCTCAGCCTCCCCAGGGTGGGCCCAGATGCCCTTCTGGGACCTGCTCCTCACCACCGTGCAGGGCCCAGGCTGTTATTCCTGGACACAGGAGAGCCCAGAGTTGGGACTCAGTATCCCCTGGACTCTTTGTCAAGCAGACCCTGTGCCCCTCTTCCAGCCCAGTAGGCATCTAAATCTAACTTAATAATCATAACACTCCTAAGTGTCCAAGAGAAACTTGGGAAAATGCAGTGCACCAGAAACATATCTGTGTAATAATTTAAAAATGGGATAAACAATTTATTGGCAAGGAAAGACAAGATGCACTGACGTCTGAAGAGGGTCAGTGTAGGAGTAGTTCACTGTAATTTAAGCCTGCCCTCCTCTTTATGTTAGAGTTTATAATCAGGCGTGGGCATGCACAGGCCATGCCCTGCCGCTAAGAACACTTCCCTGGCAGATGTCCCTCCTGCGGGGTGACGCCCTCACGCCATGGACGGCTGCAGCTCTCTGTGCTCGCCTTCCCCACGGCAGCCTCCGCCCGACAACTGGTCCATGAGCGAGTCCAAAGTCCGGCCATCACAGCCACCTCAGCGCTCTGTCCTCCCTTCCCCTGAGCTGTGGCCGAGCCTGCGGGCACTCCGGGCAAACAGCCTGCTGGGCAAACCCTACCCAGCGTCTGAGTCCCAGAGAGCCCACAGGGATAGCGACATTTCCTTCCAGGTGGTGATACTATTGGTATTTCTTTTTGTTTATCTATATTTTTTTAACTTTCTACAACGAAGATACATTATTTAGCAATAATTTTAAGTCAAGTCACTTTACGCTTTTTTAAGGACAAAATTGAGTGGGGAAGGGAAGAGGCGGTCCTATTTGCACTTCTTGGATAAAGAACATGTGAGAAAAATAAAATAAAAATAAAGGCCGCCCCACAAGCCCATTGGCCGGGGCTATGCGTGCGGCAGGCGGGTCGGTCCGGGTCAGACGGCAGCCTCCCGCTGCTCCTCCCTGAACCGCCCTGGCCCGGGGCAGGGTGTTGGGTGGGGGTCTTTTCTGCCTGCCTGGGCTGCAGTTCCCCCAACACAGCTGCCTGGTGTCCTAACCCCACCCCACACCCAGCTTGGGCCATGGGGCTTTTCGGGCTGCAGGTTGGGAGGCCTGGTGCAGAGGGGGTGGTCCTGAGAGCACTGGCCCTGGGGGACCCCCCACCTGGACAGCTCCAGGCCCTCAGCCCCCTGAAGCCTGGGGGCACTGAGGCCCCCTCCTCTCTCCTGGAGCAGTTTCTGCCTGGGCACCACCCTCCCCAGCAAGTCCCCGCACAGGGAAAACGGATTTGCTCTTGCAGGGGGAGTTGGCCCCAGGGTGGCACTTGAGGCCCACGGCACAGGTGGGGTGAGATCCCAGTGGCCGGGAGTCTCGGAGGCCGTCTGAGCTGCAGTGGCATGAGGGCAAGCCAAGGCCACTTACCAACCAGGCATTTATTAGAGTATTTTAACAGATTTTAACAGAAGTGGCCCTAACTGTGGGTCAGGGAGAACCCTGGCAGTGGTGAGCAGAGAGATCTGGGGGTGGGGGATCAGGAACTGTGTCACCAAATAGATTCCCTCAATGTCTTCCCCCGGCTGCCCCTCTGCCCGGCCCTCCAGGACCAGCTTCCTTGAGGGCCTGGGGGAGACACCTGCTACCAGGACGCCTTCTGCCACGCCTTGGACACCGCATGGAGGGCCCCCCAGACCCCAGCCCGCACCCCGTGAGCAGACAGAGCAGCCTCGGGAGCCGCCAGGAAGACGGATGGAGCACCCAAGAGGAGACAAGCGCACGAGAAAGGAGAATTCCTGGAGACATAAAGTAGATTTTCTAAGGAAAAGCCGATCAGAGGAGAGGACAGTCCCTGCTGAGCCCAGATGAATGTCAAGCAGACCGCGTGGAAGGAGGAGCCGACAGCTGAACACACACTGAAGGAGGCGGGACTCCCTGAAAGACACTAGACTTGGGGAATAGATTTAGAAGACCCAACATTCTGATGAAAGGAGGCTTAGGGGAAAATATGACAGCCAGTAATTAAAGAAACGGTTAAAGACAGTGGTGGCTAAGTGGGCAAGGGACTTGGGTTTGCTGATGGAACAATCTCGCCAAGCCCCAGGCGGGATTGTGAGAAGGTGATAAACACGCAGACATATTCTAGAGAAATTCCTGAAATCTGTGGATGAAAAGAACATCTTAGGAGCCTCACGAAGAACCAGTGGTTGCAAAGGCGGAGGGTGCGGCAGTGTCACCGCTGGGGGAAGCGGGGCAGCGTCTGTGTTCACAGGGAGGGAAGACCACAGGCCGCAGCCCGGGAGAGGCCCGTGCTCCACGTGGGGCAGCGGGGACGGAAAATGTCACTCTGAGGAAGCACTGGGGGCCGGGGGGGCCCGACCGTCAGCCACGAGCCACGGCACAAATGGCCAACAGGTAAATGGAAAAATGTTCAACATCACTAATCATCAGGGAAATAAAACCAAGCCACAGTGAGCCATCCCCTCACACCTGTTAGGAGGCCACTGCCAAAAAGACAAAGACAACAGGTGTTTGGGAGTGTGGCGCAAAGGGACACTTGCACACCGCTGGTGGGAGTGGGAATCGGTATACTCCTTGCGGAAAACAGCATGGAGGTTCCGCAAAAAACTAAAAATAGAACCGCCACGTGATCCAGCAATCCCACTTCTGAGTATGTATCTACAGGACACGGAATCAGGATGTCGGAGAGATCTCCGCCTCCCGTGTTCACAGTGGCCAAGACACGAAACCAGCCCGAGTGTCTGTCGATGGGCGAATGGATAGGGAAAGTGCAGTACCTGCGCACAGTGGGATACTGTTCTTCATCAAAAGGAAGGAAATCCTGCCACTTGTGACAACGTGGGTTAACCTGGAAGACACTACGTTAAGTGACATAAGCCAGGCAAAGAAAGACAAACACTGCACGACCTCACTCATGTAGAATCTAAAAATGTCAAACTCACAGAAGCGGAGAGCAGAAAGGTGGCTGCCGCGGGCTGGGGGGGCATGGAGAGATGTGGGTGGGGAGGTGTACGGGGAGGTGTACGGGTTCAGGCACAAAATGAACAAGTTCTGGGGTCGAGTGCAGAGCATCAGGACTACAGTTAATGACAATGTGGTATTTACTGGACGTCGGCTGAGAGAGCAGATCTCGGGTGTTCCCACCACTCGACACGCACACTGTAGCTACGTCAGGCGAGGAGTGTGTCATTTCACAGTGTTTACATGTATCAAACGTCACATTGTACACCTCAAGATACACAGTTTTACTTGTCAATTATACCTCAATAAAGGCGGAAAAATAAAGACGTCACCATGTAAGAGCAGGACGTGGAGGCTGGTGTCCGGCCCTGCACCCCTGACGCACAGGAAATATCGAGGTGGGAGGGAGAGGAAGCAAGAATATCCTAGAAATATCTTGTTCGGAAGAAACAGGGAATCGAGAGTCTTTGCGGAAGAGAGTTGAATATTTTGCGTTAATTTATTGCAGAATAAGGGACCATTTTTCAGAAGGAAAAAGTACAGAAGAACTCCTAAATTCACAACTAGAAAAAACCAACAAGACGGCATTGGATAACAATTTGAATAAATCATTGTAATGATTTTAATTTTAACAAATTATAATTACAATTTCTATTTAATCATAAAAACAACTATAAGGGAAAGCACGTACAAGAAACCAGGATTACCAATAAATAAGAAAAATCAAGTCTCTCACTTGTTGCACTGAAGTTGAAGACTGAATTCTCCCCTTAAATGACAAGCCTGGTGGATTAGGTTTAAAAACAGTCAAAGAAGCACCAGCTACCTGCACCTTGCATGAGGCATATCTAACAAAAGTAAGTGTTGAAAGGAACAGAAATTTCAGGCAAATGCAAATGTAAAACAAAGCAGACAATTATATTGATACTCTTGTGAAATTTTAGAACGTGAGGTGAAGAGCAGTGAACAGCCACAGTTACTGAGTTATAGGAAGCACGACTTCTGAAGAAACTTGAACAGTCACAAACTTACACGCACCAAAAAAATGTAGCAGCGAAACAAATAAAGCAAAGATGATCGCAAACACGAAACCTGAATAAAAGGAGAATAACAGTGAGAAATTTCATCTGTTTCAGAATCAAATAAGTGTCTTGGACAAAAATTAAAACAGACAAGAGAACTGAATTATGAAATAAACTGAATTCAGCAATTATTGAACTTCAATCGGAGACTATGCTTTTTTCATATTTGTGAATTATTTTCAAAATCAATCATGTATTTGACAACAAATATCAATAACCATAAAAATCGGTTGTGACTTTATTGGACTTTTTCTCTAATTCCAAGCCAATGAAGTTTAAAATAGATAATCGAACGGTGAGCAAAAACCTTAAGCCCTTAGGCATGAATCGCTCCACAGACACCGCTGGTGAGTGTGAGACGCACCTGAAGTTTCAAGTGACCACAAAGTACAAGAGCGTCTCACGCCCAGACCACCTGGACACAGCCCAGCGGAGGGGAGAACGCCACGCGTACTGGCCGGAGAGGCAGCGTCTGCCCGGTTAAAGTGGAAAACTTACAACTGGGTATGTAATACCAAATAAAAGCAACAAAAGACCAAATAAAAGAAAAGAGAAAAAGAAGATTAACAAAACGAAAATTATTTTAACTAAATATAAGACAAAAAAGTTGTAGAAAATTTAAATAAATCCAACAGTCATTTCTTTGACTAGGTGCTTAAATATCGTAAATGGACTAACCCTGCTGAGCCTGATGAAAGACAGGAAGGAAAGAAAACAGGTGTGACTAAAAGCACAGACACGAGTAATTGAGCAACGAGCCAGTGTTCCAGGCAATCTGTGACCAGCCTGTCCCTAGCAGTGTCTCTCGTCACTATTGCCCCTGAGATTTTAGACTGTTTTTCCCTAATCACAACTCCCCCACCAATGAAATTTTGACACCACAGATACAGTATATCGTTCATGCACCAGGGTCCTTGCAGGGCCACGGACTCCTTCGGGGAAAGAACAGAACTCTCATTTGGGGAATGTGAGCCCCTTCAAATTATTAGGCCCAGAGGGGCATTAAAATGGGACAGCAGAAATCACACCCTACTCCCCGCTTTGGGCTATGTATTCATTTCTTGAAACTGCTTGTTATTGCTACAAATAGCTATAAATTAACCTAGCAATGCCACACCAGACACTATAAACCACACCCTGCAGCTTAAAATGTATAGCCAATCACCAATCAATGTTATGTCTGTAATCAATGAGAATTCCTGACAAACAACTTTGTATCAGCCCAATTCCTGTCCCGCTTTAAAACTGCACTTGTAACCACTGCTAATCAAAGTGTATATTCAGGGCAAATTGACTCTACGCTCCCAGGTTGCAGTCCTCAAGCTTGGCCCAAATAAACTCTCTACTTGTATTAATCTTGTCTCAGCTTCTTCGTTGTAGGTCGATACCTGTGATATCCAAGATCTGTTGCCCCCAGGAGCCAATTTTTGCCCTGGCTCAGAATGCATGATATAAATCAACACCCATATATTACATGGTTAAGTATTTTAAACTTACAAATAAAGCTCACTGACCATTAAAATACATTTGTATCTCTTCACCTTGACAAAAATCCCCTCCTAACAACTCAGAGGACCAAGTTCAGAGATAGATTTGTCAGATGTCTTAATGCTCTGTGCCAAGTGCTTGGAGGGAACCAGTACTGCAGCCCCTGCCTCCCTGCAAAGGGCCACCTTCTGACCCCTGCAGCTGCCTGGGGCTGAGCACGCAGCATCACAGTCCACCCTCAGGAGGAGGGACCCAGCCAAGAGGCCGCTGAGGCCAGGAAAGCAGGCTGGAGGGAAGGAGGGATCAGCCCCAGGGGCTCAGTCCTTGACCTGAGAGCACCTTGCCTCAGGGGCCGAGACCAGAGGAGGGCCAGAAGCAGGCCCTGCAAAGGGAGGATCTCAGGCACCAGGACAGCATGTTTATGAAAATAAAACTTGGACCCCAGAGGAAACACTTGCCCAAACAAATGTAAATCACCAGCATCAGCTCAAGGAGCAGCAGAGAGACTAGAAAGTTGCTTTAAGAATATTGCTTTCAGTGAACATCAGGACCAAATGTCTTCACAGATGAGTTATACACAACTTTAGAGAGCTGGTAATTACGATGTTGTTAAACAACACCATGTCACAGAAGAAAGTAAAGAAGGACAATTTCACTTTTGGAAGCAAGCATAATTGTTAAAATTAGTAGAAAATTTGAAAATAGTACAAAAAAGTAAATTTTAGTTCAGCCCTAATTTTGACATAAATGCCAAAAATTCTAAGTAACAGGTTAGCAAATAGACTGTGGGAATATATCAAAAGAGTAAAACAATATGACAATGTAGTGTTTATTCCAGAAACACAAATGGAGTTTAATATCAGGATATTCAACAAGCTAATTCATTCCATAGATAAATCAGAGGAAAAGTGACGTAAAATGATGTCAACATGTCTGATTCAAAATTGTGAAAGAAGCTAAGAATGTATTAGGCATCTATTCAGAAAGAAAGTCGCAGGGTCTGTATAATAAAGTTTAAAACACTGTTGAGTGACAAAGAAGATTTGGGGCTTCTGGGTCTGAATAAGGTGTAAACACACTGCGGCCCCACCTGTTCCACTAAATGCAATTATGAAACCTGGACACCTGCCTGGAGCAGCCATTTGAGATGGTGAAAGTGCAGCACATCAGGGAGACTGGGGAATTCAAAAGCCCCCTGAGGTGGCAGTGCATGCCCCCACCGCTTTTTGTGTCCTTGGGGATCCCCTGGTGTTAACCCAATGTACCCCAAACACAGATGCTGACAAAGGCTGCAGGAGAAGCCTCCAGCTGTGCTCCAGGGAGTGAGAAGGGGGAAGCACTGGGAAGGAGTGGAGGGAGTCCCCACTGTTTTATCTTTTACCTCTCGAGTCCCAGACCAGAGGACGTCGGGGCAGCAGGGGCAGCAGCACACGCATCCGTGATGGCCGTGGGCACCCGCGGGCCCTACAGCACAGGGGGAGGGCGAGCACCCTGTGTTACCAGAGGCGCCCTGGACCCAAAAGAGCTGGGTGGATTCCACTGCTTTTCTTGTTTCCTCCCTATCTTCTCCTTCCTCTTTGGTGTTAAAAGTAGATGTAGTCTGGGGCATGTGCAGACATAGGAGGTAACCGAAGCCCCAGACCCCTGGCTGGACTTTGGACAAGGGGAGGCTCAGGGGACTAGAAAGTACCGGAGACATGGCAGAAAGAGACAGTGGTTCAGAGAACCCATAAATTAAACAGAACTAAAAATTAAAATGGAACATTAAAAAATTGTTCAAATAATCCAAAATAAGGAAGGAAAGGAGAAAAAAAGGAAAGGAAAACAGTTGGAACAAACAAAAGCAAATAATGAGACGTTAGACCTAAATTTAAGCACATCGATATTTACATTAAATGCAAATTGTTTGAACAGACTGATTAAATGGCAAACACTGTCAGAATGGATACAAAAGCTTGGCCCAGGTGTACATTGTCTGCAAGAAATTCATCTCAAATAGAGTGGTATACATCGTTTAAAAGTGAGAAGATGGGTGATGGTATACCATGAAAACAAAAATCAAAAGAAAGCTAGAGCACCTGTATTAACATCAAACAAAGTGGGCGTCAGAGCAAACAGAAGTTCTAGGAATAAGGACACCCATTACGCAGTGATAAAAGGGTTAATTCACCAAGAAGACATGACAATGCTAAATGTGTATGTACCTAATAACATCGCTTCAAAATGAATAGAACTGAAAGAAGGAATGGACAAGTTCACAAATACAATTTAAAACATCAATACTTCCCTCTCAGTCATTGGTAGAATTAGGACGCAGAACACTGTGAAGAACAAGGACAGAACTGCACCATCGACTAAGTGGGTCTCTCTGACTTACAGGATATGCCACCCAGTAACAGCAGAACACACACCGAGTGTTCACCAAGAGAGATCATATTCCGGTTTATCAAACAAAACTTAACAAATCTTAAAGAATTGAAATAAGTACGGACCATCATGGAATTAAACTTTCAATAGCAGAAAGATAACAGGAAAAATATCCAAACACTTGGAAATTAAATAACCCACTTTTAAATAATTCATGGGTCAAAAAGACAGCCTCAATGGAAATTAGAAAATATTTTGAACCGAACCAAAGTGAAAATACACCATAAAGCAGCACTGAGAAGGATATTTATGGACTTAATTGCTTATATTAAGAAGAAAAGGGGTTTAAAATCAATTACCCAAGCTTCCACTTTAAGACATTAGAAGGCGGGTGCGGTGGCTCACGCCTGTAATCCTGGCCCTCTGGGAGGCTGTGCAGCAGGACTGCTTGAGGCCAGGAGTTTGAGACCAGCCTGAGAAAGAGCGAGACCCCATCTCTACAAAAAATACAAAAATTAGCCAGGCGTGGTGGCACGTGCCTGTGGTCCCAGCTGCTCGGGAGGCTGAGGCAGGAGGATCACCTGAGCCCAGGAGTTCGAGGCTGCAGTGAGCTACGATGAGGCCGCTGCACTCCAGCCTGGGGGACAGAGTGAGACACCCTGTCTCACAGAGAAAAAAAGAAAAGGAAAGAAAGAAATTACAAAAAAGAATGGGTCAGCAGGACGGAGACCAGAGATGCCTGGCAGTCACCCCCCCACAAGAAAGAACCAAGATGACAAATAAACAGCTGAGATGTGAGTGGAAGGTCAAGGGGGCTGCTGGAGTGCGGCTAGGGAGTGGGGACACACCGGTGGTGATTGAAAGTCCAGGAGGGCAGCGTGGAGGCACCGGCCTCTGCAGCCATTCTCCCCACCTGGATCAGATCCACATATAGACTGGAGGGACTTCCCACTGTGGGGGAAAGGTGAGCAGAAGATCCCCACCAGTCCCCACTGCCGCCGCAAACACCTGCAGTCCTTACTGCAGAAGAAAACCACCTTCCTCACAAGCCCTGAGCCCAGTGTGGGGAGCTGCCGGGAATTCATGAGGCTATTTTGCCCTGGATTAGGAGCACAAGGTGTGCACTGCCCCACACCCCAGCCAAGCTGCTGCAGCACTGCACGTTCTAGAGGCCAGAGCCACCTCTGGAGTGTGTCCTGCTCTGGGGCCAGTAACCACTGCACCTCCCCAGCACTGTGGCTCCATCTTCATCCCACTAAGCCCACACAGGCGGCTGAACCCCACAGACCCAACTATGCAGAGCTTGGGCCCAGGATCATCTGTGACTCTGGTTCTACACAGCAGAAAAGTCAACTCCTGCTACCTAAACTTCCAGCCAGAGGAATAGTCTCCTAGTCCTGCCTAGGATGAACTTGCCTTTGAGCCAGCCAAACCACTGTGCACCTTCCCCCAAGTAGGAGAAGCCCCTGAGTCTCTGGGCAATGGATACATCCCTGGACCAGTGCAGTGGCTACATGCCCATGCTCAGGACCTGAAAAACAGCTCTTCAGAACCCTTGTCCCTGCAGACGTGCCTCTAGCCTGCCCAATGGCCTTGTGCCCCCAGTATGAGCCTAGAAGTAGCCCCTAGGCCACTGCAGCAGACATACCCCTTGGGCTGCCACTGGCAGACATGTACCCAGGCCAGCAAAGTGGGCCTTGTGCCCACAGCCCAGGCCTGAAAGCAGCCCCAAAAGCCACTCCTGGAAGACACACCCCCAGACCAGCTGAGCAACCATGTGCCTGTGCTCCCAGCCAGAGTCACATCCCCATGCCCCTAACCCAAGCAAGGCAGACCCCAAGTTGGCCAACTCACCATGTTAACACTTATGCCCCCAACATTAGAAACAGCCTGGTGAGCCTCCCTCTGGCAAAACCACACCACTGGTGCCACAAATTGACTCAGCCTAGGCCACTGAGAATCTTGAAAACACCACCTGTGTGGATTACAGCTAAAGAAACTACACAGAGACTACACTACTGCATCCACCTACAACCAAGGCCAACACACCCCACCAGACCAACACCCAAGACTCATTCATACAAATTAGTCTTTTCCTACAAAACCTACTTTGTAAAATTGGAAGAGGTGGCTTTTCCACAAAATGCATAGAAATCAATGTAGGGACACCTTAACCATGAAAAATCAAGGAAACATATCACCTCCAAAGGAAAAATAATAATTCTCCAGTAACAGATCCCAATCATAAGAAAATATATGAAATGACAGCAAAAGAATTCAAAAAAACTTCTTAAGGGAACTCAGAGAGACAAAAGCGAATACAGATAGACAATTCAACAAAATCAGGAAAACAATTCATAATTTAAACGAGAATTTCAACAAAGAGATAGATATCATAAAAAACAACCAAACAGAAATTTCAGAGCTGAAGAACTCAATGAATGACATAAAAGTACAATGGAGAGCTTCGACAACAGCCTCACCCAAGCAGAAGAAAGAGTGTTTTAACTTGAAGAAACATCTTTTGAAATAACACAGGTAGCCAAAAGAAAAAAAGATTAAAAAAGGAATAAAGCCAACGGAATTTATGGGACACTATTAAGCAAACAAATATTCATATTATTAACATTCCAGAAGGAGAAGAGAAGGGAAAAGGTAAGAAAAACATATTTAATGAAATAATAGCAGAAAACTTCCCAAGTCTTGGGAGAGACGAACACACAGGTCCAGGAGGTTCAAAGAACCCAAAATAGATTCAACTTCAACCCAGACAGGTCCTCCTTGAGGTACATTATAGTTAAATTGTCAAACATCAAAGACAAAGAAAATAATTTAAAAGCAGCAATAGAAAAGCATCAGGTCAGGTGTGAGGGACTTCCCTCTAGACTAACAGCATATTTCTCAGCAGAAACCTTACAGGCCAGGAGACAGCAGGACGGCACAGTCAGAGCACTGAGAGGCGACAGCTGTCAGCCAAGAACATTATGCCAAGCACAGCTGTCCCTCAGAAACGGAGAGATAAAATCTCGCGCAGACAAACAAAAACCAGGGGAATTTGCCACTAGACCAGCCTTACAAGAAATGCTCAAGGGAGTCCTACACTGGATGTGACAAGACAATAACCACCAGGTGACAATAGGCAAAACTACAAAGCTCACTGGCAGAGCCAACACACAAACAAGAAAGAGAAAGGAACCAAACCTTGTCACCACAGGAAACCACCCAAGCGTGAACATAAACGACAGGAGAGGAAGTGATGACTGAAGGATGTAAAAACAACCAGAAAACAATCCACAAAACGACAGGAGTAAGTCCTCACCCATGAATAACCATCCTGAATGTAAATGCATTAAACTTCCCGTTTAAAAGGTACAGACCGGCTGAATGGACAAAAAGCCCAAGGTTCAACTACGCGCCACCTACGAGAAACTCACCCCTCCTGTAAGACACCCATGGGCTGGAAGTGAAGGGACAGAGAACGATATTCCAGGCGAACAGAGACTAGAAACAAGCAGGACTAGTACACTTACATCAGCCAAAATAGACGTCAAGTTTGAAGCTGTAAAAACAGACAAAGAAGGGCATTATATAATTATAAATGCATTGATTCAGCAAGAGAATAAAGCAAATACAAACATATATGCAGCCAACACTGGAGAACCCAGATATAAAGAAAATACTATTAGATCTAAAGGGAGAGATAGACCCAATTCAATCATAGTTGGGGACTACAATACCCCACTCTCAGTGTTGACAGATCATCCAGACCTGTGGTCCCCAAGCCCCGGGCCATGGACCAGTACCAGTCACCAGGCCACACAGCAGGAGGTGAGCAGAGGGCGAGGGAGTGAAGCGTCATCTGTATTTACAGCCGCTCCCTATCACTGGCATCACCATATAAGCTCCGCCTCCTGTCAGATCAGCCGTGGCATTAGGTTCTCATAGGAGCGAACCCCACTGTAAACTGCGCATGTGAGGGGTCCAGGTTGTGTGCCCCTTATGAGAGTCTAACGCCTGGTGATCTGAGGCGGTGATGCTAGCGCTGGGGAGCGGCTGCAAATACACATTAGCAGTAGCAGAGAGGTCTGACTGCACAGTAAATGTAATGCACCTGAATCATCCCAAAACCATCCCCTCCACACAGTCCATGGAAAAACTATCTTCCATGAAACTGGTCCCTGGTGCCAAAAAGGTTGGGGACTGCTGCTGTAGACAGAAAATCAAAAAAGAAACATCAGATTTAAATTGCACAATAGACCAAATGGACCTAACAGACATTTACAGAATATTTCATCCAACAGCTACGGAATACACATTCTTTCCATCAGGACATGGAACATTCTCCAGCATTGACCATAAGTTAGGACACAAAGCAAGTCTCAAAAAGTTTTTAAAAATCAAAATTAAATCAAGTATCTTATCTGACCATAAAGGGGTAAAACTAGACATTGATGACAAGAGGAACACTTCAAATTATACAAATACATGGAAATTAAACAACATGCTTCTGAATGACCAAGGGGTGAAGGGAGAAATTAAGAATGAAAGTCAAAAATTCCTCAAAACAAATGAAAATAGAAATACAATATACCAAGTGTGTAGGACACAGGAAAAGCAGTATTAAGAGGCAGGTTTATAGCAATAAATGCCCACATCAAAAACCAGAAAGATTCTAAATAAACCACCTAAGGATGCACCTCAAAGAACACAAAAGGCAAGAATAAGCCAAATCCAAAATTAGTGTAAGGAAAGAAATAATAAAAATCAGAACAGAAATAAATGAAATTGAGGCTAAAAAAATAAAAGAGCAAAGAAACAAAACTCTGTTTTTTTGAAAAGATAAATGAAATCAACAAATCATTAGTTAGACTAATTAAGGAAAAAAAAATGAAGACCCAAGTAAATGAAATCAGAAGTGAAAACGTAGAGGAGCTGCACAGCGGAGACCACAGAAATGCAAAGGGCCACCAGAGATGGCCGTGAGCGGCCACACGCCAGCAGATCTGGACGCCTGCAGGAGACGGAGGACTCACAGACACGCACGGGCTGCCAGGACGCAACCAGGAAGAAATAGAAAACCTGAGCCCACCAATAACCAGATCAAATCAGTAACAAAAATTCTTACAACAGAGAAATGTCCAGGGCAGGATGGCTTCACCATTGAATTTAACCTTTAAAGAAGAATTAATACCAATTACCCTCAAACTATTCCTGCAAATTGGAATAGAGGGAATTCTTCCTAACTCATTCTACGAGGCCAGCATCACCCTAGTATCAAAGCCAGATAAGGACACAACAAAAAAGAAAACTACAGGCCAATATCTCTGATAAACATAGACACAAAAATCATCAACAAAATACTAGCAAACCAAATCCAACAATGCACGAAAAAAATAACACACCCTGATCAAATGGGATTCATCCCAGGAATGCAAGGACAGTTAAACATACGCAAATCAATAGACGTCACACATCACATCAATAGAACGAAGGACAAGAACCATAAGAACATCTCAATAGATGCAGAAAAAGCCTTTAAAAAATTAAACTTCCCTTCATGATAAAAACTCTTAAAAAATTAGGTATAGAAGAAAAACAGCTCAACATAATAGAGGCCACGTATGACAAACCTACAGCTAACATCTTACTGAATGAGGAAAAGCTTTTTTCCCCTAAGAGCTAGAACAAGACGTAGACACCCACTCTCCCCACTCTTATCCAACATAGCACTGGGAGTCCCAGCCAGGGCAACGGGCAACAGAATAAATAAAGAGCATTCAAACCAGAAAGGAGAAAGGCAAATCGTCTCTGTCTGCAGATGATGTCATCTTTTATACAGAAAAACCTAAAGACTCTACCCCAACTCTCTTAGAACTGATAGATGAATTCAGTGAAGTTGCAGATACAAAATTAATATACAAAAATCGGTAGCATTTCTATACATGAGCAACGAACTAGCTGAAAACGAAATCAAGTAGCCAATTGCATTTACAATAGCTCCCAAGTTACCTGGGAACACATTTAACACAGCAGGTACAGAACCTCTGCAAGGAACAGTGCGAAACACTTGTGAAAGAAATTGAAGGGGATACAAACAAACAGAAAGACATCCCATGCCCATGGATTGGAAAAATTAACACTGTTAAACTGACAATGTTACCTAAAGAATCTATAGATTCAGTGCAACCCGTCAAAATACTCTTGACATTCTTCACAGAAATAAAAAAAAAAATCCTAAAATTTGTACGAAACCACAAAAGATCCCGGATAGCCAAAGCAACGCTGAGTAAAAAGCACAAAGCTGGAGGTATCACGCTACCAGATCTCAACATATACTACAAAGCTGTAGTAGCCAAAACAGCATGGGACTGGCATAAAAGCAAACACACAGATCAAAGGAACAGAATAAAGAACCCAGAAATTAATCCACATATCAACAGCTAACTGCTTCCTGACAGAGGTGCTAAGAACGCTCACGGGAGAACAGTCTCTTCAACAAATGGTGCTGGGAAAACTGGATGTCCTTGTGCAGAAGAAGGAAACTAGACCCTCACCTCTCACCCTGTACAAAATCAACTCAAAGTGGACCAAAGACCTAAATGTAAGTAAGACTCAAAGTGATAAAACTACTAGAAGAAAACTTAGGGGAAACGCTCCAGGAAATTGATCTGGGAAAAGATTTTACGAGTAAGATCTGAAAAGCTCAGGCAACAAAAGCAAAACAAACAAATTGGATTATATCAAACTAAAAAGCTTCTGCACAACAAAGGGAACAATCAACAGAGTGAAAAGACAACCTACAGAATGGGAGAAAACACTTGCAAACTACTCATCTGACGTGGGATTAATATCCAGAATATAAAAGGAATTCAAACATCTCAACAGCAAAAAACAAAAAAAAAAAACAGAAAAAAACCCCATATAATTCAACAAATGGGCAAAGGATCTGAACAGACATTTCTCAAAAGCAGACATAAAAATGGCCAACAAATACATACAAAAGAAAAGTTCAACATTGCTAATCACCAGGAAAATAAATGCAATCAAAACCACAATGAGGTGTCATCTCCCCCTGTTAGGATGGCTATTATCAAAAAGCAAAAAATAACAAATGCTGGCGAGGACACAGAGAAGAGGGAACTCTCGTACACTGTCGGTGGGAATGTAAACAGCCACTATGGAGAACAGAATGGAGGTTCCTCAAAAAATACGAATAGAACTACCATGTGATCCAGCCATCCCACCGCTGGGAATTTATCCAAAGGAAAGGAAATCAGTACATCGAAGAGACATCTGCACCCCGTGTTCATTGCAGCACTAGTCACGGTAGCCAAGGTGTGGAATAAACCTAGGTGTCCAACAACAGATGAATGGATAATGAAAATGTGGCATAGAAACACAATGAAATACTATTCAGCCATAAAAAAGAATGAAATCCTGTCATTTGCAGCCACGTGGATGGAATTGGAGGACATTATGTTAAGTGAAATAAGCCAGGCACAGAAAGGTAAACCCCACGTGTTCTCACTCATGTGGGAGCTAGAACAAGTCGATCCCATAGAAGCAGAATGCAGAGGAGAGGAGAGGAGGGGCTGGGGAGGGTGCAGGAAGGGAGGGATGGGGGGATTTGTTAAAGGACACAGAACTACAGCTGCACAGGAGGAATGAGTCCTAGCGCTCTAAAGCACTGCAGTGTGACTACAGTTAACGACAATGCATCACATAGTTTCAAGTAGTCAGAAGGAGGATGTTGGACGTTCCCAACGCAAAGAACTGCAAAGGTCTGAGATGCAGACATGCGAATTACAGTGATCTGATCACTACACATTCTATATACGGAAACATCACTATGCACTCCACGAAGATGTACGATTATTATTAGTCAATTAAAAAAGTTAAAAGAAATTAGAAAAAAATGAACAAAACAAGTCTGAAGCAAGTGAAAGAATGGAAGTAATAAGGATAAGAATAAATCATATTTCTATGTACTAGCAATGAACAATGAAAATTGGAAATTAATAGAACAATGCCATTTGCAATAGCTCAAAAAAGGAAATAGTGATAAATCTAACAAAACATGTAAAATATCTTTGTGCCTAAAAATTACTAAATGCTGATGAAAGCACTCAAAGAAGATCTAATAACTGGAAATACATACTGTATTAATGGATTGGAATATTCAGCATAAGAAAAATGTCCATTTTTCTCCAAGTTTATCTACAGATTAAATTAAGTCTAGTTGAAATTCCAGCACAATTTTTTGTAGACATAGAGCAGCCGGTTCTAAAATTTACATAGATAAAAAAATCTAGAATGGGCTAAACAATTTTGAATGAACAAAAAAAATAAATTTGGAGGAATTAAACTACCTTGTTATGAAGTCTTGCCTCAAGCGGCAGCCATGAAGCCTGTGTCATATTGGTGAAGAGATAATAAACACACAGATCAATGGAACAGAATGGAGAGCCCAGAAATAGGTCCACACAGATGTGGTCGATCAACTGTTAACAATGGTGCAAAGGCAGTTCAATAGGAAAGAACAGTCTTTCGGCAAGAGGTGTTCGGGTAATCGGGCATCCATTTACAACAAAGGGAACCTTGATTTAAACTTCACCCTGATGTTAAGGTTGGCTCCAAATAAACCACAGATCAAAGTGCGAAAAGTAAAACTATGAAATTTTTAGAAGAAATCATTGGAGAAAATCTTTGTGACCTGGGTAGACATGGAGTTCTTAGACATGGCACCAAAAGAGAGATCCATTTAAAAAGTTGAAAACTTGTAAAATGATCAAAATGAATAACTATTGCTCTGCAAAGACCCTGCCACGTGGGTGGAAAGACAAGTCACAGACTGGGAGAAGATGTTTGCAAGCCACATATCCAATGAATGCTTGTATCTAGAACATGTAAAGAACTCTGAAAACTCAGCAGGAAGGGGGAAAAAACAGCACAATTTAAAAATGGGCAAAAACTTGAACAGAAACGTCACCAAAACAGAGACATTGGTGGTAAAAAAGCATATGAAAAGGTGTGCAGCGTTATCAGCTGTTTGGTAAATGCAAATTAAAGCCACATTGCAGGGCGCAGCGCCCCTGCTTAAATGGCTGAAATTAAAACTCCTGGCTACACCCAGTGCTTGCAGGGACGTGGATGGCTGGAATTGCCACACATTGCAGGTGGGAAGAAATCATTTTGGCCATTTCTTATAAAGTTAAACAAACACTTGTCCATCAACGCTTCTTTTAGTTACTTATCCAAGAGGGTTGAAATTCACATTCACATAAAAGACGTACACTGACGCTCACAGTGGCTTGATTCGTAGCCCCACACTGGAAATAATCCAACGTCCATCCACAGACGAATTGGTAAACTGGGATGCAGACAGGACGGATACGGAGTGGAGTACAACGGAACCCGCACGTTTGAGTCACACAATGAAATACTACTCAGCAATAATAGTGAATACTATGACTGGTGCATATAATGACTTGAATGATTCAAAGGAATTATGCCGAGTGAAAGACACGGGTATCAAACCGTTACATACGCTGAACTGCTTTTGTGCATCATTTGTGAGAAGGCTCAACTGTCGTGATGGAGGACGGTCGGGCGCCAGGGTTAGGAAGAGCAGGCTGTGCGACCGCAAGGGGGAGGCACAGGGAGATCTTCGTGGTGGCGGAGCTCTCCTGCGTCCTGATTGTCTTGGTGGCTACACGTATCTAAAGGATTAAAACTCATAGCTGCGTATACATTTTTTTAAAGTCTATTTTGCCTGGTGTTAATTTAAAAATAAGTAAAAGAATAAACTTTTAAAAAAGTAGTAGGAACAAATTGAAAGGGCATGCCCTTCTAGAGAATAATTTCTTATCACTAAATAAATGGAAAATTTAATTAAAAGGTCAATAACCCAACAAGTAATGTACATATAAAGGAACAGGCCCGGTGCAGTGGCTCACGCCTGTAATCCCAGCACTCTGGGAGGCCGAGGCAGGATGATCGCTTGAGCTCAGGAGCTTGAGACCCGCCTAAGCAAGAGTGAGACCCTGTCTCTATTAAAAATTTAAAAATTAGCTGGGCATGGTGGCGCTTGCCTGCAGTCCCAGCAACTTGGGAGGCTGAGGCAGGAGGATGGCTTGAGCCCAGGAGTTGGAGGCTGCAGTGAGCTACGATGACACCGCTGCACTCCAGCCTGGGTGAGAGAGTGAGACTCTGTCTCAAAAAAAAAAAAAAAAAAAAAGAAAGAAATAAGAAATAGAATATGATAAAAAGCAAAGTAGTATGAAGGAAACAGGACACAGAAATCAATGAACTTGAAAATGAAGACCAACCAAGTCAAATGGTTCTTTGGGAAGAACCACAGGACTGCAAAGTTTGATGCAGGGAAAAAGCACACATTTCTAGGAATGAAAAGGGTCGTAGCTTTAGGAGAAGCCAAAATTAAAAAGATAAGACAATAATATGAATAATTTAACACCAATAAATTTTAAAAATTAGGTAAAAAAGACAAATCACAAGAAAGACAACAGATCTAATTGAAGCAGAGGTTAAAAAAATACTGGTTGTATTAACCATTTACAAAGTTGAAACAGAGATAAAAATTCTTCCCACAAAGAAAGCTAAAGACTCAGATTTTTTAAAGGAAAATTCTACCAAACATTTATGGAACAAAATACATATTTACCACCCTATACAGAGTTAGTATTTCCCAACTCATTTTAAGGGAGTAATATAACCTTGATAGTAGAATAGCATGAATATCAAACAAGACAATTTCATTGTAAGAAAGGTATAAACAGAACAACCTCATCCACAAATATAGATACAAACATCTCAGTAATAGCAAAAGGAATGTAACACCAACTAGAAAGGAAACTATGTCACTACTGAGCTGGGTTTATCCCAGGAATGATAAGGGGGTGTAACAGTAGAAATCAATTTATGTGTTTCTCCACACTAATAAATTAAAGGAGCAAAATCATATGCTTTTCTCAATTGATTTATTTAAATTATCTGATAAAATTAAACATTTGAATAATTGAAAATATAACATTCATAATAATGTCAAAAATTTAACATACAAACAATAAATACAAGAAAACATGTATTTTCAAAGAAAATTACAAAAGTCTCTGAAAAAATTAAATAAGATGGAAACTTTAGGAGAGTGTAGTATATGCATGGATTGTATATTATATATATTAATAAAAGATGAAATTTGATCCCAATACACAACATATACAAAAATTAATTCTATTTGGATGAAAGACCAAAACATAAAGGATAAAATAACAAGTTTTAGAAGTCAATACGGGGGAATATTTCAATGTCCATGGGGTAGGAAGAGGTTTCTTAAACAAGACACAAAAAAGCATGAACTAGGAAAAAATACACTGATGATTTTAACTAAATTAAAATTAGGAAACACTGTTCAGCAACCGATACCATCAGGAAAGTGAAAAAGTGCAAAGGGGAGGAAATAATTGCGCAATGTGATTGACGGTGGATTTTTACGCAGAAAACGCCAAAACTTCCACACATCGGAAAGACAAAAAGGAAAGTTCAATACAAAAATGAGCAAAGACATGGAAGAGAAAATTTGAATAATCACTAGGTGTAGAAAATGGTGTCTAGCATTTCCTGCAAACAGGGAACTAGGAACTGAAACAAGACACCACGGCTCACACACACAGGGCCTGGGGTCCCAGGTGGCCAGCGCCGGAGAACGCAGGCCTCACACGCTGCCGTAGGAAGTGGAGGTCGGCGCAGCTCCCGCACCAGCCTGGCATTTGGGGGCTCAACCGGACACACGCCACCTCCTGTAACCCAGCGTTTCTGTGCTTGGTCTATACTCTAGAGGGTCTAGGACGTGCACATGTTCTAGTATGTGCAAGTGGACACGTGTACAAGAATGTACACAGCAGCGCGGTTTATGGAACCAAAACACTGGCAACAATGTACATGCCCACCAACAGTAGGATGGAGGCTTTGCTGGGGCTCGGAAAACACTATCCCGAAATGAGGTGCGGTGACATGAGGCGGCATCAGGGTCTCTCTGACACCCCCCTCCCCCCGCCAATATCTCTCAGTCCTCTGTGCTTCCCAAAGCACGGGATGAAGTTCCCAGAACACAGAAACCAGAACACAGTTGCCCTCCCCGAGTTTTTATTAACTTAACTCATATTGCCGGAAGACTGATGTCTGTCAACACACCTGCTCGGAGGGCCCAACAGACTTTTTCCCAGGCCACAGGATGTTCTCCAAGCCCATTGAATCCCCCCAAAATAGTTCACTCTCCCTCTTAAAGTCATCCACACCTCCCCATCTCCCCATGCCTGTGAGGAAGGGGATGGGAGCATCTGCACCCCGCCGGGTTCCTGGTGCTCATGCTCCTGCGATCACCGTGCTGTGCACAGTAAGATACAGTTGGTTCGCCTTTCTCCTATCAGCCTGGCTTTTTCAGTTGATTTTCTGCGAACCTTCAGGGGGCCAAGGGGAAGATAACATATAAAGGGTCATATTTAGCACATCCAGCATGACGTAATATTGTACAGAACATTAATGAATTCTAGCTATATATATCAAATATTGATGATTCTCAAAAATACATTATTTTGGGGGAAAAAAAGCAAGCCATAGCAGAATACATTCAGTATCATTCCATTTATATAAAGTTCAAAACAAGGCAAATCTAAATAATATATTATTTAGGGATGTTAGTTATATGTGTTAAATAAATTTATATACAAAACAAGGAAACTGTTAACAACATTTAGGATTGTTTTCTTTGGGGAAATAAGAAGCAGCTTCAGATCACTGAGGGACACGAGGAGGCGTCAGGCTTGGGTTGGTGCACACGTATTCACTTTAGTCTCTTACTGTTATTACTGTCTTTAAAATGTGCGTAGAGTTATGTATCCCCCCATCCACGTGCTGGGTTCCAGAAGACAAGACATTGTTCTTAGTGCTATTTGGGGTACGTCCAGGAGGGCTGTGGGGCAGGACAGGGATGGTGCGGAGTAGGAGAGACGCCGGGGCCCCGTGTCCGGGTTCAGATGACTTGATGCCTTCCTTTAGCCACGTGCACCAATGTTCCATTCTGCTGTTTGCTGAGCACAAGTGTAGCAAGACCCAAATTCCCTGGAGTTGAAGTCATGATAGTTTATTAATAGTTGTCCAGTGGAGCAAAACCAAGGAATTCCATTCTGGCTGCTCTGGTTTGTCTAGATCTTTGTCATCAGCTCCTGCTGGACAGTCACAGGTCCAAAACCTTGCCCCTCCCTGCGTGGAGCAAGACAGAGATAAATGGCAAATCAGTGGGTGTAAAGCATCTAGCTTATCACGGGAACGCAACAGATAATAGCTTTTCCTATTGTCATCAGAAAGAGTCACAGGCCTGGCCTTGGGCGATCGGGAATCAGACCCCACACTGAATCCCCTAGAAAGACTTCCCGAAAATCACGCTTTGATGAGCGTGGGACAGGAGACTTGCCCTTCAAAGAAGCTGCTTCTCGGGTTTTGCCCAGATGGAGTGGGTGTTGCCGTGTTCCCCAGTTAGCCGGAAGCTGTACCGGAGACGTTCAGACGGGGAAGGAGGCCAGGGGTCGTCCCTCGGGACCTGGCTGCGGGAGAAGCGAGAACTGAGCGGCCGTGAAGGAGGAAGACCTCAGAGCTGCTGTGTCCCCCCGTTGGTTGTGACATCGGACAAGGAGGACCGGGGAGGGGAGACCCCATGGCGCCTGGGCAGAAGGTGGAGAGCCCAGGTGGGTAGTGGCCCCTTTGTGACCAGCCCCGGCCCTTCCATGTCGCTGCTGCTGGAAGGGGTCACCTGGCCTGGTCACTGCAGCCTAAAAGGACAGCCTTGTTAGTGACATAACAAAGAATTATCTGACCTGCTGAAGGTCATGAGGGAAATGGGAGGGGCCAGGGCTGTGCCCGTGTGTGCGTACGTGCTTGCACGTGTGTGTGCATGTGCACTGGGTGTGTGCCTGCGCATGTGTGTGCGTGCACTGCATGTGTGCCTCGGCATGTGTGCGCATGTGCCCGCATGTGTTCACGCATGTGTGCCTGCACCTGTGTGGGCGTGTGTGTGCCTGCAAGTGTGTGTGCGTGCACTGTGTGTGTGCCTCGGCATGTGTGTGCATGTGCAGATGTGTGTTGTAAGGAAAACTATGCATTAAAAACAAGAGGCTCAATTCCATCCGCTGTCAATAGGGGAAGAGACTTCCGCCTCTCTCCCTTTTCTTTCAAAATTTCTTTCTCTGTCCTTTGCACGTGAGTATAAATCTTTATAGCAGATAAACAAGCCTCTCCCCAGTCTGACAACTCAGGAATGTTTCCTCAAAAGCCTGGGGACCATCTTTTTGAAATGCAAACATCCAGGGAGACAGCAGCACCATCTCCCAGTTCCCGGGAGGGCAAGGACACAATATTTTGTTGGGAACCTGCTCTAATTTGTGGAACTACCTCCCGTTCTATAGATACGAGAAGTTTGTTTCTCCTTCCGAGGAAAATGCCAACCCAGCGGCCTCCCCAGTAACCACGATAAAGTTAGGACCAAGTACTGTGAGAAGGGTGCAGCCAAACCCTCTTGCTTGAGGACTAGTGATGGTTCATCTTGAGGACTGTACGGAAAGTGTTGTCTCTGCTTGGCTAAGGGGGTGAGAGCTCTTTCTGTGTTTGGAACCTCTTTGTGGATTGCCTGTGACGAGATTACATTCTGGTTTAATGCTTATTTGATAGTAAAACTGTTTTCTTTCTCCACTGCCTTTTGGGAGAGGTTTTCTGGGGTGGAAGAAGATTATGGTTTTTTAAAATTATATCTCCCGACGGTGGGATCATGTGTGCATGTGTGCCTTTCTGTGCATGCGTGAATGTGTATCAGGGAAGAAACAGGCCACTCTGATAATTGCTGTCAAAAAAAGAAATTAGTCAGTGACATGTGTCAAAGCAGGCCAAGGAAGACTTTATTCAGGGCCATCATGACAGGCACAGAGACCACAGCAATGGCATTTCGTAAGGGAGAGAGATTGGGCCCAACCCTGAATGCAGTGTGGGCAAGTGGGGATTCACAGCTGGAGCAGGTGGGGGTCGGGGGGTGGGAAATGACTAAGAGGAAACACGGGGTGAGGGGGACTCTGGCTAAACTGACCTAACAGGATCTTGCTGGGGACAGGCCAGGGTGACCAGCCCACACCTGGGGGTGCTGGAGGAGGAGGGGCCTGACCAGACGTCCAGGTGATCGGGTATGGAGGGTGGGGTTCCTGCTGAACTGACTCGGCAGGGTTCTTGCTAAGTCTGGATTCTACAAGGAGGTGCACAGATGGGTCTGGGAGAAGGTGCAGGAGCCTGACCAAAGTCTGGTCAAGCAGAGAACCGTTGTCATTGCACACCCTGGTGGCTTTTGAGCCATGGTCCCTGGGAGGAGGAAGGCACTGAAAACACCACAGATGCCAGGTGGGGAGTGGTTCTCAGGGTCGAGGCTGGCAGGTAAGACCTACCTTGGCTGAGGGAGTCTGGAAGACGGAGCCGGGGTGTGGCCTGTCCTCCATGTCCCTGTGCCAAAGCTGGTGCTGACCAGAGTTTGCAGCAGTGAATATTATTTCACAAACTCTTTTGAGAAAATCCCCTCGGAATGAAGTGCATTTCGTTCCTTTCGCCCGTGACAGTGCGAGTCACTGGCTTATTCCATCACCTCCTCATATCCGTTCAGGGCATAGTGTTCGGTTCTTCCAGAAAAGCAATTTCAAAATAGATCAGGGAAAAAACAATGATGGCCCTGACACTTGGCCTGAGGTTATAACAGAGAAGAAGACAGAAGACCAGGGAAGGCAAAGAGTATGAACCTCCAGGAACAGTAGCCGAGTTCACGGTTCTGTTGCAGCATCAGTCAGGAGTTTTGGAAAAAATGATGACATATTTCAAACATACCAAGAGAACGTAACAGACATGTCTGTGTCCACCGCCACGTTCCACACGTCAACACGTGGGCACACGCACCTCTGAGTCATGCTAAGAAAGCTATTTTTGAAGAGTAAACAACTACTGCAGAATTGGCTTGCATTCTCCCGCTCTGCGTTCTGTGCTTCGCTGTGTCTCCAACAATTCGCATTGCGTGTTAGTGTCTCGCTTTTTACAAGGAATCACAGCCTCACCTGTGCTCCTCCGCCGTTCGTGGGGCCGTGAAGCGCACGCGGTACCCGTCGCGTCAGGACGCGGCCTACCATCCGCTCTCTCGCGCTTTTCCAGTTTTTAAAATCGCCACTATTTTTGTAAACGGGAATTATTTTGTCACTAAGGATAAATATTCTTGTGTGTGTTTCCCTGTGAGAGTATTTTTAGATTAGTGGTCTTCAAGTGTCTTGTTCTTCTCTCCCCAAAAAGGCTTTGAAAATTTATGAAACCTCTCACAAGTTTTTAAGTTGAAATCCAAATTTGCTGTATGCTTCATAGTTTCATAGAAGGAATAAATCTTCCAAAATATATAAGATTTTACATTAAAAAGTACAAAATATTATGAGAGAAATTAAGAAAGACTTACATGATGGTGGAGTACGCCACGTCCCTGGGCCAGAAGACCTGGCGCTGTTAACATGCAAGTTCTCCCCTGCACTAGCCCATGACTCCAACTCAAGCCCCGTCCAAGGTCTGGCAGTATCCTTGTGTGGAAGTTGAGCAAGCTCATTCTAGGATTCATGTGGGCTTGACAAAGAGCCAAGAGCACCAGTACGATCCTGAAGAGGCAGGTGTCTGGGGGCTCTGCGATCACTCCCTAGTCTGGTGACTTGCTGGGAGGACAAAGGGCTCAACACCAAGCTGCACTCACAGCAAAGACCGACTGCGGTAGGAGGAGCAGCACAGGAACTGCAAGAAAATGGCCCGGATGGCTCCAGCGCTATTTAAGGGGCTGATTGCACAGCTACAAGGCCGAGGCCCGCGTGGTTCCAACCCAGCCCAGGCACCCAGGCACATCATAAGTCTTAATGTTTGCATTAAACAATCTGACAGCCTGGTCCATCTTGACCCACTGAACATTCTAAAAGTTTAATTCTCAGAGTGTGAATAAGAGCCATTGGCAAGGCTGCGAAGATTAACCCAGAGCAGTAGAATAGACCCACTGTGCTACTCACCCTGTCTGATGGCAAGACCTATGAGAAAAGCACAGTGAACAAGGAGGTGCTGTGGTGCCGCAATCCTGTCGACAGCCCCAAGGATGCAGGTGGAAAGACTGGTACAGACCCACACTTGTGCTCACCGGATCCACCACCTGGGCGACTGCGGGGTTAAGTGGATATTCACATGGAGAATAAACACTGTCTCATACCATAAATAAAAATCAGTTCCAGAAGGAAGACAGAAGAAAAAATAAAACATTCTCATCAATTGAATTAGGTTACAATTCCTTAAACAGGATACAAAGGCTTAAGCCATATGGGGGGAAAAAAAACAAAGCAACCTAGATTATATAAAGACAAGGAACTTCTGTGCATCCAAAGACACCTATAGATAAAAGGAAAGGATACCCACAGAGTAAGGATGTTTGCAATACAAATAGCCAACACAGGCTTCCTGTCCAGAATCTAGTAAAAAAAAAAACTTACAAATCAGTAAATGGCACGAATCCTAACAGGGAAATGGGCAGAGGACTTGAACAGGTGCTTCATGAAAGAGGGCACCCAAATGTCCGTAGATGCTTGGACAGGGTTCATCAGTCGGCGGGAAAGACAAAGTGGATCATGACATGATGCCGCTGCACACGCGTGAAAGCGACTAATATAAGAACGAAGTGCCTTGTGTGCAAGTTGAGCAAGCTCGTTCTAGGATTCATGTGGGCTTGATAAAGAGCCAAGAGCACCAGTACAATCCCAAAGAGGCATTCCTCTGTTGCATTCTACTCCAGCCAGCCCTAGAGCGCGGGAGACGGTTCATCCCGCAGCATGCACACGAAGCGGCTGCCTGGCTGGGCAGTCCTTTCCTCTCCGGGCCAGAATGGTCCCTGGAAGAAATCCCAAGCTCTCTCTCCTAGTGCTTGCCCCAGGAATGCGCCCTTGACACAAACCAGACCCAGATTCCTTGAACGGTCCGTCTGGTCTGTCGCAAATACACCTGGACCCACACGAGACAGAGGGGCCCGATCCCCAGGGCACGTTCCTCCCTGTGAAAGCAGCCTGGGTTTCCTGAGCAAGGACCCTGCAGAGACGGCTCCAGGATTAAGGATTCCAGGACAGCAACACAGGCCTGCTGGGAGTAAAGAGAGACACAAAGCAATTTGCACCGACATGGCAAACCACTGAGAACTGGGCTGGCTAAGTTTCTCATTTTATCTGTTGTTTAAAATTGTCAATTAGGGGAGACAGAGTGCTTTTCCCTATTCTCTCCTGCTAAGTACAGCTAAGACCCCTGGGCATTGTATATAAAACAAGCATAAGAAGGCACTGAAAGATTAAATGAAAAAGGCAGACCAGCTCGGCACCTTGGGATCTGGGGAGCGGCAGGGTGATGCGTTTCCTGGTTTCCTTCCTGTCTCAGGCAACTCGACTTGGAGCTGAAGGAGCCAGCAGCCCAGAAATGCCAAGTGGAACACATAAAAAGTCACAACCAAAATTTTCTCTCTCTAGCCAAGGGACCAGGAAAAGGGCAGCCTATGAGACAGAAAACCTTTAGACAATGATCTCTCTACTCTAGCAAAACTACACAGAAAAAAATAGGACAAACAAACTAAAAAGCCTTTGTTCCCCCCAAGCCAGGAGCCTAGAATTGTACCCTTCTTAGGCTGTAACAGGTGCCCAACACCTGCTCCTGCTGGGTGACCAACTAAAGGGTGTTGCGTGTCATCCAAAATATGTAAGGAACTCTTAAAACTCAACACAAAGAAAAGAATCAGCCCAATTTAAAAATGGGCCAAAGACCTTAACTGACACCCCAGCAAAGAAGATACACAGATGGCAAATGAGCACATGGAAAGATGTTCCGCATCATACGTCCTTAGAGAGAGGCAATAGGAAACACAATACCACGACTTACCTGTCAGAATGGCCAAAATCCAGAACACTGACACCACCGAATGCCGGTGAGGATGTGGACAGCAGGAACTCTCAGCCGTGGCTGGTGGGAAGACACTTTGGAGGCTCTCACAAAACTAAACACACTCTGACTATACCATCCAGCAATCGAGCTCCTTGATATTTATCCAAAGGATAAACCATGTCTACACAAAAACCTGCACATGGATGTTTATAGCAGCTTTATCCACAATTGCCAAAACCTGTAGGCAACCGAGATGTCCTTCGGTAGGAGAATGGATAAATAAACTGTGGTACATGCAGACAATGGAATATTATTCAGCACTAAACAGAAATGAGCTTGGAAGCTATGAAAAGACATGGAGGAAACTTAAATGCATATTACTCAGTGGAAGAAGCCAATCTGGAAAGGTTGCATTCTGTGGGATTCCAACTCTATGACATACTGCAAACGGCAAAACTACGGAGACAGTAAAGAGATCAGTGGTTTCCAGGGATCGGGGACAAGGGACGGATGAACAGGCGAGCACAGAGGAGTCTTGGGCAGTGGCAGCGCTCCGCACGATGCTGTAATGGGGGTGCATGTCGTCACACGCCTGCCAGGAGCGAACCCTCATGTGAATATGGCTCCAGCTGACCGTGACCTGCCAATGCAGGGTCATCAATTGTAACAAATTTACCCTCTGGTGGGGGAAGTTTATAATGGGGAGGCTGTGTGGGGGGAGGTGCCGGGGGTGTATGGGAAATCTCTACAACTTCCCCTCGTTTTTGCTGTGAACCTGAAGCTGCTCTAAAAATTGAAGTTTCTAACAAATGCCAGTTAGAAATTTTCTTTTTCCCTAAGGTGCCTGGTCCTCTGCATCTCCACGTAGCATCTTCCGTGTTCTCTGACGGCTCCTGGCTGATGGTTTAGCACTGGCCAAGCCCGAGAGTGAGACCCCTGCCCTTGAGCTGGCGAGCAAGAGGAACAGCTCCTCTGTGATCAGACCAACCCGCCAGCTCCGCTGCTGACTTCTCCTGCCGCCTCCCTCCCCGAGCCCGGAAAACCTGCGTCACGCTCTCTCAGCAGCACCCACGACGTGTGTCGCACCTCTGGGTCTTGGCTTCCTTACCCACAACGGCACCGATGACGCGTAAGTTTCAGAAACGAAAGCAGAAGGGAGATGAGCGATAAGAAAGTGTTTTGCAAACTTTAAGGTGCTCCACTCCTGTCACTTCATTTTCCCACGTGAGGACAAACCAGATTCTTTGTGCACAGTGGTGTCATTGCGCTTACGCTCTGCTTTGTCCTCCCAAGCGTTTCTTCCCACGCGGCTCCCTGGCTCCTCCCCTGTCCCTACAGGCCTCCTCTCAGGAGCTGCCCCTCCAAAAACTAGGTTTGCTCTCACTCAAAGATCTTATGCAGTCGTCCTGAGAAACGGGTCTCCCTTGGGTGATTCTGTCGTCGTGGACGCGTGTTGAGTGCACTCACACCTAGATGGCACCGCCGCCCGCACGCCCAGGCTGTGTGCTGCGGCCTGTCGCTCCCCGGCTGTGCACGTGCACAGCACCTTACTGTGCTGGATGCTGCAGGTGACTGTGACACGGCGGTGAGCATTTTTGTGTCTAAACGTATCTAAACACAGAAAAGGTGCAGGAAAAATATGGTATTATAGTCTTGTAGGGCCACCGAGGTCCGTGCAGCCCATGGTTGACCCAAACATCACCGTGGGGCACGTAACTGTGTCATCCTCTAACTGTCCGGCCACCCACGCGCAATCAGTCAGAAAAATCGGCAGACTCCACCCTCAGAGCAAACGGAGACGCGGCTGTTTCTTGCTATTTCGCCACTGCCCTCCCTTCCTACTCCCTGTCCTCCTTGTCTGGAGTGGAGCAATCCCGTGCTGGGGCCCTCCCACAGGCTCCTCCCTCCCACGCGTGTGCTCAGCCCGGTCCTGTTAAAATGTGGTTGGAACCTGTCACTCCTGTGCTTCCTCGGTCACTCGGGACCGTCTGCAGCACCATCCTGAGGGCCTGCGAGCCCTTGTGTGGTCTGGCCAGGCGGACAATGGACACCATGTCCTCCCCCCACAGCCGCATGATGTACTTTTAGGTCTCTATCCAAATACTAACTTATCGGGGGCCTCCTGAGAAAGGCAAACCCACTACCGTCAAGCCCTACAGCCACGTGCCCCACGATGTTTCAGTCTGAACTTCCCCAGAGCAACGAGTCGCCTGATGTGATATATTTACCTGCTGGTCTGTCTCCACCCGTCGGAGCGAAACGGCCCGAGAGGGCTGGCTTTGCTCACTGCTCTGTCCCTGAGGCCCAGAGCTCTGCCTGGCCCGTTGCAGGTGCGCAGGAAATGCCCGTGGAAAGAGGAATAAGAGGGAGGTTACGTCCTGTGCCTCATCCGGGCTGGAAACCAGGGTTAGGAAGTGCAAGCCCAGAGTGCAGTTCACACACCATAAATATTTGCTGCATTTGCAAAGGCAGCAGAATTTTTATTTTAATTTCTGTGGACAATTGCTGCTCGCTTGTCATTAAAGTGATTAAGAGGCTGACTGTATTGAAGGAAACTAAGCTGGATGGACATGGTGGAGGGAACGAGACTTTGCTCATTGCTATAAATTTGGCAACAAGTCAATGTTGCAATCACCGAGTTTTGTACCAGAGCTCTAGAAGAAACATGTTTAACTGGAGAAGACACTGGCAGCTGCATCCCTGCAACACTCACAAGAGCCAGAGGGAAACGTCTGGACTAGAAGACAGAACAGCGATTCCCAGGGAATTTGTCATGTGATTAAAGGCAATTCGGGGTCTAGGCAGGAAGCCGCAAGTGGGCAGGAAGTGCCCTCCTGCCCCACCTCCACCCTGGCACAAGTGCTCTGTCCCTCCTTAGCTCTGCCACCAGGAAAATACCTCTCTGGAGCGAATTTCCACCCAATGGGCCCCCAGTAAACATGTGTGTGTCACTAGGAGCACATGTCAGTGACAAAGGGTCATGCACCTGGAAGGGCATTAGCCCCTTCATTCTGTGGCCCTCTTTCCTACAGCGGATTTATTTTGGGGTCACAGATGGGGGGCGCCTTCGGGCAGGGAGAGTTGATTTGATTTACTTCCAAATGTTCCAAATCCCCAACTGACTTCTTGACAGGCCTACTAAGTGCATGAATGACCCAGATAATTCATATTAGCCATGGGTGACGCCCGGGGCCGTTGGGCCACACACCACCTACCACCAAGCCAAGGACAGCCACCCCCACCTTGATCCCTCAGGGTGGCCTCACCCAGGCCCACTCCCCTCTGCACCCCTGGCTCTGCCCGAGGGCCCCTCCTTGGAGCACCGACCTGCCCACACCCCAGCCCTGACGGGTCGTGTCTCAGGTGACCAGACCCTATACACAGGGCTCTGAGAGCCGGAGCTAAGGGCAGGAGGTCCCTGACCAGGCTGGAGTTGGAAGTCCTAGGGCACCGACACCTGGTTTGCCGATGTCACAGCTGTGCCCAGCTCCTGTTGTGGGAGCGACCGGGCCCTGGGACCCTGGACAGTGCCTCCGCTCACGCTGTGATGGAAGGCAGCAAGCCCCTGGGCAGCCTGGCTGGAGAAAGAGCCTCTCGAAGTTAGGGAGTGTTACCAGAAATGCAAGTGGCAGGGAAACCCACACTGGGCTCCAAAATAGCTGCGGCGTTTGTGCGCTGAGCCACCGTTTGTTCACCCTGTGGACAGGCCCAGGGCACCTTTGTGAAGTCTCCATCCCTCCGCCAAACCCTCCTGCACACAGGTGGGCGGTGTGGGGGTCCTGGCAGCAAATCAGCTCCTGTGAGGGCTGAGCCCAGAGGCAGTGGGTGCGGGCGGCTGCATCTGCACACACACGCACAGTCACTGTGGGGTTCTCCACTCCACGCAGCCACTGGCTCACCGGAAGCAGTTCACGCTGCATTTCCCTCCACGAGGCACTCTGAGGGGGCCGGGCAACGATGCGCACAGGTCCACGGGGCAGCAAGGATGCAGGGATGCAGGGCAGCTGCCCCCATCCCCCCGTCCCCTTGGGCACCACCCGAGAGAGGCAGGTGATGCTTGGTGAGGGCGGCCGGGCGGGAGCCAGCCCTGAGGTCCCGTGGGGCAAAAGCCACAGGATGAGGCTGGCCCAGCACTGACCTCAAAGGATGGACAGAGACTCGAAGGGCTTCTCAGCCCCCCCACACCCCTGCTAACCTCACTTCCCGCTGTCGGATCCCCCTGGCCCAGCCTCAGGGCCACCAGGCGCAGCCTCTCTGGGCTTGTGTGTTAATGCAGGTGGATTCTGAGACATCCCAGCGGCCCTGGCATGGGAACCCTGGACGTGCAGGGTCTGGCAGCACAAGGAGGTCAGCTTCCCGAGACAGCAGGGGGGGTCCCCAGGTGCATCTCCTCCGAATAAATGAGGTCGACAGGAAACGCCAGAGCACAGCCTCCCGAATCTCCTAACTGAAGGGCTCTTTGTGGGTATCTCTCCCGGGGCCCATTGCACAGATGGGGAGACTGAGGCCCAGCCAGGACCTGCCTCTGCCTCCAGCCGCACCCCCTCCCCAGGTCGGACATTCTTGTTCCCCTTCATCCTGCTGTCTGAGGCCTTCCAGTGTCCCGGGGACAGGAGCTGATCCCACAGAGAGGCACCTGTTCCCCGTCGTGGCAGAAATAGCTCAGCTCTGAGAGTCTGAAAGTCCCCACCTGTCGAGCTGAGCTGCGGCTTTTCAGTGGGGCTGAGGCCACCCCTGGAGCCCTCTGAGCCGCCATTCCGGGGGGCTGGTCTCTTTCCAGGCCAAGCGACCTCACTGTTCTTTGAGGGCCGGGTCCGTTGTGCAGGTTCACCTGGCCTTCGGTTTTCTGTGTTTATGCTGATTTTTGGTCTGGATTTATGGAGCCATGAAGAGGTGCTGGCGGGGTTTACAGAGGTTCAACATGGGCAGAGATCATTTTGCCCACGTGTCCCTACCCACGGCCTGGCCACTCCTGCTCGGGCCACCCGAGCCCTTGGCTGTGGTAGTTCCTGCCAGAGGCTGTCCCCTCCCAGCTGTGAGGGAGGCATAACAACCCGTCCTGCCCGCAGAGGGGACACGCTGGAGCAGGCCCGGGGCAACTGAGGAAACAAGAGTCAGGAGAGACAAGGGAGAGGTACTCGCAACGTTCTCGCAGCTGCTGGAGTGTGGAATTGGACGGGTCAGGGCAGCAGATGGACAGTCTCAGTGCACACAGGGCCGGGCAGTCTCGGGGAGGAACGACACAGAATTCAGCAATTACCTGATCACACAAGGTGCTCCTTCCTGTGGACCTGGCCAGAAACTGTCGGGGTGTGTCCTGCACCCCCTTGCTGGGGACCCACGGGCGGTAGCCCTGCCTGCCTCGCACCAGCAGCCTGGGAGCAGCAGTGTGTGTGGACACTCCCAGGTTTATGTGGAAGAGAATCTTCATCTGGGGCTGAACAGGTGCATCCCCTCACCTGGGTCCCACCTGCACGTTGTTATGAGCATCCAGAGCACCTGGTGAGAACACTTCCCACTTCTGATGACAACTGGCCTGCTCGGAGCAGGGTGTGCAGAGGGAGGCCAGGGCAGGGCAGATGCAAGGCCAGCACTGCTGTAGTCTTCTGGTGGCCCTTCCACACACATGTGCACGTGCACACACATGCACACACACACGATGTATGCACTCCTATGCCCCACTCACAGACCTACGCACAGGCCCCACCCCCTCGGCAGGTGGGAGGGAGGGTCCTGAGCTGCGTCAGGTGGTCTCGGTGTGACCAGCTGTGGAAGTGGGGCCTCAGGCCTCAGGGGCGTCCCGTAGGACAGGACTGGGTGAGGCGAGGGAGATGCATGGGGCGTAAGGGGCAGAAGGCTGCCCCCCACCTGCGGGGCTCAGTGAGCTCCCAGCTCACCTGACCCCCGTCCCGGTCCTGTAGATGGGATGGGGGGTGTGGGGCAGGGGGTGGAAGACGGGCCATGGCTGGGCCCTCCCTGACCCCTCGCAAGCTGGGCACCTCTGCTGCCTCACCAAAGGACCTCCTGTCCTTGCCCTGCTGTCTCTAGCACTGGCAGCCGTGGTGCTGGCCCTGATCCTCTGTCCTCTCCTGCATAGCTCAGATGCCCCCGAGCCCTAGGATTTCCACAGGGCCTGGGTCCCTGGTTCCCCCTCAGCAGTGGCCCAGGCTCTCAGGCCTGCCTGCCTGCGTCTGGCCACTCGCACCTGCCCTGTCGTCTGCTAGTCTGTGTGGTGGCCAAAGACACCCAGAATCTCTGCAGGTGCAGCTCTCGGCTGGCACAGCCTCAGTACTTGGGTGGGGCGTGGACACAGAGCGCGAGGCCCCCTTGCCGGGCAGCGCACAACTACTAATTTCTGAGGCAGGGGAGCCAGACGGACGAGTAGGGGGGGCGACTTGCTCCAACTGGGCCAGCCCCCGGAGACCCACGGGGCCACCAGGAACCTGGCAGCTTCCCACGTACCGACCGAGCACAAAGGGGCACGGCGGCAAGTGTGCAGGAATCTTCCAGAACACAAGAGTCACTTCCACAACCACAGGAAGACAGGGCTGGTGAGCAGACGTGTTTCCGTGTGGCCCAGGAGCTCAGGAAACGGCGGGGAGGGGGGGTCCTTTGGCTCCACACGAGAAGTTCTTCCTAGTGGCCAGTGCCCCGCCCCAGGGCTGTCGGCTGCAAAGGATGAGCTGGGGGTGCCCAAGCCCAGGCGAGAGGCTCAGGTAGGGGACCCTGCGTGGGGAGGGCCCGAGACTGCGCCTGATTCAAATTGCAGGTGCCCGTCCTCCGTGCCAGGGATTAAGGGAATTCTGGCTCAAATCTCCCCCAAGACATTGTTCAACGGGCTCATGAAAGAGGCCGGCTCTGCTCAAATCCCTTCAGTAATTGTCCTTTGTTCCTGCAGGGCAGTCGCAGGCACATGCGTGGTGTGCACAACTTCAGCACTGAGGCCCCTGTACTCAGGCAATATTCGACAAACCAATTGAAAAATCTGCGTTCGTGGTGTCTGGCGAATTTTCGTCTTCGCCTTGGCTAATCAGAGCTGGGACTGTGGGCGCACAGCCTCTCTGCCTTTATTACTGCGTCTCGGTGTGGGGGACGCTCTCAAGGTCAGGGAGCGCCCCGTCCCCGACGATCGCCCCGTGAGCCAATCTCCGGGCCTCACACTCCCAACTGGGAGCTCTCTCAAGCATGAACTATCAAATTATTGTCAATTCCGGCTGATTTTCTAACAGACAATGGAAAATCTTCAGTGGACTTCACATGTGACTTCTACCCACTTTCTTATTTATTCAACAATAACAGTGAAAGGTCATGGGCCTGGCATACGCAGTTAGCGCTTTGCTGTTTATTGAGTTTTTATGCTTGGTTTAAAACTGAATTACTGGGGCATAAAGTGAAAATGCATTTATGCCCTTCAGGAAAATCTGTACATAAAAATTAAATTATATTATGAAAAGCAGAGAGCCATGTGGGAAGCTCAGAAGAATTGATTAGGAGATCAAAGTGCCCGTGTGGACACGTTATAATTACTCAGCCGTGTCACTGTGTGTATATTTTTGTCACCTGGAGCCATTACCTGGGGCCACCTCCTTCTCATTCTCCTGTGGGCACATCTCCCGCGGGTGCCCTGCTGGGCTGGTGCCACGCTGGCGTGCTTGGCACGCAGGTGTTGTTAGTGACAGGGTTGGCTTGAGTGAGGTGGCTGAAGGGGCCACAGAGAGTGCCCCCAACAGGCAGTGGTCCTCCCAGTCGCCAACCGAAGCAGAGTGATGCCCAGGCCCTGCCCCTTGAGGCTCCAATCCCAGGGTCTACGGTGGACTCTGGGCCCAGGGACAGCCCAGAGGTGACGCTGGTGGTGTCAGATGGATGCTGAGCAGCCGTGGGGGACAGGCAGGCTCTTAGGGACATGTGGCCATGGCGGAAGGGCCCAGGCAGGCTGCACACACTCCTGAGGCCAGTGTCAGGCTTGCAGGTCAGCAGGTCAAATGTCATTTTATCATATGCTCATGCTTTGGAGTGGAGTGTGGACTTTGCATGTCATTTAAGATAAGACAGCTATGATCTTTTTGTCCCTGCCCCTGCCCTGGCCCCCAGCCCCTAACCCCTGGCCCCTGGCCCCATGCCCACCCCCTGCCTGTAGCACAGGGTCAGTCAGCTTCCGCAGGACCTCTCTGATGGGGGACACCCTCCATGCCTGCGGCACTTTCACAAAGCGTCTTGTAGACGTCCTCCTTCCAGCACAGTCTCGGGGCGTCCACGGATGGTGGGGATCACTGACTGAGTGCAACGTGGCCGCGGAGCATCCCAACCGGGCCTTGGCCTGGAAGGAAGGTGGACGGGAGTCTGAACACTCGGACTTGCCATCCTGCTTGCTGCGTCCCTGGCCCCGAGCGCAGACGCCCCCTCCTCCACTGGGCGTGGGGCTGGCTGGACGCCCCACTGTCCCAGCGCCGGGCGCGGCCCAGGTCCCAGTCTCACCTCTTCCACAGTGTCATCAGCAGAGTAGGAACGAAGGCCTGTCTGTGGCTGTGAAGACCAGAAACAACTCCGGAGTTCTTAGTGTCTGTGTGCACAGCCCCGGGGCCACAAGAGGAGTAGCTGACAAAGAGAAGAACATTCCTATTCTAAGATTTGTTTGTTCTTTAATTTTTATGTTCCTATGATTTTAATGTGCATTATATAAATCTGAACAGGACACCAGACATCACACCAGGCCTATTGCCACTCAAGATATGAACACACGCACTTTAAAAGTGAGTCAAGGCAAACTCACTTCAAAATAAGTTAGCGGGCCCCAAGGAGAGGGCACGTGACGTGGTGTCCAGCAGCCATGTTTCGAGAAGCCGTTCACTCAGCCTTCTCATTTTGTGGATAAAAACCCACGGCCCAAGAGGGGCTGGCTCAGGGCCTGGCTTTCTGGAGATGACAGTTTGGGGAACTCAAGTTGAGCACCCCCCACCCAGGCTGCGCAGGGGCTGCCGGCAGAGGCAACACGGCTAGGCACGCGTGGGTGAGGTGAGGTCGCCTGAGTCTGTGCACGTGTTTGCAGTGCCATCTCCAGTTCTTCTGAAATATGAACCACCGTAAGTGGTCTTAGCGTGTGGCCGGCCACAGAGATGGCACCCTGTCTGCGTGCGTCTGCTGCATCGACTTTGGCCTCACTCCCCGGCCAGTTAGGCACACGTCAGAGATAAAGCTGGACAAATTGCAGGACTTTATTTTTCCCTCCAAGGAAGGTGACTATTTCCCAAAAAGAAGTTATTTCCCATAACTCTGAAGGTGAAGCTCTCTTCAAACCAGAGAGAAGACGGTGCTCACAGTTTGGGGCATAACCGCACAGAACGATTCTGCCACTGATGAAACACTGTAGCTCCATGAGCCCGGCTCGCTTCTGAAGCCTGCAATCGATGGAGAATATTCCACCCCTTGCCTGGCATATTAACAGATCTCCGCCTGGCCTTTCCGAGGAGTTTATGACTTGGAAATGACTGTGGTGCATTTACTCTGCATTCATTGAAATTAAAGCAGGGCTGTCTGGCTAGAACAGAGAATTAGTTATGCAGAAGGGTTTATTTCAGGCTTCTTGGAGGTTTGTGGGGTGACTATCTTCTCGCCCTTAACTGGCAGACTTGTTGCAGCAAATGGCAGCTTTTAACACCCTGGACATGTTTAATCCTGACATAGCAATGATTAACCATCCAGCAATGATTAACAACCCCTTACAGGTGGGAGAACAGTTATTCGCGTACATAAAATTCTGGTTCATACACTGCACAGAGCAAGGGCAACTGTGAAGGTAGCAAGGTTGCTGACGTTGAAATGGCACAACACAATGGTTGTGATGATGACAATGACGTCATTTCCACTGGCTCTGATTTCTCTGGCTGGAGGACGTGTATGTGTGCTCATTGCTTCTTGCCCATTGACAAGTGATTGAAGCTCTGCCTGTCTTTATGACATTCAGATACCCTAGACTATGGTTTACAGTCACCTACTTTTAAATTAAAAAACTGTGTGAGCAGATACCAAAACCAGACAAAGTGCAGAAAAAGACAAAAGTGCAGACCAATGTCTCTCATGAGCTCAGATGTGAAAATCTTCAACAAAGCATTAGCAAACTGAATCCAACCACGTAAATGAGAATTACGCACCAAGACCAAGCTCGGTTTATTCCCACTGCGCATGACTGATTCAGTATTCAAAAATCAGTCAATGGAATCCACCACATCCGCAAACTAAAGAAGAGAAATCGTACAATCATATCGATTGATGCATAAAAAGCACTTAACAAAATGCAGCCCACATTCATGATAAAGATTTCATCCAGTTAGGAATAGCGGATTATCGTGACTTCAGAAGAGCATCGGCAAGGATCCTACAGCATCGTGAGGCATGGCGGAAACTGGACGCTGTCTCCCTGGGATGGGGAGTAAGGCAAGGCCGTGTTTTCTCTCATCGCTCTTACTGAACATCCTGGAAGCTGTAGCAAGTGCAGTAAGGTAAGAAAAATAAATAAGTGGCATACAAATTGGAAAGGAAGAAATAAAATCCTGCCTATTTTCAGATATGTTATTGCCTAGTGGAAAATCCCAGGGAATGTACAAAACAAAGCATACACACACGAAAAGATCCTCCAGGAACTATTAAATAATAGGTGAGTTCAGCAAGGTCATGGTACAAAAGGTAAACTCATAAAAAATCAGTCACATTTCTGTAAAGTGAAAATGAGAAAGTGGAAACAGAATCCAATGAACACAATTCCATTAACAATCACTCTCAAGGAAGTGAAACACTTACGTAGACACTGAACAAAAAGGCACGGACAGGCTCTGAATGCTGAAAATTGCAAATGCTGATGAGAAATTACGGACAAGTCTTGGACCACACTCTCCTACCCAGCCTTTCCCTGAATGTCCCCTTCCAATTTCCCTCCGGTGGGTTCCAGGGAGCAGCAGTTCCAGGCCCAGCATAGCACCAAGACGTAGAATGAGGGGGTTGTCAGGCTACAGGTGGTCTTAGATGCATGTACAATCTGCTCAACTCTCCACTGAAAACTAATTTTTAAACATGGCATTTGGTGTCAGCACGTTCGCGTGGCTGGAGAGGTTCGCATAGGTGGAGTACCTGCTGCATCTCTCAGGTGTGTGCCAGGTCCTCAGGTGCTGTCCTGGCCTGGGGCATGGGGAAGATTTGGCCAAAGAAAGCTCCCAAAACAAACTGGTGCACTTATCTAATGGGAACAGCAGGCCGCTACAGCGTTCAGCTTTATCTTGAAGCTGTCATGGGACACAGCCGGGGTCACATGGAAAAAAAAAGCAGCATGTGGGATACATGTGGGTCAGGAGTGGACAGTGAGCGAGGGCAACGCGGGCCATCAGGGGATATTTGCATAAAGACGTAGGACGAGTCCCGCAGCACGCTCTTCAGGTGAGAGTGTGTTTTGGTGTTGTGTGAGGTGGGAATGTGTGTGAACATGTATGGATGTGAGTGTGTATAGTGTGAGATGTGTTAGTGTGAACATAGGTGAGTGTGAGCATGTTTGAGTGTGTGAGCATGTGTGTGCATGAGTGTGAACATGTGAGCATTATGTGAGGTTCATGAGCCCTATATATGAGCATGTGTGAGTGTGTGAGCACGCGTGTGCATCAACGTGAGTGTGTAAGCATTGTGTGAGGTGCATGTTTCCTGTATATGAGCATGTGTGACTGTGTGTTGGAGCATGAGACTGAGCACTGTGTGAATGGGGGAGCGTGTACGTGAGAGCATGTGTGTGCATGTCTGTGCATATTGTGTGAGGTGTATGTGTGTTCCCTGTATATTATATGAGCATGTGTGAGCATGTGTGTGTGCATGCATGTGTGTGTGAGTGTTTATATGGCACACACATGCAGCACAAAGGTGGCTCCCAGCACGCTGCTCTGTTGACAGGAGCCCATGGCCAGGTGACCACTGGGAGCGCATTTCCAACACATTGCTGAGATGTGGGTGGTGCCGGCCCTGGCGTGGCACACATGTGGCACATGTGTGCTCCAGGTCCCTTTGCTGAGCACTGAGGTTCTGCAAAAGGCGGGGACAGGGGTCCCACAGAGACAGGTGTGACCAGCCCAGCTCTCAAGACCCAGCCTCAGGGCCAGTCCTCCAGGCAGGGGCTGGGGAGAAGGACAAATTCTTTAAGTGTCCAAGAGCATGGGGCTGGCTCGGACTGAGGAAGGCAAGTGAGGAGAGGCCGTCCAGGGCCCACGGCGCCAGCCTGCACTTGTCATTGCAGCAAGTCTGCCTGCTCCATCGCGCCTTTGTCTGTCTTGCATCCCTGCATCCCAGGGCATAGAAAAGGGCTCCCTTTTATATACACAGACCCTGCCTCAAGGAATATCTGTTGAGCAAAAAATGAGCAAACCACTGAGCTGCACACTGGCTTCCTGGGTGACCTCAGTGCTGGGCTGTCGCGTGAGGCAGGGATGCAGGAGTCAGGCTGTGGGTACTCGGCACCACACCTGGGGCCTGACTGGGCCATGCTGCCAAGGTCTCGGTGGGGACAGGAGTGCCGGTCTTGGCCAGGCAGCAGGCTCCGGCTGGCACCCTGTGCAGGGCTTACAAGGGTCTTCTCCTCTTTCATCCTGGAACCCAAGCGGCTGGTCCCGTGATGATCTCCTTTGGCCTGTGGAAACCACGGTGGCTGGCGGAGGGCACTGGCTGTGCCGGCCCAGAATGTGGACTCCATCGGCCTCGCTGCAGGCCAGGCTCACGGCGCCTCTGGAGAAGGGTCTCACCCAGGACGCCTGGCGCTGTGGGTGCATTGAGTGTTACAATTAATCCTCCAAATATTTCCAGGAGTGGGAGGAGGCTGCCCAGCTGACGCGTCAACGTCCCGCCTTGATGCTCCTTCCTCCCCCGGCTGCCCGCGTGGCAGCCCCCTCTCTGAGAAGGCAGCGCTGCGGTCATTGTCGACATGGTTGCTCCTGCTCCACCCCTGACCTCCTGGGAACTCTCTCTGGAGGTGCCACCTCAGCTGCGGGCCCCGTTAGCAGCCCAGCCTGCTCTGCCTCAGCCCCCAAATCTCCGGAAGCATTTGATGCCCATCCATTTCCAATTGCCCAGCCAGGGAGCGCAGCTGACCTGGGGGAGCCCAGCTGCATGATGCCAAGGCCGGGCCCTGAGCAGGTGTGGGACACACGGGGCTGTGGGCACCCACCTTTCCCAAGTGAGAAGACAGAAGCTCAGAGCAGGGAGACACCTGCCCGGGAGACGCAGCCACAGGGAGATGGAGCCAGGCCGTGGGCCCAGGTTAGGCCAAGACCCCGCCGGGGTGGGGAACCTCCGGCCTCGGAGCCACATGTGGAATTCTGGATCCTTGAGTGCAGCCTTTTGACTGAATCCAAATTTTACAGAAGTAAGGGATTTGTTCTGTGAAGTTTGGATTTGGTTGAGGCGCCGCCCTTGGGGATCTGGAGGGCCACATGTGGCCAAGGCCTCAGCACCCCCGGCTGCCACGGGGCCCGGACACATCAGGCAGGGGCGGCAGGGGCCACTCCCGGCGGGGGCTGCCTCCTTCTTTTTCAAGTAGAGGCCTGTTCCATTTTCCCAACAACCAACGAATTCCACGACACCACCCGAGTGTTCAGCAATTCAATTCAGTTCTGACACTAACCTCCCGGCCTTGGCTCAGGCCCCACAAGACAGCCCCCACCTCAGGTGCTGGCCACAAACCGGGAGCCCAGCCAACAACAAATTAGAGAGTTTCCATGACCCCACCCGGTCACATTCTGTAATTGTCTAGAGTGACTCAGAGCTCAGCAAAGCACTTGCTATTACGGCTTATTATACAGGGTTGAGCTCTCGGTAATGATCGGCATGAAGACACATGTGCAGAGGCCCCGGTCTGTCCTCACGCAGCTGGGGTGGTCCCCGCCCCATGCAAGGATGTGTTTCCCTCCCTGGAAGCTCCCCTAGCCTCCTTGTGTCAGAGTTTTAATCAAAGCCCTGTTGTATAGACATGATAGATTAAATCATTGGCCACTGGTGATGGAACTCAATCTGCCGCCCGAGGGAAGGTGGCTGATAACTCAACCCTCTAATCACCCAGCGCCAAACTCAACCTACCCAGGGACCAGCCAGGAGCGACCTCATTAGCACAGCCTGGGTGTGGTGTGAAGGGCTCCTTATGAATTACAAAGGTGCACCTGGCACCCAGAAAGTTTGGGTGGTTTTAGGAGCTCTATGCCAGGAACCAGTGACACAGACCAAACGTGTGTTTTTTAACTGTGGCGCAAGGCATGTCCCCACATTGGGCAGGGGTGCTTCCTCCAGCAGGCCGGAGAGTTTTGAGGTCCCATGTTGCTTTCACAGGTGTCGAGGTGAAGTGCAGCAACCCAACCCCAAATCTGGCGGTGCCCACGGTGACAGGGGCACATCAGCCCCAGGTGCCGGCACCTTGAGCAGCCTGTCTTCGTGCCCTCAGCCCTGGACCCCTGCCCAAGGCCGTGAGGGCCCAGCTGCTGAGGCCCTACTCTAAGCAGCACACGGGTAAACGCTGGGGTCCTGGGTCCCCTGGAGGGAGGCTCGTGGACCTCCGAGAGCGAGGCAGTGACTCTAGGCCCTATGGCAGCTTCGCTTTTGAAGATAGAAAGTCTCCAGGGCCTCCTGGCACTTGCTGACCAGTGCAGATCAGAGGGGAAACAACCTCATCGGCAAAACAGGCACATAGGCTTGGAAGTGGGCTCTGCTCCCCAAGGTTGGCTCCAGGACAAACGGGGCTGCATTTGTGACTGGTCAGGGACAACGGGTTATTCTTTGCAAGTAGGAAGTTAAACCAACTTGAGGTTCATTTCACCAGGGTCTGTCAAAGAAAACCAGAGTTGGATAGTCGTTAAAGCAACAAAACAGATTTTATTTAGGACTATTGCAGTAGGGGCAGAGACCTTGGTATAGGAATGGACCCGACTCTGAATACAGCAAGGTGAAGTGGGGGTTTACGGCCAGGGAGCAGGTGCAGGTCAGTGGATGGAAAACTACCAGGAGGAGACACAGGGGTGGGGAGATTCTGGTTGAATTGACCTAACAGAGCCTTGCTGAGGACAGGCCAGGGTGAGCAGACCTTGCCTGGGGGATGAGGAACCCGACCAGTACGGAGGGTGACCAGATATCGAGGGTGGGGGGTTCTCAGTAGGGTTCTTTGCTAAAACTGGATTTTACAAGAAGAGCACAGGGGCCTGACCACAGGGTGGTCAAGGAAAGGATCTTCGTCAGGCCTCACTTTTGTCCAAGAGAGAAGAGATGTTCTTCTTTCCTTTGAACAATCTAAGTCCATCGTTCATTCAGTCAGTAATGGGTATCTCCTGGATGGCGTGAGCAGTCGGGTATTTAAAGAGGGGATTTTCTAAGAAAATAAAATAAAAATAAAGATGAATAGTTGGAGACCCCACTTCTGGGTCCAGAGTGCAGCCAGTCGAGAAGCTTCCAGATGTCGGGTGATGCAGCAATTTCCTAGTTTGCAGTAAGGTGATTTCTTTGAAGTTCAGGTCGAATGGTCAAGTCCCCCAGCTGCCACTCCCAGGGTGTGGGGACAAGGGCAATGTCAGTTATGCCAAGGCAGGAGGGTGGGAGAAAGACCAGAAACATTAGTCTAGAGCTTTATAGCCAGAGGGTGGAGGACCCTAGGAACTGAGAACCCACAGGGCACATCGTGGTCTCCATGGAAACATGGTTTTTCCCTCTATGGTCACCCCCTAAACCCACACTAGCCCCGTTTTCCTCTTCCCTGCACTCCCAGCACCGTCTCGCTGTGGCTGCACCTGGTGCCACCCTGACCATCACCTTCCGCAGGGTCTGGCGCCTGTAGTCCAGCTCCCCGGGGTCCGGGAGCAGCCACATCGAGCCTCCGCCAGACCGCGCGGTGGCAGCTCCAGCTGGACACATCTGTGCCTGCAAATGAGAACTTTCTCCCAATTAGTCAGCAGCAACCCCCGCCCGGCCCCCAAAAGATGAATGAGACTTGCAATGGCCACCCCCCTTCTCCCCGCCCCTCCAGTGCACCCCTGTGCTCCCACCTCCGGACCTCTCCCCTCACCTGCACCTGCACCTGCCACCCAGGCCAGCTTCACCCCCACCCTGGTCTTCACAGGACCCGCTCACCAGCTTTCACCTCGGCCCTGCACTCCACAGATTCCACCTTTAAAGGTTCAAAACCTTTAAAATGGGCTGCGTTACTCTAGCAATTACCATCCTCAGCCCAGTGATGTCAAAACCTGCACCAGGTGCCATCAGGCCCCAGGCGTGGTTGAGCCACCCTCGGCCTCCATCCTTCCCTGCCCTCAGCTCCACCCTCACCGGCCTTCCTGGCTGGTGCCTCAGGCTCCCCAGGGAGTGGGCACTGATGTCCTCTCCATCTGCAGCACTCCTCCCCAGACACGCCCCTGTGGTCCTGCACTGTTCTGTGTCAGTTCCCATCCCTCTTCTAGAACATTCTGCAGGTTCCCTGGATCCAGAAATTTCCCACCCAAACAGCCTACCTTGGGAACATGCCCACTTGTCGCTGCCTCCTCCACTTGGATGTTTCCCAGGAGGTTCGACCTGGGTGCCCTCGCCAGCCCCTGACCCCGCCCGACCAGCAACACCTGCGGCTCCTTCCTCTGGAAATGCCATCTGTGTCCTCCCTGTCCCAGAGCCAGGACCACTTCGTCTCCTCTGCTGTCCACACCCCACGCTGTGGTCAGAACTGCAGGACGTGCCTGTGACGTGCACTAGGACCGGACCCTTCTCCCGCCCCAGTGCCCCGTCCTGGCTCGAGCTCCTCTGTCTCCCTCCGGGTGGTGGTGGGCGCCCCCGCCCCCCACCGTGTCCCCTGCGGGATCAGCCACACCGTCCTCTGATCAGCACGCCAGGGCAGAGCGCAAGCCCCAGCCCCGCTGCCCACCCTGCTCAGCTGTGGCCCTGGGAGCTCCCTGACCTCCTTCCCCTGCTCGCCCCCTCCCGCCCTCCCCTCGCCTCAGCCCCACCAGGCACCTCCTCTCCCTCTGCACGTCTTGGGGCAAATGCGACCTCCAATTAGCCCAGTGAAGACTCCAAAGCTTATCCTTGTTCTGTTCCACAGAGAGCCCGGGACCATCAGGTGTGTGGTCTGTCGTTTACCAAACGTGTGTTTGACTCATATTCTGTCTCTTTCCACCACGGGTTTGTTCCCTGCCACACTCCCGGCGCCTAGAAAAGTGACTGGCCCAGAGCAAGTGCCCGCTCGATATTGCTGAATAAACGAACACCCGCAAGTGTGGTTTGCCAGCGTCCTCCCACTGCCAGGTTAAGTCGGGTGCACTTTCCTCTGCTACTTGACAGAAGTGGCTCGATTTCAAGCACCTTAAGAGTGTTTTCTTCTCTTTAAAGATACCAATGCCTTCCACATTTCTAAAACAAAAGCAGAAACAACACTCCACCTGGCAAACGTGTGCCACTCAACTGCAGCCCCAGCCACTCGGGAGGCTGGCGGGGAGGACGCTGCAGCCCAGGAGGTCGGGGCTGCGGTGAGCTGGGTCCTCCGGACAAGCAGCCTGGGCCCCGGAGCCGGACTCTGCCTCTAAGGAGAAAGTGCTGTCGTCGCTTTCCTTTGAGAGCTCCCTCGGGGAGATGGGAACTGCTCTGCACGGGCCAATTTGTCCCTGGAGGAGTTTGGCATTTATTCTCCCTGACTGTGGCAGTGGATTTGATTTCGCCAGCATCAGCTCCCGTGTCGAGAAGGGGAGCGTGGGAGAAACTCTGAGGCGCGGTCCTTCCCGGCCCTTCGGAGGGCAGCCACCCCCCCGGTGAGCCGACACCTCCAAATGAGGGGGAAATTAGTGAACATCAGTTGTGCTGAAAAAAGGGGAGATTGTTTGCGACTTGGGCCCGTTCCCTTTAAAAGGCACTTTGGTTCCCTGTCAAACGCCCTGCGCTGGCGCACGAGCAGGGCCAGAGTCTTCGAAGGGCCGGCTGTCGCGCCAGGGTCCAAACCACTGACTTTGTCAGCTGGCGGCTTGCAGAGGCCCCTGAACGCGTGGGGCCGTGTGCGTCCTCTTATCCGCTCCGCGGAACGACAGGAGGCAGAACCGGCCGGACGCAAGTGGTGTTTCCAATTATCTTCCCTTCTATATTCTTAAACGTGTGATTAAAATCTTACCTGTTCATCGATCCCCTCTCTACACATTCAACGTTTCCTAATCACCTAATCAAAATTCTCCACTTACTTGGTTTTTACTCGGTCAGTCACCAGGCGCGCGCCGTGTGAGGAGTGTCTGTGTGCCCGCGCGCTGCAGAGAGAGACAGGCCCTGCCCGCAAACAGTCCGGGGACCGGGGAGGAAGCGGGTCTCGACACCCACGTGGGGATCTCAGGAAGAGCTGTGAGCTGAGCCGCCCGGGTGAGCCAAGCTGTGTGGGTGGAGTTTGCCGCGTCCACCCCGGCACCAGAGCCCTGGTTGGCCAACCAAGCCTGTGTGACTGGCTCGGGGTGAGGGACTGTTAGACGGTCCTGGGAGTGGCTGGGAGAGGGAACGGCACCAGGTCCTTTATGAAAGCATTGAGCTGCTGGATCAAACCAGTCCTGAAGCTTTTTACTCCGCCAGTATATTTTACTTATAAAAGAGGGTACATTCCTTGCTTATTCGTCAGGTCTCGTTGAGATTTTAGTAACTAGAAAAGTGAAGAGCCCTAACAGGTACGGTGATAATCCCGGGAGAGTCCTTTCCCGCCACAAGCTGCAGCACCCATCATAAAGCTGGAAATGAAGTCCGCTTTGCAGCCGCGGTGGGACCGTTAAGGAGAAGGTGGTGTGAGCTTCTCGGTGGCGTCCTGGCGCATCGCACTTGGTGAATGGGACCAGCTTTATTGATTAACTGTTTCCTTTACCCCAAGGATAAGTTCTTGAAACGTTTCATGTATACTGTGATTTATATGTTATTGCTTTTATTGGTCAGTTAAATTTTGTCTGAGGGAACTGATCTTTTTAAGATTTACTCAAAGTGCGGGTGCTGTGAGGATTATGCCCAAGTGTGGGCACGCAGACATCTCTGCCCCACACGGATCTGTCTTTGTTTATTTATCGCTTGTCATTGCCAATCCCTGGTCTCCTGCCCTAGGAAACCACACTACTGTTTTAACCCACAGCTTTCCATTCTTGGAGGGCTCTGGGTGACACGTGTGCTGTCGTTTTCCATAAGCCTATTTTAAATTTGCAATAATGGCCTTGTTGTCTAAAGCTCATTCTGACTCTTGCGGATTGCAACACTGCCTTTGAGATCTGTGTGCTGCTTTAAGTGCTTTAAGACTGTTCTCTGCGGCAGCCCCAGAAGTGTCTGTCCACTCTGCAGGGAGGGACAACCCCAGGCCCCGAGATGTAGGGGTGGCACAGAGATGCCACGGCTCCCAGACCACCAAGCCCACACCCACCAGCAGCCCCGGTGTCCTGCACCCTCTGTCCCTAGCAACCCCCCACATCGCCCCACGATACGGCCCCTGCCAGGCTAATAGGACCCTGGCGAAGCTCCTGGCATCTTAACTGCCATTTCTCCCGTAATTAACACATTTGCCATTGGGCGTTCCTCTCCCTTTCTGTTTGTTTTTATTGGTACACAATACTTGTACATATTCATGGAGTGCACGTGACATTTCCACACATGTCTGCAATGTGTGATGATCAACATCACTTCCCCCTTTCTCTGTTTGAGCTCCTGTCTTAGCAGCCTCCTTTTTGTTCCTTGAGCTATAGATTGCTTGTCAATTTTAGATTTTGCAAACAACCTCTCTCGACTTGTTTCCTGCCTGTCTAATTTGTCCATGGTGACCTTTGTGGAACAGAAATCCTCTATCCTTCCATGCACCCAGGACAGGGCTCTGGGGCACCGGGTGTGACGCGCTGGCTGTCCCCACCCGAGATGTGTCCCAAGTGGCTGGAAAACAGCAACTCCAACCCCACTTTGCTCAACTCACCCACTGCAGCAGGGCGGTGGAGGGCGTTCTGCTGCTAGAGTCATCCTGGGGCTGAACGTCTGAAATGCTGGTTTTGCCCCCAGAAGCCCTCCTGTCTGGCTCCTGACCTGCTCCCGACACTGACCTTGAGCATCTGAGCTTGTTGTTCCCACTGGGTGTCCTGTCACCTCTGTCCAGAGGGCTACCCTGGCTCAAGCCCACCTCACTCAGTGCCGTGTCCGCTGCAGGCCCTCGATTTCTGCCCAGTGATAACTTAGTGCCCCACCGTGCTGAGCAGGCCAGCTGCCCTTGGGCTGGCCTGAGGGCACAGGGACAAAACTACCTCTTCTTGCAAATCCCCCAGATCCTCCGAGGCGCTCGAGGAGCAGCTCAGACAATCGCTGTGCAGGCTGCCAAGCAGTGGAGGGAGGCCCCTCACAGGGGCCCGGGCACTTGCAGTCAGGGAGGACAGAGGCCGGCTGGGGGTGCGGCAGGGCCCGGGCTGGGGTCCCAGCCAGCGCAAGTGTGGCGTGGCCCTCCCCCCACCCATCTGCAGAGTGGCCCCGTGCGGGACTAGACAGTTTGGTCCTTTACCCTCCCTGGGCCTGTGGGAATTCGGATGCTAGAGAGCAAGGACCACAAGCCCTCGGATAAGCCAGCTCTCGGGACAGCAGCCGCTGCCCACCAAGGCAGCCTGCACCATCCCAGGCCCACTGGCTGCCGTTTGAGCTCCAGGACCTGAGCTGTGGGAGGTGGGATGCTCAGGACCCTCCCATATGGGGCTCCGTGGGAGGGCCAGGGAGGGGTCCATGGGCAGAGATTGTCTGGCTGTGCCTGTGCAGGGCCCAAGGTGGTTTCCACACCAGCACCCACCGCGGCACAGCTTGAACAGCGCTGATGTGTACCAAGCGCCTGCTCTGCTCAGCACATCCTTCTGTTCTGGGCTGGGGGTGGAGCACGGACAGAGCAGCCAGACCCTGCCTGGGGGGCTGCCTTCCCGTGGGGAAGGACACAAGGAGCACCACCCTGAGCATCACGTCTGGTGGGATCCCATCCCTGCTCTGTGGAGGACAACACGGCAGGGGACAGGGAGAACAAGGATGCTGGCAGGTGTTGGCAGTGCAGAGCCCAGCAGGTGAGTCTGCAGAGCACAGACAGACCTGGGATGTCATCCTGGGACCCGTGAGGCACCACCTCGATGGAACGGGGAGCTTGGGACCTCATCTGCATCTTAGAAGAGTCTCTTTCTCTCCTGTTGGAGGATGGACTTCCCAGAGACAGGCTGGGGTAGGCGCACCTGGGCCATGCAGGTGAGGGACATGGGGCGGGACGAGGGGGCAGGGGCTACATCTGGGACTGTGTGCTGAAGCCCAGGCACACAGGAATTGCTTGAGGGTTGGGGCAGGGTGGGAAGGAGAGAGAGGGACGAAAACCTGCTGAGCTTAAGCCTGGACATGGGGCAGGGCTGGGCCGGAGGGGCCTGTGGCCGAGGGGGCTTTGGGGCAGAATTCAGACTGGAAAAACCAGGATGCCAGAAGGTTAAAATGAGCTTCTTTGTCTGGAATCAAGGGTCGGTTGTTCGTTTATGGATGTGCATTTGTCTGCATAGTTAAGATACTCCAGGCCTGTTATAATCAGAATAATTAGAAGCAGAAAGGGCAGGTATAATAATACCCTGAGTTGAGAAAAAACAAGTTGGTGAAGTAAGTAAGCGATGACAACTATTTCAGAACAATGTCCTTGTCAGGTCTAATTCTTGCACCTCAGGAATCCTCAGTGATCTGGCTTCTTGGGAAGATGGATGAACTTTTGCATCTTTAACCCAAGGCCAGACCAGATGCCAATTCCCAACATTCCCAGTACTAAAAGAGGGTCTGGCTCCCACCCCACCCTGGCTCCAGGGAGTGGCTCATTGGGAAAGAAGTCTTGGGGGCTGTTTTCAGCCTGAATGGGAGCTGGTGCTCCCCCAAGGGTCCCAAGGGCTCTCGTCCTGTGAAGGACATGCCCTCATGGGCGCCCAGGGCTGCCTACCCTCCCAGAACCGCTGCAACATGCCGGGGGAGGCGCAGGCACTGACCCAGAGGAAGTGCAGACAGGCTGCCTGGGGGGGAAGGAGGCTTGCTCTTCTGGGAACCTTCTAGTGCCAGGTCTGGGCCTGCCCCTTTGACAAGAAATGACTTGCACACAGCAATTCACAAGATCCCTGAAAAACTCTGCTGCAGCCACAGCCACCTGCACCCGCCCCTGCCCTGCCCTCCTGCTGGCCGCCTCCTCTGCGGGCTGCCAACCTCTTCTCTGCCCCCGGGACTGCCGTCCTGCCTTCATGCCAGTCTCCTCACCCCTGATTTCTGCATCGGTTAGGCAGGCTGGACTGACCCTCAGCCTCGGGTAGCCTTACTGTCAGGGGCAGGCCATGGCCAGAGCTCATTCAACTGTGCTCTACCCCAGGGCAGTTCCTCCAGGAAACCTTCAGGTGTTGAAGGGCCACAGCAGTCGTTTATTCCAGTCTCCCGTCTGTCCCGAATCCCCTCGGCATCATTCTGGCCAGATGGCTGTTTGGCCTTTTCTTGCCCACACGGGTTCAGGACAGCCTGTTCCACTGTGGGCGCCTGTGCACGGCGAGGCCTGTGCCTGCCGCCTCCACCCGCAGCCCCCGCACCCAGCTGGAGCAGTTGCCAGGGTCTGGTTCTTCTTCCACACCCCGTCCAGGGAGGCGTGGGAGGAAATCTGTTGAGGTCCCCGGAGCCCTGTCCTCCTCCGGATTCATCCCTCATCCGGCCATCAGTCCCCTGACTGCGCAGCGTCCAGAGTGTCTGGGATGGGCGGCAGCTCACCAGTCGCCTCCTTAGCCAGGGCCCCAGAACAAAGTGCTCAGGCATGACCTGATCAAGCCGGACTGAAGCAAGGTTATCTTCTCTCCTGTTCTGAGCACGGCTTCTCTTAGACTCCACGGGCATGAATCCCTAGAAGCTGCCATTTCCACACACTGAGACACTGGCCACAGGACGATCACACGGCTCCGGGCGAGGCCGTCTTCCTATACCCTGCAGTCAGAGATGGTCCCGTCATCCTGCCTCAGGTCTTCCCAGCATTTCCACGAAGTCCCCTGGTGCATTTGCTCTTCCTCCGAGTGTGTATTGTGCACACGTTCCATCAACAGTCCTTCAGAAACTGCCCCGAGCCATCCATAAGCTCTTTGGCCACGCGGGGCCCACAGCTGTGCTCCGGGCAGCTGACATCAATCACGGGTCAGCAGTGGCGGGTTGACACGCCGTGAGCCCCCTGCCCTCCGTCTTCACGCCCACAGGCATCATTCTTGCGCACAAGGCCACCGGCTGCTCACATACTTGGCTGGAGTCTGGGGGTGTTAACCTTGTAGATTCCCCCGAGCTCCAAATCCAATTACAAAGGATCAGGAATGAGCCTGGCATGACTGACTCCGGGTGACACCGTGCGTTTCCACTCGCCGGTGCCTTCTCTTCCTAGTGCTCGTGTGCCCTTCAAGGGAGAGTTTAGAGGCAGATGGATGGGTCCCCCAGCCTGCCCACGCTCTCCAGCCGCCTGGCGGACAAGAGGACACGCGATGCTGCTGCCCTCGACAGGGACGAGCTGGAGGACCGTGGTCAGGGCTGAACATGGGTGCTGGTCGACTCCCTCCTTTCCTTCTCTCCCCGCGACACCCTTTCCAATTTGACTCATTAGTGACACCTGTTCCACCTCCGAAATAGGACGCTCACCTCCACTCCTCATCTCCTCGCACCACCCGAGACGCTGTAGCCCACGTGACCCCAGCCACAGCCTTCCACCTGCGTCCTTGTTTCAGCACCACGGACGGTCCCGCAGGCGCCGTCTCTCCCCACGGCCAGCGGGCTTCTATGTTACGGGCTTATCGCTGCATAGCTAGCCTGACAGTTATTATCCGAACAGAGAGGAAAGGAGAAAGTGGGCACAGTTGTGTGCTGATGTGGCGTCATTGCACAGAGACAGGACAAAGCCCTCATGCTGTGCGCGTGCTAAGCAGGTGGGTGAACACAACGGCACGCGCTGAGACCTGCGCTCCCCCAGCCTGGCCCCGGGCTGCCTGCCGCCCAGCCTCTCCCGGGAGCCGGGAATCCTGTAACTGCACAGACAGGGAAAGGCACGACCTTGGCATAAGATGGAGGAAGCAGGAATGTTTTAGTCCAGTGTGTCAGGCAAAAATGGAGCCAGCAGTTTTCCACCCCACGCGCAGAAGCCTGCAGCGCACACCGTGACAAGAGAAGCCGGCAGTGATGTTACCAACAACAGCCAGCACTGCTGATTTACACGGCGCTTCCACTCTGTTAAGTTTTTCATAATCCTTTGTCTGGTCCTTGCAACACCTGGTGTGATTTCATGCCCCCCAGGTGCAGATATGGAAGCTAAGCCTGGGGGGAGACAAATAAACCCGGACACACATGGGACTCACCCGGAAGACAAGAAGCCTTGCAGCGATCCCTCCAGGGATGGCCCGTGAGGCAGACGCCCCGCGGCTCCATCGAGGTCCAGGGCTGCGCCTGCCGCCAGCACTCACGGATGCCCAGAGAGTGCGCAGGCTTCACACCATGGCGTGGGTGCATGAGGCTGTGTGTGCATGAGTACATGCTAAAGAATGGTCTCAGCAGACATGGACTGAACACAACCGGCTCCTGCCTCCCGCCTTTGGCGCTGGCCAGTGCCAGGGCTGAGCCAGAGGCCGGGTGGCAAGGTGATGGCACAGCTGCCCAGGAGGCTATCAGGGAGGTCCCACCATGGCCTAGAGAGCCCCAGGGGGAGAGACGGGGATGAGCTGCACCCTCTCTGTGCCACACCCTCTCCGACCTCGCTCTACCTGGCCGGCAGGAGGAAGAGGATGACCACACAAGTGAAGAGGCAGACAGATGCCCCAGGAAGGGCCTTCAGAGGAAGGGCACTTGTGCACCAGGAGCGGGGACCGAGGGGCTGGACAGCAAGGTTCCACCCTCAGAGGAAGAGGTGAGCAAGACCACACGCTGCCCTGACGTGGCCTTCCCCCCGTCCCAGGCGTGGCTCAGAGGAGCACACAGTGTCCACCTCCTACCCAGTCCATCGTCCTTCCATTTGGGGCTGCAGCTGGCTCCAGGCCTTGCCCCTTTTTCCATGGCCAAACCTGGCAAAAAATAACATGGTTCTGGCAGGCTGCCTCACCCGGTCATACCAGGTCCCGTTGTAAGGTGCGACTACTTATTATGGAGTTCAGCTCTCAGGCTGTTAATCCCTTTGGCATCTGGTAAACACGGAGCAGAAAGCCTGGGCTTCCTCCCAGCATCCACGGTGGAAGGAACAAAGTTTGATCCTGAGAGTCCTGCCCCAGGGAGCCCTGGCGGAGTTGACGCATGTCAGCGTGGCTCCGCCTGTGCACAACACTCCTCACTCCGCAGCAGCAGCGAATGCTTGCGATGGAAGGTCAGGGCCCAGACAGCTTGACGGCTCAGACAAGAGTCCTACAGCAGCTTAGGGCTCGGAGCCCAGCGCCTCCCGAGGTCCCTGACCTGCACTCAGGACACTAACCAGAGGCTACTTCTCACTGGACATTACGAAAAGACCAGTGACCACAGGCACTGGGAGGGAGCAGGGCAGGCACAAAATCCCTCGAGATGGAAGGTCCTGCCAGATCGGTTCATTACCCGATAGTAGACGCAGAGGCTCAGAAAGTGCCAGCTGCAGGTGTATAAATATTAGGGACATTGTTCAGTGCAATTTAACAAACCTTAATTGTCTGTCTGCAGACACACAACTAACCACAGGGTTAAAAAGAGGACCAAGACGCTGCCCCGCCATTGAGGTGCCCACAGTCTGTCATCAGCCCTCTTGCGTGTTAATACTCATTACAATGAGCTGCCTCTAAACTAACAAGACACCCAATTTATGTTTCTGGGGGGGGTAGGTGGGGAAGTATTTGGGGACCCAGCATCTACCGCCTGTTCTTTGTACACGGGTGTGGGAGGTGTTGCCTGTTTCCCTTTCCCCTTCCCAGGCTGCAAGGGCAGAGGAAGATTTGAGATTGAGGGTCTCCTACACTTGTGCCCTGGAGGTCAGCCATGCCTCGCCATCGCCCCCTCCCCCCACAGCCACCCCTCCCTGTGCCCCAGAGTCCCCCCCAGGGTGCTCGCCGAGACCTGTGCCAGGGAGCCAAGGCCTGGTGGCCGTGTGCACAGGTTAAACCATGAGCCAACAATGTCCTGCTATCAGGACGCCACCCCCAGCCCCAGGTTGTTTAATTAGGACCCCAGAGCTTCTTAAGGAGATATTTATCCTCTTCAATATTTTCATAAAGAACTTCTTTTGTTAATCAGTGTTTCTTGAACATTATTTCCTAAGCAATCTGCTAATTTTTCACTGGGGTCTCACACTTTCCCAGCGACTTGCCATATTGACTCATCAGATTCTTCAACTGAGTAACTGATGAATTAATAATCCCGGATAATGGACGGCAACACGGACTGTTAATGCACCTCTGTGGGATAAATGCAAGGCAGAGCACAGTCTGGGAAGGGCGAGGTCTCCACGCTTATTAATTTAGCAGTCTAAATGAGAGTCAGAATTTCAGCCTGAATAAATATCGGGAGTTTGTTTAGGTCCCCGAGGCCTTCGCAGAAGTCTGCTATTGAGAGGCTAGCTTCGAAAGCTTTTAACCTCAGCATAATTACCATTGTGCTCACCATCATTTGACTTCCATTAATCCAGATTTGCAGCAATTTTCCTGCTGTCATTAGCCCAGGTTAAGTGAGTTTGTTTTTCTTTTTTTTTTTTTTTTTTAATAATTGTGTCCTAGTGATATCAATGCAGACAAACTCGATATGAGGTTGGCTGGTAACCTTTCTTTGATAACCAGACTTTCCCAAGAGACTCCTCCTTCTGGGTCGCCGGACATCATTCCAACATCTCGGTTTAAAAACAAAGCATTGGCTTAGAACTAGATAAACACACACACACACGCACACGTGCTGTCTCGCACACAGACCCTCACAAGTACAAGTAAGTCTGAGCGAGATCAGTGGGTTGTATGACATCCTGGATATGATATCATAGTCTTGTGAGATGTTCCATTGAGGGCAACCGGTAGACAGTACGTGAGATCTCTCTGTATCATTGCTTACAACTGTATGTTGATCTACAGTTATCTCAGAATAAAACATTTAATTCAAAAGTATTGATACCCATAAGTGGACTCCAGATGAACCCATTGTGTTGCAAATTTCCCTGAAATCCTCCAAAAAGTAATTTCAATGAGTCCACTAAAATGTAAAGATATGTAAATATATATTAAAAATATATCTGTATAATAGAAAGATTTGCATTGTGGTTTTTACTCACTTATTTCTACTTGATTTTGTGCAAAAGTCTCTGTTTTTTGAGATATTTCAGGTATTGCTAGGAAATGCTTATCAAACTTTTTTCTCATATGTACATATTTTATATGCAAAAGAAATTTCTGAATCTGTGCTCAAGTTCAAGATGTATTCGTATTCATTTGCATTAGAAAATGGGTTGGTAAATTATAGTTCTCAGGCCAAATACAGCTGCTGCCTATTCTGTAAGTACAGTTTTACTGGGGCACAGCCACACACCTTGACCTCTTTGTTGGCTGTTGACTATGGCTGCCTTGAGCCACAAAGGTGGAGCTGAGTAGTTGCAACAGAGACCCTTATGGGCTGCAAAGCAGAACGTATTTGCTGTTTGACCCTTTATAGGAAAAGTGTGTTGACCCCTGCTTTAGAGCATCACCTCTTACTTAGCAGCCTTCTGGGAATGTGATTTTATAGATTGCTTAAGGTTCTGAATGGATGAAGTGTTAGCACTTTAAGTTTACCTCCTGGCAGTGCAGCACAGGGTGTGGGTGTGGGGTGGGCTCCCTCCCTGCCCATCTGCTCTTGAAGAGAAGCTCTGTGTCTGCTACCAAACTCAACCCAGCTCAGGTGTGGAGCCCGGCAGTCACCACCCCTGCGCCTGCTCTGCCTCGTGCCTAACGTCCCCCAGGGCAGGGCTCTGCCTCCATCTGGAGCCCCGGGTCTAGATCCCGGCTCTGAGGGTGGGCTGACGGCATGGAAAGAAAGATGGGGAGAGAGAAGATGAGCAAAACAATACGAAACAGCACTTTCTACTCAAAATGTGATTCATCTGAAAATTCCAAAATACACAAAGAAAATTAATACTGAGAAAGAGGGTAAACAATTAACAATTGAAACATTAATAGACCTTAGCTGAAAATATCTAACAAATATTTTAAATAAGTATATTGAGGATGTTTAAAGAGATTAATGAATGCATAACTTCCATTAAAAATGAAAACCAAAATAGGTATTTTATGAAAAAGTTGCAATTAGGAAATATTGTATAAGGAGTACAGGCATTGATGTAAAATTCAGCAGGTGGGATAAGCCCCACATTGCCCTAAGAGTCAGAGTGCAGACAGAGATGGAGGGGATGCTCCCGGGAGAGCACTGTGCACTGAGAGAGTCTGAAGTACTAGAGAAGACGGTGCTGAGACACATGGACGTAATGCACAGAGCACACGGGAGAAGATCCTGGAAAAGATAGTGGAGGAGACGTATTTGCAGAGCCAATGATGGAGAACTTTACAAAACTGCAGATAGACGCATATCTTCAGATATGAAGTATACTTTGGGTACCTATGAGGATAAATAAAAATAAACCCACTCCTACATACATGAAGTGAAACTACAGAGCATCAAGGATAAAAGCACGATCTTAAAGTCTACCAGCGGGGAAAAAAGAAAATCACACTTGAAGGAACAAGGGAGAGACTGAGGACAGACTTCCGCACACACAGTGGAAGGCAGAGAACAGAGCCGCACCCTCAACGTGCCGAGGGAACGACCGTCACCCTGAAGCTCCTTCCAACCCAGTCATCATTTGTGTGTGTGGTGAAATAAGGTCAGATTTGGCCATCCAGGACTAAAGAATTTGCAGTCTATATAACGTCATTAAAAGAATTATCAAAAAGGTGTGTATTTGTAAGAATAAAAATGAATGCAGAAGAAAAACAGGGTAGAATAAACAAAAATTAAAGACGTGAAGAACAGTGGTCATAAAATACAAAATAAGATGATGGAAATACACATGTAGATACCAGTAATCACCAGGAATATAATCAAATCAGACTCATCTGGGAAGAGAGAGACGTTATGTGAAGGAATGTTTTTTAAAACTTTGCAAGAGGCATGAGCAAAACCAAACTATAAAAGTTTAACAATAAAGGGATTGAAAAGATATACCTTGTAAATACCCAAGTAGCAATATTAATATTATACAAATCCAAATTTAAGATATATAATAATAGGGATAAGGCAGCATATTAGGTAATGACAAATGGTATAAAATACCAGAAGATGTTAGTATTAAAATTCATATCCACTTAATAAAAGCTTCAAAATGTATACAAAAACCTTAAAAAATCATAGGAAGAAATGAATATATTCACTACCATAAATGGTAAATTTAATATGTATTAATTTTTTAGGTTAATCAAAAAAGAGATAATTGTGTGACTGGAGGATTTGAATAACAAAATCAACACATTTGATCACATTTTTCTAGCATGTATAAAACATTTATAAAAATGAATACTAAAAATGAAAAGCAATATAATTATAACAGGGAGTCAATGAGATGCAGCCATGTCAAAACTTATATGTTATGTAGTCAAAGCAACACTTAAAGGGGAATTTATAGCCTTACATGGATTTATTAATGAAAATAAACAAATGTGCAACTCTAGGATGTAATAAAATTAAAATAAATCTGAAGAAAGTAGAAGGAAATATTAAACAAAGAAGAATAAATCAATAAAATACTTTATAAAGAGCCAATAATGAGGTTCAACAATTGCAATTTTTTATTTTAAGAAAAAACCTTTTAACTGCCTGATAAGAAAATAAAAAATAACATTAATAAGAAAAAGTGAATATAACTTAAAAAGAGTAAAATATTTAAAACTCCGAAAAATTACTATGAATGACTTTAGATCAATAAATACGATTGGTTCAGTATCAAAAAATCAATTAAGATCAAAATAGCAAAATCATTAGCTCCCCTCTGTGTACACAGGTAAACATGATAAATTTCAGCATTCACACACAAAAACTCTTAGCAAACGTGGCAGCAGTCAAACACATACTATTAATACAAATACATTTAAAGATGAGACTATGGAAGCATTTACATTTATGTTAAGACTAACATAAAGCTGCTTGCTAGGGCTTCTTGAATTTAACTCTGACTAGCAGGGAGGGAGGTCCTGGCTAAAGCAATAAGACAAGAAAAAGAAATATAAAAAGCATAAGACTTAAAAAGAAAGCATTAAAGTCACTGTGTTTGTAGATAATGAATAATAGAAAATCCTAGCAAATCTACAGAAAATTAGAACTAAAAAGTGGATCCAAAAAACTTGCTGGATACAAAATCAGTGCACAAAATAAAAACCATTCCTCTGTACCACTAGTAACAAGTTAGACATTGTAACAGAAAAAAAAAAAAAAAAGAAGAAGAACATATCTACTATATCTTCACCAAAGTAAGAGGAGCAGATGGTGGTTGGTGTTTGGTGGAGGAGTGTACAGGAATACGTCCTTTGCAAGGCACCCCCTCAAACCTGCACAATCTTCTCCACCACCCAGTACTCGTAGTTGTGTTGCACTCCGATTACTCTTAAATATAATGATGTTGTGCAGGATAAGATCTTTAGGGCAAAATAAAAGCTAAATATTATATTGCTCTAAAACACAATTCCATGAAGTGTCATATGAAATGCTGCCTCTTTGGTCCTCCTGCTTGGTGTATGATAATGACATTACTTATTGATAAAGTACCCAGGGCTGGGAATAAACCTAGAAAAAAATGCACACAATTTCTATGGAAATAATAATGAAATTTATGACAGGCATAAAAGAAGACCTGAAGCAATGGAGAGATAAACTGCAGATTAGAAATCTCAATGTTCTAAAGCCAGCAAGTTGAAACATCATTCCAAGGGTCTTTTCCATGGAACTTGACAATCTTGTTCCAAAGTCCATGGGATAAAAGGAAGATGCAAGAGCAGACACGACCATTCTAAAGGAGGTGTGAGAAGGACAGAATTCGCCTAGCGGATATGTAAAGAATCCGTCAGGAGACAACCTTGTAGGTCGCATGTCTGGAGCACGAACAAGGGCAAGAGCAGGCAGGGAGATTTGGGCTCAATGTGTAATGCTTTCTCTTTAAAAAGAGAGATCTGAAGTCATGTCCATTTAAATCTGATGTGAGTAAATGAGTGTCCTTTTTTGTATCTTTGCAATGCTTCCTGATTCAAATGATCACGCTGTTAAAGAAAGAGCGTTCCCTCCAGGGCTGTCGACCTTTTGTTCCTACTTGTCAGCCTCCAAAGCTTAGAGGAGCGTGCCAGGCAGGGCTGGCAAATTTGAGCAAGTTTAGGATTGGATAGATTGAATAATTTTGGCTGGCTCTGGGCCATAGGATGTTCTCTCATTGTCAGGTGCCTGGCCCTGGGCTGGTCTGGAGCAAGGGAAATGCTGGCTCGGTGTGCGAGGTCGCGCAGGGAAGGTGGTCCGGGCGGATTGTCGGCTTGTCTGTGAGCAGCAGGCTCGGGGGGCTCTAGTTTGCCTTCTCGGGCATTACCACTGGGGGGAGGCAGGCAGTCTCTCCCAGGCCAGCAAGGCCTCTGGGTTGTCGAAGCATCATAAAATATAGAAAACGCAGAACATGGCTAACACATCTGCCTAAATTAGACCAAGGCTGGGGGCAGGGAGCAGGAGTCGTGCAGGGAGCCAGTGGTCAGGAAGTGGTGCAGGTCCCGAAGTGGGAGGGGCGACTGGTCCGGATGGTGGCCGGGGAGGAGGGGAGGAGTGACTGTGGTCTCCGTGGATTCTGGGGCCAGGGCTTGCAGCCTGCACTGACGCATGGGATGTGGAGGTGCAACAAAGCCAGGGGCCAACGTGAACCCCAGTAGTTTGGCTGAGCCACTGGGTCGCCTCGGGATTAGGTCCAGAGGAGGTCACATTTTGCGCAAGCTCGCTTTGCACAGGAGAGCTGTTACGATGCGCGGATGAGACGTTCTGACCGCCGTGTTCCGATCTTTCCAGCATCTAGGGGTGGGCTCCTTCCGCGGCCGTTCTTTCCTGCCCTTGCGTTGTGTTTGTGGCCAGGCAGTGGGGTTATTTCTCTATAATGTCTGACTCCCAGCTGCACCACATGGATTTCTCTCTCGCTTTTCATCTTGATGTCTGGGGCTGTACAATCTGCCCTTCTATTTTGAGCTGGAATGGTTTTCTATGACATTATGACCATATCGCTATTTATGGTTATTCCTTTTGAGCCAACTTATTAACAAGCCAAGCAAGTCTCAGGAATAAAATCATGAGAAGAAAATTACATTTGAAAATTTCCCTGAAGATTTATGATTCCCTGACACACGGGCCTGAAGCCTCCTGGAACTCTCCAGAGATGGGAACTTTAACTCTGCACTTGGAAAACCTGCGCTCATTAGCCAAATGAAACCCGCGCCCAGAGGTAAAGTCATTGGTGCAGGCACACGGTCCCCAAACATGTTACACTTGTCTGGGGCAGGCAAGGTGAGTGGGCAGCTGTCAGAGGCCTGGTGCCCACCCGGGGAAAGTGCCTGCGTGCATGTGGAAGCTCGAGTTGCGCCTGGCTCTTCCCAGCACTCCTGGGCACGAGGGGGGAGCCAAAGCTGATTTCCTTAGTGGTTGAACGTGTTGCCCCCGTGTATGGGGGTAGCCCAGCAGGCTGAGCATCACGGCCCCCAGTTCCATGCTGTTAGGATCCGCACTTCAATTGCCTCCCCTTCACCCCACTGGTGATCTGGGGACTCCTGCTCTGCAGCTGTGGGGGTGGCCGGACACAACACTCTGCAGTGGTTTATTAGCCACAGAGACTCACGGCACCATGAAAGGCACCGCATGTCACGCGGGACAGCAGGGCTGCACTCGGGAGCAGAGTGAACAGCGCGTGGGAGGCAGGCGCTGTGGGAACAAGAGGGAGCGGTGCCTCCTAGCTTCTGCAGGAGGATGTGTTTGCCTTGTTTAAACAGTTCCTTGGGCTGGCAGGGAACCGAAACCCGCCACTCAGGGCTAAGCAGAGACTGCGGCTGGTACCCGTGATAAGGAGGGTGGTCTGTCCAAGGACCTTACCCCAGGGAGCAGAGTTGGGGGGACTCGTGGTGAGCCCATCCGGGGCCCCCCGGTTTCACCAGCGGTGAGGCAGTGCAGGGTGAGGGCCTTGATTTTCACCTCACAGCGCAGTTCCCCATCCTGAACTGGAGTCCCCCACCAGGAACAATCCAGCCGGTGGATCTCAGGGCCACCCCCGCCTGCTTCCGGCAGGTCCTGCACAGAGACCACCCCCGATAGGGGTCAGCAGCAGTGGTCACAGTGCCAAGAGTGACTGGATGTCCCTGCAGGGCTGGTGCTGTGGGCACTTTGATCACATTATGCCACGGAATCCTCACAAATGAGCTACGTATGAGAGGCGGCCATGTTCCCACTTTGCAGAGGGGGAGCCTGAGGCCCAGGGAAGTTAAGCAGCCTCCACAAGGTCACACAGCAAGTGACACACCCACATCTCAACTCAGAGCTTCCTCTGCAAGGCAGGTGGGGGGTGACAGGCTGTTCTGTGGGGGGCGTCACACCCTCTCCCCTCTGAACAGCACCCGCCTTCTCCACTTGAACCTCAAAACTTGGTCGATTCCCTTCCCGTTCCCCAGTCCCGGGCCCTGTCTGGGAAGTGGGATGAATGCTCTCTCGAGACTCTGGGACGAGGAGCTAAGGGGAGAAGTAGGAGGAATCTGGGAGACACTCGTTAATCGAGGGTGGCCGTGGTCCCGGGTGCCCGATTCTGCTCCTCTGCCTTCCTGGACACAGCCCACCCCGGAGCAGGCCACTGGGGAGCACACCAGGGTCCAGGGAGGAGGACAGCCTGAGCGGTGGCAGGGTCTCCACGCAGCTAAGGTGCTGGCCAGTGTCGGGCTCAGAGACCGATACCCTCACGTAGGGCGCCTGGACCTGCCGGACTGAAGGAGCCACCTCCAGGTGTCTCTGTGCCCCGCCCATCTCTGGATCCTCTGTCTCTTCAGCAACACAGGACGAAGTTGTTCTCTGAAGTTCTGCCTAAAGTCTGGACCTGCCAGAGAAGAAAACAATGACCGCTGGTCCCTTCCTTGAGTTCCCATTAACTGAACCCATGTCACAGGAGGAAAGACTGGCGTCTGCAATGTGCCTGCATGGGCTTGTCAGGACCCACTGTCTGCTCTGTGGCCAGCAGACTTTGTCCCAGGCCCCGTACGTTCTCCAAACCCACCGAACCCCCCTAAAAATCCTTTGCTACCCCCAATATCATCCACACTCCTTGCCTCCCCTTCCCCTGAGAAGGGTGGCACCTTCTGTACCTGGCTGCCTGGCGGGGTGACCTCTTTGTGAGTCGGCCCCGCGCACGCTAATAAACCCGTGAGCCTTCTCGCCTGTCTATCTGCTGTTGTCAGGCGATTCTCAGTGAAGGCAGAGGGCAGAGGGGAAGTTTCCTCTCGGCCCTGCACCGGCCTGTGTGCACGTGCTGGTCTCCTGCATGGAACCTGCCTCCTCCTGTCAGAGTGGTGCGCTGCCGTGAGGCTGAGGACTCAGATCTGCCACGTAGAGGCTGCCTGGCCGCCCCACCAGGGCAGTGTAAGTGGAGGGCACAGCTGACAAGCTCGGGCTGGCTCAGCTGGTGCATTGCATTCGAGTGACCCCAGGGGACCAGCTGGTGGCCTCATGGTGCACAGACCACAGGGCACCGGCCACAGGAAGGGTGGCACTGGGCAGGGGGTGATTTGGGAGGCTGCTGGTTCCAGGAACCAGGGCCACCCTGTCTGTCTGGAGCCCTGGGCTGTGGGGCCCAGGGAGGTCTGTGAGCTTCCCCAGGCCACTACTGGCTCTGGCTTTGCTGCGGGGAAGAGGCCAGGAGGTGGACGCACATTCAGCAAGGGTGCGTCCCCTGACACAGCAGGTCTCTTCCTTCAAGCTGAGCCCCTTGGGGGGCCATCAGTCCCAGAGTCTGTGTCCAGGGAGGTGCCCCCACCCCGAGGCTGCTCCAGGAACAGACCTTCTCCATCCCGGAGGCTCCAGAGGGAGGTGCCAACAGCAGGACACTGCTCCTTTGTCTTCCTTTAGAAACTCTTTGAAGGACAAGGAATTTCTTTTCTTATGTTTTCTGATTCTGATTAGAATGAAGAAGTGTGTCAGCAGACCCCAGAGAAGAAAAGGGAAATACAAACATCCCCTAACAATGGGCCCTGAGTCTCACCCTGTGCAGCTGTGAACACACCTGGCCTCTCAGATTCCACAATATCACCGAGGTTTCCTGCCAAGACCACTCTGGGACCACGTGCTGGAGACCGTTCAATCCTCCCAAGAAGAAGTTCCACCTCTTCAAAACATCTGTGAGAGTGTCTGTGCCATTGTCGCCGTGTTTAAGCAACTTCTTTCCTCCTCAGCCTCTGACTCACGCACTGCGCTTGTTCAGGAGCAGAGAGCTGCCTTCCTCCCTGTGCGTTCTTTGCCTCAAGGACAGAAGACTTGGGCACGACCTGTCAATATCCAGCTGCAAACCATAGCAGCATCTTTGTCTAAACCATCACCGAAGTCAGAGATAGAAGCCTCAAACGAAGATGAAGAACATCAAATAAGGCTGAAAAGAAGGTTTTAGAAACTGCCATTTTCCTGGGGTGCTATTTCCAGGCCTGCGCTAATTCCCAGTGGTGCCCCACGAGCGATTCCGCAATGCTGCCTGCTGAGCGGCTATGAGATCTGGACGCAGGGACAAAAGCCTCCAGCGATGGACAGGACTCCAGGGTGAGGTGTGAGGACTCGCCCAGGGGAGCCGCCACCCAGTGCTGAGGACGCTGCCCTGGGTCTGATTCCGTGTGGTCCACATTTCTCCAGGAAGCTTCTCTTGGCTTTGAACTTGCCTCACCAGACCCTGCAGCTGGCCACACACCTCACGGCCACGGCAAGAGCACGCATGTGTTCACCGTCACGCTCAGCTTCACGGGGACACGCAAATCCCTAGTCCTCATGTCACACAAGGACCCTGGTTCCCACACTTGCGGATGCTCAAAGAGGTCATGGGTCCCTCAGGGCCAAGGGCCCACAGGGTCACAGGCAGATTTGCAAGTCCTCAAAATCCCAGGAAAGCTATTTCATGATATCAGCTGGAAAAGTTCAGGGCTCAGAGCGCAGAGAAGACAGCCCCACGTGAGGTCCTGCAGGGCACATGGGTGTCGAAGAATTGTCCAAATGCAAGAAATGACCCCAAAAGGGGGAAAAAAGAGGAGGTCTACTACCTGGGATGATGAAGGATCTTGCGCAGATACATGAAGATTATCCTAAAACAAGCGTTCCAGAAAGAATGCAGAGTGGGTGCAAAATGAAAACATAAGTAACTGGCACAGTCAAGCAAGGCGTGGAGTTTTACACCACGGGAAAGCACCACGTCAGCGAGCAACGCTTGGTAAACGCCCAAGGACTGGGAAGGAGAGAGGCTCCATGTCCGGGCAGGTGCCCCTCGGTCTCTGGGGCGCTGGGGGCAGCTCAGCACATTCAGCTTGTCTCGTGGAAGGTAAAGGTGTGTGCAAGAGGCTGAGGGCTGAGGGCTCTTAACAGCTCATCCTCCCGCCCTAAATACTTAGGAAGACACTGAGCTGTCTGAGGGCTTGGAATTTGGTATAATCTCCTTTTTTAACCCGTGGATTTAGATCCATTTATGGAGGGTAGACCCAGTTTCTGAAAGGAGGGTGTCCTGAACTGCAGCCGTGAAAATGAAACAGCACCAGGCAGATTCCAGACACCTCTGCGTCCGTGGGTCATTGGCTGGGCTGGACCTCGCTGTCGCCCTGCCTGTTCACTGAGCACCTGCCCTGGGCCGGGGCAGCTTGGGGCGCCACAGGGGACCCTGCTCTGGCGGAGCTCACACCCTCACCTCACAGAAAGGGCCCTGACTATTTAACATGTTTTAATCAACTTACGTTGAGGCACAGTTTGCATACAAAGAAACGCACCCATTTCAGGAGGATGATTTGATGACATTTGAGGAATGTTTACACCTATGTTGCTGTTGCTGGGATTAGACATTTCTGTCGCCCCAAGAGACTCCTTTGTGCCTCTTCCAGCCAACCCAAGCACCGGCCCAGCCCCCACGGGGGTGCCCCCAGCACCACGAGGTGTAGACTTGCCTCTCCCAGGAGGTCGGCAAGTGGGCTATGCAGCACCCGGCACAATGCCCGTGAGAGCCGTCCACGTGGCCGCGGGCACCCTAGCCCGTCCCCTCTACCGCTGACAAAGATTGCGTTACGTGGAAACGCCACCCTTTATCTGTTCCTTCTTCTGTGGACTGACACTGGATTTTTCCTTCGCAGGTTTTCCCTGCGATGAATAAAGCGTCTATGAAGCTTTCTGGGCACGTCCCCGAGTGTGTTCTCACTGCTCCTGGGTGGACGCCCAGCCGTGGAAGGGCCACGTCGCAAGAGGTGCGCGTGGGGCTGTGGAGAAGTTGTCAGGCGGTTGCGCCAAGGGGTCAAACCCTTTCCCTTCCCTCCGGCGGGGGTGAGAGTTCCGATTACTCCACGTTTTCACCAACACTTGGAATAGTCAGACTTTCTTATTTTTGCCATTCAGATTAGTGCATTTGTTTTTTCATCGTGGTTTTAATTTGCAATTCCGCGACGGCTAACGATGGTGAACATCTTTTAACAGGCTTATTGGCCAGTCGCGTATCTTCCTTTGGGAAGTTAATATTTGTTTTTGAAAGCTTTCTATGTAATGAAATTAAAAGGGAACTTTATTAGTTTTCCAGGGCTGCTGTAACAAAGTACCACAGACTGTGTCAGTCACTCGAACAGAGGAAATTTGTCCTTTCACGGTCTGGAGGACAGAAGTCTGAGAAAGGCCTCGGAGGGGCTGGTTCCTTCCAGACTGTGGGGGAGGGTCTGCGCCAGGCCTCGCCCCGGCCTGCAGACAGCCGTCTCCCCCCATGTCCTCACGTGGTTGTCCTGTGCCTGTTCGTCTGTGTCCAAATTTCCCCTTTTTATGCAGACCGCAGCCACGTTGAGTCAGGGCCACCCTGACGGCCTCTGTTTTCCTCTTGGATGACCTCTGAAAAGCCCCTGTCTCCAAGTAAGGGCACGGTCCAGGGAGCTGGGTACTGGTCACTCCAACACATGAATTCGGGAGACACAATTCCACTCCTAGCAATGACAAGGCCAAGGTCCAGGGCGGGAGGAGTCCGTGGCCGACAGAGCCTGGGGCGGTATGTGCCGGATGCACCCAGGTGCCTCCACGGAGGGGCCACACCCCGGGAGTGCCCATCCTATCCCCGACACTTTCCAGTAGGTTCTATCACTCCAGAGGCCAACATGTAGCTCCTGTGAAGGTGAGGAGTTCAGGACTGAAGAGTGAAAACACCACCATCTGGGACACCCAGATTTTTGTGGAATTGAGGTTTTTGGCTGCGGTGATAGCTCCTGTCTGCCCAGAGACTGGATCAGCCCTGGGGATAACCGAGTCCTACAACGGGTAGACGTGTGTCAGCCAGGCCACTCTGCCTCCCGCCGGGGCTGTGGGTTCCTCGCGGTTTAGCAACAGAAGGGCCGTGAGCGTCCCTCGTGGGCTGAGGGCCCCACCCGGGGTGTGCCCTGGCCGCGCGGCAGCAGGCGCTGGTTGTCACCCAGCCCAGGTGGACAGAGCTGCGGCTGTTCCCCACGGGTGTGGGGGTAGCGGGCAGGGTGGAGTTTGTCCTCCCGCCTGCGCACCCTCTCCTGACCCGTGGCAAGGCAGAGACCCGGGCTTCGTTTTAAATAATACAATTAGAAATTCCACCTCTGAAACATGGTAATTGTAATCTGTCTCATCTCTAAGTGTAATTATATTAAACTCCAATTTTCCCTCAAATATGCATTCTAATTCAATTTTCCTTTTTTCCCTTCTTAACTAAATCTATTATCATTCCCTCAGTTAAATTATGCTTATTTAATCTTTGATGAGACCTTTCGCTGGCAATCAGATGTTTCAAATTAATGCCCCCAAGCCTTGGGGAGAGCTGGGGCTCAGCTCCCCGAGGCTCTGGGGGGCTTTGCTGCAGTTCCAGGGGGCTCTGGCTGGGGGCCTCCCTCTGCGCCTCCTCCCTGCGGCCCCCCCCCTCGCTGCGGCGCCGAGGAGGGGACACAGCCTGTGAGCCAGAGCGGGCTCCCCGGGGCCAGGCTGAAGATGGGGCCGAGCCCACCCAGCCTTCCTAACCCCGTGGGGCCCGGAACATCACCGCCCCCACCAGCAGGAAACCCTCGACTCCAGCAGGGGCTGCAGCTTGGTGGCTCCTCACAGGCAGACTGTCTCCAAACGGAAAAACAATCACTGCAGAATCCTAGATGCCCTTAATAATTCTCATTATAACATTATTCAGGTTTAAATCCCTTAGGTTTATAGCTTTTTTGCAACCATTAAACCAAACCAATATGTGACATAATGTACGCATACTACAACAATTTACAGAGCAAAGCCAAAAAGTGCCAAATTAACACCCGCAGCTCAGAGACGGGGCCATGTCTGAGTGTAGGGGATGCTCCCAGGGTGGCCGGGCCTGCCTTGCTCAAGGACGGCTTTTGCCTCCAGCCGCAGTCAGCAGGTGCTGGCTGACCTGGCGCATCCTCCCTCCTTGTTTGGTTCCTTTGCTGTGAAACTTTGTGCTTAGAGAGGGCTGGGGTTTCTCCGGCCCCCACACTGCCTCTTGCCGCAGTAAGTGACTTTGTCCACTGGTCCCCCTAACCCCAGCCCAGGTGCAGGCAATGTTCAGACACCAGGGCCGTCTGGAGGATGGAGAACGATTTAAAACAGAGATGTAAGGACCTCCTGAGACCCTCAGCACCTGCTCCCTGTCCTCAGGGGGGCACAGATGCATTGGTGGCCACTGCCTCCCTGGCCACCTCCATTGGGAAGTGAGGCACCCTAGTGTTAGGTGGCTGGGTCCAAACCTGGCCCCTTGTTCGGGGAGAGACAGGTCCCAGGCCTCAGGAACACTCCCAAGGCCCTCCCAGGCTGGAGGTCTTGAGTCCAGTTCACCTGTTCCCAGCCCTGGGGCTCGCTGCCAGGCTCTGGCCACCACTGGCCCCAAACGCCTGCTTGCGGGGTGGCGTGAGGTGTCGGGCACCTGGGAAGTAGCTCAGTGGGGCCCCTGTGCCAGCAGGGGACAGGACACAGAGGTCACCCAAATTTCCTCGGTTTCCCTGACTGTAAATTGGATCTCTTCAGAGTGAGCACAATATTCAACATAGCAGGCCCCAGATGTGTTCATTCATTTGTTCATACATTCACAAGTTCACTCAGGGAGCCAAATACCCAGGACATTACTTTCAAACTATTTACCATAAACACGTTGCTAACGTAGATTTCATTATTTTATGATCTACGAGGATTTATTTAAGACAGGTGAACGTGTGCTCTGCTCTTGCTCTAAACATCCTACTTCTACAAACACAGCAGAACAGCAGCAACGTTAGAGCGTCTGACACCATCCGAGGTGCAATCGGGGTCCTGTGTCCCCGCCCTCTGGTCCTTACGACCAGTGTGGCGACTTGCGCACCTCTCCCGCCCACTCTGTCTACGGTGCAGCCAAGGCATATCTTGAGGGGCATCCACGGACCCGCCACCCCTCCGTGCCTGCTCCCTGCATCTCGCACAGGCCCACAGGGCCTCCAGGGAGGCCTTGCAGATGGGAAGGGATAAATGTGGCCTGCCCTCTGTTGTGGGACCCCACAGGCTAACACGGAGGGGAAGCACCTGAGAGTGAACACACGTGACGGGATGTGACAGTGGGCACAGGCAGGAGAGACCCCAGGGTGGGCACATCTGCACTGTCCTGCATCGCCGCTGCCTGAGGAGCTGCAGATGCTGGGCCCCCTCATACCCCTCAGAGGAGCGCAGACATCCCGAGGCAAATCCACCAGTCAGGCCGGGCACTCAGGCAGAAGTGGATCCCGCAGGCCGGCGCAGGGTGTTTCTTTTGCTCAGGGAAACCTCAGCTTTTCCCTCTTAAGGCTTCATGACGAAAGGTGGCTGACCGTGTGTCAGCCCCATCTACAAAACACCTTCACGGCACCTGGGTCCGTGTTGGACGGGCCACACGAGAGCACCCACCACAGGCCTCCCCTTGCCAGCCTGGTGCCCACACACTCCTCTTCCCTCCCTTGGAAGGTAAAACACCGTGCCAGTGGGTCACTAGGGGTGGTGGTAATGGTGCCACTCCCGTGTCCGTCTTGGATCCCTGGACCCTTTGCTGGATGCTGATTGAGGGCAGATCCAGTCTTGCCCCAGCCCTGATAATGCTGTCACCCGGCTTGCGCTGTAACTAGGTTTCCTAAAGACCATTCCACACCCTGTCAGGCAGCTGCTTCAGTGACGGGGACGTGCTGAGACCAGAGAACTCCATGAGCTCCTTGCTGTGCTCCTTTGGCCGTGCAGGGAGTCCCTTGGTCTGGTCAGGAGCAATGCTATTTGGAAAAGGCTTTCTGTAATCCAGGCAGTCGGACTCCCGATAAAGCCACCCTGGCCTTCAGCTCAGGTCCCCACGGACACAAAGTCCTTCTGCCGGGCTCCCAGGACCCCTGGACTTGGCTCACACAGGCCTCTGTCATGGCGGCGGTCCAGCAGGTAGGACCCTGAATGCAGAGGAGTGCCCCGAGCTGAATATTCTCACGTGCAGATATCCTAGCTGAGGGCACAGCAGGGTCAGGTCCCCGCTGGAGACAGGAGTTAAGACTCGGTGGGAATGGAATGAATCCATAACCACATCAGAAGGCAACAGATAATTTGGTAAAGTGAGCAAAAGTCAGAAGCTGGGCCTCCCTGTTGCTGCTTTGGTGCATTTTGTGTCTGCAACTTGGGGCTAAGTCCAAGGAACGTAGAGGCAGCAAGTTCAAACATTTCCTTTAAGTGTTAATATCCACATTATTGCAAATTTACGTGTGGATATTATTTTTAATTTCAGAAACATACTAACCAGCAAGTAATTTTTTCAAATAATTAAAAGTGCTTTGTAAGTTGTGACATTCCAATACTGCACAGCAAAAACTGATTATGTAAATATTGAGTTTAATTGTAATTCACATTCAATAGACAGTCAGACATTTTTCAAATGAATGAAAATGTTCTATACAATCAATTCATTATGTAAGAGCCACACATAGCTAACTTGCTTTTACAATATCATCGTTTATGTGTAGGATGTGCAGCGGGGAGAGAGGATTCCCTCCACACCTCACAAGTGTACAGGCACACGCTGCCTCCTACCTGGAGGGACGTGGGGAGTCCCTCTGTGTGGGAGCAGATGACAGAGTGGCCGGGGGGCTGCTGAACAGAAGGAAATGGAAATTGCCTGTCTACCTTTCTGTAGCAGCAGGAATAACTGCATATTTGGTGGAGCCCGGTGCAAAGTGAAAATGTAGGGCCCTTTGCTAAAAAACTGTTAAGTATTTCAGGTCAGTGATCTCAGAGTTTTAACCCAAGTACAGGGCCTGTGGGCTGCTTGGTTAGTCAGCCAGGAGGGCCCCGGGCAAGGGTGGAATGACCCACCGCATTGCTGAGAACGTGCCCAGGGCACCATAGACGTCCTCATTTTGTCAGGGCCTGTGTTAACTGGAGTGCAGTTTGATGCACGAACCACCAGTGACACTGCTCAGGTTGTGCATGTGTCTGTGTGTGTTCGTGTGTCTGTGTATATATGTGTGAATGTGCATTTATGTATGTGTGAGTGTGCTCATGCATTATGTGCATGTGCATTACTGAGTGTGTATGCATGTGTGTGTGTATGTACATGTGTGTTCATGCATGCATATGTGGGAAACTACATCATCCTCACTCTGAGTTGCCATGTGATGAGGTAGCCCTGCTGGGCCCCATTTTGATCCTCCACCCCACCCAGAACAAGGCCTTGCTCCCTTGAGGCAGACCCTCTAGGCCGGGCCCTGCTGCTCTCCTGGGCTCCTCGAGCCCTGCCCAGGCCTGGACAGGTGGGGGTGGACGGCACAGGTCACCACCAAGACCCTGCTCCCCAGGCCACCTGCTTCCTGGTTCCCGTCCCTGCGGCACCTAAGGCTGAGCCTGGCCCCAGCCAGGCCAGCCTCGGACAGGTGCCAGCAGCCAGGACCAGGTGTGGGAAGCCCCTGTCCTGCCTTCCCTGGGGAGAAGCAGACCAGCAGGCTGGGCAAGCCACCCCGGCCACCTGGCTGCTCCAGATACCCCTGGGCAGTGCTCCCTCTGGGCCTCTGTGGCCAGGGGGCCGCTGCGCCCTGGGGACCTCACCCTGTCTCGCTGCTTTCCTTTTCAGTTAAAGCCCCCTCTGGAAAAAAACATATTTTTATGAAGTATTTCTCAGGTCCCTACTGCCCACAGATCTTGCCAGGATCATCGTTCAACATCGTTTGCTGTGACTCTTCAAGGTCACAGCAAAGTGGGAGCAGATTTGGCAGCCGCCGCTGCCCGCTGGGAAGGGACCTGGTGTCCGCTGGCTGGGCAGGCTCCACATGTCCCTCTGGCTGAATTCTCCTGCGTGAGCCCCTTGGGTCACTTGAGGACAAAGGGCTTTGGGAAAAGGTCAGAGGGCAGGAATAGGAGGACCCTGGCTCTGTGCTGACACACAGCAGGGGGGCCTCGGACATGGCACCCACTGGCTGAGCCTCAGTTTCCCCAACTGTGTAGGGCGCCTACAAGGCCTCTCAGCCCCTCACCTCCTGAGGATGACGCTGGTGTCTCCTCTTGTCCCAGGCTGCCTCAGTGCTGTCCCTCATGTCCCCAGGCCCCACGGCCCCTCCTGTGAAGGGGGCTCCAGGACCCCCAAAACCCCCAGGACCCCCCGGAGAACAGAAACGTCACTGGAAGCATCTTTCTTTTTCAAACAATCCCTTTTAAAACAATTTCAGTCACAGGATCAAAAGTAAAATATGCCCATCTAATTTATTAAACTTCCACCCAAACTTAGACATCAAATGTTTTATTAATATTTTCTATCATCCTTACAAGTTAAACCAGCCATGAAAATTATCTTCCACAGGAAAAAAAAATGCCGAAAATGCATCCACTTATAGGAGTTGCCGAGCAGCCCTTCTTTGGCAATTTAATCAGAAATGACTGAGGTATGCTCGAATACCTCTTCTCAGAGACAAATATCGAAATATTTAATTAATGTCAATCGGGCCTGGAGAAGCCAGTCCTGGGAGTCGCAGCAGCAGGTCCTGGGCCGGCGGGAAAGGAAAGAGCAGCGCAGAGGCCAGGGCGTGAGGGCACTTGGCACGTCCTCTGCAGGTGACAGAGGGTGGGGGGCGGGGGTCCTGGACCTGCCGCCTGCACCTCCTCCCTCCTTGTCCTCCCTCCCTCCCTCCTGTCCTTTCTTTTGTTGAATTCTTGATTCTGTTCTTTCAAGACACCTAATATCGTAGACAGGTATCAGAACATGGAGTGTTTATTTTCAACAAAAATAAAAATAAAATTGTTCTCTTTGAGACTGGATTGAGCTCTGTCGGCTGCTGCGTCTCAAATGCCCTGGGGTCTGTGAGCTTGTCCTGAGGCCCTGCTGTGCGAGGGCCCGTGGTGGGGGGCAGGGAGTGTGCGGGCGGGTCTGTGGACCGGCCCACAGGTGTCCCTGGAGCTCTGATCACACCCCATGCATGGCACAGACGGCGGGGGTTGAGGGGTTCCCGACGCGAACTGGATCTGGGTGTCCAGAACGGAGGTCGGGGCCAGGCAGTGTGTGGTCCACGTGAGGATTGCACCAGATAGAAGCACAGAGTGTGCTGCAAACTGTGAAGCCCCCTCGGCCTGGGGCTCCATGCACTGACCTCTCAGTGTGAAGTTGTCCCTGGTGGGCATTGAGGACCGTGGTGTCCACAGAGCTGTCCAGGCCTCTGCTTCTCTGTCCAGTACACGAGCAGGCCTGGGCCCTGGTGGGTCTAGAAGGCTCTGAAGAGCCCCAGACGGATGCCCTGAAGCCCTGTGTTGAGTTAAACGTGCCTGTAATTTGTCACATTCTCCTAGCGTGAGGCCTGGTGGGCCCATCTATTTCTCCTGCTAAGCTGGGTCCTCCGGGGCCCTGGACTGCCGTCTCCAGAGCCACCTGGAAACTCCTCCCTGATTAGACAGGAGGGAGAGAGACGCAGCATGTAGATAGTTCGGGCAGGACTTTAAGGGTACAATTATTTTCCTCTCAAGTAATTCCCGTTATGTTCACAGCTTTCTATGCATTATATGAACTTATTTCTTCTCTACCTGAAATGCCATAAAAAGGCACTTTTCCACACTTTCTACCACTTCACGATCAGCATTACGGAGGAATGGCGTCTTCCGCTCCAAAGTTGTTCATCCAGTGGAAATAAAACAGCGTCAGCTCGTTTGCACCTTCCTGATTAGCCGGGGACTGATGAATATGCAGCTATGTACCTGCCTTCCCAAGCAGTTAATAAGACCCGCCACAGGGTATGGTGCCCAAAGAGGAGGCTTGGCGCAGATGTGAATTATCTCTTACATTATGTGCAGCGATGGGATGTCGGGAGACACAACACACTCCTCCACCTTTCACAAAGGCCCCCCAGAAATCAAACCGGCCGAGGGAGGAAGATGCTCTCCTTGGGGGCTGTGGCAGGAGGTGGGCGGGGGTCGGAAAGGCTGGAGCGGGGGCAGCCTGTCCTGCCCGTGGGCACATCCACCACAACCCAGGGTGGCGCCCGGCTCCGCACAGAGCCCCCCAGCACCACAGGGCATGGCCAGGCAGCTGAGGCTCCGTGGGAAGAGATGCCTCACAGGATCTCACCGACAGTGGCTTTACAACCTGACTCAAACCCCACCTGTCTGACCCCAGCAACCTGCCCCTCCTCCTCCCGGTCCTCAGCTTCACGGCTGGCACACCAGGGAACCCCGGGGGCCATCAGCTTGCACCTTCCTCCCGCCCCCAACCCCCACTGCCAAGTCCTGAGCTTCTGGCCTCTTCCCAGCCACCTCCCGTGCAAGCCTCCTGGATTCCAGCAGCAAAAGACCACAGACTGGGGGGCTCAAAGCAACAGAAATTCATTCTCTCAGTTCTGAAGGTCAGAAGTCTGAAATGAAGGTGACTGCAGTGTCACGCTCCCTCTGGGGGCTCCGGGGGTGGGTCCTCCTGCCTCCTCCAGCTCCTAGAGGCTCCCAGTGTCCCTCGGCCCAAGGCTGCAACACTCCAGTCTCTGCCTCTGGTCGGGCCACCTCTGTAGCATCCTCCTGGCCCTACCCTGGGATGTGGGCCGCTGAGAGCCTCATCCCTCTGTCTACTTATCTAGAGCACGAATGTGGCGTTGGTGTGGGGGTTCCCAAGTGAGATCGGCCCCCAGCCACTGCTGCCTGGGGCTTGGAGCTTGGGGTTAGTGGGCTCCCCTCCCCCGGGTTAGGCACGTTCTTGAATTGCTTTATTGCATCCCACACTCTCCGAGCGTCCATGGCCAGATCCTGAGCTGGGCACGCCGTGCAGAGGCATAAATAGGATGCAAAGAGGATGCAAACACATGTTCAGCCTCCTCCAGGAGTTCTTGGGCTCAAAAGGACCCAAAGCAAATTGATACGTCACATTGGGACAGGAGGGTGTTTCTGGGGTCCCTGGACAGTGAGAGACTCAGGGAAGGTCCCCAAAGTGCTGCCCTCAAAGGAGGAGGAGCCCTTGGGGTGGAGGAGTGGACCCAGCAGGCAGAGCTGGTTGGCAGAGGACCCTCTGGAAGGGGCTGCTATGGGGCTTGCCCCTGGGGGTGGTAACAAACCCACACGGGCAATGACGTGGTCCAGAACTGACACACCAATGAGTGCACGTGAGCTGGGACAGCACTGCACCCAGCCAGTGCCTATGGTGCTGTGGCCCTACAAGAAGACATCTGCTTGGACAGAAGGACACAGGAGTTCTCTGTGTTGTTTCTTATAATCGCATTTGAATCTACAATTATCTCAATAAAAGCCCCAATTAAAAATGCTGAAAACACACCTCTGGTGTGCGAGGTGCCCTGAGACCCTACCACACGAAGGGCACACCCCACCTTAGCACCCTGCTCTAGGGCTGCCAGATTGAGCAAATATAAGTAGAAGGTGCCTAATCCAGGTGAATATGGATTTCAGATGAGCAAGGAATAGGTTTCCAGTCTACGTATGCCCCACACAATAATTGCAATACCTGTGACACAGTTATACTGAAAAAACGGGTTATCTAAAATTCAAATTTAACTAAGTGTCCTATATTTTATTTGATAATCCTTCTGTTTCATGGGCACAGGCTTTAGTCAGGAACCCTGACAACAGCAAATCAATGAGCAAATAAACACATAATTGCAAACAGTGGCAATTTTGCGTGACAGGGAGTGAAAGAGAGTGTGTATGTGTGCATGCACCTGTGTGTGTGCGTGTGTCTGTGTGGTGTGTGCACGAGAGTGTCGGGGAGCACGGCTGCCTGCACCTGCTGGCCTGGCACCCGGCCAGGGCAGACACCTCTGCTCTGTTCACAGTGTCCCCTGCAGCTCCAAGACAGCCTGGGCTCAGCAGGTGTCTGTCAAATGAATGAATCCGTGATGCCTCTTGGACAGGCCGCAGTCCCAGCAGAGGCCACTCTGATGAGCTGCGTTTGGCCAGGGGAGAAGGCTGCATTGGGGGGCCGGCAAGGGAGGCGCTGGTGACCACCGTGTGTCCTGAGCAGGCCTGGCCGGTGGGCAGCCAGGGATGGGCAGTGGTGGTCCCGGCCCCTCTCAGACTGCTGTCCTCACTCTGCAGCAATTTATGAAAGAACATGCTGGTGCCCAATGGCCTTTGCAGCCTTGATAAAGACATTAGCTCTCTTTGTCCGGCTCCACCCTGGGGTGGTGGTACAGGGACTCCAAGGGAACTTCCAATGGCCCCATCAATCTGAATAGCACTTCCTACGCTTCAGTGAGTGCCCACAGTTGCACTGCTGGGGACCCTGGGCCCAGGATGCCTGCTGCTGTGGGCGGGGAGGGGGCGATTACCTGACGCTGGGACAGGCCTCCCAGGGTGGAGCCGCACCCCCTTCCCGCTGGCCTCCGCTGTGTGGAGCTGACTCTCCAGCCCAGGAAGATGTCCCTGGGCTGAGCCCTGCCTGGAGTTGGCCAAAGAGCTGGGTAAAAGGTCTGCACAGGATCTCAGCTTTGCGACTCCTTTCCGTGTGAGAAGTGCTCACCTCAGCATAGGTGAGGTTTGGGGTCACGGGTCTCTTTGTTGTTGTGGGGGGCAGTCAGTCCAGTGCATTGTAGGATGTCCAGCAGCGTCCTGGGCTCCACCCATGCGACACCAGCAGCACCTCCCCTCCAAGGCATGATGACCAGAGATGTCCCCAGACACAACCTGATGTCCCCTTGCAGGGCAGGTGGCAAATCGCCCCTGGTGGAGACCCCTGCTCCAGAGGTCTCTGGTTCACTCTCCCCCAGTGTGAAGATCCTGGGACACATGGCAGCTGGGGGTCATCCGTCCACTTGGTCCCCAACCCAGCCCACAGGCCCAATGCTCATGGTCATTTCCAAGGGCAGCGCTCAGCCCTCAGGGACCTTCTCTTCAGCACCATGCAGGGTCTGACGTACCAGAGACGCTCGGGACACGGATTCAGCTGGCTGTGATTCGTCCACTCTGCACCCTCTGAGGTATAGGATGCGATGGCCTGTCCAGAACTTTCTGGGGAGCGTTTCCACAGTCTGGCTCTGGGTAGCAGCCCTGGGGCCCCTCCTCTGCCTGTGAGTCCACAGTGGCTGTGACAGGTGAGGGTGACCATGCTCTCCCCGGGGTCCTGGGGTCATCTGAGTGCAGAGGCCATGACCAGATCCCCATCCTCAGAGGCACCGCTCCTCACACAGGGCACCGATTTCTCCCCAGCCACGGGCTCTGACCGCGAACGGGGTCCAGGTGCCGGGAGGAGGCTACAGGAACATGGAGTCCTCACACCTTGGTCTCGCCTTTCAACATGGCCCGAGGCCTCCGTTCCAGTGGTTAGCTTTCGTCCTGTGAAAGCCGGCCCCTCCTGGGAACAGAGCATGAAGGAGGGTGACAGGAGCCCCGTCCTCCCCGTGGGCGTGGACACACCTTCTCCATTGCCCCCTTCTCACCTTGCAGCGGGTGGGACCAGAGGCCTGAGTGCACCTGACGCCAGCTCCCCGCAGTGGCCCCCGTGCAGGCAGTGCTCACACAGGTGGCCCACCCTGCAGCCCAGAGCTGCCCCACCCGCAGGCGGGAGGCGTCTGCCCTGCCAGAGCAGCAGGCTGCACCCCTGACACACCCCTGCCCGGCTGCCCTGCAGGACGGACACTTACCTCACCCTCACCTTTGACCTGCTCATCTGCGCATGTTCGTGGAGAACCTGTGCCAGGACTTGCAGTGACCATGGCCCTCCCTCCAGAGCCCACGTTAGCAGTCAGCGATGCTACGGGCCAGGGTCCCGGCACTGGCAGGTGAGTGTGCCCGTGGTCACCTCTGCGCTCCTCCTCCTGCACTGCCACCTGCAGGGTCACACTCCTCAGAGGGACGGGTCCATTTGCCCCTCACCTGAGGGGAGAGACGTCCCGAGGGGTCATGGGACCACAGGGCTGGTCAGACGGCAAGAAAGACCCCAACTGTCCTGGGCGGTGGTGGCCCAGCACACACTGGTCACCTGCATCTGGAGGTAGACGCTCTGCTCAGGCCAGAGGTCGTGTCCAGGGGGACCTGGTGGATGATTTGAGGACTTTTCTGCTTTGCTGGTTCCTCTGGGGGTGGGTGCAGGGTGACCCGCTGACTGTATGGTGGGCCCAGAGCAGCGTGGCTCCCTGTGGAGTGGACACTCACAGCAGAGCCTAGACCGTATTTTCTGCCTTAAAGTGACCGAGGGACTTAGGATGACCCAGAGTGATCAGAGACGCTCACAGGGCTACTTCATCTGAGTCCGTCTGAGGACATTAGAATGACAGGAGGGGCCAGGTGGAGGCACTTTGTGAGGACCCCAGCACAGACGCCTTCAGGACACAGTGTCCCCCTTGGCATGGTGGGACCTGGGTGCAGCTCCTGCCTGTGGTTCCACGAGCCTGTCCTCCTGCCACATATCAGGAACCAAGGCTGACCCACCAGGGCCCCTGCTGAGCATTTAGCACCGACCCCTTCCTGGCTCCATCCTGCACCCTGGATCTGCCTGATCTGGAGCCAGTGCCACGGTCCTCACGTGCTCTCGGGTCCCCTCTCTTCAAGTTCTCATGTGTGACTTTCATGTCTGAAATCTGCCTCCCTCCACGCCCCACTCTCTTGTGGGTTTAGGCTGGACTCTGGCACTAAAGAGGGGGTGTGTCATGTACGGCACAGGTGTGCCAGGCACATGGGAGGTGGCGTGGGGACCGGAGGGGGCTTGGCCATGTGCTCACACGCTCGCTTGTTACACGCCCATGAGTGACTCGACCTTCCTGGCCTGGCTCCCCTCACCTGCCCTCCGTTTTCCTGAACGGATTCCAACCTCTCATAAGATAATAGATGTGACTCCATGTTGAAAACGCTGCTTTATACATGAAGCTCCTGATCATTTCAATTAAGAATGCAACAGCTGTGCTGATCACCGCTCAGACCGACATCCTGCGCACCCTGGCACGCGGGCAACGTGGGTGAGGTCAGCACCCACGTCCCCTCCCAGGGGACACGAGAGCAGGTCCCCAAGCCACACTGCCCAGCTCCCTCCTCTCACAAATGGGACACAGGAGGGCGGGTCTGAGTTTCATGCCCGCCTCGGTTTCCCCTTCCATCTCACATTTGCATAATTTGTATTAAGGGAGAGACCCATGTGCAGCCAGCCTGCTCCCGGCCAAGCCACTCCAGATTGGAGCCCACGGCAGCTGCAATCCATCATGCTTGGACTCCAGCCCGTGAGCCGGTGATGGCTGTCCACTCTCGGGGACCAGCCTGGCCAGAGCCCCAGCGAGAGCCATGATTGATTAACAAGCACAAGCCGAATTACTCTCTGTAATGGTGATGAATATGGCCCGGACCTCTCTGGCAAACGCGGCTGTTTACCCATTTTTAGGCCCCGGAACAGCAATCAGGTCTGTTCATCTGGCTGTCAGCTACCAGCCAGCCCTGCGGTCGGGGCCACCCCAGCTCTCCTTCCCGGGGTACCATCTGTTGTGGGAAGCATGGGGGCAGCGCCATGCTGCTTCTCCCTGTGCATGGACCCAATGTCAGATGGGTCCACACTGTGGATTCTGAGGTCGTGAACATAAGCCTGCTTCAGAGGGTGCACCAGTTGCCCTCTTCCCCACGGTGAGGACGGGCTGGCTGTGCCAGTCTCCTTTGCAAAGCCATTCTGGCATCCTTTAAAACGGGAGTCTGCCCTGCTGGCTGGCTGGGGCCAACCCCCGAGGCCTGTTCTTTGGGCTTCCCACGTTCATAGCAGCAGGGTCCTCATGGCATCGTGGACAGAAGGAGGGCAGAAGTGATCACACTAAGGCAGAGTCGGGGCCCATTTCCTGGGCTTCCTCAGCCTGGCCTGGAGTCCTGCTCTGAGTTCCAGGAGGGTCTCCCAGGCCAGGTGCATGTGTGACCTGAGAGTTGGAGGGGCTGTGCCCCCACCCAGCTAACTGTGGTGCAAGCGGGATCCTGGCCCACTCAGAAACATGTCCCCAAACGAGCAACTCTTTGCAGGAAATTGGTGTCATCCAGGTCCAAGAATAGTGAAGTGCACGCTTCACGGGAGCCTGGCATACGGCTGGGGGTTGGGGAAGTCAAAATTTGCAGACACGAGGAACAAGGTACACAGGCTTGGGGTGGAAAGTACTAGTGTGCAAAGGAATTAGAAGATCTCATACTCACACAACAAGCACTGACACTGTTTCTAGGATGAGCGCAGCCAATGCTAGCCCAGGGCTGAGGATCAGGCTCCGCTGTGTGTGTGTGTGTGTGCGCGTGCATGTGTGTTTGTGTGTGTGAGTGTGTGAGAGTGTGTGGATGTGCGTGTGTGCGTGCGTGTGCATGTGTGTGTGTATTGGTTGTGGGGTGAGGACTGTGCTGGGTGTGCCGGGGTACTGCAGCGTGCAGGCTGTCAGGATAGAGGTGCTGTTCCTAAAGAACTGTAGATGCCAAGAAAGGTAACAAACCATTGCAGTCCAAGACCCTCATCTTCAATCACTACTGAGGAGGCATCTTCCCCTCCCAGAAAATTTGCAAAGATTATACAGAAGCTTAACACTGAGCACTGGGGCGGGACGGGAACGGTGCCGTGACCACCTCTAGGACAGTTTCCCAGACACACATGCGTGCTCACACTGGCGGCAATGGCCTCTCCTCCACAGCCTCCTCCTGCCCGAGCACCCTCACAGGAGCGCCTGCTCACCTCTCCAGCTCCCCCTCTGCCCCCAGAACCACCCAGAGCAGGCCCAAGTCCACGCTGTGTGTCGCCTGCTCGGCCCAGACGGCCTGGTCCACAGTGCATGGGTCCTAGGCCCCCGTCCTGCTGGTGGTCTGCCCTTCGCTCCAGGGTTTGCCCACAAGCCAGAGTCTACCCCAGGCAAGCTGAGGCCTGATGTCTGTAGGGTGGGGACAGAAGTCATGACACATTTGAGGCCACTGTCTCACAGGGGGAATAGAGTGAGGACAGGCATGACACCTCACCCAAGACCGGCATCACTCCCTGGTGTGAGGTGTTACGCCTGTCCTCACTCTGTTCCCCCAGGGACAGTGGGGTAGATCAGATTAAGATGCGCTGCGAGATGTCGTGAGCAGGGGCAGAAGGAAGGTCAGGAGTGTGGGCTGCTCAGGACTAAAATTAGTCTCATTAAAACCCTTTGTCTTATAAGTGGGGAAACCAAGTCGCAGGTCCAGGAAGACGCACTGCTCTTGCGGTTTAACCTGGCCATTGGCAGCTCAGGGTGGGTTCAGTCACTTCCTCCCTTATTCCTTTGCTGCCACCTGGACGTAAAATCCTGGAGTAGTAGGGACGTGGGCTCGGAGTCTGTGCTTGTGTCCCCAGCACTTGTCAGTGCGGGGACATTTTAGGGCCTGTTTTTGTCTGTTTAACTAGGTGACAGGTCCGAGGTCTCACAGAGTTCTGCTTGGCAGGGTTACGCATAAGGCTTAGATTTTAAAAATAAAGCAAATGCTAATAATGAGTGAGCACCGGACCGTGGCTGAGGTGCACTGTGTTCTTAGTAAAATCTTTGTCCAGCCATGTCTAGGTCACATGAGGAAGAGGCACTAAAAGTCCTCGTCCAGCTTGTTATAAATTGTTCTGCTTCTTTAAAAGATGTATTTCCTTCTTTGAACATTATCTTCAGGGAGGAGTAAGGAACATCTACTTATCCTAAAGTGACACTCCAGGAAAACAGGATGTATGAAAATCTGGCTCTACAAAGCAGATACACATGTAGGGGACGTTATTCATCTTGCAAAGAAGCAAGAAAATCTGTAGTTTCAAGAGGGTGCCTTTTCTTCAAAGGCAACTGTCCTGTACATGTAAATATTTGTTTAAAACTTATCTATTCCTTGAAGATGAAGCAAGGGAGGGGGCAGGCAGGAAGGGCGTGTTTCTGGAGATCCCTTGGAGAAGAAGGGATCAATCAATGCAAGGACAGAAGTTGGTTAGCATGAAAATTCTCAACAACATGTCTCCGGGACATAAAGAAAGTCAAACCTGGCGTGACTCAGGTGCAGTCTGTGGCAGAAGGCCGCCACCACGGTGCACCCAGCAGGCCCGAGCTGGTGCAGCTGAGGTGTGCATACATCAGAGGGGACTCCGGGCCCCACGACAGGCCAGAGGGAGGATTAGACCAGTGGAGCCTGACTCTGGGCTCCTTATTTGGTTCCAATTTCCATAAAAATCCCTCTGTAAACAGCCTTTCCAGAGGGATGGGCCTCTGCATTCACGTGAATCAGGTAAGAGCTGAGTGTGCAGGGAATGGAGAACCAGCCCCTGCCCAGGGCCACCTCTGCCCCCCGTCTGGAGCGTCCAAGGCCGTCCAGCTGCCCTCTCCGAGCTGCGATGGGTCTTGCTAAGGAAGGGGCGAGGTCTTCAGGAAAAGCAGAGCCGGGCTTGGCACCCTCACCTCTGCAATGTCATCAGGGGATACAGGCAGGAAGAGCTCCAAGGGGGTGACAGGGAACACAGCCACAGGGATTGTCATTTGGATGGATTCATTCATCCACTCACCCATTCCGCCAATATTTATTAAAAAATCCAACAACCACGTTGGGATAGGGCAGAGAACAGAGCAAGATGGGCTGTGACCTCGTGGGCTCCGCACTGTAGCTGGGGGACATCAGCCTGCCCAACGCCCACCAGAGGTTGTGCTAAACACGGTTGGTGCCCAACACCCACGCGACTGCTGGGGGTGGATAAGGTCTGCCGGGCGAGTCGTGGGGCTGCGGTGACAAAGCCCCCGTGGGGAACTAAGGCACGTGTGAACCCTAAGGGCGCGAGGAGGGCATGGTGGGGCCTGGGGGAGACCAGGGAGCCCAAGGCCTCACAGTGGTGTCACTGAGAAGAGGCGAAAAACCAGACTGCCCGGCAGTAAGACAAAGCATTTGTTTGGGGTCTTAGGAATTGCAGTTCCGGAGGCACAGACTGGGCTAGAAGCCAAATTGCATTCCGGAGAGCGGGGGAAGTGGGGGGTTTTAAACGGAAGCCGAGGGTGATTGTGCTAGTCGTCTGGAGAGGATAATCACGGCTGGCGTGGTCCAGGAGCCCATCGTTCATCGCTGTTCCGGGATGTTGTGCTCGGCAGCGCTTGCCCAGTTCAGGGTTCCAGGCAAGCTCCTGCTGGTGCTGCAGGCTTGCAGGTCGCGCAGGAAGTCCTTCTCGGCGCAGCTCCCAGCTCCACGTCTGAGCCGCGAACCAGAGTGATGCCATTTTGCAAATCACCTTTCACGATGGCGAATCAACACGGGTATGTTCTAAGCAGGGTGACACCACTGGATCCTGCGACTTCAATGGCTTCTCTGGCTGCTGAGGAAGTTGGGGGCTGGGCTCGAAGAATATTCCAGTCTTCCCTGGAAAAGACAAAAGGGCTTGGCTGGCGGAAGCTGGGAGAACACAAGGGGGTAGGTTTGAGATGGAGCGTGAAGGAGGAACGTGCAGCATCGGAGGTGGCTTGGGTGCCGCAGGTGAAGGTGACGTCCTCCTGGGTTTCCAGTGTGGCATCCGGGGGTGGAAGTGGGCCCTGGAGAGACCAGTCAGGGCCCACCTGAGCAGGTTCGGCGGGCCAGAAGGTGCAGGTAAAGTCTGAGGGCGGGCAGATGTTCAGGTCTGCATCTTAGGAAAGAAGACAGGGCTTGGGACAAGGAGTTTTTCAGACAAAGAAGTTGAAGCCACAGAAATAACTCCAGTGAGAACTGAGCGAGATGATGGTCTGGCCCCGAGGGTCACAGCCTCAGCCCCAGAGACAGCGCAGGTGTGCACGGCTGCCCCGGGCTGTCCCTGGGAAGGGGCTGGCTCTGGGGCAAGTCCGCTCCGTAGGAGGGCCTGTGGTCACTGTGCGTGGGGCCACAAGGACAGCGGACATGTGCATGTGTAGGTTGGAGGGAGGGCGCACACAGCAGCTCCAGCACGGACTGACTGGGGTGCCAGGGGGCTCCCCCAGGCTCACTTTAAGGATGTGCTTCCTTCCTCGGGGACGATGGATACAGTATTTCTATTTGTTACCTATTTTATTTTCATCGAAAGGATACACGCAATTATTTTAGAATCTCTAAGGGGCAGGTCACCCCATCCTGCTTCTCTCTCACCTTCGCACCCTCATCTTCTCACGGTCACCACCCGCCTTTCTTGTTCTGTCAAGGCCAGTCAACTCTGAACTCCCCTTGGCTGGTTCGGGGTAATTGGTACCAAGTTCTTCCTCCAGCTACTTGGCCCCACAGCCCCAGCTCCCTGTCTGGGACGTCCAGGCGGCCTAGAGGGCGTCACACGCTGCTGTGTGTTCCCAAGTTTCCCAGTGGAAGCACAGTCATGGTGCCAGTGTCGTCCCGAATATGCACACTTGCAGACCCAGAGCCAAGGCACCTGCCCTGGCTCCAGAGCCTCCACACCGGGATATTTTGGGCTCTCATGGACTGCCTTTCTGGTTTTCTTGCATCTTTAGTTTTATCACACTTCAGGGGCCACCCTTGGTTTCTGCCTGGGAGGTCGGGGGGTGGCTCCGGCTGCTCAGACAGAACTGGGCAGGGCAGGAAAGAGAACGCACTAAACACGGGGTCAGCAGAGCACACCCAGAAAGGCGACTTTGAGCAAAGGCCTCACAAATCCGAGAGAACGTGTGGCTGCCGGTCCCTCTCTGGGAGCCTCCAGGCACCTCCTGCATCCAGGGCCACAGGGCAGAGGCAGCTGCCCAGCTCCCCTGTCCGTCGGTCCATCCATGAGACCTCCCTGCTTCTCCCTCCATCGGCACCTCCAGCACCTTTGTCAGGGTGCCCTAAACCCACACCTCACAGCCCATGCCGGGGTCTCCTCCTGGGCAGCTGGGGGACTCCTGGGTCCCATGCTCTGGAGCACTGCCCCAGGCCACTCTCTTCTCTCTCGGCCTTCCCCACTGCCCTGCCTCGGACCACGTCCGGTGGTCCACACTCCCAGGCTGCAGGAAACGCGCTTGATAGCATCCTTCACCACACACACACACACACATGCACTTAGCACACCACACACACAACATGCACTGAACACACCACACACACACACATGCACTTAGCACACCACACACACAACATGCACTGAACACACCACACACACACATGCACTTAGCACACCACACACTAAGCATGCCACACACACAACATGCACTGAACACACCACACATGTACTTAGCACACCACATGCTAAGCACACACACAAACACACACACGGGTAGGCTCCTACTCCCCTTTATAGTTCCCTGGCCGGGACACGCTAGGTTGGGTGCTGCAGCGGGCTTCTCATGACTTAGAGATGCCTGTAGGGCTCTTTCTATCAGGAGAAATGTACCTCTCCCCTCCTTATTTTTTAATATGGCCTAGAAACCCTTAGAATGAATGTGTCATAATTTAAATCTATTTAGCTACTTTGTGCTGATGGACATTAAGATTTGCTTTACAAGCAATTTTACGCTGGATGTTGCTCACAGATATTTCTGTGCACGTGTACAAGCAATTCTGGGCAACAGATTTGCAGTAGTACTTTCTGTCTCCTAATTCAGATTTCCAGAAGTGAAATTGCTCAGCATGTGTCTTCGTTTTTTATATCAACAAACAATTCTTTTCAAAATGACTTTGCCAACCTAATACCAAATGCTTCCTGGTGCTTCTGCTCCCCTGAAAACTCCCCCTAGATTAAATTATCTGTGGTTAAAAATGATCGCCAATGTGCTAGCACATAAAGACACAGCCTCCTTTCACTCTGAACTGCTGATTCCCAGGAAGACACGCATCTTTCACACATCCGTGCTGTGTGTACATTGCCTCCTCTATAAATCACCTGTGCACATTGCCCGTTTGTCTTTTCTCTTATTGATTTACAGGAGTTCTTTATTCATTCTGAGTGTTAATCTGGTTTCTGTTTTATATGCTGCAATATTTTCTCCTGCATGTAACCTGTCATCCTGCCTGGTTTATGGTAGCTTTTGTTATAACACTGTTGGAATTTTTTACATAGCCAAATATAAAATGACTTCTGGGTTTAAAGTTTTTATTTAGAACATCTAACCTGCTCCATAATTACAGGACAGTCTCCTCAACATCTGCCAATTTTCCTATGCTTTTGTTCCTTTTCCTTTAAGCGCATTGGTATCTGGGCTCTGTCTGGATATCTGACCTCCTGGTGCAGCAGCCTGTGGGGGAGGGAGGAGGGTCTGTCTCTTCTATGGATGAGGAGTCAGAAAACTTTTTTTTCCTTTTTCCCCAATAACTTGGGCAGACTGAATGGAAAGCGTGTAATGGAGAAGTCCATGTCGGCGCCTTCTGCAGGCTGAGCCGGGGCAGAGGGCGCCGGGGCTGTGTCCTGCCCGACCCCCTCTGCACAGGGACGTCATCCACAGCAGCCCTGGCTCAGGACGGCCAACCCTGCTGGCTCCGAGCTGAAGAGCTGGAGGTCGCCCTGCCCCCACGCAGCCTAGTGCCCCCAGGCCAGTTCTGACCACCCCCTCTTCGTGTGGCTTGAGGTGGTGTCAGCAGATCTGCCGCCCGCCGCCATTTCCATGTGTGTGGCATCGTGGCCGGTGGTGTCCACAGGCCCAGTTCTTCCATGCCCACCCCAAAAGCTGCCATTTCACTTATGCCCAAGGTGGGGTCTGGGTCTCACAGCTCTCTTGGGTCAGAAGGAGGTGCTGGCCCCAGCCGGCTCAGGGCAGGCAGGGCGGGCGCAGCGCTGTCTGGCCACTGCTCCATCCTTGTGGCTTTGGGTTCCCAGCCAAGGCTGGGCCATCCCAGGGGCCACCCCAGCACCTGCTGAGGGGAAGAGGTGGCAGAGAAGCACAGGTGTCTCCAGACTGTGCTCTCCCCACTCTGCCATCCCTTCAGTTCAGAAAGGCGCCAGCCTCTGGGCGGAAGCAGGGCCCGATGGAGGTCCCTCCCTGCAGCACCCAGGCCATACACATCTGTCAAAGGACGTTTGGGTTTGGGTTTGGGCTTCAGTTTCATCTTCTCAGAGAAATATTGAGCAGAGACAGTCACGCCCACTTTGTGGGAAACCGAGGTGCTCCATGTCTGCAGGCAGTGGGCACTGTTAGTTTTTGTTTGTCCTCACCTTGCTGCCCAAGAGAGAGGCATGGGGCCTGAGCCTGGCAGTGTCGGGCCGAGTCCCAAGGTCAGTTTGAACACTTGGGCTGCTGTTGCTGGGGCTCTGAGGGCTCCCTGGGCTGTAGGTGGCACCAGCCAGGCCAGGGCAGCAGGTGCTCCCCGAGCAAAGCGAGCTAAGCCCCTGGCATTGGTTTGCTCTTCACGCTCGGGGCACTTGTGGAGCAGGAAAGAGGAGGACAGTCTCCCTCGTCACAGACCAGCCACAGGCTCAGGCGCTGGAGACTTCGGACCTGCAGACGCAAGCAGGAGCCTAACCCAGTGTTGGGATGCTTCCCATCTGCATAGCGTGGCTAAAATCCGTGGGCATACGGGGTAGGAGGAGCCCTCCCTGCGGCTCCCTGGGAGGCCGGGACCAGAGCAGGGAGAATTCCACTGGGTCCCTCTCGGGGGCCTTGGGCAGGTGCCCAGCAGCAGGCGCCACCACTCAGTTCATCCCATTCCTGGGGGTAAGCGGGGCCTTCACCAGCCCTGACACTGCCCATGAATCTTGTGGCCGCCCCATGACCCCAGGACTGAGCAGGGACCATGGATGGAGGGTAGCCTCGGTCTCATTGTGCCATGACCCTTGGCTCAAAGGAAAAACTGAGATCCAGGGAGGTCTCGTGATCAACCCCAGGCCCCTCAGTGACGGGGCGGCCTGAACCTGCTCAGCCCCGAGCTCCCAATCCACCCCAGGTTTCTGCCCCACGCACTGCAGGTCCCACAGGGATGGCCCTCCCTGCACGTCTGGCAAATGCCTCTCCTCGCCTGCCTGCTCCCAGCCTCCTCAGGAGCCAGCGACGTCCTGGTCTGAAGCTGGGCCCAGGTGCAGCCGGCGCCACTCAGCCAAGGCGAGGGTCTGATGGGGAGGAATTTCAGGGCACGCAGGGGAACAAATCCATCTGTCTCCTAACCTGGCAACGTCAATCAAAATCTACAGAAGTCACAGGGGGTGGGGGTGTCCCCCTCAAGCCTCCTGGAGAGGCCACAGGCTGCCCTAATGCCCAGGAACCAGAGCTCGCTGGCTTTTGCCATGGCCTGGCCCACCTGGGCTTGGGAAGGGCCCTCGGGGCCACACGCCACTCCCAAAGTGACTGCGTACCAGCGAAGGTGCTGCCTGGAGGCACAGCCTGGAGGGCAGAGCATCTCCTGTTGCCCCGGCAGCGCCCAGTAGGCCCTGGGTTACTGCATACACACAGACACCTGCCCCAGGCATCAGCCACATTTGGGCCTGAGCCCCCACTTAACAGCTGTGGAACTGGAGCCAGAGAGGCGAGGGACCCAGGGACTGAGTGGAGCCTGCAATCTATGAAGCGAGTCAGCTCTGACTCTGCCCCAGCCCCGGACAACCACCACCAGCCCAGTCTGCTGTCCACTGGGTGGAGGCCATACTCCATGGTGTGAGTCTCTGGAACTCAGATCAGTTTTCCAGACCCACCTCTGCTAACTGCCCTTCCCCCTGTGGTCTGATTTCCCATCAGCAGCCTCCCAGTCCCCGCCGGCCCGGCCTCCACTCTGCTGTGCACACCCAGGACCCCTCCCCACCCGATACTCCAGCCCAGCGCTCACAGAGCCGGGCCGACTGTCCCCTGTGTGGAGTGTCATCTGCACTCCTGTTTTAGCATGTAGGCTACATTTGTATTTAGGTGCAGTGAGACCGACACAGCAAGAGCTCCATTGGAAGGACAGACTGTCACCCAGACCAAGGAAGAGGGAGTGCCAGGTAGCCACAGCAGGGCCGCAGGGCTGTAGGAGAACCCCATGGGGTCTTCCCAGGAAGAAATGGCGAGGCAGGGCCAGCAGGCTGGTGGGTTAGAACTGGATGGCTTGAGTAACGTCCACTGGTCCCAGAAGGTGAGGCTGCTCCCTCTTGTCTGGTACCCGGCCCTGCCCAGGGCGATTAGTAATGGATGAGCCTGAAACAGACTCTGGTAGAGGATGTGGCTGGTCCTTTGCCAACTCCAGGAGCAGGCTAAGCACCAAGGGATGGGCAGCAGGGCCCCGACATCAAAGCATCCTGTACGGAGACTGAAAACATGGGTAACACCATGTCGCAGGTCACTTGTCTGGATCCCGCAGTCCTGAGAGTTAGCTGTCTCCTTTTACAGTGAGGGGACTGCATCTCCCCCCAACCCACTCTCGGGTATGGCCTCCGTGCGTCCCCAAGGTCTGAGACTCCAGCCTTCCTCCTGGACCGCACTGCCGGGTGCATGGCTGAGGACATCTACCCACTGAAGGAAACGCACTGATGGCACCTGGCAGGTGGCAGGTGGCTGGGCACCATGGATCCCGCCTCTTCACATGAGCGTTTGCAGAAGCCGATTGCACTGAGGGTGCTTCTCAGACCACAGACGAGAGTGACAGTCTGCCTGCCAGGAAGTCAGGGGAGACGCCTGCAATGCGTGCATGCCCAGGAAGATGCAGGTCTAGACCCTTCCACAGACCACCGTTGCCCGGTGCAAGGAAAACCCTAAGGGTGTAAACGCTGGTGCTGCCGATGACTCACCCGACCTTTGTGTGTAGGAGGGGAGCCCGATGCCCACTAGTCGCTCAGAAGTTTAAGCATCCAGATGGAGGCACAGGTCCTCGCAGAGCCTCTGTCCATGGCCTTTGTGAAACCCCTCGCTGTGGTTACATTGGCGCAGTGGTGACGATCACAGAGCCCACTCTCCTGCTCACGGACACCTGAGCAAGGGGCCTCAGAAGCTCTCCAGGCTCTGCCTGAGTCTGCGTGTAATTATGCTGGGCTGCTTTTCCATTATTCAAAACACAAAATATTTTCATAAATTCCAGCAAACTCCCTCTCGCTTGGCCTAATCAGTGAGTCTTCCCCTTAATGGAAGAAAAGTCACCATTCATGGGTGTCAACGTTACTGCAGTTGGCTATTTCTGGCCGTGGCCCTTGCAGCCCAGACCTGGGAGGGGCTCTGACTTGGTGCCCCCAGACGTGCGCTGCTGTGATCCTGTAAAAAGGCCTGGATGGCGCAAGGCTGAGGGAAAAGTGCTTTGTTTGGAGCCCCTGCCCCCAGGGGCTCCTGCTGTCTGCCAGGGGGTTGTGTTGCAGCAGATGGAGAATCTGTTGTACTGGATTCTGGGCATCTGCAGGTGGCCGTGGCAGTCAGCCAGCCACCTGAGGACAGGCCCCATCCCCGGGGTGACCCTGCCCAAGACACAGCTGGGACAGGGCCCTCCGGCCCACCTTGAGTGGCACGGCCCCACCCTGAGTGGCACGTCCCCTCCCTGCTGGCCTGATGCTCCCCTCCACTTGTCTTGGTTGCTGCCACACCACACACCTCTGGCCGCTGAGCAAACCTCCCTATGTGGAAGGAAAGGCAGGGGGGAAAGAAATGAAAGCCCCAGCCTTCGCCAACCCCACAAGATGAGAACACATTCGGGGAACACATTCTTTCTGCAGCTTTCTGGAGCTCCTGTCCACAGAGGGCCCGAGGGCCCCTCTGCCTTATGTGAAAAATGCCAGAATCAACGGGCGCCCAGGGAGGGGTAGGACAGCCTCTGGGAGAGCCTGAGGCTGCCGTCTGTCCAGCCACTGCCCCGCAGCCCGGCCTGTCCCTCGTGGCCGTGAGCTACAGGAGGGGGACATGCGTGGACCCTCGGCGCCCTTGGCAGCTGGCAGGCCCCCACCCTCCACCCAGCCAGCTGGCTGCAGCCTCTGCTGCGGGTCCCGGTGTCCAGGGAACCACGGCCATTCTTCAGTCTTGGGGAGGCCTGGGCCGGCCTGGGACCCCAGAGGAGGAGGCTCTCGTTGTGTAACTTTCTCCAGAGGAGTGTTGATGGAGTTAAAATTGGATTTCTGCTCAGATTGATTATCTAATGTGATAGAAAAATATACAGTCCGGGAGCAAATTTAGATTTCAGTGAAAAATTAAACTGTTGTACCAAGTGGCCCACTGAAGCGTTAAATGCATTCTGTATGTGATGATATCTGCAGATAGCAGCGGCCAGGCGGCTGTCACTCCTGCTGCTCTCTGGAGGTGCTTAGGACAACACGCCACAGATGCCTGTGCCACCTCCGGAGGGTCCGGAAGAGGGAGGCGCCCTAACTGATTTCATTGGCATCTTTTCCATTGGCAGGCTGCTATCTTTGCTTGGGTTTGGGGGATGCCCTTCCTCAGAACTTCTGGAATAAAGTGGCTCAGACGTCCACGGCTGGACGTGAGAAAGGACCACAGCGGCAGAATCTGTGGGTTTTCAGGTGGTCGGAGGTATTTGGCGTGTGCTGTTAACAATGGGAGAAGCTGGGGGAGAAAGCCCTCGGCGTTGGTTTCCCAGCCCCGCGGCACCGGCCCCCACGGGGCCTCCCAACATTAAATTCTTCCTGTCAGCATCCTCAAAGTGCCACGATTTGTCATTTCAGTCATTAGCAGTGCAGTAATTAGGTTTTGGGTTTTTTCCCCAGACTGGAACGTAGGATCGATAGCAGAGATAAGTTAACGTAATTGGATTTCTGGATGGGTCTTTTCTTCCCCCTTCCTTATCTCTAAGAGGAAGGCTCCCCTCCCCCGGCCCCTCACACGGCATCACGCCCGCTGCACAGACTGGCCTGGGTCTCATGTGCTCTTTCATAGATAAAGAAGCACATGGAGAGACAAATATAGAGTATGACCAAGTGTGGTTCAAGATGGAGAAACCGTGAGGAACAGGGGCCGCCAGAGCCACCTTCCCCAGAGTCATGGACACCCCACCCGCACCTGTGATACCTCACCCGGCCGCTCCCTGCAAGGCCTTGTTCTAACCTGCAGAGTCACCTCTGCTACTTCTATCACCTCCAAATAAGCTCTGACATATAGAGAATTAGGTACAATTGGCAGTAATGACACAAGGCGATTCTCGTGTGCCTGACGCACACGCACACACGGCCTCGCCATCTGCGAGCAGGGCTCTTGATGCAAGCTGACTCACCGCCGACTTCAAGGGCGGACAGAGCCACTTTGATATTGCTGAAAACGTTGCCTCGAGCTCTGGGGTCCACTCCTGCATGTCGGGGAAGGAGCCACTGTTCTCAGGGGATGCAGAGAGGGATGTGCGGGGTTCTCTTCTGAAGGTTACAGGCAGTTAACTATGGGGAGGGAGCCCTTCTCTTACATCTTTTATTAATTCTCAGCTATTGTTTGCTCAAATAATCTCTCTGATTGGAGGTCACAGGGAGTTCAGAATTGCAGAGCTGCTCTCGGAAGTTTGGTACCTCATTCTGACAACTTTCCCCTAGAGAACTCTTGAGTTTGCAAGACCCCAGGGCTCACGTGTACTTTGTGCCTACCACTGCGAGCAAAATACTAGGATGAGTAAAGCTCCTTGAATTCTACCGTAGTGCCAGAAAAGAATTTTGGGGATGGAAGAAAACACCCATACAATGCCTGGCTCCCAACCCCCCACTGGTCCAAGGCTGGGCTGGGGCTGAAGCCTGAGGTCCTTGGCCCCCAACCCATCCTCTGCCCAGGACCCCGATCTTATCAATGGTTTTATCCAAAGTGGGCCTCAGTTACTGTATTTGTCAGGGTTCCGAGAGAAAGAGAACCAATAGGATGTCCATACAGAGAGAAAGAGATTTGTTGTAAGGATTTGGTTCGTGCAACTATGGAGGCTGAGAAGTCCCACCACCTGCTGTCTATGAGCTGGAGACCCAGGGGAGCTGTTGGTGCAAGCTCTGTCCAAAAGCAGTAAGAGCCTGATGTCCCAGCTTAGTCGGTCAGGCAGAAGGAGCCAAATGTCCTCTCCTCTGACTTTTTATTCTATCAAGCCTCCAAAGTATTGGATGATGTCCACTCATATTTGGTAGGGTCATCTGCTTTACTGGGTCCACCACTTCAAATGTTTTAATCTCTCCAGAAACACCCTCACAGACACACCAGAAATGATGTTTAACCACGGTCTGCTCCTTTAAACACAGCACTCCATGGCCCAGTCAAGTTGACACATAAAATTAACCATCATGGCCAAGTAGTGGAAAGACAATGATAATGGTGATGATGATGGTGGTGATGGTGATGATGGTGATGATGGTGATGGTGATGGTGATGATGATGATGGTGGTGATGATGGTGATGGTGATGATGATGATGATGGTGGTGATGGTGATGATGGTGGTGATGGTGGTGATGGTGATGATGGTGATGGTGATGATGATGATGATGGTGATGGTGGTGATGGTGATGATGATGGTGATGATGGTGATGGTGATGGTGGTGATGGTGGTGATGATGATGGTGATGGTGGTGACAATGGTAGTAGCACAGTAGTGAAAATACTGAGCCAGCCTGTATCAGCCATGAACAGCTCAGCCTTCAGCAAGTCCTTCTCACACATTACATCCCTCCCTGCAGCGTGCCCCAGTTGGCCACACTCTCCCACATGAGAACACATGGCACAAACTGGGCCTCTTCCACTGAGTGGCTCTTCTGTCCCAGGGTCCCAGTAGTGATCACTGCCCACCTGAGACTCTCCCCTCCAACCACATCCCCACTTCTCACCATCCCCACTGCCCTGGGTGGCTTGTTCCTGTCACTGCATTGGTCACCCTCCTCGGAGCACCCTTTGCTCTAAGCTCCTTGTTACTCACTCATTCATTCATTCATTCATTCAACCAATATCCAGAACAGGAGGGACCACATGGCAGGTGTGGGCAGGCCAGGGCATAGGAGCACATAGCCTCCCTGGCCCAGCTGTGATGGTCCCATCCATGGCAAGACCACTGTGTAGTGACCATGTGGCATGGTAACAGGGTGGGGCCAGTGCACCCCTAATGCTCAATTAGAGCTGGATAGTGGCAGAGCCACAACTTCCCCACATTATGGCTGGGCATTTGCTTAGGGTCCTCTGCAGACCCCCAAACATAATAGCTCACAGAGTTTGAAGTCTTGATTCTCTTCCCTCCTGAACAGACTGGGATACATAGGAACACCTGCCTGCAAGCAAACACACACCTTCCGAATGCTCAGGGACGCTGCCAAGGAGCCTCCAATGCCTGGGAGGTTGACCTGACACTCCAGCAGGTCCAGATCCTGCTCCCAACACCAGTGGGAAGTTACCACTTGCCTGTCCCATGTTACCATAAAGAATCCCCACCACTGAGGTCACCAAGCCTCTCAGAAACTCCACCAGAGGCTCCTTCTCTGGGACTACCACACGTCCATAAAGCAGGAGCTCACGGGTCTCCAATTCCACTTCCTGGGAGAGACCACATCTTACAAGAGAATGATGGTGTCAGCCCCCTGCCTAAATGTCCACATAGCTCCCCAGGAAAACATGTCCACACTCATTCAATTGGCATTAAAACTAACAAGCCAAAGACAACAAGTGCTGGAGAGGATGGAACTTCCCAGGGTCTCTGATTTTATTGGTAGAAGTGTAAACTGGTGCAAAGTTTTGGAAAAACTCTCAGTCATCATTTCCCGAAGTTGAGCACTGCCTGCTATATGACTGGCATTTGTACTTCTAGGTATTTACCCAAAGTAGACTCTGGAACATGGAGTAGGAGACAGGTACAAAAACCTCCACCTGTTCTTCATAGTAGCAAAAACAGAAACAACCATGCAGATATCTGCAAACATTTTCTGAAAAGGGCCAGATAAAGAATATTTCTGACTTTGAAGGTCCTGTGGGCTCTGTCACACTCACTCAATTCTGCTCTGCAATGTCCAAGCAGTCGTAGACAATGCGTGCAGGAAAGGGCGTGACTGTGTTCCAGTAAAACTTTATTTACAAAGACAAGTGGCAGCCAAGTTTAGCCCACAAACCGTCATGTGTTGGCTCCTGATATGAGGGAATTCAAGGGTCCAAACAAAGGAACAACAACATAATGGGATGGATGAAGGTTGGCAATCACATATGAAGTGAAAAAGTAAGTTTGCACACTGCATGTTACTCTTTATAAAGTCAAAAACAGCACAAATCCAACAATATAACATACATACACTTATTTAGGAATACACACAGATGTGATAAAAGTAACACCAGGGAGGAATGGACCAACTCAGTGAGAGGCTAACATCAGGCGAGCGGAGGCGCCGGGGGTGGGCGGAGAGGGCCGTGGTCCAGGCAGGGCTGACGGCCAAGACCCCAGCAGGCACCTGGGGAAGTGGGTTCATGGGCCCTTCGTAGATTATTGCAAAATGATGGATCCTGTTCTTTGCACCTGAGACGCACTAGAAAGGAGGAGGAAGGGAGCAAAGAAGGAAGGAAGGAGGGAGAGAAGGAAAGGAGGGGGAGGAGGGTTCCAGATGAAAAGGGCAGCAGGCCGAGGACTGGCCAGAGCGGGCAGGGGTAGCCCCCAGGGCAGGCAGCCTGCGGGTGGTTTCCCCTTGCCAGTTCTTAGCAGAACCTCGTGTGCCTTGAAGCCCTGTTCGGTCTCTCTACTCAGAGCAAGGACAAGAGGAAGAAGGCAAAGAACCCGCGCAGCCGCGGGAACGCTGAGCACAGTGCTCCCGAGGGCGAGTGCCCGGGAACAGCCCCCGGCTCTGGGTGAGCGGGCTCCACATGTCACCGTCTACGTGGGCCGCACAGCTCAAGAGTCTGTCTCTCATTCCTCAGGACGGGCGTTTCGCCTAAGTGTTTCTCACGTGCCCTGAGACTCCTCCAAAGCTGCGGGAGGAAAGCTTATTCGTCAGCTGTGCAGGGTTCTGCGGCGGGACGGCGTCAGCCACAGACAACTCAGCACATCGTCTTCCTCGGTGGCTGCGGCACCCTCTCCCCACCAACTTCCGCTCACAAGACAGGCCTTCGTGCAAGTGAGTTTCCTGGGCTTATGTGTTGAGTCAAAAAACAGCCGCAAAGGATAATGTTGGTATTTCCTTAGATTAGGAAACACTTTAGACTTTCAAAACCTTGCCATAAACATTTTCTTCTTTACTCTTGACAACAACCCAGGCAGAGAGAAGCAGCAATGTGCTGGGGCTGGGTCCTGTGCGCCTGTGAGGGCCACTGCTAGATTTCTAGGAACTCAGCCATTGAGCATTAAATTAAATAATCTTACAATTTAAAAAATGATATGAAAAACAAAGGTAATGGAATATATAAAGAACTTCTACAACTCAACAACAATAAAAACCAAACAACTCAATTAAAAAATGGGTGAGGACTTGAATAGACATTTCTCCAAGATGATACCCACGTGGTCAACAAATGCAGTCATGTGTCACATAAGTATGTTTCCATCAACCACCAACTAAATACACAAAGGTGGTCCAACAAGATCATAATACTGTATTTTTTGTACCTTTTTTATGTTTGGATATGTTTAGATACACAGGTACTTACCACTGTGTTACAGCTACCTGCAGTATTCAGCACAGTCACGTGTTATGCGGGTGTGTAGCCACGAGCGATAGGCCACACCATACAGCACAGGCGTGTCTAGGCTGCGCCATCTAAGTTTGTGTGAGGACACTCTATGGTGTTGACACAATGACAAAATCACATAGCGGTGCACTCCCCAGAGTGTATCCTTGTTGCTAAGTGATGCAGGACTGTACGTGAAAAGATGTTTCCCATCAGTAGCCATTACACAAATCATGATGTCAAAGAAATACCACTTCATACCACTGGGACAGCTGTAATTAGCAAAGTGGACAGTAACAAGCACTGGTGAGGATGTGGAGACATCGGAGCCCTCGCACTTTGCTGGTGGGCATGTAAAACAGTGTGGCTGCTGCCAAAAACGGTTTGGCGGTTTCTCAAAAAGTTACTTATAGAGTTTCCATATGACCCAACAATTCCCCTCCTTCCTGGGGGTGTACCCAGAAGAACTGGAAGCAGGGGCTCAGAGAGGTACTTGCACACCCAGGCTCACACAGCACAATTCTCAATAGCCAAAATGTGGAAACAACCCAAGTGCCTATCAACTGATAAACAAAACAGTCCATCCACACAATGCAGTGTTATTCAGGCATAAGGAAGAATGGAGCAGTGACACATGTGACAATGTAGACGAAGCCTGCAAACATTATGCTCAGTGAGAAAAGCCAGACTGAAAAGACAGAAAGTGTCTGATTCCTCTTATGTGAGGCGCGTGGACGGGCAAATGCACAGAGGCAGGAAGTGGGACAGTAGGTGCCGGGGGGGGGGGTTATGGGGGCTGGTATTTAGTGGGGACAGAGCTTCAGTTTGGGATGATGATAAAGTCATGGAGATGGAGTTGGTGATGGTTGAACAATATTATGAATATACTCAATGCCACTGAACTTACACTTAAAATGACAAAATTTATATTTCATATATATACACACACACTTAATAAAAAGAGTAAAAGGCAGTAATCCAAACACTTCACTTCTTAATTTTTCAGTACTTGCTACTGTTAACAACACCGCTGTATCCTGTGCCCAGTCCTCCTGCGACCCTTGACCTCACAGGCTCTACATGGAGAGGCCAGAACTGGGCCTGGAAGTGGTCTCCTCCTCGCGGGGGAGACAAGCTTTAAGGAAGTGCCGTACACTCAGCACTGGTCAAACCAGAGGACGGGCGGTCCCCGCCCATCCCTGCCCTGCCTGGTGGCTGCACAAGCCCTGGAGCCATAGCAGTTCTCCTCACGGGGCTCACTACGCACAGGCGTGACGCTGAGCTATGAGCGACTTACCCGGGTTTACACACACACGTGTGTTGAGCTGCACAAGACCACTCTTGCTTGCTCACTGGGTGACCTGCCCAGATGGTGTTTCACAAGACAGATCCTCACACATATGTGGGGCTTTGCACTTTCCTTCTGAAGGAACAGGTTGTTTCCTAATTGAGAAAGAACACACACTTATTCCAAAAAGCTGGAAAATGCAGAACCGTACACAAAATAAACATTAATCAATAGTAATTGAGCAGCCCGTGTTAACATCTGGCATATATTCTTTGGGGCTTCTTTCTATAATAATATATCATTTTTCCTCTAAAATTGGAATTCTGTTTTCTATGTTGTTTACAACCAGGTTTTATTGAATTTTCCTGTTTACAAAAAGAATGTATGTTTTGTGGAGAACACAGAAAAGCTAAAGAAAAAACTAAATAAACTAAAAATGATTCCAAGGATTATTTGGGAGAATTTATGTGGAAGGAAATTTTTGGGGAAAAAAATATAAGTGAGAAAGAGGGACTGAGGGTACTAGACACTTAGTAATTAAACTACTTAATTAACAGGTGGTAGAATTCCAGGGTCCTGGAATAGGCTGGGAAGAGAAGGCTTTAGAATCCCCTAAAACAGCAAAACCCTAAAGCCAAAATGTAAGCAGAAACATGCACAGAAATCTAAATGTAACTCACGTGGGCTGCACGGGGCCTTCCGATACCAGACTAACAAGGAACTCAATGTGTTTTCTGAGCTAATTGGTGAAGGATTTAGATCAGCAACTCACAGCTTAGGTCAATGCAGACTTCATGTGGATTCAATGTGTAAATATAAAAAGCAAAACCACAGAAATCCTAGGAGTATGTGTAGGCAAAAGTTTCTATAATCTTGGCAGGCGGTGATAACTATTACTATAAGCAGAATGAATCAATAGGAAAAAAAATTTAAATACATATGTTAAAAATAGACATATTTGGCTAAAAATGCTACTTCAGCACCCATTGAGAAGATCCTCTGCTATTTATCACCTTCTTGGTGTCCCACTGGACATGTTTTTAAATATCCAGGAATCTTTATTTGGCAGCAGTGGAATATCCTTTACAAGACTAAGTTATAATTGCTGCAGTAGAATGTTCTTGATACATGACACAACATGACTTTCATTATTCCATGTTAAACGTTCATGTCTGTATTCATAAATGAGACACGCTGTTTCTTTCCTATTATTTTACTCATCTGAGTTTGAAATTATGGTTGTGTTGGGTTCACAGAAGGCTGTGGAAAATTTTCTGTGCCTGTCCTTGCTTTCTTTTTACACCCACTATGTGTACGCTTTCAAGCAAATGTATGGAGATAATTCATAGCTTGAAAATTTAAAAGAAAAGGATTTAATAGGGTCCTAACGCTTTTGAGGGGAAAATACCAAAAGTGCATCTTCCTCTTCCTCTTCATTTGCCTGGTTGTAGTGTCTAATTAGGGGTTATTTTATATCTTTGCATGCATGTGTGTGCACAAGTGTGCATGTGTGTATGTGTGCATGTGTACACATGTGTGTGTCTGTATGTGTATGTGTGCACATGTGTATGTGTGTGCATGTATGTGTGCATGTGTACACATGTGTGTATGAGTGTGTACATGTATATGTGCATGTGTGTGCATGTGTGTGGGTATGTGTGTGCATGTGTGTGTGTGTACATGTGTGTGTAGAGAAAGAGAGGAAAGGAGAGGAAGGAGACAGAGAGACAGGAGAGAACCTGAAGAATGAGCTGCGTCCTGAGAGCTCCCAGTGTGTCCTCAGACGCTGAATTCCCTCCTTGGTCTGAGACCTCTGTGCTATTTCTCCTTCCCCATCCCCTGATTTTGCCTTCAATACACTTGAATTTGCAAGAAATTCATTTATTTATATTTTTTCTCAAAAAAATGTCTCCTAGTCTCCTTAGAAAATAAGGTTTTTCATTCATTTTCCAATTCCATATGTTGGATATTTAGTTCATTTCTTGTCTTCATTTCTATCACATGAAAAAGTATTAATAATTAACCTCTAGATGTGGTTTTGTCCATATCTGCTATGGATGTACACTGTTCATTTTCATTATTTAAAAAGTATTATTATGATGTTTCCTTTAATTCCAATGACTCTGGTTTGAGGTTTAAATTTTATGGTATCTTGGTAAGTGAATGTTGTTTGCGTAATTTCTATTTTTTTAATTTACTAAAGTTTTCTTGGTGATTTGTTTACACATTTTTCAACACTAAAAAAGAATATGCATTGTTTTGTTCCTTTAACAAATTTTTACCAAGCACTTACTGTGTGCTGGTAGGAAAGTCCTCTCTTTAGAACACCAAGTTTGATGCTGTTCATCACTCCACTGAGGCGGGTCCCCCAGGGCACATTTGGCAAAGATTGAGGACGTTTTGAGCATCCCAGCTGGGAGGTTGTCACTGTTCTCTAGGGCCCCACAGAGATCCTCCACAGCAATGACTACCCCAGCCCAAATGCCACTAGTGCTTCGCTCGAGAAGTCGTGTTTTCACACCAATATCCCGTGGTCTGTATTGTCGTCCCTTGAGTTTTGTCTATAGGATCTCACATCAACTTTTAGTAATAATAATGTGTTAACATCTTCCCTGACCTTTTACATAAGTATTTAAAATGGAAGTTGAGGCTTTTGGGGGCAGGGAGAGTTGCACATTGTGTTAACTGCAGCACTGAACACTATTGTGTGATGTCTCTGACCTGGTGAACTTTGTATTATTAACTAGCCTCGTTATTTTGTTTAATGCAAGACAATGCTGACCCTCCCACCTCTTCCATGAATTTCAAGTTATAACTGTCCATCTTTTTATGTTTAACCTATGTCTTGGCTTAATGTTATTCTTTGTTCTACACAAAAGCTTGTTTTTTAATCTATGGGAGTCTGTATTTCACAAAGAAAGGGCAATTTAGAGCCCTTATATTTGGGCATAATTGTTGTGTTTCATGTTCCCGCTGACATCAGCTCTATGTTTTTTTTTACTTTCTTTTTTTGTTTTCTATATTTTATACAGAAGTGTCTTAATCTTCTAAAATGATTTTGATCATTTACACTCAATTTATTAATTTCTATTTGAGGCTACATTTATGGTTCTGAAATCTACACTTAGTGTTTCCATTTCCAAACTCAAAAAGAAAATGACACTTACTGCAGCATTCACAGGTAAGTTAAAGAAAACGACATTTATTGCAGCATTCACGGGTAAGTTAAGAAATTTTGAGTTTTTAATACCCACACCCCTTTCTTTTATTATTAATTATAACTGGGATGGAGTTTTTTAATATCAAGCTTCTCTTTTATTCCTGTCTTTTGTTTTATTTGCACTGGGTGTTCCAGACACACTTAATGCACTATGTGGTCCTGCATCTAGTGCTAGTGCGTGTCCTGATCTGGGAGAGGACTCTGTCCCCAGGCGGTTCATCTGGGACGGGAAACGTACTGCAGGCTGGAAGCACAAGACCCGCTGTGCAGAGACGGCATCGGGAGTCATCCTGGGCGTTATTACGGGAGATGAATATTCCCAACAGAAAAACGTTATATTTAAATGTAGGAAATCGTCAGTAGTGGCTCTCCGTGGTCCTTGCTCTCTACCCTCCCAGCTTCTCGTCTCCGTGCTGCTTAGCCTCCCCGCCGACTGAGCCGTGTCTCCACACTGTCCCCAGGCGCCCAGCACACCGTGTTCCCGAGGACAGCCACCCCCTCGCGCACCTTGGCAAGAAGAGCCTCAGGAGCCCAGACGCATCCTCCTGCAGGCTGTGGCGTTGCTCCTTCGCCATCTGGCACTTAGTATTGAGCTGAGGAATGTTGGATTCGCCTTGATTTTATTCTTTCCCATATGTATTTTCTTTCCCCCTGCTTGGGTGGGTTAATCTCCAATAGTAATGCCCAGGATGGGTTCCGATGGCTTCTCTGCATGGTGACTGCTGTAGCCTCCAGCCCAGGGACTTTCTACCCCAGGTGGATCCCCTGGATCACCAAGTGCACTCACAGATGCAAAGCCTGGTGGGAACGGTGGCAGGGAGAGGGCAAGACCACCCCCTTGCCACCTCTCAGCCTTCAGGAGTCCATGTGAAGGGTTTCCCCTGCGTCTCCCCTTTGGTGTCCCTGGGCATGCTGTAACCACCCCCACTCCGGCCTCCTGGCCTTAGCGTCCTGAGGCCTCTCTCCAGCCCCTCCCATCTTTGAGCCTGGTTGGGGCCTCTCCGATGTGCCCCTCTTGCCTGGCACTCACTCTGGTGCAGAGACAGTGCCCATGGTTGGTTATATTTCTTTTTACTTCTATGTCCCCTGGACTCAGCAGAAAGTTCTGTATGAACATTCACTTCCCCCATTGCCGGCACCGCCCCCGCACACAGTGTTTTCTGATTTATATTTCAATAACCTTTTTGTTTTATTTTCTTAGTCTTTTTTCTTCTCTGACAATTCTGCTTCCCCACGAGAAGAGTGTGTGCCTGTCGCATGGAAGCCGTTTCTCCTCGTGTCTGCCTGAGACCTGCGTCAGGCCACTTTCCTAATGTCACTCTGCCTCCTGCAGTGAGCGTCTTCAGAAGGTGGCACTTCCAGGACCCACCCACGGGGGCTCTTCGCCTCTCCTCTCCCTACACCTGGACACTGGGCGAACCCACTGCTGCCACCTAAACCTGGGGCCAGGTGGGAGGAGGAGCCCTTGTCCCGCTTCCCGGCCGGGTCACCTGGTGAGGGCTGAGATAGCAGGAATGAGGGATCTCTGTGACTTGCCTTGTCACTGTCGGCGTCCTGGAACCGCGCGGTCCCTCTGCGCCTGCCGCTGTGTACCTTGCCGTCCACTCCATGAAATCAGCCTTTCTCTGTGTGAACCACGCCGGGGGCTCCTGCCCTGGCCTCTACGCCTCCCCTACCCGAGACGTGGGCACCAGGTGACGGGCCTTCCAGGCGGGACGCCCCCTTCACTGTGGGCAGAGCTTTCGGGTCTCTGAGCCTGGGGAGAGCTCGGTGGGTGGAAGGTTCTGATCCACGGGCCAGAATGACCTCACCGCAGCTTTATTTCTTCCCCATTACCAGCTGGCACCCTCCTCCGCCCTGTGCCCGGTGTCCGGCACCCCTCACTCTGATGTTTCATCTAGGTTTAGGGGTTCAGCAAGGCAGGGGAGTCTCTCTCCACAAATTTAGAGGAATTAATGAGAAAATTTGTAACAGCTTTTAAGTAATAGCTTTTAAATCGACTTTAATGCATACACTGAGCATATGAAGTTATAGAATCCAACATTATCATGACTTTAAATGAAAGTTAAAGTTAAATAAGGCAAAGCATCAAATCCCCCCCCTTTTTTGATTTTGCTGCTATTTAATCAATTTCAGAGAGGGGAAAAAACTTCCAAAATAAAATGTACTGCAGATTTTCTTTTTTTCTGGAGTAATTTATCCAAAACCATTAAAATCTCTGAGCTCACGATCGTTACCTGCTAATGGCTATTGAGCCTGACTCTGCCCCGTGGTGATTTCATCTGGAGGAAATCGGTCCTCCCCATCCCTCCAGCCTCTCTGAAACTCAAGGTCAAAGCGTGCTGGCTTTTATCTGCGCGCAGGAGCCACATCCAAATTGCCCAGAGCTTAGGTTCAGAAATTTATAGCCCAATTAATAGGATCATTGTTAAACCACACAATTAACAGCTCAGAACAAAACTAAGCCTTCCAGTGAAACTCCTAGGTGTGCCAATAGATTTAGCAAACATTTATTGAGTGTCTACTATGTACCTGCTACGACAGCCAGATAAAGTGTTAATGGTAACAGTAAACTGCCTTTGCTCTCAAAAAGAGTAACTAAGAATATCCATCAAGGAAATGGATCAGCAATTTACATAAAAAGAAATAAAGGTGAAAATAAGCACATAAATTACACCCACGTGTCAGAGCAACACGGAAAGAGCTCTGGCCACCTACGAGAGCTTGTCAGAGGTTACAAAGTGTCCCCCGTCCCCATCCGACACGTATGTGCAGGAATCAGCCCCCGGGCCCTGCACGGCAGGCTGGGATGCAAACCCGGCGAGTGTTCGGGAGGCACCAGGGGCAGAACGCAGCGTGTAAAAGTGAGTGCAGGCGCAACCACCTCACGCCAAAGGATTTATGCCAAGGAAGAAACCAGAAAACTGTGAAGGGATGTGCTTACAAGTGTATGATTTCTCATTGAAAACTTAGAAAACATGGCCATGCCTGGCAATAGCAGAGTATCCAGAGAAACGATGGCGCACCCACATAGGCCAACACACACGGCTGTTAGAAACGGCGGGTGCACTTTCATTGATATTGAAATCTCTTTCCCACATAGTAGGTAAAAAGGAAAATGATTTTGAGATTGTGCTCAGGATATAATCAATGTTTTAAAACGGGAAACCATGTGTCCACACATGTATACGTGTGCAAAGCAAACCTCTGAACTTTTGCTGATGTCAACAATGACGTTCTTGGATCTGTCTCGGAGCAGGGCTGGGGCTGACCTTGGCGGAGGGGGGTGCAGCTGTCCTGCGGGGTGGGAGCTGGCGAGCGCCAGGAGAAAGGCCAAGCCACGGGGCAGAGAGGGGAGAAACAAGCAGAGGCGTCCACAGCCCGGCCCCACGTGGTGCCCCACTGCGGAAGGCAGAACAAGTCAGAGGGGAAACTGCCTAAAAACACAAAATGTGTCCTTCCTGATGCTCCTCCGTCCTGTCCTGAACGCTCTCGTCTGAAACAAAGAGGGATCGAACCTTGTCTCTCTCTGTGGGAGCTCAGTGCAGTGCCCAGTGCTCTGTCCCGCTCCCTGGCAATGTAATTAAAAGCACCGTAAAGCACTCGACTTAGCAGGCGACAGGCACGAAACACCCCAAGCCAAGGCCCCCTCAGGACCGCACGGGGCATCTCCTGCCTCTGCGCCACGCCCCAGGCAGAAGGAGAGGACGGAGCTGGGGGCTACTCTTTTCATCTACTGGCGTCTCTTGAAATCCTCTTATCAGCATTTTGGGCTAAACACATGATGGGAGAGAGAATAAAACATTAACCCCTGCAAGGAGGACGTTGGCTGAGTTTCCTGTCCCCGGCAGAGACTCCCCCCCGCCAGGCTCCGTGTAAAATAAGCCCTGACGGACCCTCTGCCTTCCGCACACTGCGGAGCACGCAGAAGCCGAGCGCCACCAACTCGATTGTTCTGTCTGAGACAATCGCGCTTTGCACGGCGCAGCCACCCCTTCCACCGTTTCCACGCAGGTGCGACAGACGGGGCAGGACGCCGAGTTCTCGAATCCCAGCCCCTAGGGCTCCGGGCTGTGCCCTCTGCCTGGGAAGTGCCCGCAACAGGTTTCGGGGCCCCCTTTTCAGGGGTGGGCATTTCCCTTTGTGGACGAAGTCCTTCCCAGGACCCAGGGGCAGCCAACATCGTGAAGTCTCGCGTCCCAACTTGTCACCGATGCCCTCCAGAATCTCGGGCTGTCCACTGTGTTCACCCAGACACTGGCATAAAAACTCCTCACAGAGAGTCTAGCAAATATTACTAATAATGTCCAGTCAGTTCTCTGACTACAACCCCAGCACGGTCCAAAGTCTTTCTGGAAAATTCTCAGGGTCACTCCCCTGCTGTGCGGAGCTGGGCGCACAGGCTCAGAGAAGGGCGAGAGCAGCTGAATTTACTCTCAGGCCGCTCTGTCCGCAGAGCTGGGAACGCGCCCCCTCTCCTCCCTCCACCCTGGACCGCGCCAACCCGTGCGGCCCGTGCGGCGTCGGAGGGTTCGCCAGGGGAGTGCAGGGCAGCGCCGGCGTGGACGCGGGAAGCCCTCACTCTGGGCTGGTGTCCACGTCTTAATCGCCCACGCCCCTTACAAAAGACCTGGAGACAGGAAAGCCTTTTCCAGTCAAAGTCTCAAGGCCAAAGGAAAAAAGTCCAAAAATAAATTTTACTATCTGTTAAAATAAAAAAATCTGAAGACTAAACTCTCTGATTCCTCAACCCCTGTAGGCTTTCCCGGGAGGCCCCGCACCTGGGCAGAGGGATTCCCTGGCGGCCGCCGCCTGGGCGAGGCAGGTGTCCCTCAGCTGGGTTTGTGCAGTTCTTTAGAGCTTTGCCTTATTTTTCAAGTGGTTCGGATCTTGTCCAGGAAAGAGGGATGCCAGTTATGGGACCCCATCAAAGCCTCCAGCAGTGGAGATTTATGCCAGATTTATAGATGCAGAATCAGAGACTTGATAAACTTTGCGGCATGAACAGTGTCTCAGAGCCAGCAGCCGACCAAAGCTGAGGTCACGTGCCAGTGGGGTCCTCCCACCGTCCTGTGCATGGGTGGGACACATGGGGTGGGGGGGCTCACACCAGTCCCCCAACGATGCCCGGCTCTGCTGGAGGATTCTGCACTGGGCATGTCCAGGCTCTGACGGAAACCATCCCTAAACCTTGTATGGATGTATATAAACATGAGTCCTTGGTATGTTCCTCAGGAGTATGATTGTGACAGTGGGCAGTTGTCCAGCCTGATTTCTTACCCAGGAAGGACTTACTCCAATATCACTCATTTGACCAACGTGGCATCGTGCATGTTTTCCACTCAATGCCCCGGGCTGGGGCCTGAGGGGTGAGGGGTGACGGCAACACACAATCCTTAGCTCACAGAACGGCGGCCCGCTCTGATGGACGCCCACCAGCTTCACATGCGAGGGAGCCCCTGCCCCGTAAGTGACCAATCCCTTGTTAAATAATTTGGGGTTTTTGATATTTCTTGCTTATGCCAAGTTAAACAATGCTGGCTTGACTCTTCTTCCTAAATTAAAAAAAGAAAATCTTGAAAACACCTGATGCTGAGGCCACAAACATCTCCCGGGTCTGAATGAGTGAGCACAGGTGAGGAGCAGAGGGGGTGGGCCGGGCAAGGCGAAGACAAGGACGGGGCAGCTCACGGAGGACAGTCTGGCAAGAGACTTGGCCAGAAGAGGACACGTGAACCACCGTTGAGGGCTCAGTCCCTCAAGACCACAAGAAGGGCAAGTGGCCTTGGGGCTCCACGTTTAAACCACCAGTTGAGTCGGTTCCAAGTGTTTTATGTGCTCAACAAATGTTCTTTGGTGATGAAAAATTCTTCAAAACAGTAGGTAGGGATGCAGAGACCATTTAACACACAGTCCAACTCAGCTCAGCGGCGAGGACACGAATTCCCTCTCGCAGCTGCCGTCGCCCTCCCGGTGTGGAGCGGAAGCCCCTCCCCTCGCCCCCGAGAGGCAGCAGGTGGCTGCCTACCAGTGCAGGCTTCAGAAGAGCAGCGTCTGCTCAGGGGCCTACGCTGTCTCTCTCGTATTTATAGGTTGCTTGTTTTGAAACTTCAAAAAGAGTTTCTGCCTGATCTAAAGGAATGTTCAAAGTCTCTACATGAAGACTGCAGGTGCCAATTAATCCTCTCGACTATGAGCAAGAACAGCAAGATTCTCGGGAAGAGCAGGATGCAGGCAGCTGGGTCCAGATGGGAGCCACCCTCGCCTCGCACCAGCACCGTGCAAGTCAGTGTCCCCCTCACGCAGGTGATCACTGACAGTTCCTAAGTTGACACCTTCGGCTTTGGCTGCTGGAGAAACAATACTTACCACAAATCCAAAACCACCATGGAAGGAAAACCTGTCACCCAGGGCTGAGTCAGATGCTCGTCCCAGGGCCACGCCACCCTCTTCCAGAGCTTCTAGAGGGACCTCGTCTGGCTTGGCAGAGCGTGTGTTATGGGGCGCACTTGCCACACAAGCTTCCTGGGTGCTGCCCCCAGAGCCCTCACTCTGACCCCAGCGTGTTTCTGACCTGCGGGACCCTGGGCTCCACAGGAGGAAGCACGTGAGAGTAGGGAGTGAAGAAAGCCTTTTTCTTTTATTTTATCAAAGGACATAAAAGAAAAGTGTTCTGGAGTCATTCAGCACGGGAGAATGGCCTGCACACTGCACGAGAACTGCCCGCAGGGGCCAGGGCTCCCAGCAGGAGAGACAGCAAATAGTGCTGGGGACATCTGACTCAGCACACTCAGTTGGATTATGCTTAATGTCTGCAGTTTAAGGAGGCCAGGAAGGGTCCAGTTCCACATCCAAACCTACAGCTATAGCTACATCAACAGAGGGGGTGTCTTCGTCAGTTTCAGCTGCATTAACCAATTACACACACTGGGGGCTTCAACGACAGGCATTACTCCCACGGTACGGAGGCTGGAAGTCCAAGAACAAGGCGCCGGCTGATCCGGGGTCTAGTAAGGGTCCCTTTCCTGGCTTGCAAACGGCAGTCTCCGTGGCAGACAGAGATCCTCCCCCGCTGTCTCTTATGTGAAGAACATTAACCCCATTTGCCAGGGTTCGTGACCTGATCACCTTCCAAAGGCCCTATCCCCAAATACTGGGAATTCAGGCTTCGAGATATGAATGTGGGGGTACAAGCCATTCATCCCGTAGCAGGGGAGAGGAAGGGGTGGAGAGAGAAGGGAGGAGGGAGAGGGAGAGGGGGGAGAGGAAGGCAGGAAGCGGGGTGAAGGAAGAGCAGAATACCGTACATACAATGCACGGTGGAGAAGTGGGGGCCCCTGTGCACAGCGCCGGGTTAACAGGGTAACTCGTTCACACCCTTGCTTAATGAGAGGCTCGATTTATGAATTGATTACCTGACCGATTGTGCTGACTTGTCATCCATGAAATCCAATCAACGAAACCTGGTTCTGCAACCATGAGCATGTGTTCTGTTTCTTGGTGAGGAGAGAACACAGCACCACAGAACCCCGAGCACAGCCCCTCTGAGAGCCAGGCAAAGCAAGACAGGTCGGGCCTCGGGGACGCAGGTGGCTCACCTGTCCTGGTGGTGGCTCCCGCCAACGTGCTGCCCTGTGCTGAGGAGCCCGGGTGGAGCAGAGTTTGCTGCAGCCCCGTGTCCTTGTGCTCGGCCCACGGGAAGATGTGCACGGACCTGCAGTGGGGAGCGCCACACCCGCGCAATGTCAGCGTCCAGGAGAGAGGGCAGCAGAGCTCTCCTTCACCCTGAGTCCCAAGTGCCCAGGTATCCTCGGAACTGGTGGTGCTCCCTGAACACTAAGGGGGGGGAGGAACTGGGGCCCCGCCTTGCTCCTCACCCACCCCTCGTCTGAGACCCACCAGCCCACCACGCAGCCCTTTAGCCTTCTCCAAATTTGTCGTAAGTCCTCTATGGATTACTCCCAAGCCATTAATTTAACGGCATTAGTTTTGCCTCATTTCTGAATTGGCTCAGATTTGCATGGGTTAAGAGAGTGTTATTTATTAGGGCTTGATGAAACCTCGACAAATCACATAAAATCAGAAGGAGATTGTCAGAGTTAACGTTTTGTATCGTTATTGTATTGTTTTAGAGGAAGTTAAAGTTACTCAATAAATTTTGACTTTGTTAGGTTTAGTGTAGATATTACACAATTTAGGTGTAACTTCTAAAAGAACAGAAATAGTGCATAATACTTAAACCAGCAAAAAGATCAAACCAATGAAATAAAACAAGGAAGAAGAGAGATGTTAGGATAGTTATTACAAAGCCCTCATAAAGGTGGTATAACTCAATTTAATGCATCGCTAATTAAAATAAATGCAAGTAAAGAAATTTATTAGAGGAAATATAGAAAGTCTATCTGTATATGTATATATACATACACACATAGACACACACACATAAAACATGTGCTGTTGACAAGAGACATTATCAAAAAGACCATGACTTAGACTGAAGGCAAGATCTAGAAAGTATCAGACAAAGACTAACCAAAACACCCTGGATTAGCCAAATTTTATCAGACAAATACATACTAAATCAAAACACATTATCAAGAATAAAAAGGGTTACTACATCATAAGAAAAGAAATTATTTATCAGGGTCACATAACAATTGTGAACTTCATATGAGAATGTAATTTCAAAATAGATAAAATAGATAAAATCTCAAGGAGAAATATATAAATATAAAATCACGGTGACAGAGTCCAACACAACTCTCAGTACTAGAGGGGCTACAGAGACCAAAAATCAGCAGAGGATTTTTGACAACATAATTAATAAGCTTTACATAATAACTCCTTAGAAATTGTGAACCTAAGAAATCAAGAATACAGAAGCACTCATGAAACATTTAGAAAAATTTCAACAATTACTAAAAAAAATAGTGTTTATAGACTTCATTCTCTGAACTCCACATATCAAAATTAGAAATAATTAGAACAACAATCTCATAAATATGGAGCTATAAAAACCTATTTCTAAAAGAATCATAAATCAAGGAAGATTACAACAGATATTTGAAAATATCTAAAACAATAGGACAACAAAAATGCTGTACATTGACACTTCTAGAGTTCAGATAAAGTATTGCTTAGGAGGAGTCAGCAACCTTCATCCGTAGAGGGTCAGATAGTAAAGTTTTAGAGATCTATTACACAGCAGGGTGACTACAGTTAATAATAATGTATTGTATGTTTCAAAATAGCTAAGAAAGTCAATGGATATATTAATCAGCTTGATTTAATCATTCCACATTGTATACATATATCAAAACATCACACTGTACTTCCTAAATGCATGTAATTATAATTTGCCAATTAAAAATAATATTCATAAAAATTTTTGACTTTTTGGGCCATTCTGTTGCGTCTACTCATCTCTGCTGTTGTGAGGATAAAGCAGCCATAAGCAACGTGTAAATGAACAGCTGTGGCCGTGTTCCCATAAAACTTGATTTGCAGAAGCACTTGGTGGGCTGAATTTGGCCCATAGGCTATAGTTTGCAGAAATCCCTCATTTAGATGAAAATGTATCACCTTTAACATATGTAGTAAAGTTAAGAAAAATTTTAAAATAAAGCTTTACGTAAAACACAGAGGTTAACAAAATAAACACAAAGAAACTATTAAACAGAAAATATATAAGTGTGTGCTTAAATTAATAAAATCAGAAACAGAGATAATAGACAGGACCATTGTCTCAGTTTGTTTTCTGCTGCTGTAACAGAATAACATTTACAAAGAAAAGAAGTTTACTTGTCTCATGGTCCTGGAGGCTGTGGAGCCCAAGAGCACGGTGCTAGTGTCTGGCGAGGGTCACCCCACGGCAAAAGGGCGGGAGGTGGAAGCCAGCACGTGGGACAGAGCATGAAGTCTGGGCTTCCTTTGCAAAAACCCACTCTTGAGACAACTAACCCCCCCAATGAGGACATTAGTCCATACATGGGTGAAACCCCCATGAACAAATCGCCCCCCAAAGGCCCACCTCTTAATACTGCTACAAGGACAGCTAACCTTAACATGAGTTTCAAGGGGACAAACATTAAAACCATAGCAATCATAAACATTAACACCAAAAGCTGCTACTTTATAATAAAGACAAAAAAAACCCAGAAACTGCTCTAGCAAAATAGATTAGAGAGAGGGACAGAAAAGGGTGACAAATAAGCATTGTTAAAAGAGAAAATAAATCTCTAAGTACAAATAAAACAGAGGTTTAAAACCCAGTAACTTAATAACTTTGAATCACAGCAGATAGTTCAAAATATAATATATCAAAACTATTTCAATCAGAAACAGATTAAGTACATAGAATTGTAAACATGAATAAAATGTAAAATATATTTTAAAATCAACGGGCATTTCTGGCCCCAGCCATAAAAAAAAGTCTAAAATTTCCTCTCAAGTAACAGACAACGTCCATTTTATATCAAATTTTCAAGAAATTAGAAAAAGACAGAAATATCCACAACTCTTCTCACGAGGCTAGCATATCCTTGATATTAAAATTAGATTTCAATTATACGGGAAAGAAAAAGTTCAACTGACTTGTGGACATAAATTCAAAATACATAAATAAAATATAAAGAAAGCAAATCTAGGAATGTGTAAAAAGTACTATGATATTCAACAAAAGCTTAACCCCAGAAAAGCAAAGATGGCTTAATATTAGAAAATATAAAAATACCCCCTCACTTTAATAACAAAATATAATATTCATACGGCATTCTCCTTGTGCTAGGCAGTGTGCTACATACTTCACAGACATGAACTTATCGATGCTCTCAGTCAATGCAGGAAAGCATTTGATAAAATTTAACCTCCGTTAGTGATTAACAGAAAAGCAAAAGAAAAATAAAAGGCCAACTGGTTTGGTCAACTTGGTTTGGAAGGGACTTCCTTTACTTCACAGTGTGTGAATATTCAAGTTCGTGTGATATGTTATAAACTTTTTTTTAACTGAATACAAAGGATGTGAACAAACATTTTTGGTCAAAACTGTGCTGGAAGCACTAGCCCATATAATAAGACAAGCAAAATAAACAAGTGTAGACAGTTAAAAAGTCATTTAAAGACATCTTTGTTGTCTGCCTAAAGGGTGCAAAAAATCTGTGGAAAAATGGTCAAAACTAAAATTTGATGTTTATTCAACTATCTTTTACTGTGTCTCTGCACTATGATGTGAGCACCACAAATTTTCTTCTGTTTTGTTGACAAATGTTTCTCTGGCACTTCTAACAGTCCTTAGCACATGGTAGTGCTCAAGGAATATTTGCTGAATGGATAGTAAGTGAATTCATTCACGTTGCATGATTAAACATCAGGTGTTGGAATTCCCCCAACAAGAGTGTAGGATATAGATTAATAAACAAAAATCAGTGGCATCCCTAAAACTAAGCCACAAATATAGAAAATACAATTTTTAAAATGCATCACTTTTCATAGAAAGAAAGTCTCTTCCTTACCTAATAATATATCCAACTAAATGACCATAGAACTTTGAAAATGAACCTAAATGAATGGCTCATGGATTGTATGAATCAATACAAAAAACACTGCATTTCTTCCCAAAATTAATCTATGAGTACACCACAATCAAGACACAAATCTCGATCAGGTTTTTCACAAATTTTAGAAATGCTAAATTTAATTTGGAAAAGTAAGGGGCAAATAATACACAAGAATATAATGAAAGTACACAGAAGACATTAAGGTTTATTATAAAATTAATCCAATTTATTGGCAACGATGGACAAATAGACCATTGGGACGGAATAGAGAGCACATACACTCACCGACGTAGGGATGAAAACTTGCTACAGGCAGAGGCAGCATCGTCCCCCAGTGGAAGGGAAAGTGGGTGATTGTATTAACTGTTCTGCGAAAGTGGTTTTCCGTGTGTGTGGAATCCACATCTTATTTCCTACCCTAAGACACAGGTGCAATTAGCTGTGTCCACACAAGCCACACAGTGCTGGCCGCTCCATCTCTTATCACTACTGGGGACTACATCATTTGTATATTTGTTTCTTGGTTTATTATTGGTCCTCCCTCCACAATCCAATATAAGCTTCACCAATACTGGAGCAGGGTGGGGTGGGTGGTGACCACCAGTCGTGGGGTGGCTGAACGGCTGGTGGCCACACGTGCAATGAATGCCTTGGAGCCCAGGAGGGAAGGTGGTGGATCCACGTGAACCTACATCCTGGAATCTTCAAGACGGGTTTGGGCTGAAGAAAGCCATGGGCCAACACGTACAAATAAAAACAGTGCTGTTGTGTGTCTCTGCTGATACATAGCAAACTGCCTGGAAGGGCAAGGCTGGACCCCCCCATCTGATTTTAATGGTTACTCAGAAGGGGATTAGGATCAGGGGTTGTAAAATATAGGAAATTCAGCTTCATACATAGTATTTGAAATTTTTAAGATGAGGTTGCACCCGTGTATTACCAGGGTGCTTTCTGACTTCCACGCACCCTGGGTGCTCTTGATGTAAACTCTCATTATGTTTCTTCTGATGATAAGTCATTTGCACAGCCCCTAACAGTCCTGAGGGCCCTGGGCCCCATGAGTAAATGAGTCCTGATTGTGATGTCATTAACACAAAAATACTTTTGGGCACAGAATGCTTCACATTTTAGGTTTCATGTTTGTGAAGCGATTTTGTTAAATGCTATGGGAAACAGTGCCCTTCCCCTGAGAGTCCACTGCAGGGGGGCGCAGGAGGAGGGAGGCAGGTTTGGGAACTGCCTGTGCACTTCCCACGGCATCCTCTGGAGCCCCACTGGGAGAATTCCCTAGATATTTTGCTGTTTTGGTCAAATGCACATTTATATTTATAAAGCCAATTTTTAACACAACCACTTGAGACAGAAATCTTCCTATAGCATCCGAAGTACAACTCTACTGTTTTTAGCAGAATACACCATCCCAGAGGGACCTTCCATGGTGACTGGGGCTGCGCCTGCCGATTCGCTCCCGTGGTGCTGAACGCACGGTGGGGATGTCCAGCGGCACAGTCAGGGCATGGGCCCCCAGGTGAGAAATGTGCAGGTAACCACAGCCAGTTGCTCATTCTCTTGGGGTCTTAACTGCCTCAAAAGTAAGACTGGGGAGGGAAACAGACCTCAATGCCACGGAAAATCATGAAGGGGTGACACTGGGTCAGCCTGGCTCAGAGTGGGCTTGGAATACACCCTCTTGTCCCCACACATGGCGTGTATGATAAAACACTTTAAAAGAAGAATTTAAGAGACAAGAAGGAGCAGAGGACAAGGCCAGCCCCAGCTGTGAGGCGACATCCCTGGAGGAGAAGCCGGTCGGGCAGGCTGGGCTGAGCTGGGTGGCTGCCGGGTGCGGGGAGTCCCATGAACTCCAGGGCCTCTCGAAAGCAGGAGCACAGGGCCAGGCCCACAACTGAGGCCCGACACGCTGTGTGAGCCCAACCCTCACGGCCTGGGAAACAAGGTCAGGACAACACCAGAGCTGGGCCTGAGCTTCATGAAAAGTGCAAAACAGAAGCCAGCTACATCCTCGAAGCAGGACAAGATGCAAGCATGTGGGCCAGGCAGCCCACGCCACGGAGAAGCAAGACCCACATGGGAAGTCCCGGGCGGGGGCCAAGGCCTCCCAGAAAACTGCCAAACAACAGCAAGAGAAACAGAGGAGAAGACAGAATTTAAAAATAGTCCTCATGGCAGTTTAAAATACACACGGACAAATCCTTTGACTCTGCTCACATTGAGAGTGGGGGTCTCTGTCTCTCCGCTGAATCCCAGGAGCTCCACACTCTGTGTAACCAACAGAGGACAACGGGTGGGGGACATGCCACTTTCCTCTGAGGCTGTGTCATGTCAGAGAAGTCGATGCAGCATGTTCTCTGACTTAGAGCCCTAAGAAGTCTGGGTGCCCCGAGGCCGCCATGTTGAAAGGAAGCCCAGCCATAGGGAGGCCACACGCAGTAGGGAGGCCACACGCAGTGGGCCGGCCACTCGCAGCTCAGCTGCACTTCTACCTGCAAGACAGGGTGGACGATCACCTAAAGGTGAAATGCACAACTTTAAAAATTGGGGAAGAAATTATAGAGACTGTCTTTATGACCTAAGAATATGAAGATGTTCCTTTTATATATATGAAAAGTAAAAATTGATTAAAAATGACCACAATAAAAGTAAAACTCCTGCACCACAGGACACACCCTTAGGAAAATGAAAGCACAGATAGAGAAGACAGTCGCAATGCACATAACAAACCACAACTTGTATGCAAAATAGGCAAACGGTCCCTATAAATAATGAAGAAGAAGACAGCATCCCCTACAGAAACCTGAACAAAGAACAAGGACAGATCATTACAAAAGAGGAAACTTGAAGAGGTGGTTAACAAGCACATGAAATGTGTTCAATCTGTTTGTTAATCAAGAAAATTAAAACTGTAATGATATGCCGTATCATACTCACGGGTTTACCAAAAGCACAAAGTCTCACTGTCAGTACTGAGAGAAAATAGAAAAACAGGCTCCCCTACAGATGAGGTTGTAAATGTGTAAGGACATCTTGGAAAGAGCTGACAATATTTCACTCAAGGTGTATAAAATAACATGCCTAAGGAAGTTCCTGCAGAATTGGTTGTCATAAAGAAAACAGAAACCAATCTGAATGTGGTTTACTCCTCAAATGAAAAGTCACAGAGAAGCTAAAATGAATGAACTGCATCTATGTGTAACTATTTGGATAAATATCAAATACATTTTTTTTAAAGCAAGGTGCACAATTAAATGTACATGAAACCACTTATCAGTGTTGTAAAACACGTAAAACCTAATTCTGTCGGGCTTGGGAACATACACACATGGGTTAATACTTGGAGATAAGAAAGGGAGGCAGAGAGGCTACACATCAACTTTTGGGTAATGTTGGTCTCTGGGGGCCCCAGGTGTAGCACCAGGCAGAGACCACAGAAGCGGTCAGGGATACTGAGGCAGACATTCAAATGCATTTGCAAGGTTTTATTTCTTAGGAAAATACTTAAAGCAAATATTTCAAAAATGACTAAATCATTTTTGATTTAAGAAATAGCTACTATATGTATTATTAACTTTTCTCTAGGTTTGAAATGTTTCATTTTTTAAAAGGTCAAATGGGATCCTGTCTCTATGCCAGATAAAGACTTATCTGATGCCTCTGACGCCTGCATAACCAGCCACGGATCCCTGCTCAGCAGCCCCCAGGGCCGCCAGGTGGTGCCCAAGCCTGAGACCAGCCCCAGGCTGATCCACTGGCTCATGTCTTATCCTCTCCGTGTGTGTGTGTGTGTGTGTGTGTGTGTGTGTGTCTACATGCACACGCGCACTTGTTCATTGTGCATCAGTGTGTGTATGTGTGTACCTGGATGCATAGTCTTGTTCACTGTGTAAATGTGTGTGTGTGTCTGTGTACACTCACTCACTGTTTATATGTGTGCACCTGTGTGCACATGCTCATTCACTGTGTGTACATGTGAGTGAGCATGTGTATCTGTGCAGGTGTGCACGTAGGGGTGGGACCTCTGCTCTCACTGCTTCTGTTGCTGAGTTGTGTCCCAGCTGACCACACAAATCGCTTCCTGGCTTCCTTAGGTCTCTGACTGAATGCCCTGACGTGGCAGAGCTTCTCTCACCACCTGGATCAAAACATGCCCCCCACGTGTGTGCCCCACCCCTGCTCCCCCCTTACCAGTGTGATTTTCCTGCATTGCACTTACCCTCTCTAATGTAGTTTATATGTGTCTGTTTACTGCCACCACCTCCCTACTGTAATATGAGACTGTAAGAACAGGGATGCTGTCTACACCAGGTGTTCCCAGGGCCTGGAACAAGGCCTGACACCTGGCAGGTGCTTGATAAACATTTGCAAGGAATGTATGTATATGAGCAAGCCTATATGTGAGAACAGGCACATGTGTGCATGCATATATGTGTGTGAACATGGCTTCACATGTCTTTGCAGTGAGGTTTTCAAATCTCTGTCTTGTTATTTGGATTTCCTACAGACGTCATCACAGTCCAGTAACCTGCTGGGTACTGAGCCACCAGACCAGCCAGGGTGTCCTCAGCTGTATGGACAAGTGGCACAGGGCTTTGAGCGTGCTCCTGCGGCACCCCGTGTACCTGTGGAGGCTCCTGCAATACCAACCTTGGCCGTGGAGAGGCTGCTCAGCCCTCCAGACCAGTCTGTCTGCCCCAGCTGTGTCCAAACAGGTGCTCCGTGCCAACCAGGTGAGTCAAAAATAAAGGGAAATGTCTGCCTGAAGGAAATGGCAAAGCAATCAGGAGGTCGTGACAAAATGAGACTGTTTGTGGCATTGTAAATATCCTTGCTATTGAACCCCCCATTAACCAGTGCTGTTCACATGTCTAGAACCTTAAACTGAACCAAGTCCAAAAGTGAGATGAATTAGGGCTGAGCTCACACGTACAATGAAATATTAAACAAGGCTCATGGAGCCAGCAAGAGTGTGTAAAAGTGGAGCAGACAAAGAGGATATTAAAGACGCATTGTGATGAGGCAGGTAGCCGGGGCGGATGACGAAAAACAGCCAAGGAGATAAGGCGATATCAGGCGAGCAGAGGCGCTGCACACACTTCTGAAAAGGTTTTCCACCCAGCACAGGGCGCTCGCCCACGGCGGAGCGGGAACATTTTCAATGGAGTCAAACGGGGTAAGGGCGAAGATGGGGAAGAAGGAAAACGGTGACGAACCTTCCGCGCGTGTGCTCTGGGCCGCTCAGGAGGGAGCGGTGACCCCGGCGGTCCCCGTGGGGCTGGTGGCCGGCGTGGGGGCTCCGATGCAACCGAAGCAGAGGTGCAGCCCTGGGCCGCGTCCCTGAACCTGTAGGGCGAGACCCGGAACACTCCGGAGGTGAAGACGCGTTTGCGGGGAGGATGCCCCGGCACGGAGGCCGCAGCTCGGGGCAGAAGCCCGCGGGGCCCGCTTTACGCCTCCACCGGGCAGTGGGAAGTTCGCCGTCTGCCCCGAAAGTTCCCGAGGGCTCCCCGCGCCTTGCCGTGGTCCCGCATGCGCCAGCACAGACCTGTCAGTCAGAAGAGGCTTTGTGCGCGGTCCCCAGGCTCCGGGGCAGGCGGCGGGATCAACCCGCTTCCGATGTTCACACCGCAGGGCGCAAGCTCGGCCCGTCCCGACGCCCGCAGAAGGCCTCACGGGAGGACGCCCACATCTGGACAGAAACGATGGGTGCAAAATGAGCACCACAGCCATAGAAGGTTTTGCACACTAGGTTATTTCAGTATTTAATGTGTTAGATGTATGCATGAATGCTCAGGGTAAAAAAGTCTGGACTTTACTTCAATTGAAATGTATCTGTTACTCATCTTCTGTGGACTCCACCCTGTAATCTGTGGGGGAGGGGTGGGTTGGCCACAGTCCCTTCCTCAGTGATGATCACACAATATATTCATTGTCTCCACATGTACTGGCTGAGCCCCGTCTGCACGTTCCACAGCTCGTCATGGTAGGTCAATCACGGCAGGTGCGCCAGGAAGGGCGCAGAGCGGCCTGAGGGGCTGGTGGGAAAGTCCACTTTTGGTTGAGGGGTCTGGGAGGGCTCCCCGGAGGAGGAGATGTCAGGCTGCAGTGACGGGAGCTCAGAGGAGCTGGGGAGAGGTGCAGGTGCTCACAGCACGGCAAAGGCTGCGCAGAGGAAGGTGTGGCTGGGTGAAAGGAGCCCAGCGGGCGCCCATCCCGGGGGCGAGGGAATCGCGAGGAGCTGGGAGGCACAGGCAGGTCTGGCCCTCGGGCCTCAGACTCACCCGCAGGATTTCAAGAGCTGAGGGGGGCAGCGGGCAGCAAGCGTGTGGACCAGCGTCACGCGGCCAGAATGGCGCCAGGGACGCAGGCCAGGTGTGCAGTCGGCCAGGAACTGGAGGGCCGGCGGGCGGAGCGCCCGTGGAGGGTCCCGGAGGAAGGCTCCCGGGACAATCCTGAGTTTCCACCTTTGCCACCGGGAGAGAGACGGGGATGCTCCGAGGGTGATGGGGGCCCTTGGCAGGAGCAGGCTGGGGAGGGCAGGGAGAGCTCACCCCAGACGGGCTCCACTCAGGGCAGGACCAAGATCTCACTAAGCACCTCAGTGGCTCCCCACTGCCCTCTGGGTGAGGCCCACAGCACAGGCAGACAAGGCGCCTGGGTCCCCCTGGCCCCGGGGCAGCTCCCCTTTCTCTCCCACCTAAATCCAGATGGCCACGCACCTGGAACCACGCACGGCGTCTGGCTCCCAAGGGTGCGCACTCCTGACCTCAGGACACGTGCCTTGCTGCTCCTGTCGGGAGCATCCCTACCCCCAGGGGCCGCTCACTGCTCTACTCTCACTTAAAGGCCTGATCCAGGCTCAGGGTCCCCGCTGGGAGCCCCCATTTTGGGCCATGCACTTACCTCTCTGAAATGCCACTGCCTGTGGGTCTTGCCCTGTGCCCACGAGCGCCCCGAGGGTGGCGTCCGCCCCAGTGACCTCTCCCGCGCACACAGGCGCCTTGGCTTTGTGGATGGACCTCGGCTTTCTGCATGTCGGGAAGACTGTTGCTCACCTGGGGGGCTTCACCCCGGGGGCCTCTGCATCTCTCGAGAACCGTGAGTCCAGGGCACAACGGGGCCTCAGGTCTGGACCAGATGATGCAGCGCGGGGTTCGGCCCAGGATGGGGCTCGGGCGCTTCCGGCACCAGCTCCCCAGCTGGTCTCAGAGGCTGGGTCGCCTCCGGCTGCAGAGGACCTTCGACCTCGGTTCTCTTCCTGCTTGCAGATGGCAGGGCTGGGCCCCCATTCTCTCCACAGAACACGGTGGCCTCTAGGAGACAGTAAATGGAACGGAGAGTTTTTAGAAAAGTTTATTTTTATAGCTCTTACATTTATTTGTGTTTATCAAAGATGTACCCATCACTGAAATCTCTTTGGAGGGTTTTCAAAAATTAAAGAATTGCATCTAAAAATACTGACCTTGATGTTCAGTGTGCACGGATAACTCTCTTCCCAGGGACACGGGGCGCATGTGATAGCGCCGGACTGCCCGGGCCGGGAGTGCGGACAACAGGCATCTCTGCCTTTCCGTCCTGCCAGAAACAGTCTCGGTGAGTGGCCGAATGTGCGTGCGTCAGATTTGGGAAGTGCAGCCTGAGAGTTGGAGATCCGCTCAATTTTCCTCCAGGTATTTGTTCCTTCGTTTATCCCACACACACCAAGGGCGGCCCAGGCGACGGCCACGCACAGCCCTGCCATGGCCCCTGCTCCCGGCCGCGACTGTCCAGTTACCTCCATGGACACGCTGAGAAGAAAGCACCCGGGTGCGGTAGAGCCCACGGCGGCCGGGTGCAGCCAGCGCTGCTCGGAAACCGCCTGGACCCCAGGGCGGCCTTCACCGTGGGGACAAGGATCCCGGGGAGCCCAGGAGTCCAGGCCTCGGGACCCCTGCCCTCACCAGCGCCAGGCGGGGCCGTGAGAGGCAGAGTCGGCACCAAGGCCCTGTCCCGCCCAGCATGCCCCCTTACTGTCCCCTGGCCCGACCTGGCAGCGCAGGGCACTTTGGTCTCCGCGCTCCACTCTTCCTGCCTGGTCAGGCGACACCTGCCCACCTGAAGGCACGTGGACACCAGGCTTTGGGAAAACCCGGTGTGCGGAGCCCTGGAGAGGGCAGCGAAGCCCTGCGGCCTGCGGTCTGCTTGCCTCCCAGGCAGTGTTCGGGGAGGCAGGGCGGCGAAGACTGCGCGCGCCTGGGGGGACGGAAGCACCTCCGGGGGTGGCTCTAGTTTCTCTGTGGAAGCAAAGTCTGGCATGTGCGCGTCTGTGTGCGCCTCTGAGCGCCCCTCTCCGTCTGTCCCCGCAGCGGCAGGTCATGGTCTGTAACCCCAGCAGGCCCCGTCACGTTGGCCCCTGCGGAGTCCAGCCTCGCTCTCTGGCTTTAGCCCCCACCCAGTGCTGTCCTTCCCCTCCCAGGTCTGTTCCCGGAGACTTGACACCAGGGCGTCTCCGGCCCCGCCTTCTGTGTCACTCCTGGCGTGGTGGGCATGCGCGTCCTCAACCTTCCTGTGTCAAAATCCTCCCCCAGGTGATGGTGTTAGCAGGGCCTTTTGCGGGTGATCGTCTCTGGAGGGTGGAGCCCCACGCAGGGACTAGTGTTCTCAAAAGAGACCCAGAGAGTCCCCTGCCCACCTCCGCCACGGGGAGCGCGGCCGTCCCCAGGCACGCGGCTGCCAGCGGCCCCATCTCGGGCTTCTCGGTGCCAGCCCTGTGAGACGTAAGTTTCTGCTGTTTGTAGCCACCAAGGCCATGGTATCTCGTGACAGCGGCGTGAACAGACCCCTTCCCACCCTGGTTGGAGAATCAGAAGGTGCATTTGCACCTTAAAAACACCCTCCCTTACGTCAGCTTCAGCCAGGGCTCGGGTTTCCAGCCCTCACCTTCACGGGCCTTGTGGTATTAAGAGAACTTAGCCACGTCCCAGGCAAGACTCTTTCTTACTTTTCAGCAGACAGGAGGCTTTGTAGATAATATTATTATTTAAAATTCAGTAATTATGTATTGAATTGCTACCAACCGCAGAGAAAAATATGCATATTAAAGAGTCCATAATTACATAATAAGCACTTACTGTCAATTGCATTTTGCTACCATGTTCTCTGTCCCCTTTATCTTAAAATTCAAAAACAATTACCACAAACAGTAAAATAAATCAAGCACCACTGTCAGGTTAATGCAAAATTAGGGGTTTACTTTGAGCACATGGGTAGGTTTCAATGCAAATGTCGTGAGTCCCAGCCACACGGGAGTCCTGGCTCTGCAGGCGGGACACGCCGCCACTCACAGGATGGCCTGAAGGCTGAGTCACCTGGGAAAGGCCGCATGGCAAAGGACCCAAGGGGGCACCTCTGGAATAAAGTTTGGGGTGATTTGGGCAAGTTCTGCAACCCGCCCGAGTCTCAATGTCTGCATGGGGAAGACGGAGGTGTTTACCTCCTAGAGGTGGTTGTGAAACTATACGCTTACCCAATATTCATGTTCTTTTTCTTCCAGATTTTTACACAAAACCAAGAAAAATAAACAGACTACCTTGTCCCAGTTCCCTGAGAGCTGGGTGGTCGCCTGGCCGCATCCTTGCCAGGCGGTGCCTGCACACGTGCTCCGTGGACCCTCAGAGGGGATTTCAAAGGACACACGCGGCTGGCTCTTCCCTCGCCCTTTCCTTTCCCTGCCCAGGATGAGGACGCGGTGCTGGAGGTGGAGCTGCCGTCTGTGCCCGTGAGGCAGCCCAGGACCGGCTGAGCCCCTGGCGGCAGCACAGAGCCGGGGGCCGCCTGGGGCTGCTTCTCCCTTGGCCGTCTTGGTGGTTGAGAAAAACAAAACTCTCACAGGGTTTACAGTCCTCTTTTGGGAGGTTCCCCTTGCGCATTAATGGAAGGTTGGCACTCAGTGAGCGCTCAGTGTAGAAGTTGCTTTTATTTCAAGGTAGAAATAACGAAGTCTCTGGTCTTTAGCATCCTAAGCCTTTGACTCATCCCAGGATATGGGCCTATAAGGAGAAAAGTGGCTCAGGCTGGGTGTTCCGGGATTCTCTGCTGCTGCTGAAATGCCCTGGGGGGTCGTCCCGCTTCTGCTGACTGTGAACGGAAGCCCAGTTTCCTCCCCTGCTGGCTCCAGCAATGTCCTCACGCACCTCAGCTCTGAGCCTGCTCCTTCCTCCCTGGCCAAGACGTCCCCGGAAACCCACCGACTCCTGGGTGATACCTGCTGCTGGTTTTGAGGACATTAAACACCAGGCCCTCGGCACAGCTCACTGCACACCTCACTGCATGCCGCACTGCACAGCTCACTGCATGCCTCACTGCACGCCTCACTGCATGCCACACTGCACACCTCACTGCACACCACACTGCACACCACACTGCACACCACACTGCACACCACACTGCATGGTGGGCTGGCCTCCTTGCCCCCATCCTTGCCAGGGTGCACCTTACCCTGAGTCAAGGGGGCAGTGCTCAGAATGGGGGTCTTTCTGTCTTCTTTGCACGTACCCTCTCCAGAACGCTCCTCTGGCATCGTGGCAAGGATGCTGAGCTGTCACCCTGTCACCCTTTCAGGTCTCTGGGCAGCAGAACTGTGCCAGGGGTCCCCTGTCGACCATTTATTCCAGCATGCCAAGCAAGTGTCATCATTTTCCATGTCTGTTCTGGAGTGTCCCTAATTGGGCTTGATCCAGGGAGCAGGGACCTGGGAGTGCAGAGGCCAGAAGAGCCCCAACCTTCCTTCAGCTCCTGCTCCTCTGGTGCCAAGAGAGCATGCTGGGGCTTCTCTGCCTGCTGCCAGCTCTTCCCCAACACCCACGATTTCTGCTTTGTCCCCCTTCAGGCCTCGGTCAAGTGCCCCATCTGAGGTCCGGCCCCAGGCCTTTCCGGCATGGCACCTCCCAGCACCCTCTTCCCTGACTGTGTTTTCTTTACCATCAGCCACCTTGACTGGTGTTTATTGGCTTTATTTGTTCAATACCTCGGTCCCCACCAGAATGGAAGCCGGGATTTGGCAGGGATTTGGACTATCCCTAAACTTGGACGTGTACTTGGCACTTAGTTGTTCCTCAGTGAATATTTGTAGAATAAATGGAGGGATGAATCAACACATGCACAAATGAGAGTACTCCCTCCTCCCACTTGCTGGTCTGATCTCTGCTGTGCTGCCCTGGCCCACAGCCCTCCGGGTCTCTGTGCCATTCTAGAACATTCCACTCCCTATTGCTTGCGTGTCCCAGCCTGCAGAGGATTCCCTGAGGCTTTCCAGTGGTGCTGGGCGTGCTGGCTCTGCCCTTCCTGCCACACTGTCTTGCTTGTCTCCTGCACTAAGCCAGTGACATTAAACTCCAAGTCCCCAGCAGTGGCCAGCATGGGGCCAGGATTCTTGTTGAATGAACGGATAAGTCAGTGATAAAAAAATGACAAAATTTACTATCAAATTTCAAATTGCTTAAAATCCAAGAACAGATTTTTTTTTTAAAATAGAATCCAACAACCAAGTACTGTGAGCAGGAGTTGAAGCCAGGACCAGAAAACCAATAAATAAACAAACAAATCTGTCTTTTGATTCCTCTGCCCTGGAGGCAGCGAGTTGAGTCCCAAGACACCTCAGCCTTCTGCTAATTGGCTTCCGAAACCTGCCAAGAGCCGCCTGCTGCGTCTACATGGCCAGGCCTGCTGCCGGCCGGGGTCCCAGAGACGAGGTTCTGGAAGTTGCTTCCCTCACGGAGCAAATGTGCCGGCACTGCTGGCTGTGCCCGTGCCAGGAGCAGAGGCTGCTTCCAGACATCGACTTCTGCCTCTCCTGGTCGCGGCAGCTGAGCAGACAGTCGCGTAACTGACGGCCCGGGAGGGTTCTGGGGAGACGCCTTGTACCGCCCGGTACATCTCTTTGCCCTCAACACGCCAAGGGCAGCCGTCTTCTGCCCACAGACGCATCATGCGCGCGCGTGTGTGTGTGTACATGTACGCATGTGTGCTGCTGCTTAAAAATGAGTCTTTACAGAATTCGGATCAAGAAGCTCTCCCAGGCTGAAGTTGCCCTTTTGTCTGATCTGTGAGCCGAGGGCTTGGCCCTCAGGTGAGGATTATGCTCAAGGAAGCAGCAGTGTGGGAGGAGCTGGGTGTAGGAAGGTGGAGACTTTGGGCGTCTCCGAGGACTGGAGAGCAGCGGGAGCCTCCGCCATGGTCAGGACAATCCAGCAGAGAGGAGCACCTCCGCAGGGGACAAATCACCCTAAATCCCATCGGGGCCTCCCCTGCGCCCCCTGCCCCCGCCCACGTGGCTGGGTGGGTGAGCGCACAGGTGGGGTCAGGCTCACGAGGGGGCAAAGGGTGCAGGGCAAACCTCTGACTCTGGCCTGGTGACCACCAAGGGGGTCTTGGTGGTGAAGCACCAGGCCCAGGAGCCCAGGAAGCTGGAGACGGGTCTGGGAGACTCAGTTGTCTCATCCCCTTATAAACTGAGACTCAGATGTAGAGTCCCCAGTCTCCTCGGCGACGGGGCTCAAATGCTTTAACACCGCGGCCTCCATCGCCTGCCATCTGACACGCCCGGCAGTGTGGAGGAGCGTCACATACCCGCCATCCTCACCAGCATCTGTGCGGCTGTGTTTCGTTTTTCAGTCAGAAACCTGAGCGGGATGGGGCGAGTCAGTTTTCCGAGGTCATAGAGCTGCCAAGTGGCAGAGCCAGAAGGACACCTGTGCCCGAGCCAGCCCCTCCGGCCTGAGGGCCAAGGGCACGGCGTGGACGTGCCGCTGGGAATCCAGTAACAAATGTGTAAGAGAATAAATTGTAAGGTTAAACAAATAAAATTCCAAAATACATAAATTCCAATAATAATAAGAAAATACCTTAAAATATTCTCCAGATGGCCCAGCATCCACTGATTTCTCCAACCCCGGCTCCTCTGTGCCCTTGTGCCCCCACCACGGCTACTGCCCCGGTGGCTGGACGGGGCCTTCCGGCCGCAGGCCCTTGGCCGTGGCTCCCAGTGTTCAGCCGCAGACGACGCCCCTTCTGAGGCTGCCCCCAGCCCCTGCCGGCTCCCACGGTGGCCCTGTGACCCCAGAGCCTCTGCGGCCCCTCCTCGGTCCTCCTGCATCACCTGAGAAGCCCACCCTTCCCCTCCGGGCGTAGGAGGAGATGCAGGTAACACAAGCCTTTTAAAGCACAGGGCAGACCTGTCGTTTTCAATCACAGGGGAGGAAAAGTGGGCCCTTGGGTTTTTCCCTGGGACACGCAGAGCAGGAATAAAAAAGAGAGGAAGAAATTAGCTAGTTTTTCTTTTTTACTGCATTATCATTGTTTCTGCGGTTGATCTTAACTGACATACGTAGATCGAGTCCGTTCTTTTTAATTGACCATGTTGTCCCATCATGGGAGTAAACCTCCCTGACAGCACCTGCTGTTTATTTCACACAGACCTGCCCTCCCCTTCTTCCTGCACACGTGCGCAAAGCCGCGACATCCACCCGCCCAGAAGCCAGGGGCCCGGCGACTCCATTCTCGCTACCGCAGGGGCGCAGGGCCACAAGGATGGCAGCAAGCTTTGTGTCGCTTGCTCAAAAGGAAAATTTACTGTCAAACTCCCACTTTTTCCCATCTTGACCAGAGCTGCCCTCGCTGGATGCTCCAGACGACAGTGCTGTGGGCTGGGGCCGGGGGGACAGTCCGAGGGGCTGAGCTGCGCTGCAGACCCGACCCTCCATTTGCTCGAGGACGCTGCCCCGAAAGCCAGAGAACAGCTCGCGGGTTTGGGAGGGAAGCTTAGTTGTACTGGATACGACTGCACTGTGTTCCCCCTCTGGGGACCGTCCAGGTGTTGGCACTTCCTGGCTCCGTGGGGCCTGTTCCGGGGCTCGTCCTTGAGTGCGTGTGGGGTCCGTGGGGGGTCCGAGGCCAGAGCTGCTCGCCCCTGCAGGGCACACGCTCGGCGCTCAGTGGGCGCTGCTGGAGTCCCGCTGCCCCCTGCCGCCCGCCCGACACTTGCACGACTACCCTCCACGGCATCTCGTCATCTCGACGGGTGAGGCTGGCCGTCCTCTCCAAGGGGGCTGCCGCAGGCTGTCACTTCTACGGCTGGCCATGGCCTTGGGCCCGTTTGTTTCTCGTTTGTGTGCTTTTCTCTTTGTATTTTGGAGCCTCCTTTGCTGCCTGCGTTTGTTGTGATCGACTCCTCTTAGCCGAGATCGGTTCTTCCACTGAGCGGTGCACGTCGTCAGAGGCGCGTCTTCTTTTCAACGCGGGCTCTTTATTTCCTAAGAGAAAAAAAAAACCATTCACTCCTTTCGTGAAGACTCCAGTATTTGTCTTGTTGATATTTTAATTCTTCTCTTCAATATTATTTCTCATTTTTCCTGCTATGTATGTATTTTCTTTTATACTCTTCAAGTTTCATTTGGTCCTTTTAATGACCTCACAGTTTCTCGTCCTGTTGCTAATCTCGTGTCATTACTCCTACGTTCTGTATGTGTGGCTGTGGCCGGCACGGATACGAAGGTGTCCCACCTTTGCTGCTGTTTGCACCTGCGGCCTCTGTGTTGGGCCCCAGGGAGGGCGGGGCGTTCACTTCCCACCTCTGCCCCAGGGCTCAGTCTTGTTAGAACAGCCTGGGGTTGTACAGACGTCGTTTACTTTTCAAAAGGGCCATTCTCTAGAGGCTGGAAAATCAGTCCCTTCCAGCCAGGGCTGATAGCTTTACACATAAACAGATATGCCTTCTGCAAGACACCTGAGGCGTTTATTTAGCTTGATTACCTACAGGTGTCTGGCAGGAGGGATATTTATTGAGTTTTTAACTGTCAGTTAAAATAGAGAGTATTGAACTTTCTATTTTGGTAGCCTTTCTAAGAAAGGTCAATACTGTGTTATCTTAGCCTGGAGCTGAAGGTTGGTGATGTCTGTCACCTGTCACCCCCAAACTGATATTCATAATCCAAACAATTCTCTGCCTGTCAGGAGAGCAAAAGAAACACATGCCCTCGACTCCCCTGATAACAGGAGCTGCAGGACAGACACCCTGGAAGGGCGGGGAAATCAGGCAGGACACGGGCTGGTGCAGGTGGGGCCTCTGTCCCTGTCCTGGAGCCTGCCGGGCCCAGTGTGCCACCCCCGCAGGCAGCAAACCCCATGCCTCTCCTGCAGCACAGGCCTCTGCCTGGGTTATTTGTCACATGGGGACATCGAGGTCATAGGCCTGTGAGCCAGGCAGACCTGAGTGGGAGGCCACCCAGCCTCTGCCCAGGGCAGAGCCAAGGATCAGGCACCTCCATGAGCCTTGGTTCCCCCATTTGTGATGTAGGGATGGTGACAGTGCACACTGCATAGCATGTACCTAAGAATTCTGGTCCTTTCCACTTGATACTGATCTGCCCTGAGGCTCACATGGTGCCTGGCTTTAGCACCTGGGAAGGCTTCCAGGAGGAGGTGAGCCTGGGCCCAGCCCAGGGTCAGATTCAGGCAGTGGGCATAGGGAGGGGATTCTGCCAGAGAGCAGACCCTGAACAAGGGAGGCTGGAGGCCTGGGAGGGGCTCGTGTTGGCCAGCAGGTTGGGTGTGAAGGGCACAGTCATCCAGGGTGACCTCGGGGAGTGGATTTCCATAGGGTGAAACCGGAGACAAGGACCAGCCAGGAATGTCACACAAGGGGGTCCAATTTTAGCCTGGAAACAAGGCTGCCCTGAGAGGTTTCTGAGTTGCAGAGGGGAGGAAAGTAGAGCTATGCGCACAGCGAGCTTCTCCGAGGAGCCGGTGAGGAAGGGTCCTCTGCCCCTGCCCATGCCCAGGAGCTGGCCTTGTGGTCCACAGCGGCTCCTCAGCGGCCTCAGCCTGGATGCCTGGTGAAGGCCTGCAGGGGAGCTGAGCGGGGGACTCCAGGGCTGCTGGCCCCATCATTACCCCAGGTAACCTTCAAGGCCTGACCTTAGAGGTCACTGCTGGGGAGGACTGCCCCAGAGGAGGAGTGGATGTCACTCACAGGCTAACTGAGGCCGCAGTGAGTGAGGGCAGAGGGGTGACCCTGACCCAGCCTCCCCACCCCTGTGGAAAGAGGCCAACTAGGCGTGGCATCCAGGCCGGGGGCGCCTACAGGAGGTGCGTCCACTCCAGGGGCAGGGACCTGGAGCCTCACATGGGTCAGCACCTCTTCAGGAAGTTTTGGAAAAGTGAAACTTGTGATTAATCACAGAGATGTGGGGGCCCTGATCTCTGCACCCCAGTGTCTATCCATCCACCAAGCGTTTCCACCTAAGGTTTCCTTTGGCAGCTGCAACCCAACCTATTCAAACCTGCACTCAGGGCTCTCCCCCTGGACACCAGCTCCCCTACCAGAGAACGTGCCCCCATGCTGGGATGCCCATGCCTCCCTCACCTGCCCACCCAGCACTGCCCTGAAGCATCACCGTGGCGACTGCTGCCCACTCTTGGGTGGTTTGGCCAAAACCAAGGCCCATCCCAGGACAGTCAAGTGAAGCCTCATGTCCACAGGCCTTGGCCCTTCCTCAAGCATGCAGAGGCTGCCTGGCCCAGGTGACCACTGCCCGCCAGCGAGGGCCGCAGGAGGAAAGAGTCTGGCTAACATCCATCTGCTCGTGCACCATGGGCCCCAGAAAACCCAGAACCCCAAGCCAGACGGTCTCCCCTCTCCCTGGGAGCAGGCCAAATTGGGGCTTGTAATTCGTTTTCATTTTGATTTAAATTAAGCTTCAAGCTCTTAATCCTGGGCTTGTGTGACTCTGCCCCCTGCTCCCTGCAAACTGCAGAGCCGCTCACTGAGGCCCCCACGCTTGCAGCTTCAAGGGACATGTGCTGTTGCTAAAAATGGGCTGCAGGCGGAGAAGGGCCACTGAGGACTTCGAATTTTAATATTTTATGTAAACTTTGAAGTCAGGTTTAAATATAAAATCCAGCTGGGTGACAACAAGACAGGGAACCCGCTCCTGGGCAGAAAACAGCATCCAGGCCACGCTGTGCCCTGGGCTCTGCAGCAGAGAGATGGCAGGGCCACCCCCGGAAATGCGGACCGTTTCAGAAATCAACAAGACTGCACTGGAGCAGGCCGTGGGCATCTTGCTCAGGAATTCCACCCCAAACAAGGAGGAAGTCTGGGAACCAGCACAGCAGAGGCCTTTCCCGCAGCCCCCCGCAGCCCGAGCCCGGCTGAGCTCACAGAGTGGCTGGCAGGGAGGAGAGCCCCGAGCCGGGAGCAGCGGCCAAGGCAGACTCATCTGCTGGACAACAGGCTCAGGACGGCAGAGGAGCTGCATGGGCAGGAGGTGGGGGTCTGTCCAGCGTGGAGCTGGGCCCCTTCCACGGCTCTGCGGCCCACACCGTGCAGCCCAAAAAGCTCGTCCATGACGTTCTCACCTGTGAATCCACAGTGCCTGCGGGAACCGGGGAGGCAGGAAGTGTCCATCCTGTCTTCATAGGCCGGGAAGGAGGCTCAGGGAAAGCACACATCCCACCCACGGTCACACAGCCGGGGACGCCCCACCAAGCCTGACAACTGACTTCCAAATGCACCGTGGGGTCTCGGGGTGGCCCGAGCTGCCCACCTGCAGGAGAACAGCACCTTACACCTCACACCCGAGTTTCAGGGGAGAAGGGTGGAAACACATGACTGTCCCCTTGGGGGAAATCCAAGGGCGGTCGAGCGAGAATGTCACCGCCACCAGCGTCTGCTGCATGTCCAGAGAGACTAATAAATGTCCCGAGGCCGCCCAGCGGGTGGAGGCGGGGGCATATGAACTGGTCTTTCTGTCTCCAGAGCTGGACCTGAACGAGAGGCCCCCCCCACACCTGTGCTCTCTGCTCTACGTGGGTGTCCATCCCCTCTGAGCACAGCTGGTTCCCCCCCCGTGGGGATGGCAGCCCCTGAGACCCTGGACACGTCTCTCTGGAAGTGTCCTCCGCAAGCCCAGAGGCACTTGCTTCACCAGAGGCCGGTTCCCCTCAGGTCCCCCTCGTGACTGCAGGGGCAGCCTGGCCTGGCCGGCGCTCACTGAGGCCTTTCTCCCACCTCAGCAGCAGACACTGGCCTTTGGGGGTCTTGTTTCTGGGGACCCTGTGGCAGGGCATCTCCCCTGTCTCAGGGACACGCCAGCAGCCTTCCTCTGCCCAGCAGGCTGGCTCAGCAATTAGAAGGTCTGAGAGCTTTGCCAGCCTGGGGTGTCTGGTGTCTGGAGGAAGATTTGGGAGGGCAGTGCTTTGTCAGTGAAAGGTCACACAGACACTGACCTTTGCAGTGTACAAAGAGGACAAAGGCATCAGGACCATCCTTTTAATTCATGCTCACAGCTGGGACTGAGCTTTCTGAAAAATGCAAACTCACGGCTCCAAACTGCCGTCTGCAGATCATTTGATGAGGACAGTGGGACAGCTCACGACGACTCGGGACGTTCCCAGGTTCCCTGCTCTGTAGCGCAGCCCGCCACAACACTGTCTGGAAAGGCAGGTGGGGCCAGGGGTCTGCTCCCTCGAGGCAAGACCCCCCAGCTCTGCCAGCAGGGAGGTGGGCTCCAGCCGGCCCACCCCAGGCCACCCCGGCCCCTGTGAACTCTGCTGGCGTCACAAGCTCCCTCCACTGGCCTGGCCCACTCCCTCCATCCCTGCTGTCCGGGTCATCCCACTAACCTTGACCAGGGCGCCGGTGGAGACCTCAGGGAGTCTTGGCGCCGCCCCCCTCTCTCCTTCTCAGAGCCGCTCCCACCCCCGCAGGCCCCAGGCGGTCTCCTGCCTTGGGAGCTGCCGCCCACCCTGGGGCCCTGCACCTCTCACAGTCAGGGCAGGTGGGAATGATGACTTGACAGTGACAGGGGCTGCTCTGCCACGTGACCGGACTGAATTCACCCTGAGCACTGTGCTGGGCCCCCGCACCCGCCCTTCTGACTGGCATTGCTGAGGGTGCAGTGGAATGGGCCAGAGTTGTGAATCAAGCCAGCCTGCAAACCCGCCAGATGGCCGAACTGGGACACAGGGTAGGGGTGACGGGAGGCTGGCTGGGGGTAGGCAGGGAGGGCCGCCTGGGGGAGGGGGTGTTTGGATTCACCCTGAGGAACAGAAGCAGCTGGCGGGAGGCAGGCAGGGAGGAGAGTGGAGAGGAGGGTGGTGGGGACGGCTGGACGTCCAGGCAGCCCCCAGAGGAGGGAGAGAAGGGGCGTTAGACTTGGGTGAGGGGTACCCCGAGCCCCAAGTCCAGCTGCCGAGTGAGCTGCCCTCTGCAGACCCTGCTCAGCACCAGATGTCAGCCCCTCTGGTGTTTCTGAGTCAAATGGAAGGTGTCTGTTTAATATCAATAGATATTTCCAGTTTACTTCCAAGAAAGGTGCTGCCAATCTAGCTGTCGCCATCCATGTTCGGAGCACCTGCTGCCTAGTGTTCCCACTGAGCATTATTTTAAGCATTGCCAACCAAATATGTGAAAGGCAGTAAGTCAATCAGATATATGACTATTAATAAAAATGAGCTTGAACTTCTATCAGCTGTTCCTCTTCTTTAAATTGCCTATTTACACCCTTCATTAATTTTGCATTTTGCTATTAGCACGAGTCCTATTTGTTTCTGGGATGCCTTGTCCACAATGGATGTTTGACTTGGGGGTTTCTGAACTTGCTCCCAGACCCTTCCTGCAGCAAGAGCCAGCTCAGCTCCGGCCAGCAGACCCGGCCTCACTGTAAACGCCGTGCGAATGGCCAGGATGCCCAGAACTTGGGATGTGTGCACTGCCTGTGATACCTGTTTTCTTTGGGGGAGGTGTGCATTCATATACACACATACACACATGCACACACACACATGCACATGCAGACACAAGCATTGGAGGCCCTGATTTACACAATGCACATTTCAGAGACCCCCAGCCAGAGCTTCCGGGAGCAGTTGGCATCTAGGAAAACCACATGGAGAAGAGCCACAGTGACAGACACCACTTTTCAATTGGCGTCTGAATTTTTATCTTCTCATCCCATTAGTAACTGTATAGAATGAGCATATTATACAAAAAAAAGTGATTATTTACAGTGATCATATACAAAGTATAATAAGTAACAAAGAATTAGTAGCTTTTTTCTACACCAGTAACAAGGAGTTAGACATGGAAATGGATAATAATCTTCTATTCAAAAATGGCAACATAAGCTATACACACTGCGTAATAGTTAAATAAGAAAGGCACAGATTCCTTATGAAGAAAAATGTAAAATTGTGCTGATAAGCCCAAGAGGAAGACCCTAATAAATAGAAAGGTACTTTGGGTCTACCAGGAAAACTTGACATAATAAAAATATGATTTTTAAAAAATTATTTAATCTAACTATGAATAGAAAGCAGTCCCACACAGACACAGAATGGAGTGTTCTTTGGCCCTGCGCAAATAATGTTGATGTTTACATAGAAGAATTCTCTCTTCTTACCTGAGAATACTGCTTAAAGGACAACAGAGGAGGAGCATTCACCTTGTCTGGTATCACAGCTTAATGCACAGTAGCTGAAGGCGAAACACCGTGGTTCTGGCCAGGGGTCAGTGACAGCAGGAGCACAACGAAACACGAAAACATGCAGGTCAATTTTGTTGTGAAAACTCAGCTAATTGTGGTTCATTAATTTCATGGACAAAGGATAGTTCATTTCATTAGTATTAACATAACTGGCCAACCATTTGGAATTTAAAAAAAGCATTCTTACCTCATACCTAAGAGATCAACTATGCATAAGTAACGCATAAAAAACACCTTAAAAGCAACGTAGAACAGCATTCATGTACGTTTCCGGGAAGCAGTTTCCTCATAACAGAAAATCAAGAAGCCATGTTGAAGAATGTAGACACATTTGACTACATAAAACTTTAAAAAGGGTGGATGTCAAACAATTCTGTTAATATATAAACATGTTAAAAGGACAAATGATAGCTTGAGAAATTTATTTGTGACATATATGACCATAAGGAGTTAGTATTCATAATGGACAAGGCTTTTCTACAAATGAATATGGAATATCCTAGTAGCAAAATAAAAATTAACAAAGGATTTGAATAGGCAATTTAAAGGAAATGTTAATGTGTGTTCAAACTCATGTTTATCTTATTAATAATCATATTCCTGATTGTTTTACTATCTTCTACCTATTTGGCAACACAAAATGTCAGGGCAGCAGGCGTTCCTGACATTGATGGTGGGAGTCAGCAACATTCTTGGAAGTAATCTTCCAATCCCTGTTAAAAGACACATTCCCTTTGACTCAGAATTCTTGCATTTCAAAGCTTTTCCTTCATAAACAAGAGCACCGTAGGTGAGGACGTCTGTGGAAGTCTCTGGACAGGTTCTGTGTTTGCCTTGTCCAGTGGAGGAGCCACAAACCACGTGTGGCTATTGAACACTTGAAATGTGGCTGGTGCAGAATTTTTTATTTCACTTAATTTAAATTATTTTAAATTCAAATAGCCCCACGCAGCCAGTGGCACCCATGTCGGATAGTGCAGCGCTAGACAGTTGTGAGGCGGTGACTGGGGTTTTGGCTGACGCTGCCACAGGACAGAAAGGAAAAGAGAGACAGACAGACAGACTGAAACAAAGCGAGGAAAGAAAACACCTGCAACAACCGACAGCTGACTGAGCTTCGTCCTTAGCAAGCACGCTCAGCACGTGGTCCTCTTCCTCGGGTCTGGCCGATGGCTGGAGAGTCTTCCTGGCCAGGTGGGTGCAGAGACCGGACTGCGAGTGGACAGGGCAGGACAGGACGGCGTTGGAGCAGCTGGGGAAGGGCGGGGAGGAGGGGACGGACACAGCGTTAACCCGAGAGCCGTGCAGAGCCCTGGGGGGCCGTGTCTTCTTGTATTCTGACTTGGTCGTGGTGTGCTTTAGTTAGTTTGTTGTCATTTTGCATTGTTTGATGTCTCATAAAAGGAGAAGAGCTTTGAGCCAGGAGAGAGTCCATTGGACCAGTCACTAGAACTTGGGGGCTCAGACTGAAATCTCTGAAACCCGCATCTGTGCAGGGGACGCCGGGCCTGGCGCCCTGGGCTGGGATTGCCGCCATCTCTAGAGCACCGCCAGCCACCGGCAAGCAGGCCAGCCTCTAGGGGGTGGAAGCACGCCACTTGCCGGAGCGCTTGTCTCTGCTCACAGGAGTCCCCGGGAACAGACGCTTGCCAGGAAACAAGGAGGCGCATCTGATGCGGTGTGGATCCTGGCAGGTCCCCTGCCTCAGACAGAGGCCGCCATGAGCCCAGGGGTGTGCGCCCCACAGAAGCTGCCTGAACACCTTCAGGGGCCTGACAGCCTTCTTAGCCACGAGGACAAAGACAGGTGTCCAGCGTGCTCCGAAAGAGCCACCACCAGCCGTTCCCGGGGACTCGCCCACTCCTTGCCACCCTCAGAGAAGCAGATGTCTCTGCCGTCAGCTGCCTGGGCCGTCTCCACAGCTCAGCTGGGGCAGAAGGGGAGTCCCACGGACATAGCGACAGGGATTTGTTTTCCCTGGACTCTATGTGGCTTGCTGACTGTTAAGCACTATGCAGGTTGTAAACTAGCAGCCTCTGGGTGCTGGGAATTTAAAGAGTAAATAAAATGTATATTTTTTACACTTGCTGGGAAAAAAATCAATATCACACGTGTACTGATGCTAGACAGGCAGGGAGATTATTAAGAGCAACATGGATCTGCATGCCAGGCGAGGACATTCCAAATACATTAGGGGAATAACTTATGTTTCCTTTATGGTAATGTCTTTATTGAAGACTTCCTCCTGTGCCAGAGCAATGCCCTGCTTACTTAGCAATGCAGGTCAAATCCTCATCCTTCACCAACACGTACATGACACTTGAAGGTAGCAGGGAGGGAGCCATACACAGGAGAAGGGTTGCTACCACCTGCCAGCTCCAACGCCGTGCACACATGTCCCCTTCCTCCCTGGAGGAGTGTCTTGGCCACAGGAAGGGCTCGTGCTGCCAGTGAGAACCATGTGTCCACATGTTGCCAGACTCAGGAGAACGCTGGCACGGGGCCTACCCCAGGCACCACTTCTGTCCAAGCTCCCGTTCGCCCTTGCCATGCAGGGAAGGTGAGAGCCGGGAAGTCCACTGCCCCAACAATGGGGCAATTGCACACCAGAGCTGGCCAGGGTGTCTTCCAGCTGTCCCAGGTACAAATTTAAACACTTAGCCACAGCTGCATAACCTTCGACCCAAGGTCTAACTAGCAGGACAGAAAACTGGTCCTGCATGGCATTTTAAAGAGTTATAAAATTCATAACATAGTAAATATTCACAAAATAATCGAACTTGTGCCAGCTTGATGTGACAGTGCTTTCCTGCGGGAAAACAGACACACTCTCTGGGACTCACCAGAGCCACATTTCAGTTATACTATTTTGAGTGATTTTAACTCTGCTATTACCAGTGGGCACTAGCAAGTTTAACTGCAGGCCCCCAAGCCTTGGGTGTGTGGCCTTGTGCAGGTGCCCGTCCGCAGGGGGTTGCCTGTGGGGACGTGCCGTGTCTGGGAGGCTGGATCTGGTGGGCACAGGGGGTCCTCTAACTCGGGACTCCATGAGATAGTAAGAGGATACCTAAGCCCACACGTGGAAAGAGCTCAGATGCTCTGCTCCTCGGCGAGGCCAGCCCGGCTACTGACCCTTGGTGTGGTGAACGTGTCGGGCCGGGTGTGGCCCCAGCTGTGTCCTCACTTGGAGTCAGGTGCAGAGGAGCAGCTTCCCCCGGCTCCGTCCACAATTGGGAATTCATCTCCCGTTTGCCACCGGGGATGCCAGCTCTCCTGGGCCACTCTGGCATCCTTCCCACGCCTGTGCTCCCAGGGGGGTCCTTGTTACTGGGACGCTTGGCTCAGGCTTCTGCAAAAGGACCTGGTCAAATTTTGAATGAGACTCTCAGCTGAGTTCCAGGAGGCTCCCTGCCTGCCGTCCTCTCCTGGACACTGCCTGCTGTCACTCGGGAGGGGCCGTCTGCCCATCTGCCTGTCTGAGCAGCCTGGTGGCTCAGCTCTGGTCTACCTGTCCCCCCTTCAGAGCCTTTGTAAACTCAGCACATGGCAGAGGGACTCCATGTCACAGTGGAGTTGGCCGGTGCTCGCCTAACGCCTGGGTCCATGCACAGCAGAGGTTAGCCAAGAGGAGTTACGGGTGGCCAGCTGCTTCCTTCCAGACCCCCAGCCCCACATCACCCAGTGCCCACACTCTGCGACACCCCACTGGGTGAGCGGGGAGAGCCGCACACACCTGGAGCTCCCCGCAGTGCATAGGGGCTTGTCTTGGCCTCGGCAGTGCAGCCCTCCCAGCTGCTGCTCTGTGCAGACAGCAAGGCCAGTAGGAGGGCAAGGGCTGCCTCCGCTAGGGCACAGTGGGGCCTGGGTCGACGTGTATATTTTGGGGGAGCAGTGGTCTTCTTCCCACTATGAGGGTTGGAGGGTCCTGTCTCCTACAGATGGGAAGAGACTGGTTGCTAGAAGGACCATCAGAGATGCACTGACAGGTGACACACCCAGGAGGGGAACTGCACTCAGTCTGTCCTCTCCCCTCCCCCTTTGAGATTCCAGCAAGGGCTGACTGGCAGCCACCACCAAGGACACGCCAGGGCCCCTTTCACCTGAGACTCAGCTCCTCCCTGACCCTGCGGCAGGTCCCTCACCCAGGTGGGCTCCACGGTGCCCATGCTGCCCGGACCAGGCATGCTGTGTCCAGGCCCTCAGCCTCTGCTGTGGCAGCCGGGGCCAGGCCAGGGGTCTCCTCTGTGTGCCTCTTGCATGCCTCACAAAGCAGCCGGCAGCCACGCCCAGGGAGGGGTTGCCGAGTGGGTAACAGAAGAGCAGAGGCCAACAGAGCCAGGACCCAGCTGAGGACAGCAGAGCTCCTCTTCCTGCAGCCACTTCAGGAGCACAAGTGTAGCTGTCCCTGCTCCAGGCTGGGTCGTATCGGCGTGTTCAAACCCTTCTCAGCTACAAAAGGTGGGGAGGAGCCAGTGTGCGGCAGTGCAGGGCCTGGGCAGCTGTGTGCCTGGGGTCGGGAGTGTTCTCCAGCCCGCGGGCACTCAGGAGTGCTCCGGGCACTGCAGGCAGAGACCGAGACTCCGGTGGGGAGGTCCCCGCTAGGCCCCTCCCGGCTCCCGCAGTCTGCGGAGACCACAGGCTGCCAAAGGAGGTGCCAAGCGGGGCATCTGTTCTCCTGAGCTGTCTGCAGATCGGCCTTTGCGCTGTTTGCACACACAGAAAGAGGAGGGTGGCGCAATTTTACGCTTCTCAGGAGGTGCCAGTCCCTGGGGAGGGAGTTGGTGTTGGCCTCTCTTCGTGCACAGGCCACGGTAAATATTTGGGTAGCACCACGATTGCCACCACAGGAGGCAGCGGCCCCGCTCCTCCTCAGGGCCCTGTGGAAGGCCACGGGGAGAGAAGACGTGACCCCGAGTCTGGTGGCCTTTCCCCACAGCTGCTCGCATGGCCTTGCCCTGACCACCCCCGGGGCTCCAAGGAACCAGACCCCCACCCCACCCACGAAGGGAGAACACTGAGTCCCAGGTGGAGAAAACCACCAACCAGCCCTGAGCCGGGGGACCAAGACCCTGCCTGTGCCCCCGGGCCCCTACCAGGTCTTGCAGCACAGTCAGGGCTCACGCCTGGCCATACCTGCCCAGCGCTGCAACAGTTGTGACCTTGGTCACCTGGGGGGCTGGTCTGTAGAGGGGCTTCCCTGGCTGGGGTAGAGTTAGAGCCAGTGGATTAGTGGGCGAGCCCCAGGCTGCCAGTTCAGGTGGCTGAGCTGTGGAGTTCGCCGGAGACCCTGGGAAGATGAGCCCCTTCCCTGTGAGCGTGTGTGCTCCGTCACTGAGAGCCGGGCATGACCCAATTTAACAAAACCCCCTTCTCACTAGCACGTGGTGCGTGGTCATGTAGGGCTACTCCCACTCTCCCCTCCCAAAGCCAGGGCGGCTCGCAGGGTGGAGGCCTCGCCATGCAGAGAGCAGAGGCCCCAGGTCCTCCCAGGAGGAGGTTAACTGGGGGCAGCAGGCCCTGGACACGCCTGCCCCTCGGAGACCAGAGGCAGCGCATGGGCAACAGCTTCCGCGCCTGTCAGGAGGCAGGTGCGCTCACCGACACGGTCCCCGAGACTCCTCCCTCGCGTGGCTGCTGGGGTGCAGCAGTGCAGGGACCAGCTTCGCAGGGAGCCCCGTCTCCATAGCAGCCCTGCAGGGAAGGGCCTGTGCACACGCTGCTGATGGGAAGCGGGAAGGAGCAGTTCCTATTGTTTGCCAGCCACTGCCCTGCACCCAGCAGAGCCTGGAGGATGGGTGGAGAGACCCGTGCTCCCCTTGCTGTGTGAGCCCCGCAGGAACCGGGAAACTGAGCCCAGGAGCATGAGGGAGGCAGCTTCCCACATGCGCTCTCGCTGGCCTGGATGCTCCCGCACCTGGGCTCCCTCTGGGACCTGAAGGCCCTCGGGGTCCTGCCCGGCAGCTGGAAAAGTGTGGGTGAGTGGTAGCTTTGACCAGCAGCCTCAGCTGTGGTCAGGTGGCGTGGGACGGGGGCGGAAGGCCGTGGCATGTGGGTTTTCTGCGGAACAGAAGTGGGAAAAGCAGTGGTCTTGTCTGCAGTCTGAGTGGCAAGGGGGACGGGGCCGCATCTGTCCCTGTGGTAGCTGCCAGAGATCCAACCAAACCGTGTGGCCCCCAACCACAGAGGCAGAAGTCAACCCACCAGAAGTTATGCACGGGGGCCAGGTAGGCCAGGGCCCCCCAGACCTGGGCCTGCTCCCCTTTGCCTCCCAGGTGCTAGAAGGAACCAGGAGGATGAGTTGCCAAGCTCTTGTTAACGTGTTCATTCACTCGTTTAACAAATATTCACTAGGCGCTAACCACGTAGCAGGCACATATCTGAACACTGTAATTTGGGGATGATTTATAGAACGATTTTACACTGGGACTGTAAATTTAATTTTCTTCAGCAATAACGATGTCCATGCTCAATGCACAGAATCGAGTGCTCCGTGGGTGACAGTCTGAACACATGGGCCTCAAAGCAGGGTCCTGCTGGGGTCTTCTCCTGGGCACCTTTGGCAGTGGGGCCTCCGTGCAGGGAGCGTGTGTGTGGGACTCGGGGCTCAACATGAAGGGTCCCTGTGGCTCGGTCGCTGCCGTGACTGTGCGTGTGAGAACAGAGGTGGGAGCAGGGGTATTTGCACGCTGATTTCCTACATCCACTGCATGCAGGGTGCTGGTGGGTCCCTCCATAAGCTTGTGGAGTTGGAGAAGCCTCTGGGAAGAAAGGTCCTGTGGGTGAAAACTGTCCTAAGATGGTTGCCGTTGTGGCCGGCGGGGCCAGGAGGGCAGGAGGCCAGGCAGGAGGGTTTGCACACAGCCTCCCTTCCAGCTGCACTTCCCACCTCCTTCCCTGCCAGAGCCCAGGGGCCTGACCCTTGGGACCCCGTCACCAGGGCCCTGTGCTGTGGTCAAGGCTCTGCAGAGCCCTCCAGCCAGGAGCCTCTCTGACTCCAGGTGTCATTAATACTCTCTCTCGACCACTTAAGCCCAGAGGGTGACAGAGCCGCTGTCCACATAATCCCCCACACCTGCCCACACCCTCCTAAACCACTCAAGTTATCTAATAGGAATGTCGCCTGCTTCCTGCCGAGGCCACGGCCAGCACAGGTGCAGAGCAACCCTCAGCACCTCCCCAGCCCTCCCGCCTTCCGTGCTCATCCACTCCCCGCCCACCTGCCCCACCTGCCACCCTGGCCGGACCTATGCTGACACCCCCTTGGCAAACGCCAGCTCCCCAGAGCAGCCGCGCCTTGGCCAAGGCCACGATGTTTTGAGACGGGGAAGCTGGGGCCCAGGCTCAGGCGGTCTGACCGCCAAGCCCGCCATTGTCATGGCTTTTCTATGCGGCCTTTCCTCAGGAGGGGCTTCTCTGCAGGGTCCACCCCACCCTGCAGGGCGAGAGGCCCGATCTCGCAGCACCCAGAGGGGCCGGGCTCTGAGGAGGCTGCGGTCACCAGGCTCCCGGGGAGAACTGACCACGGTGATCAGAGGGGCAGATTTGGTTTATGGTGAGAACGGCGCCCGCTTAGGGGTCAGGCCCTCTGGCGCCGGCCGGAGCCTTTCTTCCTGTAAACGGCCGTAAGGCCCCCACGTGCGGTCAGACGGCAGCCGGGGAGGGATCTGACAGATCCACGTTGTCTGGCATCAGGGTGGTCATCAGATGCCCCAAACCCCACCACACCGATGTCCCGCGCTGGGCTCAGACAGGTTGGGTCTTTTGTCCAGAGAACCTCTGGCGCCGGACAGTGACCGAGTGAGTGCGGGGAACGTCCGGCCCCTCTACGAGCCCCTGCTCTGAGCTTCTGTCCTTCCCGTGCTCCTGGGATTACGGAAACGCCTCCTCCAGACGCCGCTGCCCTCAATGGATAGACAGTCAAACCCGCCGCTGCCGGGAGCCCGTCTGCTCCCCTGGGGTGCTGTGAACGCCCCCCTGATCGGGCAGCCGAGATCACACCCTGTGCGTGGCCCTGCACGCGGTGCAGCCCACGGAGCCTGGGGGATGCTGGCTCTTCCGCGTGAGGTGACGGGAGACGCTCGGCCCCTCGGTCTCCCCTCTTTCTTCGGTCGCGTGCTCTGGGGAAGGACGTCGTGATCCGTGCCCCGGAGAGGCCACACGGGTGCGGCTGCAGCCCCTCCGTGGTTTCTGCCTTGCAGGGGGCTCAGAGCAGAAGCACCAGTTAGCCCACCCCCTTGCTGAACCTCGGAGACGGTGGCCGAGGAGAGATGCCCCTCGTTTGCGGCCACTAAGGGCGTGGCGTTTTGTTAAGCAGCGAGGGATGACTGCTGCATCCCACTTTTGACTTCAGAGTCTAAATCTCAGAGCGATGCCCGTGGGATTCTGCTTATTTTATTCTAGTTTTTACCTTTTAAATTAATTTATGTTGCACAGGTATTAACGAGAAATTCGGGACCATCTGCTTTAAAGAAAAATGCACATGAATAATGAGGTTGAAGACTACTCTGACTCTTTCTACTGCCACCAGAGTCACAGACTCTCCACGAATGTCACCTCGTTCTGCACCTTTGCCAAAAACCCTGGTCAGAGACCTCCTGCTTTCATACCACTGTACACCTGAAATGAAAGTTTAGTGTCCCATAAAATTGCAAAGTGGCGTATAGTTTGGGTTTTGTCAATTCATTTCAGATCATGAAGAAATCTTGACTTTCAGCATATAAAGACATAAACCTGTTTTATTTTCATTCTTTGGGGAAATATATTACTGTCCTCCCAAAAACCAAATGTTAGAGCTGAGAGGCTTTGGGAGGGTGGTAATCTGTCCACCGGCTCCTGCACAGAGCTGTACATAGAACAGAGAGGGATGGGGCTTCTGCGGTTGAAGTGCATATGTGTGGTGTGCACGTGTGTTAGGGCTGTGTGTGTGGCGTGCACGTGTGTTAGGGCTGTGTGTGTGTGGTGTGCATGTGTGTTAGGGCTGTGTGTGTGTGGCATGTGAGTGTGTTGGGGACATCACAGCCTCACCCGTTCCCAGTAGAAACTTCCGAGGTGTCTCCCGGAATCCCATGGCTCTTTGGAACACCCTGAGGCCTGTGTTCATGCGTGTGTGTTCAGTGTGGGATCTGGCACAGGAATCCGGGCCTCCTGCCTTCAGCCCTGCCTCTCTCTTGCCTTGCGGGGAGCAGGGCCGTCTGCTTAGGTAAGTCAGTCCTGGAGTACGGCAGGAGGAGGAGAAAGCGCTTTCCCGTGAGACATCTAGTTACACATCGATCACGGGGCATCTCACCCCGATCACGGGGCTAGGATGTGTGGAAATCCACGCGCAGCAGTCGGGATGGTTCTCGGGACAATAATTTATATCATAAGATTCTGCCTGTACAGGGAAAATAACGTGGTCTTCCTCGAGGGAGGGAGAACGTCCTGCTGTTGTGTCTCTGTTCCTCATTTCGGGACCCCCAATGTCCAGATTTAGGGTGGTGCATCTCGGGCCGTTCCCCACACCGTGCCGCCCACAGTGGCCATTTCTCAGTCCCAGACCCTGCCCTTCCGACGCCGCCTCTCTGTTTCCATCCGCGGAGCCACGAGCACGTCAAGCAGCCAGACGCACCCCCAGCTTCTCACGGCGCCGGCGGTGCCCCGGCTGCTGACTTTCCACCTCCTCCTGCTCTTCAGAAGAGAATAATTTCAGTCAAATCGTGGGCTCTTCTTGTATTTACCTCCATGTGTTTTCTATGAAAACATGCTCACGCTGCTTTCTCTTGATGTTTTTCCTTTAGATTATATACAAACGTATCGATTTCCTATTAAGGAAAATGATGGTTGCGTATGACCTCATTTTCCCCTTCAGACCCCAACAACCTTCTAATCAGGGGCTTCAGTTTCCTCCCCCGCCCACGGCTACATGGATGCTCAGTGTGTGTGGCACTGCTGATGTGCAGTCTTCACAGCGGGGTCAGGCCAAACTTTTTTTCTTGTACAATCCTGTTTCCCCGGATGTTAATTCTGGCTTTGTGGCCTATTGCTCACTTCTCAGCACGTTAGAAGGCACGTCCTTCCCGTCCAGGCGAGCACACCAGGTGTTCTAGCGCATTCCGTTCCCTCCTGGAGACATCCCCGGGGCAGCCGTCTCTCCCGCTCCCCTCCGCGGCCGGGTCTGGGACCTGTCACACCCGGACCCCGATCACGACCCTGACCCCGACCCAACCCCGGGACCGTCCCTGCGCCTCTCCCCAGCCCACCCGGGACCCTCCCTGCACCCTCTCCCCAGCCCACCCGGGACCCTCCCTGCACCTCTCCCCAGCCCACCCTGCTCCAGAGCTCACGGGCCTCCTGTCTTGTTTTACTCTCCGGGTTCAGAGCAGTAGTAGTTTTTCTAGTAGTTTCCTAGGAAGAAAAATGTGTGGGAATTGAAGTATTTAGAACTTGTGGGTCAGTCCTCAAACTTAATTCAGAGCTTGGAGAGCTGCAGGAATCTGGGTTGGAAGTCAGCGCCCCTGAGACTTTGGAAGTCCTGTTCCCTCCTCCTTGCCCTCCCGGAGCTCTGCGGGGAACTCTGGTATTATCCTAATTCGGGATCTTTTTCTGTGACATGTTTTTTCCTGACCACGTTCGGTATTTGCTATCATCACGGCGTTCCGGCGCCCACAGCGCCGTGCCGGGGAGCTGGGCTCGCGTCCGTCCCTCGGCCTGAGCTCGTCTCTGCGCCAAGCACCGAAGCCCACTGAAGCTTCTCGGCTCCCGGAGCTCTCCTCTCACTGTATGTTTGATAAAACCTTCTTTTTCTGCTCTGTGTTGTCCTGACCTTCTAGTTTTCTAATGTTGAGCCCCTTGGATCGTTTTTCTAATTATTTTTACTTCTCCATTTTCCATCTTGTTATTTCTCTATACTTTTGCTGTGCTCTCTGGAGCAATTTCTCAACTTTTCCTTCCTACTTTTATTTTTTTTAGATAGCTGGTATCATATTTTTATTTTTCAAAGTTTTAACCTTATTCTCAGAATATCCTTTATTTTTAGGCCTTCTCATTTCGTGGCTGAGATATCTCGTCTGACAGTGAGGCTCTGGCAGGTCTGGGCAGGGCCGGGCCTCCCCACCGCGGGCTTAGCAGACAGAGGACGGGGCAGCAACCAGGCCATGTCACTGGGGGTCCACGGTCTCTGGGGATGGTCCGCAGGGGCAGGAGAGGATACACCCACGTGCCTGTGTCCAGGGCCCACCGGGGACAGGGTCTCGTCCCCCACCTCCACCCCAGCCCCGCTGACCACGGCGTCCTGTTCCCAGGCAGGTCCACAGCCTACTTCTCAGGGAGGGTCGTTTCTTCGTCCTCTGTCCTGGTGCAGTCGGGATTTTCAGCAGCCCTCGTGCTTCGAACGCCCCAGCCCTGGCTTCCTCCGTGTCTCGGGCACCCTGTGGTCCCAGGAGACGCTTCTGCCAGTGTCTCCACTGGCAGGCCCTGTATGAGCTGAGTCAGTGCCACCTGTCTTGGCCTCTGTGGACATCGTGCCCAGTGGCCCTGTTCCAATGCTCGATATTCTGGTGGGTGGTCACACTTGTGTTCTTTGGGCGTCACTGGAGGACAATGAGGTGGGTCGCAGAGGGGCACTGTGTCCCTGCACCATGTCACCAGAGCCCTGCGGTTTCCCTGGTCACTGCTGCCCCCACACTCCGTGTCTCGGAAAACCCACCTGCAGAGACCCAGATGTAGGTGGCCCGAGGTGGTGCCCGGGACCCGCCCCCATCTCGGTTTTGCCCTGAGCTGACTTTGCAGGACGTCTGTCCATTCACTCAGATGTTACCTGGCGCTCCTCAGAGTGCACCGCCCTGTGTCTAACATACAGATGATGATGGTGATCACGCTCACAAACGTCGACGCTCGCCAGGCCCTGTGCTGAGTGTGCTCCCAAACGCCGCTTGTTCTTCCTCCTGAGTACCTGAGCCGGCAGGTGCTCCTACCAGCCTCTCTGGCAGGGAGCGCAGGTGCAGAGGCTCACCTCAGATCTTGCAGGTAAAGGAGGCAGGACCAGGCGCAACTCCAGGGTCTCTGATGACAGCAGTTATGTTTTCAGTGCTGCCTTCCCCAGAGCAGCCCAACACCTCTCTTGCTGACGTTCTCCGCAGTCACTCACGTGTGTTTCCCTCTGCGGGGGTGGGTTCAGCAGGAGTAGAGCCTGCAGGTGGCTGTCGGTCCTGGTCTGCTTCTCCACCCACAGCCGTCCCTTAACCTGGTTCCCTTCAATCCCGTGTCATGTTAGGCTCTGGGCTCTTGCACCAGTGAGTTGCTTTTGCTTTCACAGCGGAGCTGGGTGGACTGGGAGCGAGGGCCCTGCGTGTCCAGGAGAGACGAGGTGGAGTTTCTCAAGGAGACGCTCAGCATTGGAAGGGGCGTGGTGAGGAGGGACATCCTCGGCCGGGGTGCTGGGGGCAGAAGGCGAGTCCGCAGTGTCTAAGCAATGTCTGCAACTGGAGGAAAGTCTCGAAGAAAAACAGAGGATTAACATCAAACTCAAACAACATCACAAGGCAGGACCAGAACACGGTTGTTGCACAAGTCAGTGAATTAATTCCATTCCGTCGTCTGTGCGTTTGGGGACGGCCGGGCAGGGAGAAGGGGCTGGCAGACAACCGCCGCCCGCAAGGCCCCAGCAGGCAGGTGATGTGACTGTGCATCTCAGTATCATCTGCTCCTCTCGCCCCACGCAGTTTGCGAAACGACTGCACAGGCACCACATGCCGTAGCCCGGCCCGGGGACTGGTCGCTCCAACTTTGAGCCCTGTGCCAGCCCTGGGCGCCACGTGAGCTGCTGAGCCTCCAGTAGCAACCCTCCTAGGCCTGGGGCACAGAAATGACCACTTCAGCCGGCAGAGGCCACTACCCCTCGAGAGTGTGGCCTCGGGCTTGTCCTTCACGCGGGGCGTGGCTGCTCCCCGAGGCAGTCTCAAACGCCAGGGTCCTGCTTTGCTTCGCCTGGGACCTCCTTCTCCCTGACTACCATGCTCGGGACAGCCCCAGAGCCCGGGGCCAGGCCTAGCCAGCCTGCCCTTGCGGCCTCACAGCTGTGGGCGCACACACTGGGTGTCCTGTCCCCGTCCTCCTGAGAGCCCTGCTGGGCCCTGCACATACCTGCATCCCCCGGCTGGTGCAGGGCCTGGTAAGGAGTGTGAGCTCAGTAAGCGTTTGCTGAACGGAGGATGAGGGAGGTGACACTTGGCACAGAGCAGAGGTGGAGACGGAGCCTCGGGGCATGCCTTCCACGTGTGTGGCAGAGTGGCAGGTACGACGGTGTTCCTGGAGTGCTGGCGTGGGGGTGGGGTGGGCTGCATAATGGCCCCCAACGGTGTCCTAGTCCCTGGAAACTGTGAACGTGACCTCACGTGGCAAAGGGACTTTTTGGATTTCACCAAAGACCTTGAGTCAGTGGAATTGTCCTGGGTTATCAGGTGGGCCCAGCAGCATCACAGGGTCCTTTTAAGAGGGGACCAGACAAAGAAGAAGCTACGCGGCCACTGAAGCCAGATGCGTGGCTGTGGGTGCTGAGATGGAGGGAGGGACCCTGAGCCAGGGGACGTGGGTCTGGGGCTGGAGACAGCAAGGAAAGGCGTCTCCCCTGAAGCCTCCCGAGGGAGCATGGCCATGCCAACCCCTGGCCTTTAGCCCAGTGGCACTGATGTCAAACCTCTGGCCTGCGGGACTGCAGGAGGACCAATGTGTGCCGTTTGACGCCACCCTGTCTGGCCATTTGCTACAGCAGCCCAGGACCCCACGCAGGAGTGGGTGCAAACAGCGTGGCAAGGAGCGGTGTCAAAGTGATTGGGGTGGCATGGGAAATCCAGCCCTGCCATGCCCAGCTGCGTCCACACCTGCTGGCGGCCGCCCTGCAGAGAGCACAGAGGGGAATGGCTCCAGCGCTCCAGAGCCCTCGTGGCAGCGCTGGTCTGGAGACGCCTGCTCAGGGCTCAGCAGCCGGCCTCACCTCCCCTTTCTGCTGTCTCCTGCTCGTGTGACCTTGGATAAGCCACATGGCCTTTCTGAGCCTCGGTCCTCACTCCTGCAGCGGCGAGATACCCAGGGGTGTTGGAGCCACATCCCAGGCGAAGGCAGAAGCGCAGCGGTGCCCGTGGATGGGAGCTGGGGTGTGGGGAGAAACAGCAGTGCAGTGGCTTGGCAGGGCCGTGGGTGAAAGTGTCCGGGGCGCCCTGGGACAATGTCCATGTCTGATCCTCAGAACGTGTGACCGTTGCCTTCCGTGGTGAAAGTGTGGATGTCTCCTCCCACAGCAAAGACATCAGGAAGGACACTGGGTGGGGGGTGCATCCTGTGTTATCCACGTGGACTCTAAATCCAAGGACAGATGTCCTTATTAGAGAGAGCAGAGGCAGAGGCAGGTCAGACACGCAGAGGAAGACAGGGGCAGAGGCTGCAGCGAGGTGGCCACAGCCCAGGAAGCCCAGGAGACCCCAGAAGCTGGAAAAGGGGGAAAAGCCCTCCCTGGGGCCTTGGGGGGAACATGGCCCTACCCACACCTTGATTTCGAACTCTGTTTCCCAGAACAGTGAGAGGATACATTTTGGTTGTTTAGGCCGCCCAGTCTGTGGTAATTTGCTACGGCAGCCCTAGGACACTCACACACCAGCTTTCGTGTCCCTGCACAGGTGGTCACTCACACGGCCCCGCAAGGACCCAGAAGCTGAGCAGGGAGGGAGTCTGAGTAGCTGCGTCCTTCTCTGGGAGGCTCTCACGAAAACACCAGTTTACAAATGGACACACAGCAGGACTCACTTGGGGCCACACAGCTGGGCCGGGACCAACTCCAGGGACAGCGGAGCCCACCAAGCACACAGCAGAGCCAGTCCAGGGCCTGGGCTGATGGACAGACACAGGAGCGTGGTCCAGAGTGTCTGGCACTGACAGGGACGTGAGCTGGGAGAAGCCCACGGTGCCTGCACCAAGGTCGGGCCCCACGCGCCAGAAAGGACAGCACAGAAACAGAAGGGGTGGGGTGCGGGGTAGCAGGTGGCTATGGAGCCCGTGCCAGGTGGCAGCTACACAGGCCACAGTCCCTGAAGTCTGTCCCCACACCCTGCATGACGCAGGGGGCCCCTTGCCTCCGTGGAACCCAGGAGCAAGGAGAAAGCCGGGGCACGGCAGCCTTCAGAGGAGCAGGGTGCACGTGGCGGAGCCTCCCGGCGAGTCCCTGGGGGCCTCCATCCTCTCGGCGCTGGGAGGTCTGAGACTCAGGTCAGCTGGGCTCAGCCTTCGTCTCAAGGTCTATGTGGAGACAGGCAGGGTCTCCAGGGGCCAAGGCAGGCCGTCCCCGACAAGCCACTGGGGATGTAAGAGGATTAACCTATCTGAATTTCTGTCTTTGTCCGTTGGGGCTGCAATGTCATCGTCCCAGAGACCGGGTGTCTTATCAACAATGAACATTGATTTCTCATGGTTCTGGAGGCTGGGAGCCCACTCAGGGTGCCGGCGTGGCAGCCAGCTCCTCACTGTGGAAGGTGGGGGAAGCTCTCTGAGCCTCTTTTTTAAGGGCACTAACCCCATTCATGAGGGCTCCACTCTCATGAGCTAATCACCTCTTAAAGATCCCCCCTTGTAATACCATCCCCTTGGGGGTTAGGATTTTAACATAGGAATTTTGGGGGGAAACAAACATTGAGCTCATAGCAGTTTCCTGGGACTTGAAACCGATTACCACCAACCTTAAAACAACAGAAATTTATTCTCTAAGGTTCTGGAGACCAGAAGTTTGAAATTAAGGTATCAACAGGGATGTCCTCCCTGAGGGCTCTGCGGGGGACCCTTCCCTCATCCAGCCCCCAGGGGAGCCTTGGCTTGTGGCTGCATCACCCAATCTCTGCCTCTGTCCTCACAGGGCCGTCTGTGTCTGCATCCAAATTTCCCTTTTCTTCAAAGGATACCAGTCACTGGGTTAGGACTCGTTTTGGTCCAGTATGACTTCATCTTAACTTGATCACATCTGCAAAGACCCTATTTCCAAATGAGGTCACATTCCCAGGTGTCTGGGGTCAGGGTGTGGACACGTCTTTTTGGAGGACACAATTCACTCCATCCACAATACCCAAGTGCAGCTCTCTGGTCTGACATCCTCCCTCCTCCTCAGCAGCTGCGACAGTGTCCTCTGCTCAGGGCCCCGGGGGCCCCACCTTCCTCACCTTTAGGGTTATGGACGAGTATGAGACCCGAGGTCTTGAGAGTGACCACAGAGCAGGTGCAAAGGGCAGGGCCTCTGCAGCCAGGCTGCCTGGCTCCGAGCCCGGCTTTGATGCTCACGGTTTGGGTCCGAGCTGGGTCCTCACCCTCTGTTCTCAGTGCCCTTCCTCCTCTGGAAACGGGGGTAGGAACAGCTTGGGAGTGTGCGAGTCACACACTGAGAGTCGTGCCTGGGCTCTGTGTTGTCAGCTGGTCCCAAAGCCAGGAAAGTCAGAAAAACTGCAATAAAATACCACCCACATGTGGTGAAGAAAAATCATCATGATAAAAATAGATAATACTTACTGCTGGCACAGTTGTAGGGAAATGGGCACCTATGTTTTCCAAGTGGGGCTGTTTTATTGTTTCTATACTTTTGAACAAGTTTGAAGTTTTAATAAAATTGAAAATGTGACCATGCATTCCACACTGGGTGCTCTGTCTTACAGAAGGACAGTCTCTGGCACAGAAGGACTCATGCACAAAGATGTGGTGAGAAAACTGTCCTTGTGACAACATGACACGAGAATGAAGAGAGATCACTAAAGCCGCGCGGATACCCTTCAGTGTGTGTTTGGTTAAGATCCATCGCACAGTGTGGTGAACATAGCTAATAACGATTCAAAATCAGCAAGAATATATTTCAAATGTTCTCACCACAAAAAAAAAAAAATGATTAGTATTTAAGGCGACAGACACGTTAATTAGCTTGATTTTATTATCCCACATTGTATGCATAGGTCATTACATCACTTTGTAACCCATAAATATATACAACTACAATTTGTCAATTTACACAAAAATTTTTTTAAAAAGCACCTATAGTACGGGTGTGTAGTGGTGAACATTAAGCAATTTGAGGTATTGGAAACAAATGTCAGGCACACGTACAGCGTTGTAAACAAACAACCCTAAACACCAAAAGCAAAGTGGAACAAATGAACCAAAATGTGTGTCGACTTGGTAGCATAAATTCACACAGCAGAACTATTTTAACTGGATTTAAAACAGTAACTTGTACATCCTTAGTGATTATATCCTCAAACTGAAAATACTATTACTACCCATTTTCCGTAATGGTGAGTAATAATCTCAGTATTGTTTTTCTCACTATGACATATCAGGAAGCTATTGTTTGATGAGTTTGAGCTACACTTGCTGCTCAGAAGGAACAGCTATAGGATTTTTCTCAATAAACAAATCGAGCCTCAGAGTCACGTACAGAGTTTAGTGTCCTTTGCGAAGAGAGAGTTCTCATACAGGCACCCCTGTTGGTGAGCACCTTGCACCCTCACCCTGCCCTCAGGGCTTGCTTCAACGAGGGAGTTAAAGGAAAAGCCACACATCTGCCTAAAAAAAACAGGTTTTGCACTTTAACAAGGAAGGAAAAAAGATAAAGTTTGTGAAACCAGAGCAGGGCCTGGCCTTGCTTCAGCAGACTCTGCTGTTGGGTCCAGCCCAGCTCTGCGAAGACCAGACCAGCCCCACACCTGTGACTTGGGGCTTCCACCTGTCCCAGGGACCTGCGGGCAGGGCCGGTGGACGCAGACTCACGCCGTCAACAGGAAGCTTCCTAGATCACGCTGTCCACCGGGTACCGACAGCAGCAGGTCAGGAAGGCCAATGCTTTTGTGATGAGAAGACTGATCTTATCTGCCGTAATTTCAGGACTTCCTGTAAAGCCGTGGTAATTAGGACAGCATAGCATTGGTTTAAGTTAAGTAAAATAGTTAGCATTATTTTTAAGTTTATGTAAGAAAAATACAGTTATATTAGTATTGTGTAATACACTATCACCCATATTGCATATGTGTATGTATAATTTATAACACACATACAAGGAATACGTATACAAATATTGATCAGTGATGCTCACCAGATTCTTCTGTTGTTCCCTCTTATCGCGCATTGGCCACTGCCTGGGTCTTTTATTTTAATCAGGGATTGTACAATGTTGAAATCCTAGTTCTGCCCTCTCTTCTTGATTCATTAGCTGTCATTCTTCTATGAAAAAGACATTTCCATAAAGAGGATATTTTCCTCATCAACTATCTTGTTCCCTTGGTACATTTTGTATAGGAAAGGCTGAAAATTCCTTCCCTTTGCTAGTTTTCTGAGTTATTACTGATGCTCCGGTGTTTCGAAACTTACCAATGTTTTCTGAAGGTCACGATGAACTCCCGCGTTTAGCATATTTAACGCGCTTTAATTAACTGTATCCTCTTTGACACTTGAATTCTCCCGTCTTTGTGTATATATGTTACACATACAAACAAATCTATATCTGCATGTGCATAGCCAGAACAGCAATGGAGAGATTATTGCTAACAATATGTTTAAAATTATTTTCAGTTTGAAAATATATCCCACCAAAGAAGCCCAAATTACTGTCTTAAAGCCCCTTAAAACAGTGCCTTCCCATGAGGCTGAACCTCGAAATCAGCACATATTTTGGTTCATTTATTTCATTTTCTTTTCAATTTTTGTAGGTTTTAAATTGTTTTTCTTTTTAATTTAATTTTGTTTTTAATCATGTAAAACACTCACATGCCAAGCACGTTGTTTTCATGTGCATTCGCTTGTTTTATCTTGGTACAACACAGATAGGCACTTCATTACCCTCATGACAGATGAGGAAACTAAGGCACTGGAAGGCAGAACGTCCTGCTCAGGGTCGCACAGGAGGGAGGGGTGGAGGCCGACCTGGGGGCAGCAGGGGCCTTTGCTCAGGGGAGGACGCTGCAGGGGTGGGGCGGGCGCTCACAGCTGCACCCACCTGCCCCTCCACGCAGGAGCCCGGCCGGGGCCGGGGAAGGCGGCACAGCCCAGGAACGCGTGGTCTGGGGGGGCAAGGCGCTCAAGGCTCCCACTGAGCGGATCCTCCACCCAGGAAGGGGCGCAATCTCTTCCGGACCCCTGGGCGACTCCCACTCTTGACTCCAGAGGAAGAAACTTGTCACGTACAGGCCACATGCTGTGCCAGGCACACCTTACGAGCACATGCTCTGTCCAGCCAACTGCAGACCCTCTGGGGGAGCCCACCTGGAACCCCCTCAGCCCCAGTCACTTCCCATGCAGAGCAGAGAGCAGGAGGACCTGGGGGTTCAGGGTCAGTCATGCTGCCCTGCCCAATGCCCAGGACTCAGTACCCAGTGCCCAATGCCCAGTACCCAGTACCTGGCACTCAGCACCCAGCACCCAGTATCCAGCACTAAATGCCCAGTACCCAGTGCTCAATGCCCAGCACCCAGCACCTGGCTCCCAGGGGTCATCCCTGTCCCTCCCTTTAGCCCCTCCCCAGGCCCAGTGTTGGGTGCCCAAACATCATGGTAGATGTGCCGAGTTCTGGATAGCACCTGCTGTCCACACTTGAGTTCCCGCTCACCTGCCCTCCAGCCCCATCAATCACCATTTAGGGGCCTAGACCTTGCTCGGCCCGGCCCGGGCTACTTGGCCTTCTGCATCCCCTCTGCCTAGAGCCCCCAACACTCCCAGACCCCAGCAGGCTCCTTCGCACCAGGCGAAAGACCCCGACTTCCCCTCTGGGCTGAAGCCTCTGACACATTCCTCCCTGGTGGCTCTGCCCAGCCCTTCCCCACGTCCTCTCCTAGCCACAGGGGTCATCCCAAAAGGGCAGGCTGCCGAGGCCACATGGGGAGCAGCCAACACGATGGTGCAGGCGGCCCTCAGTGCCTCACTCAGGGCTGGTGACCTGCAGTGGTGCCACCTGACTCAGGGCATCCCCAGAGATGGGGAGACACGGCCTCAGGGACAATGGCAAGAGTGGCGTGCTGTGTTCCTGCTCATCCGGCACCCTGGGCTAACTTCTGCTGATAGGCTAGAAATAATATAAAAAGCATCTCCCTGAAATCAGGAGGGGAACAAACACACCAACCATTCACCATCATCTGAGGACAGGAGAGAGGTAGATACGTATTTTTTTCTATACACTGTTGGGTATTTTCCAAATGTCTGAAATGGGTGTACCTTATCCCCATTGTCAGAGGACGCATACATTTAATAACATGGCAGACACTGTCTCATTTAATCCCCAGGCTGACCCATGGAGGAGGTTCTAGTATTATGTACAGGGGAAAATGAGGCACAGAGAGGTGCAGCTTGCCCAGAGTAGTCGGCCTCCAGAGTCTGAGCTCTCACCCTGAGTTCTGCCTTTGTTCTTAACTCTGTGGGTGTTTTCGTGCAAGTGGGTGGCTTGGCTATAAGCCTTCGTTTAATGTCACTTTTATACTGACACCACTATGCTTTATTTATTTATTTTTATTTTTTAGAGACAGGGTCTTACTCTGTCACCAGGGCTGGAGGGCAGTGGCACAGTCATAGCTCACTGTAGCCCTGAACTCCTGGCCCCAAGCGATCCTCCTGCCTCAGCCTCCTGAGTAGCTGGGACGACAGGTGTGCACCACTATGCCTGGCTAATTTTTCTTTTTCTTTTTTGTAGAGACGGGTGTCTCTGTGTTGTCCAGGCTGGTCTGGAGCCCCTGACCTCAAGCAATCTTCCCGCCTGCGCCTCCCAAAATGCTGGGATTGCCACTATGCTTTGACCCAGATCCTCTGTGAGGGTTAAGGTCAAACCCCCCCTGTGATGAGAACAGAGTCAGTCTGCAGTGGGAAGTGGGGCCTGGTTCACCCCCAGCCCACATATCCCCCAGGTGGCCCCAGCACCAGCCCTTACCCATCCTAACAGGAGGCTCCGTCCCCATTGACAGCCGCCCTCAGAATCTCAAACGGGCATCAGCGCCTAAGTCACAGCTGTTGCTGCATCTCAGCCCTCTGGGGCTGCACCCCGAGCCTGTGGACGCCAAGGGCGTCTGGTCAGTGGTTAGTGGTCAGCGTGGCCCTCCTCTGCCCTGCGGCCCCACTGCAATACTCCAGAAAGGCGACTCCTCAACACTCCTCCTTCCAAAGAGACCTCACCTCCTGATTGATTTTTCAGCAGCTCTGGCTTTTTCCCCCAAAATTGAAAAGGGTTTTATGCAATTGACAGATTATACAAATAGATCTATCAAAGTGACTTTTTTTCTCAAGGGAAAAGACACTCCCATCCCCCAGAGGCATGCAGCTGCACTCACCATGCAGGGGGGCGGTGGGGGCGTGTTGGTGTTGTTCCTCCTTCAGGACAAAGTGAACCCCCCCAAAGTCTCCAAATCCAGGAACTCCTGGTGTAATTAATTTTCCCAAGTCCCTTAGGGGCGGGACTCCGGCCTACTCGCCCCACGGGTGGAGGGTAAGTGTGGGTGGCCTCAGCTTTCAGATGCTAAACTCACCCTCTGCCCCTGGTTGTCACATCTGGTAGGGTTTGGGCTGGACCAGAACATGTGTTTCCAGCTAGGGAGCAACAGTGGCTAGGATTGGGGCCCAGGCTCAGGGACCTAGCAGCACGAGGGATCTCCTTCCAGGATGACATTGGGGCAATTCTGAGGCTATTGCACACCCTGCTTTCTGTCCCCAAATGAAGACCCTATACCGTGTCCTCATTAAAAATAAATAAATGCATTCCAGGTCCGGATGCGGTGCCATGGGGAAGAAGGTCAAGCGAGCTGGGGATTTAGGGCGACTGTTCCTGGGCCCAGAACCCACAGCAGCAGCTCCGTTGACTCAGGGCTTCCTCCGTGTCACGGGCCCGCTGCCCCTGCCGGTCCCTCTACATAAGACATGGGCTGGAGCCCGTAGCAGAAGTAGAGGCAGGTGACCAGCAAAAAGTCAAGCCTTGCAGGCACTGGATGCTTCGGAGGCATTTGCCCATGAAATCCTCACAGCATATCTTAAAATGGGGCTCCCAGAGGCCAGGTCGTTCGCCTAAGGCACACCTGCAGGATTCAGGTGAACCGGGAACGGTCTTCGATGAGGCCAGCCCAGGTCCTCGGTGCCACAGAAAGAAACTTTCTGGAGCAATTGGCCAAGAAAAGGGAGCCCAAGGGCAGCATCTTTCCCTGGATCATCAGAGCACCTTCTAGATAGAAATCTCCCTGCAAACACTGCGCCCAGGGCAGAGTTGACTTCATGATTAGATAAATTATAAGCCATTCAATTTATCTGCCCATCTCTCTAATTACACTTCCCCGAGACCTGGTATCTGCCGCCACATGTGGATCCTGCGCCTTGTAAATGGGAAGGGAGTGATCTGCCTTAATCTCCCAGCACCGCAGCGATAAAAGAATTACTCTGTTTACTTTGGATTAGACAAGTGTTTTGACCTTGAGTTGGGAGTTATTGTTTTTCGAGTCAACTTTCAATGGGAAACATTGTTGTCTTTCAAAGGAAACTAGAGCCCTGAAAATGTAGCAAAGCACGAACAGTGCAAGGCCTACGTCCAGACCTGCATCTATCAGGGGCTGCCTTATTAAAAGAAAATAACTAATTTCAAAAATGTTATTGCATCCGGAGTCTGAGTCCAGAGGCAGCAATGTTTGCTAATCTCCCGGAGCTGCACTGCGGCTGATCTCGATAATGCATGCCTTAGCAATAATTAGATACTTAGTAGGCTAATTATTTTGTGAATAAAATCAAACAAAATCAAGCAATTAAACAGCAGAGAATGTCTAAGTCTTGTCCTGAACGTTGTCGAAAGTCTTATTTAACAAGGGATTTGTGAATAAATAAGGCTGTAGCAGAATGTGTTGCCCCCACGGGGGTTTTTATTCACGGCTCAAACACAGCAAAGCCCTTGTGACTCCCAGTGGCTCGAGGGGAGCAAAGGTTGGAGACATAGTGTCACAGAGGAAGGTGCTGGGCACACCTGTGGCCACACGCAGGTCTCCAGGGAGAGATGGGCATCTTCTTTGCGCCTCAGGCTTGGCTGGCAGAGCAGGGCCCACTGGCTCCCCTGTCAGCAGCAGCGTGAGGCTGGCCAGGGCTCAGGGAGAGGGATGTTCTCCACGCTGGGCAGGCACCTTGGCAACGCTGTGCACCAAAAGTGCACAGTCCTCCGGCTCTGAGATGCACATCCACTGTCGGCCACTGGCTCTTTTGTGAAGCCCTGAGTACCACGTGGCTGTGGTGCCTAGCGCTCTGCCGGCACTGTCTTCCTGGCACAGCACAGGTTAGTGTGACCGCCGGTTCACAGGGGAGGCTCTGCAGGTGGAGGACCTGCGCTCTCTGGGGACAGAGACATGTCCATGTTCCTTCACTTGTCAGTCACAGGGACCAGGACCAGCATTTGGGTCCAGCCCTTTATTTTAAAAGTGGCAACATCCATGTCCATGAGGCCAGAGGATGGTGGAAAGTGGCCCAACGTTCCAGGATAGGAGGATGGCCCAGGCTCTTCTGGAATGGCCCGGGCACCAGAGTCGGTTCTGTTCACGGAGGCCCCGAGTCAGAGGGGGCCCCACCCTCCTCTCTGCCTCTTGGGACGGCTTCCATCCACAGCCCTGAGCCGGGTCTGCACCTCTCTGCACTTGGAGCCCTGGGAGGGACACTGCAGAGTCAGGATGTGCATTAGGGCGGCCACCCCTCTGTGGGGGACGGGCCCTGACTGGCAGGCTCTACAACCATCCTGGACTATGGCAGAGGAGGGCACTACCCCACACCTGCATCATCTGGGTCTGGTAGAAGCTTCTGGAAGTATGTTTCTGGTGAAGGAGAAGTAAGCCATTTCCTACATGGGAATTCATTCTACACTTTAGTTTCCTAACTCCTGTGTTCAGCTTGACTTCCACTCAACAGCCACTGGCTGGGTTGGTCTGCATAGCTGGGGACCCAGGACAGGCAGGTGTGGATTCTGGGGCCTCTACAAGACACCAGGTAGCCAGTGGAGACTTGGGTCAGCAAACTTGCTCTATAGAGGGGTAGATGGTGTCAGACAGTAATGACTATTCTGTAAAGGTCAGATAATTTTAGAAAGGAGTAGACTGGAAATAATTTAGACTTCATGGACCATATAGTCTCTGTCACAAGGACTCATCTCTGCTGTTGCAGTGCCTGAGAAGCCGCAGGCAATAATTAGACCAATGGGCATAGTTGTGTTCCAATAAAACTTTATTTACGATGTCACAAGAGAGGGACAGATTTGGCCTTAGAGCCATTGTTGGAGGCCCCTTGATGGAGAATATAATCCACCAGGGTTAATGTGCCTCTGTCAGTAGAACTGGCTTTGGCTTCATCACTACAGGTGCCACCCGCTCCCAAGACCAGCAGATCTGTCCCTTGTGAGTGCTTTGGGCAGGCCGGTCAGCCGTGGGGCCAACATCCCTGACCTGCACACAAGCCCATCCCCACATGAAGCCACTCCATGGCCCTTCACCCCTCACCAGCATGGCTGATACAACCCGACAGCATATTGTGTATACAACATCAATTAACTCATTATCATATTCAGAAATAAGAAAACAAGGCTTAATTTGAACACAATTTCAAACTAAAACACCCAATATAGAGCCTTGCCTGACTACACCGGGAGGCAGTGTAGCCAAATGGGTACGACCAGAGTGCTGGGGACGCGACAGGTGCAGATTCAAACCCGACTTCACAGCTGTTTGCACTTGGGCCGTTTACTTAACTTCTCTGAAATGTCAGTCTTTACATTTGGTTTCTAAAAAGTTACTTCTCAAGGTTCTTGCAAGCAATAATGAGTCAATGAGCATATGCCTTTGTTCTAGGGCCCCCTGAAATGACAGCTCTTGTTGGTGCGGAGACAATTACCAGTAACCAACCCCACCCAGAAAAGAAACAAGATAATGTCAGGCTTGTGGGGCAGGTTCCCAGCCCAGCCAGGCAGCATCTTCAAGCACCCTCCGCTCCAAAGAAATCAAGCTTTAAATAATAGCATAATAGGAGAAAGGCAAGTACTAACTATAGAATTAACTGCATGCAGAAAGATTTGGCACTTGGGATTTGGGGAGAGGAGGAAAAGTCTGGCCAGACACCCTCAAAATAGTATATTTATGTTCGATCCTTGCCCAGAATACAGGCGCCACATTGGCGCAGGTACAAGCTGTCTGTTTTCATACAGTCTAGCAAGTCTGGAAAATAAACACACCACCCCTAAGTTGCCTGCCTGGGAGGAACAGAGGAATCCAATTAAGCCATTTCCATGGAGTAGAGCTGTTCAAACCAGAATAAAATGGATTTGGAAGGTACAGTGTCAGTGGCCGTTAAAATGTGCGGGGTTGGGGGTGAACATTCATCGACTTCAAATTGGTTTTAAATGTTGTCTGCTCTTTAATAAGATTCAGCTCTACGAAGTTATCCTTTGTGCCTGGGGAATGCTCCCTCCACTGCCCCCCCCAGATGCCGGGCTGAGGACAGCCTGGACGCTCAGGTCTCTCTGAGTGTGTCCAGCCCTGGGGTGGGCTGGGCTTGGTGTCCAGGCAGGCAAAGGCCAAGACTTCAGAGAGGCTCGCTGGCACCAAGCGTGAGTGCTATCAACAAACAACCAGTGTCTGGGGCCCCTGCGTCTGAGCACAGGGACATCGCATCCCTCCCTCCTTCCAGGGCAGACACTAGACCATGTCCTCACCGTCTGCAGCAATGTTCTGCCTCCTGGGAAACGGCAGTGAACAAAAAGAGACAGAAGCATTGCCCCAGGGGCTTACATTCAAGAGGAGGGACAGACCCTAAACAAGACAAACCATAAAACAAGCAGGGCTGGACAGTGGTTTAGGCCAAAGGGATCAAAGCGAACATGAGGGACAGAAGGTGAGGAGTGTGTTGAATTGTGGGTGGGGAGTCCAGGGGCTCTGGGAGCGTCACATTCTGTGAGACCTGCAGGAAGGAGGGAGTGAAAGAAGACCAGAAGTGAGAACAGAACGGCAAGTGCAAAGGCCCGAGGCACATTCAGGACCAGAGGCTGTCGGTAGCTCATGGAGGGGTGGGCAGGGAGGCTGCGGAGGGGCGTGGGGTAGGCTTCTCCTGGGAGGGCATCGCCAGGCCTGAGTAGCAGAGAGACTGGCCCTGGCCCACATTTTCCAGAACCCTCTGCTGCTGGGGACTCAGGATCGACCATGGAGGCGACATGCTCAGGCCGTCCAGGTGTGAGGTCTGCACTGACCGGGGGAGGTGAGAGAGAGGCCAGCACAGGAGCCCTGCCGTGGCGGGTCAGGGCACAGCAGTCCGGGGCTGTGTCTGCTCTTCCATTAACATCTGCCCGCACCTGAGGCTTTCCTTCCAAACACGTGCTCGTGCGCCTGGGGGTGGTGGGCTGTGTGCGTGTGTGCATGCACGTGGGCACACCCTCAGTGCTCTGGGCCGAGGGGTGCACAGCTGACAGGCTGCTGGTTACGCAGCAAAATGCTTCTCTGCCTGTGACCGTCCAGTCAGAGGCAGGGAGGCACCTGCTGGCGCTCTGTGTGGCAGGCCCCCGTGCAGACATGTGGCACCCCAGGTCAGAGTGGAGGGGCCCCTATAGGAGCCAATGCCCCCCATGGCTCGGTGTCTGAGTCCTGCATGTCCCCCCAGACTATGGGAAGCCCTGGGAGGGGGCGATAGGCAAAGTTTCAGCCTGAGGAGGAGAGAAGAGGCCTGGGGCCTATGGGTAGGTATGGTGACCTCCAGCCAGAGGACCCCCAGCCCCCTCCCCAGCCAGGTCAGAGGAAAGTCACCTACTGCCACCCTGGAGCATCGTTTGCAGGCCCCAGCAGCCAGGACCCGCCCACACCTCTGCCTGACCCTGGCCCGTGCCCTGGCCAAGCTGGTCATCCATCACCCGGGGATCGACACAGCACATCCGCCCATGTGCCAGGTCCCTGTGGCCAGTTCCTTCAGCCCTCAGTGACAAAGGTGACAAGTGGCAGAAGCCCAGCTGGCCACTCCCTCCCTGGCAGCTCCAGACTGAGGACTCAGGTTGGCCTCTGGGAGGGCACAGCCGCTGCTCACCCCCACCCTGCCCCATCACGTCCCCCATACCCCCAACGGCCTCCCATGCCCACCCCCACCCCATGTGCCTCCCACGCCCTGCCGGGAGGGCCCTTCCCTGGGGGCTACTCTTCAGAGCCTGCAGTAGCTCCACAGGAAGATCTAAGCTCATCACAAATGCAGCTACAACAAAGAGGCCTTCCCAAGACCTTTGACATCATCAGAGATAAACCACTCCCGAAGTCTGGGAGCAGCAGCCCAACCTCAGGGTGCTCGCGCAGGAAATCTGCACATGGCCCCCAACCATGTCTCCCCCGCCCAGCGGCAGGCCCAGACTCCCACGGTGGGTGCCCCAGGTGGGTGCCGGGGCTGTGCCAGGACAGGCTCCCTGGGTCTGCCAGGGGAGACTGGGAGCGGCTGCAAGCCCCCAGCTGTGTGCCGGCCCCTTTTGTGAAGGGCTGGTCTGGGCGTTCGGGGTGGGGCCTCTCTGAATCCACCTCCAGCAAGCAGGTAACAGGGGTGCCGCGTGCACGGCGATCACCAAGGCCCGGGCCCCCATCTCCTCCCTTACCCGCCAGCCCCACCTCAGCCTGGGCCCGGAGCCCTCAAACCTCCAGACCAACCCAGTCAGAGAAGAACAATAAGATTGCCGGGGCCGAAATGACATTCCGAGTGCATAACGCAATTGAGCGAATCCCAGGACAGTGGAGCACGAGCAGCAATAAAAATGTTCTGCAGCCAGAGCCGCAGGGCCGGCATTTGGGAAGCTTCCAGACAGTAAATCAGAGACTCTCTTGAAATCACTCTTTGAAAACAAGACTGTAAAATATGCAAAGTATCTTATGCTAACGTTGTTACTTAGTTTGAGTATTTAATCTATTCTTCATTTCTTTTGCTCTAACCTACAGGGTGGACATGCAGCTGACACCTTCCTCAGTCACGAGGGCAACTGTGTCCTCCCGCGAGTGTCCTGAACAGGCCTTCTTCTGGGCATGGGGGGCCTTCCGGATGCCTCCCCTTAGGCACACCTGGGGGCACACACGGGGACCTGGCTTGCAACACCCTGACCTCCCCCAGCATCTGAAGGAGCTAGCACAGCTCCAGCACAAATGTCCTCCTCTAACTGATCCCCAAATCTTGCTCAGGCCAAGGGACATCCCAGGTAGGATAAGGTGCAAAATCGTTTGGGAATGACCCACGGTTTAAGAATTCACCAGTCCCTGCTGGGGCTGAGGGCAAGCAGCTGCCAACCCACCCTCCCTCCCTGCCAGCCACCTACTGCACGGTTATTTTACGTCCATCTCCAGGGGCACACGGGGGAGGCAGACCTGACGCAGTCAAGGCACACAGCTCATGAGCCGTGCAGTGGGCTGAATGGGGGCCCCCAAAAGACACATCCCCTGGGACCTGCAAATGGGACCCTATCTGGAAAACGGGTCTTTGCAGATGAGATTAAGTCGAGGGTCTCCAGATGAGATGGCCCTGGACTATCCGGTGGGCCCTAAACCCAATGACTGATGTCCTTATGAGAGGAAAGTGGACACGGGCAGGGGGAGGCCGCGTGGTGCTGGAGGTGGAGGTCGGAGTGATGAGGCCATACGCCCAGGAGCTCCAGCCACCACCAGAACCTGAGAGGCGGGAAGGACCCTCCCTGGAGCCTCTGCAGGGAGCACAGCCCTGCTGACACCTTGACCTCAGACTTCCGGCCTCTAGAACTGGGGGAGAATGCGTTTCTCTTCTTGTCCCCCCATGTGTGCCCTCGGTTGTTGTTCTGCACTATGGCAGCCCAGGGAAATGAGAACAAGTGGGCTGACTCGAGATTCTGCCCATGGCACGTCTGCCTCCTCTGCCTGGGTCCCGGGCTCTCTGCAGAGGCAGCGTCCCTTCTCCTGCACCCTATAACCCACTGGAGGGGACCACGGCCTCAGAAGTGTTTAGGTGGCAGGAGGCATTTATTTAAACCTGCAGCCACCGTCAGCTCAGTCTATGCTACTCACAAGCCAAGTGCATCAGCCACCTCGCGCCTCCAGTGATGCTGAAGCTCTTCAGAATCCCAGACCCTGGGCACAGTTGCCAGCGCCACCCAAGGGCAGCCTGAGTGGGCCAGGCCCACTCAGGCTGCAGGAAGGGGTGACTGGGCCTCAGGACCAGGAGGGCTCTCATGCCGGGGCAGCTGTCTCCCTCCCAGGGCCCCCTTACCAAGAAGCAAGCGTCAGAGGGACACAAAGACCAGAGGCCCCCGTGGTTTTGTCAGGTGATTCCTAAGACAAGAGGAAGCACACTGCCCACCCCATCGGCTCTTTCCAGGGTGCTAGGATTTGAGGACACTTATGCCTGCACACATAGTCCCCTTGGAGTTCATGTGCAGGTTCACTGAGGCCCACCAGCCTCCCACCATACAGATGACCAGGTGGACAGAGCAGGCCGTGCCCAGCTTCCCAAGCTACCCAGTGGCCACGCTGTGTCTGACCCCAGTGGGGGCCTCCAAGGCTGCCCACAGACTCTCGGGATCCCACCTGCCTGGGCCTGGCTTCTCCACTGTGGTGCTGACACTGGTGGGTTCACTCTAGAATGAGCTGGAAACTTGCCCTTTCCGTGCACGACTGGAAGAGCCAGAGTCCCACAGACAACCACAGCCCCTTTTAACAGACCTGCAGTTCTCTGTCTCACCTGTGCAACTGGTAACGTGAACAGGGCCATAACACGTCTGGAGGCAGCGCCCTCGAGCCCGGCTGTGGTTTGTACTCAAGCTTGTCGCCGGTGGGAGCGGGGACCCTCCCCCCAGAAGGCACCTGGCGCAGCCACCTCCACTCAGCCCAGGGCTCACAGCAGGTGCTGCAGGGCCCCTGTCTCAGGTGTGCAGAAGGCACCTGCCAGGGAGAGCCTCAAATCCAGTGGGCGAGTCTGCATGGGATTTATAGCCAGGATCTGTGCCCCATTAGGACACAAGGAAAACACAGCAGGCCTCTCTCTCTCTGCCTCTCTCTCTCTCTGTCACACACACACACACAATGTCACTTCTACAGTGGAAGCGACAGCATGACCTGCTGGATGCTGTCCTAGTGCAGGGGGCTGGGGCTGTTCTCCCCACGCCCCGCTTCTGTGCTGTGGCATTTCCAGTTGCGACCTGCTCTGTCATTAGCTGTTGCTGGGACATCCCGGGGCCAGGAGACTCAGCTCCACTCAGCAAATGACCCCCATTCCTTCCCATTTCTTCTCAGCGAGCTCCAGACCCCATTATGCCCATTAAGGACGCGGCAGGCCCATCCTCCCCAGAGCATTCCGTGGGCTGGAAGGTTTCTCCTGAACCGACTTTCCTTTTCCAACAGAGAGAAGTGTCGTTTCTGAGTTTTGCCAGCAGGTAAAGTGCCTGATGACGCCGTGTTAGGGCCACGTCCAAGCCATGGCCAATCCACAGGGGCCTGAACACGCATTTGTTTCCCACCCCTGTGCTCCTGGGCGAGAGAGAGCCTGGCCTCCAGTCACCACAGCCCCCAGCTTAGGGACACCCAGAAGAAAGCTCTCCCTGACCCCCACCCACAGAGCACCATGATGCATACATGCACGAGCATGAACACATGTACACACATGGACACACACACATACATGAACACACATGCACACACTGCAGATTCACCTGTGCCTCACAGCCTTCTTGAATCTCAAGCATTGGGCTTCTCTGACGGTACCAAACTGGGCCGGAGCTCGTTGATGGACAACACCCAGTAGACAGAGCTGGTGGCTGCCGTGGTTAGTGACTTCTCCTGGGCAAGCCCTATGCCTTTCTTGTATCAGTTCATTCAATTTTCAGCACAACCCGGGGGACTTGTGCCATGAATGGCCTTTTCCTTTGCTAAAACCCTGGCGCTGGGAAGTTTGGTCATTTCCAGGGAAAGGGCAGAGCTGCCCTGGCCTGCTGGGCTGCTGAGACCACTCCCTTCCCTGAGGCCGCCCCGCCCTCCATGGTGGACGTGGGTGCAGGAGAGTGGCCTGCCTGCGGCTGCATCTGTGCTCATGTGCCAAGGCCCCCCCCCCCGCCTTGCTGCAAGCCCGAGTGCATCTCTCAATATTTTCATTGAAATTTTGATGAAGCATCCCTACCTTAATGCAGTTGTCACATCTCCAGTGTTTGTGCACATACATAAACATTTACACGATGGTTCAAAGAGCTTTCACCGGGGGGAGCTGGGAGTTCATCTTGGCTGGACGCTTTGCTGGACGTCAAAGGCCTGGAAGGCAAAGCAGATGACTGAGGCCCCTGCCCGCCTCCCTGTCCACCTGTCAGCTGGAGTGCCCTGCCTATGCTGTGCTCCTGCAGCCTCCACACCCGCGGGTCCCTTGTCCCTCTGTCATCAGTTCCTTTCGGGCCTGGAGCCTACTCCCTCCCCAGACAGAAGCATGTGGACCCGTAGGAGGCACCCCTCTGCCAGCACTGTCTGGGGAGGAAGGGTTAACAGATGAGGAAGAAGAGTCAAGTGGTCTCTGCCTCGGGCAGGCCAGTTGTCCTGCAGGTCTGAGCCGAGAAGCTGGCTGTCGGCAGGGGGAACAGGCGATGGGCATGGTCCTTGTCACACTCACAGTGCACCTGGTCTTGGCTGCCCCGCACAGTCAGCATGCGCCCGGGTGGGCACCGGGTGAGTTCCCCGCCATTCCCCGCTAGCTCAGAGTCCAGCGGGTGCCGCCTCTGCCTGCGCCTCCATGCCACCTTCTGTGAGCATCCACGTCCCCTCCACGCATTGCCTCTGCTTCCAGGACTTTGCACCAGGCAGGGCCTGGTCATCTCATGCTCACAGGTTTGCTGGGAATGCCCTGCGGAGTGACCGTCCTGTAAACAGCCGATCCTGGACGCCCGGGTGGCCTTCCACAGTGTTGCATGACACACACGACACATCAAAAGAATACGGAATGAATGGCAGAAAATGCCGGCAGATGAGTGACCTGGCCGCGCGGCTCTGAAGCAGCTCTGCCTCACCCAGCAAAGTGTGAGCATCCGCAGCCAGCAGAGCATTTCACGTTGATTTTATAGCAACTCCCTACCCAGCGCCTCGCACCGGGATATGTGTGGTGTTGGCACTTGGTAAACATTTACCAAATGAAAATGTGAGGTTTTCATTAAGTTGTAGATAATGAAAGTACTTCAACAGTACTCTAAATAAAACCTAGATTTTTTTTCTTTTTTGTACTTTTCCTTTCATAACCGCATGTAGGAATATCACCTGGGAGCAAATAGAAGAACATGAATATGACAGGACAAGTGTGTTGTAATATCTTTCTGGGCCATATTTTGGTGACACCTTTACTCGAAAAACTGGAAAAGGAAAGTGTTTCCTAATGGCCGGCAAACCTCACAAGTTTGTGCAGGTTCCTTTTCCTTCAGATAAGAATCCAGTTATGTAAATACATGTACTTTCTCCTTCAGAAATAAGGCTCTAAATAATAGAACATCAAATTCCAACTTAAAATTTTGTCTATTATTTTTAACTTTAGGTGTGGAGGTAGAATAAATCTTATGCTATGAAGGAAAAGAACACCAAACTCTCAACTGTGTTCCCAAAAAGGATCTATTTTGAAAATGTAACTTTAAAAGGCCCAGGACTGGGCATGACAGCGAAGAAGACCAGAGAACAGATTAAATCCTCCCGCTGACTCCGTGAGGAAAACCAGGCTGGAAGGAGGATGAGGAGGCATCGGCCCCGCTGCCCAGATGGGGGACCGAGGCACAGAGAGCTTAAGTAACTCACCCAGCTCAGCACAGCTCCGGGTGGCAACTGCAGAGTCATAGAAAATCTGCGTCACGCCAAAGTCCTTGTGTTGTCCCCCTCCTCTGATAAGAGAAAGAGTCTGTGCTGTCTTGTTTCTCCAGTGATGGCCACTGTAGGCTAGACTAAATCAACTAATTTAACACGACTTTTATATGAAAAAAAAACTATGGAAATAATCACACAAAAATAAACTTGAAGAAAAAGAAATCATATATTAAGATAAAAAATTTCAATTACATATATATGTCAGTTTTTCCTTAAGTTCCCATAAAATTCTATCAGTTTTTGTTTTTCTTGTTTTCATTGTTTATAGAGGCAGGCAAGCTGATTGCAAAGTTTATCAGGGGAAAAAAAGCAAAAGTAGCCAGAAAAACCCTTAAATAAAGGTGCAGTGGGTGGAAGGCTAACTTGTCAAATATTAAAACATGCCATAAGTCCTCTGTAATTATAATAATAAGGTGTCAGTGCATGAACAGAGACTAATGACACAATAGAAAATCCAGAAATAGACACAATTACATATAAAAATTTAGTATGCAATAAAGACAACATCTCAAATAGCAGAAGAAATATTTATGGGCAGTATTGGGTAACTTGATAACCTATAGAAAGATAAAGTTGGATCCATTTCTCACACTATATATGAGGATAAATTCCAAGGTGTTGAGAAATGTAAAAAACCAACCAAGCGACAAGTATGAGAAGAAAATACAAAGAGTTTGGCTATAACATAGAGGATTACCTTGACTATATAAAAAATGAAAACACCATTTCAGGGCAAAAATACCATAGCAAAGTAAAATGATACATAAGCAGGGAAATATCCATGGCTTATCACAGATTAAGAGTAATTATCCTTCATATATAGACATATCTATACATATTTTAAATAATGAAGAAAAAGACCAAATCCACATAGAAAAATGAGCTGGAGCTACAAACACAGAAAATAAAAGCAAATCACCACTGATCATGGGAAATGATGCTCAACCATTCTCATAAGAACGGAGATGAAAATCGAAACTGTACCTATCTGGACAGAGCTCAGGGCAGGATGGAGAGAGCACACGTACCCTGCGTGCCCACAGGATACAGTGCAGATCCTGCCCCGAACAGTGGGTGTTCGCAGCAATCTGAGGGTTAAAGAGTAGACGGTAGCACACGGATTGGTGGAAAAGACCAGGATTCAATGTTCCACCAAACGGCCAGTGAGCAGTGAGTTGACCAGATCCTTCCTCCGGTATCACCTGGCCGTGATGCAGAGTGACCTCGTAAGCTGGGAACGCACACTGATTTCAGAGAGGAGCTCCCCAAGGAGCTGTCGCTTCTGCTCGGAGATGCGGGAAAGGGTCACCTAAGGATCAGACGGAGTGGGAGGAAAACCCGCTCTTTTTCTCTTTCCCAGTTACTTCTCGGCTAGCAGGACACACGGCACAGGGGACTGCGACCGTACCGCCATGGAGGGCAGCCAGCCAGCACCTGCCACCCTGAGCGTGTGGCGACTGCACACCCGTGTTCCTCTTTCTGTCCCCCTGGCACTCGGCTCCGGGCGAGGATGTAGTCACCGCGAGCGTGTGGCAGGGCCGGGCCTGAAAGCCTTGGCGGGGCGGCTGCAGGGAGCCAGAGGTGTTAGCAGGTGCCGGAGAGGAGGGAGGTTGAGCGGTGAGCACACAGAGCTGCAGGTGAGGGCTGGGCCTCTCCACTGAGCTGGGACCACGCAGACCCGAACAGCAAACCACAGGCTTTGAGGAAAGAGCGACCAAGTCAAGCCCTGCCCGGGCCTCGGCTTGGCCACTGGAGGGTTCGTGTGGGGTTGATCTGAATTGGTCTGAAGGGCCTTGGCGCTACCTACGGTCCACAGAAGGCAGGATGAACCTGAGGCTTGAGTATTGTCTGGTTGATTGCCTGTTGAACAAAACAAATGAACAGAAATCCACATTCTTCTTAGGTTACAAAAGGCCTGGAGTCTCATAAAATAATGTTGAAAATGTCCAGAATACAACCTAAAATTGCTCAGCCTACAGAGCGCCAGGGAAAAAAAACAAAACAAAAACCTCAACTAACAAGTAAAGAAAAACAAAAATAATAAGCAGAAGCTAAACCCAAGAAGAACCGGCTTTTGGAACTGTCAGAGAAACACCCCAAAGCAGCCCTTGTGATCACGCTCTAAGAAGCGGGGTGAGCACTTGGAGCCAGCAGGAAGATTGTGCCTCAGCAAAGAAGCAGGAGATATAAAGAAAACAAACTTTAAACTAAAGTCTTCAATCACCAAAATTAAAAAAATTGATCACAGCAGGGACTCCAGACTACAGTGGAGGTGACAGCAGAAAGAGAAACTGACTTAAGAGTCGATCAATGGGAATTACCTATTCTGAACAACAGAAAGACAAAGGGACCGAAGCACACGCAGAGCCCAGGGCACTGCGGAATAACATGAAAACGCCAAATACACCGTGGCATTAGAGACCCAGAACAGGAGAAATGGCGTGGGGCATTTTAAAAATGTAAAAAAATAACCACTGAAAACTTCTCAAATTTGGTGAAAGATGTAAACACAGGGGTTCAAGAAGCTCAGTGACTCTCAACCAGACTAATTCAAAGAAATCCATGCCCAGGTGCTTTATACTAAAAATTTTGAAAACTAAAAATAAAACAAAAGATCTTGTACGCAGCTACAGCAAAATGCATTTCACACAGAGGAATAATGGTTCAATAGTGAGGTTTTCTCTCCATTTTTTGTTGTTGTTATTGTTTCTGGAGTTAGAAGAGTTGAATATAAAGTTCATCTGGATAAACAACAGTACAAATATTATACAGGCAAAAAGAAGTTGAATGACGTTTTGAAGTAAAATTTGAAATAATTGTAGGTTTGCGTGCAGTTATATGAAATAACAGAGACCCCATTTACCCTTTAGGAAGTCTCCCCCAATGGTAACGTCCTGCAAAGCAGCAGTATGATATCTCCACCAAGACACTGACGTCGAATCCAGTCCAGATAGAGGACATCTCCACCACTACAGAGACCCCTCGTGTTGCCTTTTTATAGGAAAACCCACTTTCTCTCTCCACGACCCTTTCTTTAGCAACTGGCAACCACTAGCAGGTTCTCCATTTCTGTAATTTTGTCTTTTCAAGAATGATCTATAAATGGAACCACACAGTGTGTAATCTTTTGTGTTTGTGGGTTTTTTTTCCCACTCACAATAATTCTCTGGAGATTTGTTCAGGTTGTTGCATGTATTCATAGTTCTTCATTTTTAGTTGCTGAGTTGATTCTGTGATATGGATATACTACAGCTCAGTTTGCTTAGGCATTCACCTATTAGAAGTACCTGGGCTGTTTCCAGCTTTGGCTATAACAAATAAAGGTGCTATGAAATTTTGTGTACAAGTCTTTGTGTGGACATATGTTTTATTTTGGGTAAACTCCTAGGCGTGATATCAGTCCATTTAGCATTGCTATAACAGAATACCTGAGCCTGGGTAGTTTATAAAGAAAAGAAGTTTATTTGACTCACAGTTTGGCTCATGGAAGTTCAGGATCGGGGGCATCTGTATCTGGTGAGGGACTCAGGCTGCTTCCACTCATGCAGAGAGAGGCAGGGAGCTGGTGCATGCAAAGTGATCACATGGCGAGAGAGGAAGCAGGAGAGAGAAACTGACAAAACCAGACCCTTTTTAACAGCCGACTGTGTCGGGAACTGTGCCGTGAGGGATCTGCTGCAGCGACCCAAAGACCCCTCACCAGGCCCCACCTTTCAATAATGCCAAATTGGGGATTGAATTGCAATGTGAGTTTCAGTGGGGACAAACCAAACTATAGCAAGTGAAATACTTGGATTTATGGTATCCTAGTTCTGGAAAATACCAATAAAATTTATAAGCCTTTAGCCAGAATGACCAAATGAAGACAAAAGATATAAACTGACAATTGCCAGTATCAGGAAGAAAAAATGTCTACACACACACACTTATATTTTAAAATGGTTAGAGAAACTATATATACATATATATATAAAGAAGGAGGAGATATAGTTGGGGAGCAGAGATAGAATAATCCGTGGTGTTAGTAGAGCGTATCCTGAAGCTACAAGATTGTCTCAACATTTGAGAAGCAATCAGTAAAATTCATCATCTTGGCTGACTGAAAAATAAAAGAAAATACGATCATTTCAGAAGATGCAGAAAATGTACTTGGCAAAATCCAACATCCACTCACAAAAAAAGACTCTAAACAAACTAGAAATAGAATGAAACTTATCCAAATTTATAAAGAGCATATATACAAAAAAGCCAGTTGCATCACATTTGTTGGTAAAATACGATAATGCTTTTCCCCTAAAGTTGGGAGCAACAAAAGACATCTGCTCTCGTCACGTCATTTTAACGTTGTACTTGAAGTTCTAGCCAGTTCAATCTGGCAGGAAAATGAATAAAAGGCATACAGATTGGAAAGGAATAAGTAAACATGCCATTATTCTTAGACTTACTGATAATCTACCTAGGAAATTCACAAGGAATCTGCAAAAACATTATTAGAATTAATAAATGAATTTAATAAATTGCAGGATGCAATGCCAATGTATGAAAATCAATTGTATTTGTATGTATTAACAATGGACACTCCAGAATTAAAATGAAAAAACAATAATATTTAAAATAGCATCAAACATATTATTAATAAATACTAAGATGTACCTGAAAACTACCAAATTTGCTGCAATTTCAGAAGTTAAAATAAATGGAGAGATACATTGTGTTTATGGTTCAGAAGACTCATTATTGTTAAAATAACTACCGACCAAATTGATCTACACAGTCAATATAGTTTCAGTAAATACCACCACAGGCTTGAATTTATTTATTTATTTACTTTTTTACTTATTTTGAAAGAAATTGGCTAATTCTAAAGTTTATGTGGAAATGCAGTGGAATAGTAAGAATAATTTTGAGAAAGAACAAAGTTAGGGAACTTACACTCCCTGAGGTTTGGACTTACTAAGAAGCTGCAGCAATCAAGACAATGTTGCCTTAGAATAAAGATTTGCAAAAACCTCAGTGGCCCCCAACAGAGTCCAGAAACAGACCCACCTGGGCTCAACTCATTTTTGGCTTAAATGTGAAGGTAATTACAGGGTGAGAATTGTCTTCAACAACCGGTGCTGAAACAACTGGACGTGTGTGTGAAAGAAATAGACATCCACCCTTATCTCCCATAATACATTTAAGTGTAAAGATATAAAAACTATACAACTTTTTGAAGAAAAATCTTAGTGACCTTGGGTTAATGAAAAATTTCTTAAATTCAGTACAAATAGGACACACTATATAATAAAATAACAGTAAATTGGACTTCATCAGAAGTTTAGTTTGCTCTTGGAAGAACAATACTACGAAAATGAAAAGACAAGACACAGACTGAGAAAAAATATTTGAAATTCACATATCAGAAAAAGAACTTACATTAGAAATATATGAAGTAAACTTCTACAACTCAGTAAAAACACAATTAAAGGAAATGAGTGGAATGATTAGCAGACATTTTACAAAGAAGATGTACAAATGGGAAAGAAAGCAAAACATCGCTGGTCATTAAAGAAATGCAAATTAAAACTACACACCACTGCACACCCATAGAAAGGCTAAAACTTAAGGGACCATGGCAAGCGTTGACAAGATTGTGGAGCAACTGGTGCATTCGTGCACAGCTGGTGGGAATGAAGAATGATACATCCACTTTGGAAACGTGTTTGGCAGCTTTTGAAATGTTAACTGTGCACCTAGAATATGACGCAGCCGTTCCACTCCCAGATACCCACCTGAGAAAAACTGAGGCACACATTCACACAAACACACGTATGTGATTATGCATAGCAGCTTCTCTGGCAATAGGCAAAATTGAACACAAAACGTGTCCTCCAACAGTGAATGGGTAAGCGACTTACGGTGTATCCGCTCAATGGAGTGCTAACCAGCAATGAAAAAAAACAAGCCACCAAGGCACCCTACAACACGGATGCATCAAAGAGTGATGCTAAAGGAAGAAAGACACATAACAGAAGGAAAATCCACTATGATTTCATGCATATAAAATTACGGACTTAGCACACACATTTATAGTGACAAAATGCAGACTGTTGCCTGGGGATGGGGAGAGGGAGGGGTGGGGCACAACAGGGCGTGAGGAAATTTTGGTGGTGGCGGGTAGTTGACTTCTGGATCGTGGTGACAGTGTCACAGGTTTATGCACACGTCAAAACTCCTCAAATTGTACCATTTAAATATGGTAGTTTATATTTCAATGGTATTTCAATAAAACTGTAAAAATAAAAATAAATTAAGAGGTAGTCTTGATCAAAAACCCAAAAGCTCCTTCTGTGAAATGCTAATAACAAACTTGGTAACTATAAAAAGAGATAATCTTCATAAGAAAACAATATAAAATATACAGTGATAAATTTTAAAAGCTAAATGAACAGCAGATGTACTCAGAAGATGTAGATGAGAAAGGTTGTCTGAGGGACAGCAAACGTAACTGTGACAGGTGGATGGCCAGAGAGAAACGTGAAGCCACCAGAGATCAGCCTCGCACAAGCACCAGGCCCAGGCGGCACGTAGATGTGTTCTACCCTCATGGTTAACAGAGAAAACCTCCTGGAATTTCCAAGTTACTAAAAAAAAATTAATATGTCACAATCAAAAAGGCTTTATATCAGAGACACAATGATACCTCAAATTTAGGACATCTATTCACATGCATTAAATGGTTACAGAGAAAATAAAATGTGTCAGCATTGACAAAAGCAAAACGCATTCCATAGATCAATACCCATTTCTAATTTTAAAAAGTTTTGACAAACTAATAATGCAAAGACTCTTCTTTAACTTGTTACCACAAACCCGAGGTAAATTCTCTAATTAATATTAAAAATGAGTAGTATTTTCACCACTTAAAATAGAGAATTTCTGTTACTCTGTCTTTATGCTGATTTTTAAAAAATTCAAAGCATTTATCACTGCAGTGTGTGTAATTGTTCATCTCTTTATTATCTGTCATCCTCAGAATCTAAGTATGAAGGGACTTTGTTCCACACTGCATCCACAGGATCTAGAATATGGACTGGCATAAAATAGGTGCCCTTAAATAGTTTTAGAATGAATAAACAAGAAACAAGACTTTTGCAATCACTGCTACTTGTATACGTAGGAGAGGAAATCTTTAGTGCGATAATTCAAGGTGGAAGAGCTACAGGTATTAAAAGGAAGGAGCTTTTAAAATATATATAATTATTTATATGTGGAATGACTGTATCTGAAAAATCTGATAGAATGACATGTAAACTACTAGAAGTATTTCAAGGGTACAGAAGGTGGCTAGGTGCCAAACCAAAATACTTAAATTGATAGATTTATTATGTGCCTCTAATAACCAAGTGGAAACTGTAATACCTATCATGTCATATTAGCAGTGGAGAACTCTCATACACTATCTAAAAACGTTTATAAGAAATGCAATGTATCTATTTAATATAATAAAGACATAAACATTGAAAAGACAAAAGAAGGCTAGCTAAATGTCAAGATATATCATGCTTTTGTGGGGAAGATTTAACACTGTGAGATTATAAATTCTTCCCAAATCACTCTATAAATTCACTGCAATTGCAATCAAAATCACAATTTTATATTTTGCAAAATTTAATATTAAAGTCTATTTGAAATAGAAAACTGGCAATCCTAACCATGAAATACAGATAAAGAACAATACAGAGAGGCTTCCAACCAGATATTAATCAAAACAGTGTAATAATGTATTCAAAAGAGAAAGTATTGGCACAGGGTAAATAGAATGATCAATAGAAATATGAATAATAAAACCCAGAAACAGACCCAAGAGTACATGGAAACTTGGCATGTGATAAGGGTTGCACTGCCAAATAACATTGAAACGATAGTTCGGATAAATCGTTGTGAGACCGTTATAGTCCATCAGTGGGAAAATCAAGATAGATAACTACTGCAAGCAATAGTGACAGAACTTACCATCTAAGCAACATATAAAGTTTGGGTGCTGTGAAGAAAGAAGTATATGTTGCCATGGAAATTAAAATATTTGACCAAAAATGGCATCATAAGCAATGTGAATAGAAGTAATAGAGAATATTTGCAACATATAAAAAAAGATTGGTATTCACAATGTGTAAGGAGACACACATAGGGAAGAAAAAAGCAGCAGTAGGATCCAGGGAAAGGATGTGAACAGGCATTTCATGCGGGATAAAGTGGTCCATAAGGGAAGTAGATAATCTCTCTGGGAGTTAGCAAAATGGGAATTAAGAAATGGAGACAGCCTTTGTGGATGAGCTGACCAGCAGGAAGAAAATCTTTGCACTGCTTGGTGTTGGCCAGGGATTGGAGCACCAGATGCCAGGAAGTTGAGCCTTTTTGCAGGGCAGTTTGACTATATAAATCCCAATTTAAAATATACATTCTCTTTGCTCCAGTTACCACTTTTGGGAAAGTGACAAAGACTCACTCACATTTGTGTGCCAAGATATATACCAAAGGTATCACCCTAACAGCATGTTCATTGGCAAAATGATGAGAAACACTGCGGTGTTCACCAGTAGTGAAATTCTTAATTATTTATGCATTCCACCTACACTGAGGAGTATTATGAAGTCATCACATATAAAGAGGCAGTTCTTTGTGTCTAGGGAAAGATCTTCAAATGTAATATTAATGTGTAAAAACTTAACAGCAGAAAGATAAAAGCAGGTGGATGTTACTTATGTGCCAATAAACTGGTCCCTCTCTCCATATGCATGCCTGTGTTTCACCTACACGCATATGTGGCTGGAGGCCACATGCGAGCACCTCAGTGCCTGTGTACCTCAGGGAAGGGGGAGCACAGTGTACAAGGGTGAGAGGCTTTCACTTTTGTATTCAGTATTGTCTGACGTTTTACTCATGTTTTTAAAAATACAAAGTGGATGGAGATAAAGAATTAGGGGAAGAAGTGTATCTGGTGTGGATAAAGAACAATTTGAAGTAGAGGAAGGAGGAGGAGCAAGAGAGAGCAGGGAGAGAAGATGAGATAGTCATCCCAGGAGGAGGGAGGATGGAGGGGGGGAGGGAGGATGGAGGAAGGAGAGGGAGGGAGGAGGAGGATAAGGAGCAAGAGGTGAGGAAATGAAAAATTGAACTGAAGAGAGAAGACCCCATGGGAAGGGAAGAGTTGACTTTCACCAAGAACACCCACATTTTCATTCTGCTTTGCCTTTTTCTAAATGATTTTTAAAATTTTTTTTAGTATGAGATAATTTATTCACTTATAAGCATCTGTTGTGAGTCTACTACAAGTAAGGGATATGTCAGGCATGCTTAACAAAATAGGCATAGATGGGACTTACCTCAAAATTGTAAAAGCCGTATATGACAAATCCACAGCCAACGTCATACTGAATGGGAAAAAATTGAAAGCATTCCCGCTTAGAACTGGAACCAGACAAGGTTGCCCTGTATCTCCACTACTATTCAACATAGTGCTGAAAGTCCTAGCCAGAGCAATCAGACAAGAGAAGGAAATCAAGGGTATTCAAATGGGGGCAAAAGAGGTCAAACTATCACTCTTTGCTGATAATATGATCTTATATCCAGAAAACCCCAAAAATTCTCCCAAGAAACTACTGGAATTGGTGAATAAATTCAGCAAAGTCTCAGGTTACAAAATCAGCGTACACAAATCAGTAGCATTCATATACGCCAACAACAGTCAAGCTGAGAACCAAATTAATTTTGTTTTTAACTGACACATAACAATTGTGCCTATTTGTGGGGTACAGTATGATGTTTTCATACATGTGTGCATTGCATAATGATCAAATCATAGTACTTAGCAAATCCACCACCCCAAACACGTATCATTTCTTTGTGGTGAGAACATTCAGAACACTCTCCTCTAGTGTATATTTTGAAACAACTATGATATTGTTTACTAACTTATTCCTCCTAACTGTGACTTTGTCCCCATTGACCAACTTCTCTCTGCCCCCTCCCTCCCCTCCCCAGCCTCTGGTAACCATGGTTCTACTCTCTGCTTCTGTGAGATCAACTTTTTACCTCCACATACGAGTGAGAACTTGCAATATTTGCCTTTCTGTGTCTGGTTTATCTCACTTAGCATAATGACCTCCAGGTTCATCCACACTGCTACAAATAACAGGGTTCCATTCTTTCTTATGGCTGAGTAGTATTCCATTATGTGTATGTACACTGCATTTTCTTTATCCATTTGCCCGTTGATGGACACTCAGGTTGATTCCGTATCTTGGCTATTGTGAATAGTGCTGTAGTAAACATGGGAGTGCACGTGAAAGATACTCAGCTTAGTGATCATGAAGGAAATGCGAATCAAAACCAAAATCACACATCATCTCACCCTAATTAGAGTGGCTATTAGCAAAAAAACAACAAATGCTGGCAAGGATGCAGAGAAAGGGAGCTGATGCACTGTTGGTGGGAATGCAAATTGGTACAGCCATTATAGAGAACAGTATGGGGGTTCCTCAAAAAATTAAAACTAGACCTACCATATGATCCAGCAATCTGTCTGCTGGGTATTTATCCAAAGAAAAGGTATCAGCATGCTGCTCTGCCTCTGCAGCCACCTGTGCAGGGGCATGTGGTCTCTTAAACTGGCCTGTGACCTCCAGGAGGCCTGGGTGGGATGAGTCTCTCTGCATCCCCATAGAGTGAGGGTGTTTAAGTCTCAGGCCCTGCTCTATGTAAAGAGAAGCCCTCATTGTAGCCAGTGACCCCCCTGGGGGCCCCTGGCCTTGGGCTTCAGCGGGAGCACCCCTCAGAGCACTCCTTATGTGGCCCGGGGGGAGAAGTGCTTCAGGGAGAGGTGCCAGGCAGCTGTCAGGGTGGGGGCTCCAGAGGTGATGGCTCATGCCTCCCACCCCAAGTGCCCCTGCTTCCTGGCCCACATGGATCCATGGCAGATCCCTGTTGTGGCTGAGGAGTGATTGGGTCTAGTATTGGCAATGGGTATTGACAAAGCCTTCAAAGTCACAAGCTGATTCGCTGGATCAATAATGGTGCAGGGGAAATAATTAAAACTGTCAGATTTAGAAAGTATTAAAGGTACTTAGAGCTTCCTGCCAACTATGGAAAACAGGGATTAATGGTGTTATCTTGAACACTTCTGAGTTACCGAGCCAGTTATCAAAGTCCTGCTTTGACACTCATTTGCAGGGAAGGATCGACATCAAAGACTTCAGACACCAACTGTTGAAGTCCATTAAGCCAAAGTGCAGCTTTTTCCCCACGGAAGTCCAAAGGAGGGCCAAGAGATTTGGAGACATCTTTCAGAAGAGGCTATAAAATTAAAAGGCACTCAAGCTCTCACGCCATGCAGTCCCCAGGGCCTCCCTGTGGATTTGGTAACTGATGGTCTCGGCTGCAGAGGACGGGCCTCATTTGGTGGGAGTGCAGATCAGAGAAGGCCTCTGCCCTGGAGGCCACTAAGAAGGTCGGAGGCATCTTGCTCCAGGAGGCACAGCCATCACACAGATGGACAGGGCCTGTGCCAGCCCGGGGCAGGGGCAGGGCCCTCCAAGCCGAGGGTGCATCTGTCCCTGAGACCCCAGCCCACTGTCCTCCAGAACCCTGGACTGTGCCAGGTGGAAGGTCTCTGCTTGGGCCTGGGAGGAGGGAGGCTTTGGGGCTGGTCTAGTCTCTGCTGTCCTGTCCTGTTGGGGCCACTTCACCAGCCCCTCCCTGAGCCCTCTGCAGGCCTGTCTCTCAGTGCCCCCTCAGTGTCCTTCTGCACTCGCTATGGCTTTCCGGCTACCTCAAGGTTTCTGGTGAAAGTTGGTCCCTGAGACTCCGAGGGTGGGGGACCCTGGAGTGGAGAACAGGGTGGCAGGAGCCACAGAGAGGCCACTCTGGGGATTGTCACTGCCCTGACACTTACAACCACTGAGGTCTCTCCCTCATGTTCCCTGTGCCATATACAACCCTCTCTTCTAACCCCCACCAGGACTTCCTGGGGACTATGACAGCCACCCACAGGCAGGGAAGGTCAGGACTGGTGCTGAAGCTTCTCCGTGGCCTTCACATGTAGAACATGGTCTGGCGTTCAGTCAGTGCTCAGTACTCATCTGTTGGGTGAGTAGGTGAATGAATAAAAGCAAGGTACCCAGAGAAGATCACTGTGGGTAAATACACCAAAGTGTTAGCGGTGATTACCTGTGGGTCTGAGGCTTCCAAGAGATGTTGGTTTCTTTCTTATTTGTCTTGCATGCATTACTTCTACAATGAAAAACAAAATTAAGTTTTTTGCAGAGTTGATAGGTTTTCTGTTTAAGAGAAATGTCTAAATACACAAGCAGGATTATCTGCACTGAGTATGTCAAAATGTGTGCTACCTTGAGATTCCACGGATGGGCCACCTCTCACATGTGCGTTTCTCTTGGGACTGTCTGGGGTGACATGGGAGAGCTAATCCTCTGTGGCCAGAGACCCACCCTTAACTGGATGCTCTGTGAGTCAGGGCCATCAAGGCCCTCAGAGGGCAAGTCTTCAGAGGAGCACGCACGAAGCATGTCTGTGCACTTGATGGGAAGGAGGATGGAAGGTGGTGTGGGAGACCTGTAGTCGAATTCTGACTGTCTACCAGTGATAAGCTCCTAGGCTGTGCATATACATACATAAAGCATTGTTAGGAAATAATGCTAAAGACAGTGATGATGATGTGATAATGGTGATAATGGTGGTGATGGTGGTGATGGTGATGGTGATGGTGATGATGATGATGGTGATAGTGGTGATGGTGATGATGGTGATGGTGATGATGGTGATGATGGTGGTGATGGTGATGATGTTGATGATGGTGATAGTGATGATGGTGATGGTGATGGTGGTGGCAGTGATGGTAATGATAATAATGATGATAAGATAAAATTTCCTGAAAAGTCATCTTGTATTTTATATCCATCACTTCCTTAACTCCCAGAAATCCCTTCTCAATGATTGCTTGGTGGAACAAAATAGTACTCCACAAATAACATCAGGGCACCTCTCTACCAAGAACATACTCTCAGCCTCCTCCGGAACTCGAGAACAATTGGGGCATGTGTCATGCCATATCTCTGAATCACAGGTTCAGAGAGGTTACAAGTCCCAGGCAGATTCTACTAGCCCTGGAATCTTTATGACCTGCTGTGGCCTCCTGGCCAGGTGCTGGGTGCTGCAGTTCTCTATTCACAGAGAGAAAACATGGCCAAGAACAGGGAGAGCAGAGAGCTGTGTGGATGTCCCGGGACCAAGAACACATGTCCCTGAGTGCTGCGTGCACTCTAGCATTGCCCCTCTGTATCTTCCTGCCTTACCTCAGATGGTGTCTGTGACCCCTCAGGGCATTCAGTGCCCATTTCATGGTGGAGATTCTAAATGGGACAGGGCTACAGAACAGCCTGGGAGGGAAGCAGGGCCAGGCTGTGCACAGACAACAGCCCAGCTCCCAGTGCCTCCCTGAGGACGGAGCAGATGCTGCTGGTCCCAAGCCAGGGGTTGGGTGGTGGAACCTTCCTGGGCTTGGACCTAGCAGTTAATCATGGACAAATGGTCAGGGACCTTCCAAGTCTGTATTGTCCTGCCCTCGGTGACCTGGGAGTGCACCCCAAAACCGTCCCCACACTCCCCTCAGTGACCTTCTGCCCTGGGCTGCATGTCCACGTCCCTGCCAGAGGCTGAGCCGCCTGGGGTGGCTCTGCAAGCCTCAGCAGAGCGCGGGGGGCACCAGTGGAGGGCAAAGCCCCAAGCGGCGGAGGAGAAGGGAAGAGAGCTGGCCACGTGGGGACATTATCACAGACCCTGCCCACTCATTCCAGCCTCGTTTTCTGTGCCAGTGTTTCATGCACTAGACCTCAGTTAGTCCCCAGCACCTCATGCCACCTCCATCCCTGCAGACACACATCACACACACCACACATGTGCACACACACACCCCACACCCCACACCCCCCACAGACACCCCACAGCCCACACACAAGCACACACACACCACACACACCCCATACACATGTGCACACACACACCCCACACCCCCCACAGCCCACACACAAGCACACACACACCACACACACCCCATACACATGTGCACACACACCCCCCACACCCCCCACAGCCCACACACCACACACACACACACCACACACCACTCACACTACACCACACACACCACACACATGCCACAAACACACCACATACCACACACAAGACATACCACACACAACACCCCCCAAACACACCACACACATGCCCCATGTACCGCACACAACACACACCACACACATGAACACACATACCACACACAATGAAAAACAAACACAAGTGCACAAATACACACCCTACATACCACACACATACCACACACCACACACAGACACACAAACCACACACAGACACCACGCACACACATACACACACTAGTTTACTAAATGGGTTCATATCACACAGCCTAGACTTTATTGTGTAAAACTTTACAATATTTTTGTTCTAATTGCCTACCAATGACCTGGATCTTTTCATAATTGTGTAACAAAATTAGAATCCTGTGTACATTTTTCCGAGCCTCACTTTCTCGCAGAGCGGCGCACTTGGCACATGGCTGCGCTCGGGCGGTGCCAGGGCTCTGGCCCCCTGCATGCGCTGGGAGACGCTGTGGCGGCGGGCGCCTCCTGCCTCTGCAGAGGGCTGCGGCCGGCCCCGCGTGCAGCCTCCCTCCCTCCGTGCACCTCCCGCGTGCAGCCTCCGGCCCCGCGTGCTCTCGCTCCTGGGGCTGGACCTTAGAGGGGAAGGCCAGGCCGCCGGCCACAGCGCAGGGTCCTCTGCGTCCGCGCGTCCTCATCCATGGCTTCAACCAACCTCAGATCAAAAATATTTGAAAAAGGAAAACCCAATAAAAATTAACAATACAAGGATAAAAAGTAATACACATTAATAATAAAATAGAATAACTATGTACATAACATCTACGTTGTATCAGGTGCTGTAAGTTTCTAGAGATGATTTAAAAAGTGTGAGGGAGCCTGAGCACAGGTTATGTGCAAGTACTGCGCCATGTACACCAGGGACGCGAGCACATGTGGGTTGGTCCTGGGACAATCCCCACGGATACCGGAGAACGACTGTAGTTTTAATTTAAATATGTATTTCCAAATGGCTTTCCAAAGGAGCAGTTATAATTCACATTTCCAGCAATATTATAAGAATGTTCTTTCCTTCCTAGCTCTGGCACAAGGTGTTACTTTTTATATTTGCCTGTCTGAGAGGTGAAAATCGGTATTTCCTTATTAAAATAATTTGCATTTTCCAGCAACTTGTGACTTTGTGTAACTTTTCATACAATTTTGGATGATTTGATAACTTTTTAGAAAGTGCCTATCCATAGGCTTTGCCTACTTTTCATGGTATTTTTCCTAAAAAATTCAATTAATAAAAGCTCTTTGTACAGTACAGCTGTTAACCCTTTAATTCCTTTCTGCATTGTAAAACGCCTCCCTATCATATTTCACTTTTGGTTCTGGTATTTTTCTAGACATTTAAAAAATGTAGTTAATATGCTTTCTCTATATATTTTTTTCTTTAATAGCTTCTTAGTTGCTAATATTGGTTAAAAACATTTGTGTAAACCACAGGTTATACATACATTCATTCTTTTCAAAGATTTTGTTCACCTATTACCTTTTAATAGTTAATATTTGATGTATCTACTTATTTCTGAATATGACATGAATTAGAAGTCTGATTTTCTTTGCTTCTACCTGGATAGGTGGTAGAGTCAGCACAGTTTACTACATGAAGCGTCCTCTTCCCCACAGAGCTAGTGTCACCTTCCTGTCCTCCCTGTCCACATGTGTGGCCTCGTCTGACCCTCTGTTCAGTGTCACCTGCCCATCCCTCCACGGGGTTTCGATTACAGCAGCTTCAACATCACTAAGGTGAGACCCATCTCAATTTTCTTTCTTATAGATTTCTTAATTAATTTTAGACATGCATTTTGTTATGTGAATTTAAGATCATTCTATCCAAATTAAACACACACACAGAGGCATTGGAATTCTGTTTGGAATTACTTCAGAATTTTCTCTTAATTTGTGGAGAATTGATATTTTTATTTTATGACGTCTTTCCATCCAAGACCCAAGTAATCCTTCGCAAACGTTCAGCTCTTTCTTCCTGTCGTCCAAGATTTCCTGCTTCTTCAGTGGGTTCTGTGCAGACTCGGTCCCCTGGCCCCTCTTCTTCGGGACCCATTCCTGCGCCTTGCACGTGGCCTGGCGTCTGGCTGGGCGCTGGGTCAGCCTTTCCCCGGGGGGGGGGTGGCTCACTGGCCCACTCAGCCCCCCACCCTGTCCTGCAAGCGTAGATGGCGCCCCCACGGCAGGCGCCTGTGCTCAGAGCCAGGACGCTCTGGTGTGCACGGGTGGTCCCTTCCTCCAAAGCAGTCCACACAGGCCAGGACAGAGGTGAAGAAATGGACAATGCCACTGCATTCAACACACGTTTATGAAGTGACTGCTGAAGCCTGGGCCTGTGTGGGAGTGCAGTGGACGCTGTCCTGCTGAGTGGGTGAGCTGGCCTGCCCCGCTGTCACAGCTTGGAGGCGAAGCCCGGAAAACAGACGAGGAGGGTCACCTGGCAGGGGCAGCTGCGGGTGGTTCCACTGGGTGGAGAGGAGAGAGCGGGGGCTTCCCTGGTGAGGGCGTTGGGGGGCGAAGGGTTTGGAGGGGCTGACGGGGTGGGCGGCAGGGTGGGGAGGGGCACGGTGCCCCCACAGTCCAGGCTGCAGGCTGGCAGAAGCCCCTCCCTTGGGCATTTGCGTCCTCACAGCCTGGGAAGTTCAGGAGGTGAATCGGGCCACCAGCTTGGCCCTAAGGAAGCTCTGAGCGCAGGGCGGGGTTCTGGAATCTCGGCTCTCGCGCTCTGTCTGTGGGGTTCGATCCGCCAGCCGACCCCCGGCCCCCAACATGCAGGAGCCGGCGTGTCCGCGGGGCGTGTCCGTGCGGCTGCGAACAGGAGCCTCACCGCTCCGCGAGCCCCGTCCTCAGCGCCCAGCCGGGGAGGGCCCGGGGGTGGCGCGTCGGCCTGCAGGCAGCCCGGGGCCTGGAGCGCAGCGCTCGGCCCGCGTCCCCCGCCGCCCTGTGCGCAGACAGGGAGGCTGTCAGCCCGGGTTGATAATTAAGCCGTGCATCTGCTGCCTGAAAGATAAATTCCAGCGTTGCCGGGGTTTTCTATTTCACTTAACTAAAGCTGAGAACGAAGAAGGAACAATTAAATGCAACCTGAGGCAACCCAAAATATTATCCATCAAAAGTATCACATCCAATCCTCCCGGCACATTCATCAAATTGTCAGTTATTCCAAATACGGTTTTATCTTATTAATGCTAATTTCTTTCATGGAAAGACTGGTGATTTTACCTTTCAGTGGTTATCAGGGAGCTGGAAGAAATGCTTTGCATTTTAATTCAGCAGGTTGCCTTATTTATCGTCAGCCTATTTATAGCCAGCTGCCAGTTTCCTAAACTCTCGGCTTGGGATCCCTTTCTCGTGGCTGGGCCCGGGATGCCAGGATCCTGAGCGGCAGGCACGGACGGTCAGCTCAAGGTGTTTCCGCCCCACACGTTCCCTGCCATAGCACTCACGGCCCCAGGGAGGCACCTCAACGCCTGAACAGGGTACCAGGTGCACGGGAGATGGGGCTGACTTGAGGCTGGGGCGCACGTAACTTGGTGGCCCCCAGATGATGTGGGTGAGGACCACCCCCTGGCCTCCCTGTCCCCGAAATAAACGTCTCCTTGCAGATGCTCAGGATTCAGGCAGCTGGTTTTAAGTAAGACATTTGGAAATGATGTGAACAGTCAGAAATCAAGATCCTCTCGGGCAGAAATGCATAATGAGCAGCCAGTCAGCAGATCTGGAGAAAATACGGTCAATGAAGAGATATCAATGGGTGAACAGCGAGAGATGAAATAGACTCTGGTACCAGTACGTATTGCAGGATGAGGAAGGGGTGGCAGCCTTACGTTTTGCTGCTACTAAATAGTTTCCAAATGATCATTCATATCAAAACATTAATGCAATGAAATCTAGAAGGAGCTGGGTTAATTCGTCTCTTCCCGGCTTGGCAAGCTCTGTCGGGACGTGCTCCTTAAACTCCTGGTGATTTGTTCTACGTCCGTATCAAACTCTCTCCAATGCAGGTGTGTGCTCCAGTTAGCAGCAGGCCTCAGCCAGACTTGGTGCGCACCTGCTCCAGGGTTAGTCTGGGTTGGACTGGCATGGGAAGGGCAGACAAAGCAGGTGACCAGAGCTTACGGGAGCTTACGGGGCAAGGGTGCCAGGTGCCAAGAGCTCGGAAGGACCCCTGCAGCAGGTACGTCACAGTGTTTATGTTTAGTGGTTAGTGGGCTCCAAGCGGGCACAGCTGCAAAGAGTTGGCGACAGCTGTCCAGGGGCATGTGGATGAGCTGAAATTGAAGGTCATATGTAGTCAGATGATCTCAATAGGAAAAATGATTCCAGACCGGGAAAAGCACAAGAAACCGTGAGAAGGAAGGGCCCACCCAGCTGAGAAGGAAGCTAAACAAACCATTACGTAAAGGCAGGGCTAGGAGAGTTTCCGCTACGGGAAACTGACAGCCCCGATTTCCTTCCAGGGAGAAGAAATTTTAATAATTAGTTGCTTTTTATTATTGTTATAAATTAATGAATCATTTTATACCATTAATAAAAATCAATGTATTAAATGTATTTCCTGTTTTATTCACCTTTCTACTCATGAACTATTATAAACATAAAAAATAGAGAATAGTGTACAAAACACTCTTCAGTTACCATTTTTAATAAAATTTCAAAATTGTCCAGATTTGTTTCTGATTATAATTTTTGAAAAAAATTCTTCCATATGTAAGTGAGGAGGTTTCTGCCTTTTGCGGTTCCCCGTCCTTCTCTTCCCGAGGAAACCGTGGGGCAGGGCCTGCCGTCTGCCCCACCCGCTGCCCCCTCCCTCCTCGGCAACAAAACCCTGACCTCACTGTGAGCCGGAGCTCTCCAGGCAGCCCAGGTGTTCGGCTTCCCTTCCAGCTGCCGTGGCCCCAGGGAACGGCGATGAGCCTATGAGCCGCAGTGTGGGGACTCTTGGGAAGGCCCCTCAAAGGGAAGGAGTGTCCTTCCTGCCTCTCGCACTTTCTTCTGCTACCGGTCGGGAACAGAGATGAGATTGCTGGAGCACTAGCAGCCATCTTTGAGGGTGATGTGACCCTGGGAACAGAAACATTCGAAAAAGATTGAGCAGGGAAAAAGCAGGAGGTGGGGAGCCCGCAGCCCCACATGGCCACGGAGCAATACACTCGTCCGGGGTTTTTGGCATTTGGTCTTCATAATTATGTGAGAAAAAATCAGTTTCCTATTTTGTTCAATCTGCTTTTATGTAAGCCTCCTTTTGTGTGTGCTGCTGAAGCTGTTCCTACCCAAAGTGAGCCCCTCTCCTGAACCGGGTGTTTGTCGACGCTTCCACACTTCAGTTACTCAGGCACACGTGCCCACGCGGTATTTAATGTCGCCCTGCAACTCTATACTCTATAAAGTCATATTTTGTAGGAAAATCATTCTGCACTTTTTTACTTAACATGGTTTTTGAAACATTCATATTAGTAGATACAACTCTTCTTTTACTTGTTTTTGCTGCTAGATAATATTCCCAATCCATATTGATGAACATTTAGCCTATTTCAGAATTTCTGTGTCACTAAAAGCCCATGCTGCATTGACATTCTTTCAAGCTTTTCCTTTTGTTCACGGCCAAAACCTTCTCCAGGCTTAAGTCCAGAAGAAGGGTTGCTGGGTCACAGGACATGTGCATTTTTGCTTCGTGGGCTCTTCTGCATTACTGGCTCACCTGTCCCTGGGCTCCCATGGTGGTGAGGACCCTGGGTCCCCACATGCACCCGTCTTCAGCAGCCTCCGCTGTGGTCTGCTGTTTAAAGTTTTGATAATTGGATGGGTGTGATTTGTATATTATATTGCCTAAGTTTTCATTTTCCTGATTACTAAGTTCAGAATTTTGTATGTCATTGACCATTATTTTTTTCCCTTTTCTGTGAAATGTCTGTTCATCTTTTGCTCAATGTTTTGTTTAGTTATTTGTCTTTATCATACCTCTTTGTAAGGGTTTTTAAATATATTCTGACTATCACACCTTTATCAGTTCATGCATTGCAATATCTCCTGCAGGTCTATGGCTTGTCTTTTTAGCTTTTATGATGTCTCTTATGTCACAGAAATTTAAAGTTTAATGTGGTGGAATGACTCAATCATTTCCTTTATGACTTGGGCTTTTTGGGTTTTGTTTAACATATCTTTTCTAACTCAAGGTCATAAAGATATAATCCCATATTTTCTTCTAAGTGTGTTAAAATTTTACTTTTAAAAAACTAGTCTTCAACCCGCTTGAGATTTAGTTTTATATTTGATATAAGTTAGAGATCAATTTTATTTTTTTTCCTATTTGAAAAGCCAGTGGTGCTGGCACCATTTGTGACAGCCCAGCCCCTTCCTTCCCTTGACTCTGAGCTGCCCCTTCTCTCCCCCTGGAATTTTTTATTTATCTTAAGTCTGTTTTCATCCTCTCTCTTTTCTGCCCTTAAGGGCTTCTTTTTGTCCTTCAGTGGTGTTCTATACTTCTTTTTATTTTCCAAAAAGGTCTTTGCCTATCTTCTTTTATACCTTGCATGGGAAGCTAACAGACGCTTGCCGTGGCAAAGGGGTTTCCTCCACTGCATCTTCCTACCGGGCACGATGGGTGCAGAGAATTGTAAAGTGACTTACAACAGAGCCCAGGCCTGAGGAATCCCTGAGCAGACAAAGCCAGGCAGGCCTCATCAGCGACCTCACCCTTGCTTGATTTGCAAATGTAACTGAACCTTGAGCTATTTCTTATATTAAAGAAAAACAGAACTTAAGCTCAACCAATCAGAAGCAGCCGACAAACTTGTAACCATATAACTAGGGACTTTCCAGTGGGATAGACCCCATAAGGGGATTGTATAACTGCAACCCACCAACGTGTCCCTCCTCTGGACGCCTCCCTGTTGCATCCCCTCGGGGGAACTCCTGGACCACTTCTGGCTTGGGGATGCTCAATTCCTGAATCTTTTTTTGCTCAATAAACTCTTTAAAATTATATGGTGCCTCAGTTTACCTTATTTAACAGAACAGAGTTGAGTGTTATGTGATGATCTTGTATCCAGTCTCTGTGGTGATTAGTTTTAACAGTTTGTAGATTTTCTTGAATTTCTTAGACAATCACAGCTTTGAGTTGATCAAGCTTAAAATAAGAGCAGCCCCATCCTTTCTTTCCAGGTCTTACTCTTCTTATTTCTTCCTGCACCGGCCAAGACTCTAGTACAAAACCCACCTGAAGCCACCAGAGCAGGCATCCCGTGCACCTTGGGCCAGGTTTGTCTATTTTATCAGGTTGTTTTTGTCCATTTTGTTTTTTCAAAGAGCCAACTTCGGGTCTTATTGGTTCCCTGCAGCATTTATTCGTTTTCTACCCCATTAACCGATTTCTCTGGCGTTTGTGGCAGAGCCAGTCTGTCCTCACTGGGAATTCCAGGGGCTGCCTTCAGCCCTCAGGCTCCCTCACAATGGGGCCACAGAAGGGCCAGTTCTGCCCAGTAAGCCATGAGCAGCAGGGACCTGTCCCTCCCAGCGAGGCCGTCAAGGGTTGGTGTTCTCCTCGGGCCCTCATTGGCCTGCCCAGGTGACCTGGATGGCCTTGTCCCCAGACAGGAGGAGCTGCCTGACCCACACGGGACACCACGTGACCACGAAGTCAAGCTGCACGGGGTTAAGGCATCAGGATGTGGCAGTTTGTCCGTAGGACAGCTCACTTTCCCTATCCTGGGAGAGACACCCGCACTGGAAGGCGGGGCAGCCGTGAGAGAGAGGGAGGGAGGGAGGGAGCCAAAAGCAGTGCTGCGGGTCTGAGGTCTGACAGCCGCAGGGTGACTAGGCCTTCGGACGAGCTGACAAGATGTGCGGGTCTGTTGGAATTCTACCAGTTTTGTAAGAAAATCAAATGGTCCGGGAGACCTAGAGGTGGACTTGAAAGCCTTCGGCACGAGGCCCGTGCTCACATCTGCCCTTTGGCCACGCTGGCTGTGAGGAAGCTGCCGGCTAAAGGGCCAACCACTAAGGGAAGCTGCGACCTTCCTCCTCCACCGCGAGCTCCGGCCGCTCCAGCAAGGACAGCTGGCGCCTCTGCCAGGCTCCCACAGCGACGGGCTCCGGGATGCCCTGAGGGCCGGCATCCCACTCTGTGGGAGACCCCGGGGGGGTCACCGACTTCTGGAGTCACCTGCACAGTGGGGGTTGACAGTGGGACCTCGGGATCCTTTGAAAACTGACACCAAGGAATCAATTTCCTCACTTTCTGCTAAGTTTGGGTGATGGAGACTTTCCTGAGCAGAGGGAATAACAACAGAAATCAGTAGAGGCTGTGGACCACCTGGCTGCCCCCGCCCCCGAGTCCTGGGTCTACATCACCCGTTGGATCAAAGGGCTACCCAGGCACCCACTCTGGGTGCTAGTGTGAGCTCAGGCAGACGCGTGTGAGACCCTGCCCACCGCCACGGGCACCACCCTGCGGGGGGAAGGGCGGCTCTGCCACAGGCCCCAGTACCAGGTTCTTCCTCGCTCTGGTTGGGTCACCTTAGGGCCCGGACCCCAGCATCTGCAAGACGGGGAGAGTGATGCCTGCCCCTGGCAGGAGGTGAAAGGGAGGGAACAGACGAGGCCACCCACGAGCGGTGCTGGTCCTCCAGAGCCACTTGCCACGAGGAACCCACAGCGACAGGACTCATCCTGGCCCCCACCTGCTCCCACAGTCTGAGGTTGCCTTGCTCTTTTGGGAGGTTCCGTCCAGCTCAGCCTCCTCCCATCCTCCCCCACCCGTCCTCCCCACACTCCCCAACACAGGCAGACACAGGGGAGGGTCTCGTCGCTGCTGGAACGCCCGTCTCCAGAGCCTCATCCCAGCGTCGGTGCCAGAACCTCCTGCTGAACTTCCACCGCCTGCCTTTGCAATTTCTGGAGAAGCCTGGGGTGGGGTGAGCAGGGAAACTGAAGGCATCTCTCACTGCCCCACCTAGAGCTGCCCCAGCTCCCTGAGAACACACTTTGTGACCCCGTGTGTTGGCATGGGGTCCCCACCAACGGGCCCCCAGAGGCCTGCCCCAGACTGCTGCTAACCATCACCTCGAGTACTTTCTTCCCCAATTGTCTTAATTATTTTGCTAATTAGAAAAATCTCCCTTCATCGAGTCAGTATTTGGGAGGCTCCCAAGAGAATTCCCAAGTGTGCCTGGATTTTGCGCGGTGGAGGCACGAGGACCCCCCGGCTCTCCCACTGCAGCCCTGCACATTGATTCTCAGGGGATTAGCAATAATATGGCAGGAAACGTGGTGTTTTCAAATTTTTCTGTTTCTCAATTTTTAGTGCTTGAGGAGGGAAAATGTCCATGTGCTTTGAGCAAATATTCTTTCTACTGTTCCCGTGGAAGAACAGGGAAAATTACTTCAAACGATTGGTCTCACTCTTTTCTAATCATGGAAAATTGACCTATTGGGGAAAATGAAATTTGAATTTCCTGAAGAAGCATCCCAAATGTTGACAATCTGCCAATTTTGTGAACTTGGCTCCCCTGGGGACAAGAGGAAGGCTCGACTGAGCCCCTTAGCATAAGTCTTCATAAAAGGGTCTGGCTTGTCTAATTGGCTAGCTCAATAACATAAGTAATTTTATGCTTTCTCTCAGAATATGGCTCAGACACTTAGTCTGAATGCTGAGATGTAACAGGCGTGGCTGTCAATGTGTACACATTAGCCATTATAAAGACAATAATGAGATTTAGCTCACAGGATATTAGGGCGAATCATACACAATCAAGTTTACTGAGCAGCCTTGGGGGAAAGAGGTGGGAGCCCAGGTCCTGAAACCTTAGATACTGCCCTGCTTCTGACCTGGGGCTCGTCCTGGGGTGGCAGCACTTGGCTGGAGGCAGAGCAAATGTGCACCGAGGAGGGCAGGGTCTGGGTGCTGGCTGGGGGTACAGGTATGCAGAGGTCCCTATGTGGATTCAGGGCAGGTCCTGAAGTTGCCCAGAAGAAGAGACAGATGGTCTGAGTGGGGTGGAGGAGGAAGTTTCCTGCATGGGGTAAAGTGAGTGTTGTAGGATGCATGGAGGGCCCACGGGGTGCATTCTAGAAGGGGGTTGGACACTGGGGAGGTGTGTGGCCAGGGGGCAGGGCCCATGGCCTCTGGGGCCATGTGACACTGACTATCACAGGCTCCCACCCAGGGGTGCACCACAAACACCATGGATCTTCAGGGGCAGTAGGTCCCTGAGCCAGGGATACAGCAAGGGGGCTTCCAGCAACTTCTGTGCAGCCGCGGCTGAACTGAAGCTGCAGTTTCCCTCTGGGCAGGCCCCTCGTGGGCTGCACTCAGCCTGGGACGCTCAGCTTCTGAGCCTGCGTGAGTGGCTCCAGAGCCCTTTCTTTGAACCCTGTCACCAGCCACAGGCTGCTCATTCCTGATGCGGGGCTGAGGTTCAGAACACGCCTGAGCCAGCCATGCACACCACCAAGGGCCTCTCACCCCCCAGGTTGCGTCAACAAAGCCCGGCAGTGCTGGTGGGAGGAGATGTTTCCCTGGTGAGGGAGCCGGCGCATAGGGCGGCTCGGCAAAGGAGGGCCCCGGTGCTGTGGGACCCCTGCCGGGGACGGGGGCCCTGCTGGTGGAGCTAGGCAGAAGGACGCTGTGTCCCAAAGCGTGCAGGTGAGGCTCATTCTGGTGCCCATGGGTCTGGGAGGGGGCCCTTGGGAGGAGAGGGAACCTAGGCGGGGATACGGCCAGACGGCCTGGGAGGGATCACGGGCAGCAGTGGGGCTGGGGCCAGGGTGGAGGGGCGTGGAGCTGACAGGGCCAGGCTGCCACCCTGGAAGAATGGGGTGTGATGGGGCAGGCCCTGGGCCCTGGGCGTGTGACCTACAGCCACGCACCCTGGAGACAGAGCCCCCGAGTCACCAGCCGCAGCATCAAGTGCCGGAGGGGGGTGCGGTGCGCTGAGCCGGGGAGAAGCAGTGACCCCTCGGCCGTGCCCTGGGCATCCGGGCTGCAGTGGTCGGCCTCGCTCAGTCCCCACAGCCACGGTGGGGTAGGTCTCGTCACCCCGTGTCACAGCCCAGGAACCTAAGGATGAGGGATGGCCAAGACACGCATGGGCTCGCGGTCACCAGCATTTAAGTCTTAGTTCTCTCACAGAATTTCAGTGGCGAGGCTGCTGCAGGCGGATCTCCTGCTCACACCAGGAAACCGCCGTCCAGCCCCTGACTCGACTCTCTGCCTCCCGCCTGCCTTCCGAGGGCCGTCCTGGGCAGTCCAGGCTCGTGACTCTACCTCACAGTCAGCCGACCAGGACCTCATCCCACCTGCCGCTGAATTCCCCTCTGCCCTGCGGCCTGACACGTTCACAGGTCCTGGGGACTAGAATGTGGACACTTTAGGGGCCACTATTCTGTCTCCCACATGGGGAATTAACCAAGAAGAACTTCATCTATTTCTGACGGACGTTGAACATAAAATGTCCCTAATCAGATGATGACAGGATGGAAATTGACAACAGCCTCCCCTGCGCCCCACAAATCAAGCCCCTAGGGCTTCTGTGTGTTTGTGAGACTGGCCCTGCTGGGTTTACACGGGATTCCCACACACAGAACGCGCCTCCGACCACCCTGGTTCCGTGAGCGGAGGGGAGGAGGTGGCCTCCCATGGGGCGCCCGCCTGTCTCACCCTCCCTCACCCCCTGGGCCGGGCCCCCTCGGGGCCCACCTGCGCTCCCCCACAGCCCCTGCCGCTCCTGCTCCCTGCCCCAGACCAGGGCAGCGCGGCTCACAGGAGGGTCTACTGGTTTCCAGAACGGGTCAACTGAGGAACAGAGGACCGAGGTCCCCACTTAGAGTTGGCACCACCAAGTCAAGACCTTCGCAGGACATAGTGAGCATTTAAAACAGTCTGTGAGTCCCAAACAGTGCAAATTCGCTCCCGTGTGCAGAGACGGTCACAACGCCCCCCGAGGACTCGGTCAGAGCAAACTGCTGTGCCATCTCCGTGGCCTGGCAGGCAGCCGGCTCCTGGGCACACCCCCCTGGTGGTGGTGTTTTCCCCTCAGATAAGAGATATTTGATTGTCATGTTTTAATTTACCTTTTTTGGGGTAAGCCCTGTTGTTCAGTTTGTCTGTCGTGAGTGCCCGGTCCTCCACGCAGCGCGTTTGCAGTTGCGTGGGAGTCGCGGGGTGGTGGAGGGCAGGAGTTGGGCGGGACAGGGGACGGTGGGGATTCTGGGGTGCTGACCGCCGGCCCGGGAAGGAGGGCTTGTGAGGAAGAGCCGTTCCCGGCCCTGCTCCTGTGGCAGGAGGACGCTGGGGCCCCTCGGCACACCTGCCCGTCCCATGCGGGTGGACAGACAAGCGAGGCGGGGGAGGTTTGTCCACAAGGTCCCAAATGCCCGGTAGCTGATTCCGTGTGCATGAGACTGGTCCTAGCTGGAGGAATTCCCTTTTATGAGCCACTGGAACATTATTTAGTTAAGAACAAAGACAGAAATTTGTCCTTGAAGAGAATGCCCTGCCAAGTGGCAATGACCTCAGCAATGAGACCGTCCTTCTAGAAGCAACAAGACCCCAAAGGGCTGGAAAGTGAGTAGAAATCAGTGCTGGCTGCAGCCCTCTGGGCGTGCGTCACAGCTTGTGCGTCTGCGTGTCTGAGGGGATGTTCTGGGTCTCCACCGCCTGTCCTGTGGCATGGCCAGCCTGGACTTTGCCACTCCCTCCCCGCTGCCTGGCCGGCCCGGTGTGATCGGGGTTCGAGGCAGGCACCCAGGGCAGGGACAGGGAGGTGCTCTGTACTTCCAAGTTCGCTGCACTTCTCACAACTCATCAGGCTGTGGCAGGGCCTGGACGTGGCCTTGTGATGGGCGCTGTGCCGGGCCCTCGCCCGGGGCGTGCTGGAGAGAATGGGAAGGACCCGGCCTACGTGCAGCACAGGTGCCTGCGCCCCCACCCTTCTGCTTGGCAGGGTCCAGTCAGAGCAGCCTCTCAGGCCTCTGCCCTCCCTGCCGTGAGCAAGGATGGTGATCCCTGCTCGTGATGGGCAAGATGTTGTCCAGTGAATGTCACCAGGCAGCGGCTCCCAGGGATGGGAGATGTTACTGGAAGCACAAACACTTGCACATGCGTGCACACACATGCGTGCTGGGGCTGTGGGGAATTCAGTGAGAGCCTGGGGTTTGGGGACACTCACACACGAGTGCCTCAGAGCAAACTTGCCATGTGTTTCCCAGGCACAACCTGGGCAGGGAGATCGCCAGGCCCTGCTCTCCTCACCCCGCGGTGCAGCTGTGTGCAGAACACATGGCTAGGGGTCGACGTGGGAGCACATGGCGGGAAGCCAAACCTGAAGGAAGCTCCTGGGGCAGTGTCTCTCCCCAGGTGAGCAGTTGACAGAGTGGAGGAAGCTGCAGCCTTGGAGTCTTGAAGAAGGTTCCAGGCCAGAGCACAGGGGTCCTGACCTCTGAGCTCTGGGGCGGGACCCACCTCTCCAAGCTGTGTCCCCATCCCTAAGCAGGTAACAGTCCCTCCCGTCTCAGGGATAGGTGAGGATTTGGTGCAGTCCTCAGGAGTAAGAACAGGCCATCTCCTGGCCCATGGTGGACACCAACAGGTAAGGGCAGCTCAGAGATCCCAGCTTTCAAGTATGGACTGGCTCTGAGACAGCCCTGTCCCCTGGAGTTTATGGGCTTGGGCAGCCCTGCCCTTTCCTGCCCCTGGGCTGGTGGGTACCTGCTGGCTCTGCCTCCCTGCCCAAGTTTCCTGTTCAGGAAATATCCCTTGAGGGAGACACCACCTCTGTCGCCCCAAACCCTTGTTTGCTGTTGTCAGCAGTCAGCAGAGTGTCAGGGGCATCCCTGGGCCACCTCTGCCCGAGAGAGAGATGTACCCCTTATCCCCACCTGCTAGCTGGCATAGCCGGGCAAACAAGGACCCCCCCATTGCTGGGCAGCCATCCCATCCCAGCCAACCACGGTGGGGCTGCAGGGAAGAGGGGACACTGCAGGGAGGCGGGACACTTCAGGGAGGTGGGGACACTGCAGGGAGGTGGGGACACTGCAGGGAGGTGGGGACACTGCAGGGATGTGGGAACACCGCAGGGAGGTGGGACGCTGGGGTCTTCTCCGACGGGCTCCTCCTCTGTGACGCTGCCATTGTCTTTCCTGGGGCCTCACCCCAACGACCTCCTGTGCGGGGGCAGGAGGGGCCTCATCTGCCCACGCCACTCCGCCCGCTGCCCAGCCCAGAGGCAGATCTTAGGCCGGTGTGGTGACTGTCTCTGTGAGGCTCAGGGCGCTGCACGTGTGACGAAGGGGGAAGCTCCCGGATCCCTGTCCTTTGTCCCAAATGGCTCTGGACACAGCCAAGGGCAGGGGCCAGCCGCCGAGAGCCGAGTGTCTTGGTTTATTTCATCTTCATGACAAGAAACCTGAGTGAGGGGTGGGGGGACCCTCGCCTTCAGCCCCACCCATGAGACGGGCAGACAAGGCAACTCCGCACTAGGCAAGCAGGCTTGTCCCCTCCACACACTGCTCTTGCCCAGGTGGCTTGTCAGTGTGGATCCCACCTGCGTCCCCTGCCCCCCTCCTCTGCCCTCTGCCCTCTGCCCTCTGCCCTCTGTCGGAGGCTGACCAAAGGGGGCCGGGAGCAACTGGCGGGAGGGCGGGGAGGAGAGGAGGTTGGACACTTCTCATCTTCCTCTGGGGACAGACTGTCACGTCCCTTGCCCGCAGGGATCTGGAGGAAGCAGAACCGTCTGGTGGGTTTCAGTGAAGGGGGCTGTCCAGAGCCCACCGGGTGCACATGAATCTCACACCTGCCCATGGGTCGGGGGCTTCCCCCCCTGCCCCGCCCGATCTCAGATGGGCAAACTCCAGCCAGGCCCCAGATGGGCGAAGGATGGAGTCGGGGCTGTCCTGGGATGGCAGTGGTGCCGCGAGGGAAGCAGCACACCCAGCCCGGACTGTCCTCGAGGCACCCCCAGTCCAGAGGGGTGTGAGAAATTCTGATTCTTTCACTATGGAAACGTCTTCTTCCCTGACCTCACACTTCAGAACCCAAACAAAACATTTCAAGGGAGAGCGAACCACTGAGCTTGGTTAACACGCACCAGTGTCCAGGCCCACCCAGCCCACACTGGCCCACGAACCCCAGGCCCACGCAGGCCAGGCCCACTGGACCCCAGGCCCACCCGCAAGGTGCCTACTGGCCTCACAAGGCTTCCGCGGGCGGCAGGTTCTGTCCCGGGCCCCCCACACGGGCAGACTTTCTCAGGGAGGGGCCGTTGCCTGTTGGGGGCCAGCTGAAGGTGACCACAGCCGTGCAGTCAAGGCTGGGGTTCAGTGTGGACATGAAGCTCCTTTTGAAAGTAATATTTATATACTTTTAATTTCCCTTTCCTGGTCACCTGTTACTGCCCTCCCAACGCTGGGTTCCTGTCTTAGCTTTTACCATCACCTCAAATGCTCCAGATGCAAACATCTGCAGCTACGTCCATTGGAGGGTCTGAAAGCAGAGCCTTGCCTTGCAGAGAATTCCAGGGGCGTTTCCACACGGAGCCAGCCAGTGTTCATCATCGTTCAGGAGCCTGAGTGATAAGTTTTTCATATAGCTGTCAGAAATAATACGAAAACTATAAATAATGCTGAAATAAGGCTTTCCTGGAAAAGCTTTCTAACCATTCTGAAGGGAAGGGAGGCTGCATCTCAGAGGAACGGATCTCACTGCAGATAGCTGATCACAGCTTACTGGGCCAACCACGCCTCTTCCGACGTCCGTCAGGTGGACGTTGTCCACAGGCGATGCCTTCACCAGACAGTGGAAGGTAAAGATCAGTGCCGGCCATTTTCAGGACGTGGTTTAAGTGCATCCTGCCTGGGCCAGCACTCCGCGATCTGCCCCGCAGCAAAGCCGCCCTGGAATTCTCACAGCCGTGTGTACGCAGTGTGGGGAATCTGAGCCGTCACGTGAGATCTGATCCCAGCAATAACTGCAAAAGTTCACACATGTAATTTTCCTTGTGATGACTGTAGATGCGCACAGTTGTGAGCAATGACAGATCTCTCGCTCTTGTTACTCAGTTTCTCCCAAAAGTAACATTTTACAAAACTATTACATACTATGCTGATATCAGTAAAATTCACCAACCTCATTCAGGTTTTCCCAGTTTTGCTTGTATTCGTGTGTGTGTGTGTGTGTGTTTAGTTCTACCCAATTTTATCACTCGCATAGTTTCATGTATCCGTCACCACAGTCAACGTAGTGAACAGTTTCGTCAAAGGATCCCTCTGCAACCCTTGTCTCGCCACTGCCTGCCACTACGCTGCCCTAACCCCAGCAAGCCACTACCCTGCCCCTAACCCCTGCAAGCCACTACCCTGTCCCTAACCCCAGCAAGCCACTACCCTGTCCCTAACCCCAGCAAGCCACTACCCTGCCCCTAACCCCTGCAAGCCACTACCCTGTCCCTAACCCCTGCAAGCCACTACCCTGTCCCTAACCCCTGCAAGCTACTACTCTGTCCTCTATTTCTAAATTTTGCCATTTAAAAATGTAATGTAAATGGAATTATACAGTACGTCACCTTTTAGGACTGGACTTTTTTCCTCAGTGAGATTCCCTGGAGATTCATCCAAATCGTCGCGTGCATCGGTGGTCTGTTCCTTTTCATTGCCGAGTGGTTTTCCTTGACAAAGGTGTACCACAGCTAGTTCAATCATTAGCCCATTGAAGGACATCTGGGTAGTTTCCACTTTTTGATTATTATAAACACAGCATCTGTGAACATTGGTGTACATTTTGAGTGTACGTTTATTTGGGATAAATGTTTAAAAGTATAATTGCTGGGTTGTTTGGTAATTGCATATTTGGTGTTTGAAGACACTGCCAAACCAGTCATGTATGAGTTTCTCTGTGTCCTCATAGGCACGTGCTGTCCCTACTTTTTTATCTGAGCCATTCTGGTGGGTGTGGAGTGACATCTCATTGTGGTTATAATTTGCATTTCCTTCATGGCTAATGATATCGAACATCTTTTCACGTGCTTATGTGCCATCTGTACATACCCTTCAGTGAAATTTTTGTTCATATTTCGTGCCCATTTTCTAACAGAATCATTTGTTGCTTATGTTAAACGTTGACAGTTCCTTATATATTCCATATACTTGGCCTTTTGTCAGATTTGTGGTTTGCAAATATTTCTCCATGTAGCTCATAGACTGCTGCTCATCTGTTCATCCTCTTCACATGGACTTTCACAGAGAAAAAGTTTTAAATTTGCTCAGGTTTAATTTACCAATTTTTCCTTTTGGATAGTGCTTTTGGTGGCAAGTCTAAGAACTATTTGCCTAACTATAGATCCTGAAGATTTTCTCCCATGTTTTCTTGTGGTTTTATTCTAAAAGTGTTATACTTTTACCTTTTACATATAAGTCTATGATCCATTTTGAGTTAATTTCTATAAGGTTTGAATTTTAAGTGGTGGTTCATAATTTTTGCCCATGGATATCCACTTGCTCAGGATCATTTGTTGAAAAGACTGTGTTTCCTAACTGAATTGCTTTGGTACCTTTGTCAAAAGTCATCTGAGCATTTTTGTGTGAGTCTATTTCTGGGCCCTTTTTCTATTCTATTGATCTATATGTCTATCCTTTTGCTAATACTACATAATTTTGTTTGCTGTCACCATACAGTAAACCATAGTATTGGGTATTCTCCCACTTTGTTACTCTTTGTCAACATTGTTTTAGCTATTCTAGGGCTGTCCCTTTCCATATAAATTTAAGAGTAACTATCTATGTACACAAGAAACTTTACTGGGATTTTGATAGAAATCGAATTAAGATGGAGTAAGGGCTAAGGGTAATTAACGTCTTTACTATGGTAAATCTCTAACTCATGAACATGGTATATCTCTTCCTTTATTTAGGTCTTCTTTGAATACTGTCACCAGCATTTTAAAAAATTTTCAGCATACAGATCCTGTATATGTTTTGTTCAGTGCATACTGAAATGCAATATTTCATTTTATTTCGAGTGATTGTAAATGGTACTTTGTTTTTTAATTCCAGTTTGCTCATGTTCTCTGTTAGTATATAGATTTGCAAATAATTTTGTGTGTTGACCTTGCATCTCATAACTTTGCTGAACTCATTAGTTCTAGGGATTTATTTGTAAATTTCCCAGGATTTTTTTATTTAGAGACAATTGTGTCATCTGCAAATAGACATACTTTTATTTATTTATTTCCAACCTGTTTACCCTTCTTTTTCTTGCCTTATTTCAGTGGCTAGAACTTCCAGCACTATTTTGCATAGAAGTAATGAGAATAGACATCTTTGCTTTGTTCTCTGTCTTAGGAAAAACACATTTATTATTTCACTATTAAATATAATGTTGGCTGTAGGCTTTTTTGTATATGCTCTTTATCAAAAGGTAATCCTCTCCTATTCCTAACTGACTGAGAGTTTTTCTCATGACTGGGCTTTGTATTTGTCAAATACATCAATTTCCTGCATCAATTGATGTAATCACATGATTTTTTCATTGGCCTTTTCAATATGGTGGATTATACTGATTGGTTTTCAGATGTTGCGCACTTGGAATAAATACCACTTCATCATGATGTGTAATTATTATTATACATTGTGGAATTCAATTTGCTAATGTTTTGTTCAGTATTTTGCATCTAAGTTCATGAGAGATGTTGGTTTTCTTTTGGTTTTTTGTTTGTTTGTTTGTTTTTGTGGTGCTGCCATTGTCTGGACTTTGTATTAAGGTAATATTGTCTTCAAAAGATGTTTCAGGAAGAGCACCCTCCTCTTTATTTTCTGGGATATATTGCATAAAATTGGCAGTAATTTTGCTTTAAGTACTTTGTAGAATTCTCCAGTGAAATTCTTTGGGCCTAGATAGGACCTTGTTAGGAGCTTTTCAACTACAAATTCAATTTCTTTAATGATTATAGGACTACTTAGACTACCTATGTCATCTAAGTTCAGTTTTGGTAGTTTGCAGTTTTAAGAACTTGGTCTTCTAAGTTGTCAAATGTATGGGAATAAAGTTGTTTGTGATATTCCTATATTACATTTTTTAAAGCTGCAAGATATGTGGTAATATGCTCATTGCATTTGTGATATTGGTAATTTGTTCCTTACTTTTTTTATTTTTTTCAGTCTTGATACAACTTTATCAATTTATTGATTTTTTAAAAAGAACTGGCTTTTTGTTTCATTTATTTTCTCTGTGTTTCTATTTTCAATTTCATTGGTTCCTACTTTTCATTATTATTTCCTTCCTTCTACTTCCTTTGGGTTTATTTGCTCTCTTTTTCCTAGGTCCCTGAGGTGGGAAATCAGATTATTGACTTGAGAGCGATCTTCATTTCTTATGTAAGCATTTAGTGTTATAAATATCATCCTCAGAACTGATTTAACCACATTCCACAATTTTGATATATGGTATTTTTGCTTCACTCAGGTCTATGTATTTTCTTATTTCCTTTGAGACTTTCTCTTTAACCCATAAGTTACCTAGAAAAGTGTTGTTTAATTTTCATGTGTTTAAAATATTTTTGTTATTGATCTCTAGTTTGGTTCCTTTATGGTCAGAAAACATACTCTGTATGATATCAATACTTTTAAATTTGTTGAGGTTTGTTTTATGACCCAAGATATGATGTGTCTTGGTCTTGGTGAATGTTCCTGGAGCACTTGAAAAAATCATGTGCATTCCGTAGTTTTTGTGTGACGTTCTACGTCAGTTAGGTCCTGTGTTTTGATTGTATATCTTGGCTCTCCTACACTGCTGCTGACTTTCTGTCTTATGGCTCCCTCAGTTGCTGAAAGGCCAATGTTAAAGTCCCCAGCGATACTCGTGTCTTTATCTGTTCTTATTCCAGCTCCAGCAGTTTTTTGTGTTCTGTATTTTGAGACTTTATGTATTTTGAGGCTTTATTGTTCGGATGCACACACATTTACGATTGTCATGTCTTCTGATAGATTGATCTTTTTATCATTATATAAAGTGTCTCACTGTCTCTACGAGTTCTCTTGGTTTTGGAGTCTACTTTGTCAGATATTAATATAGCCACTGCTTTTTAATTTTGTATTAACATCTGTATGGTGCATGGTGTATCTGTTTCCATTCTTCCACTTTCAGCTTATTTATACCATTGGGGATAAAATGAGTTTCTTGTAAACACATATAGTTGGAGTGTGTGTGTGTGTGTGTGTGTGTATTGACTCTGCAAATCTCTGTGTGTTCGTTTATGTTTTTGATTTTTTGAGTTTGTGTATTTAAACCATTTATATTTCAGGTAATTATTGGTAGGTTGGCACTTAACACTGCCATTTTGTAATTTTTGTATTTGCTTCTTTTTGTAAGATTCCTATTTTTCCCTTCTTGCCTTCCTCTGGGTTACTTGATCATATTTTAGGATTTTGTCTTGATTTCTATATAGTGTTTTTAGTGTATCTTTTGACATCATTTTTTTAATAGTTGCTCTGGGTATTTCAATATATATATGTGATGCTTAACAGTCTACTGGTATCAGCAATTTACCATGTCAACTGAAGTGTGAAAACCTCACTTCTATTTAGGTCCTTTTGTCTTCTTCATTTTGAAAGATGATTGTCTTGAATGGTAGAGGGTGTTATTTTTGTTTTGGTCATCAAATATGCTTTATGAATTTCAGGAGGAAAAGGAGAGTCTATTGTACATACCCATATCTCTGCTCTTTCCCTTGTTCCTTAGTCCTCCCTGACACTCTGAGACGTCTTCATTTGTCATTTCCTTTCTGTTTAAAGAAGTTCCTTGCCCAAGATTTACGGGTAGATCTAGTCGGTGACAGATTCTTTTAGTTTTTCCTCATCTGAGAATATTTTCATTTCTACTTCATTCCTGTAGGTTAGTTTTGCCAGACACAGAATTCACAGTTTAACAACTCTTTCAGCAGTTGAAAACTGTTGTGCCACTTTCTTCTGGTCTCCATGGTTACAGATGAGGAATTGTCATTCAAATTGGTATCCCCTATAAGTGGTGTGTCACTTCTTTCTGGCTGATTTCAAGATTTTTTTTCCTTTTTCTTTAATTTTCAGAATGTTAGTTATGATGTGTCTTGGTATGGATTTCTTTTGGTTTAGTTGGTTTGCACTTCACCTGGCATTATTGGATCTATATGTTTGTATCTTTTGCCAAATTTTGGAAGCTTTCAATCGCTATTTCTCCAAATACTCTTTGAGCCCTGCTCTCTTCCTCCTCTGCTGTGGAACCGTGACGGTGTGAGCTCGCACCCTTGGCTGCCTTCCCGCAGGTCCTGGAGGCTTTGCGAATGTCTGTTCTCAGTCTGTTTCCTCTCTCTCCTTCCAATGAGAAGAATTCTATCGTTCTGTCCTCAGGATCATCGATTTTGTCCTCTGTTACCTCTACCCTAGCACTGAGCCCATCCAAATATTTTTATTTGTTTTTTGTATTTTCAGTTTAATAGTTTTCCTTTGGTTCTTTTTTATACCTTCTATTTCTTTGCTGAGATTTTTCTGTTTTTTTATTTGTTTCAAGAGCATTAGTAATTGGATGTTGAAGCATTTTTTATGCCTGCTTTAAAAACTTTGTCAGATAATTCCAACATCTGATCCGTCGTGGAGCTGGCGTCAGGTGACTGTCTTCTCATTCAGTTGTGATTGCCGTGGGCATTAGTACGATGGTCAATTTTCCATTGTATCCTGGACCTTTTGTCTATAATGTTAGGAGACTCTGGGTCCCATTTAAATCTTTTATGTCAGCAGGAAGTCACCCTGTTTATGTTTAGTATGCAGGTCCTGGCCAACTTTTATGTGCTTTAGTTCAAATGACAGTTTAATTTTCAGAGTCTTTGCTGTGTTATTTTGGTTTTCTTGGTTTGTCCGGTGCCAGTGGGGTTCACATTGGTTCTTGCTGGTGTCACCTAAGAGGGAAAAAGATGTTTCCCCAAGCCCCCAGGTATGTCCCAGTGAGGGGGAATATAGTGAGTCACCCGCCCAGTACCTGCGGCTGCATGAGTCTCGAGGTGGGGAGGGGAGTCTTGGAGAAACCAAGAGGGTTCCAAGGCTGGAGCTTTCCTTATAGCTGGTCCTCCTTTGCCAGCTTTGCCTATTTATCTCTGTCTTTCCGTGGAAAAGGGGGACTCAGGCCCAGTAAGAAAAGGGAATGCGTCCCCCTAACCCCCAGCTACTTGTTTCTGACAGAGACCAAAATCAGTCCCCTTACAGGTGTTATCAGACTTGCCTGGTGTTGTCAGAGGGATGTCTGCTGGGTCCAGAGGAGGATGCTCCTAGCTTGGCCATCCTCTGTTGCTACAGGAGGGGACAGGGACCTCTGGGTCCTGGTTTCCTCTTTCTCTTGGTCAGAGGGCAAGAAACACCCGATGCTGTGCTGCTCCTCCAGCCCTGGAGTTCCAAACCAGCTCACCTCTTCTTACTGTCTTCCAGAGTTCTCTTCGGGGGTCTCTTGCACCATTTCCAGAATTTATAGCAGTGCTTAGCAGAGAAGACTAGCAAGAAATGGGGCTGCCCCACCAGGTCTTGAGCAGGAACCTACACATTTTTTTAATTGACATATAACGTTTATACCACAAAATTTACTATTACTATCTTAACATATACAATTCAGGAGTTTTTAAAATATTCACACAATTGTGCTAACATCATCACTAATTCCAGAATATTTTCATCACCTTGAAAAACACAGCTCACACTCCTTGGGAGCCACTCCCAGCTCCCTGAGCTCAGCCCCTGGGTCACAGCTCCGAGAAGAAACTGTGCTACCAGGAATTCACAGTCGAGTTGGAGAGGGGGAGAGAGATTAAACAAGTTACCACCAAACATTGCATGATTAATATTTATAGATGAGATTTTAAAAAGTGAACCCCAGAAGTGTATGAGCAGTGGCTGCCTCCCGGCTGGGCTGATGCCAAGGAGAGAGGTGTCCCCTGCAACCCTGTGCCAGGGCCAGGGAAGGGGGAGGCAGGGAGATCCCCAAGGTGCAGAATTCATGGAGGGACACTTCCCCAGGGTTGTAAGCCAGGAGTGAGGGGTCCTTATTCTTTCCCCCAGGTGCCTGTAACCCAGGCACTGTCTGTGGCCTGGAAAAGGGGCTCCCTCCTCACCCCACATTCCTACATTTAATTTTCAGACATTAGTCATCAGTGCAATGTCATTCACATTTATGGCCTAATGGCCATGATTGGGGAAAACAACAACAGAACAACAGTGCAAACAATGTCTATTCCGGGGGAGGAAGTGCAATCACCTAAGGAAGGGGAACCTCGGGTTCCCACCCCCACCCTAGCCAGGAGGGCAACGCACTGTCAGGTCTGCCTGAAGGGCCTGGGAGTCCAGGGAGAGACCCGTGAGCGGGCTCAGGGGTGCAAATCTCCCTGGGTGGACTGTGGAAAATCCCCCAGGTGGAAACCCGCACGGGCCTCTCCATCCACACTCCCGCAGGTACTTCAGATCCCGAACAGTAAACGGACTCAATGATCAGCAGTAAATGCTCGTGAACAGTACAAGAAAGCCGTTCATTGTTCCCAATTCTTCCCTTGAGGTACGTACACATTACACAGCATTTATCTTTACTCTTCGGCACTGTGGCAGCCAATCAAAAGTCAGCTAATCTTCCTGACTACAAAACCATCTACTAAAACATTTTTATACAATGCAGATTTTCAAGATTTATCATCTCCTGTACCCGTAACTTAGAATGCATTAGGCTGGTGTTATCAATTTTAATAACAGGCTTCCTAGCTAAAATTTGGATCAACGTCACTGGGTTTTTCAAAATCTCATTACTGGAGTCACTGAAAACACAATATCCCATGAAGAAAGCATATTTCTCTTGTCAAAAATAGGAATGACGGTGCTGATAGCTGGCTGCGACTTTCCGTGTCTCTCTTATAGTTGTTATATCATCTCCGCTCGTTTGATTTAGTTGTCCTGTATTTCCTCGTACCTGCACCCATGGGTTGCGATGGCTTTTCCAGGCTTCTATATTTTAAGTTAATCTACTAACATCTTTGATTTGTTCTCTTATGACTCCCAGGAAAAGAAGCGTTCATTTTCAAAGAGACTTGTAGCGTCCGCCTTCACCAGGAAATGTTTATGAAAACCCACCCTCCAACCTTCTTTAAGATGCTTCCTCTGAGGCACGACCTTGACTATGACCTTCCTCCCGCGGGAGCTTTGGTCAGTTTGGAAAAGCCCCATGGAAAGGCCTCAGGTGAGCTTTTACTGCAAAGTCCAGAAACCGGCTAAGAACCCGAATCTTTTCCAAATCTTCTGTGCGTCAGCCCGGATCAGTCAGCCTGCCCGGCGGCCATGGGGGGTGGGGCAGGCCAGCCCTGGGCCCCCTTGGATCCGGGTTCCCACACTCAGGTCACCCCGACTCGACAATGGGAGAGGCGCTTTCTCCTGGAAGACAAACGTTGCAAACACTTTAACAGGGTAAAATGTGGTCTTATTCACGCCACCCCTGTGACTGACAGAGAAACCGATTATGGGTCATCGACGCTTCTGACGCCAAATGGTGAAACCCATGTCGCATGCCGCAGGCCCGGCCATCGGACGCAGACGCCTGACACGCGGCAGGCTTCTCTCCCCCGAATGTCACAGTAGCGTGAGCATGGCGTAGAGAACAGTACAGAGAGAGTCACAATGAACAGAATCAATTTCTCACCTTGAAGCAAGTGTCATAAAAAATAACCAAACTGTGAGATGGGAGCAGGTAGTGAGGTGGGAGGGGGAGTAGGGAGTGGTGGGGACGCCGAATTCTGCGGATTTGTCAGGCTGTGGTCCCCGAGGAACAGTGGGAGGAGCCCCCGGCCCTGTCGTCCCAGCGCCCAGGCCAGCCTCGAGCCTGGAGGCCAAGCTTTTGCCCTTATTGGTTTTTTTCCGGCAGATGGTAAGAAGCACAGACCCGAGTCCTACCCCACAAGGTGCAACGTGTGCAGGGAGAACCAAGCTCAGCGGTGCCTGTCTGGAACCTAAGCTGTGCCGAGCTCTGCCGGGGTGGAGGTTCCCAGCTAACCCCCGCGGACACCCTCCGGAAGCTGCTGGGCTTTCTGGGACACAGGAGTGTGCAGACGGTGTGCACGTGGCCGTGGCAAGCGCAGTGCTGGGGCTTGTGTCTGGGGTCCCGGGGAAGCTGAGGCACATTCCCTGTGGCTGGGGTGACCCACTGAGAGTGTGGGGCTGAGCGGGGGTCTGAAGGAGGCTGTGGGCCCAGGAGGGTTGGAGGACCTGAAGCAGGGCCAGGTCCCCAGAGAGTGAGGAAGAGGGAGCCACCCAGCCGACGCTGCGCCCGTCTCTGCCGGTGCCCTCGGGGGGCTCCCGTTTTCTGGGCACTGTGACGAAGTTGCTTCTTGGGGACCCGGTGGGGGAACTCCTGACGCTCAAAAGAAGAACAGGCGCCATGTGATGCAGACACTGCCTCGCCCGGCGCCCGGCAGTGGGTGTGGGTTCCCATCTCACGTGAGCCTTGGAGGCCGTCACCCTGGCTCCCAGGAGCGGGGGTTGCTGCCACCAGGCCTCCTTGGCCAAGGGTCCAGCTAGCAGGACTAAGAGTCCTTCCCTGGGGACCCTCACAGTGGCTCGATGCCCAACACTCAGGGTGTGAGTCACCGTGGATGGCCAGTATGTGGGGACTGTGCCAATGGCACTCAGAGGAGTGTGTACGTGTGTGTGTGTGGTGTGTGGGATGTGTGTGGTGCATATGTGTGTGTGGTGTGGGGTGTATGTGTATGTGTGTGTGGTGTGTGTGGTTATGTGTGTGTGGTGTGTGGGGTGTGTGTGGTTATGTGTGTGTGGTGTGGGATGTTGTGTGGTGTGTGGTGGTGGGTTGTATGTGTATGTGTGTGTGGTGTGTGGTGTGGTGTGGTGTGGGGGGTGTGTGTGTGGTGTGTGGTGTGGTGTGTGTGGTGTGGTGTGTGGTGTGTGTGGGGGGTGTGTGGTGTGGTGTGTGTGGTGTGTGTGTGTGGTGTGGTGTGGGGGGTGTGTGTGGGGTGTGTGTGTGTGGCGGGCTCCCCGGAGCACCCAGGGCCCAGGGGAGTCAGGACGGATAGTCACTGATGCCTCTCAGGGTGGACACCCGCAGCTGGGAGCGTACCTGGTGGGCAGGTGCTTGTCTGTCCCCTTCTCGCCCCCAGCCAGGCCCGCAGGGAGGGCTGTGCCAGCCGTGGTTACCCGGCGCAGGTGGAGGCCGTGCTTGGAGCCGAGAGGCATCACGGGAAGGGTAGGAGCCGCCTTTCGCAAACCTCAGCGTGGCTTCAGCGGTGGGCGGGGGGGTGAAGGCTACACGGACACCCCCAAGGCTGTGGGTACCTACAGCCTCACCCGTGGGCTTCCTTCTGTGTGTCCTTGGCAGCACTGCCTCTCAGTGTCTCCGAGGGTGAGAAGTACCAAGAAGTCACCAGGACTGGCCAGCCATCCCCTGTATGCACCCGTCACTGAAGTCCCCAGACATCCCACCAAGAGGCATTGTCGCTGGGCGCAGGAGGGCACATGGCCATGACAGTCCTCCTTCTCCATGGGCCAGCCCTGCCCAGCGCCAGCCCTCGGCCCCGAAACGTCACCAGACGCTCACACACCCCGTGCAAGTGCTTCTAACTGTGCTTTCCTCCACGAGGACAGAGGACAAGTCTGCCTGGCTTGGTGCGTTTTCATAAATCTTAAAATCTTACGTGCAAATGTGCTTTGTTCAAAACCTAATGCAACAGAGCAGAAGAAACTCGCGGGATGGCTTGAAAATGTGCGGCATCCGCCGTAAATGTGCGGATGGACGAGTGTGGTGCTTTTATGAAGCCGGTCACTCCCGTGCTGCAGCGGCCGTGTGTTTATGAGTGTTTACGAGGTTCCTCTTTGAGCACTTTCCTCACACGTAATTGTTTTAAATGGTCCCGGAAGACCCACCAGGTGCCGGGGGCCCTCCTGATGCTGCAAGATTAAATGGGAACATCCTTCACATTTCCTTCCAAAGACTCACAGTAATCAGAATTCTTAACCCAAGGAAACAAGGAGACGACTATTGGGCTGTACAGGCAGTGATGGATACAGAACTTTGCGGGTTGTGACAACAGTGCCACACCCCACCGGCCAGCTCCCAGGTCGGCCCAGAGGAGCCAAGGAGGGACAGGAGACCTCACCTGCCTGCACCCACGTGCCAGCGTGGGCCGGTCCCAAGGTCACTGAGGTCCTGTGGAAACAGGGAGCTGCGGCTTCCCAGAGGCTGCCGTGTGGTTCTCAAATGTATTTTATTTTTCCATTTTGCCAAGAAGCAAAGAACAGACCTCGTAAGTCAAAATACCACCCTCCTTCAGGTGCTGGGCCGGGGCCAGCTGGGGAGACAGGACAGGATGCCCGGGGTGGGGTGGGGTGGGAGAGGGAGGCGCACGCGGCCTCCAGGGCTCCCGGCTTGTCTGGCAGCCCGGCCTTCAGAGCCGCGTGTGCGGACAGAGGGACGCGCCTCATGGCCCCGAGGGCTCCTTAGCTAAGGTGCCACGTTCCCACGTGTCCATGGAAGTACCAGAAATTGCCCCGTATTTCGGAAGCCGCAGTGTTGCAGAAGTCCCCTGAGGGAACGCGGTGGCAGAGAGAGGATTGGAACCATCTTTTCTCAAAACATTGCCATCTTCCCACTATGGCCAGCTTCGTCTTATGCTCAACTGATCGGAGAGATTCAGCTGAGCCTCTCTGGAAATCCCCCGGGCATTAGGGGAGTCCGTCCGTTTATAGAATCACTCAGAACTTCGGTGGAATAAAGCAACTCGCGCAGAACTCGGGGAGCTCAGTTTGCAAGCGTGCCCCTTCCTTGCCAGGCTTGCTGGGCGGCAGGGCCCTGGTGGTCGGCACCCGCCCCGCCCGGCACCCCTGGAGGAAGCCCGGCTTCTCCCGCACTCGTGACTCTCACGACCCCAGAGCCTCGGCTGTCTTCAAATGATGCCTTTTATTTACAGAGTTTCAGGCCCAAAAGCAAAATGTCTAATTCGATTTGCAGCTTGCTGATCTGATGCAGTCACTTTTAATCCAAAATGATTTCTTATCATAGACAACCAAATGCTTTCTTCAGGGGCATCACACTGGTTAGAACATCTCATAATTTCAAAGATAACAAAAAGGAAGCGCATGGAACCCAGGGACTGGGATGTGGGCCTCCTCTCCCTGCGGGGCCGCCTCCCACAGAGGCGTTTGCATGTTCAGGTTTGGAAATCACACTGCTCCACCCTCTGTGCCATCTTGAGGAGAGGCTTACACTCCCTGGGCCTCAGTTTCCTCATCCGTAAAATGGGGGAATCATAGCAGTTTTTCCCTGGGGTTCTTGTGTTGAGTAAGAGAGGTTGTGAGCACAAGTGCTTAAGACTGGATCTGACAAAGACCGTGAGCCCTGCCGATGCTAACGGCTGGTGTGTTCCCGTGGGGACATGCTCCCCGCGGTGTGATTACGGGATAGAAATGCTCCTCTGTGGGATAGGCTGGCAAGGAAGGGACACGGAAGGAACTCGGCCATCGTTTGCCACACTTGAGAGTTTACAAAGTTCTTTTGCCAGAGGGCAGGGGGGATGCCCATTTCATAGGTGAAACAGCTGAAAAATGCTTGTCCCAGACTGTTTACAGACGGCAGAGCCAGGAATTCCACACACGGGCTCTGGGGCCCAGGCCGGCGAGTGCTCTGCCAGGAGGGTGCCTTCCCACCCCGAACACCGCAGCTGCCCCCGTCACCCCTCCACCCTGATCGGCCCTGGAGCCTCCGTGGGTGCTGGGGCAAGACGGTGTGTGGCCCGAGCAGAAGCGGTGGGCAAGGCCCCGGCTGTCCCAGTGTGGACCTTCTGTCCTCAGGCCTGCTGTTGGCCAGGGCAGCCATGTGTCTCTCCACAAGGGTACCAGGTTGGTGGGTGGCTTCTGCCCTAGAAGGCCCCTGGGGTCCCCACAGCGATGGGACTTTGCTATTCTGACCGTCACCGTGCAGTTTGAAGTCTGAGGCACTCGTTTGTTGACATGTTGACTGGCATTTTATTCAATCTGGCCACCTGAGGTTTCACTCTCTGTGTCCCCAGTTCCATCGGTGTCACAGAAAATGCTGACGATCCGCAATGGATGACACAGCATTCCCGGGGGGAGGTGGAGCACAGCAATTTCTAACCCGCTTTTGCAGAAGGGGAAACCGGGCTCAGCGCGAAGTGCTTCCCCACGGCGAGGGCAGAGGCTGGCCCCTGGGAAAGACAGCACTGGAGCCTGGGCCTCAGTGCCCCGGCCTGAGCCCTGTACTGGGCCAAGCTGCCTCTGTGCTCCCAACACCTCCTCCTCCCACAGGCCAACACCCCTGGGCTTCCCAGGGTGGGGGTTGCGGCAGGCACCCCACCTCTCCACTGTGCCCACTTCTCGGCCAGGATGGCCCCATCCCAGGCTGTGCCAGAGCATGCAACACCCCCTACATGCTGGTCACTCTTGGCAAAGAAATGAAGCCAGTGTCAGCACTGGGCTGTGTTCCTAGGAACCTGCGGCCACTGGAGGTCCAGGTCCTCGAGCATGCCATGTGTGCGTTCCCCACCTCCCTGTGCACTGAGAGGCAGCTAAAGGCTGCTCCCTACTGGCCTGGGAGCCGAGAGCTGCCCTCATGGGCAACTCCTCGTTCCATACAATGCCATGCACCCCATAACGTAAGGTGTGCATGGCCCTCTCCATCCTCAGCCCCCACAGGGGGCCTACAAAGGGGGAGGGTCCCAGAAGTGAAGGGACCAGTCAGTTCAGGAATGCGGGGCCACAGCTCCAGCCCGGCCCCCGCAGGCACCACCTGCTGTTGGACGGTTCCTGGTCTGCTCATAGAACTGCTCACAGAGCCCCTCTACGCACCCAGTATTCTCAGTGCCCAAGGCCCCGATCATTACATGCGGCAGATCTTCACATGGCCACAGTCATCAGAACACCAGGCCACTTCTTATCAAATGTCTCCAGGGGAGCGTCCCTGCTGCTTCCGCCAGCTTCTGTGACGCCAGGTGCTTGTTGGCTTGTGGCCGCATCCCTCTAGTCTCTGCCTTGGTCTTCACGTGGCCTCCTCCCCTGTGTGTGTCTCTGCTGTCTGTCTCTCATAAGGACAGCTGTCCTTGGATTTAGGGCCCACCGTGGGTCCACAATGATCTCCAGAGCCATCACTGAATGACATCTGCAAAGACCCTATTTCCGATGAGGGTCACATTCAAAGTTCCAAGTAAATATGCATTTTGAAGGGACACCATTGCACCCATGGCAGGGCAGGATTCCATTTCCAACAAATATCCAGATGACAAGTGCTGGCACAGGCAGCTGGCACCACGCTATGACATCCACGTTAGTAACGTCTCCCCAAGAAGCTGCTCTTGAAGCTTCACCAGAGGACGAGCTATAAGGTGTTCCTGTGAAATGTATTTCAGGGAAAGGTCAGGCTTTACACATGAATACCCTGAATTTGTATTTCAAATTCATGTGCTGTGTTCCCTGCAGTAAAACTTTCAGCTGAGCAGAAAATATTTTTCCAATGAACCATTTCCTAAAACAATCCCATAAGTGTAGCTCTAATGCCTTGGCAACGGCCACTGTGGCAGTTGGCTGTGATTTAATGTTCAGACTTGAAATCACCACGATGGCCATACTGACACCCTGCAGGGGAGGACAGTCCTCTCTGGGGACACCCATCCAGGTACAGCTAATTGGCACCAGTGCCCCCCACAGCTACGCCTCGCCGGAATCGCCATTGGCCTGGGCTCTGGAGACGGCTTTGGATGGCAAGTGCCTGCCTCTGCAGCAAAGGGGGACAGCACCAGAATTTGTCCGGGGTGCTGGTGAGACTTCTTCACAAAAACAATTCACCCTCCCCCAGCCTCTGCACACACAGCACTGGCCTTGAAAGAGCTCCAGCCACACCTCGAACTCCTGCAAAGCAGCCCCTTGGGGAGGGCGCACAAAGAGCCTCAGCCGAGAGACAGGGCCGCTCCCAGCACAAAGAGGCTCACAGGTGGGCGTAGGACTGGAGGGGAGAGTAAAAGCTGCTCTGACACGGGCAGAGCCATGACCGCGTGGACCAAGTCTGGAGGTCAGTACCACTCCAAGAAGCAGTCAGGACTTTAGCTGCAGGAAAGGGACATATGGATACCTGGGGCTACCGGAAAATGAAGGGGGCCAGAATCAAATGAGCTGAGGACCTGGGAATGCCAAAGGAAAGAAGGGAGAAATAATTTAGTCCCATGTCTACACAGGACCCAGACAAAGATAAGAAATAATGACCCGGATCTCCTAAGTCCTGTTTGTCTCACAAAGCACCACATCTGAAGTCCACCCCACTGCATTGTCCTAATTATCTGTGTAAAAAATGGGCCCTACACCTTCCCGACCACAAAGCACTAATCATCTATAGTTAGAACTTGGCGAGACCCCTTCCCCTCCACGGTGCACTAATCATCTATAGTTAGAACTGGGCCCGACCCCTTGCCCACCACAGTGCACTAATTATCCATAGTTAGAGCTGGGCCCTGCACCTTCCCCAACACCTTGCACTAATTGTCTATAGTTAGAGCTGGGCCCGACCCCTTCCCCTCCACGGTGCACTAATCATCTATAGTTAGAACTGGGCGCAACCCCTTCCCCGCCACAGTGCACTAATTATTTATAGTTATAGCTGGGCTCTGCACCTTGCCCACCACAGTGCACTAATTATCCATAGTTAGAGCTGGGCCCTGCACCTTCCCCACCACGGTGCACTAATTATCTATAGTTAGAGCTGGGCCCTGCACCTTCCCCACCACGGTGCACTAATTATCTATGGTTAGAGCTGGGCCTTCTTATTTCCCTGTTTGCACTATGAGTGGCTTTCATGTTTTTATGTGTCTCTCATTTTCAATCTGTAAATTCTGGATGTTGGGAACACAACACGCAAAGCTCCATAACCCATGAATATCATGGCAGAATATTACAGGAGTGAAATTCCGAGACATCTTTGGTGTCTTGAGGAAATGAGTTTTATCTAAGATTTCAAATCCCTCAAGTAGAAAAGATCTCTGATGGAGAACTCCCATGTGAAGTAACCACAGTTGTCCAGTGCTTCTTTTTAACTGTGCCCCTACAAATGTTGGCCCTGACACCCAGGCCCTGGGAGGTGACTCATCTGGAAGGAGGGTGTTTGGGGAGGGAGAAGGCAGAGGAGGTCAAGGAGGTGCACCGATCCCAACATGACTGGCATGCTTATAAATCAGTGTGGACACAGGCAGGTGCAGAAGGACCGCAATGCAATGTGACGGGGCGAACACACCCACTGCAAGCCATGGAGCAGCAGAGCCCACCAGAAGCCGAGGAGAGATGAAGAACAGACCCTCCTTCACAGAGCCGGGGAGAACCAGTCCTGTTGACACTGTGGTCTGGGACTTCTCACCTCCAGAACCATGAGAGACTGGAAATTTCTGCCGTTAGGCCGTCTGTCTGCACTGCTTTGTTACAGAAGCCCTGGACACTCGGAACCTCAGCCTGTCTCTGTCGCAGTCTTTGCTGCCCACTAGCAGATGGTACAGGGCCACCAAGCTGAGTCTCCTGGTGCAGGCATGTTTTGAGAGACCGTGGCCTATGGGAGTCTTAAAGGCCCTTTATCTGTCTCCAGTTGCTGCCTGTTACATCCCGAGCTCCCAGTTGGCACATCTCCAAAGGTTCTCTCTTCTGCTCAAGATCCTGGAGGACCCTTTGCTGGGCGGTGGGGAATGTGCTAGAAACAACGACCATTTACAGACCCAAAAGTAGACTAAAAGCCAGCCAGACAGCAGGGCCCGAGCCTTGCGGGAAGTCGCAGTGATCTGTGGGCCCAGATCAAGCCTCCTGCGTCTGCTGGGTGTGTCTCCTGTCTCTCCACCATGCCACTGGGGCACGAGGGCTCCTTGTGCCTCCGCTTCATCCATCCCATGTTTCACTTGATCGCTCCTTCACTCTGCAAACACTTACGTGTGCCACAACTTGTGCTCGACAGTGAGGATACAAGCGAAGACAGGGCAGTCTCCCTGATCCAAGTGCAGGGCACAGCACAGCGGGGGTGAGGCTGGAGAGGGAGCTGGCGCATGAGCTGTACGTGCGGTGTCAGGCTCTGTGGCACTGTTGCTTTCATTGAGGTTTAGGGCCCTGTGAGGGAAACCCATTTGTATGGGCAAAGGGTTTCTTAGGCCAAACCAAGACGACTGCTGGTGTGTCTTCCAGCCCGGCCTTCCGGTAAGGCGTGAGTGAGCACACTTATATAACTATGATGGAATCTTATGTAAGACCCCCGTGCCCACCCTGTGATTGGGCATGTTGCCGCTATTGTCCTGAGCCGAATGTATATGAGCGCTCACCATGCTACTTGCGCTGCTGCAGTTGTTGCTGCGCCCCGACAATAAAGAGCGTGTCTCATCTGCCTGCTGCTGCTCACCTCTTGTTCCAGTTCCCAGAACCGCTCCACTGCCCTCGCTGGCTGTGGCACTTGCACCCCACAACAGGCCCACTGCTCGCTGCAGGCCCACAGGGACGACGGCGTCTTGGGTGTCTAACACACACATCTCGAGGCCCAAGCTCGGGGTGCCCCCTGAGGTTCCAGGCTTTATTTTGAGCTGTGGCAGGGCCACGAATATCTACTTTTTTTTTAAACTGCAGAGATGGGGTCTCACTATGTTCCCCAGCCTGGTCTAGAACCCCTGGGCTCAAGCAATCCGCCCACTTCTGTCTCCCAAAGTGCTGGGATTACAGGTATGAGCCACCGCGCCCGGCCGTACGTGTATCTGCTTCTAACCAGTGGCCCTTCCCTGCTGCATACCTTTTTTGCAGGTTATGACAATACAATGGTGAATTGTCTGGCAGTTGCACCCACTGACGTCATGAAAGGTTGAAAAGTCGTTAAGCATTAGCTGTGCGTCCGTATCAAAGTTGTCTTAATTTCACCAAGACATGTAAGTTTCTCTTCAGGGAAACAGGCGCTTAGGATCTGGGTGTGACCCCTCGTTAACAACACGGCAAGCGCAGAGTTTCACGCCACAGCCCTGACTGATGGGCTACACATTGGCTCTTCCCCGGCTGGAGGCTTTAGATTCCTGCGTCGAGAAGGTGGGCTCCCTCCAGACGGGAGCATGTCAGCTGTCACTCAGCGTCACGTAACGTTCCTGTGAGGGGACATCGATGGGCCCCGTGGGGCCCCCTCAGTGCCCACTAGAGCTGTCTGATAATCCTCCTCATGTCTGCCCATTTTCTCGTCTACAGTTTGAGAAACAGGAGCTCAATCTTGCAGGAACGGTGGTGTTTTCCTGTGCCGGCCAATCGCACCTTCCTTGGCTGTGGAGTCCTGTTTCTCTCTCCCTTCTGGCACGACGGCTGAAGGTGCTCCTTAGCCATCAAGTGTTAGTGCAGCCAGAGAGCTTTCTCCGGGAGGCAGAGCGGAGTGGGGGAGTTGCCAGACATCGCCCAGACAGGCTCACCGACAAGCCCATCTCCGTCCTCAGCGCTGAGGTCTGGGGTCCTGGCCCGGGGCCTCCGTCTCTCTCTGGGACTTTCCCAACATGCGTCCGACTGGTCTACCCAGCTCCAGGGACATGGGCTTGGTGGGGCAGCCCAGCGCCAGAGCCACAGAAGGAACCAGACAGAACGGGAGGCTCTGGCTCACGGCAGCAGAACCCTCTGCGGTGGACCCCCAGCCAGAGTATGCTCCCGGGCAAATCCTCTTCACCTGCTAAAAATGCCATTTGGAACATTTTGCTGCCTGTAATACAGTAGCTCCCCCTGTCCCTACCTCTGCCCCAGCCCCACTAACCAGGGGCAGAAACTGGCTGTGGGAGGGAGGTGCCCTGTAGTGTAAACCGAGAACATGGGGCATTTGTTCAAAAGCAGAAAGTCCTGTTAAAGGTACTAAAATGTAAAGCTTTTCTTTCTCCTATGGTCTCTCCTTCCACGTGCATGCTATTTTTTACTTGCTGTTTAAGGTTATTCTAGATAAAGAAAAATTAAAATCTTCAATAGTGTGACTTTCACCGTTCGCCTTCACCTTGCACACAACAGTTTTAAACGCAGATGTAGAAGCTTTTCACTCTGTCGCAGAACCACTGCAGTTGCTCAAGTCTCAACTCGCGTTGCACAGGTCATGCGTGCACGTGTATTTTATTCTCACCAAAACTGGGGAAACACTGCACAAAACAAACTCAAGTGTTTTTATGTCACTTCTTGTTGTGTGCTCAACCCAGGAGTTGGAAAGGATGCGATGGTCCCTTTGCCGTCTGTGGTTGTTGGAACAACTTGTGTCTGATGCAAGTTCTGGTTTGAATTAAAAGCACGGCCTGTGGGGCCAGCCAGGCCCCTGCCTGGCTCACGCAGCTGCACTCACTGGAGCCACACGTGGGTCTACCAGGAGCCTGTGCTCCTGGCATGGCCAGCACCTCGGACAGAGCATAGAGGGACATGGCACACGCATGGTGGGCGTCCCCTCTGCCCGCACCTTTCTCCTGCTGGGCCTCTGTCATTATTCACCATTAGGACTTCCAGGACAAGGACAGGGAACATCAAACCAAGCTCGCAGTCCTGCTGAACACCGCACAAGTCCCATGCCTGTGAACCTCGCCCTGAAGCCTCCCCGGAGGGCTGTGCTGCAGGAGCAGGGGTGCTGTGTGGCCTCTGCACAGCCTGGTGCCCACACTCCCCAGAGGGACAGACCAGACCCTGCTTCTCCCTGGCCCAGAGGTGCTCTCTTCCTAGCCCCCAGCACCAGAGGAGACCCACTCTCCTCTCCTGCCCTAGTCTCCTGTGAGCCCGTCTGTCCTTCACCCCTAATCTCCATCCTCTGTCCCTCCATGGCAAGACACCCCCCTCCCGCCGCCTTGGAAGCCAGGTGTGGTCTGGGGTGAGCCTTAGTGTGGGCCGGGCCTGGTTGAACATTCTAGCTTGAGCCCACCAGGGACTCGGAGCTGCCACACCCACAGCCCTGGGAGGCCCTGCATGGAACACCCAGAGACCAAGCCTCCCCTGGAGCTAGACCAGCACTGCCCAAAGCCCAGAGCCAACCAGGCCTGGTTGGGGAGCGGGTCTGTGGGCACAAGGCAGGGCTTGGGAGGGCATGTGGTCTGGGGTCGGCCTGCCTGGGCTGGGTGCCAGCTGCCCTCATGGGCTGGGAGGCCTCGCACATGTGCCTCAGTGCACCCACCCCGCCTGCCTCACAAGGACATGGTGAAATCACAGGGGCTTGGGTGGGAAGACTTAGAACAGCACTGGGCACATAATGCATGGTTGTGGCATGTGGGCTGTCACAGCGATTTTAGGTAAAACTGTCATTCCTAAGGGGCAGTCAGGCCAGAGGGAACACAGGTTTGGAGCCTCTGGCCACAAAGCTGGTCGGTTAGAATCAGGGAGAATCCATCCGGGGAAACCTCCCAATCCGATTTCAAAGGTGTCACTGGGAGCTTCCTTCTCTCTGTGTCCAACATGGAAAACATCAATTAGGGCTGAGGTGCTGTTCAGCGACCAACCTTCCTGGGGACAGTTCAGAGAAAAAAATAAGACCCACAGCCCCAAAGGACCGGCAGGGCCTCAAGGCAAGGGCGCCCTTGCCCTGCAGGGACAGCCCTGGACACATCGCCCAGCTATAACACATCCACGTGTTCACCGCAGAACCCAGAACCTGCTCTGCCCCACGGCCTCTCTGGCCTCTCCAGTCTCTGGGGCTCCTGGGCAGGCTGTCCCCTCGGGGGGCGAAGGAGGAAGATTAGGGTCCAGGGCTCTGGTTGCAGGACGTGAGCTTCTCTTCCAGGCATGGGGGGCATCTCTGGGGCTAAAGGCAGGCGGCACCTCCTGCTGTGCTGGGGAGGGACCCTCATGCCTGGCCCCCCCCCCAACCCGGGCCACCGTGTGGTGAGTCTGGGTCCTGGAAGGGGTCACGTGGCTGCCCCTGACTCTGGGTGCACAGAGCGCTCCCCCAGCATGGCAGGAACTGGGCCTGGGCCCCAGCATGGTTTCCTCCCTGGCTGCGCGTCAAGATGCTCAGACCTCATGCTGCAGCCTGTGAGGCTGAAGCCGCTGCTCAGAGGCTTGGGCAGCCGGGGCGGGTGGCACAGCCACTGGGACAGGCAGGACAGGCCACTCCCTCTCCAGGCACCTTCTTTCCCCGTCCCTCAGACACGTAATAGGCGCCTCCCTGGCAGAGCCGGGGTTGGACCCAGAAGCTCACAGACGGACAAGCGCCTTGCAAACTGGAGCACTCTGGAAGGAGGCAGGAGGTTCTCACCACGCGCGCAGGGCGCTCTAATTTTCTCAGTCTTCCTTGGAAAAACTGTACCATGGGTCTCTCTGACTTTGGATCTAATCTTAGTGCCACCTACACAGTAAACCCGAAATTACCCGCAGCAGCACAGCACAGTGCAGAGGTGCCGCTGGCTGCAGAGGCCTGGCGTGCCCTCGGACTCCAGGCATCCTCCAGGGAGCTGGACCCTCGGAAGGACTCAGCCCACGCCTGAGCGCTGGGGGAGGGGTGGCCCATCTGCCCATCGCAGGCCCTCCGTGGCTCTCCCGGCCTGGTGGCTGCCTCAACAACTTTCCCCGGTTCTTCCCTGGAGTGACACATCTCAGCTAAGGTGCTACCTCCTCCAGGCAGCCTACCCTGACCCCCTGCCTCAGGCTGTGCTTCCTGGGCCGCAGGGCTTCCTGCCTGACTGTTGGGGTCACACAGTCCTGGATGTCGCTGCCTGGCTTCTGCCCACCTTCCCTTCCAGACAGTGGCTCCCTAAGAGCAGAGCAGAGAGGCTGTCTTCTCCCACCACAGCTCACCCGTTGGCCTAGCCCAAGCCCGACACAAGCCCTCACCCACCACAGGCCTCCCTTCCACAGGCGTTTGACAGGTGAATATTTGCCGCTTCTGTACGCATGGTCTTAGGGCCGAGGTCCACCACCTACCGGGCTTTGCTGACCGTCTGCTGGGCAAGTGAGCACGTGTACCTTCTGTAATAGGCAACGTAACCTGGGAGGGAGGGAGCAGGGCAGGGGAAAGAGACAGCGTCCAGGGAGGCGCACTCCGCCTGGGGACAGGAGCGTGAGGCACCTTCCCGACAGAGGCGCCGCGTGGAGGGCCGGGGCGCTGGGACAGGCCGCCCTGCCCTGCGCACTGGCTGCTTCCTCTCTCCCCGCAGATGTGTGAACGACACATGTGTTCTCCACCCACGTGAAGTGCTACTTCCCAACTTCATTTACAGCCTTATTACAAAGTCCTCCTAGAGATATGGGTTTTTTAATACAATTTACATTTGGGGAAAACTGATCACCATTCTGCCTTCTCCTTGCCTCCTTGCCGTGAGAGAATGAGAACCGCCTGCCGGCGGCTGGGGCCTCTCTGTGCCCGAGGTCCGGCAGGGAGCGTGGAAAGCCTGGGTCAGCATGGTGGGACAGCCAGGGACTCGGTGGGCGCCCACCTGGCTGAAACACAGACCGCGGAGCACCAGCAGGGCAGCTGGGTCTCCAGGGCAGGTGACCCTAGGGCTGGGCCTCTGAGTCCAGGGCTATGGGGCAGTGCCACTCCTGCCAGCTGGGGACAAAGGCCAGTGCCACCACCTGCTGGGCCTCTGCCCCGGCCTGGGCCGGGGTCAGCTCTGCGTTCCCGGGAGCAGGAGACCCGCTGATGGAAGCCACTCCACGAGACCCGTCCCAGCAGCGTGCACCTGCTCGCCACCCTGGGAGAGGCTGGGCAGGTGATTATCCCCATTTGCTAACAGAAGATGAAGCTCAGAGACATAAAGTGACTCACTGAAGTCCCCTGCTCATAAATGCTGGAATTAACAGGGCCAAATGAAGGAATGCTCACGGGAGATCCCGAAGGTGAAATTGCTCTGAACCCTGAAAATCCCTTACCGGTATTTAATTTTTATTATTTGTATTAAAATATGAGAAACTGAAGAAAGACCTTTGTAAATTAAGGGCTAAACGGGAAGTATTAGCTGTAAATATTCATGACAACAACTGGTGAGGTCATGGGGCTGTCAGCAGAGCAGGCCGGAGCCCACCCCTGTCGCTCAGGCCGGCTGGCGCTCCCCCGCGGCCCCGGCCCCCAGCGCCTGCCCTTTCCTCTGGGCCCCCAGCCGGCTGCAGTGCTCAGCTCGCTCTGCGGTTCTTGGCCAGCAAAGGCGGGCGGGGAGCTGGTGCTGCCCTGAGCCCGGGCCCTGAGCCTCACCGAGGACACCAGCTCCGTCTCTTCCCACCACTGGCTGAGCCCAGAGGGCTCCAGGGACCCTGCACAGGGCTGTGCAGGACGCAGCCGGCTCCCGAACCACCCCAGAGCAGGGGATGGCACCCCCGCCCCGGGGAACCAGTGTGAGCCACAAAAAAAAGAAAAAATACATAAACACATACGACATTGACTTTGTCAGCTCAAGAAGAAAGAAAGAAGAAAAGAAGGAAGGAAGGAGGGAGGAGGGGAGGGAGGAGGGAGGAGGGAGGAAGGAGGGAAGGAGGGAGGAGGGGAGGGAGGAGGGAAGGGAGGAGGGAGGAAGGAGGGAAGGAGGGAGGAGGGAGGGAGGAGGGAGGAGGGGAGGGAGGGAGGGAAGGGAGGAGGGAGGAAGGGCTGGAAAGCCCTCAGGGGCCCTGGTTAAGTCCTTTCCTGTGGCTGCTGCAACAAACTACTCCAAACTTGGTGGCTTGAAACGACAGAAACTCTCTTGCAGTTCTGGAGGAGAAAAGTCCAAAATTAGTCTTAGAGAGCTACAGTCCAGGGGCCAGCAGGCTGGTTCCCCCTGGGGGCTGCAGGGACCTCTGTCCTCACTCTCCTGCTCCTGCAGCTGCCAGCGCCCCAGGCCTGTGCCCACGTCGCCCCAGCCCCTCCTCGGTCTTGGTGTGGCCTCCTCTCCTGAAGTCTGGTCTCCCTCTTGTAGGGAGACATGTGGATCATCTCCCACCTCAAGATCCTCAATCATGTCTGCAAAGTCCCTTGTGCCAAGGAAGGTCAGGTTCACAGATCCAGGGTTGGGACCTGGACCTTGCAGGGGTCCGTTACCCAGCCCACTGCAGGCTTCCACGCTCGCTGGCTGTCGTCTTGACAGTCTAATGGTTTTATCTCTGAACAGATGCTTTGTGAGTCTGGTGGGATGCTGAGTGTGCAGCGGGGCTCAGGGCCCAGGCCTTGCTGGCCCCACCACCTCCCACCATCCACAGGTGTTCCGCACCTGCTCCCTGCCCTCCCGCCCTCCACGCCCCAGCCTCCCCTCCCGCCCAGTGCTCGACACCTCCTGTAGTCCCGCAGGGTGGGCTCGGGTTGCCCTCCGTCCCCAGTGGGGCCTGGCGTGGGCACCAGGGGGGTCCAGGCAGGGTGTGTGCTCCCTGCGACGTCTCAGGCCACTCCTGCACCAGGCTGGCCGCGCCTGGGCACGTTGTGCAGGTGGCTCAGCACGCCAGCCTCTTGCCCACTCGGCACGTCAGGGTGAGAAGGGGCTGCAGCTCCCTGGGGTCTCCCGCCTTTGTGGGTGGGGACAGTGGCTCATGGAAAGGGGAGGCTGACGTCCAAGCCCTGGTTGGGCCACAGCAGGTCAGTGGTTGGTTCTGTGTGTGGCTGGAGAGAGATCCCTGCCACCCAAGTGGGCACAACAATAGCTCGCGGCAAACATCATGGCATGTCGAGAGGAGATGTCGTTCCAGTTTCATATTTTAGCGCCTTTAATGTCACTATTTTTCTTCATTTTCGTCCTGCGCTAGCCCTGTCTGGACGTCAAGCGAGGGAAAGCGCGTGGGAACACTGCTCCTTGGATTACCTGGGAGAGGGATCACAGAGCCCCAAATCCAGGCAAGGACGCTGAGGAGGCCGGAGCGCAGGGCGCGTCCCCCGTGGCTGGCCGGCTTTACCAGCCTGTGAGACGCACAGGAGCCCGGGAAAGGAGGGTCAGTGCGCCCAGAGAGGCCCAGCACGGAGGACGCTCCCGAGGGCCGGGAGAGCCAGCTGTGCCTGGACCTGAGGAGGCGGCAGAGACTGAGGAGGTTTGCAGGACACACCGGCCATGCCTCCCTGTTGACCACGTGGCCAGGCCGCAGCCACGCTCAGATTAGGGGCGGAGCTCGCCTCCAGTTCCTCAGACCCCCAGGAGGTACCCACTGAAGCGAGAAAGGGGGAGTGGGCTCCCAGCCCAGGGAACCACCGGGAGCAGGTGCGTCGATGGCTACTAGGTCTCTAAGGGGAAAGAAACCGCCACTGTTTGACCATTAGATATTTGTTTTTATTAATTTTCGTAAAAATAAATATATTTAAGATGTGCAACACGACGTTTTGACATACTTGCACATAACGAGTGGTTACTGCAGCCAAGCTAATTAACATCCACTTCCTCAAATAGCTACATTTATTTACTTAATTTTACTTATTTATTTATTTTGCAGTGAGAGCACCTGACACCTACTCTCTAGGAAATCTCCAGCGCACAATACGGTGTTTTCAGCTGTAGTCATTACGATGTGCGTGAGGTTTCTACTTCCTCGCGCTACGTAGCAGCAGCTGTGCCCCTCTGGACCAACGTCCCCCAGCCCCCAGCCCCTGGTGACCCCATTCCACCCTCTGTTCCTGTGAGTTTGACTGTTCTAGATTCCACACAAAGAGAGACCACGCAGTATTTGTCTTTCTGTGTCTGCTTACTTCACTCAGCACAACGTCCTCCAGGCTCATCCGTGTTGTTGCAAATGGCAGGATCTCCTTCTTTTTTTGAGACTGAAAAATGTTCCATTGTGTGTATACACCACAGTTTATTTACCCGTTAACCCGTCAGCGGACACTGAGGTTGTTGCCACACCCTGGCTATTGTGAGTGACGCTGCAGTGAGCGTGGGAGTGAAGATATGGCTCAGAGGTGCTGATTAAACACCAGCAGCCCTTGGCTTCCAAAGGCGCACCGAGAAGTCTGTGAAGACCGTCCAGCCTGCCGGACCTCAGGTATTCACAGGAAATAAAGGAGGAGGAGGAGCATCCCAGGAGGGAAGCAGGGCCCAGAGAACACCCTCGGGGCAGCTCTGCCAGAGAGCAGGCTGGGGGCCAGCCTCAGAGCTCCCCAGGCCACGGGGCCTTTGCCGGTGCCCAGCGGGAGTCTAGAACTGCGCCGGGCCAGCGAGCGCTGGGTGCCTCCGCTCAACCCGCCGCAGTCAGCGGTGCTGCTTTCTGATGTGTTGCTTTGTGATGCTGTGTCTTTTATTCCTGCTGAACATACGGGACACAGTTCACCGAGAGATCCCAGGATGCCAACATTGTACTAATGGCTGCATTTTGTTTTCTCATTGAAACCTGAGACTTTTTATCCCTATTTTCTTGGAGTTGAAAAACAAGTATGAAACGTGCTGAGTACACTGTCCACAATAGTAAGGTGAGTCTGTGCAGAATGAAAATGTAGAACGCATTTTCCTGACTCCAAACCCGCTTTCCTCCTGTGCCTGGCGCTTCCCCAGCCTAAGCCAGCAGTGCTTAGCACTGGAGAAAGCCCCTTCACCTTTTCGAAGAGTGTTAGAGTACACTTCTGCTGCAACACATGGAACAGAGAGTTCCTACTCAATTTCCTAGTAAGGCCAAATACAAACAGCAAAAGGAACAAAACATAAAGGAAAGAAAACTCATATTCAGTGAAGCCAGAAATAATGACAACTGTAAACCTCGGGTTATGATGAAAATTGTCCAATGCAATGATATTTGGGCAAAATGTGGGAGACGACTAGAAACAGCTATAAAAAGTTGTAGACCTCAGGAAAGGTAGCAAATTCTCCAAGAGCAGAGAGAAGAGCCCCACCCACGGCCTCCTGCCCAGGAGAGCTGGTTCCAGGGATGCTGAGAGAATGTGCCTGTGCACTGGTCTGAACCACAGAGCGACGGTCCCTCAGGCTAAATGGCACAGACAGGCACTGGGGTGGGGCACAGAGGAGTGCAGTGGCCAGGCCAGCTTTGTCACGGAGAATACAGACTTTACAGAATTAGTCAAGAAATTACTAAAAAAGAGGGCCACAAAACACAAGAGCTAACAATGATGACAACCCCCAGAGAAGAGGTAGAATCTGATTTCTAGAGATGACAAGTCGTATTATTGAAAATGCCTATCTTTCAACAAAAAATTAGGAGACATTATTCAAAGAAACAGAAAAGTACACACAAGAATAAAAGCAGTAAATAGAAACAGTCTCTGAGAAACCCTGGTGTTGGACTTATTAGACAAAGACTTTAAATAAGACAATTCAAATATCTGCAAAGAAGTAAAGGAAACCATTGTCTAAAGAATTAAAGGAAAGTAACCATGTTTCTGAATAGATAATATCAATAAAAGGGAAGAAATTATTAAAAAAAAAGAACTAAATAAGAACTTGGAATTGAAAAGTACAATAACTCAAAGGGACATTTACTAGAGGGATCTAACAGCAGGTTTGAGTTGTCAGAAGAAAGTGATAAAACTTATAGATTGGTCATTTTTTTAACTCAATCTGAGAAACAGAACAGAGGGGGATAGATAAAAATGAACAGAGCCTCGGAGACCTAGGGGACGACATCAAACATACCAGCACACGCGGGATAAGCATCCCCATAAAAAAGCAAAGAAAGAACAAAATAGAAAAAAGTTAAAGGTAATAATAGCTAAACATTCCCAAATTTGATTCAAAGACGTTAATCTACATAACAAGTGCTCAATAGACTCTAGGCAGGGTGAACTCAAAACATCCACACCTGGACACGTTAGAGTCCAATTGCTGAGAGACAGAAGCAGGGAGGGAGCTTCGAAAGCAGCTGGAGAAGAACAACTCACCACAACAAGCGACAAGCGCGTGGGGTTAATAGCCGACTTCCCTCAGGAGCCCTGGGGCCGGCAGTCAGGAGGGGACATCGTCACAGGACTGAGAGAAAAATGCTGTCAACCAGAATTCCATATTGAGCAAAATTCTCATTCTAAAATGAGGGTGAAGTGAAGGATCAATAAACAAGGAATAGAGAGGAGCTTCCTCAACCTTAGATAAAAGCCTACAAAAACCTAAAGCTGGCGCCACACCTGACGGTCAAAGACTGGATGCTTTTCTCACGCCATAGAGAACACGACTAATGTGTCCACTCGCATCACTTGTGTTCGGAATTGTACTGAAAGATCTAGCCAGAGAAATTAGGCAAAAACAAGAAAAAAATGATATCTAAATTTGAAAGGAGAAGTAAAATATCTCTATTTGCAGAAGACATGATTTTTTTATTAAAAAATCATAAGGAATCTACTAAAGAGCCATTGCAACTTATAAGAGAGTTCAGCAAAGTTGCAGGATACAAGATCAATATAAAAAATGGAATTATATGTCTAAATAGTAGCGATGAACAATCCAAAAATGAAGTGAAGAAAACAATTATATTTACAATAACATCAAAAAGGAATAAAATTTTTTAAAAAGCATAAGACTTAAACACTGACAACCAGAAAACACTATTAAAAGGAACCATTGGAGGAAATTGTATCCGAGAACCTGATCTGAATGTTACACAGACGTGCGCGTGACCCGGGGGCAGCCAAAGCACTTTTGAGAATAAAGGACTCACCGCTTCCAATTCTAAAACTTACTACAAAGCTACAGTAATCGAGACCACGAGGCGCTGGCATAAGAACAGACATATAGATCAATTAAATAAAATTGAGAGTAAGAAAATAAATTCTTACATTTTTGGTAAATTGATTTTCAACAAAGTTACTAATAATACTCAATGGGAAGTGACAGCCTGTTTAACAAATTGTGCCGAGCCAATCAGATACCCGTATGCAAAAGGGTGAAGCTGAGTCCCTACCTCAAATCACATACAAAAATTAACTCACAACGAATTCTGGGCCTAAACACATGTGCTAAAACTTATATTAAAAAACTCTTAGAAGAAAACATAGACGTAAATATTTGCAACTTTGGGTTACACAATTGTTTCATAGAAAATTTATCAAAGGCAGAAAGACAGAAAAAAATATATGGATAAATTGGACTTCATCAAAATGAGCAACTTTTGTGTTTCAAAGAACAACATCAAAAAGGTGAGAGGGTAACCCACAGAACGGGAGAAAATATTTGAAATTCATGTATGTGATAAGGGACTTAGAATCAGAATGTATAAAGAACCCATAACTCAACAATAGTAGGACAAATATCCCAAATAAACATGGATTTGAATATAAATTTCCCCAAAGAAGAGACACAAATGACCAATAAGCACATGAAAAGATGCTCAAAATCTCAATCATTAGAGAAATGCAAATCAAAAACATAAGAAGATACTACTTCAGACCCAGTAGCTTGGTTACAATAAAAAGACAGTCAACAATGAGTGTTGATGAAAATATGGAGAAATTGGAACTTTAATATGTTACTGGTGGGAATATACCAAATGGCGCAGCTACTTTGGAGAATAGTTTGGCAGTTTCATAAAACAGAGGTGCCATATAGCCCAGTAATTTCACTCCTTGGTATATACTCAAGAGGAAGGAAACCTATGTCCACACAAAAACTTAATCAAGAATGTTCATAGCAACAGTATTTATAATTGCCAAAAAGCAGAGACAACCCAAATGTTCGACTATCGAACGGATAATGTGCATATCTATACAACGGAGTATTATTTGACAATTAAAGAAAAGTAATGAATTACTGAGGTGGTTAATTTTATGTGTCAACTTGACTGGGCTAAAGGATGCCCAAATATCTGAATAAACATTACTTCTGGGTGTGTCTGTGCCGGTGTTTCTAGGAGCGTTTAGCATGTGAATTGGTGGACTAAGTACAGGGACCACCCAGTGTGGGGGCCTCATCCAATCTGTTCAGCGCCTGAATAGAAGGAAAATGTGAAGAATGGTTGAATTAGCTCTGCCTGACTCCTTGAGCTGGGGCGTTGGTCTTCTCTCGCCCTTGGTGCTACTGCACTTTAGTCTTCAGACTCAGAGTGGCATCTGTACCACCAGCTCCCACTCGGGCCTTCAAACTACAACACCTACCACCAGCTTTCCTGGGTCTACAGCATGGAGACAGCAGATGTTGGAATGGCTCACTCAGCTTCCATAATTGCATGAGCTACTACCTTGTAATAAATCGCACACATGCCCATGCACACGCATGCACGCACACACACACACATATATACATAGGTTCTGTTTCTCTGGAGAACCCTGACTAACGCAGGCACTGACACATGCTACAACATGAATTAACCTTGAAAACATCATGCTAAGTAAAAGTAACCAGTCACAAAGGAGCACATATTGTATGATTCCGTTTATATGAAATGTCCAGAATAGAAAAATGTGCAGAGACAGAAAGTAGATCAGTGGTTGTCAGGGGAGAGGGAGAATGGAAGGTGGCTGCTACTGGGTGTACGATTTCTCCCTGGGGTCATGCAAATGTTCTAAAATTAGATCGTGGTGATCATTGCAAAATTCTGTGAATATACTAAAAACCACTGAATTGTATACCTTAAAAGGGTGATATTTATAGTGAGTCAATTACGTCTCAATACAGTTATTTTTAAAAGATAAAGTGACAGTTTGGAAGGAGGAGTGGGGCTCTGGGTACTGGCAAGGCGACCGACAGATGTCATTGCAGGTGGCGACCGTGGGGCGCGTGGCAGTGGGGGCTTGAGAACGCAGAAACCCAGGGAGGCAGGTGCCACGGTGAGCAGGGGCCATGACGTGTATGGTGAAGGCCAGACAGGTGTAGAAACCACTCTAAGCAGAAAGACAATGTCATACATACATATATATGAATATAATATAAACTATGTATTTAGTTTTTATGTATAGAAACTTTGACAAAGTGACACACACATCACAGAGGGCAAGTAAGTAGGTGGAAAGAAAGTAAATGTCCTGACTTATTTAACTTATAATAGAAGACTTTTAATAGTACTTAAAGATAAAAAACCCAAATTTTAGACTTTTACAGGAATAAAGGTGACCATTAGAAGTTCTACTCAAATAAATGACTAGAAGCATCAGAAAATGGTGGCACCACCTGGGAAATATTTAAGTGAATTAGTTTTTTCCTTTTACATAGTGAAGGGTTAACAACCTATTAAAAGTTGATAAATGTAGAAATAGACTCTTTAAAATGTCATTAAAAGCTATAAAGGTGACAACCAAAAAATAAATAAATAAAGCCTGTGAATCAACTTTCCAAATAGTCAGAAGGAAATGCACTCACAGAGAAAACGCAGACCAGGGAGCAAAAGGCAGAGAACGTGGAAGTGTTAAAGTAGTGATGAGACGCAAAGGAAGTCCACAGAACTACAGTCAAATGTGTGTCACAGCAGTGCATATAATCGAGAAAAATCCATCTAGGAAAAGAAGTTTCTCAGGTTAAGTAAAAAAACTAAACCCACGTATACGCCACATTTACAAGAAACATCCAGAATAAAGTGATCGAGGACTATGTGGGCAAAGACACACAGACAGACGTAAGCAGCAAGGGAGCTGGAACCGCAATGTTAACATCAGACAAGGTGTGGTCGATATGCAGAAACCCTGAAGAAGACGAGGAAGCCACGTAGTGATGATAAAAGGTACAATCCCAAGCAAGACCCTGTCACTTAAGCACCAACAGTGCAGACTTGCCACTCACAGAGTAAAACCCAAGGAGATAAAATGATGTACAAGAGTATTTGTTTGGGTTTCCTGGGTTGCTGGGCCAGGAATAGGTGTTGGGTGAGGATCTGGGAGGCAGGAGGGAGGGAGGCAGGGAGGACCACGGCAGGTGGGCCGCCGAGTGGGTCACCTGTGTGGGCATCGCTACTCGATCCCTCCAGCACCTCCCCAAGGACCCACGTCCATGCACCCAGTTGTCCCTTCGAGGTGGGTGGCTGAGCATTGGCCTCCAATCCCCTCCCCCTGGGCGGGGGGCTGCTCCCCACTCCCAGCTTGCCACGGTTGTGGGGAAGGCCTGAGGCCAAGGAAGCAGCAGCGCCCCACTGACCACCGGGCCAGTGACTCTGGAGGGGGTGTGGCCTGGGGCACTGGACACACCTGCCCCAAAGAGGAATTCACCTGCCTCTGCTTACCGGTGAGGTGGAGTAGACGGGACATAAATGAGCCTCGGGAGGGGAGAGCAGGACGTGTGCTCAGGAGGACGCGCCGGGTACTTACCCCAACCCTGCTCTGAAGGAGGGGACGTAGCCTCCTGCCCCACCCATGAGTTCCTCCCGGCCGATGACCAGGGCCTGGACACAGCACATCCCAAGGCATCCTCAGGAAGCCGCCTACACCTGCGGAGCAGCAGGAGGAAAACACAAGTGAGAGCGTGGCACGGTTTCAACCACGTGATGCCGTTCACACGGTGCTCAGAGCAAAATTATTCCCACAAATATTATAAATTCTGAGTGAAAACGATCCCTGAGTCAGTTAATCACTCAACTAAGAAGATAGAAAAATATAAGCAAAATAAATGTATGGAAAACAGAAGGAGGAATTTTACCAAAGTAAAATAGTAATTAATAATGTTTTAAAGAAAAAAAAAGTAGACTTAGTAAATATATCCCAGAGAAGCTTCTCTACAAAAATCTTATAAAATATACAATCTCAAACTTAATTACACAAGGGAGAGAAATAGGAGAAAAGCACAAAATGAGGAATTAGAGTAGTAAATAAAAAATATAGACAGATTAAACATATCTTTTCTCAGCACCGTATAAATACTGTGAAAAGCTAGAAGAAATAGGTGACTATAAAAATATATATACAGGCATCTGTACCTATATAGATACTCACACACATAACTATACACATACACGCATACACACACACACGTACATACACACACACGTATGGAGAGAGATGGAGAGCAACATTTTACTTTAGATAAGATTGGAAATATAAATAGACCAATCGCCATACACAAAATTGATAAAGTTGCCCAGTGGCTACTTCCTCTTAAATCACTATTGTCATGAAAATTCTTTATTAAATTTTATCACAACTTCAAAGAATAAATAATGTGGAAGTTATTTAACTTTTGGAAACCTTTATCTTTCAAGTTTTAACCAAGCATGACCAAAACATTACATATACATACAAAGCTAAAAATGTATCTTGTTTGTGAATAGGGATGTGAAAATTCTACACCACATATTAAGAAACACAATCAAACAATTCATAAAAAAGAAAAAAACCATTATGACTAAGTGTGATTCTTTCCAGGAACCAGGACTGATTCAATACTGGGAATCTAATTAACAGATTATGTCCATAAATGCTAAAACAGCAATTTTTACTGATTCAAAATATATTCTTGATAAAACTGTATGAAATATTGAAAAGACCAACAAATCCCCACTCCAAAATAAATAAATAAACGAAGAGCATGAGAAAGTAGTTCACAGCAAAAGACATGCAAGTACCAATAAATATAATACAAAGTGTCCAAACCACATGTAGCTAAAGAAAAGCACATTTCCAGGCCAATAATACTCTCTTCTTACGAGGCCACTGAGTGCACTGAATCAATGAGGAATTGCAGGAACACGCCCGTCATGCTCCTGTAGTGGCCATGGGACTTCCTGCAACCTCTTTGGAGTGTAATTTGAGAGCATTTTTCAAATTTTAAAATGTGTTTACTGTTTGTCCTAGCACTCTACACTTAAGATCCTACCCTGCACAATACATGCACCCAAGAGCAAAGACATAAAGATTCCCATTCTTTTATAATTGCAGGTGCCTAGAACCAAATCTGAGTATCTCTCTTTATGGGAATGAGTAAAAAATTTATGGAACACCATTGAGCTATTAAAAAAAGAATGGATTAGGATTATATCTCCAAAATATATTGCTAAATGAGCAAAGCAAAATGCAAAACAGAGTTTTACAAAAAATAGGCCACTATTTTTGCAAAATGCAAAACAAGGCTTTGTAAAAATAGGCTACTATTAGCGTTTTTTAATAGGGTAATTTATGTATACACATACACACACAGAGAAATACAGAAATATTCACACAGCCCAGTGCAGACAAGATTTCTCGAAGGATTCACAAAAGTTGTTAATAGGCATGCCTCTAGGAAGGAGAGCGCATCTCGGGTGGCTTTTACTTGAATAACCTTTTGAATTGTTTCATATATAAATATTAACCATGCTAAAGCATTACTTTTTCAAAAATATATAAATATACATATATGCATACAGTATATATGCATACGTATAACATACACACACATGTCCATACACATATGTATGCGAGTGTCCTTAGGAAGTGTGGCTCAGTGGTGAGGAGCACCACCCTAGCCCCAGTCCTTGCATCCCAGTTACGCCGCGGGATATAAGTTGCTTGCTGCCTCTGTGCTTGAGTTTGCTCATCTCAAAAATGAGAACATGAGAGAACACCTGCCTCATGCGGTTGTTGTGAGGATTAAGCTAATACATTCCAAGTGCTCAGGACGATGTCTGGCATGCAGTGATAGTTCAGGGGTAGCTGCTTCAATGTCATTTTTGTTGCTGTTATTAATAATTGCCAGTCTCTGGTCTCCAGCTAGAGAGGCGTCATCTCCTGGCTTGCGGCTCCACAGCAGAGTCTCTGGTGCATCACAGGAACATGGCAAACTGCCCCATAATTCCTGTGCGCCCACGTCCACTTAGTAGGTTCTGTTTCTCCTCTCTGACGGCCACACATCAGATGTGCTCTAGCGATACACGAGGAACAAGACAGTCCAGGGCCCGCACGTCAGAACGTTAACCTGGCGCTGGACGCTCATGAGGGCATCTGTGAAGGTGCTTTGGGGACAGAACTGCCAGGATGCCCTGGGGGCACGTGACCTAGACTTAGAAGTTAGGAAAGTCTTCTGTTTATAGAAAGAGAGAAAGGAAAGAAGAAATAAAACAAACAAACAAGACAAAACAAAGACATGCTTGTGGCCAGATCATACCTGCCCACATCAAAGAAATAAACATGCCATAAAGGATTAAGCAACTTTTGTGGCATTGGTGCAGGAGTAAATAAATACATCATGCGACAGAAGAGAAGGTCCACAGACATTCACAAATGCTGGGCTTAGGACGCAGACGTCCTGACACGCAGGGAAGAGTGGGTGTGCCGTTCGATTAACGATGCAGAGACAACTGGCTGGCCATATGGGTGGATGAAATTTTATCTTTTTCTCAAACCAAACACAAAGTTGAATTCCAGATGGCATAAAGATCTAAATGTTCTTTACAACAAAACTTTAAAATCTTAGACGAAAATGTCTTTTTAAAATTATTATTCTTATTTCTTAAATAAAACACACACACACAAAACCTAAGGGAATTGAATGGTATATTTCATAACATCAGAATTTAAAACTGTATACAGCAGAACTACTATAAATAGTAAAATGGAAGATATTTTATCCTATAAGGCCAAGAAAGATTTTTAAGCTAGAATATGCAAATAATTCCTGCAAATCAATAAGAAAATTAAAAATGGGCAAAAGATATCAATATACAATTCAGAAAACAGGAAACTTAAATGCCCAAAAACATATGAGAAGAATTTAATCTCATTCATACGTAAAATAATGAGGTAACCTAACATACATCGATTAGATTTATACAATTTTTTAAAAATACTAAATATGAGTGAGGATGTGGGAAAACTCACTGTGATTGTGAGGCGTGTACATTGGTGCAGCCTTGTTCTTCTCTTGGTCTTAGGACAATAATTAGCAAAGCCAAAGGCAGTTGTGAGCCGTGTCCTAGGCGCTCGTCCTGTGAGTGCCCGGGCTGGGGCCACGCTCCCCATGCGCTCACGGGAGGTGCTCAGGAATATCCACACAACATTGTTAGTTACAGCAAATGTATGGGGACCACCAAAGTGCCCATTGACAGGAAAACCAATAAATGACATAATGGAAAAGTTTACAGTTGTTTAAATGATTAAACCATGAGTGTATGCCTTAGCAAGACGAGATCTCACAATAGAATTTTAAGTGAAAAATCAAATTTCAAAATCATAATATAACATGTTACCTTTTTTGTAAAGATTAAAATTAAAAAAAAGTGTATGTTATGTAATAGCAATCAAAGCAGTTTGACTTGGAGACCTACGACATTAGCAGTTGATCACGGTGCTTAGTGAAGTGAAATGGATAAGAAGCCTCATGTATTCTTACTTGCTCTATGTGAGCAGAAAAGTTCTAGGTCAAGGGAGACGAAGTCCGACCTGAATCATAAGAACAGAGTCACGGTCCCCCAGTCGGTTCCAGAGATGAACCAGGGCACAGACCCAGAACCAATGAGGAAGGGGCTGGATCCCCCCCAGGAAGGGCCTCAGGACACTAACAAAAGTTTATACAGTTAATATTTTCCTAACCTTTCCCAAGGAGATCTTTGGCCTTTCACGAGGGTAACTGCACTGGGGAAAGGAGATAATCAGGCCTTGGGGGACTGCTGGACGCCGGCTCTGAACTGACCAAACATCACCGAGGCCCTCTAATCAGAGAAGGGGCTTACGGAGTCAGGTGACCAACTGAGCTTTTGCTCAGGTCCACCTCACAGTGGGCCTGGTGGGTCCCAAACCCATCCCGTGGTTACTTCCCCAGGTCCAGAAGCATAATTGGAGAGGACACACTGGGCAGCTGGCAGAACCCCCATGCTGGCTCCCTGACCTGTGCCGTGAGGGCCGGTAAGGTGGGAAAGGCCAAGTGGAGGCCAAAGAGCTGCCTCTGCCTGGGAAAGCAGTAAGTCAAGTGCGATCCCACATCCCGGGAAGATGCAGAGATTAGCGCCACCGTCAAGGGTGTGAAGGACGCAGTGGTGGTGGCTCCCTCCACATCCCCCTTTGGTTCAGTTTGGCCTGCACAGAAGACGGATGGACCTTGGAGAGTGACAGTGGATTATCATAAGCTTAAGCAAGTGGTGACTCCAGTTGCAGCTGCTGTACCAGACGTGGCTTCATTGCTTGAGCAAATGAACACATTTGCTGGTACCTGGTGTGCAGCTATTGATCTGGCAAAAGCCTTTTTCTCCACATCCATCGATAAGTTCGATTTTATCTGGCAAGGACAGCCACACGCCTTCACGGTCCCACCTCAGGGCACATCAGCTCTCCAGCCCTGTGTCATAAGTTAGTTCACAGGGACCTTCAGCCCCTTTTCTTTCCACAAGATATCACACAGGCCCATTGCGCTGATGACATTATGCTGATTCGACCTAGTGAGCAAGAAGTAAGTAGCTCCTGCCCTAGACTGACTGGTAAGACGTTTGCATGTCAGAGGGTGGGGAATAAATCTGACTAAAAATTCCGGGGCCTTCTACCACCATGCAATGTCTAGGGGTCCGGTAGTGTGGAGGGGCATGTTGATATATCCCTTCTAAGGTGAAGGATAAGCTACTTATTGAATTTGGCCCTTTCTATAATATAACCAAGAAAGAGGCACAACACCTAACAGGTCTATTTGGATTTTGGAGGTGCCATATTTCTCATTTGGGTGTGTTAACCCTTTTACCAAATGACCCAAAAAGCTGCTGGTTTTGAGTGGGGCACAGAACAGGAGAAGGCTGTGCAACAGGTCCAGGTGCTGTGCAAGCTGCTCTGCCACTTGGGACGTGAGACCCAGCAGATCCAATGGTGCTTGAAGTGTCGGTGGCAGATAGAGCTGTTTGGAGCCTTTGGCAGCCCCTATAGGTGAATCACAGCACAGGCCCTTGGGATTTGGGGCAAAGCCCTATTGTCTCTCACAGATAACTACAGTTCTTTTCAGAAGCAGCTCTTGGTCTGCTGCTGGTTCTCAGCAGTGACTGAACACTTAACCATGGGCCACCAAGTTACCATGTCATTTGAGCCACCCGTCATGAACTGGGTGTTATCTGACCCACCAAGCCATAAAGTCGGGTGTGCACAGCAGCACTCCATCACCAAATGAACGTGGTGAACACGTGGTTGGGCCTAAGCAGACCCATAAGTAAGTTACATGAAGAAGTGGCCCAAATGCCCGTGGTCTTCACTCCTGCTACTCTGTCTTCTCTCTCCCGGCTGCACCTGTGGCCTCAGGGGGAGTTCTCTATGATCAGCTGACAGAGGAAGAGAAGACTCGGGCCTGGTTTACAGGTGGTTCTGCACAGCATGTAGGTACCACCCAAAAGTGGTCAGCTGCAGAACTACAGCCCCTTTCTGGGACACCCCTGAAGGACAGTGGTGAAGGGACATCCTCCCAGAGGGCAGAACTTCGGGCAATGCACCTGGTTGCTCGTTTTGTTTGGAAGGGGAGAGAGTCATATGTACTGTTATATTCTGATGTGTGAGCTGTGGACATTGGTTTGGCTTGATGTTCAGGGACTTGGAAGGAACATGATTGAAAAATTGGTGATATAAAAATTTGGGGAAGAGGTGTGTGGATAGACCTTTCTGCATGGGCAAAAAATGTGAAGATATGTGTTTTCCACTCGAATGCTCACGAAAGGGTGACCTCAGCAGAGGAGGACCCTGATAATCAGGAGGACAGGACGACCCGTTCTGCGGATGCCGCCCAGCCTCCTTCCCCAGCCACCCCTGTCATTGCCCAGTGGGCCCAGGGTCTAGTGGCCATGGCGGCAGGGACAGAGGTTACGCATGGACTCAGCAACAAGGACGTCCACTCTCCAAGGCCGACCTGGTTACAGCCACCGCTGAGTGCCCCATCTGCCAGCAGCAGAGACCAACACTGGGCCCTCAATATGGCCCCATTCCTCTGGGTGACCAGCCAGCTACCTCGGGGCAGGTGGATGACACTGGGCCACTTCCATCATGGAAGGGGCAGCGTTTTGTCCTTACTGGAACAGACACTCACTCTGGGTATGGATTTGCCTTCCCTGCACTCAATGCTTCTGCCAAAACTACCCTCTGTGGACTTAGGGAATGCCTCATCCACACGTTGCCTCTGACCAAGGAACTCACTTCACAGCCAAAGAAGTGTGGCAATGGGCCCGTGCTCATGGAATTTGTGCTCTTACCATGTTCCCACCGCCCTGAAGCAGCTGGCAGGATACGATGGGCGAACAGCCTTTTGAAGTTGCACTCACAGCACCAGTTAGGTGGTGAGACTTTTTAGGGCCAGGGCAATGTTCTGCAAAAGGCTGGATATGCTTGGAATTAGCACTCAACAAATGGGGCTGTTTCTCTGATAGCCGGGATTCACCCGTCCAGGAATCCAGGGGTGGAAGTGTGAGTAGTGGCACCACCCACTAGCGAAGTATTTGCTGCCTGTTCCCACGACTGTGCTCTGCAGGCCTAGAGGTCTTTGCTCCAGAGGGAGGAATGTTTCCACCAGGTGACGCTGCAAGGAGAGGATGCCAACGCTGCCGGGCCACTTTGGACTCCTCGAGCTTCTGCATCAGCCAGCAAAGAAGGAAGTTACGGTGCTGGCTGGGCTAGTTGACCCTGACTCCCAAGGGGGAGTTGGACAACTGCCCCACGACGGGGGTAAAAAGGAGCATATCTGGAAAACAGGAGATCCCTGAGGACGCCTCCTATATTACCACGCCCTGTGATTAGTGGAAAACTACAACGACCCAATCCAGGCCGATCTAGAATAACCCCAACCCTTCACCCCACCAGGTAAAGAACCACTACCACCGACAAACCTGCTGAGGAGAAAGACAATAGGGAATGGACAGTCAAAGAAGGTGGTTATAAATGGCAGGTGTGGCTGCACGATCAGTTAAGGGAACGGAGACTGGAACACACCACCGCAGGCTGCAGCCTGCACACGCACGTCGTGGGGCTTCCCAGCCTCCGTGATCTCTCGAGCCAGTGACCACCCCCCATATATTAATATATGCAGATGTATCGGGGCGGGCCCTCTGCTTTCCTCAGTCCCCCAATTCAAGCGTGCGCGCGTGTGTGTGCACACGCATTTTTGGTAGTGTGCCGGAGTCCCTCCTTGAGGCGACCCGGCCTCCCACTCACAAAGGCTGCTGGGTCTGTCCACTGGCTCGAGTCTGGGAGTTGATTCAGGACCTGGGACTCTCTGTTTTTATGATTCAGGTTAAACTTTGGTTCACTGTTCTGCTTATACAGATCAAGAATTTAGTCAGGCTTCCTAGCATTACACCCTCAGAAGTTTCCCAGCAATGTCAGGGTCAACCAATCAATGTCTCTATATTTCTTAGTTTTCAAGAAAAGTTCAAAAGCATCGTAGGCGCGATATTTAGGTCCTTGCTCCTTACAAGTGGTTGATTAGGAGTATATCCAATGAAGTCAATCTTCATGTCTCTATAAACCGTTCGTGCCATGTTCAGCCAGTGTTCTCTTTGTCACTGGGTACAGAGTCATTAGTGTTTTTGAATCCAATCAGATTACAGACACAATTTCAGAAACCCCAGAAGGAATTCAGAACATTCATCCTTAAATTCTGTTCCTCTAAAACATCTCTTGGTACCAAAATCTGTTAGTCAAGTTTCTCCAGAGAAACAGAACAAGTAGATGTTTCTGTGGACACATAGAAGGAGATTTACTATGAGGGACGGGCTCACAGTTACAAGGCTGACACACCACAACCTGCCACCTGCATGCCAGAGGCCTAGGAAAGCCGTCGAGCGGTTACAGCGCAAGCTCAGAGGCCGAGGACCAGGGGCAGAGGTGTAAGCCCTGGTGCAAGCCCAGAGGCCTGAGGGCGAGGACTGCAGTGTCACAGGGCAGGGGAGATGGACAGCCCAGCGTAAGCAGAGAAAGAGCAGCTCTCCCTTCTATACCTTTATGTTCTATTTGGGCCCTTGATGGATTGGATGACACCCCTACGGGGAGGGCCAGTGGCTTTATATATATACCCCAGTCCACCAGTTCGAGTGCAGAGCTCTTCCAGAAACACCCGCAGACACACCCAGGAATAACACTTGCCAGCTGCCTGGGCACCCCTTAGCCCATTCAGGTTGACACAGAAAACCAACCACCACAACGGGCATCCTCCAACCCACTGTCAGCCTGAACAGAACACACAGGTGGAGGAAGGCTGAGTTACCTCTGACTGTTCGAGCTGGAAGTCCATCCTCTCTTGCCCTCGGACATCGGAGTTCCTGGCTCTTGGGTCTTCAGCTACCCAGCGGCTTTCCTGTGCCTCCAGCTTATGGATGACACATCACGGGACTCTCAGGCTTCATAGTTGTGTGAGCCAATTTCTTAACACATATAATATATATATAATTCTGCATGTATATTTACATATATATTATATTATTGGCTTATTGGTTCTGTTTCTCTGGAGAATCCTGGCTAATAAACATTGTGTTTTTTTAAAAGCCATATGTGATGTACCAGTTAATAGGAACTGAATTCACATTTAGTGTGAGGGACTTTTTTTGTTTTTGTTTTTATTTTCATTTCAAAATATTAAGGGGGCGCAAATGTTTTTGTTATATGGATAGCTTTTATCATGCTTAAGTCAGGGCTTTAAGTGTGCCCGTCACCATAATAGTGTTCATTGTACCTGATAGGTAGAATTTTTACCCCTCTGCCCACCCTTCTTGGTTTCCAATGAACTGTACATCTTCTTGTGGCCATGTGCGCCCATTGATTAGCTCCTAATTACTAGAAAGCACATGTGGTTTTTCTTTTTCCATTCCTGAGATGCTCCACTTAGGATAATGGTCTCCAGCTCCATCCAAGTTGCTGCAAAGGACATTATTTCATTCCTGTTTGTGGCTGAGTATTACTCCACGGTGTATACACACCACATTTTCTTAATCCACTCATGAATTGATGGGCACTTAGGTTGTCTCTACATCATTGCAGTGGTGAATTGTGCTGTGATAAACGTTTGAGTACAGATGTCTTTTTGATAAAATGACTTATTTACCTTTGGGTAGATACCCAGCAGTGGGATTGCTGGGTCAAATGGTAGCTCTACTTTTATTTCTTTGAGGAACCTCCTTTTCCTTAGAGGTTGTACTAATTTGCAGTACCACCAACAGTGTATAAGTGTTCCTTTCTCTCTGCCATGTGTTTAATGTTTGCTGCGGCTGTAGGTTCTAGGAACTTCAAATTTCTCTAGTGTCCTTGTTTTGATCTGTCCTCTCTTACCGTGGGCTTCATGAACTACACCTTCTGCGTGACAGGCTGCATCTTGCAGCTTTTCAGCTATAATCTTTTGTAAATATTAATATATTGGAGCTCTGTTAGTGTAGTGTTAAATTGTGGGGGATGGGAAGCGTTCTATGATCCTATGATTTAATCTCAGGCCTTACTGGGCCTGTGTCCCTGGCTTTGCCTACACAAGTGTTTTCTACCTTTTTAATCTCCCCTTAGGAGAGACTAGGCATATTTCAGACAATTCTTTGCTCCTCACTGTGAGAACCTAGTGGGCTTGCTGGAGGTAAAGCCCTTGAAGGCAATAAGCCTGCAGCACCCAGGAGCTGCTCCTGTCCCGCCTTTGCACACTCAGCGTCCGGGTCACGGCCTGCGTGTGTTCCTCCCGGCTGTGACAGGAGACTTCTGTCCAGATGAGCGGGTCTCAGCTGGGAGTCTCTGACTTCCTGTCTCTCCACGTTGCAGGGTACGGTTTGTCCTGACACCTCAAGGCTCAGATGGTGCAAGAAAAGTCAGATCTTCAGTTGGTTCAGCTTTTCTCTTGTAAGGATGGAGGGATGACGTCTGAGCTATTGACGTGGTAGAGCTAAAGCTGGGAGTGCTCCCGGTCACAGTTTTACTGTTTCGGCTCTGGGGCTCCCATGAGGAGAGGGGACCGTGACGGCTCGTTCTGGTCCGGCTGCGGCACGTCGCACACGGAGCTCCTAGCGTGAGCACAGCGGTCTGCAGACGTTGTCATGACCCTTCCTGGCAACCCGGTGAGGGGGACGCATCAGCCAGAGACCTCCTCTTCCCCCAAGTCTCACAGCTTAGCCCCGGCCCTCCCAGGAAAGCCCGGCACTGAGCAACCCCGCTGAGTGGTGCACACCCCTCACCTTCCTCGTGGGGCTCACCACACAGCCAATTCCACAGATTCCGGGGAGTCCGGGGCTGTGTGCAAGCGTGCCCTGTATTTGAACCTCAATTTCTTTGTCTCTCCCCTCCACGTGAATGTTTATTGCATAGGAAGCAAAGCCAGCCCGCCAGCCCCCATTCACGGAACTCGCCAACAACGCCTTTGTAAAACTTGACCGGGGAACCGCGGACGGAGAGCCATGAATGTGTGTCATTTTCTGAATCACAAGGGCTGTTGTGAACAATGCTGAATGGGCTTTTATTCTGGTGTTTCTGTGTGAACCAGAACCTTGGGAGAGCAAAGTCACGGCAAGTTTGTTGCAAAATAAAACATGAGTCAATCCGGAGTCCTGAGAGGGTGTCCACGCTGTGCTTCAGAGCCGTGGGGTCCCGTCCCAAATCCCTTCCTGGTGCCTGTCGTAGCAGGGCTGGCCGTCCCGCAGGGAATGCCCGCCTGTCACGGCCGGAGCTCCCCTGGGGTGGGTGGGTGGGGGAGAGATTGGGTGCAGACGGCCCTCCAGGACCGGGCAGGCCTTGTGTCCCAGCCTCCGTCTGTTCAATGTCAAAACAGCCGTAAATCCAGCCAATTTGTGGTGAGACACATTTCAGCCGGTTGTTTGTTGTCCAGTGAAGCAGCAGGTGGATCAATAAACTTCTCCTTTCAGCTGGCCCATGTCATCAGCCGTGCAAACCCACGCCTGCCAGGCCAGCTGCAGTGCCCACAGTCCTAGATGCCACCAGGACTCAGATGGCGCCAGTCTGTGGGCCTCCCCTGGGCGCAGGCCTCTGCTCTCCTGCGTCTTTGACCCACAGTGAGGGGGCCCCCGGCCATGCCCCACTCCAGGAGAACCGTCCTATTTGCAGGCAGAGCTGACAGCAAATCCTTTCTTTCCCAGGAAGTCTGCCCCGGAAAGCCCACTCCCAAGCTCCTTCACGCCCATCCCACTGTGTGTCTTCCACACACGGCAGCCCCTCGAGAGGAGGCCTGGTGGGAGCCTCCGCCTCTCTGTCTGTCTCTCAGACACACACACAGACATGCGCAGCCCGATTCACTCTCGGAAACCCCCATCCTCCGTCCCCTTCACCGAGAAGGGCCAAGTACCCTTGGGCCAGGGTCTTTCTCCCCAGGCACCGGCTCTGTCCTGCGTCTTCCAGCCGAGGGGCCTGGAGCCGAGCGCAGACCCTGCCGCCCTGGCACTACTTGCTGGACGTGTCCGTGTTCAGCAGCATGAGCACCCGCTCTGTTCCTGGCCGTCCCTGTGCCAGGACAGCACCAGAGACCCCGGGTCGCAGCCCCTCGGGCAGACGGGGCAGTAGCGGGAGGGTAATGAGATCAGCAGCCGTTCCTACCGGAGAGGCAAAGCCCAGAGGTGGGAGTGTGGGGCCCATCGGTCAGTCCACCTGGCCCGAGCACCCAGCGGCCAGAGAGGACAGAGAGGAGCTTCCTCAGCAGGAAGGTGCCCGAGCCTGTGGGCATCTTCACAGGAACCTGGGCATTTCTTAACCCACCGATTGTGCACAGAGGATTCAGACCCTGCAGTGTGAAGGCCACTGTCCCTGCCTTGGGTGTGACCTATGAGTCTGTGGGCCCAGGCACCCCGCGCCGGGGCCTGTCAGAACCTTTAACAAGATGACCCAGGGGCCAGGATTCAGCTCCAGGATACTGGAGTCTTCTGAAACCCTCAGTCTGGAAAAAGAGGTCTAGCTCACTTAAATTCCATCAGGGTGGACACGTGTACCTGCATCATAAACTACTAGGGGACTGAGAACAGCAGCTCAAATGAACCAGGTTCATGGAGGAACAGGCCCCACGTGAAAGACCCTTTCAAGTGTTTTAACTACTGTACGGCTTTTGTCACCAGCCCCTTCTGAGACAAGGCTCCGACCAGCCAAGCTGCTGAACTCTACCTGGGAGATTCCCGACCGCCGTGATAGAAGAGCAAGCGGGTCCCAAAGTCCTTACACGCCCAGACTCACCCCGACCACTTTCTCCTCCAGCCTCCCGACGGTGGCCGAGAGCTGAGACCCGTGCTGGGGACAGTGCCCAGGAGGCCTCGCCCGGGGACGCCTGCCCCGTCAGCCCGGCTGCTTCCGGGGATGAGGAGGGATTCAGAAGTTCTCCCGGGGGAGGGGTCTAGAGGTGGAACTTTCTGAGTTCGGCAGCTGATTCCTGATTGCGCATCCCAGGCTTGGTCCAGGGAAATAATCTGAGATTATTATACACAGGTGGAGCCGTGTACTTGGTTGTTCCTCGCGGTGTTACGTATGGAGGGAAACTGTCAAAACAACTGTACGTCCAACAGCAGGAAGATGGTTAAACAACCCTCGGCGCATCCCTGCAGGGCAGCAGGGATAGCTGACTGGGTGACACTCTGAGCACGCGAGCACGGTGGGAGCCGCCGTGGTAAAAAGGAGACAAAGGAAAGAAAGAAGGTGGGGGGGAGAGAAAGAGAGATAGTGACAGAGACAGAGCAGAGACAGGGGTGGGGAGAGGGTGGGTAGCGGGCAGGAGGGGGAAGCCCCTTCCAGACACACTTGGATGTTTTGCTCCTTCGGGCCGCAAGTGTCCCCACGCAGGGCCTCCGTGACCTCCTTCCCGGGCCGTCAAGGACTCTCCGGCCACCACTTTGAAAGGAGAAATAGCTCCTTTCAAAGCCACCGGCCACCTACGCCCAGTGCTCACCCCCGCGACCAGGCTTCTGCAGCCAGCGCGGCCACGCTCTGCCCAGCGGCCCCCGGGGAGGCCGGGAGTCCCGCCCTGCCCTCCTCGGGCACCGGCAGGTCCTGCGCCGCGGCTTCGCTGGGGTCGGGCTGAGGCCAGAAGCTCCCCAGAAGTGCTCCCACGTGAGAATCTAGACCCCTCGAGTGACGTGTCCAAAGCGCCTCTGACCCTTGAAGCTTCTGCCCGGCCTCCCGTCTGCGAATGCGCGCAGTTCCCCGTCACCGCTCCTGCTTCTGTTTGGTTCTATCCGCTACGTGTGTGTCTCTGGACGGGACAGCTTCGTCCCAACCAGCTTCTTCTGACATGATATCTCTTTCATGCCTCTTTCGACCCGCTGCTCACCCCCTTCCCCCCTTACGCTACCTTGGGAGAAAGCCAGGCTGCTGATCCGGACGTGGCTGATCACAGCCTCGTGGTGCAGAACGTGCCCCAAGCTCCTCCGTCCTCTGCCTTCCTGAGGGACGGCAGCCAGACCCGAGACTTGGTCGGTGGCACAGCCCACCCCTTTGGCAGGACCGGGGGTGTCTCTCCCGTGGAGAGGTGCACGGTGGTGTCTGGTTTTCATTCTCTCTCGGATGTTAGAAGTTACTGGTTTTCCACACCGAGATGCACTAATTCACTAGGAATTACAAAAGGGTGATAGTCCAACACTACTGTTTTGTTTTCCGTTGACAGCGGAACAGGCTTTGAAGGAGATGCGTCCTCACATCCACTGTGCGGTTGTGCTGTGGCGTGGTGCACAGGGTTTACTCTCTGTAGAACAAGGCTGGATTATGTTGCTAAACTTACCTAATGTTTAAGATAATGAATTTTTCTCTGCCATCCACAAGGTGCCCCGTGAGTTTTGTTCTAAGACGATTATTTGATTGAGTCCATCAACTGAAGCTCTTGTCCTTGTTACCATCTTTGGCCAGTGGTGCCTCCTCTAGTCGGCTCCTGCGTCTCTGACAGGTTCCTTAGAGGAGACGGAACCCACTCAGGGAACCCGTTCACGGAAGGTTCTGGGCCAGTCCTCTGAATCGGCCTTGTGTGCTCCGGAGTGCGCCTGCCGGAGAGTTTCCCGAGTTCGCCTTCATAAACCTTCCTGGCAGGTGCCCCGGGCCCGGACCAGGCTGCTCAGGGGTCCTGGCTACCAGAAGTGCCTTCTTCAATATTTTCTAAGCTTCCCTCTGGTTTCACTATCTAATTACTCTGTTTTTATGTGAGATTTGGGAAAAATGCAAAAACCGTGCTGCTTTTGCCAGTGCCACCTTCCCAGATTCGAGGCTTTATTTTCCTTCAATTTGTTGTCATCAACCATAAAAAATCATTTACATGTTTCCTGACTTTTCCTGATTAGAAGGAAAGTGTCATGTGATAAGGACATGCTGTTTTTTTCAAAGTGTTCTCTCAGTGCCTGGCACAGAATGACATGCAATAAACGTTTAGTAAGTGAACGGGTGGGTGTTTATTGAACATTTATTCCATGTAAATGACATATAAATTCCCTCATTTAATCTCTGCAGTGGCATGATAAAGTAGCTATTATTATTTTTCCCCATGTTAGAAATGAGAAAACTATTCTTTAAAGAGGTAACAACCTGCCCAAGATCAAGTATCAAGTGGTGCAGCAGCTGCGCTGGCTCCGCATTTGCATCCTAATGATGTGCTGGTACCAGGCGCTAACCACGGTCGGATACCCAGCGCCAGCACCACTGTTCCACGTCCCAGGGGACACCTGTGAGTCCGAAGGTGGGGACTCATCTCAGTGCAGTGAATATGGGGCAGGGTGCAGAAGAAAACCCACCAAAATGAACAGCTTACACTTCTCTGGGTGGACTGATTATTTGTGAATTTTATAATTTTAAATAGTGGGGTTTTTTTCAGATAAAATACGGATCAGATAAAAATACGGGCAAAACAACAACAACAACTTTAAAAGAAAAACACACAATATTGTAAAAAGCCATGGATCTTGCGTTCCCCCACTGGAGGATGGTGTGGCTGGAGTCCCAGCTGCACAGGTCAGGGGTCGGGGCAGGCCAGAGAGTCCTTCGAGTCCATTTCTAGACGTGAGCACATTTCTGCTCCGCTGAGGAGGCACGCGCCCACTGCGTGCACAGGCTACATCAGCAAAGAGCCCTTGGGTCTCCTTTATCTTGCATACACATGAGACCTTTATCAAAGTTGTTGGGTGACTGCTATGGTTTCAATATTTGTGCCCTCCATGACTCACATTGACACTTAATCCCCAATGTGGCAGTGGAGCCGCGGGGCCTGGACAAGGTAGGTGGGCCATGAGGGCTGTGCCCTTGGGAGTGGGTTCACCTTCTGTGGGTCGAGGGATTAATGGGTTATGTCAGGGGAGGGATCGGGTCAGCCCCTTCACCAGGTGATGCCCTGCACTGCCGCGGGACACAGCAGAGTCCCCGCCAGCAGGAAGCCCCTCACCAGGTGCGGCCCCTCCACCTGGGACTTCTCAGGCACCATACTGTGAGAAATAAGTTCCTTCTTTGGTAAGTTGTCCAGTTTTAGGTATTCCATTGAAAACAATGGAAAATGGACTAAGACAGGAGATGACTAAGACGTGACACTATGAGAAATGCGAGTTAAAATGACACGACCCAAGCTCAGCTGTTTAAACTGAAGTAAAGGGCAGAGGTGCATGGGGGAGGGGTTAAACAAATATATTCTCTTTGCCTCTGGTACCAAGGAGCTCAGCCTGTGAGGTTGGTGGTGGGGGAAGCGAGCGAACACAGAAGTCCAACGGGGGGAAACGGACGCAACCCCGCAGCCCCGTGGTGCCTGGTCTGCCGAGGGCGCTCTCCGCGGAGCCATAGCAGCTCATTCGAGCTGCGTCAGAGGGGGAAAACACTAACCATTTGGCAGTGAACACTCTGGAATTTGACTTCTGTTTCATGGTAATAAGAAGGAAATAAGGGCACAATAAGAATTAACTTTCCATGGTGCAGGCGAAAACTAATGGACACAGTGTTGAAAAACTGAATTCCAGAGAAAGCTGCGCCCCTCGTTGGTGGGAGACATCTACAGCGGCTTCCACAGCTGGGAAGAGGCGCCTGGCCTGGGCTTGTGCGGAGGGGTTGGGCTTTAGATGGACACTCGCACCTGGGTGAGGAACCAAGCCAGGCCTTGGATGTCCCGGTGGCCTGGCAGGAGCGATTGATCTGGAAGAACATCCTATTCTAAAACAAGTCGCTTCACTTGAGGATGATTTCACCCACCCTCCCCAAAGCTTTACAGAGAAGTTGAAAGGGAAGCAGAGGGTGAGTGTGTATACCTGTGCATTCTTGTGCCCGTCGAATTTCTGGACCTGCCAGAGTAGAGTCCATAGGTAAAAACAAGAATATTAGAAGGGCAGCACAATCCCCCCAGCATAAATATGACCATAAAAGATGGCATCAGGCAAAGGGGATTGTGAGTCGGCACAAAAACAGCTCCACTCGATCTAATGAAAGACTCAGCCCGGCCCCAGCTCAGCGGGACGCCCCGAGCGATATCCGTACAATCGGTGAGGTAGGCAGAAGATGTCTCCCAAACGTGCCCACTTCCCGGTCCCCAGACCCCGTGAGCATGTCGCCTTACATGGCAAAGGGATTCTGCACATATGAGTGAAAGTTAAGGATTTGGGTATGGGGAGGTTATCCTTGATTTTCCACAATGTACATTTTACATTTCTCCTGCTTCTTTGCATATCTTGTATTTTTATACAAGTTTTAAATATAAATATAGGTACAGAAATAAGACAAATAACAGATTAGGAGGCAGCGATGTTAAAACAGATATTAGGAATATACTCCACATGTTTAAGAAGATAAAGAAAAAAAAACATGAGCACCATTAGGAGAGAAGTGGAAGACACATAAAACAACCTAATGAAACTTCTAGAGATGAAAGCACAGTGGCTCAAAAGAAAAATTTACGGTATGGGATTAACAGCAGATTAGACACTGTACAAAAACACTACTAGTGATCGCATAGAAACTGTCCAAAACAAAGCACAAAGAAAAAGAAGACTGATTAAGAAATCAACAATCAATCAATCAATCAGTAACTTCTGGAATAACATCTGGGACCCTAATATACATGTAATTGGAATCTCAGAGTGGGGGTGGAAGGAAGGGCAGAAAACATACTATGAGTTATTATGCTCAAAAATATTCCAAGCTGATCAAAACTATAAACTCAGAAATCTAAGAAGTTCAACAAACCTAAATCTAAGAAACTTGAAGAAAAGTACTTAAAGGCACATTACTCAGATATCAAAAGAGTCAAAAGCATTAAAAGAAAAGAAAATTAATGATCAATATCCATTATATAGATGCCTAAATGTTTAAAAATATTTAGCAAAATCAATCCATCAATATATTTTTTCATATATATATATGTGTGTGTGTATGTATATGTGTGTGTGTGTGTGTGTGTGTGTATATATAATTACCAAGTGAGATTAATTCCAGGAATGCAAGGTTGGCTTAATATTAGAAACTCAATTAATGTAACTTGCTATATTAATGAAGTAAAAATTACGATCATCTAAATGTGATTAAAAAAAGACATTTGCCAAAATTTAATGTATATTCATAAGACAAACAAACAAAAAACCAGCAACCAAAGAATGGTAGGGAACTTCCTCAATCTGATAAGGTACATATACAAAAATTCTACAGCTAACATAATACTTAGTAAAAGAATAATCAAATCTCCCTAAGACTAGGAATAAGGGAAGGATGTTCATTCTCACCATCCTGTCTTCAGGTTCTAGCTAATGCAATAAGGCAAGAAAAATAAATAAAAGGCTTTCAGATTAGAGAAAAATAAGAACTGTTTTTATTTGCAGGTGACATAATTAACTCTGTAGAAAATTTTGAGAGTCTACAAAAAAATTATTCTAACTAATAAGTGAATTTAGTGAGGTTACTAGTTCTAAAGTTGATATACCAAAATTGTAATCACAAATGCTAGTAGCAAGCAATTGAAAACTGAAATTTTAAAAAATCTGCTTACAATAGTGTGGTGTTATGATATATATATTGGTTTTCATCCGTGGTTCCCATGGAGTTTCTTAATTCCCACAGTCCTCGTTGTAACGTTGGGAGCTCTAGGCCTCAGGAGACAAAATCTCTCTCTCTCTGACCTTCTCCTGTCCCCCTTTCACCTGCCAAGGTGGGCCTGCAATCTGGTTGTGGGCCAAACCTCATTCCAGAGGGGTCCTGCCCATACCCCGGAGGGAGGATGCTGCACAGAGAGGCAGGAAGAATCCGGACAGGCCTTGCGGGGTTCAGATCATGCACTTTTTGCCCAATCACATTTCTACACGGTTGTCAATCATGCCTATGTAATGAAGCCTCCATAAAAACCCAAGAGGACTGGGCTCAGAGCTTTCAGACAGCTGAACGCTTGAAGTTCCTGAGGGGTGGCAGCCCTGGGAGGGCTCCACACCACTTCCCCGTACCTCACCCTATGTGTCTCTTCACCTGTATCCTTTGTCATATCTGTTATAGTAAACCGGTAAAGGTAAGTAAGTGTCTCCTGAGGTCTATGAGACACTGCAGCAAATTAATCCAGCCCAAAGCGAGAGGGGGTCATGGGAACCCCAACTTGAAACCGCTCGTTCAAACTCCAGAGGACTGAACTTATGATTGGTGTCTGGGGCATCTTGGGGTCGGAGCCCTCACCCTGTGGGATCTGACACTCTCTCCGAGTAGATAGTGTCGGAATTGAATTAGAGGCACATAGCTGGTGTCTGCTGCTTGCTGTGTGGGGAAAAACCCCATGTTTGGTCACAAAAGTCCTCTTCTGTGTTGATTGTTGCAGAGTTTAGAGGAAAGCAGGGTTTGGGAAGTATTTTTCCCAAAGCAAATTGTATTAAATGTCTTTATTTTTATTGTATAGATTTAAAGTACACAACATAGTGTTTTGATATAAATAGTTAAATGATTACTACAGTCAAGCAAATTAGCATATTCCTCACCTCACATACTTAATCTTTTGTGTGTGCGTTTGTGTGTGGTCAGAGTACCTACCAGTTTACCCTCTTAGTGAATTTCCAGTATACAATATTACTAATTAAAATTTTTATGCTATACATTAGATCTCTAGACCTACTCACCTTATATAACTGCAATTTTATAAACTTTGACCTACACTTTACCATTATTCTTGCTTCCCAACCCCGAAAACCACCATTCTACTGTTTCTGTGTATTTGACTTTTTTAAGATTCCACACGTAAGTTTTCTATCACTGTCATAATAAGTTACCACAGACTTACCAGCTTAAAACAACACACATTTATTCTCTTACAATTCTATAGATGGGAAATCTGACATGACATGGGCCTCACTGAGCTGAAATCAAGGTGTCAGCAGCACCTTTCTGGAGATGCTAGAGTAGAATCCGTGCTGATGCTCTTTCCAGCTCCCAGAGGCCGCCCGCATTTCTGGGCTCACGGCCCCTTCCTCCTCTTGAAAGCCAGAAGTCACCACGGTTCTCCACGGTCACACCTGCCTCTGACCACAGCTGGGAAAGGTTCTGTGAATTTAAAGATTTATTTGGTTAGAAAGTGCCCGCCTGGATAATGTAAGATAATCTCTCCATCTCAAGGTTCTTAAATTAATCCCATTTGCGAAGCCCCGTTTGCCAAGTAAGGTAACGTGTTCAGTTTTCCGGGGATCAGGGCTTAGACTTTGGAGGTGGTGGTGGTATTATTCTGCCTACAACAAATATCTGAGTAAATGGAGAGATAAAACCATAACCATGAAGTGGAAGAATGAATATTAGCAAATTATCAGTTCTCAATGAGTTCAATTATAGATTTAATATAATCCCAACCAGTATCACAGTGGGATCTTTCTGTAGAAAATAACAAGCTGATTCTAAAGTCTATGTGAAAAGGCAAGAGAACTATGTGAGCCAAAGCAACTTTGCAAAAAGAACAAGGTTGCAGGCGCACGTGAACTGCCCTCAAGACTTACTGTAAAGCAACAGGGAAGTGTCTGTGTGAAGATGGACGTGTAGGTCAATAGAACTGCATAGAAAGTCCAGAAATTGACCCAAAGAAATATGGCCAATTGATTTTTGACCAAGATGCCAAGATAAGTCAATAGGAAAAGGACAGTATTTTCAACAAATGGTGCTTCAAAAAAAAAAAAGTACATCCGTGTGTAACACAATGAACTACAGACCTTCCTTCACACAATATCCAAAAATTAACTTGAAATAGTTCATAGAACTCAATGTTAAAACTACCAATCTTTTGAAAAAAAAAAAATAGAAATAGCGACCCTGAGTTAAGCAAATATTTTGTAATAAGATATTAAAAACTGGAACTACAGAATTTTTAAAAAAATTTTAAATGAGACAATCAAAATTAAAATGTTTGTTCTTCAAAACACAAGGAAATGAAAAGGCAAACCACAAACTGGGAGAAGATAGTTGAAAAACAAATATAAAAAGACTTATATCCAGAATATATACAGAACTCTCACATCAATAATAAGATGACAAACAAAACATTTAAGAAATTGACAAAAAAATTGAACAGATGCTAAACAAAGAAGATAAACGTGGTTAATAAGCACGTGAGAAGATGCCCAACGTCGTTAAATTTTGGAAGAACGCAGGTTGAAACCATCGCGATGGGCCACCTCATGCGCTTTAGAGCGGGCACAGCACCAAGCGCTGCCGAGGCCGTGGAGCAGGTGGAACTTTCATGTGATGCTGGTGGGGACGCACCGTGGCACAGCTACTTTGCGAAAGTGTTCGGCAGTTTTGTTTAAAGCTCAATATACATTTGCCACATGCTTAATAATTCCACTCCCAGGTATTTATCTAAGAAAAGCAAAAACATGCACCCGCACAAAGACTTGCGTGTGAATATTCATGCGACTTTATTCATAGTAGCTAGAAACCACAAGGAACACAAATGCCTATCGACTGATGCATAAACACATGCATCATGGTGCATCGGTACTAAGGAATACTGGTCAGCAATAAAACAGAATAAAATAACAATATTTACTGATGCCACACGTCAGCGTGGATAAATCTGAACATCATTATATTAAGTGAAGGAAGCCAGACACAAGACACCAATGCTGCACATTTTAATTTATGTAAAATTCTAGAAACATCAAAGTTATAGTAAGGAAACAGATCTGCTGGGGAGTGCGTGTGGAACCCCCAAAGGCACAAGTAACTTTTGGGTGGATAGAAATGTTATACATCTTGATTTTGGTGGTGACAAAGTTTGTAGAATTATATACTTTAAATTGGTGCATTTTATTGTATATTTCAATAAGGAAAACCAAAAATAAGCCAAAGAAGAGGAAAAAGAATAGTAAAGTACACTCAATTAATCCCAAATAAGGCAGGAAAGGAGGAACAGAGAACATAAGGAATAAACTGAAAACAAAAAGATAGTAGACATAAAACAAATCAAATTAAGTATTTCTTTAAATACAACTGGACTAAGTGCGCTAATTATTATAAAAGTCAGAGACAGTTAGAATGAATAAAAAGCAAGACTCAATTATGTGCTGTTTATAAGAGACGCAATTTAAACACAAAGAACCAGAGAAGTTATTAATAAAAGTAAAATCAAGTAGAAGATACGTAATGGAAGCACCAGTGGCTGTGTTAATATGAAAAGGCTTTAAGACAAGAAGTACCAGAAAAAAGGAGGGCTTTCTTCTCTTTTTTTTCTTTGTCTTTAATTGGCAAATAATAATAGCACTTATTCCCGGTGCACACAGTGATGTTGCAATCCATATAGTGTACAGTGATCAGATCAGGGTAATCAGCGTATCCGTCATCTCAAACATTTGTCGTTTGTGTTGGAAACATTCGATATCCTTCCAGCCATTTGAAAATATATATTATTGTTAACTATAGTCATCCTACAGTGTCATTGAACTGCAGTCCCCAACCCCAGGGCCGCGGACCGATGCCAGTCTGTGGCCTGTTAGGAACCGGGCTGCACAGCAGGAGGTGAGCAGCAGGCGAGGGAGAGAAGCATCATCTGCACTTGCAGCTGCTCCCACCACCCACATCACCTGAGCTCCACCTCCTGTCAGACCAGCAGTGGCATTAGACGCTCACAGGAGCACGAACCCTACTGTAAACTGCGCATGGGGGGATCCAGCTTGCAGCCCCTTATGAGAACCTAATGCCTGATGATCCGAGGTGGAGCTGAGGCGGTGATGCTAGTGTGGGGAGTGGCTACAGATACAGATTATCATCAGCACAGAGGTTTGACTGCACAATGAGTGTCATGCACTTGAACCATCCCGAAACCATCCCCGCTCTCCGGTCCATGGAAAAATTGTCTTCCATGAAACCAGTCCCTGGTGCCAAAAAGGCTGGGGACCACTGCCATAGAACACTAGAACTTATTCCTCCTGTGTGCAGGAATTTTGTGTCATTTAACAAATCTCTCTTTTTCCCTCCCTCTGCCTACCCTTCCCAGCCTGTCGTATCCTCTGTTCTACACTTTACTTCGGTGAGGTCTTTAGCTTCCACATTTGAGTGAGAACACGCAGCCGTTAACTTTCTGTGCCTGGCTTACTTCACTTAACATGGTGTCCTCCAGTTCCATCCATGTTGTTGCAAATGACGGGATTTCATTCTTTCTTATGGCTGAATAGTATTCTGTTGTGTATGTGCCACATTTTCTTTCAACACCTAGGTTGAGTCCGTATCTTGGCTCTTGTGAATAGTGCTGCAATAAACGTGGGGGTGCAGGTGTCCCTGATATGCGGATTTTCCTTCTTTTGGGTAAATGCCCAGTAGTGGAGTTACTGGATCATGGGTGGTGGTTCTATTTGCAGTTTTTTGAGGAACATCCATTCTGTTCTCCCTAGCAGCTGCGTTAGTTTACGTTCCCACCAACGGTGCACGACTTCCCTTTCCTCTGCATCCTCACCAGCATTTGTTATTTTTTGTCTTTTTGACAAACTACAACAAGGTATCATCTCACCCCAGTTAGCATGGCTATTATCAAAAGGAGGGACATTTTAAAATGAAAAAAAAAAATTCATTCAAAAGGATAACAATCTTTAATGTGCATGAACCACAACAGAGAGAGAGAGTTTCAAATACTTGAATGAAAAAGTCAACAAAATTAAAGAGAAAATAGTTCCACAGTTACAGTGGGAGGTTTTAATGGTCCTCTCTTGGCAATTAACAGACCATGAATGTAAAAATGACAGCAGTAAAACTAGTGAGGTAAAGAAGATGTGACTAGCACTATCAACTCACTTAAGCCAACTGGCGTTTATTGAACACTGTAGACCAGACTGCAGGGCACACCTGCTCTCCAAGTGCTTGCGGGATAAACATCAAAATTCGCCATAAGCTGAGCCTTGAACCAAGGCTCAATAAAGTTCAAAAGACTGAAATTGTAGAAACTATGTTTTCTAATCACAAAGGAATTAAAAATCAAAAACTAAACTGTTATATAAAACAATATATTTAGAAATTTTAAAAACTTACTTCTAAATAATTCATGGGTCAGAGAGGGAAATCATGAGGAATATTAGAAAAACTGAAGAGTAAAGAATACAAAAAATATCAAAATTTAGAGGATGCAAAAGCTAAGAGTGCTTAGAAGGAAATTTATAGGTTTAAATTTTAGGTTTAAAAATAAAAAAATCATGAATTCAGTCATATATAATTCTGCCATGAGAAGTTACAGGATAAAGCAAATTAAACCAGAGGAAGTAGAGGAAGAGAAGAAAGATGTTGGGAGAAACTGGTAAAGTAGAAAACAGGCAACAGAGACATGCACGAAGTCAGGAGGTGACGGGTGGTTCTCTGAAAAGATTGGTGTAATTGATAAACTTCTAGCTACACTGATGGATAAAAACATTGGAAAACACAAATTAGTCATCAAGAACAAAGGGACTGAGCTGTACATTAAGAGGGTAATAAATAATAAGAACAACTTAATGCCAATAATTTTACAACTTAGCTAAAGCGGAAAATGCATGAAAAGCAAAACTTAGCAAAACTAACATAAGAAGAAATAGAACATCTGGGGGGAAATTCCAACAAAAAAAATTCAGAAAATTATGCTTTGTTAGGGAATTCTGCCACACATTTAAGGAAAAAAATACCATTGTTTAGAAACTCTTTCAAAAAGTAAAGAAGAAAATACTTCCTGCCTCAATCTATAAGCCCAGCACAACCCTGACACCAAAACCTGAAGAAGACGTTATAAGGAAATAAAGTTAGAGACCAATATTCCTAATGAACATAGATTAGAAAATGCTTAACAAAAATACTATCCAATCAAATCCTCCAATATTCATAAGAATAATACATCATGACCAACAATTTAAAACTCAGTCAAAGCAAACACAAGTTTAAGAAGGAAAATAAGCAAACTTAGCAACGTCACAGGACAGATTTATAAGCAAACCCAATTGTACTTTTATACATTAGGAATAAGAATTAATACAGGGAAATTTAAAAATAATATTCATATTTAAAAACATAACATACTTAGGAATAAATTTAAGAGATAGGCAAGATCTCTATAATAAAACCTACAACATTATTAACAAGGAAAGAGACATAAAGAAAAGCAAAATATGTCATGTTCATAGTGGAAGACTCAATGCTTACAAGATGTTATTTCCCCCTAAATAGATTGATAGGTTAAAATCAATCTCAACCAAAATATAAGCGGAATCTCTTTGGAGAAATTTACAAGCTGATACTGAAATATATACAGAAAAGGGAAAGGGAACATGTAAAACAGACTTGCTAAGGAAGGAATCAATGCCTGAGTCCAAGTTTACCACGAAACTGCAGCACTGGAGACAGCACGGTGTTAGTGAGCGGGTGGGCAAGCAGGTCAATGGATAGAATAAGGCTCCAGAAATACACACACACACACACACACACACACACACACACACGGTCGACAGATTCAACACCAGATCCCAGCGCGGCTCAGTGGGGAAGGGAGGGTGTGCTAAAACAACCGGGCCACCCTTGGAAGGATATTACGCCTACCTCCCACCGTACACGAAAATAAAATCAAAATTCATCATAGACCTACAGTCAAGCAACAAAACTATTAAACTTCTAGGAGAAAACATAGAATGATTCGTGATCTTGAGATAGGCGTGTTTCTCAGCTGAGACAGAGAAAGCACTAATGCTCATAGTTAAAACATCTGCTCCGCAAAGGACACCTCCAAGAAAATGCGACAGCAAGACGCCGGCAGGGAGAAGACGCTCACAACACACATACATGACAGAGGACTATATCCAAAGACACACATTAAAAATAACTCTGATTTAGGAATGAGAAGAAAACAGCCAATAAAGTTGACAAAGACGGGTAGAGATGCTTTACAAAGGAAGATACACAACGGCCAAGAAGTACACGTACGGTCGTTCACATCATTAACCACAGGGCAATGCACAGGTCCTGCCACACACACTAGTGCGGATAAAATTTAGACAACAGACAAAACCCAGTGTGGGCACAAATGGGGAGGAGCTGGAACTTCCCTGCGTGGTTCCTGGTGCAGTTGCTTTGGAAAATATCTGGTATTTTTTTCATAACATTAAACAAATCTCTCCCCTATGACTTTGAAATTCTACTCCTAGGTAGGTATTTAAGAAAAATGAAAACACATTCACAAAAATATCTGTATAAAAATATTTGTAGCAGCTTTTTCATAATAGTCTCAAACTGGAAACAACTCAAATATCCATCAACAGGTGACCTTATGAACAAATGTGGTCTCTCCCTCAAATGGAATATTACTTAGCAATTTAAAAAAAAGCAAGCTACTCACATACGATGTCACGGACAAATCTCAAGAGCATTATGTGGAGGAAAAGAAGCAACATGTAATAAACACGCTGGGAGCTCCATTTATGTCAAGTCTCAAGACAGGCGAAACTAGTCAATTAAAAGCAGAGCAGGGGTTGCCTCAGGAGGAATGTTGGGTGGCAAGGGGCTCACGGGACCCTTCAGGGGAGCGGGCATGTTCCATAGCTCGGTGGTAGCGTGTGTGACAGAGCTACAGACACGTGTCCCAAGTCACTGGATTGGACTCTTAACAATGTGCTTTTCACTTTGTGCAACAAGCCCTCAATTATGCCACTAATAAAAACTAATTTGAAAATCATGCATTGATGTTTAAATGCTATAGCTCCCGACCATTTAGAACTGGATACAGAAAACTCTGCCTACAACTCTCCACGGTGGGCACCACCTGCGCCAGGACCCAGGCCAGGGCTGTGGGCGCCACACAGGTGGGTGCCGCCACGTCCCCACCTGGAGGGCAGGTGCCTTGGGAGAAGGGGCCTGTGCGTGAGCTAGTCCAGTTGTGACAGGACGATAGCTGAAGGTCACAGCACGTTTCCTCTGCTCCACGGGGGGCTGTTTCTACCAGGGGCATCAGAGAAGTTTCAAAAGGGCAGAGTCATTGAGCTGGGACCGGGGGGACCAATGACCTTTCAACAATGGTTGTTTCAGGCCAAAGGAGCATCGTATCGTTTGAGTGTCTCCTGTGTGCCAGGTGCCATGGTAGGTACGAGAGACAAACCAGTGATCAACGCAGGGGGAAAAAAACAAAACCTGCTCTGCAGGAGCTTAAATTCTACCAGGGAGAGATAGAAAATAACAAAACAGGTAATTTTGTTGGAAATTTTGTTGGATGATGAGAAAAATATAGCAGGGAGGGGGATGAGGCATTGGGAGGGGCTGCGATCTTGGACAGAACAGTTTGGAGATGATGACTAAAGCAAGGCCTCGGTGGGCAGCCGTGGGGCGGTCGGCGGAGCGGCTGCAGGTGGGGCTCCCAGGTGTGCGGGGGCCGGGCGGAGCCGAGGCTGAGGGAGGGTTGAGCACACGCTCAGAAGGGCCGGGGGTGCGAGTCCGCGCAGGCGGGTGCTCCTCATGCTGCAGCTGGAACGGGGCGCTGGGGCAGGAGTGGGGGCAGCCTGCATGCTGACAGGAGTCCCCGAGGTTGAGGGTCACTGCGGGGGCCGGGGCGGGGCTGCGGCCTGGTCTGCGCGGTGGTGGCAGCAGGAAGTGGCGAGATGCTGGTTGTATTCTGAAAGTGGAGCCACGCGACTTGCTGACACGTTGGAGGACAGATGTGAACGGAGAGAGGGAGCCCAGGGATGGTGCCAAGGTTTCAGCCCAGAGAGACGGAGAGCGAGTTGTCGTCGACTGACATGGGGGCCGGGGGTTCAGGCGGGCAGGCGGCCTCACAAGACCTGTCACATCCCCAGGGCAGGTCAGGGGCGGGTAGACAAGGGCGTGACATGGCGCCCGCGGGGACAGCAGGTCTAGACAGGCACGCGAGGGCACACTGGCATCTACGTGGATCCCAAACTGCTGGCTGGAGGTGCTCACCCAGGACAGTGTGGACAGAGAAGGGAGGAGGGTGGCCCGGGTCTGCACCGCGCAGACACGAGGAGGAGATCGGGCAGATCCTGACAAGCGACCTGGGGAGAAGCCACCAGAAAGCAGGAGGCAGTTCTGGGGCTGCTGTGTGTGGCGCCAACTGGGAAAAACCCTTCCAGAAAGAGACAGTGTGACACTGGCCGGAGGCAGCCACAGGAAGGTCCCAGGGAATAAGCCCCGGCTGCACTTCACAGGGTTCTTGGGAGGCCTTAACACTAATTCATTCGTCAGCCAACACCTAGCAGTGGCCTGCGGGGCCTCTACGGGAGCTGCAGGCAAAGGTGCCACCGCGGCCCACTGGGCTGGGCTGGCCCTCAGAGGGGGACACAGGGGACCAGGGGCTGTGCCCTGCGGGAAGCCCTCCTGGGGGTGGGCCGGGACTGGAGTTGAGCACGCCCTCCCCCTCCCTCGACCCCACTGCAGCCGGGGTGAGGCGTTTTCTGGCCCTTCTTGGTTGGAGACCCCAGCAGCCCAGCCGAGTCGGGGATCCCACCATCTCACAGAGTTCGCTCACCTCGCATGTAAGGAAGGGGGCTCCCCATGCTCCCCAAAAGGAGGCAGCTCCTGAGTGGGGAGGGCGGGACTCCGGCCTGGAACGAGGCTGCAGCCACGCGGACCACCCGCTGGTCCCCTGAGGCTGGGTTTCCTCTTCCAGCAGGGGTGTCACGTATCTACGTTTCTGTGAGGCTGCGAGGTTCACAAACAACACATGTTCATGCGAGTGCCTTGCTCAGGACCCCACGGACCCCCACAGACGGGCGCGTCCTCTTATCAGCCGGGGACGACTGGAAACCGCTGTCATGTCCTCACACCACAGGGCAAAATCATCAGGCGGGGAAAACAAGTTCGGAGACGGGCCCTGCTTCCCTCTCGCGCTGGAAATGAGTGACTCGTGCGTGGCGCGGGAGGCTGGCGAGAAGCCGCACCCCGCACCTGCCGCAGCTGTGCCCCACCCTCGTAGCCTTCTGCCCCCAAATGTGCTCCACTGCAGAGCGTAATGGGCAGAAGATGTTTCATTTTCCAAACAGCAAGAAAAAAATGTAATGTTGAAATAGCGCTGGGGACGGGGTTGAGAAAGGAGCCTCCTGCCGCCAGGCCGTGCCGGGTGTTATCTTGTTCCCGAGTGAACCTCTGAGTCAGCCTCCAAGCTTGATTTCCCTCCTCATCAGGGGAGCCCACGGGACCACGCTATCCCTGCTGGGTCACACCCCTGACCCTAATGGCACAGAGATTCCTATCAGCCAGGAGTCAACTGGGCCCGGGGACAGCACGTCAGGCCGTGGCGTGGACTCGGGGCACCACGGGCCTTTTCCCTGCAGGCAGACGTCTCCCAGAAATGCTGTTACCTCCTCTCTTCCACACCATTGTCCCCGTCAGCTTCCCCATCACCCACCAAAATTGTCAGTCTCAGGGGTGGGCGGCAGCTGTTTGCTTCTGTTGGGCCACGGTGTCAGAGGAGGAGACGTGATTGTCTTCAGAAGACCTTGGCTGAGCAGCAGTGGGGAGGTGCTGGGGCTGGGACGCTGCGTGTCCACGAGTGGCCACCTTGCAGAGAGCCCAGGATGCTGCGTGTCCACGAGTGGCCACCTTGCAGAGAGCCCGGCCGGCAGCCCAGGCAGTGGGAGCAAGTGAGCACCCCACATGCTCTGCCCAGGGCAGCCGCTCACAAGGCCAGGGCAGGCTCTTGGAAATATCACTGTAGGGGTAAAGTGCACGGGGACTTTGTGTTTTGCCATCAGAAAGGAGACAAGAGTGATGCTCCTCGTGGTGTTCACGTCAGGTGGCCCCGCCGCAGTCTCATAGGCTTGATGCCACCGGGAGCTCACTCTGGAGGTGGGGCCTGGTGCTCAGCCTGGGGGCTCCCGGGGGAGGGGACAAAGCTCAGAAACTCAGCATTGGGCTTGCACGGGTGACCAGGGGGCTGGAGCACATCTTCCGGAGGAACAGGGTGGGGACAATATTCACCCTGGGGTGACTCGCTCGGGTCAGGGGTCGGTGGGTTATGCGCTGTGTATCCAGGATGTCCCCTTCTCTTTCCGTGAGGCCAGAGCTCACCACTGTAAACGCCAAAACTTCCGTTTTATGGTCTGTGAAGTGGGGAGAGGGCCGCAGCCCGCTCCCCTTCCTGCCTTGCAGTGGCTGCCTTGGAGCTCTGCAGGGAAAGTCCTCTGCGGCCCACGTAGAGCCAGGCAAACACACCGTGCTTCATCGTCCTTGCTCTGAACTTTCCTCTCTCCAAGCTCCAGTTAAAGGCTCCTGCTCCTAGACCGGTTCCACCTGAAGCCGCCAGCAGCGCAATGGCTCAGGGCATCCATCTCGGGGGGGAGCACGTGAGGACAGACCCTCTTTCCAGGGGCTGGTGGGAGGGGTGCCGGCCCCCAAGAGCCTTCCTGCTTCGGAAAGCCCAGCCCCCAGAGGGCAGGAGGAGCCCCGTGGAGACCTGGGTCTGTCTCCCTCTGCGCCTCAGAACAAGGGACACTGCGTTGTCGCTGGCCGTGCTCTGGACAGCAGGACCCTGGCAGCTCCTAGGAGCCTTGTGACCTTGGACAGCTCAGCCAAAGTCTCGAGCCCCAGTCTCCACATTGGTGAGGGGAGAGCTCCGTGCCAGCCCCAGCACCCCACTCCCTGTGGCCAAGAGCCCAGCGCCTCTCCTTCCTCTCCCCACCTTTCTAGCCCCTCCCTGTCCCCTCGTCCCCGGAAGCTGTGGTCCAGTGGGAGGTCTCCGCTGCTGCCAGCCTACAGAGACTCCGGATGCCTCCAGGGTCAAGTGCGAGGCTGTGTGCCCAGCCAGGGATGGCCAAAGGGCACAGGAAGATCAGGCCTCCAGGGTGCCAGTGGGGCACAGGCGTGGAAGGTGGGGAAGAGGAAGGGGGTCTGGGATGGGCACCATGCTGCAGTTCTGGGAAATCTAAGGTTCCGTGTAGGAAGTCAGCATCCATGCGGCCTCCGGGAATTTCTCTCTGACGTCCCAAGGCGGGTGTCCTGGAGGGGGACAAGCCCGCATTGCCCTACACCCACCACGGGGAACACGTGGCATTCGTACCTGCCGCGTGAGGGACTGCACACATGTAAGCGCTGCACATTCCTCTCCTTGCAGTTGTCGGGCTGATCTAGAGCCTGAGCCCTCTGACCACCGGGCCCGGCGGTGAGTAGATGGAGGTTTTGCATCCAAGAGCTCTGACACTTGGCATTCCCGGAGCTTGGTGCTTGGCAGGGTTTCAGATAACTAAATGTCAATTGCAAGGACAGCCGCAGCCCAGGCCTGCCTCACAGCCCCATCCGGGAGAAGCAATTAGCGGGTGAGTTAATGCAGGCTCCAAGTGAACATCCACTGGCAGGACTGACGACTGCTTGGGGAGGGCACCGCTTTCACCCCGGTTGCTGGCTCAGGGCAGGAAGGCAATTGTGTCTGGATCTCCTCAGCTTGGCTTGCTGCCCGTTAGCAAGCGTCTAACAAGAACTCAGGCTCAGTCAATACTTTCCCCTGTGACTTGCACAATCAGGACACAGCTGCAGCCACACTCACCATCTGTTGCCCTTCACTCGAGTCACATTGGGGGTGCATGTGCTTCTCGCTGCGATTCTGAGGGGGAGCTCTGGCTCCGCCGCTGTTTGCACAGTCACAGAACTGAGGCCTCACAGGGAAAGCGTTCGGGTCTTGGCGTGAAGAAATGCAGGCGCATGTGGGCTGGAGTGACACTTGGGGGTCTGGGGGAAGTGAGGGGCCAACATATTCCCAGTGAGAACTCTCAGTGTCTGCGCGACCCAGAGGACGGTCGGAGACATGTTGGGGAGGGGACCCCGGGTCTGTCTTCCCAACCTTTCGGGAGCGGCGGCATTGGTGGAGCGGACGCTCCCACCACGACCTTGCTGAGTAGCCAGGAGCAGGTGTGTCCTCCCGGCTCCTGCCCCCACGGGGTCCCCAGTCCCCCCTCTGGTCCACTCACCTGCACACACCCGGCCTGGTCCATTTGCAACAAGCCTGGGTGTAGGGAAGAGAAACCACTGCAGGGGACAGAACTTCGGTGAGTTGTCGTTCTGGGAAGCATCTTTGTAACCCAGCTGAGAAGAGACATTAGGATTAAAAATGTTAGCGGAAAACAGAGTGGAGGTCAGAGCTGCTCTCACAGCACATCCCAGGCCCAGGGAGCTGGGTGGCGTCCGTGTCTTCTCCCCACCCGCAGGGACACCACAGGGCTCTGCAAATTGGGTCACTGAAACAAAGATGTGTTGGGATCTCGCCGCACACGAGGACCCCGTGGGGGCTTCCTGAGGAGCAAGCACGATGACGCGTCCCTTTCTCGGAGGGGCTTCCAATCTGGTCAGAAGATGAGGGCAGTGCGTGCACGTGTGAGAGACAAGGAGGAAGCGCCCTCGCTTGGGTTTGGTGTGTGGCCCCTTAGCAAGCCCACTGAGCTCCGTTTCCTGGAAATCAGACAGTCAGGAGCCGTGTCGGGTGCAAGGAACCCAGGTCACGACTATCTCTGGTTTTGATTTTTTTTTCTGCAGGTGCTGAAACTCCTGGTCAAAAGGTGGGAGGTCAAAAGCGAGCACTTACCCATTCTCGCCTCGTGAAGCAGCTGCGGGCTGCAGGCAGGAGCGGGGCCCAGGACGCCCAGCGCGCCTCGTCCTGCCTCCCCGCGGTCTTCACTCTCACATCAAGGCAAGGCTGCTGCCCCCAGTCCCCAGGCCAGATGCCTCCTGATCAGAGCCAGAATCTGCAGCGTCTCCAGCACCACAGCCCCGCGGCAGGGACCGGCCCCGGCCGGAGAGACTGTCTCCCTGCCTTCCCGGGGGGAACACACTTGCCACCCCATTTGCTGTGGCCTCAGGCATGGGACGTTGCCCAACCCACTGCGCGGGGCAGTGGAGCCTTCCCAGTGCAAAGAGTTTGTCCGTGTGGCTGTTGTCCCTTCAGTCTGGGTTCTGGGACGAGAGATGTACCAGGAAACCCAAATTCAAGCCCAGGTTACTGCAGCCGAGCTCAGACAATCCCAGCTGCCATAGTCTGAGTTTTCGTTTCTGTCCAAAATTCATATATCAAAATCCTAACCCCCAAAGTGATGGTATTAGGAGGTGGGGCCATGGGAGGGCTCATGCAGGTGGAGCCCTCATGAGTGGGATTAGTGGCCTTATAAAAGGGGCCCCTTGCACCTTCCAGCACGTGAGGACACAGCAAGAAGGCGCTGTCTGTGAACCTTGACCTTAGACTTCAGCCTCCAGAACTGCGAGACAACGAATTTCTACTGTTTATAAGTCACCCAGTCTATCGTATTTTGTCATTGCTGCCAAGACAAAGACACCAGCCAACCCAGAGACCCAAGACTGAAAAATAAGTATGTGTTGCTGAGAGATACTGGGATTTCCGTGAGTATCTGTCCTGCAGCTTCACCACCCGGCAGGAGGCGGGCGCGGCTGACCTCCGCTCACACGTCCGGGAAGCAAGTCCTGGAAACGAGTCCCGGACGCGAGGCTTCGCGCTCTCGAGGGTGGTCGCTCCGGCCCGACTGGCACGACCGTGGCATGACAGACCTGCTTTGATTAAGTAGGGGACACGCTATGGCCAAAAGCAAGTGCAGACGCCCTCCCCAGACTCGGTCACCCACCCACACAACAGGACCCGCCTCTCCCACCCCTCCCATGGCCAAGGCCCCGCACGGGACGTCCGCTCGTGCTTGCTTGCCCCCGCCGTCCGTCCCGGGATCCTCCCCCTGCGCCTCGGGCGCAGGAGCAGGTGCAGTGGCCTCATCTCGGTTCTCAGTCCTCGAAGCAATCCCCTGCCGTGGCGCTGGACCCGCGGCTCCCTGGTGCTGCACCTCTCAGCTCTCCGTGTTCCCTCCCGCAGAGCCCCCATGGCCCCCTGGCTCCTGCGACAAAGGCTTCCTGGTGCTCACGCTACAGCCCCCTCTCAGACTCGAGGGGGACAAAGGGGGCCTCGTGCCTTGCTCTGACCATTGGCGCTGAGCCCGGAAGCGGAGCAGGCCGCTCCTCACCGTGGCCAGAGGACTGTCCTGTAGCCCAGCCAGCCCGGGGGCTGGAGCCTCTTCCTAATACGCTCCCAGAAGTGGGGATGCAGCAGAATCGGAAGCCCTTCCCCTGGGGCTCCCCAAGGCCCTAGCCTCCCAGGGGCCGTGTCCGGCCTCTCTTGCTGGGCATCTGCCCAAGGCTTCTCCCTCTCCTCCCTGCGCTCCACAGGAAGCCAGCCGAATTGTAGGTTTTTAACACCTCCTACTTTCCCGGTGCCTCAACACCCCCACAACAGGCTGAGCACCGCGCCCAGGGGATCAGGTATGAGGAGGCTGGCCCTGCCGAGCCCCTCCCGCTCGCCCCTGGCCCCTGCCGGGGACCTCCTGACATCCGATGCAACAGTAAGTCCCCTCCCGTCTTTGCTGTGCCCCCGACCCCCTTGCTCTCTGGGTTCCCCTCGGCGGCATGAGACCCCCACTTAATCAAATCAGGTCTGTCACGCCACTGTCGTGCCAGTCGGGACAGAACGACCACCCTGAACTGCTCCCCTACAGCCCTGGTGCAGGGTGTCACCCCCACGACCTGTGGGTGCCACGAATCCTTCATATACCTCTCCCAGGGATTCCCTCAGCCCTGTGGGGGTGATCCTTGCAGATCCCAGGGGGGCTGGCTCCCCATTTACAATACACGAGCCAAAACCGGGCCCCCCAGCCCCTCTCCACCTTCTTTAATCAGTGGCCCTGCACCTGCCTCTGGAGTGAACATCCAGGCCCCGCTCCCCGCTTGGTCAGAGTTTCAGCCTTTCTTGGTGTGACCACTGCAGCAACCTCCCGACACACACGCACCTGAAGCCCCTGCGTGTCCTGTTGAGCACACGGTGCCCTGTCCCTCTACACGAGCAGCTAACCAAGTGTCAGAGCAAAACAAAGATATTAATAAATCCTTCCTTGGGAGTACCCAAGGACTTATCTTTGTTCTGCTTTATAATTTTAATTGTAAATTATTATATTAATTATAATTTTAATTATATTTAATTATAATTTTCATTATAATTTATAATTCTATTTAATTATAATTTAATTATTTGCTTTATAATTTTAATAATTTGTTTAGTATCCAAGACTCACACAATACTAGCTCAACAACAGAAGATACAAATACTGTTCCTGATGCTGCATGCCGACAAATTCTTGGCATTTTTTATCTTCTGGTTTTTTTCCTACTCATTTCTAAAGGGTCCAGCTTCATCTCTGCAATTTCTGTCTCTTCTATTTTTGATCATGTCTCTGCTGAGGACATCTGCGTACACCCTGCAAGCCCATTTTCCATGGCCTTTGTAAGCTACCCCCTCTCTTTTGCAGGAAATATTACTGTTATTTTTAATCCGAGCCGTTGTCCAATAGGTCAGGTCTTCTTTGCTGGCACTTTTGTCTCCTTCTTCCCTCCCCTCCTCTCTCGCTGATCGTGGGATCACCGCTGTCCCACCCAGGCACTCAAGGCCTCCCACTAGGTGTGAATTTCGGATGTCCCCTGCCTTCCCCGCAGGCCCTCCCTGCACCGTCCTGGCCATGCGTGACTCCAGGCCTCCAGAGGCTCCCTCGTCCCCCAAGCTCCCGCCACACCTGCCTGTGCACTTTCTGCACTTTCTGTAGCCGTCTGTGCTTCCTTTCCCCACCCTGACTTTGCAAGTGCCGTCCCCTCTGCTGAGGCCACCGTCTGACGGCAAGCCCTCAGCTCTTCCCTCAGGCATCTCCAGCTTATTCTCTAAGACTCAGCTAAGGAAAAGTCCCTTGCAACTCTTCTTCCAGAACTTGTGCTGGATGCTCCTCCTCTGGGCATCACGAGGGTCCACGTAGCTCCTTATTCGCCTTCGCCACAATCTGCTGTACTTGCGGGTGCGTCTGCCTCCATGCGAACTCCCGAGGCAGAGGACATGCCTGGCTGTACTTCCTACCTGCAGCGTCCGTCCACGGATCCCTTTTCCTGAGCACCTGACGTCTGCCAGGCACTCAGTCAACGTGTGTTAGTGGCCAAAGGAAGGGACACCTGTGGCTGCTCGTGTCCACCTACTCAGAAGAGCCCTGATGCGTATGTGAAGTTCCAGACAGGAGACCAAAGAATTGGCGGACACTGTGACATGTGAATCTCTTCTTCTGTGTAGAGACCCTGACTGAGGAAGGAGGTGACGAGAAGTGAGAAGCTGGAAACAGAAATGGTGCCAGCAAAGATTTGATTTATTGGACAGTGGCTTAGATTAAAAATAATAACATCTGTAAAGGAGCATGATGCAGTTTACACGGACCGTGAACAATGGGTTTGCAGGGAACACACAGCAAAGATTCATGAGGCAGAAATTGCAGAGATGAAGTTGGGCCCCTTAGAGACAAGTGCAAGTTTGGGAGGATTTACCACCTGTGCAGATGCAGGAGCACCTGGGGGCCTGTGGCAAACCCTATCCTCTCTGCACTGCTGGCGTGTTCTCTCTCGAGAGAAAGAGGCCAGGGCTGCAATGCACACGAGCAAATAGGCGAAGCCCTGCGTGGACCCACAGGAAGAGCTGGGCACGTCCCTCAGAATGCCACAATCCCAGGGGCCTCTCGGGATGACGAAGGAGCAGCACGGCTGGTCTGGACAAGGAAGGAGGCCAGCACCCGGAACGCACATCCTGTGGGAACAGCACTTTGGATGTTTATCTTAGACAATAGCAGATTTCAAGACATAGGTGAATTCTTTTTTTTTTCCCCCCAAATCTAAAGGGCAGCATGAAGAAAAGGGACGGGATTGATTATGTGCAGCTCCAAAGCTCGGAGCAGAGTGGAAATTACAGGGGAGCAGGATTCTGCTCAACAGGAGGAGGAATTTCACAGCCAGACGGCTCAGGAATGGAAGCCTGACCCTGAAAATGTCCAAACAGGCTGAAAGGCCACCTGCCAGCCACGCCGGGGGCTGGCGTCCCTGCACCCGAGGGGTGGATCTTCCTGGCACCAGCGCCAGCCAGAACTGCAAACTGACAGGGAGGGCCCTGCTCCCAGCTGTTTATAACCCAGTGGAGCTGGTCCGTCCTGCCCGGGCCCTCGGCCCCACGTCCCCAAAGGCGGGTGAGAGTTCATCGATGTCACTGGTGTGAGCAGGTGGTCGGCAGTCTCCACTTCATTAGGAAAACTCCAGTGAGTGCGGCCCTGTGGCTTCCAAATCATCCCTCACCTGGTATTTCAAGGCGACCTCTTGAGACCCTTCTGATGCCACAAGTGCTGAGCTGTGGTTTCCGTCTGCAGCACATGCCAATGTGCACCTGGAGCAGGGGCTCGGCCACATCACAAAGTCGTCAGCAGCAGAGCCAGGCAAGCCCAGGGCTCCTGACCATCAGCCCTGTCCTCTTCCTGCCATGAAACACCCCCCACAGGACCCACTGCCCCGTGAAGCCCTGCGCTCCCCCGCGCTGCGCTCCTCCAGCACCCTGGAGGGAGGGTGGCTACACACATTTGCCTGTGACCCCATATTCGTGTTCTCTCACATTCGCAGACTCCTAGGGTCAGAGGAGCTTTTGAGGCCTCCCAATGACGAGCCATGTTAAGAAGTGACTGATGCTGCTGCGTGGCTGAAGCATAAAGTGCTGTGTGGATTTCCCGTGTCTGGCTGTGGGGGAAGAGTCTCACGACAGAGGCCAGGGACAGTGGGGGGAACTGGTTCACTGCTAGAGAGGGCAGTGCCCAAACCACGGCCAAGTGGACAAGGACAAGAAACCACCTCTCAGGCAAGCTGCTGGGGCCGGGGGTGTTTGCTATGACGGTGTGGGGAGGGAGAGGTGTCCCTGAAGTCCCTGTGCTGGAAACTTAACCCCATGCAGCAGTGGGGGGGCCTGCAAGAGGTGATTGGGTCGCGGGGGCAGGAGTGGGTCAGCCCTGGCGGGAGTGGGTTCCTGATGACAGGGTGAGTTTGGCCCCTTCCTCCCCACACCCCTGTCTTGCCCCTTCACCTTCCGCCATGGGATGACATGGCAAGAAGCCCCCCACCAGATGCCGGCCCCTCGACCCTGGACTTCCCAGCCTCCAGGACTGTAAGGAATAAATCTGTGTTCTGGATGAAGTGCCCAGTCTCGGATAGTCTGTGACAGCAGCACAGGATGGATGGACACAGGAGGCAGTTGGCACATGAAGGACTCAGGACCCTCTTCTTCCTGTGCAGCCTGCTGCGCCAGCCGTGTCCCTGCTGTGCAGGCAAAGGGGCCAGGCCACCGGGTCTCAGAGAGCTCAGCTCTGGACAGCTAAACGCAGATCCTCCCTCCTTGCTCCCAGAAGTGCCCTGGGACGTGCCATCAGGGGAGAGCCCCACAGAGGAGAAAGTGAAGAAAAGCCTTCAACAGGGTGCCTGGCAGAGCACCAGGCGTCGAGGTCACCACAGCCAAGGAGCCTGGGGGCGGCGGGGCCCGGCCTGCATCCTGGGATGGAAAAGGACAGTGGTGGGGACGCTGGTGACGTCTGCCCGACGCTGGGGCTGCTGCACTGCCATGTGCCACGTGACGTAAGAGGCCCGGGTCAGGGGTGAGTGGCCACGGAAACTCTGTTTGCAGCTTTTCCCACCACATTGTCCGCAAATAAAAAGTTTATTTAAAACACGGAACGTGAAGAAGCAAAGTGCAGACAGGGAGCACAGCGAGTTCTCGGCGATTTCCAAAAGCGGGGTCGGAGGCCCCGGCAGCAGCGGGAGGGTCTGCGGGTCCAGGGGGTGTCTGTCCTGTAAGGTGGGGAATCCACATGAGCTTGCCCTTGCCGGGATATGAGTGATGCCGCAGAGAGGAAAACAGAACACCCACTCAGGACCAAGAGAAAAGCAGACAAAATTCACCCTTGCCCACCCCCTCTGTCTGGTAGAGCCACTTCTACGGGCTGAAAACCTCCAACCCGGCACCTGGCAAACAGGCAGCTGAAGCTCCACGTCCCACAGGGGCTGGCACAGCCCTGGGGTCCCGTGGCCGACTGCAGAGGTCTCGAGTCGCCTTGTTCTATTAGCAGCAGAACGTGAACCACGTTGATAGCAGCACAATTTATTCATGAGCCAGTTCCCAGACTTAGATCGTATTTTCTACACTCACTGTTAGATTATAAAAGCAAGATGTGTTAAAAACAGCAAACAAGTGGCACGTTTTCCCCAGGCTGTGCCCAGCGTGTGGGGATGGGTATGGAGCCCCGAGGAAGCCGTCTCTGTGCGCCTGCAGCCTTCTGGCATTGACTGCTCCCCACGCCTGTAGAGGGACTCCACGCCTGCCACACGTCACCCCACGGACCTGCCTTATCAGCATGGCCACCGGGAAGGGGAGAGCCCCGGGAGCCTTTAGATAGTTCGAAGTGGAGGGACTCTGGGGTCCTGAGCACTTTGGTGGGATGATGGGGCCCCTCCCTGCTGGGTGCTCCTCCCAAAGGGCCCCCCACTGGGCCCTGCACCCGGCCCCGCACTCAGCCCAGCCAGGCCAGGAGGCATTTCCAGCCGTGTGAGGGGTGCCGATGGTCACCTGGAGCTCATACCCCTGCTTTTCATGAAAGCAGCTGTTACGGACTGAATGTGTGTCCCCCAAGTTCAAATGCTGGAATCCTCACCCTCAGGGGATGTATTCGAGGTGCGGCCTTGGGAGGTGATTAGGTCTAAGGGTGGGGCCCCCACGAGTGGGATTCGCATCTGTCTTAGTTCAGGCTGTTGTAACAAAATCCGGCAGATGGGGACTTAAACAATAACCATTTATTTTTCACAGTTCTGGGGGCTCAGAAGTCCAAGGTCAGGGTTCTCCACAGAAGCAGAACTGATCAGATCTATAGAGGTACAGAGAACAGGACTTGCTGTAAGTTATTAGCTCACGTGGCCGTGGAAGCTGAGGCGTCCCGAGTCGTGACCTCTGCAGGTCGGAGAGGCAGGAAGGCAGTGGTGTGGCCCGGTCCCAGGCCGAAGGCCCAAGAACCGACGTCCGGGGCAGCAGAGAACGGAAGTCCCAGCTCAAGATGAAGAAAAGGAATTCTCCCTGCTCTGCCTGGTCATTCCATGCGGCCCTCGGTGGACTGGGTGGTGCCCGGCTGCAGTGGGGAGGGTGGATTTCCTTTACTCAGTCTAGGGATTCAGATGGTAATCTCAGAAACACCCTCACAGTCATACCCAGAAAGGATGTTTTACCAGCTGCCTGGGCAGCCCACGGCCCAGCCAAGTGGTCACACAAAATTCACCATCACAGCCAGCGTGGTGGGGCGGGGTTCTGGTGAGGGCCTTCTGGGTGGGACAGCTGACTTCTGGGTCCTTGCTTGCTGGACAGGGGTGAGAGATCTCTCTGGGGTCCCTTTCGTGAGGGCACTAATCCCACTTATATTGGGGGTTAGAATTTCAGCATATGAATTTGGGGGAGGACACAAATATTCAGTCCCTAACAGTGCCCTTATAAAAGGAACCCCCACCCTCTTTCGCCATCTGAGGACAGTGAGAAGGTGCCATCTATGAACCAGAAATCGGGCCTCACCAGACACCCAATCTGCTAGTGCCTTGATCGTGGACTTCCAGCCTCCAGAACTGCGAGACATAAATGTCTTGTTCCCAAGCCCCAGTCTCTGGTGACTTGCTAGAGCAGCCAGAGCTGCCTGAGACAGCTCCCTTCTTTGCTCGAAGCCCATAGAACTCTCCTGCTGATGATAACAGGCGGTCACAGGAGTGTCACGTGCTCCCTGCGCCTCTCCCGAGCCTGCAAGGTAGGCGTGTGCGGGTCTGCATCCTGGGGTCCACCACTGTGCTTGTGAGAAGAAGCTCCAAAGGTATTCCTTTAAAGACAGCCCCTAAGTGTGTTTGTGGAAGGCTCTTCTTGGTCGGGGTGCCCCAGGGGCTCCGCGTGTATCCTGAGACACCAGCGTCCGTCAGCAGGTTTGTAAGGAAGTGGCTATCATGTCCGCCTAAAGATGATGGAGGGCGACGAAACCACCTACGGGCGAGGCTGTTTGCTGCTCTGACGCTGCTGTGCCTGCAGGTGAGCAACACGGAGCCCGGCCAGGGACACCCACGCAAAGAGGGAGGAGGACCATGTTCCCGGCCTCTTCTGTCCCCACTGCCGGGCACAGGGTTGGTGGGCTCAGAGACAGGCTCCATCCATCACGTGGGCCTCCACGCAGAGATGAAGTGGGGTGTCTAACACTCTTGGGAAGAGGCTTCTCTCCTGCCAAGCCTCGGGGACTTAGAGGCCTCAAGTCTGGCCTCAGACAGCGGCACCATCTGTGCCCTCTGGGCCTAGGACTCCGATTGCACACAGCAGAGTGGAGGCCTGGCTGATGTCTACTGCGTCCCCTGCACATATGCCACACATGCTCATGACACCCCAGGGTCAGCTGTGCCATCCCCAGGTTAAACATCATCGGGAGACTCTGAGACACAGAGGAGCCCCGATAAGCATCGAGCCCATGAGGGCCCCTGTTTTTCCCAAGAGCCCTCCAGCGGCACACCCCGAGTGCACAGGATGTCAGAGGTCACTGATGGTGCCAGCCCCAGTCACTCCCAACCAGGGTGACATCAGGACCACTCCTAAATCTCCCCTGAGAGGGTGAGAAATGCCAGGCCTTCCGAGTTGTCAACGGCAAGCCAGGACTAGGCCTGAAAAGTGACCAAATGGAGGGAAACACCCTATCTCAAGACATAACAAGTAAAAATAAAGTGCAGGTAGAGCGCACTGCTACAGCGGGGAGGCAGAGCCAGATGGGTTAATGGAGACGCACGGAAATCCATGCTCCAGGCAGCTGAGTCCTGCAGGTCCCAGACGGAGGAGGCGCCACAGGACACACGGGATGGGGGCGGCAACAGCGTGGCGCGGTGGGGGCACAGGGGGAGGAGGAAAGAGGAGATGACAGAGGGAGGGGGGCGGGGGAGGTTCCTCCACAGTCCCCAGGGCAGAGACAGAGAAGGCCCAGGGGACCCTCTGGGGGCCCAGGGAGGCCAGAGACGTCAACGCTGGGGCTTCCCGCTGGCTGACTCCAACCAGAGCAAAATCCTCAGAGCCGCCGGGGCCCGTGGTGGGCAGAGGGGCCTGGAGCGGCTGCAGGAGCCCAGGACAGAAAGGCAGGGCCTGGGCAGGATCCTGGGTGTCCTCGTCTAACCCAGCCCAGGGCCCAGCACTTACCTGTGCACCGACTGCCGCCAGGGAGCAGCATGGGAGCAGCAGGTGGGGAACCACCACCCAGGCTCCCTAGAGCTACCCAGAAGGCCTGCCCCCAGGATGCCTCCCCAGGACACCCCCACCCAGGAAATCCCCCACCCAGGGCAGGCCCCACCCAGGACACCTGCCTACCTAGGAAACCGTCCACCCAATACAGTCCCACCCAGGACATCTGCCCACCCAGGGCAGCCCCCATCCAGGGCAGCCCTCACACAGGAAACCCCCACCCAGGACATCTGCCCACCCAGGGCAGCCCCCACCCAGGATACCCACCTGCAGTGAGTCTGCTCTTGGGCAGGTGATGGCTTCTTGGGCCTCCGTGTGTCCGTAATCACTAACCCCTGGAGTCTGTGACTGTCCGAAGAGGTGGAAGCCGTGAGCCCTGCACAGAGCCCACCACAGGGGCTCAAGGAAGCCCCTTCTGTCCCTCCCTTCCCAGAAGCAGCTCACACCACATCTTCCCCATTTCCATAAATAATGCGGATACGATAATGCTTTCCATGTCACGCGGGTACCGGGAAAATCACGATGATACAGCAGGTGGAACACTGGAAGGGCCGGGGTCTTTTTACAGCTAACAGGAGACGAGGTCTGAGCTACTCGCTCCCACGTCAGGTGTTCATTCCATGGGAACAGCTTCAAGGAGGGCTCAGGATGCACCTGAGAGGAGGTGGCAAAGGCAGTGCCAGGGCCACGGGACAGGACAGAAACACATGAGCCACGTGGGCCCTGGATGCCAACAGGGGACACTGGAGGGTGTGGGAGGGGAGAGTCCTCCCGTGCCCAGCACCCCAGGTCCCACACCCCTTTTCCAGCATCAGGGCCCGCCAGAGCCCTGGGGACCTCCAGCTGAGCACTGGGACCCAGAGCCAAGGCCGCTGTCCCTAGAGCCCACAGTGCCTCCTCAGGGCTCTGAGCCTGCTCTGTGCAGGGACAGAAGCTCAGGAGAGCAGGCAGGCTGGCGCCCTGGCCCCTGGGAATCACACCCCCATGTGTGGGCATGGTTTGGGTGTGTTTGTGTGTGTGCACACTAGTGTAAGCCTGAGTGTGTGTGCAAGGGTGTGCTCACACGTACATGTATATGCGAGTAGTGCTGGCATGTGTGTTTGCCCCTGTGTGTGTGTGTGCAAGTGTGTGTACCTGTGGTCACGCGTGCCCATGCATATGTGTATGTGTTTGCTCATGTGCGTGTGTTCACTGTATGCTTATGTTGATGCACGCTTATGTATGCATGCATATGTGTACGAGTGTGTGCGCACACCTATGTTGTTTTCCTCCCCGGTTATTCGGGTCTGTCAACACACCACACAGTCTGCGAGAAAGCCCGCTGCTTGGCTTGGCACCTGTCTCCGCGCCCCCCGCCCAGCTCCCCGTGCTGATGCTTGCATTTTAAAGACGGGCGGCTTTCAGCAGTGAAGCAGCAGCACGTCCCTGTGGAGTGGTGTAAGTGTCCCTGTAGAAACATGTAGATTGCAGAGATTTCAAGGAATTCATTTCCTCCGAGGCCAGTAGGAGAATGCTGTCCAAACAGAAACGAACGTGGGATAGGAACGTGGCAGGGGAACAGTGTGGCAATCAGTGCGCATTGTGATTCAAGATTATTTTTAGTAGGAAAATATCTTTTGTGAAAGTCTCACAATGTGCATGTGGCTTTCGAGGTTCCAGAGGGCTGTGGTGGATTAGCCGCCCTCCAGTCCTGGGCTCACTGGTCCCAGGCAGTGCCAGATGTGGACTGTGGACGCAGGCTAGGCCCAGCGAGGGACATCCCCGCCCTCGGGGGAGCACAGTGCTGGCCACAGTCAGGTCTCGGGTTAACCTGGAGGTGACATCAGTCCTTGGCTGAGACACTTGGAGCAGCCTGCCAGGGTCCGGCGGTGAGCTCCGTGGGGCTCTGTGGGGCTCTGTGGGGCTCTGTGGGGCTCCGTGGGGCTCTGTGGCTGCAGCCTCCACCACACAGCTCTCCTCTCTCTGGGGATGGGCCTCCCCTCTGAGAGCCCTGCCCTCGTCCCTACCCCTCCAGGCTGAAACAGGACCTGCCAAAACCGTCAGGGTGCCATGAGGGTCTGCGGTGTCCATGGTGACCACCTGTGGAAACATTGTTCCCTTCAGAATGCTCCCTGGCCTCTGCCATTCCCTGCCTCCGCCTCCTTGCTGGGGTTCTCCGAGTGCCCTTTGCTAGATCTGCCTCCTGCTGCTGAGCCCTTCTGCACCCTGCACTCCCTGCCTGGGTCCACACAGCCCCCGCCCCTGGCTGTGTTCTCACCAGCCTGCACCTCCTCCTGGACGTCCCAGGGCACCTGCAGCTCACCAAGCCCACACAGGAGCTCAGCCTCTTTCTCCCGAGACCCTCTGCTGCGCCGTCCACAAAGGTCTGGGCCACATATTGGGGCTCCCCACACCTTCATCCCGCCTTTGGGTCTGATGTTGAGCTGCTGGTCAGGCTTCAGGCCCTGCCTGGCGCATCCTGCATCCATGTGCTTTGCTGGCACCGTGGCTCACAGCCTCTCTTCCATGGATGAGCGGCTCTCAGGCACGCCCCACCCACATCCTCCACCCTGAGGCCACAGAGTGCTCCGTGTAAAGCCCACATCTGGCTGTGGTCCACCGCCAGCTCCCAGGACTCGCTCACCGCTGCCTTCTGGGTGCTGCGAGCTCCTCCTTGAAGGATGCTCCCTTTCGGGGCAGAATCCTAGTCAGGTCCTTCAGCAAAGAAATGAACTTCTGATGGAGGTGTCAATGATGGCATCAAGTGACAACGATGCCACCAAGGGGCAGTATTTCTGGCTGGGGCCTTCTGGGGTCCTCCCGCCACAGCCCCAAGGGCGGTGTAACTGCTGGATAAATGCTCCAGAAAGACGGCCCCAGACTTGAAAGACAGAAGTCCTGGTAGAGCTTGGGGTCCTGGGCAATCCCAGCAAGTCTCCTAAGCCCCCTGCGCTTTTCCGAGAGAGAAAGCAACACCATGAGCCTTGCCTCACGGTCGGGCTGCCACGGTCCCCAGGAAGTCTTAGCGGCCTGGTCTTAGGCCACTTTTGGTTGCAGGAGACAGAAACCCAACTCAAACTCACTTAAACTGAACACGGCTGGGAGCTCCTGCAGCTGCTGTAATAATTACCTAAAACAGCAGAAATCATTTTCCCACAGTTCTGGAGGTCAGAATTCCAAAATCAAGGTGTTGGCAGGGACGTGTTCCCTCTGCAGGCTCGAGGGGAGGGTTCTGCCTGCCTCGTGCAGCTCCTGGTGGCTCCTGGCATCGTGGGCTTAAGGCTGCATCGCTCCAGCCCCTGCCTCTGTCTTCATGCGGCCGCCTCCGAGTCTGTCAAATCCCCTTCTCCGCTCATGAGGACACCTGTCATCAGATCAAAGGCCTTTCTGGATAATCCAGGATGAGCTCCTCATCCTGAGGTCCTTAACTTAATTATATCTGCACAGTCCCGTTTTGCAAATGAGGCACCACAGGTTCCAGGCATCAGGATGTGGACAGATCTTTTGGCAACCCACCATGAAACCCACTGACAGTGGGTCTCCAGCACAGAGGAAGAGGGGGCACGGAAGACGTGCAGCCCCGTGTCTGTGCAGACGTGGTCGCTGCCGTATTCTCCAACTGCATCTGCCGTGAGGAAGGCCCGGTCCTGGGGCCCCACCCACGCTGCTGCTTTAGGACAGGGAGGGCACTTTTCTATCACATGAACAATGAGAAAACTGAAGCTATTTTTATAAAATAGGATCTTTTAGCTGGAGAATCAGCCTCATCCAGAAAGGTTCAATTGAATGAAGTCCCCCTACCACATTAATGGAAGTTCCTGGCCTCTTTAAAGCAGAGGCACATTTTCTGAACTTCCTGCTGGGTGGGTGCTTTCTCGAGGGTCTCCAAGCTGCATCACATGGGAAACCCCTGCACTGGAAAAGGACCACCCCCATGAAGTTCATTTCCCGGGTTGTGGGACATCTCCTGGTCATCCAAAAGTCTGCTGACAGCACACCTGGAATGGACTCACCTGAACAACATTCTCAAACTCGCCCCTCTGAGCATTCTCCCCACTTCCGGGATCCAAGGCACAGCCCTGAGCTGAGTCACCCCCATTATCAAGCACCCCACATGCTCCACAAGGACACCACAGGGGCCCCACCTGCATCTGTGGTCCTGCGAGTACAGTGCAGATACACAAAGACATGGGACCTGGCCAGTTAAGATCAGAGCAAAGCCTGGCCCCCGGGTCTGGGGTGGGAACCGTCCTCTGGGGCCTCCTTCTTCCTGGAGGGATGTGAGACCTGGATTGGTGGTTTTCCACCTGGAGAGAGGGAATTCCAGGGAGTCCAAGAAGGTAGAAGCTGGAGTTTGGCCAGCGAGCAGAGGGTGCAGCCCCAACGTGGGATATTCCAGCTGACGTATTATCAGCTCGTTGATGTTGCACCCGATCTGTCAGATACTGCAGAGGGTGAAGCTTAAAGTTGTACACGTTTCCTGAGGACAGAAAGGTGAAGTCAATCAGTACTTACTAATTTAAGGAGACTGTGTGTTTTTGTTTCGTTTTGCTTTTGGGTTTTAAAATGTAGCCCATGAGTAGAGACAATCACATTAATAATGTTTGCATCATTGTGCTTACATGGTGCACAAGGTGAGTGTCAACGTCCCCACTGAAGTCTGCATCATTGCAGGCCAGTGTCTGGACCCTCATCCAAGGCCCTGCAGCTGGTAAGTGGTGGAGAAGGACCTCAAATCCAGGCCCAGCGGGACCCAGAACAGTACACAGTCTGCTTTAGGGTCACATCTTGTGTTCATGACAGCGCACACCTTCACCTTCTGTGGTGGCAAGCATTTCATTTATGTCACTAAATAAGGAAAATGGTGGCAGTTGAGCTACTCCCCAGGGGTGTGTGTTGACGCCCGTGGGCCTGGCCCCCCCCGCCCCCCGCGTGAGCCACAGACCTGCGTTCTCGAGACAGACAAGGAGAGGGATCGGCAGGGTCTGCAGAGAAAACTCTCCGAGGAGCAGGTCTCCCCACAAGGCCTTTAATTAGCTGAACACTTGCTCAGCGACAGCCTCGAGGAGCACTTTTCGGGAAGCAGAGCCCAGTTAATCAGGAGAGAAGATTGTTATCCGCGTGAGGGACATGTGTGGGAGGACTAGCTGGTGGCCCAGCTCTGTCTTCCAGGAGTGGCGCAGGAACGCAGCTTGAGAAATGGGCACTGAGGAGCAGGGGGTCCACAGGCTGCTGCGGAGGACACAATATTTACGACATCATTAGCAGCAGTCTGCATTTCCGTACCCCATGGGCATTTGGGCACGAGTATCGATATGGCTCCATTTCTAGAAGGCCTCTGGGCATAGCGTGTGAGAATAACAATGACTCAGGTGGCCGGGGGAGGTGCGCATCTAGGTAGGACACACTGGACCGATGTGGCCTGCAGATTCCCAGGAGGACATGTGGCAGCGAGGGAATTCCTGAAGGTGGATGCTCCTCTAGAAGCGTTTCCTTTCCTAATGCCTAAAGGCAAGGCAGCGACCCAGAGTGCAGACTTGGGAGGCCTGAGCCTCAGGTCTGCTGGCCTCTGGCCTGTGACTATGGGCAAGTGGGGCAGTGCCTCAGTTTCCCTTTAGTGTATGAGGAGAGCAGGGACAATGTGAGCTTCTGGGCTGCAGCCGCCACTGCCCTATCGCTCACTCGAGCAAGAAGCCCTCACTGAATGGTTTAATCCTCCACACCCTGACCACCCTGTGGGGTAGGGATGAAATTATTTTTCTCTTTTATAGTTAGGGAAACAGAAGCACAGAAAGATAATGTCACTCACACACAGTGACACACACACGAAGTAGGAGACACTGTCCCCAAGTGCCACACTGTGCCTTGTCCATGTGCCCAGACAGGACTGTTTCCCAGAAGGTAAAACTCCCAGCGCTGGTGCCCCAGGAGCAGTGGGGGCCCCCGCGGAGGCCACAGGTGGTCATGGACAGGTCCCTTGGCCTCTCCAAGCCCCAGGCTCCTCCTTCATCAAGCACGGATGGCCGTGCTGGTGTCTGCCCCAGAGCCTCACGGGGTTCAATGAGCTGAGGCTCCCACTGCCCCCTGGAGAGCCTGCACCCTGCCCAGTGACCGGCACACACTGCTGACACCACTGGTCACGAGGTGGCTGTAGGCAGGTGCACAAGATGGGAAAGTAGCTAGCTGTGTGTGGGTTTGTCGATTGACTCAGCACAGGTGGAGGGTGGATATCCCCAGGCAGCGGCGTGGACTTGGGAGAGAAATCCGGTAACTCATCTTGAACTGTGTCCCGAGTCAGGGGAGCCCCAGACGGGTGGACAGCAGGAGCTGTGTGGCCTCAGGGGGAGTGTGCAGAGGTGGGGGCCAGGACTCAGGGCCAACCAGAATAGCAGGGACCCCGGAGGCTCCTCGCACACCCAGAGCGGGGCAGCCGCTCCTCCGATGCTCAGTCCACGCTCATGGGTGGCCCCTGCCCTCGCTGTGCAGGCGTTGATGCTGGCTGGGGCCCCTCTGGCTGGTACGTGATGGGGGCCGTGCAGGGGGGCCCTGACAGCCCAGATTCCCACCAGCGGGGGAGCCCCTCACGGCCCTGGGACTGCAGCCTCCTCAAGCAGCTACGGGAAATCAAGCCCGAGCTCTGCAAAAGGTTAACCAGTTTGTATTTCTTATTATAATGTTTTTCAGAACATGAAGGATTAAAATTCTAATACTGCCTGGAAAAAAAAAACGCCTTCTATGAGAAAATAACATCTCACGGTTTCGATCTCAGGCCATAACATTAATAGGAAATGATACAAATGAATTCACTTTCATTCTTGTTACAAGCGCGGGGTACAAGCTGCTGTCCTTCCAGAGGCGGGGCCCCTGGGAAGCGAGACAGCCGGACGCTCTGTCTTCTCTGGGGAGTCGGAGGTCCAGCACTGCAGGAGACCTGGGGGGCCTCACAGGGGGACAGAGCAGGCAGCAGGGATGGAGCCCAGCGAGGCTCGCGGGGAGCGCTGGCCAGACCCGTGCTCCCTGCACCTGTGTGTGCGGCACTGGAAGGTGGGTGGGGGTGGATGCGCAGGACAGATCTGTTATTTCCCTCCACTGACCCAAGGAGAAGACCAGCCAACAGCCCCTCCCCAGCTGTCACCAAAGGAGCCCGCAAGAGCTCAAAGGTGCGGGCTATGCTCGCAGCAGGGCTGGGAGCCTCCAGGGCTTGGACGTTCCAGAACATCACTTCTGCCACATTCGAATGCCCGTGCAAGTCCCAGGCCAGCTCAGACTCAGCAGCCAGTAGGCTTGGGGAGGACGGCCCCACTGGACAGGCCTCTGTGACCCTGGGGCCTGGCCAGCCACCTACTGTTCCCTGTTATCAGAGGTGCTCAAAGCCGGGTGGGCTCCCATCCACGGCTGGGTCTGTATCTGTAGAGCCCCTCCAAGGGCAGGGGGCTGGAGCTACCCCGTCCTGGGACAAAGTACACGTGACCCCAAGGCAGCCGCTGGGACAGGAGCCAGGCAGGGCAGGTACAGGAGGGCCAGAGCCCGGAAGAGGCAGCTCCCCAAGGCTGCCACCAACCTGCCACTCTGTTAGGGAGAAAGTGGTTCAATGACCCTTGTTAAGGCATGGTAAGGAAGACTCTATTCAGAACCATCCCGATGGGTACAGGGACCACTGCAGTGGGATTTTCCAGTGGGGGTGCGAGACTGGGCTCAACCCCAAATACAGCAGGGGCGAGTGGGGGTTTACTGCTGGCAGCAGGGTGGAGGTCAGTGGATGGAAAATGACTAAGAGGGAACCTCAGGGCTGAGGGGACTCTGGCTGACTGACCTGGTGCAATGCTTGCAGAGGACAGGCCAGGCTGGCCAGACCTCACCTGGGGTACTGGAGGATGGGGCCCTGACCAGATAGCCAGGCAGGGGGTTCTGGCTAAATGGATTCAGCAGGGTTCTCGCTAAAACTGGACTCTACAAGGACGGAGATGGAAGCCCCAGGGGAACCAGTGGAGCAGAGGGCTCAGAGCAGCCTAACCCAAGTGCAGTCCAGGAGAGTCTTTGTCAGCCCCTAGGCTAGGTGATGGGGGGAGGGGGGAACAGAGGGGGAGGGGGAGAGAGGGAGAGAGGGAGAGAGGGAGGGAGGGAGAGAGGGAGAGAGGGAGAGAGGGAGGGAGGGGGAGAGAGGGAGAGAGGGAGGGAGGGGGAGAGAGGGAGAGAGGCACCCTCAGGCACCCTCACCAGACCCACCAGTGCCCCCCTCCCCCGCCAGCTGGCAGAAGTGTTGTTGTTTGGAAAACCCAGAGAGACTGACAGGCTGGGAGGCGATGAGGTGGTGACACCCTCCTCTGGAAAGTCCCCAGCACAGGGTGGTGTCCTCCTTGGTGGCCCAGCTCCCAGCTGTGTGGCTGCTTCAGAAAAGGTGCATGTTCGTGAATAATTAATGACTGAATTAACACACAAGAGACAGAGACAAATCACCGTTTTCTGGCCATTTGTGTGGAAAGGAAGGGATGTGAGCATGAGTTTTGCTCACTCAGAGAGGCACCTTCCAGAACTTTCTCCCACCTGACACCTGCTGCTCAGACCTCATGCCACAGCCAGTGGCCTGCTCACCTCACCTGCTGGTCCCTGAGGCTGTGCCAGCCCCACTCTGCTCACAGCAGGCGCCTGGTGGCTGGCGGCCACCTCCTCCCTTCCCAGGCGGGCCCTGCCCTCACCGTGCCCCGGAAAAGGGCCCCCCTAGGCTGGGAGGAGCTGGTGGACACGCCTCCGCGGGCGCTTCACATGAAACCATCACAGCCACATCTGCTGGCATCTCGCCTCCTTCCCCCCAGAGTGGGGGCCCAGACCTGGACGCTGTCCTACCGACCACATTTTGGACGCCTCGGGAGTCAGCTGTCTGTGGGGCACAAAGCCACCCATGCAGGCCTGGGGCCTCCCTCTCCCCTGTGAACGAGGCTCCAGATTGGAGCCTGGTCCAGAGGTCCAGGCAACTCCCAGGACACTGCCCAGTGCACAGCAGGCAGGGAGAGCGGGGCCTTTCTAAACCCATCCAGCCCTGGGCCCCGGGAGCCTGCCCAGCTGGCCCGGATCCTGGCTGAAGGAAGATGGCGGTCCCTGCTTACTACACCCTGCTGGACCCTGGGCTGGCATCACAATCGGATGGTCTATCAGGGAGGCGCGCACTCCTCGATGCGCGGCAGGAGCCATGATGGATTTTAACCTCCTGCCTTTCATGCTAGGAAAGATACTACAAATTTGTTCTAGCTGACATGCATCCTCAGGTTTATGAATATAATAACTCAAAAGGAAATTGAAAGTATTTAGTGTGAAGTAATGGGTATTTGAAGGAGACTCTTGCTCAACCCATGGGACTAATTTTTTTAAATGCCATTTGTTGTCTGATTGGAAGCAAGCAGAGGCAGACACGGTGCTGATCCGTATGCACCACACACTGAGCCATCAGAAAGCCATCAGGCTGAGATTTTAGCAATGGGGGATTTACAACCCCCCCTCAAGCTGATGGATTGCTCTCCCATGCCCCTTCTGAGTGATGACTCAGAGGTGGTGTCCCTTTTTCTCCCGGGACACTGATGGGCAGCCACGCTGCCTGGGACGCTGTCCAGGCCTTGTCAGCTGCCAGCTGTTTCTTACTCTTCAGAACTCTGCTTCCTGGGCTGTGTGGAGGTGGTTTCCACACCCCTATTACAAGGACCTTTTGCGGTGGCATTGACTGCTCAGAGAACAGCCACACTGGGCTGTAGCCCAGACAGCGTCTTAGTGGCAGGACATTCATCTTGGAAAAAGTGGGATAGTGACACTTTCCCATGTTACATCAAACTGCGGAGGAGAGAAGGTGGTGTCTGTCTCTGGCAGGGAGAAGGCCACTCACTCTGCCCCGCCAGCTTCCACATCTTTGTTAGGACAGAGGGGACTGCAAAGGCTTTCTGGCTGTGTCACAAACAGGATACACCTGAAATGAAGCCATTTGGACCTAGTTAAGAACACCAGAACAGATAGTTTACTTCTGGTGTTCAAAGTGCTTACCATACTCCTGTGATTTTGGCCCTTGGCTCCTAATCCCCCCCTCACCTCCCTGAGGACTGAACTCTGATCTTTTTCTTTTGCCCAAATTCCTTTCTAAAGCGGCCTAGTGAGTCACACCTACAAATGATAAGATCTCACTAAACAGGTTTTGTTAACCAGATATAGTGCAGGTTTACTTCCCAACCGTGATTCTGGTATAGCATTAGCATCATCCAAAAGATAGACAGACCCCCTTGTCTTCACTCAAGCATCCCAGCAGATCCTTATCTTAAGAAAGATCCTCCTGTCTGGACCTCCCAGAGTGCTCAAACCTTTCATCTTAACTTAAGCATTTCCTTTCTGGTCTTTTAGATAAAGCCTGACTCTTTCAGCCAATTGTCAACTAAAGAATCCCTAAACCCACCTGTGACTTGTAAGCCCCCGCCCCTTCAAGATGGCCCACCTTTTTGGGCCAAGCCAATGTCTGCCTCCCATGTATTGATTTATGACTTTACCGGTAACCCCTATCTCCCTAAAATGTATAAAACCAAACTGTAACCCAACCACAGCGAGTCCACTTGCTCAAGGCTTCTTGGGTGTGGCTCCGGGTGATGGTCCTCAAATTTGGCTCAGAATAAACCCTTCTAAAATTATTTTACAGAGTTTACTTCTTTTCCATTGACACCCCCCCCATCATTCTTTTCATAAAGGGTCAATTCAGCGTCCACCTGGGTGTACCTTGCAAGTCCCTGGCCTCCTTTTCTCTGGTGGTTGTGTCTGCTTTCTTCTCTCCCTGTTGGCCTCCCCTTCACCTCTCCAAGGCAGCAACCTCACACCCTGACCCCACCCCCACCCACAGCCCTCCTACTCGCCTTGGGTCCCTTGGTTCCTCCTGAGACTCACCCCTCACACTCACCCCCAAACACCTGAGCCCTCGGACCCGTCCTGTTTATCTGGTGGAGGTTGAAGACGCAGCCCTGGTCGGGTTCCACGTGTGTGTTTGGCATTAGCGCCATGGACTGGAATTATCTGAACACACTGGTTCACAGTCGTGATGTGCAAGTGCACACACGGTGCTGTGCAGATTTAGGGACCAGATGTGTGTCTGCGTATAGTCCCTGACTGTGGGCTTTACTCACTCACTGGGCTTAGCAAAATTGATCCTAAAGCAAATTTCCAGAAAAATAATTCTACTGGTGACTTCCATGCTTTAACCCAGGCAGTATCCCATGGGGAGAGAAGACTGTCTAGAAAGTTCTCTAGTTGGAGGTCCCTGGACCCCTGTGGACCCCTGTCCCCAGCTGCACATCCATGACGCCCCCATCCCCTTCCTGACCCCAGCGCACCATCTTCCCTCCACCCTTCCCAGGTCCTAGAAGTGTCCAGAAGCCTAGTTCTACATCTGCCCATCCAGACCCAACCCCTCTCTGCTGCCTTGGGCCTGTGCAGGGAGCAACAGGGTGGTGGAGGGGGTCTCCTGAGCCTTGGGAAGTCCAGGCCTCTGAGCAGTGTTTCCCACTGTGACAGTTCGAGGGCATCACTGGGCAGGACCAAACCCTGAGCTTTGAAACCAAATGGCCCAGATTCAAGCCCCACTGACCAGCTGTGGGATCAGGCGTCTCCTGAGCATCCCTCCCCTTATCTGTAAAAATTGGGTGGTGGGAATATCCTCTACCCAGATGGGAGAAGTGAGGTTTCAGAACTGCATAGGTGCGTCCTCCCCAAGGGGATGCTCTGCTCCTCCCGCACTCGGGGTGGGGGGGGGATAAATGTTTGCCTAAGTGAGCGATGGGTGACATTGCTCAGGGGTGACATTGTTCAGTGGTGGCATTGACTGCTCAGAGAACAGTCTGCTTCATTACCCCCGACAGGGGCTGGGGGCCTCGGCCCCCACAAGCACGGCTGGGAGTCAGGAGGCTGACAGTGCACACAGGAGCTGCCCTTGGAATCCTGCCCCTGGCATCCTGCCCCTGCCTGGGGTCCAGCCCTGGAGGGCGAGGCTTGGGGGCTGCTCGGAGCAGCATCTCCTCCTCCTGCAGGCCTGGAGCAGGCAAATATCCACAAGCAGCTCTCCTGGTCCCCAGGCTTAGCTCAGACTCTTCACGTCCAGGCTGTCTCCTCGCTGGCCACCTCCCAGTGCCCAGGGCCCAGGCCCCTGCTCCAAGGTGCAGCACGTTGGGGGGACTGCAACCCTCGAGATCCTCCTGTGAGGAACAAGTGTGGCGGTACCACATGGATCTGTGGCATAGATTTATGTCACTGCCAAATGCTGTCCTTGCTGCTGTTGTCCTGGGGGAGTCCCTTTGTCAGCAAATGCAATGCAAAACGGGATTAGCTAACAAGCTGCTATTATACCTGAAGATTGTGGCTTCAATGGTGTTTAGAATAAAGAAGAAAAGCCCCAGAGCTTCCTTTGTTCCCAGGGCTTGCTGCATGGAGCACGTGGAGCAGGAGGGCAGCAGCTGCTGTCTGCCGGGCTTCCCAGAGGACGCTGAGCCCCCAAAGGGCTCCTGTCCCGGGCACACAGCCCCAGAGGCACCAGGGCCCGTAGGAGCGGGTGCGTCTGGCCCACAGTCTGCTTCCCTGCCCACTCACTGAGGGGCGGCGGGGCCCAGCCTTGCTCCTTGGTGCTCCCTTAGCCAGAGGTTCCTCCTTAGGACAGAGGGGATGAGGCCCAGAGACGTGACTCCGCTGTTGTGACAGTCATGGAACAAGGCTGTCAGAGGCAAGGAACTGAAGATACATCCAGAGATCGTCCTGTGGGGGCTCCAGGGGCTGAGGCAGATGGTGCCAGTGACAACAGAAAAGAAGCCAAACTCCGTAAAATAATTTAAAGAGGTCTATTCTGAGCCAAATTTGAGGACCATGGCCCAGAGCCACACCCAAGAATCCTTGAGCAAGTGTATAGTTTGGTTTTATACATTTCAGGAAGACAGGGATTAAATGTAAAGTCATAAATCAATACATGGAAGGCGTACATTGGTTTGGCCTGGAAAGGTAGGAAATCTCAAAGGTGGTGGGGGGGCTTGCAGGTTATAGGTGGATTTAAAGATGCTGTGATTTATAATTTATTAAAGAAATGAAGCTTTGTCTAAAGGTTTGGAATGTTTTAAGTTAAGATAAGGAAGTCTGTTAATCTGAGATAAGCTGACAGCCATATACCCAGACTCAAGTGACTTGTTATGTAAATTGAGGACCTGCAGGTGTGGTTTAAGCTTGTCTTGCAGAGCCTTAGGCCTGTTAATAAGTCACACAGAACATCTCCAAGAAGGGAGGGGAATAACAAGGCAAGTCCGACCTCCTTTTACGTGGCCAGCAATTCAGTTTTACAGCATCCCCTTGGCCAAGAGAGGGTCCACTTAGTCAGCTAGTGGGGAGCTTAAGGTTTTATTTTAGTTCACACCAGCAAGCAAATGTCATCAGACGAGGGCACATGGGCTCAGAGGATGCCCAAGCAGAAGGAGCCTCTGAGATCAGCGTTGGGCCTGTTGGGTCTGCCCCCAGCGGGGTAGATGACGACATCAGATAAGGACCCTTTTCGGCCTCCACCCACCTGCACCCAGGTGCTCAAAATAAATGGCATTTTACCATGCCCCCAGGCTTGCGTGTCTTCCTCTCGGCTCCAACCTAACAAGACCCCAACCCCAGACTGTGCCAGCCTCCTAGGCTGCAGTAACAAACCTTCCCAAGTCAGTGACACTGTTTCTCTTGCAGTCTGGGGCCAGCAGTCCAGACTCAAAGTGTCAGCAGGGCCACGCTCCCTCCAAAGGCTCAGGGGTCCCTTCCTGCCTCCTGCAGCCCTTGGCAGCCCCCGGCATTCCTGTGGCCACATCACTCCAGCCTCTGCCTCCACCTTCACGGGGCCTCTCCCGCTGTGTGTCTGAGTCAGGTCACCCTCTCCCGCCTCTGAGGACACATGTCGTTGGATTTGGGGCCCGCCAGATATGCCAGGATGATCTCCTCTGGAGACCGCTCACTTAATGACATCTGCCTGAGCTGTTTTTCCAAATGAGGCCATATTCAAAGGTTCAGGACATGGACAGATCTTTTGGGGCCACATCCAGCCCACTGCAGTTAACAAACACCAGCATTTACAGGCAGAGTCTGTCCCCAGCTGTCACTTTTGCAAGTAGGAGACTCACCTTTTTCTTTCTTGCCAACTCACGTTGCTCCTTGCCCCAGAAACCTGCAAAGACCACCAGGGCCGTTCCTCCAATCTCAAAACTCTCCATAGGCCGTGCCCCCAGGGGAGCATTTCCAGCCCCAAGGACACAAGGCCTTGTCCGGCCACACCGAGGAGGCGTCTTTTCAGGCCTCCACCTCCATGCTGCATCAGGGCCCACGCCATGCAGGGTGCCCGCAACCAGCCAAACTGAGCAAAGTGGCAGGGGCGTAAGGAGAACCAAACGCCATGCATTCGACGTCTGTGAAAGCAAGTCAGGCTGTTGGCCCTGCAAGGCCGGGAAGAGGGAGGACCCCACAGAGTGGCGCGCCGCAGGAGTGAGCGCTGACCGAGGCCCATTAGTCCTCTCTGCTCTGAGGGTTTGATTGAATGAGATTTTTGGTTTGGCTTCACCGGTTATTGTAGTTTTTCCATTATTTTATTGTGCAAATTGCTAGTAGAGTCAGCAGAATCTGGAGGCAAACTGAGCAGCTACTGTGAAGTGTGAAGAATTACCCTCAACTAATACAATCAGACTATTTGCTTATGGGATTACGGCATGGAAATGAGGCCTCCGGGCTGGCAATTTGGCAGTGACTGTGGTCACCTTCCTGGGCCACAGCCCAGGGCCAGGAGTTGTGGCAGGATGGACTTTCTGGTTCCCATCTGGGCCAACACTCGCCTTGTTAATGTGGCATTGACAAAACCATTAATTGTGTCATTGACAACACACCCCTGGGAGCCAGGCAGGACACTTGGAGGGAGAAAGTGCTCCTGTCTCATGTTCACCTGGCGAGTGTAGACTCAAATGCAAACAGGCCTTAGATGCAAGCAGGCTGGGACCGCATAGTTAAACTTCTGCGTGCTGCATTTGCTGGGCTGTGAGTGTCCCCACGGACTCTGGGATGCATGGGCAGGACCCTGACCTTGCTGCCCTTCATCCCCAGAGCTGAGACTCAGCGAGCCCTCCCTGATTCCGTGGTCTTCATCCTGACTACATGATAGAATCCCCTGAAAAGTTTACAGACACCCTACTGTCCAGGCAACACCCAAGGCCAATTAAGCGAGAATATTAAGTAGGGGTCTGGGATTCCGCATTCTGCATATGACTCCCAGGAGCCTTCATGAACAGCCACTGCTGAGAACTACCGTCCTAAACAGAGGTCTGGCACGGTCATATTGGAGACACGGAGAGTGGTATGTGCATTAGAACACATGCCTGGAAGGTGGGAGGAAAGGCCTTTCACACAGAGCAGTCTGTCTATATTACACAGAGGACAACATGTGGGTATTTCTGCAACCCAGGAAGTGCTTAAGGAGGGAGGAGTGAGTTGGCGGAAGGAAAGATGGATGTTTGGATGGATGAGTGGATGGTGGGTATTTGGATGGATGGACAGACGAATGGGTGGGAGGGTGGATGGTGGTGGTGTGGTGGATGATGGATGGATGATGATGGTGGATGGTGGTGGATGGTGGATGATAGTGGACAGTGCTGGATGATGGGTGGGTGATGGGTGAATGGTGGGTGGATGGATGGATGGATGGATGGAAGGATGGATGGATGGCTGGATGGATGGGTGGATGGATGGTGGATGGTGGTGGATGGATGGGTGGATGGTGGTGGATGGATGGGTGGATGGATGGGTGGATGATGGGTGGATGATGGTGGATGGATGGGTGGATGGTGGTGGATGGTGGTGGATGGATAATGGATGGATGGCTGGATGGATGGGTGGATGATGGGTGGATGGGTGGATGGATGGGTGGATGATGGGTGGATGATGGTGGATGATGGGTGGATAGTGGTGGATGGATGGGTGGATGGATAGGTAGTTGATGGGTGGATGATAGTGAATGGTGGTGGATGGTGATGGGTGGGTGGTGGGTGGAAATGGATGAAGGAATAATAGGAAATGGAAGATATGTGACAGATTTTGCGCTGGGGACTGACACCAATCGTGAGAGCCTCCCTAATCTGTTGGAACTTACAAAGATGATGGTTTGCTAAGCCAAGTTGGACTTGGCAGTGCCAGCTGGGCTGGGAGGGACGAGGAGACCCAGTGACGAATGTTTGCTGAGCACTTGCTGTATACCTGGCTGGGACGTTCTGCCCCTCATCACCCCGGTCATGGCTCCCACCATTTCCCCCATTTAACCCATGAAGAAGCAACTTCCACAAACAAGGTTGCACAGCAAGGAGATGGCCCCAAACCCAGCCATCCCCGGCTGCAGGACCACCATTGTCAGTCACACAGACAGCCAGGGCTCAGTGCCAGGTGGGTGCCAAGGAAGCAGGGGCACAGCCACCTGCTTGTGAATGAGCAGCTCCCTCCAGGCCTTCAAGGTGGTCAAGGTGGAGCCCTTGACTTCAGAAGCCTCAGCCTGGGGTTGGTGAGGCCAGTCCCAGACAGCTGGGGCCTCCGGCCCTCCCTGCCTCCAGCACCTGGGAAATGTCATCAAGTGCCCAAACACACATGAGCAGGTGTCTGCCTGACGTGCCTTTCCTCAGGCGTCCACCCGCACTGCTCCAGCTCCCTGTCCCGGCTTCTGCTCGACCACTCCCTGAGAAGGGGGCTTTTCCCTGCTACCCTATGAATAAAGC